>BSBN01000339.1:13015000-14265000 GCA_027924645.1 Cunninghamia lanceolata
GCAAGAAATTTACAATCTACTAGTCATTCTCAAATACTTGCTAGCTTGTCACATTGTTAGGCACAATAGGCCTCACAACAATCCTTACATGCTGATCTAAATTTTGTTTGACATTCTAGGGAATGTCAAACTTGGCACCAAATGTAGCCAGTCTATCAACATATTTGTTTTTCTATCTGGGCACTACCTGAATATTGAAGGAATCAAACTATTCAATCAGATCCCAGACTCTGTGTTTATATGACTTAAGAAAGTCATTTCTTGAAGCACTTTGTGATCTGATTTGGTGGACAACAAGTTCACTATCAACAAATGACTGTAAAACTTTTATTCCTCTCTTTTGTGCCTATTGTATACCCTGAATTAAGGCTTCATACTTAGCCACATTGTTGGTACAACTGAACTGTAGTCTGAAAGTAGATAAATAACTCTCTTTTTGGGGTGAAATAAGTACAACCCCAGCACCTATTCCATTTTTGTTTCTTTTGGTAGTTTGTTGGTCTTTAGATAGATCACCTAGTCACCATACTATTCTTACAATGTGGACTAATTTTTGGCAGCAAACTTTACCTCTTCTTGCAAGAAATTTACAATCTGCTAGTCATTCTCAAATACTTGCTAGCTTATCACATTGTCAGGCACAACAAGTCTCACAACAATCCTTACATGCTGATCTAAATTTTGTTTGACATTCTAGGGAATGTCAAACTAGGCACCAAATGTAGCCAGTCTATCAACATATTTGTTTCTCTATTTGGGTACTACCTGAATATTGAAGGAATCAAAGTATTCAATTAGATCCCAGACTCTGTGCTTATATGACTTAAGCAAGTCATTTCTTGAAGTAGTTTGTGATATGATTTGGTGGACAACAAGTTCACTATCAACAAATGCCTATAAAACTTTTATTCCTTTCTTTTGTCCCTATTGTATACCCTAAATTAAGGCTTCATACTTAGCCACATTGTTGGTACAACTGAACTATAGTCTGAAAGCAGATAAATAACTCTCTTTTTGGGGTGAAATAAGTACAACCCTAGTGCTTGCTCCATTTTTTGCTTCTGGATCCATCAAAATATAACTACCATATCCTACCTGGGTTTGTTGCTGCCTTTTCAAGACTAGGAATGATGGTGTTCTCCTCATGGATACAATAACTACCCAACCTTGTGTTTTCTATGTGTTTAGGAGTGTCAAACTGAAAATAATTTGCCCACTCATCGAGCAATATATCAGTTATCTCCTCCACTGGTGTTGCAACCTCATGCATACTGTTGTCATCCTCCTCTAACTCATGGATTGTGCAATTCATGTTTAAAGGAGTGGGTGTATAGGGATCTATGTAGTCATTAGCAATGGGCTCATCCTTTAATGGTCACCTTAGTGCCATATCTAGTTCTCAACAACATGTGGGACCAATCAGAAGATAGGTACCCACCTATTTTGGCAGTGAAGTCCCTAGATAGGCATATGCCAAATTATGCAGGGAGGTTGATGACTGAGATATCTTGTGAACAAAGAAGCCAGGGCATACATGCAGGGTGAGCTTTAAATCCTTAATAACACCTACTGTCTTAACAATAGTTCCATCTAATTGCACTACCCCCTTATTCACAAGCCTATATTCAATGCCTAACTTATCAGTTATGGTTTTGGGCATAACAAAAATACCCGCCCCAGAATCAATCATACAATTGTGCAATAATTTGTCACCAATGATTAGGGAAACATAGAATGGAGGGGTCTTACTAGTTTTTCTTGCACTTGCTTCCTCCATGGGTTGGCATAGGCTTGCTAGGATGGTGGCCTTTTCTTTTGTTGCCTCTACGACAGGCTGATTGAAGCTTGCCAAAGCTTCCTACAACAAGTCCCTCTGTGATGGGATCAACAGAGTATCCCACGTAGTGATGCTTATGTTGGTCTTCTTCATTTGATCAACTATGCTGAAGGGGATTTTACTACCCTTTTGTGATGCTTTTGTATTGGCAGCGTCAAACTTTGCTTGTTGGCTAACTTGGGGCTATTGCTGTGGCACTGAATGTCACAAATATGTGCCTAATAGGTGTTATCGTTGATGTCAACATATCCTTGTTGTCATTGGTGTCAACTGTATCTTATTATATTACTTGTTTAGAAGAGTTGTATGTTGAGGATATTGAGAAAATTAGTCTCTTCGGAAGAAACAAGTGAGTTACATATCTCTTTTGTCAGAAACAGTGAAGACAGTGCAGTTCAACAAAGTAGATTGCTCCGCATTTCTAGGAAGATGAAGATCAGAGTTTACGGACTAAAGGGTTGTTAGAGTATTGTCTAAAGTTTCTCCAGTCAAGATTTGAGAGGTCTACATGGAGAATTTGTGAAGTTATGGCCATCTGAGTAGAACTGGGTTTTGTAGTGTTCAGAGATAACAGAGTGAGAAATTTGGTCCGGATTGCTCCGCATTGGAATATTATGGTCTACAGTTCTGGTGGTATGTTTGGGATGTTGGTGTGTATCCTCACTCAAGTGGTTTATGGTTTGGAGGTCCGCAAGCAGTATTTCTAGTGTGACACTCATGATAGTTAGTGTTCTTGAGTTTTCGAATGAAGGTGCAAGTGTTTCTGGTGATTTGAGGTAGTGCGGTTGTTCTGGTTGATTTCATTGTGTTTGTGGTGGTCTCTGGATCATGTACCTATTGTATTGGTGGTCCACATTAAGGATTAAGCTTGTAGTTGAAGATTTCTTCTTGGGTGTTGCTGTTCTTTCCAATCTTGGCCAACTGAATGCTTGGTGCATGTTGCGGATGATCTAAGAGAAGTTCTATGGAGTGTGGCGTGTTGTTCAAGGAAGATTTGAGTCCCATCTATTCTTGGCCGATAGAGGAGTGGTTCACATGCAACATTTTGTATTGAGTCAAGTCTTGTAATTGTAATTGCTTGTAATGCCTATCTTGGAGAATGTTCTAGATAGATGATTGTTTGGCCGACTTTGATGTTTATTCCAAAGTCAATGATATGTATAAATAAGTGTTGTGAAGTTGTGGAAAAGTGAGGATGTGAGTGAAGATGTGGATATAGTGAGGAAGTGAGTGGGGGTAGAGCAGAGGTGTTGTGTGCTTCAATGGAACTGAATCTTGCATGAAGAAGATGTTGTTTCTCAGTTCAACCTTTCAGTGTTAACATTGTGAATGTTCTTGTAGGCAGTGAGCCTCCTTTGAGTAGTGAACTCTAGGCAGTGCACCTGAAGGGAAGTGCCTTCCCATTTTCTATTCTTTTAACAAAAAATAAATCTTGTGGGTTAACCCCCACCGTGGTTTTTCCCTTAACAGAGTTTCCACATAAAAATCCTGGTGTTATGTATGTTGATTATGTTTCTGCTCATGTGTTGTTGATTCATGCTTTCATGGTTATATCATTAATCTGTTAATAAGTGGTAAAGAAGATTAAATGTGGCAAAAGATAAAAGTTTTGTGACAATTGATTCACCTCCCCTCTTAGTTGTTTGCCCTAATTTCAACAAATGGTATCAGAGCTGGCTCCTCTAAAAGAAGCTTGACCACTTGAGGAGATCCAGGATGTCAACTTACAAGAAAGACAGTCTGAGATTTGAGGGAACAATTACTCTCTTTGGAAGAGTCGCATGGAGTGCTATTTACAATGCATGGGTGATGCTTATTGGTTGATAACAAAGGATGAATATAAGCCTCCGGAGAAAGGTCCTTCAACTCCAAATGAATTCAAAGATACTGAAAACAACATTTGGGCTAAAGAAGCATTGTTAAGTGCCCTGACTGATACAGAAATGAAAAATGTCCTAGAATTGAAAACTGCTCATGAAATCTAGAAGAAGTTGGAAATTCTATATGAATGTGATGCATATGTCAAATGTACTAAGTTGCAAAGCTTGAAGGGTAGATACTAAAGTTTGAGGATGAGTGAAGATGAAAACATCACTTCGTACATGCATGAGGTGAATGAACTTGTGTGTAGTATCAGGTGTGCTGGTGGAAAACTAGAAGAATCAAAGATTGTTAGCAAAGTGCTCAGATCTGTTTACCCCATTCTTCTACCCAAATTTTAAACTTTTTGCATATCAAACCCCTGTACCAAGTCATCCTTTTGGTTACAATTTGCCGATGTCGTGCTTCTTGTGTCAATCATGTCGATAACTTGTTATCAAGACGTCATACTTTGTCTTGTTCATTCTATCTCTCTCCATTGAAAATTTGTATAGCAATATTATCTCAAGTCAAATTTTACAGCTTAGTAATATTATTTTGCGTCAACTTTTGTATTACATTAAGCTTGCATCAACTTTTATTTTTAACAAAGTTTGCATCAATTCTAATTTTTCTGCAAATCTGGCATCAACTTTTGAATTCCACTAACTTTGCGTTGGCTTTCATTTTTTGCAAACCTCGCATCAACTTTTTCTCTCCACTAAGTTTGCATTAACTTTTGAGTTTGGCTAAGTTTGCACATATTTTGACTTTTGCCTAACCAAAACCAAAAGGTATAATTTTTTCAAGTTTGGAGAGATAAAAATCCATGTTCACTTTTTAAGAACATGAATAACTCCACTCCTCCATATTCTTCTCTCGTGTTCTAGAAATTACTTCAAATCACTTCCTTTATATCACATGTGATATAAACATGCAGCAGCTGATAGTTAAAAAGTGATTTTTATAAAAAAAGGGGGGCATATTTCTCTCCTTCGAACAACGCCATGCATTTGGAAATGAAGCAGAAACATGAATTTACAATGGCATTAAAGCACACATGAGTCATGTGAATGGTTTCAAGTTCATTATTTACTCAGGTGAAAAGCATGTTACATTTTCCCATACCCACGATCATCTCCCAAAATCATGGAAATATCTTTTGAGTTTTGTTGAAATGAAGATATTTGGTGGCCAGCATTACAGATAATGATTCATCCCTTGGATAATACTCCTCTAAATTTGTGCCATTCCTATATGGATAATAAACATGGACTATAAAAAAATAACAAGTAATTATCATTGGCGTCGATACATGTAGGAGGTATTAAGACTTATTTTTGATAAATAGATTATATGCTAAACTCATGGAAGAGTCACATGCCAAGAAAGGTGGCTTTATAAAAACTATAATTGCAACGTCAATCTCTAAGAAGCCGAAATGTGGATAGCGAGAAGAAATGGTTACACTGGTATATAGGAATGTGGAGTTATTAAACGCTTTACAAAAAGCCTCAAAACAAATGCAGTATTGTAGCACATTGTATATGGATAGAATTTGGTTATTGAGAAAAGACTTTAACGGACAATAAAGGCATAAAAATTACATAATAACTATTCGCTAGAATGACTCAAAGGGATATAATCAAAAGACTATCTATGTAAAGAATCAAAAAATTTCAATCAAAACACTCAATCTATAGAATAAGATAGTCATGGGCTTTGCACAAGATGATGAAGATTTCAAATGAATACAATTGGTGAATGTAAGAATGAATTTTACAACGTTTACTAGTTTTTCTACCCTAGTAAGATACTCATGCAAAAAGTGGAAACATATTCAGTGGATTTAAAACCTTTGTAGACACCCTAAAATGACCAAGTTGTCGCACTACTCGCATTTCATCATCTGTCTAATCACTGGTATCTCAACGTTAATTAAATAATCTAATTATTTAATTAATTTCACCAAATTCTTCTAAATCACATACTTTCGACATTAATTAAATAAATTCTCTTTATTTAATTAATTAAATTAAATTCCTCTATGATTTTTCCACAATTAAATAATTTTAATTATTTAATTAAATCATTATCTTTTGTCCAAATTTCAATTCCACATTAATTAAATTAATTATTTAATTAATTCATCACAAGTTCCCTCTTATCTGTAATTAAATAATTCCACATTATTTAATTAAATCAATTATTCTTCTAAATTTAAATAAATCATGCAAATTTATTTAAATTATCTCAATCCTCTAAAAATAAATAAAATCAAATATTTTATTTATAATCTTCATATTCCTCTAATCTTGCACAAACAATTAAATAAATTTATTTACTTAATTTACTCAATCCTCTAAAAATAAATAAAATCAAATATTTTATTTATAATCTTCTATTCCTCAATCATGCACAATCAAATTAAATAAATTTATTTATTTAATTTCATTTATCTTCCAATTCCTATTAAAATATCTTGTTAACTCATGTGCACAATTAGTCTTATTTTTAGAACTCTAAAAAAGACAAAATTACAAGTTGAGTTATCTATTCAATCAATCTTGTTTTCATCATATTTTACTAAAAATATCCTTATGGATTGACACATGTCGTGTGCACATTCATCATGGTTATTTGATTTATCTCCTCCGTTGATTCTTCTGAATTATCTGGACCGTTGATCGATCTCTGTTGAAACCTATATAAACCCCCCTCATCTCCTTCACAATCTCTCTTCGATCACTTATTCTCAGGCATCCTTTAACAGCGCTTTGAGCATACATCGCATTGATTGAGCAACTTCACGATCTCTTGACATTGATCTTTTGAGCACGCTACTTGCTTGTTGCAACCATGGCTTCGCAGCACTATTAAGCAACCCACATTCATCCAAAGGGAACAATACAAATCTCAGTAAAAGCTTTCATATTTCATTGATTTATTATTAATGACTTTTATTTAGATCGGTTCTCTTTATGTTATTGGGTTTTTGATTTGTTTAGTTTATCATAGTCAATTTTCCTCATACACATTCTGGCACGCCCGGTGGGACCCACTAATCCTACTTTTTGAAGATTCTACAGAGATAAACCTTGGCACAGAGCAAAATCTAAAGACCACATTCCTAGCAGCATCATTATCAGAAAAATAGCACATAAATCTTAACACATTCTTCTTACAGAGAACCATCAATTTTGCGTGGACCTATGCTGATATGCCAGGGTTAGACCCTAAGCTAGTTGTTCACTATCTCACTGTTGATCCAAAAGTTAAACCAGTCAAGTAAAAGCTGAGAAAGATGCACCCAAAGATAGCTCTCTTAGTGAAAGTGGAAATACAGAAGTTGTTAGATGCAAAGTTTATACAACCTATTGACTATTCAGACTGGGTATCAAATATTGTACCTATGTCTAAACCTAATGGGCGCATCCGTATGTGTAATGATTTCAGAGACCTTAATAAAGCATGTCCCAAAGATGACTTCCCACTACCAAACATTGACATTATAGTAGACTTGACAACAGGTCATGAGATGCTTTCTCTCATGGATGGATTCTTTGGCTACAATCAAATAAGGATAGCAGAGGAAGATTAGCATAAAACAACCTTTACTTGTCCGTGGGGCAATTATTGTTGGTGTGTCATGCCGTTTGGTCTAAAGAACGCAGGAGCAACCTATCAGAGAGCCATGACAGTGATATTCCACGACCTCTTTCATCACATCATGGAGGACTATGTGGATGACATACTAGCTAAATCTTCTAGGGCAGATCACATACAGGTTCTCGGGCAGATCTTTGACAGGCTCGAGAAATATCAAGTGCGCCTCAATCCAAAGAAGTGTGTCTTCGGTGTCACATCAGGGAAGCTGTTGGGATACATTGTATCTCGTCGAGGTATCGAAGTAGATCTAGCAAAAGTAAAGGCTATAATAGAGATGCCCCCACCAAAGAACCTAAAATCATTAAGGAGCCTCCAAGGAAGGTTGCAATCCATCAGGCATTTCATCTCACAGCTAGCGGATAAATGTCAACCATTTCAACACTTACTCCGAAAGGATGTCTCATTTCAATGGAATTATAAGTGTCAAGCAACATTTGATCAGCTCAAAGAGTATCTAGCTACACCTCCTGTATTGGTTCCACCAGTTGCTGATAAACCGTTGATATTATACATCTCAACTACAACTTCGGCCCTAGGGGCTTTGCTAGCACAACATGATGAAACAAGAAAAGAGCATGCAATTTACTATATTAGTAGAACCTTGGTGGGATATGAACTCAATTATTCACTGACGGAAAGAGCTTGTTTAGTAGTAGTGTTCACCTCCCAAAAGTTGCAGCATTACATGTTGAACCAACACATAATTCTTATAGCTAAAATTGATCCCTTGAAGTATCTACTAGAAAAAGCAGCTCTTACAGGCAGACTAGCTAAATGGGTCATGATCCTTAGTGAATTCAACATTGAGTATGTGGATCGTAAAGCAATCAAAGGACAAGCTCTAGCAGTTCAACTAGCAGAAGCACCCATGCAAGATACACACCCTATGGTAGCAGACTTTCCAGATGAGAATCTATTCACTCTTTCCAACTCCATAATGTGGAAGTTATACTTTGATGGTTCCTACACATAGCATGGATCAGGGGCCGGCATCTTGTTCATCACACCTCAAAATGACTACATTCTAAAGTCATATCGGCTTGCATTCCCTTGCACTAAACAACATAGCTGAGTATGAAGCACTCCTCATAGGTCTCAATACAACAGTTCAATGGGACATCACAGAATTACAAGTATATGGAGACTCACAGCTAGTCATTCGCCAAGTCACAGATGAGTACCAAACAAAAGATGAAAAGTTGGTCCCCTACAAGCAACTGGTGGATGCCTACAAACCACATTTTTCTAGCATCACATTTGAGCAAATTCCAAGAGAGCATAACAAAGCTGCGGATTCTATGGCTTCTGTAGGGTCACTGATTGACATGCCTGCAAATAAACAGAAGTGTGAATTCTTGATCGAGCAATTGTTGATACCAACCGTCGATGTTCCTATTACTGAAATCATCTTCGAATTTATTGGTCCCAATTCCCCATGGTACGAAGATATCTATGAATACCTCAAGAACAATACCTTTCCCCCTGACCTATCATCCACCCAACGCAAAACCTTTATCGGTTGATCCTCCCGTTACATCATTCTGGGTGATACACTATATCGCCGGAGTCTCGATGGTATCCTCTTACGATGTCTTAACGCAGAAGAAGCCGAAGCTACCCTACGAGACATACACGAAGGTGTCTGTGGCACACATTCTAGCAGTCCTAATCTTGCTAAGAAGATACTTAGAACAGGTTATTACTGGCCTACAATAGAGCAAGATGCTGCACAGTTTGCTAAGAAGTGTCTACAATGCCAGCAGCATGGAGATTTGATTCACGCACCAGCTCATGAATTACAACCGGTGACAACTCCATGGCCTTTTTCTCAATGGGGTCTTGACCTCGTAGGACAAATCCACCCTTCCTCCTCCAATGGCCACAAGTTTATTATTACCGCCACTGAGTATTTTACGAAGTGGGTGGAAGCCATTCCTATGACCTATATCACCGGTAAGCAAATAGCCAAGTTTATTCTAAACTACCTCATATGCCGGTATGGTATTCCCTAAGCCATTGTCACTGATAATGGGAGACCATTCAAGAATCAAGATGTCCGTGCCTTGTGCACACAATACAATATCCAACATCGCTTTTCAACTCCCTACTATCCGCAGAGTAATGACCAAGCTGAGGCTTCCAATAAAACCATCCTCAAGATCCTCAAGAAAACAGTCAATGAAGCTAGTCGTGATTGGCACTTGCAACTCAATCCTACCCTATGGGCCTACCGAACTAGTATCAGAACACCAACTGGTACCACACCCTATGCCTTGGTCTATGGCTCTGAAGCCATCCTACCTATAGAGGTTGAGATCCCATCCCTCAGAGTATCCATGCAGGACCTGATCGGCGAAGACAAGTATCGCACTTTTAGATTAGCTGAGCTTGAACTACTAGATGAGAGGTGCCTTGCCGCACTTAATCATCTCCATGTCTATCAAAACTGCCTCCGGCATAATTACAACAAAAAGATCAAAGAAAGATGGTTTCAAGTTGGTGATCTTGTACTTAAAGAGAATCAAAGAAATCAAGCAGATCGAGAAAAGAAAGGCAAGTTTGAGCCTAACTGGTTAGGTCCCTTTATTGTGACAGTAGCATATGGATCAGGAGCTTATACCTTAGCTACACCTGACGGCATTCCTCTAGATGAGCCACTTAACAGTGTCCATCTCAAGAAGTTCTATGCCTGATCCTTAGAGTATTCCAAAAAAAAAAAAAAAAAACAAAAAAAAATCCAAAAAAATCCGTCCTCTGGTGAAAACCTGGCAAACAGGTGCTATGTGTAGAGTCAGCATCCATCGTCTATCGAGTCCTATCCGCTCCATGTCCAATTCACAATGCACTTCATCCATCCATCCATAATAAAACCATTGACCTTGTTTGCATTTCCATCTCCCTATCTAGTATAGCTTGAAAATTTGTCAATGTTCATCATCGTCTCCCCACGTCTTGATCTATGTCTACTATTAACACTGTCTTGTCCTAGGTCAAGTCTTTTTGTGTCTTCTTCGGCAGTCACCCATGTAGTTTCCTCTACCAGAATGGGGGCAACTCTTTCCTTAACTTAGGTCTAGGATTGGTTCCTTGTTCGTGGTTCGCAACGTACACTTCAATCTCTTTCTCATTGTTCACAAGTAACACCCTTTAACTGACACATCGCTCCTACGATAAGGCTGTTATCTTTTCAACACTTTTTCCTACATCATCACACAACCAGAACTACATATTATCTCTTCTCAATCTTAAGGTACCTTGATCCCATGGATATGGGTATGTAGGTAGTTTGGAATATGAAGGAAGTATCCAGTACTCAGGTACATAAGATCCCCTCCTTTCACCTTGACCCATTCATCACTCTATCCAGAACTACATATTTATCATTTTCATCTTTTCATCGTCATGTGCCTTGATCTCGTGGACATAGGGTATGTAGGCAGTCTGGAATACGAAGGATGTATCCAGTACTCAGGCACACACGATCCATCATTCTTCACCCACCCCAATCCATTAGCACTGTCACCTTTCTAGTCTTCTGTTTATCAAAATCCATTCACCTCGACTTGACTAACTCAAGCAACAAGCTAGCGCATCCTTTCAAAGCAAAAGTCCTTAACAAACCTGAAGCAAAGCAGCTTCCTTCCAGAGTCTTCTACTGTCCTGCAAACCGATTGCCAACATCAGCTAAGTACCGCTTAACCAAAGCCCTAGATCAACAAGCTTGTCTTCTGCAAAGTATTCCATTGTCAAGGCCAACACACGCATCTTCTGCGACATGTGGCATTTCCTGTAGCGAGACATTGTCTTTTAGGTAGATAGCCCCCTTTAACGGACACAGCGTTCCTATGATAAGGCTGTTATCTTTCCTATCCAATCTATCCTGAGCAACCTCTTTGGCAAGAGAATATGTTGGTTGTATGTTTACTTTGTAAGTCAGTCAATTTGTTTTATGGTTTATCTTTTGTTCCTTTATCCTTTACCTATTCAAGACTACCTTGATTTATCTATAATCTTGGTATGTTGCGATGCAGTACGGATTGGGGGCATAGTCATTGCTTTTGTGTGCCGTGTTTGAGGAATGACCTTTAGTATCTTTCTTAACATTCTATTTATCTTGTGTGTGTTACGACCTAGCATCTTACATATTAATAATTCTTCTTGCATTTACATGTATTGAAGTTTATTCTATGTTCAAGACTAGGGCTCATTCACATATTCCAACAAGTTTATATAATGTCTAGAGGATCTAAGTTCAATCTGCTTGCTTGCAGAGTCAACGTCCACGCACTCGGATATCACAGCACCTTGGTCTCTTATACCTTGGTGGCGAACTATCCATGTGCTATATCAAAAATAAGGATTGCTCTTTATATACAAATGTGAAACCATTGCAACAAGCTCATTCATCAATTACCACAACCTTTATATCATTTTCATTGCAGTGATCGATCAACAGTCTCTGTCTCCCATCTCCTCCTGGTCTTCTCTCTGGTGTATATCTGTAAAACCCACATGTCAGATATCACTAGTCATCACATCCATATCATCACACATCTCTATCATCATACATATATAAGCATCATATAAGCAACATATGTCAGCACATAAATCCATAATCATACATACATATCATCACATCCATGACATCAAGGAGTGCATACACAAAAGCATGAACAACAGTGAGCCGAATAGATCATCATATATCTCATATAAAGGTCATCATAATACAAAATGTCTGTCTACATCAATAATCCATATACGTCAATATAGTACATCAAGGCTATCAAGAGCCCGCAAAATATACATCAGGATGCACACAGGCATCTGTCCAAAATGATACAAACATGATACAATATACATGTGCATGCCCTAGTGGGTAGAGCTGCCCTCTTGCTGTGGCCCCTGTCCCCCACCTGTACTCGGTGAAGGTCCCTCGGATGGTCCCCTTGCTGGTCCTCCTCCCCCTGGCGTCGTGACTGGTCCTCGAACTGAGGACAGTGACTGTCTTGTCCTATGAGACCTGGATGCTCCAGACCTGCTCCTCTCTCGATAGTTGGGTGCCTGCTGTGCTGCTGGCACTGCACCCACATAAAGACCTATGTAGTACTCTGCCTCTCTCCCTACTGATACTAGCTCTCCTTGCACCCGGATGAGCTCACTGTATAGGGTCCTCTGATTAGCACCCAGTGCGTGGTGTGCCTCATCTCTCTCCTGTCTAACTCTGTGAAGTGTGGCCTTTGCTATCAGTCACAGTTGTACCTCTGCATCCCTCTCTCGCATAGTCTGGGCTAGCTACCCATCATCCCCTGCCGGTGTGGGTGCTGCCTGTGCCTGGGCATGTAGTGCTTCCTACACCACGGCCTATACCTGTGCCTGCACCTGGGCCTATACCTGTGCCTGCATGCCTACCTGTAGGTGTGCTAGGGCTGTCTGTGCTGCTACTGCCACCTGTGTCTGCACCTGTGCTAGAGCCTCGACCTGTCTCTCCTCAGCTGCACCATCTGGAGCTCTAATCGAGTCCTCTGAGCTGTCTCCTCCTATAATAAACACTCAGCTCTCTCCAAATCTGTCTCTACAGTTGGCTCCTCCTCCTCCACCATCTCTACATCTACTTGCTGGCCACTGGCCTCTCCCACTGCCTGCTGTCTGGCCACTCTAGCCTGGCGTCTAATCCTAGCCTCTGCACCGGGGACTAGTACATCCCCCACTGCCCCTGCCACACCTGGTGTAGTCAATCTAACTAGCCTATGTGTCTGCTAGTACCTGTCATACTCTAGCAGCGTCCCTAGGTTTGCTAGTCCTGTGTCCCAATCCCATCTCACGGGTACAAGTCCCCATACCTCTGCCAACGCTGTAGCCACTGGAATCTCTGCGTCCTAGTCTCCACCCTCCCGCCGCATCCTGGCATGCGTCGCCTCCCCCACTGGTAGTCCCTGTGGTAGCCCAAACTACCTGAGTACCCACTCTAGCAGGTACCTCTCTATCGCATCTGTCCATCTCCTGAATAGATACCAAGCCTATCTACAGTACATCAGCTGCTCGTGCTCATCCTCCAACTCCTCACAAAGTAACCATGGCCTCCACACAAAAAGGTCCATCTCATCGATCTGCCGCCTCCAATGGCTAACAGATCCCAATCTCTGATGTGTAATCACTCCCTCATACAAAAATGCGTACGGCTCTCCCCTCCCCCGTTGGCACTATGTCATAGGTCTGATCACAAGGATATGCTACCACGCCCACACCTGTAGAAGTGTCACCCCTACTGAGAGACTCCTGCCTCTCCTGTACACGCAGTGATGCATGTCTTGGTATAACTGTCCTAGCACACATGGACCCCATGTGTACTGCCTACCATGTGTGAACATCATAGATAATACTGTGCCCCATCCAACTAAAAGTCCCCTCGATCTCCTGTCTGGACACAAGAAGCCACCAATCAGTGACACCACTATCCATCTGATCCTGTCACAGAGTCTCAGGACGTCTGCCCATCGAATCTCCCTGTCGTCTATCCTCAGGTCATCTGTGTAGAGGACCTCTACCAAGCCTACCTCGCCTTGTGCTGGGTCAAAGTCCACTCTCTCCCTGTCAATTCGAATCCTCAGGATGCGATACACATCCTCCAAGGTCACTGTCGCCTCCCCTGTCGGAAAGTGAAACAAGCTTGTCTCACTATGAAATCTCTCCACAACTGCTGTCACTAGGGCGAGATTCACCCTAATGTGTGTCAAGTGCGCGACATGCCATAAACTTGCGTGCTCTAGGAATGCGTCCTCCTCCCACGTCAGCTGTACTACCTGGTGTGCTATCATGTGGTGTCGCTCTCGTGACATCAGCGGTGGCATAATCCTCTGCATCCATAAGCAAACCACTTGTCAGTTCTTCTATACCATATCCCCCAAACTCCTATCTACTTCTATTCTATCCAACCCCTTTCTAAACTAGGGTAGTCAACCCTTTGGTCAACCTTACCTAGGTTCCTTTTTTCAACTAACCAAAAGCGCCTTGTCACACAAAAGCGCTGCTTTGTTCTACCAAAAGCGCCTAACTACTCCTGCAATAGTGTTGTGCTAGCCTACACCAAAGGCGCCTTATTTTTCAAGCGCGCTCCCCTATACCCCTAACCGTGCCTCACTGTATGCACAAAGGCGACTCATTTTTTTCATGCATTTCCAACTGCGCTGCTCTATTTTACCAAATGCGCTACACTGCCTAGCCATAAGCGCTGCAGCACCCTACCAAAAGTGCTACAGCGCTTATTCCCCAAGCCAACCGCACTGCGTTTTTACCAAACACGCTGCATTTTCCTACCAACCGCGCTGCGGCGTGCCAAAAGTGCTCTAACTGACTACCACTAGCGCCGCGATACCCTAAAGTGCTTTTGGCTAACCTGAACACCCTACCTAGACCTAGCCCTAATCTGCCCTACAACATCAAATGAAAGTTAAGTTTTCAAGCACTTACCGCTGCCGGAGCTCCTGCTGGCCTCCTGTATGTCCGCACTAGCTCCGCCCGATGCCTGTGCGCTGGAATCGGCATCTCTCCTCGCTGTCAACTCCTACCACTCTATTCTCTCTCAACCTAGGCTTGATGGCTCTACTCTCTAAATTGAGAATCTCCTAGTGTGCAAAATGAGGATTGTGTTCCCCATGGGTCCTATTTATAGCATCCCTCCCTCATTTTCTTTTCTTCCCACCCCATTTTGCTTTTTCTCCTACCTTGTCGTGCACTCGTCTAGTCGAGCATCAACACTGTTCCTCTATCGCTTCCCTGTCTTCCCGCTCGAGGGGGCATACGCTAGGGCAACTACTTACCCTAGGGCAACAATAAATTGTATCACATCTTCAACAATTATTTTCTTTGACGCAACGCTACAAATGGCATTACATCAAAGAGGGGCAAAATGTAGACACCCTAAAATGACCAAGTCGTCGCACTACTCGCATTTCGTCATCTGTCTAATCATTGGTATCTCAACGTTAATTAAATAATCTAATTATTTAATTAATTTCACCAAATTCTTCTAAATCACATACTTTCGACATTAATTAAATAAATTCTCTTTATTTAATTAATTAAATTAAATTACTCTGTGATTCTTCCACAATTAAATAATTTTAATTATTTAATTAAATCATTATCTTCTGTCTAAATTTCAATTCCACATTAATTAAATTAATTATTTAATTAATTCATCACAAGTTCCCTCTTATCTGTAATTAAATAATTCCACATTATTTAATTAAATCAATTATTCTTCTAAATTTAAATAAATCATGCAAATTTATTTAAATTATCTCAATCCTCTAAAAATAAATAAAATCAAATATTTTATTTATAATCTTCATGTTCCTCTAATCTTGCACAAACAATTAAATAAATTTATTTATTTAATTTGCTCAATCCTCTAAAAATAAATAAAATCAAATATTTTATTTATAATCTTCTATTCCTCAATCATGCACAATCAAATTAAATAAATTTATTTATTTAATTTCATTTATCTTCCAATTCCTCTTAAAATATCTTGTTAACTCATGTGCACAATCAGTCTTATTTTTAGAACTCTAAAAAAGGCAAAATTATAGGTTGAGTTATCTATTCAATCAATCTTGTTTTCATCATATTTTACTAAAAATATCCTTATGGATTGACACATGTCATGTGCACATTCATCATGGTTATTTGATTTATCTCCTCCGTTGATTCTTCTGAATTATCTAGACCGTTGATCGATCTCTGTTGAAACCTATATAAACCCCCCTCATCTCCTTCACAATCTCTCTTCGATCACTTATTCTCAGGCATCCTTTAACAGTGCTTTGAGCATACATTGCATCGATTGAGCAACTTCACGATCTCTTGACATTGATCTTTTGAGCACGCTACTTGCTTGTTGCAACCATGGTTTCATAGCACTATTGAGCAATCCACATTCATCCAAAGGGAACAATACAAATCTCGGTAAAAGCTTTCATATTTCATTGATTTATTATTAATGGCTTTTATTTAGATCGGTTCTCTTTATGTTATTGGGTTTTTGATTTGTTTAGTTTATCATAGTCAATTTTCCTCATACACAACCTTTTTGCCTCAAAGAAATATGCCAATGAAATGCTTAATAGAGCACCTCAAAGTTATTTTAACTGGCCTTATATAATTCTCAGAATGTTGTCTCAAAATGTTGGTAGATTTTCTGAATCCATTGGCTGTTCCTATTGGCGTATTCCTTAAATCTCTTATGCATGCAATTGCTAGTTTTAACTCACAGCTCCCTTCAGTATCATGCTATGGAGTTGTTAAAAAGACTTTAGAAACTTTGAGGAAAACACAAATGGCTAGTGTAAAACCATGTTCCATAACTGGTGTCAGTAGCCTATCATAAACTTTGTAATTGGGATATGTGTGCACATAAATGGTTTAATTAAATAGCTTTAAACAACTTTCAAAAAGAATGCAAATTTGCTATTGTAAAATGGTTCGCTAGTCTTTTCCAGTAACCTATTGACCTGCACCAAAAGTTACACACAAGATAAAAACCTTATAAACTTTCAAGCATGGAAAGATTGTAGTATATGCATATTTTAGATTCATTGAAAAGGTACTATAAAATTGCAAGTAAATCTGGTTTGCAAATGTAAAGCTAAACTCCATGATGTTTGCCAACATCTTCTTAGTGTAATGGAATGGGGATTCTTGTCAGATAATGTAGTTGCAAGTGCCTTGGTGGATATGGATGTAAAATGTGGAAGTATAGACAATGTGCCAGTACTAGAAATATCAAAATGGATTTGTTGAAAATATTTTTTAAAGATTTCAAGCATATGTAATTCACAGGTGCAAAGTTAAATTCCAAAACACACAGTCAACTATGGAATGAGATTATTATTAGATAGATTTGTTATGGAAGCATACAGGAGGCTCGTGAACTATTTGTTGAAACGCTTAAAAAAATGCAGTGATTACTGTTTTGGTACAATGTGTATGCAAATTGTGGAAGGTGGAGACCAGTTGCACAAATTGTTTATAGGCGACCTCAAAGAAATGTCATTTCATGCTCCAAGGACACTTATCACATGCAGATGACCAGGTATGAATACCTGTTGCCTTTTGTTTGAATAAAGTATCTTTGCAATCTCCTCTTGAAATCCATTGCATGCACATAAACAAAAAATTGGAAATTATCAAACAAACCTCATGAAACACTGCAACAAACTCTGAAATAGAATAAATACAGGAAGATTTCATGACTTTTTACGGTTATTTAATCATGAAGTATAAATATCAGGGGTTTGAGTTCCTCTCAGTTCTTGAATCCACACTTCTGGAAATATCAGATACTTCTTTGGGAAATATTAGTTTGGCAGATTTTTGGAAAACCATGGAAGAGGGGAAAAGATCACCAATGGCTCAGAAGTTGTTTGATAGTGGGTTAGCCCATGCAGCCAGTTTCCCAGTAGCGGTTCAGTGCACAGATTTGGTTTTAGAATGTATGAAGTACTACAATCTAGAAACCAGAGAGGTCAGAACTATTGATGACAAGCTAATTGTCAGGTTAGATAGTGTTTCAATTGGGATTACTTTTAGGCTACCTGTCAGAGATCAGTTTGTGAACATAGACAAAAGGTTTGCACATCAATATTTCAATGAAAAGAAACATCAATGCCTCAACACTATAGGAAAACTCTAGTTACATACACCTAAAGGAGGGAAATCCCAGTTGCCCAAAGTCCTTCACAGATCATGCTTCATAGAGGATATTTCCAATATGATTGTTCTACTTCATAGAGTGATGGGAGATGAAAAAGAAGTTGATTTTGAAATGTGGATGTTTCTTTTTATAAATGTTATATGTGCAGGAAGTCAATTTATTGATTGGCGTAGCATTATCAGTGACAATTTGCATTATCAGTTAGTCAATTTTGAATTAAATGAACATTTCTACATTTCTTCTTACTTATTTTATACAATTGTATGCATGAAATCATGGCCAAGACTGTCTACCAAAGGAACATATGATAACATGACACAGATATATGATTATTACCCTCAGTTACAACTGGAACAAAGTTACAAGCACTACTGTAGGGTAAATGATGCCTTCACAATGCTGACAGTAAGAGAACTTCAAGGTAATACTGCACTTCGGATATGACTTTATACATGCGGTTTGAGTCAATGTTCGTAAACTTGTTGCCTTAGCCTCCCAACCTTTCTTTATTTCATTTCTTTCTTAAATATCATAAAAATCCATAATTTATCAAACGAGGGAGTTTCCCCTCTACACGCAGAGGTAGGTTGATAGAAAAAATACAACTTTACCAACTGTTGGTACGTATTTCCACTATATGTTTCAGGGCAAAGAGTCAATATAATAATTCATATATTATAGTGCAAATCTGTTTACCAACAGATTTTTGGTGACTCTGCTGGGGATACTATTCGAACATACTTCCTTTGTTTGGAAAAAGTCACCTTAATGTGTTCAAAGAAAATCTTTTTGATCAATAAATATGGTGTTGTAACGTAGAGCTGGACCTGTTTTACAACCTAATGTTAATTGGTTGGACCTTGAGCAAGAAGATATAATTACTAACTTACGAGTATTGGCTTGGAGATATAGGAGGTCAAATCACCAATATCAAGAAGTAGACGTGGTACTTGATGAAGAAGAAGATATAGGAACGGAAACTCATGTTCGTGCTTAGTTAATAGCTCAAGGTATCGCAGAAGAAGAATTGGAAATAGATAACAGACGTGCTCCTATTCAAATAGCTCCAAGAAGGGATAGACAAGTTGGTCCACCTATTCGACCTATTCAAGAATATCGCCCTATGAATCCTGCTCAAAGTCAGCCTGGCCACCAAGAGATATACCAGAGGAGACCGTGAAAAGGGTATCTTGTTAGACTTAGAGCACACAACTGAAAGGGGGGGTGAATCAATTGTGCAAAAATTTCTCCAATAACAAACTTAAATCCTCTTAGTGATTAGTAGCATATCAATCACAAAACATAATGCATTCAAATCAAAAGCAGAAACACATCAACACATAAGACACCAAGATTTTGATGTGGAAAACTCGGTTAAGGGAAAAACCATGGGGTGCTTAACCCAAGATTGTATTCTCTGTTAGAAGAATAGAAAGAACAAAATGGCACATGCCAATTAGGGCTCACTACCTGAGCACACTGCTCACAAGAGGCTCACTGCCTACAAGAGACACACTGTCTACAAAGAGATAAGTATTACATACATGAACTGGGGAATAGCATCTTTACTATGCTTGAATCAGTTCCATTTATGCCCAAAACTTCTGCTTTGCCTTTCGCTCTCCTCCTCACTATCACAATCTCATCTCCGCAAGCACACCATCGAAATGACTTCGTAATCTCTTATTTATATAAGACATCAACTTAGGAATGATCATCTAAGTTGGCAAACATCCACAAGAACATCTGCAGGATGTGTAATTGATCCGGTCAGCCAATCTCAAGAAGAACACCATCATCCAGAAGTTATTCTTCTATTGCGAGCTCCAACTTCAATGCAGACCATCAACACGAACTGAACATGATCCAAAGACTTCCACAAGCTTGCCTGAATCATCAAGAGCATCCACACTTCATCTACTTACTGAAACCCATCTCTCCTTCATCTGGAACCTCAAGAACACAGTCTGTCATTACTGTCATAGAGAAATAGATGCTTGCGGACCTTCAAACCATGAACCAATTGAGTTGACACATCATAAGGACTTTTCCAACACTCCCTCAAATCCGCAGAACAGGATAATGTACTTCCGGATCTCACCGGACCTGTCTGTGTCACTCTGTTACCTCTGAACACCTACCGAAACCGGTTTTACTTGAGCGGCCACAACTTCTTCATATCTTCATGTGGACCTTTGAAATCTCTACATATCTACAAACCCTTTAATCTACATCCTCTGATCCTCATCCTATCTTGGACTTTTGCCTTACTGTTATCACTGTTCTTTACTGTTCCTGATTGAGACTAATTTTCTCAATATCCTCAGCTCACGGCTCATCCAAACCTTATCATTAATGCAACAGGAGTATGTTGACATCAATGAAAACACCAATTAGGCCCATACTTGCAACAATCTCCCCCTTTGTCATTGATGGCAACATATGATGTGAAAAACTGTTTTAACCACCAAAACAAGAACTTCTTCTTACTGTCACAGCTCCCCCTATCAACAACAACCATTCACATGTCTTCTCTCCCTTTACTGCTCCCCCTTTGATCATCAACCACTTGTTTTTCACATGTCTTCTCTCCCCCTTTGACATCAATGGCAAAGGGCACATACTTGCAATTCCAACACTTCAGAATCATACCTGCTGCTCCCCCTGAGTAGCAGCTCCCCATCAATCCGGATCACAAGATATGACTATGATAACCACTAGACTGATGCACCTTAGTGCACCTTAGTTCACCATCGGAGGGGCAATAACCCCTAACTTCTCCCTGAGATACTCAAAAGAGTCCTTAGGTAGAGGTTTAGTAAAGATGTCTGCAATCTGATCCTTGGAAGGCACAAACTCCAATCTGACTTCATTCTTGTTCACTTGCTCTCTCAAAAAGTGAAATTTGATGGATATGTGTTTATTCTTTGAATGCAACACTAGATTCTTGGATATATTTATTGCACTTGAATTATCATAGAAGATTGTGATAGGATCCTCATACTCCACTTTGATATCTCTTAGCATCTGCTTCATCCACAAAACTTGAGTGCAGCTACCTGCTGCTGCAATATATTCTGCTTCAGTTGTAGACAGAGATATTGCCTCTTGTTTCTTGCTCAGCCATGAAACCAATCTCTTCCCCAAAAAGAATGCTCCACCATTGGTACTCTTCCGGTCATCTACATCTCCTACCCAATCCGCATCTGTATATGCATGAAGAGAGAAATCATGATCTCTGGGATACCACAAACCATACTCAACTATCCCCTTTAGATATCTAAAAATCCTCTTGATTGCCATGACATGAGGTTCTCTAAGATCAGCCTGGAATCTAGCAACAAGACCAACAACCTGCATAATATCTGGTCTAGTTTGAGTGAGATACAATAGTCCTCTAATCATTGACCTATACTTTATCTGATCTGCCTTAGGAGAGTCATCATCTTTGCTCAACTTACATCCAGTTGCCATGGGAGTATTCATTGGCTTTGAATCTTCCATCCTAAATTTCTTCAACAATTCTTTCACATATTTGGTTTGAGAAATGAAGATTTCTTTCTTTGTTTGAGTGATTTGCAGACCCAAGAAGAAATTTATTTCACCAAGCATAGACATTTCAAACTCACTTTTCATTTGATTTGCAAAAGTTTTACACATACTATCTCTTCCTCCAAAGATGATTTCATCAACAAACACTTCAACAATCAAGATGTTTTCATGATCAATTTTGAAATACAAATTACTGTCAGCAGTAGCTTTGTTGAAGCCAATCTTCAAAAGATGCTTATCCAATCTTTCATACTAGGCTCTTGGGGCTTGCTTCAGTCCATACATAGCCTTCTTCAACTTGTAGACCATATCACCATGATCAGACAATTGAAATCCATCTGGTTGCTCTATATACACTTCTTCCAAGTCACCGTTTAGGAAGGCAGACTTGACATCCATCTGATATACCTTGAAATCCTTGAAGGTAGCAAAGGCAAGAAATAATCTGACTACTTCAATTCTTGCCACCGGAGCAAAAGTTTCTTCAAAATCAATTTCTTCTATTTGAGAGTAGCCCTTGCAGACCAATCTAGCTTTATTTTTGATTACTTCAACTTCATTTAGTTTGTTCCAGAAGACCCATTTTGTTCCAATCACATTCTTGTTTCTAGGTCTGGGAACAAGATCCCAAGTGTGATTTTTCTCTATTTGCACCAGCTCTTCCTCCATTACTTTAGTCCAGTTTTCATCATTGCAAGCTTCATTCACTGTCTTAAGTTCAATCTTTGAAATCAAACAATACTCTTCTGAATCTTGAACATTTCTCCTTCTTGTTAGTACACCTTTTCTTTTATCACCTATGCTCTGATCTTCAGAGTGGTTCAGTCTTACATACATGGGAACTTTAGGAATTTCTTGTACTTCTGATTCTTGATCAGGCTCATTAACACTCATCTTTTCTTCCTAATTTACTAGATTAATTTGAATCTGACTAACAGAGGAGGCTTGGGCTCCTTGAGTCAGAACACCATTCTAATCATCTTCATCATATTCATAAAACCTTGAGGGTTTCTCAATTCCCTGATCAACCTTCACATTTGTACTTTCTATCATCTTTCTTAGTCTCTTGTTATAACACCGATATGCTTTGCTTTGAGTAGAGTAGCCCAAGAATATTCCTTCATCACTTCTAGCATCAAACTTGCCTAGATCTTCATCTCTTTTGATGTAGCATTTGCTACCAAAGACTGAAATATCTTACAGTAGGAGTAATGCCAAACTAGAGTTCATAATGAGTCTTACCAGTATTATTTCTGATTTGAACTTGATTGAGAGTATAGACTGTAGTGCTGACAGCTTCTCTCCAATAGATCTGAGGAACATTTGCTTCCATCATCATGGTCCTAGATTCTTCCTGGATGGTCCGGTTCTTTCTCTCCACTACTCCATTATGTTGTGGAGTCCTAGGAGCAGACAACTATCTCTTAATTCCATGTTTCTCACAGAACTCTATGAACTCACCGGATGTGAATTCTCCACCTCTATCAGACCTCAGACACTTAAATTTTATTTCGGTTTCATTTTCTACCATAGCCTTGAATATTTTGAATTTTTCAAGAGCTTCCGATTTCTCTTTTAGAAAGGTTACCCACATCATCTAGGAATAGTCGTCAATTAGTAACATGAAGTATCTATCACCTTGAATACTCCTGATTCTTGCCAAACCACAAAGATCAGTATGAACCAAGTCCAATAAACTGGTAGAAGACATTTCCTTACTTTTGAATGTGACTCTGCTCAGCTTACCCAACTGACATTCTTTGCACAAGCTGTTAGTAGGTTTCACCAATTTTGGAAGATCTCTTATAGCTTGAGTATTGCTTATCTTGATGATATTATCAAAATTCACATGACACATCCTCCTATGCCACAACCAACTTTGATCAATTTGAACAAACAAGCAACTTTTGCTAGTACCAACCAAGTGAAAGATATTACCTTTAGTTTGAGTACCGGATGCAATCTCTGTTCTAGAACTTTCAAAGATCTTGCATTTTCCATTCTTGAACTGGAGATCATAGCCTTTGTCCACCAACTGTCCAACATTGAGGAGATTGTGCTTCAATCCTTCAACATATAGTACATTACCAATTTTGTTTCTTCCATCAAGAGAAATAGTTCCTCTACCTCTGATTCTACCAGCAGAATTGTCACCAAACTTTACCACTCCTCCTTCATACCTTTCCAAGTCTACAAACTTATTTTTGTCACCTGTCATATGGTGAGAGCATCCATTGTCAATGACCCAATCATCCTTCTCTTCAATTTGGGCAGCTAGTGCTCTTTCCACAGTCTTATGAATGACATATACAGAGGACATTGGATCTTCTTCCTTGATGGCAATGAACACCCATTCATTTCTGGATTTGTTTCCTGTCTCTGATTCATCATCTGTTACTCCTTCATTGTCATCATCTTCATGTACATAGTAACAGTTCTTTTGGAACCTTGGCTTGTTAGGATTTTGCCTTAAAAACCTTTTCGGACACCTTGAGGCAAAATGACCAATCTTATTGCAGTTAAAACACTTAAAAGATAATTTTCCTTCATACTTACTAGATCCTCTTGGCAGCCTCTTTGCAATAAGGGCTTCAAGTTGAGCAGTTTCTACTTCTTCTTCTTCCAGGTCTTTTCTTGCTTTTTCATACCATGACAGTTTCCTTGATGAGTTCTCTCCCGGATCAAACCTTTGTTTACCTTTTATAGAGGCACTGGCTTTGAATGCATATTCAGTCTTGGGGGGGTCATCTCCAAACTCTATCATTTCAAATGCAGCCAATTTCCCAGCCAATTGATCTCTTGTGACAGTTGTATGGGCTCTGAATTCTTCAATGGCAGCAGCCTTGATTTTGTAAGAAGTAGGTAGGGATATGAGAATTTTTCCTACAATCTCATTTTCATCCAAGACTCCACCAACATTTTTAATTACACAAACCAACTCATTCACTCTTGGCATAAAGGTAGTAATATTTTCATCATCTCTCATCTTCAGATTTTTAAATTTCCCTTTCAAACTCTGTAACCTTGCACATTTAACATACTGGTCTCCTTCATGTAAAAGTTCCAATTTTTTCCAAATCTCAAAAGCAGTTGGTAGGTCAATAACATTTGATAGCTCTAAATCAGATAATGCGCTTAGAAGAGCTTCTATAGTCCGTAGATTGTTTTCAGCATCTGTGATTTCATTTAGGGTTTTCAGACCACCCTGTGGAGGTACATACTATATTGTAACCATGGTCCAATACGCCATTCCCATACACTGCAAGTGACATTTCATGCAACCTTTCCCAAGAGAAAAATTGGTTCCATCAAACTTTGGACTATCCTTCTTGTAAGACGACATCCTGAATCTCCTCAAGCGGTTAAGCTCGTTTTAGAGGAACTTGGCTCTGATACCAATTGTTAGACTTAGAGCACACAACTGAGAGGGGGGGTGAATCAGTTGTGCAAAACTTTCTCCAATAACAAACTTAAATCCTCTTAGTGATTAGCAGTATATCAATCACAAAACATAATGTATTCAAATCAAAAGCAGAAACACATCAACACATAAGACACCAAGATTTTGACGTGGAAAACCCGGTTAAGGGAAAAACCACGGGGTGATTAACCGAAGATTGTATTCTTTGTTAGAAGAATAGAAAGAACAAAATGGCACATGCCAATTAGGGCTCATTGCCCGAGCACATTGCTCACAAGAGGCTCACTGCCTACAAGAGACACACTATCTACAAAGAGATAAGTATTACATACATGAACTGGGGAATAGCATCTTTACTATGCTTAAATCAGTTCCATTTACGCCCAAAACTTCTGCTTTGCCTTTCGCTCTCCTCCTCACTATCACAATCTCATCTCTGCAAACACACCATCGAAATGACTTCACAATCTCTTATTTATATAAGACATCAACTTAGGAATGATCATCTAAGTTGGAAAACATCCACAAGAACATCTGTAGGATGTGTAACTGATTCAGTCAGCCAATCTCAAGAAGAACACCATCATCTGAAAGTTATTCTTCTATTGCGAGCTCCAACTTCAATGCGAACCATCAACATGAACTAAACATGATCCAAAGACCTCCACAAGCTTGCGTGAATCATCAAGAGCATCCACACTTCATCTACTTACTGAAACCTATCTCTCCTTCATCCAGAACCTCAAGAACACAGTCTATCATTACTATCACAGATAAATAGAAGCTTACAGACCTTCAAACCATGAACTAATCAATTTGACACATCATAAGGACTTTTCCAACACTCCCTCAAATCCACAGAATAGGATAATGTACTTCCAGATCTCATCAGACCTGTCTGTGTCACTTTGTTACCTCTGAACACCTACCAGAACCAGTTTTACTTGAGCGGCCACAACTTCTTCATATATTCATGTGAACCTCTGAAATCTCTACTAGATCACCTAAAGACACATATCTACAAACCCTTTAATCTGCATCCTCTGATCCTCATCCTATCTTGGACTTTTGCCTTACTGTCATCACTATTCTTTACTGTTCCTGACTGAGACTAATTTTCTCAATATCCTCAGCTCACGACTCATCCAAACCTTATCATTAATGCAATAGGAGTATGTTGACATCAATGACAACACCAGTTAGGTCCATACTTGTAACATATCTTGGATCCTAATTTTTTTTTGAAAATACACCTGGTAAACTTTTTAACGTGACCGGTGACGCTGGTGCAACACGCCCTCTGGCTCCAGACGGATGCTTTTTCCCAGAGCAATGAACCGGTGAGGCCATAACATGGGGGACCTCATCCCCTAGCAAGAACACTTCAAACCCACATGCTCATTGGCCCAGCGAAGGCGTAATGCCTGCGAGCTCGTTGGCCCAGCGGGGGTTTGAACTTTGGTGGCCGCCACTACAACCAAGCGACTTAACCACCGAACCATGTCCTTAACAGCTCTTGGATCCTGATTTTGAAAAGTTAGCAAGTCTTGATTTTTCTCAATCTTTTATTCCCCCAAGAAGGAATATTAAATCTTTTAGTAGACCTCCTTCACCCACAAGAAGTCCTACCAGAACCTCTATCTCCTCTTCCACTTATCAAGCATTGACCTTGCATGGGACTGTAGTTCCTATTGTCATAAATATTCAACCAACTCCACCACTGCAAATGGCTCAACCTGTGCATTGGGGAGCAGCTATTGGCCCCCTCACCTTAGGTAATCAGTTGCATGATTTACCACATGGATCCAGAAAAGTTTTACCCAAATTCACTGGAGATGGAAAAGTTTCTATAGACAAGCATATTAATGCCTTCTTTTATGCATGCGGTGTTCTAGGTGTTATGCATGAAGATGTTTCTGTCTGGTTGTTTGTAGAATCTTTGACCGAAGGAGCAGCAGAATGGTTTCAACATTTGCCTATTGGAACTATAAACTCATGGGCGACTATGCTCCAAAAATTTGAAGACTATTTCAAAAGTGCTGAAGATGAGCATGCATTATTAGCACAACTTACTCAAATGAAGAAAGAGATTAATGAGCTGATGCGGGATTTTGTGGTGCATTTTAACAAGTTGGTGAATAGATTCAAGAATTCTAAAAGACCAACTGCGTAGAATCAAAAGTGTTTCTTTCTAAATACGCAACCTCCAGATATAAATTTCCATTTGAGAAGAGCACGAGTGGCTGATTTGGAAGCTGCACAGACCATGGCCATTGAAATTGAAGATGATTTATTGACTGCTTGAAAATGGAACAAAGATTTGCAGAAAGGGAAGGCACAGTCTTCTAATTCATCCACTACAGACCTGATGATTCAGAAGCTAGCCAATGATTTACTCCTGCTTAAGAAACAACTTCCGCATAATCCACCTCCGCTATATCAAGATATACCCAGGAGAAATTATGTATTGTATCAGCAAAACAAGCCACCTAGGCTTCCTCCTCCAGCACAAAGACTAGCCATTGAACATCCTTCTTCCAGTCATAAACAAACTGTAGCTACATGTGATTTGCATCTGACTACTAACCATGATCGCAGCACTTGTCCTGAAATGGCAAGGTGCATGCAGATGAATCTATAAAGTGAGAAAATAGAAGAGTATGTCTCTCAAGAAGATGAGACAAATGAGACCTATGGCCAACCAACAATTAGCTTTCTTGAGTATGAGCCTGATAATGAAAGAGAAGAGGTTCATGACATTAACAATCATTCTTGTAATGTCTTCACAAGAAATCAGTATCAGAAGAATGAAGGAAAAGCCAAAGTTGAATCTGCCCATAAAATTCTAGAAAATACTCCGAAGATTCTAACAAAAAAACATCCTTTGGAGAATCAACATCTTACTACCACAAAAGATAAAGGTACACAAGGTGATTCATCTACCTTTCCTGATGATGCATTTGATTTCATAGAGCATTGCAAGAAAACAAAGGTGTAAATTTCTCAACTTGATTACTTAAAGTTGAATCCTCATCAGTTGGAGAGATTGTTGCATATTGTTAAAGGAAAACCTAATCCTTCTTCTTCAGTACATCAACAATCAAATGACTCATAGCCTGAAGAAATTTCTCACGATGATCTCTTTGGTGAATCTCCACAAAATGATGCCCCATTGGTAAATGTCATTCTCCCAGATAAGTCTGACCCATTCTATGTCTCTTTATATATAGCTGGTTGTAAACTAAGCAATTACATAATAGATTCTGGTGCTTCTGACAATGTCATGCCCGCTAAGGTTGCTCATGCCCTAGGCTTGTCATTAAATAAACCTTCAGGCAAAGTCTACTCAATGGAGTCTAAATTAGTCCCATTAGTAGGTCAGCTCAAAGATGCGTCGGTTGCTTTAGCGGCTTTCCTGGAAAAGAAACTAAAGCTCACCATCTTAGTTGCTGACATTCCCATGAGCTATGGCATGCTACTTAGCAGAAGTTTTTGTAAAGATCTAGGTGGATAAATACAACTAGATTGGTCCCATGCCTTAATCCCAATCCATGGAAATAAAGTTAGACTAAATCTAGAACCCAAGGCAAAGTATACAGTCCTGAAATCAGACGATCCAAGAGCAGAGATACTATATGAAGAAATTGGACCGGGTACACATATGCTCATGCAAGAAAAAGAGGTAGCCCCTGAAGTTATCTCTCCTGACATGTCTTCCAGCCTTTGGACTATGGAATTCGATGACAGTTTTTCTTCTTCTGGTTCAAGAGCTAGAATTGTTTTGATTTCGCCTACAGGGGAGAAGTTTCCTATGGCTTTCAAATTGGTTTTTGATAACACTAATAATATAGCAAAATATGAGGCGCTCCTTTTAGGCCTTGAGGCTACCAAAGAAAGAGGAATCAAAATGTTGAGAGTACTTGGAGATGCAGAATTAGTCGTCAAGCAAGTAAGAAATTAGTTTCAAACAAAGAACGACAAGTTGAGAGGATACCGAAACTTAGTATGGGATCAAATAGAGTTCTTTGATGCTTTCTCCATAGAGATGATTCCTCGAACTCTTAATTCTAAAGTTGATTGCCTTGTAGTTTATACGGATCTTTTACTTCCACATCCAGAGTTCAATAAAGATCAATATAAGATTGAATTAGTATACCAACCAAGCATGCCTAATAATGATAAATATTGGCAAGTTTTTGATGATGATAGATAGATTGTGTCCTTTTTGGAAAAGGCAAGTACTTTTGTCAATTTGTTATTTGAAAGAAGTGAGACTTCTACAGCAGATGAAGTGTTGCAATTAAAGAGGAACACCATCTCAAAAGGTTTGATTACTCTAGAGAAACTGTTTGATAAGCATGATTGTTATTTGAAGAATAAGGCCCAAGAGAACAATCCCAATCTTTCTCAGTATGATAAGGTAGACATAGGCACTAAAGATGATCCTAAAATTGTTTGCATCGGCAAAGCATGTTCACCAAAGGAAAGAAAGAAGCTCATCACCCTGTTGGTCAAATACAAGGACGTGTTCGCATGGTGCTATGATGATTTGAAGAATTTCATGGGTGGAAAATTTTAGCATTATATCACTCTCAAACCTGGGGCTACTCCTTTTAGGCAAAAATAGAGGCAATTCAATCCTAAAGTTACTGGTGCTATCTTTGCAGAGATTGATAAGATGTTAAAGGCCAGAATTATATATCCCATTCATAATTCAACTTGGGTAGCAAATATAGTAGCTGTGAGGAAAAAGAATGGCAAAATAAGGATTTGTGTTGATTTTCGTAATCTTAACCAAGCATCTTTGAAAGACAACTACCCTTGACCCATGATGGATCATGTTTTGCAAACTGTTGCTGGATCTGAAATGATGTCATTACTTGATGGGTTTTCTAGGTATAATCAGATAGAAGTTGCCTCAGAGGATCAACATAAAACTACTTTTACAATGCCTTGGGGAACTCTAGTTTACAATCGAATGCCATTCGGGTTGATCAATACCGATGCAACATTCCAACGTGCTATGGACCTCTCCTTTGGAGATTTGAAAAACAAGATTATTGTAGTATACTTGGACAACCTCACTATCTTTTCAAGAAAAAGAGAAGACCATATCCAACATCTGGAGATAGTCCTATAGCATTGCCACGAGCAAGGAATCTCTCTAAACCCCAAGAAGTCCATTTTCGGGGTTACTAAAGGAAAGCTACTAGGGCACATTGTGTCTAAAGACGGGATTCAAATTGATCCTGAATGTGTTGAAGCTATCTAGAAGTTGCCATTACCATCAAGCAAACCTGGAGTGAGGTCTTTCTTCGGTCAGATCAATTTCTTAAGGAGATTCGTACCAGATTTCTCTGAATTAACTCACCACATTGTAGACATGATGAGAGATAAGGCGGTCTTCAAGTGGACTGAAAAAGGCAAAAAAGCATTCCAAGATATTAAAATAGCGATTGCGAATGCTCCAATTTTAATTCATCCAGATTTTTCCAAAGATTTCATTGTATATTGTTATGCTTCGGAGCATACTTTATCTGCTATCCTAACTCAACAAAATGATGATTGTATAGAAGCACCTATTGCATTTATGAGCGTTCCTCTGAAAAAGCATGAGTTGAATTATTCTCTGGCAGAGAAGCATGCTTATGCAGTGGTCAAGGCAGTAAAGCATTTTAGATTCTATATCCTCAATTCACATTCTAAGGTCTTTGTATAGGACACTTCGATCAAAACCATACTTACTCAGCAAGAAATAGGTGTCAACAAAAGAGCCTCTTGGATTGCCAAAGTTCAAGAATACGATATTGATATTAAGCCAATCAAATTGGTATGAGGGAGGGGCTTATGTAAACTCATAGCTGAAAATCGTACAGTTGAAGAATCTCCAGAAAAGAATGTTGAGCTACCTCAAGTGTTGTTTGTGGGATTGACAGATGAATGGTTCTCAGATATTGCCTATTTCTTGACATATGGTGAATGTCCTCCACACTTAACTCTGAAGCAGAAAAGAGCGATCAAGTTGAAAGTTGCAAAATATATTAATTGGGAAGGTAGTTTATACAAGAAAGGGATCGATGGAAATTTTCTGAAATGCGTGGATAAAGAACAACAAGAAAAATTACTTCAATTGTTTCACAACGAAGCCTGTGGTGGTCATTTCTCTTCTAGTGTCATAGCCTATAAGATTTTATGACATAATTATTATTGGCCTGGCTTATTCAAAGATGCAGACCAATGGGTGAAAAGGTGTGAATCATGTCAGCAATTTAAAGGCAAGGTCAAGCTAGTTGCACAACCATTAAACCCTGTTGTCATTGAAGAACCTTTTCATCAATGGGGACTAGATTTCATTGGTCCACTTCATCCAACATCTAGCACTAGGCATACACACATCTTGGTGGCCACAGATTATTTCACTAAATGGGTAGAAGCCATTCCAGTCTGACAAACTTCCTCCCAGGTAGTGTGTGATTTTCTAAAAGAGAATATTCTTGTGAGATTTGGTATACCTCAGAAAATTGTCACAGACAATGCTTTGAATTTATCCTCTTATGAAATCTCTAATTTTTGTTATCGGCATGATATCCTACTTGCACATTCTTCTGACTATTATCCACAAGGAAACAGATTGGCAGAGTCCACCAACAAAAATCTTATCTCTATCATGCGAAAACTAGTAGAAGAAAAACAAAAGAATTGGCACAAGAGATTATTTGATGCACTATGGTCTAACAAAACCACATATAAAAGGATCATCGACACATCTCCCTTCCAACTAGTTTATGGAATTGATGCTTGATTGCCAATCCCTCCAGAGCTTACTACTCTTTCTCTTCAGATAGTGATTGAAGGTAATGAGTTTAAAGATTCTCTAGAGAAAATAATCATGCATCTGAAAAAAGTTGAAGAACAAAGGAGTCAAGTAGTTGACACAATCGCAGAGCACCAGGCAAAAGTCAAGAAACTGTTTGATAAGAAGACTAGACAAAGGTAGTTTATTGTAGGATATCTTGTTCTACTATGGGATAAGAGGAAAGAACCAAAGGAATGCATGGAAAGTTTGATTCTCTATGGAAAGGACCATTTCAAATTAGAGAAGCATGTGGTGACAATTCATTTTACTTGGCATATCTTGATGGCACTCATCTGCCCTTACACTACAATGGGCAGCACCTAAAAATTTACAATTAGTAAAAGAGGGATTTATTCCCAACTCTTTGTACATAGGGAAGTTTTGTTGTGTTAATGTCTTTCCTTGTTTTGTTGTGTCAGTGTGTTTCCTTATTTTTTTCGTGTTGTACGTCTCTTTTCTAGTCTGACTCTATCTGGCCAATGATAAGATTACTAGTCTTGTCAAAGACACTGGGGTTTGTCTACGTCCTTACAGTCCTTGTCCCTAAGTAGAGCCAACTATTCACCCTGTTCTTCTACCCAAATTTTAAACTTTTTGCATATCAAACCCCTGTACCAAGTCTTCCTTTTGGTTACAATTTGCCAATGTCGTGCTTCTTGTGTCAATCATGTCAATAACTTGTTATCAAGATGTCATACTTTGTCTTGTTCATTCTATCTCTCTCCATTGAAGCTTTGTATAGCAATATTATCTCAAGTCAAATTTTACAGCTTAGTAATATTATTTTGCGTCAACTTTTGTTTTACACTAAGCTTGCGTCAACTTTTATTTTTAACAAAGTTCGCGTCGATTCTAATTTTTCTACAAATCTCACATCAACTTTTGAATTCCACTAACTTTGCGTTGGCTTTCATTTTTTGCAAACCTCACATTAACTTTTTCTCTCCGCTAAGTTTGCATTAACTTTTGAGTTTGGCTAAGTCTGCACATATTTTGACTTTTGCCCAACCAAAACCAAGAGGTATAATTTTTAAAAGTTTGGAGAGATAAAAATCCACATTCACTTTTTAAGAACATGAATAACTCCACTCCTCCATATTCTTCTCTTGTGTTCTAGAAATTACTCCAAATCACTTCCTTTATATCACATGTGATATAAACATGCAGCAGCCGGTAGTTAAAACGTGATTTTCATAAAAAAAAAGGGGGCATATTTCTCTCCTTCAAACAACACCAAGCATTTGGAAAAGAAGCAGAAACATGAATTTTACAATGGCATTAAAGCACACATGAGTCATGTGAATGGTTTCAAGTTCATTATTTACTCAGGTGAAAAGCTTGTTACATTTTCCCATACCCACGATCATCTCCCAAAATCATGGAAATATCTTTTGAGTTTTGTTGGAATGAAGATATTTGGTGGCCAGCATTATAGATAATGATTCATCCCTTGGATAATACTTCTCTAAATTCAATAATAAACGTGGACTATAAAACAATAACAAGTAATTATCATTAGCGTCGATATATGTAGGACGTATTAAGACTTATTTTTGATAAACAGATTATATGCTAAACTCATGGAAGAGTCATATGTCGAGAAAGGTGGCTTTATAAAAACTATAACTGCAACATCAATCTCTAAGAAGTTGACATGTGGATAGCGAGATGAAATGGTTACGCTGGTATATAGGAATGCGGAGTTATTAAACGCTTGACAAAAAGCCTCAAAACAAATGCAATATTGTAGCATGTTGTATATGAATAGAATTTGGTTATTGAGAAAAGACTTTAACAGACAATCGCCATTCTTCATGCCCTAATATAAAGGCATAAAAACTGCATAATAACTATTCGCTGGAATGACTTAAAGGGATATAATCAAAAGACTATCTATGTAAAGAATCAAAAACTTCCAAGAAAAATGCTCAATCTGTGGATTAAGATAGTCATGGGCTTTGCACAAGATGATGAAGATTTCAAATGAATACAATTGGCGAATGTAAGAATGAATTTTACAATGTTTATTAGTTTTTCTGCTCTGGTAAGATACTCATGCAAAAAGTGGAAACATATTCAGTGGATTTAAAACCTTTTTGCCTCAAAGAAATGTGCCAATGAACTACTTAATGGAGCACCTCAAAGTTATTTTAACCAGCCTTATATAATGCTCAGAATGTTGTCTCAAAACATTGACAGATTTTTTGAATCTATCAACTGTTCCTATTGGCATGTTCCTTAAATCTCTTGTGCGTGCAATTGCTAGTTTTAAATTATAGCCCCCTTTAGTCTCATGGTATGGAGTTGTTGAAAAGACTTTAGAAACTTTGAGGCAAACACAAATGGCTAGTGTAAAACTGTGTTCCATAATTGGTGTCAGCAGCCTTTCATAAACTTTGGAATTGGGATATGTGTGCACATAAATGGTTTATTGAAATATATTTAAACAACTTTCAAAAAGAATGCAAATTAGCTATTGTAAAATGGTTCACCATTCTTTGCCAGTAACCTATTGACTTGCACCAAAAGCTACACACAAGATAAAAACCTTATAAACTTTCAAGCATGGAAAGATTGCAGTATATGCATATTTTAGATTTGTTGAAAAGGTACTATAAAATTGCAAGTAAATCCAGTTTGCAGATGTAAAGCTAAACTCCACAATGTTTTCCAACATCTTCTCAGTGTAATGGAATGGGGATTCTTGTCAGATAATGTAGTTGCAAGTGCCTTGGTGGATATGGATGTAAAATGTGGAAGTATAGACAATGTGCCAGTACTAGAAATATCAAAATGGATTTGTTAAAAATAATTTTTAAAGATTTCAAGCATATGTAATTCATAGGTGCAAAGTTAAATTCCAAAACACATAGTTAGCTATGGAATGAGATTATTATTAGATAGATTTGTTATGGAAGCATACAGGAGGCTCGTGAACTATTTGTTGAAACATTTCAAAGTAATGCAGGGATTACTGTTTTGGTACGTGTATGCAAATTGTGGAAGGTGGAGACCAGTTGCACAAATTATTTATAGGTGACCTCAAAGAAATGTCATTTCATGCTCCAAGGACACTTATCACATGTAGATGCCCAAGTATGAATACCTGTTGCCTTTTTTTTGAATAAAGTATCTTTGAAATCTCCTCTTGAAATCCATTGCATGTACATAAACAACAAATTGGAAATTATCAAACAAACCTCATGAAACACTACAGCAAACTCTGAAATAAAATAAATACAGGCAGATTTCATGAATTTTTGTAGATATTTAATCATGAAGTATAAATATTAGGGGTTTGAGTTCCTCTCAGTTCTTTAATTCATACTTTCATAAATATCAGATACTTCTTTGGGACATATCAGTTTGGCAGATTTTTGGAAAGCCATGGAAGAGGGGAAAAGATCACCGATGGATTAGAAGTTGTTTGATAGTGGGTTAGCCCATGCAGCCAGTTTCCTAGTAGCAGTTTAATGCACATATTTGGTTTTAGAATGTATGAAGCACTACAATCCAGAAACAAGAGAGGTCAGAACTGTTGATGACAAGCTAATTGTCAGGTTAGACAGTGTTTCAGTTGGGATTACTTTCATGCTACCTGTCAGAGATCAGTTTGTGAACATAGACAAAAGGTTTGCACATTAATATTTCAATGAAAAGAAACATCAATGCCTCAACACTATATAAAAACACTGGTTACATACACCTAAAGGAGGGAAATCCCAGTTGCCCAAAGTCCTTCACAGATCATGCTTCATAGAGGATATTTCCAATATGATTGTTCTACTTCATAGAGTGATGGGAGATGAAAAAGAAGCTAATTTTGAAATGTGGATGTTTCTTTTTATAAATGTTATATGTGCATGAAATCAGTTTATTGATTGGGGTAGCATTATCAGTGACAATTTGCATTATCAGTTAGTAAATTTTGAATTAGATGAACATTTCTACATGTCTTCTTACTTTTTTATACAATTGCATGCATGAAATTGTGGCTAGGTCTAGCTACCAATGGAACATATGATAACATGACATAGATCTATGATTATTACCCTTAGTTATAGCTGGAACAAAGTTACAAGCACTACCTTAGGGTAAATGATGCTTTCACAATGCTGACAGTAAGAGAACTTCAAGGTAATACTGCACTTTGCATATCACCAGAAGCTACCAATCTGATCAAATTATATGGGAGCTACTTCATCCAATATCCTAGATTTACCTATCTACGAGTTGGCGGGTTTGATGGATACCCATATAAGTTGCCTAGGTATTTAGATGATAAAATGGTATTGATAGAACTATGCAGGCAAATTGGTTCACTTAATAAGAGATGCAAATATAAGAGAAAACCTGGAGTTCCATTTCCCATTGGCCTTAGTCATTACAACTGCAAATCTTTTGCAAATGCTCAAAACATAGAGAGATCTCTGATAAAAATCAGCTTGTATGCCTATGCTATGAGATTCCCTTTTGCTAGCAAAGGATATGTCAGAGACAATCTACAACTTGGTGCAGGTTACTGTCATTTTCCAGAACTTGAAGAGTTTTGGGAAGATTGTGAAAATGATTATGAGGTACGTAAACGAGACTAGATGAGGATGACCATTGAACAGATCAGAGAATTCAAGCTAGATTGCAATACAAATGGAATTGAGGAAGATGGTTCAGAATTAATTGACCCTATGTATTTTGATAAAATTGAAACATAACCTTTACCACCCATCAATTGGGCTAATGAGGAGATCAAAGATTTGGGCATAAGAACTGCTCATATCATTCAAAAGACTAAAGAATGGGTAAAGAAAAAGGCTATTGAGGCAACAGCTACCAAACCAAAAGGTAACAATGCTTCATCATCAATCAGAAAAGATAAACATTCAAATTCTTCTTCTTCTTCTCATTCTCATTCTCCATCTTTAAGCATTGGTTTGCATAAGAGTACTCAAGGAGGAGATGATGGAGAAGATCCATCAAGAAGAAAGGGTCTCAAGAGCATTTGTGAAAATGATGAAAAATAGAAAAAGGGGAAAACAAAAAGAAAGGATAATGCATTGCCTCCCATACAGGAAGAAGTTGAGGAAAATAAGTCCACAAGTCTTAAAAACCACCATCAAAATGATGAGCATTTAAATACCTCTCCTTTACTTCTTGTTGTTTCTCCTTCTCATGAAACACCTCATTCCCCTCATGCATTACAATCTACACTCCTGCCACCTATGAACATATTCAATGAGAATGTTTTTCCCTAAAATGTAGTACATCTTTCCACAAATATTCCAGAGTCCTCACATAATCCTTCCTCTTCCTGGTTACAACAAGTTTATCAAGAAAAAGAAACAATGCTTAATTAATCATTCCTGACTTTGATACAATCTCTAATTTTCTACAAAGGTCTCCCAAACCTAAAAAGATTAAGATTACATCAAGGATGGTAGTGGATTCTTCATCAGGCAATGTCTATGTCAAGGTTACACAACTTGTTTCAGAAAAGAATTTGAATGAGGCTACAGAAAGTGATTTTAACATCACTAAGATAGATCTTGGTCCATCTACATATGAGGGTGACATGCAAAATTTTCAAGTGTCAGCTACCAAGTTAATAAAAAGAACAAAAAAAGAAAGGCATACGAAAGATCAATTGAAGCAACAGGTACAAGTTTTGACATCCTATTTCAAAGCCATCATAGATACTTCTGCTTTGCCTCTGGATACTTCCTCTACCCCCATCAATTTCTCTCTTGAAAATAATGTTGAAAAGGAGATTATTGAAAGTGTCAGCAAATATCAGTTGTATGGAAAAATGACTAAAAAATGGGTTGAACGTATGAAATTAAAAGCAAAGAGTCTGTATGACGAAGCAGAAACAAAGAGGGAAGAGGTTGATAAAGAAATAAGAAACATCAAAAATGTGGCAGGGAATATCCAAGGACCTTAGTGAGATGATCAAAACTGATAATGAGATATTAATTGCTGAAAAAATCTTTTCAAACATTGAAGAAAATCAATCTAGCTCTTGGCTTTGTTCGGTTAACTGGAAATTGTTAAATATAGGACAAGTTTTAGCTGCTCAAGGGAAGCTCCTGGAGACTTGTGAACAGGTGAAGATGAAGATTCACATTGATTTATTAGCAATCAATTTTGATGTGATGGATAAAGATAAATCTCAAGTTTTGGAAGCTCAATCTATTAAAGGAAACTTTGAAAACATGATTAATATAGAGTTGTTTAATAAACATGTTTTCAATGGACTTATGGATAAATTGAATCTCATATTTGTTGCTGTCAATTCTGGCATTGATCATTTATCAGATTATCGTCATGATTTGAATAATGTTCATAAAGATCAATCGGAATGGAGGCTTCGTATGATAGGAGTGTTTGTTCCAAAAAATAAATTAATAGCTTCAGCAGTCAGGGTGTTCCGAGCATACAAAACAAAGTATCCCTTCCTTCACAGCAATTTGCAATAACAGAAACATTTTTAGATGGTACCAGAGGTGGCATAGATAAAATCTGATGGTTTCTTGTGAGATCAATTATATTGGTCCACTTTTCAAAGTTTGCAAGTTATAGGTTTTGGTTCTCTTTCTATGAAAGTGACTTTATGTCACTTTTTTGTAATTAAGTTGTAAAGTGCACTTTATTTTGGGAACTTTTGAAAAGTCCATATAAAAATAAATTAAAGTATGCTTTTATTTTCAAAAATATTTTTGGGTAGTTAGGAAAAGTAGTTATAAGGTAGTTACAAAGTTGGTTACTAGAGACAAGTCTATATATACAAGACTTGGTGATTGTAAATGGGACTTTTTGGGCTTTCACATTTGAAATGATGTTATGAGAAATAGAGTTGTACAACTCAATGTGAAGAAATAAGAGACATTTTGGATTGTGTGATCTCAAATATCTTTTTAACATTATTCATTCTTCTTACATTGATGGGTGATGTTTTCTTTACATTATCTTGCATCTGCACTGTGGAATAACAACTAGTCTTGGAGGAATTGGTTACTAGATAAACTTTGATAGGAAATGGATGGAGAATTAGAATTCATGATACATTAAATAGGAGGGTATTTAAGAGTTCAAAATTTGGTAAATCAAAGTAGATTGATTGAACTTATTTGAAATGCACTTATTTAGATTTGTAATAGTTTATTTTCTTGTGACTTTGTTCTTACTAGATTATGCATTGAATTTTACTATGTTCTATTGGCTCAAACAATTTTAATTTACAATGATAAATTTTATGATAAAGTGTAAATTATTTTCATCTAAAATTCTAGAGGAAGCTTAAGGGTATAAATGATCATTAATATTTATTCATTTATCAAGACTTATCTCATTTATAGCTATGGATATTGTTTATTTTTTGTAAATTAAGATCTTAGGTTTCATATTTGTACTTAGTTACATTGTATGAGTTAGTGACAGTCTACAAGATTCATGCACCATGTCTTAAGGGCCTAGCTCAATCCTTGCAACCAATGTTCTATGAAAAATTATGTTATTCCTTGAGATATTTATAAGGATCACCCTCCTAATTCTTGCAAAGTTTGAATTATAGAAGAGAAGAACTCTCTCTTGTCAATTAAATATGTAGATCACCAACATGTCTAGCCATAATTTTAATCATTGAGCTATAAATAATCCATAGTTTGAATCTATTCCCTTGGAACCATAGAATTCTTCAAGTAAATATGTAGATCACCAACATGTCCTCTAGTGATACAAGCTCCTTTAAGAATAGGGAACTACTCCAAGGATGACTAAAATGGAAAAGCAAAAGAGGACTTTGATTCAACTACAAAAATTGCCCTGTCTAGCCATAATTTTAATCATTGAGCTATAAATAATCCATAGTTTGAATCTATTCCCTTGGAACCATAGAGTTCTTCAAGTAAATATGTAGATCACCAACATGTCATCTAGTGATACAAGCTCCTTTAAGAATAGAGAACTACTCCAAGGATGACTAAAATGGAAAAGCAAAAGAGGACTTTGATTCAACTACAAAAAATGCATCTAACATTTGCATGGCCTACTAGGAGTGATAGGTACTCCTAGCCCATTTCATGTTTGAATCCCTTTTCTCTATACACCCATCTTTATTATGACATCTTAAATTTATCTCAAAAAATAAATAATAAAATGAGTGAGAACCTCTTTAGGAGAGCCTTTCTTAATGTTCCACTAGTTCAATGTTCACTATTTTTTTCATTTTAAATAAGTTGACTATTTAACACTTTTACATGTGAATGAGGTGATACATAGAATTTTGAGTGGTCCTTGTTTAATTAAAGAGGTTATGGGTTCAAATTTAAGACTTTTTACCAATTAAAAGATTAAAAATTGATGGAATATTAAGTAGGGCTCTTCAAGAGCCACTCTAGCATGCACCTCATTTACCATCTCCATCACCACACCACCTACCCTAAGCTATTTAGAATGATTATCTAACACTCCTTATTGAGGAGGTTCACCTATATTCCCAAATTCTTTTGAAGCTACATTCCATTTACAATTTCCAAAAAATTACTAAGGACAAAATAAATAAAACAAGGCCAAATAATTCTTCATGTTACCAATTACAACAATAATAGTGAAGTAGTGCATGCTCACTCACAAGTGAGTCATCACATAAAACTATACCACACTAAAATACTCCACACATGATAAAGATATGTGTAGATAACACATAAGTAGAGGGATGTCATTGACTCAATCTACAAAGGGTCTTCCACACACACAAGCAAGAAAAAGACTATTCTAGTGGACATACATTAACACTAGAGATACTCAAGGAAGGGTTCACACTCAAATTGTGTATAGGAAATTGTTATTACCACCACACTCAAACAAGCATTAAGTAAAGGTAAACCACAAATAGTGATTCTTTTACCTTAATAATCTACATTCCTAATAAGAGTGATGATGTAGATTCAATAAAAATTAGAATAACTTTTCTCTTCCACTCACAATAATGAATGTATAAATCTATCATAACACATGTAGGTTCATCTAAACCATTTATTAGTTTCAAAGCACAAGTGTAATTGTAATTCCTACCTTTGGTGATACCTTTACTTTACCCCTTGTATTAGGATATTACTATGTTGTTGCATTGATCCATTTTGGTGGTGCTTTATAAGCATGAGATCACATGACATGTTACATTACATAAGATGATTAGTTATGCTTATATAAGTTTTCACTTGTTTATTATTTCCATTTGATACTATAAGATTTTAGACATAGATAAATGATGTTATTTATGGCTTTTTATATGCCATATAATTATTGTAGATAATGTATGAGAATATTTAAGTGCATGTGCATCATATGTATTATTTACTACATTGATTTGAGGATCCATTTCTATGATGTGATTTATGAGATGAATTCTATTGTGATATATTTTATGCATATTAGAACACTAGAGATGTGGTTTGTATGGAATGTGTGTGTATTATTCCTTGTCTTTCTTTAATGTTTCTTTGACTATTATTATTTGATATGGTTTGATGCGTGCAATGAGTGTATATGATAAATGTAAAACCAACGTGATTATATTTGGAGAGAGTAATATGGATGTTTGTTTTCTATCTTAATCCACTTGTGGGATTATTAAGATGTGTGTATTTTCAAACCAATATGGTTAAATACTCAATTCATGTATGACCTTGGATACCCTCTTTATTACCTCATAAATGTTATGCACAATGTCTAATATTAGCAACAATTTGGTTGCATGCTAAAGACCAATGACTAAGCACTTATAATACTAATGCACTGGAATATTCCTATATCTCCCCTGAAGCACACTAATTTTTGTACCCCAAGCTAAGTTGCATAGTACAATAGACACATAAACACATGATGGAGCCATAAGAGTTACATAAGAAGCACAAACTTCTCTCTATTGATCAAACATTCTTGCATACATAAATATTTATTTTCACATATTTCTTTACTATTATTCTATATCTCTTCTCCTATATATCTAGCTATATCTATCTCTCTTTCCAATCTGTGGGGTATATATAGGTGCATGTCCCCAAGCAGCACCTAGACTAATTATAGATACATGCATAGTTAGCCTTTAAATCAGAATCTACTTTAAAGATAACTAGGAATTGAATGAATCCTATAATGCATCTTATCCTTAAATATATTGCATGATTTATCCATAACCATGCTTATGCATGCTTATCAAGTCATTCATCTCTATCTATAATAAGGTGTAAATTATGCTACAAATATAAAATGCTATAATTTAGTGCCAACATTCTCTTGACACAAATCAGTGTTGTATCCTCAAAACACATACCTTACAAAAATAGGACAATCGAACCTCCAAATTTATGTTCCCAAGATGATCTATTGAACAACTCCCTACATGAGTTTTGGTGCATCAATAAAAATTGGTGGTAGAAATGCATTGTTCCAATGTGTAGGGCTTATTGCCACACACTTGTTTTTTCTAATGCTACTTTTACAATAGTCATAAGACTATTATTGTCCAATATTTATAGTCATGGAAGATACTCCCTTAGTTGGTGCAATGTTTCTTAGAATCTAGTAGAAGATTTAATCTTTACTAGAAGTTGTGCTTGCAAGTGGGAATTTACCTTTGTGGGGAGATTCATATGTGTTTCCTATGAATTTTCCAATCATTGAAATAACTCACCATTCTACTAATTAATGGTCTCCCATTGGGCATCTAAGATCTTGAATCTGTGTATTTAGGCCTTAATTCTTCCACACTAAGCAATTACTGCAGCTAGCCATCAACCAATCAAGTCAATCACTAGATGCTACTACCAATCTACGTGTGAGAATTATGGATTTCACATATTTTACAACTAGGTCTTCTACGGAATTAATAGTGTTAATGGTCTCTAAATTTTATGTAGAAAACTATATGGTTTTGTATTTAGGCCTTAATTCTTCCATACTAAGTATTAATAACAACTAGGTATAGTATCAACCAATCAGGTTAATCACTAGATGCTACTCCCAATCTATGTGCCAACATAATGTATTTTACATTCTATGCAACTAGGACTTCTATGTCATTGATAGTGCTAATGACATATGAAGTTCACATAAAAAACTCTACCTTGGCCTTGGCCAATTCATCCTCCTATTGCTTATGCAACAACTATTTTGCCTTCATTTTCTCTTTCTCTTCTATAGTTTTCTTGCACTTGTCTTTTGTTTTCATCTTATATATTTCCTATTTTGTCTCCTTTCCTCCTCATCTCTCCCTACTTCTACATCTATACATTTATTAACTTTGATAATATTCCATTCCTCCTTATCTAATTCTTGCATTTGATATTCCAATTCCTTGCACATGTGGAGTGGCATGAGCAAAGGTTTGACCAATTACTTGAAATCACTTAGATGCCCATCCAAACACTCATTTGTTCTTGCCAACTACTTATTTAGTGTGCTGGGCTATGATGATTTCATCTTGTAAATTATGTAAATGTTATTTGGCATGAAGCATGCACCAAGTGATTTCATCTCAAGATTGCATCAATGCTTCAATTGTGCACAACTAGGCCATTGAATGAAAATATTGCTTATATATTTGGTGGTTCAAGGCATCTGATTGGTCAATTGTGCCTTTTTGTCCACTTGTACCTTAGCTAATTATTCCTTTAAACACCCCATCTCTTCTTCTTTCTATTGAAGTTAGGTTTTATAGCTACCCACATCAATGCACAACTTCCTAATTATTTTTAATGAAGCCAAAATTTCATGAAGCTACATGCACGTTGAGTTTCTATTAGACAATTGATCATGTACAAACAATACCTTTTGTGACCCATTAACATTAGTTACCTGTGTCATGCCAAGGCTTGGTACTTTAATTAGGAGAGTGTCACTAATGTGTACTTAGAAAGCCAACAAATTCTTATGTGACTTGTAAGAATGCTAATCAAATGATACTACTCGATGTGGATCATTCCCCTCTTGAGCTATGCTAAATCCCACTTGTGTAGTTGTTAGGATTTCAACATCCTATTTAGGCATGTCAATGGTGATTACATCTATATTTATTGTGAACGTTGACCCTGTGGATTTCCTACTATTCACAATGCTTCAGCAATTGAAGAAGATAGAGATGGTGGAAAATAATTTGGTGCAATTGCTTCCTATTGTTGAATATCTAGCTTGTGAGTGCACACTTGCTTAGGAATTGAATTTAGGGAAAGTGGATGAACTTGCTGAATTGAGGTCCATTGTTGATCTTCCCATGGTTCCTTTATCTCAATCCTTGATGTGTAACATCATTTCACTTGTATTTGGGGAGAACTAATCATCTTGTACTTAGCTTTATCATGAAAAATCACATCCTTCTTCTTGAGGGAAACTAGTCCTATCCATGGAGAGTCATAATATTCATCATCATTCTTTGGGCTATTTGTTTATTTTTATTACACAATAAATATAACCATTAATACACATGTTATGGGGATATATACCATTGATATAAAATGTTGTCTCTCAGTGTCAACATCATCTGTTGTGACCAAATAAGTAAAAGTGTTGGCCTTATAGTTAGACTTGATATCTTCAAAATGGACCATGGTGAAGTGTCTAAAAATTAAAATATAGCTATAGGAAACTATTGCAGTACTTCTAGGAACAATCACCATTGGTTAATGCATTGTAATTTCAAGGTCTTGGATCATAGTTGCATGACATCTACATGTGTGGCCACTTCAAAAGCATCTAGGAATGTACACATGAGGCATTTGAATCACTTGGAGGAATTTAAATTGGCTTTTCCCACTTTCTCTCCAATGATGGGACCATAGTAGTGTGGGATATGGAGGATAAGTAGAGATTCAAAATGTAAATCTAAACCCTCATTTCATGAAAGTATGAAATTTTCCACCAAAGTGCAGTAGTTGAACTTGGCATGGCATTGGGAGATTTGGTAATTGCCATAAGTTGAGCCCTTTAAAATATACACCCCTCTTTCCTTGAGAAAAAACTTTAATTTGATGCATGCACATGTAACTCATACTTTGGGGCCTAGCATGAGATCCACCACTAACCCTGTTGTCCCTAAATGACTATGCACCAATTGTTTTACCCTATTCCCCTTTGGTGAGTTATTAATTATTTGGATTGAATCTTTGTGGGACTCCTCTTTGGGGTCCCTTATCTCATCGTAAGTGAGGTTTGTGAACTCAAAAATGGTCTTAAGTTTCACCATTATCCATAAGTCCTTCTATAGGTATAAAATGCCACTATGGAAGTGGAAAACCAAAAATCAAATCAACTCATCTACATTACTAGAAAATGACAACTTTCTGAATTAAAGAATGCTAGTTTTCTTCAAGGAATTTACCTAACATGTTTCATTCATGTTAGATAAAAAAATTTCCCCAATCTTGAAAGTTCCAATGTGCACTAAATCTTCCTTCCATTCATAGTGGGCAAAGTTAGGAACTCTTAGCAATTTGAGATCTAATGTCTCAGTTGCAATGTATTAGATTACTTGGTCTACTGATATTTTGTTGTGCCACTTCTATGTCTCCATGGCTACCATTGGTCCCTATTGAGGTGCCTACATGGGTAATATATTGTCATGGTGCCATCCTTTAATAAATCTAGTTTTTCTTGTAAGGTGTTTTAGATATTAGAGGTGTTTAGAGCCTTTATAAGTAGGGTGTAGATTTTAATCTAAGCTTGATCAACTCAGTTATTTCATAAAGGAAATCTTGCTTCTTTTACAGACATTTCCAACACCTTGTGATATTAAATGTGCATCTTCAACAATAGTAACTAAATGGTTTATTTTCATCAACCACCTTTCTTCAATGATACCAATGTCCTATCAAGTGTTTTTTAGTTCCTAAAATGCTATGGTGTTATCTTTTCACCACTTCTATTCCAATTATACTGTGATGTACATTTCATCATCACCAAGTCATATTTAGCTTTTAAAATACCCAATGACCTATCATCACCATGTTATCTTTAGATTTTAAAATCCACATCGACCTATCATTACCATGTTATTTTTATCTTTTAAAATGTCTATTGGCTTATAACATTGTGAGTGTCCACACATGTAGATTCACCATGCTTTATGGCTCTATCTTTGATACTCATCATCGTCTAGGTTTGTGCCTTCCTTGCACCTTCTTTTTAGGTTATTGTGCTCTCCTTTCCATGCATATTAGCTTTTATCTCCCTCTTCCCTATGGCATAAATGGAGCATAGTCCCTTGTGATTTGAGCTTGGTTGGTTTAGTGTAGATTAAAATGCCTCTCCTAATTTGCACAATGTATACTTGGCATACCTGACAAGCATTGTAGCAAGAGTTACATTTCACCATATACAAATTACCAACAACCCTTATGATTGAGTGCACAGAATTGTAGTGTTTATCTACCCCAACTTCTCCTAATTGTCCTCACAAATGAATGAACCATGCAATGTAGTAAGGCAAACCATTGTTATATAAAAATTGTAAATAATTTCTAAGGAAACTCAATTATCATACACACCAAATTCATTGATGCAATCTTCAAACTAAGGGGGTGTGATCTAGATGTGCTTCATCTTTATATATGATATTTTATTAGTGATAAATATTGATGTCTAACTATTCTTTCATAGTTGCAATTGGAACTTGTGTGCTCATACTCTAACAACATACCATGAATCCTTATTGTAGAAAATGTTGTACATCAACCAAAATATAGAGAAGTGCATAAAACTCAAGAACTAAGAAATCTTATTGGATACAATGACCTTATTAACTAAGTACAAAAAAGGGAATTAAGAACTTTGCAAAAAGGTAATGTGACCCAAACTAGCTACCTATTACTGATTGAAATACTTGGGACAATACCAATTGCTTTGTATGGTATTGATTGATACTAACATGTTCCATGAGATTGATGAATGTAGGTTGTTGATGTGCCACAAAAACCCAATTTATGGCGTATATCACATCTCTTTATCCAAGAAACTAGATAGGACAACTGGTATCACCCTGTCATAGGAATTCATGAAGAAACATTAATGTAACTAAGAAGGTGGGTGTAATTAATACTTTCATAAGGTCAATGCATGCATTGTCTAAAATGTGAGTTTAGTTGTCAAGGTGATAAGAAAAACCTTTAGCTTGTGTGGTACAATGGCTGACTGATAATTTCTTAGAATGTATAGAAATCATATGCTAATCATGGTAGAACCAACCTTACCAATGCAATTCCTTTCCATGAGGATTGTATGCACGAAGTTTTCTTTGCTCAAAACAAGTTTGAGAGTTTACTCCTTAACTCGAGGTCTCTCTACTTTTGGTGTGTAGTAGTCATTGGAAAAATGAGTTGTTACATCTTCCAATGGTGTGCTAAAATACAAAGTAATAAAACAAACACAATTCACCATAACATGTACTTAAAACAAAGAGAGCATACATAGGAAGGCTCGAACAGAAGAATTAGGGCAAAGACCACTACTAAAAAAGGTGAACCCATTTATCTTGATGATGACCCCACATAAGTTACTTTTATAGATCAGGTCAATTTCTTGACCAAAGAGTGGTAGATTGACAATGGGCTTCAAAATCTAGTTGATAACAAATAGTTTCTGTGTTTTCTTATTTTCGTGTTTCTTCTATTCTATTTTTGGTCCTCTCTTTTTTGGCTCTCTATTATTTTGGTAAGTTTTTTATAGTCCCATATATCATGGTACTTATCTTGTTTGCCTAATGGTTGTTTCTACGTAAAAGGGTTTGGGTCCTTTCAAAAACATGTACTTAAAACTAGTGGAGTGGGATTAAATGGTCATATATATATCTATGTAGTGGTCATGAAGCCATGCCTTTGTAATAGTGTGGAGTTCGTAAATCTATGAACACTTTTGGTTACTAGTTGTTTTGAGAGTGGGGACCAAATGCATTGCAATCTTGGAATAGCTAAGAACTTGTTTACATTATGTGTTGATGCTTGCTTATAGAATAGTCCATTACACCTATTTTAGAGAGTTTTGGGTAGGGAGTGCTCCCAAGGAAATGATTGATTGATAATACAACATGGCATGTGTTGGATAATTGTGTATGTCTTTCATAACAAGTCTTGGTCACCATCTATCTAGTGCTTTGCAACTACCTCAAATTCTAGTTGAGGCATTGTAATGTGCTAGTATACATGTAGGTGTACATTTTATCATGTTCTTATTGCTAGAAGTGATTTGATGTAAATCCTTGAAGTCCTATTCCTTGATGTGAATGGATTCCACATTGTCTGGTCCATGTGTAGGATCTAAGGGAACAATTATCTTCTCTCTATTCTCAAAACTCATTATGCCCTATTTAAAATGTACATCAAACCTTGCATGGAAATAGAATGATCACCCCAATAACTAAGGATCTCACTCTAATTATTCCATGTTGATTACCTTAAAATCCTATCAGAAATCAAATCCTTCAATACTAACTTCTACATCCTTTAGCATACCCAAAGGTGTATAACTTGTATTATTTACTATGTATAATATATGTGGTGATGGTGTTAATGTGGTTATCCCATGGCAACCCAAACATCTCATGTGAGTACATTGACATTAGATCTTGTATTGATAATTACTTTACATGGTAGATAAGTATTCATTTCTAAAGTAAGTAATAGTTTGGTACCAGTCTTAGCTCTAGCATTCATATAATTCTTTCATGGTTCTAAGTTGGGATCACATGATCATTTTGGATTATTGGTGATGGAAAGCTTCTCTAAAAACTATCTTAATTGGAGGAGTACTACTTGTGGAAAATAGTTTAAAATGCTAGTCACTGCATTATCATCCCCTTTCATTATTTGTGGCATGATAGTTTCAATGTAGGTGCATCCATAGGTGTAAGAGCAATCTTGAATCGCCCAAAAAAATGATTTTGTTTTATTTCCTTACCAATTTTGGTTTTGGAAAATACCCATTATCTTGAAGAATGGTTTAGAACATTGAAAGGTTCCAAAAAAGGCTAAAATGGCAAGGATTTATATTTTTAGTAAGTTTTCATTTGAGCACGTATGGGCATGTAGTTTTCCCCAAACCTACAAAATTTCCAAATGAAAATTTTGGGTGAGTTTCGACCTGAGTTCATGTCTGGATGTCAAGATATTAAACTTTCCAATTTTTTAGGTACTCGAAAAAGTTTCAAAGTTAATTTTGAGGCACCTAGAGGTCATTTTTGGCCCCAAAAGTTGTCATAAGTGGTGAAGTAGGTTAGAGTCGTATAGATCTCTTCACAATCTTTCCAATGCATAAAACAGTTCATCAATTGAACTCCCAGATCAAAAGTTATGGCCTCCAAAAGATGGGCCTCCTATATGGGGAAATGTAAAAATGTGTCAGACACAGAAAAAAGTTGTAGGGGGAAGTTACATATGTTGATGTGTGTTTTGACACATCATAAGGCATCTTTGATTGGTATAATTTGGGCATCACTTTTGGGTGGTTTTAGTTCATAGTTTTTTAATTATTGTTAGATGGTTTCATGTATTATATCTCAGGTATATATCAGGTGCTTGAGATGGAGATTATGTGTGAGAGTATCATAGATGTTGAGTTGCCTCCAGATCTCTAGTTGGTGATACTCTTTTGAAATCTTTCTTTGCAAGTATATTGTAATCTTGTTGATATTTCTGAGTAATATATCGAGCTAATTTTGGAGTGTGGGGTTTTTTTTCTCCCGAAAGGGTTTTCCCCATGTAAATCACTATGTTTTCCCTATGAGTTCATGTTCTCATTGATTTGAAGTTTATAATTTGTTGTTGTGAGTGTGTTGGGTAGAGATCATCAAGTGGTATCAGATTGAGTGTATCCTGAGTGTACAAACAAATTATTGAACAGTGAGGCAGTTTGTGCTAGGACCTTGAGATCATGTGTTTGAAGGTGGAAGTAGAACTGCCAATTTGAGGTAGCTTTGCACTAAGGAATTTTTACATCATGTGTAAGAGAAGAAAGAAGAAAAAATAAGATTCCTCCATGAAGAAACTGTGGTGGTAGAAATGTTGTGATAGAAGAAGGGTTTATAACTTTGCAAAGGTAGATTAATGCAATCTAAGAGTAACTAAGAAGAGGGTTTGAACTGAGAATGAGAGATGAAAGTGAAGATGATGCATCCCAATCTAAAGAAAATGAGGAAGAAGTGGAACCTAAACAAGTTAGACTGTTGAAGGCCATAACAAAAATTGGGAAAAGGCCAAAGATATATACCTCTACATATTCATGTCATCTCAATCTGGAAGAATTGATAGATTGGATCAATGATATGGAGGAATATTTTGAATATGAAGAAATAGAAGATCCTAAGAGGGTCAAGTTTTGTAAGACCAAGCTCAAAGTTCATACTGGAATTTGGTGGAAGGAGGTGCAATTAGAAAGAAACTGAAGAGTAAAAGAGAAGATCACTAGATGGGATAGAATGGTGGATAAATTGAAGAGATAGTTTATCCCCGTGGATTATGAGTTGGAACTTTTAAAGAAAATGCAAGTTTTGAGACAAATAACAAGGTAGTCAAAGAATACACTGAAGAGTTTTAAAAAGTTATCATTAGAGTAGGTCACACAGAGGCTAATAAAGAGAAGGTAGTCAAGTATATCAATGGATTGAAACCCAGTATCCAACAAGAATTAAGCCTAGTTAGATTGACACTATTGAAGATGCATATCAGTTTTCAATGAAGGTAGAAGAAAAGTTGAGAATAAACAAAGAGGAAGAGGTCATGGTGGAAGAACTAGTGGAAGATCATATGGGGGTCACGGATAACAAGATTATCAAAAGAAAAATGAAAATGCAAGCACCAATCAAAATAATAGAGGTGAAAATGCATACTGTCCTTGAGGACAAAATGATGGGTACCAAAGAGGAAGAGGTAGATTTGGAAGAGGATCTAGAAGAGGAGGATTTAGAGCAACCTATTTTAAATGTGGTGAAGAACAAAATAGAGCATATGATTATCAACAAAATTAGGGGGGAACAAACAGAAGACTAAAGGGTAATTCTAGAGTTGTCCATATTGATGTGGAGGCTAGATCTGAACATTGAGAAGATGTAGAAAGAGGAGAATCTCTTGTTATCAAAAGAGCCTTGCTAAAATAAGAGGGAAAAGAAGAACTAGTACAAAGAAAGAACTTATTCTGAACAAGGTGTAAATCAAGAGGTGAGTGTTGTGATGTGATTATTGATAGTGGAAGTATAGATAATCTAGTCTTTGAAGAGATGGTCAAAAAGTTGAATTTGAAGAGAATAGAGCATCCAAATCCCTATAGGATTTCTTGGTTGTAGAAGAATCATAACGCTTTAGTTAATGAACAGTTTCTGGTAAAGTTTAAGATTGGAGATTATTGTGATGAAGTGTTATTTGGCATTATGCTAATGGATGTATGCCACTTGTTATTGGGAAGGATGTGACAATATGATAGATGTGCTATCCATGATGGTCATGCTAACACCTATTCTTTTAAAAAGATGGAGTGAGACATAAGCTGAAACCTGTGAGAGAAGTAGAGGAAAAGGTATGTAGTAATGCTAGAATTTGTTTGGTAGATGGCATAAATTTTTTGGATAGAATGAAGCATGAACATATGTGATTTGCCTTGATTCCTAAAATCAATAAAGAGGAAGGAGAAGATGTACATACAAAAAGTCCAGATATGTTGGATGAATTCAAATATATTGTTTTAGATAATGTACATGAAGGTTTTCCACTAGTGAGAAGCATAATTCATCAAATGGATTTGATACAAGGATCTAGTTTATCTAACAAGGTAACCCATAGAATGACTCCTATGGAAAATCAGGAGCTAAACATAAAAGTTTAGGAATTGTTGAAAATGGGACTAATGAGAGAGATTTTGAATCCATGTGCAGTACCTATAGTACTAGTGTATAAGAAGGATGGAGAATGGAGGATGTGTACCGATTCTAGGGGCATCATCAAAATCACAATCAAATACAAATTTCCTTTCCAAGGATGGATGATATCATGGACTACCTTAGTGGAGCGAAGTACTTCACAAAGATATATTTGAAGAGTGGGTATCACCAGATCATGATATAGGAAGGAGATGAATGCAAGACAACATTCAAAACAAAAGAAGGACTATATGAGTGGTTAGTGATGCCATTCAGACTAACCAATGCATCAAGAACTTTCATGAGGCTCATGAATGAGGTACTCAAAGAATTTTTGGGTAAGTTTGTTATTGTCTATTTGGATGATATTATAATTTTTAGAAAAACCTTGGAGGAACATTTGATGCATGTTCATAGAGTTTTTGAGAGGTTGAATGAAGAGAAACTGTTGATACATTTGAAGTACATCTTTCTAAAGGAGTTAGTTTACCTAGGATTTGTGATCTTAGCTGGGGGTCTTAAGATGGATCGAGAGAAAGTAAGGGCTATCATAGAATGGCCTACACCGAGGAGTATCACTGAGGTAAGATCATTTCATGGATTAGCTAGTTTTTATAGAAAGTTCATTAGAAATATTAGTAGCATATGTACACCTTTAACTAAAACAATGAGAGGAGATAGAAAATAATTTAAATGGACTATACAGGTAGCCAAGAGTTTTGTTTTGTTGAAGCAAAAAGTTATAAGGAAACCTATTTTAGCACTTCCATATTTTAACAAGGTATTTCAAGTATATTGTGATGCTACTGGAAGTACCATAGGAGTTGTATTAAGTCAAGAAGGAAGACCCATTGCATATTTTAGTGAAAAACTCAATGATGCTAGGAAGAAGTATTATGTTTATGATCAGGAATTTTATGCTATTGTTCAAGCATTAAAGAAATGGGGACATTATCTTCTGCCTAAGGAATTTGTTTTGTACACTGATCATCAATCCTTACAGTATTTAAATAGCTAAGTAGTGAAGTTGAATCAAAGACATTTGAAATGGATTGAGTTTTTGCAAAGCTATACATTTGTGTTGAAGCATAGAATCGGGAAGTCTAACAGAGTTACAAAGGCCTTGAGTAGGAGGCAAAATTTGTTGGCGGAGATGAGAATTAAAGTTGTTGGGTTTGAAGAACTCAAGCATTTGTATCCAGAAGATCCATATTTTTCAAAAGCATGGAAAGCTTGCCTAGAGTCTATCACCATGGACATAACACAGTGGTTGGATTACATAATCCAAGATGGCATTTTATTCAAAGGAAGTCAATTATGCATTCCAAGAAGTTTCATGAGGGATAACTTGATAAAAGAAAAGCATAGTGGAGCACTAGCAAGAAGTTTTGCGATAGATAAGATAGTTGCATTAGTAAGTGAGAACTATTATTGGCCACGGTTGTATCAAAATGTGAAAAAGTTTATACAGATTTGTAGGGTATGTCAAATGGCTGAGGGAGTGAGTCAAAATAATAGTTTATATCAACCTTTACCTGTACCTAAAAGACCATGGGAAGACATTAGCATGGATTGTGTACTTGGTTTTCCAAGGACTCGGAGAGGTCATGATTTCATTTTTGTGGTGGTTGATAGATTTTCCAAAATGGCATATTTCATTCCTTTCCAAAAGACAAATGATGCAGTTCATATTGCAGAGATATTTTTCAAGGAAGTGGTTAGACTGCATGGTCTACTGAAGAGTATAGTTTGAGATAGAGATACAAAATTTGTTGGATATTTTTGGAGGACATTGTGGAAGAAGTTGAAGATAGATTTGAAGTTTATTTATACACATCATCCATGAACTGATGGTCAGATAGAAGTGGTAAATAGAATTTTGGGCAATCTTTTGATATGTTTGGTAGGAGAAAATCCAAAGGGATGGGACTTGATTTTTCCACATGCTAATTTTGCATACAACAATTGAGTTAACAAGAGTACATGAAAAACCACCATTCTAGATTGTATATGGAAGTAGTCCTAGAAATGTTTCAAAGTTGAGGAAGATGGATAAGGAGGAAAAAGGGATTGTATATGCAGAAGATTTTGCAGAACACATGAAGAGGTAAGGAAGCATCTCACTAGAATGAATAGTTAGTATAAGGAGAAAGCAGATTAGAAAAGAATATTCAAAGAATTCAAAGTTGGAGAAGAGGCTATGGTCCATCTTAGAAAAGAGATATTTCCCATAGGAACAAATAATAATCTAAAGATGAAATTTGGACCTTGTAAGATTTTGAAGAAGCATGAATCGAGGAATACCTATGAAGTTCATTTGCCAAGTGGGATCAATATTTCACTTGTGTTTAATATTTTTGATTTGATAGAATATCATGAAGGAATTATAGATTATGGACAAGTAGAAAGATAGTGGCATATCCCGGCACCTATTTCAAAGAGGGAAGAATTTGAAGAAATCTTAGATAGCCGTGTGGGAAGGAGAAAAAGAAATAGGTAGTATGAAGAATACTTGGTCAAATAGAGAGGAAGGATTGTTGAAGATTCATCGTGGTTATCCAAAACAGAGGTTGACCACATTAGTTTTCCTCAAACATTGAAGGCGTGACAAGGTCACTTCTCAAACAACCCCAAAAAAAATATTTTATTTCAATTTTGTTTTTAGCAAACACCTATTATCTTAAATAATGGTTTAGAACATTCAAAGGTTCCAAAAAAGGCTAAAAATGATGGGGCTTTCTATTTTTAGTAAGTTTGCATTTGAGCACGTATGAGCCCAAAATTTTCCCGAAAGCTACGAAATTTTCAAATGAACATTCTAGGTGAGTTTTGACCCGAGTTCATGTCTGTATGTCAAGATATTGAAGTTTCTAGTTTTTGAGGTACCCAAAAAAGTTTCAAAGTTAATTTTGAGGCACCTAGATGTATTTTTTCCCTAAAAGTTGTTGTAACTAGAAAAGTGGGTTATCGCTGCATAGATCTCTTCACAAGCTTTCCAATGCATAAATGGTTCATTAATCAAACTCCCAGATCAAAAGTTATGGCCTCTGGAAGTTGGGCCTCTCGTATGAAGAAATGTAAAAATGTGTCGAACACATAAAAGAGTTGTAAGGGGAAGTTACATGTGTTGATGTGTGTTTTGACACATCATTAGGCATGTTTGATTGGATATAATTCGAGCACCACTTTTGGGCGATTTTAGCTCATGGTTTTGCAATTACCGTTTGACGATTTCATGTATTGTATCTCCTATATATTAGGTGCTTGAGATGGAGGTTGTGTGTGAGAGTATCATAGATGTTGAGTTGCATCTAGATCTCTAGATGTTGATACTCTTGTGAAAGCTTTCTTTGCAAGTATATTGTAATCATGTTGAGATTTTTGAATAATATATCAAGTTGCTTTTGGAGTGTGGGGTTTTTCTCTCAAAAGAGTTTTCCCCATGTAAATCATTGTGTTATTCCTATGAGTTCATGTTCTTATTGATTTGAATTTGTAATTTGTTGTTGTGAGTGTGTTGGGTGGAGTATACCCTCATCAAGTTTTCTTGTGCATAATATTTGGTGGGTTTAGAGTCATTCCACAAACTTTATTATTGCCACATGTTTCGTTGATGAGGACTCACTTTCTTCATAGGATGGCTTCTTTGATTACATTCCTTTTGTTGGGTCTTGGTGACTCATTCCATACACTTTGATATTACCTTGGGCGATTATATGGATTGGTTTATCTAAATGTGAAATGCATTTTATTTTGTTTCCTTCAACTCAAATAATCTACACAACCTTCTTATGTGATTGAAAATCTTGAATTAGTGTTGGAAAATCTTTTGTTTTATGAGTCATCAAGTGATAACAACAAGTGGGAAAATTTAAACACTTGCATGTGGTATGTCCTCTACACTTAAAACATGCAAATTTATCACCTCAACCACTGCCTTGGCCACCAACTTAATGATGAAGGGGGAGTAAATCACAAAATACAAAATAATAGAAATTGCACATAAAAAATATGAATATTCTTTATTGATTTGGACAACTCATTACATTATAAAAGCTCAAATATAATCAGAGGAATCAATCCTCCATAGGCTGCAACACATTACAGCTACCTCTCTCAAGACTCTAGAATCTTTTGCCTTATGTAACCCCAAAATCTACTATGGTTTCTATATTCCCGCTTACTCTTGATTCTACACTTTCCCCCCTTATCTCTACTATTGCCCAGGGTTCCCAAAAATAGTTAAAAATAGCCCTTTTGGTGGCCTCCAGCTAAATTTCAAAATTTGCAACTCCCTCCAAAAGTAGGTCAACTTCCGGGAAGCATAACTTTTGATCCGGGTGTCCGATTGACAAACCGTTTGAAGCACCAGAAAGATCGTGAAGTGAACTATCACACCAAAAATCTGTAAATGGATTTATTTCAACTTTTTGGGGTGTTATGGGATATTTTAGTGCCTCATATATGCATTCAGAAATTTTTAGGGGTTTTTCAGAAAATGGAAACTTTAATAACTTTCAGCTCACAAATGATCTTTGCCTGATTCCTTCGCCAAAGGTCTTATATTTCATTTATGAAGCTTCCTATAAATTTTTGCTTCAATCCGTACCCAAATGCAAACTTTCCAAAAATAGCAGTTAGACTTTCCAAAAATAGTAGTTTGCTATTTTTAGCAGTTTGGAAAAACTGAAAGTCCTACATCATTATTCAAGCAAATATGGAACCAGAAATACTAATTATGGAAAGAAAGAAAACAAATTCAATGATTTTGAATCAACATCTTTTTGGGTGATGCAAGATTGCCCTTACACCACTGGATGCTCCTGCATCAAACACCCAGGGTAATTTGAGAAGTGACCCTATCACGTCTCAGCTGTTTGTTTGAGGAAAACCTAGATGGTCAACCTCTGCCTTAGACAACCAAGAAGAATCTTCAACAGGCCGTCCTTTCCATTTCACCAGATATTCTTCATATTACCTGTTTTGAGTACTTCTTCCCAGATGGCTATCCAAAATTTCTTCTATCTCCTCCTTTTTTGAAGTAGATGTTGGAATACTCCACTGTTCTTCTGTTGGTCCATCCTTTGTTCCACCTTCATGATATTCTATTAAATCAGCAATGTTGAAAACAAGTGAAATGCTGATCCCACTCAGCAACTATGCCTCATATGCATTTCCTGAATCATGCTTCTTTAGGATTCTGCATGGTCCAAATTTCTTCATTTTTAGCTTATTATATGTTCTAATTGGGAACCTTTCTTTTCACAAGTGAACCATGACTTCATCTCCTACCTGGAACTCCTTATATCTCCTCTTCTAATCTGCCTTAGTCTTGTACTAAATATTCATCTTATTAATGTGTTGTCTCACCTCTTCATGCAAATTCTTCAAGTGTTTTGCAAATTCTTTGGCTTTAGCACTTGTATCCATCTTCCTTAACTCTGAAGCATTTCTTGGACTATTCCCATATACAATCTGGAATGGTGATTTACCCGTACTCCTATTGACAAAATTGTTGTAAGAAAATTTTGTCTGTGGTAAAATCAAATCCCATCCCTTGGGCTTATCTCCTACTAAGCATCATAGTAGGTTACCCAAACTCCTATTCACCACTTCTGTCTATCCATCACTCTATGGATGGTGTGCAGAACTGAACTTCAAATCTTTCTTCAACTTCTTCCACAATGTCCTCTAGAAATAACCAACAAAATTGGTATCTTGATCTAAAACTATTCTCTTAGGTAGACCATGTAGTCTCACCACCTCTCTGAAAAATGACTCTACAATATGAACAACATCATTAGTCTTCTTACAAGGAATAAAATGTGCCATCTTTGAGAATCTATCCACCACCACAAAAATAGAATCATGTCCTCTCTGTGTCCTTGGTAAACCAAGAATAAAGTCCATACTAATATCATCCCATGTCTTCTCTGGTACATGTAATGGTTGATATAGCCCTATATTCTGGCTTGTTCCTTTTTCCATCTGACACACTTTGCAACTTTGCACAAATTTCCTCACATATTGCTACAATTGTGGCCAATAATGATTCTCACCAACAATAGCAATGGTCTTATCTCGACCAAAGTGTCCAACTAATCCCCCACTATGCTTCTCCTTTATCAGGTTCTCTCTCATGGAACTCCTCTAAATGCACAACTGGCTTCCTCTAAACAACATGCCATCTTAGATTATGAAATCCAACCATTTTGTCCTATCCAAAGTAACATGTTCTAAACAAGCTTTCAAAGTCTTTACAAAATCTGGATCTTCAGGATAAAAACCTTTGAGCTCATCGAACCCAACAACCTCTATCTTCATTTCTGTCAACAAATTTTGCCTTCTGCTCAAGGCATCTGCAACTCTATTGGACTTCCCACTCCTTTGCTTCAAAACAAAAGTATAATTTTGCAAAAACTCAACCCATTTTAAGTGCCTTTGATTTAACTTTCCTTGACTATTAAGATACTGCAAAGCCTGATGATTAGAATATAAAACAAACTCTTTTGGTAACAAATAATGTCTCCATTTCTTCAAAGCCTGAACTATAGCCTAAAACTCTTTATCATAAACATAATACTTTTTCTTCGCATCATTAAGCTTCTCACTAAAATAGGCAATGGGCTTACCTTCTTGACTCAAAACAGCTCCTATAGCACTACCACTAGCATCACAATCTACCTGAAATACCTTTTGGAAGTGCCAATATAGGTTGCTCTGTGACTTTCTTCTTCAATGTATCAAAACTCTTGTTTGCACCTGTAGTCCATCTAAACTCTTTTCTATCCCCTCTCATTGTCTTAGTTAGGGGTGCACAAATGCTACTAAAATTTTTGATAAATTTTTTGTAAAAACTTGCCAAACCATGAAAAGATCATACCTCTGTAGCACACATTGGCATAGGCCATTCAATAATAGCCCTCACCTTCTCTAGGTCAATCTTAAGACCTTCCTCTGAGACAACAAATCCTAGGTATACCAACTCCTTTGCAAAGCTACATTTCTTCAGATTAATCAACAACTTCTCCTCCCTCAACTTCTCTAGAACTCTTCTGATATGCATCAGATGCTCATCCCAAGTCTTACTGAAAATCAAAATGTCATCTAAATAAAAAATAACAAAACTACCCAAAAATTCTTTCAATACCTCATTCATGAGCCACATGAATGTGCTCGGTGTATTGGTTAACCCAAATGGCATGACTACCCACTCATACAAACCTTCCTTTGTCTTGAAGGCTATCTTCCATTCATCTCCTTCTCTGATTTAGATTTGGTGATATCCACTCTTTAGGTCAATCTTTGTGAAGTACTTGACTCCACTTAAATAATCTATTATGTCATCCATTCTTGGAAATAGAAATCTGTACTTGATCGTGAACTTATTGATGGCTTAGGAATTTGTACACATTCTCCACTCCCCATCCTTCTTCGGTGCTAAACTGTAGGTACCGCACATGGACTTAAGCTCTCTCTTATCAGTCCCTTCCTTAACAACTCATGAACTTGTCTGTTCAACTCTTCATTCTCTTCAGGAGTCATTCTATGGGCTGCCTTATTTGGCAAACTAGCTCCTGGTATCAAATCTATTTGATGACTTATCTTCCTCACCAGTGGTAAACCTTGTGGTACATTATCAGAGACAATGTCCTAAAATTCTTCCAACATATCTAAAACTTATGTTGGTACATCTTCACATTTCTTTTGACTAATCTTAGGAATCAATGCAAAATAATGATGCTCATGCTTCATACCCTCCAGAAATTTCCTACCATCTACCAAGCAAATTCTGGTGGTACTACATACCTTTTCTTCCACCTCCTTCAAGGGTTTCAACTTATGACAAACTCCATCCTTTGTTAGGGAATATGTGTTTGTACAACCATCATGGATAGTGCACCTATCATTTTACCATGGCCTCCCTAATAGCATATGACATGCATCCATCAGTATGATATCACACAACACCTCATCATGGTAGTCCCCAATCTTGAACTTGACTAAACACTATTCATTGACCAAAGCTCTATGGTCCTTTTGCAACCATGCAATCCAATATGGATGTGGATGCTTTCTTCTTGTCAACTTCAACTTGTTAACCATCTCCTCTGAAACAAGATTGTCAGTACTTCCACTATTAATAATAATATCACAACACTTACCTTCACATTTGCACCTGGTGTGGAATAAGCTCTTCCTTTGATCTGGTTCTTTCTCCTCATTCAACAAGGTTCTTCTAACAACTAGGGTTTCTCCCCTTTCAACATCTTTAGAATGCTTAAACTACGCATCTTCATCTACATGTGCAACTTGTGCATTACCTTCAAGTCTTCTATTTGTCCTTCCTTGATGTTGCGGACACTCGTATGCTTGATGCCCTTCTTCTCCACATTGGAAATAGGTTCCTCTGAAACCTCCTCTTCCAGGTCCTTGCCCAGGTCTGCCTCTTGCTCTTGCTCTTTGCTTGCCATTGTTCTTGTCACAAGGGCGGTAGGCATTATCTCTTCTCTAATTTCTACTGGTGCCAGCTTCTTCACTCTTCTTTGGATCTTCATTTCGGCCTTCATAGGACCTTCCACTAGTCCTTCCACCTTGACCTCTTCCTCTTTGCTTACTTTCAAATCTTTTATTCAGCTTCTCTTCCACCTTTAGGAAAAACTGGTATGCATCTTCTATGGTGGTCATTCTGACCAGGCTCAGTTCCTCTTGAATACTTGGCCTTAACCCATTAATGTAATGGGCTACCTTCCCCTTGTTGGCCTCTACATGGCCTGTCCTGATAGTAATCTTATAAAACTCTTTTGTATACTCCTTGATAGAATTGTTACCTTGCTTCAATCCTTGTAGCTTCTTCAGCAACTCCATCTCATAGTCCACAGGAATGAACTGCTTCTTTAGTTTCTCCACCATTCGATCCCATCTAGTAATCTTTCCTTTTCCTCTCCTATTTCTCTCTAACTAGACCTCCTTCCACCAAATACTGGCATGGCCCTTCAACTTTTTTTTTGTAAACTTGACCTGATTCGGGTCCTCCACATCTTCATACTTGAAATATTCCTCCATGTCATTGATCCAATCAATAAGTTGTTTTGGATTCAAATCTCTAGAATAGGTAGAAACTTTTATCCTAGGCCTCTTTTTGATCTTCGAAATGGCCCTCAACAACCTAACTTCTACAGGATCTCCTACAGCTTCTTGTTCTTCCTCAGATAGTTCTTCTTTAGCTTCATTTTTGCTTTCTTCTCTTGTTCTCGACTCAAACCCTCTTCGCAGCTCCTCTTGCAATGAATTGATTTGGCTTTGCAAGGCTCTAAAACCCTCTTCTTTCAAAGCATTTCTCCCAACACGGTTTCTTCATGGAGGCATCTTGATCTCCACAGCAAACCCACAACCTCGGGTCCTGGTGCAAACTACCTCATGGTCGGCGATCTGTCTACACACTCAAGAACCCTTGCTCTGATACCACTTGATGAAGGGGGGTAAATCACAAAACACAAAACAATAGAAATTGCACACAAAAAATATGAATGTTCTTTACTGATTTGGACAAATCATTACATTATAGGAGCTCAAATACAATCAGAGCAATCAATCCTTCACAGGTTGCAACACATTACAGCTACCTCTCTCAAGACTCTAAAATCTTCTACCTTCTATAACCCCAAAATCTGGTAGGGTTTCTATTTTCCCGCCTACTCTTGATTCTACACTTTCCCCCCTTATCTCTACTACTACCTAGGGTTCCCAAAAATAGTCAAAAATAGCCCTTTTTGGCAGCCTCCAGCTAAATTTTGAAATTTGCAACTCCCTCCAAAAGTAGGTCAACTTCTAGGAAGCGTAACTTTTGATTTGGGTGCCCGATTGACGAATCGTTTGAAGCACTGGAAAGATTGCGAAATGAAATATCACGTTAGAAATCCTTAAATAGATTTACATCAACTTTTTGGGGGTGTTATGGGACATTTTATTGCCTCATATCTGTTTTTAGAAAATTTTAGGGGTTTTTCAAAAAATAGAAACTTTAATATCTTTCAACTCACAAATGATCTTTACCTGATTCCTTCGCCAAAGGTCTTATATTTCATTTACGAAGCTTCCTATAAATTTTTTCTTCAATCCATTCCCAAATGCAAAAACTGAAAGTCCTACATCATTATTCAAGCGATTATGGAACCAAAAATACTAATTATGAAAAGAAATGAAAACAACTTCAATGATTTTGAATCAACATCTTTTTTGGTGATGCAAGATTGCCCTTACACCACTGGATTCTCCTGCATCACTTAGTTAGGTTAGCCTCCACCCTATCCTTTCCACCTAGAAGCACTATGCTATATGTACAAATATTTTTGCACATATTGTGGTTGTGGTGCATGTTTTTTTTAGAGCATACTATAGTTGTGTATACTATTGTTGAGGTGTGTGTTATTGTTAGCTAGGCATGGATTGAACACTTTCATTAAGTACTTGCTTGTTTCTAGCCTTACGTAGATCTTAAATGACCTAGCAAGAGTTAGTATTATGACTTCCATTCTCATAGATTTCACAATAACTCAATGTAGTGCCCTAAAGTTTTTGGAGTAGTGCATATGAAGTGGTTTCATGAGATTCTTGGAAGATTTCACTTTGGGGTGCATGGAAGGTGTTGAGTAGCACTAATTACCCAAGCTCTCACTACTAGATAGTCAAATATTATATAATCCTTAGTGCAACATTTTATGCACCATAGTCATCTTTTGTCATCTTTCTCTCAAGACAACTATTCCATGTGTCTATTAGACCCATCTATTCCTCCAAGTGAAATATTTCACCAAAACCCCATGGCTTTCTCATTGAACACACCAAGATATTGAGACGGGGGGTGAATTAGTATCTAAACAACCTTCAACTTCTCCAGATCAGATTAAAACTTATGCATTACAACATTAACATAAGCATGAAAGATTAACACAATGCACATCAACACATAACACCAGATATACATGGAAAACCAAAGAAGGGAAAAACCATGGTCAGGGTTAACTCACAATAAATGAAGCTCAAAATTACAACTTGGTTTTAGGGCTACAACATAAGGAAGCTACTACTCCCTGCTACATTGGTTTTAGGGCTACAAACCAAGCAAGCTACTACTCCCTAAAAACTTTGATTTAGGGTCACTCCCAAGGAAGCTACAACTCCCTGAAGACTTTTTTTAGGGTCACTCCCAAGGAAGCAACTACTCCCTAAATTGAGAACAAACTTAGAACATATTACAATATGACAGTCTCACTACTACTTGAAAAACTGACAATGAAGCTCACACCTTTGATGATTGCAATTCTGCCTCTTCACACTTCCTTCTAATGATCGGATCAATTAGGCACACTCTACACTTGATCACTGTCATTGATATGTCTTCAAGATGAATCAGGACAACATCTACTACTTCTGCTCTTTCTCCTTCAGTCGTACATCATAATGCATTCATTCTGCTCCTTTTCTTGCTTACAAACCTTTTTAATCACTTTGCAATCAGACCCTGCCTAAATCAATTTGATTTACAATTTATACATGATATTACATTGATTACATTGCTTGTCGGCTAGAGACAACATGAAAAATAGATTTACAAGTTAGCCAAGCAACATACAATATGAAATGTGTAGAGGACAAGTTCTAAACAAGACTACACACTGCACCAGTAGAAGACCCATGCCTTGTAGACATCAACACTTGCTTAACTAGGTCCAAAAAATTATTCACAACAACAAAAACCAAGGAATTACATCCACACACTCTGCTCATTTGAAAATATGATAGCCTTGATTTATAATTTATACATGATATTACATTGATTACATTGCTTGTTAGCTAGAGACAACATGAAAAATAGATTTACAAGTTAGCCAGGCAACATACAATATGAAATGTGTAGATGACAAGTTCTAAACAAGACTACACACTGCACCAGTAGAAGACCCATGCCTTGTAGACATCAACACTTGCTTAACCAGGTCCAAAAAATTATTCACAGCAACAAAAACTAAGGAATTACATCCACACACTCTGCTCATTTGAAAATATGGCAGCCTTGAGCAAAGGCATATGAAATTTGAAGCATAATAGCCATAGCAACTTGAAAACCTTGTGTGGTACTGGAAACAAGAAAGATCTTCATGAAACTCTTCTAGATGAGTCTACATGACTCATACAACATCTCCAAACACTCCTTTATCTCCGCACATCAAAGATTTTGTGTTGCACACCTTCAACCATGAACTTGGAGAACAACAATTCATCCGAAACACATTGCAACATACTGTCATTGAAAAAATGATCTTGCAGACCACCAAGAAACTTGAAACTACAAGGAAGCATGTAATGCACATCCATAAACATGTCCACAAAACTACAAAGTCAAACATTCACTTCTAGAAGAATGCAGAGCATTCCAACATGCCTTTAACACCACCTCACTTTGCCAGGACATATGTCGGTACTCTATCATGCATAACTTTCACAGCAGAAGGATAGATGATTTGAAACTTTGGAATTATCACCTTTACAACACCCTGAATGGAGTTCCATAACCACATAGCCATAACTGCAAATGTAGAGGAATGTGGAGCATTCCATTTCCCTACTAAGAACACCTTCACAAAAACAACACTGTCTTCAAATAGAAAAACATCCTTCTGGTGATCTGATCATCTTAGTGCTTCTAATTCCCATCTTAATACAACTTCATACTCAATTCTACATTGATCAAGGCATGACATCCAACCATGAACTTCAGTAACCTCATTATATGGCATCCAACCATGAACTATATCTTTTCTACTGGATAAGGCATGACATCCAACCATGAACACCATCACACATCCAAGATAGTGTTGACATCAATGACAACCTTAGGAACCATGTGTAACATTTCCATTAGCCTTTAGGTTTAAGATAGATTCTAGGGTTTCCTTGTGTTTTCTAAATCTACATTATACCAATTCTCTTTGTAATACTTTCATTCTTTTGATAAACCATTCACACTAGAATGTGACATTAATTTCCTAGGATATCTTGGATATTAGTTCTTTAAACCATTGATCATACTTTCGAACCATATTTCTTGGCTATTGTTTTAGCTCCTTCAAAGATGCTATGTTTATGTTCTTGAGATTTGGATTCTTAAATTCATAGATGAACTTATTCTTTAACTCATCCAAATTATCTTTGGTACCATTTGGATCATAATTGGCATAGTAGTCTTGTGCTTGGCCCCCAAGTGTGGCAGTGAATAGGTTAATTTTTTGTTTTGGTTCTAACTTTCATTGCATGTCATGTGATTTTGTAGGACTTCTAGTGATGAATGACCTATTTATCCTCTATAAATCACCTTATTGTAGTAAGCATGGGCTTTACTACAACTGCATGCACTATACCATAGCTAGACACTAGTTACACTTTGATGTAGTATGATCAATTTATTTAAGTGGGATTAGAGAAATCAATGAATTATCATAACTTAAATTCTATCTTATCCAACTCTAGGTTTACTTGATGTGCATATAGAGGGTATACTTCTACCTCTATTCCTTTTATTTCTTGAATACTAAACTACTACTTGATTATCATTGAAGTCTCTTCTAGATAAAAAGATCCTTGTCAAATGGTAGTGATGGTTCTATGTCCATCTTATCCCATTCTTAGAGAACTATGAAATCAATTTCCAACTATTGAGGCACAAGTGGTGCTTCCTCTCTCCATTCTATTATATTATTCTCATTGTATCATACTTGATATTTAAATTCTCCAAACACTCAATGTGGCACATACACGTGGTCCTTTATATCCACACTGCTAGCTCTACACTACCTTTTGCATGCACTCGATGTGGCCCTCAAGGATTTCTATTTTGGAAAGGTCAAAAGAGGAACTTCTCTCCTATTCCACTTTCTTCTATGCTCTACCTATTCCACACTCAAACTACTTGTGTCCATGATTTATCCTTAATTACTTATGGGATAGTAACCTATCACTCCTTTCATTGCACATCCTTTCATGTGGGGGTAACTACTCCATGTTGGGAAACCAACCATAGTCCTTATCTATTTGCATTTTTAATTACAATAGGTGTTTTCTTTGATTGGTGTAAGAAATTATTGAAAAAATCTCAACTAAATATGGCACCTTCTAGGGATGCCATATTGCACTTTTCATGTTCATTCTAAGGTAGTGGTGGACAACAACTAAGAGGGTCCTAGAAACAAAACCAAAATGTTATTCATAATCTAGTTGTGTGATAAATACCAATGGGTAAGCACTTATACTACTAATGCACTAACATATTCCTATATCTCACTTGAAGCATGTTGAGTCATATGCCTTTTGTTGAGTTTCATAGTACAATCTACACATACACACATGATGAAGCCATAAGAGTTACACACGAAGCATAGTATTCTCTCTATTGATCAAAGGTTCTTGTGTATATAGATATTTATCTATACATCTTTCTCTAATACTATTCTATATCTCATCACCTACCTATCTATTTATATGTATCTATGTTTTCAATCTTAGGGGTATATATAGGCATATGTCCCCTTGTGCAACCTAGAATAGAGACACATGCATAGTTATCTTTAAAGTAGATTCTATTTTAAAGCTAACTATGACTTGCATGAATCCCACTATACATATTTTCCTTAAATACATTACATGATTTATCTGTAATAATACTTATGTACGCTTATCAATTCATGTATTCCTATCTATAATAAGGAACAAACTATGGAACAAATACAAAGTGTTATAATCTAGAGCCAACATCTGAGCTTTAATATTTAATGTCTAGACAATTAGTGTTCAAGTATTAATAAATGAGTTATATTCATATATGTATTTGTTTGAATGTTTAAATTGATTTGGAAAAGTTCTTGGGTAGATTTGTTTGAAAATGACATCTTTGGGACATCTTAGAAAGGAAATTTCATGTCACATGGGTGTAATTTGGTCTTGGTTTTGGTATATGGTGTAGTCACGGTAAGAGGGTTCGCATAATGAACTGTCCAGACCGTGCAACAAGAGTAAACACAATGGAAACAACTCTAAGATATGAAACAAATATAGATTCAGGCATTCAGTATATAATAGAATTCAAATACTATCTGGTCGGCATCATGAGGGCTTACAACTAGGGCTCAAAGGCCTGAATATCAAATATTACAAGATATGGCTTTGAAGTTCCTTTGCATAAATCTAAACTTAAGGATTTTCTAAATCATTAAACTAATTTCCTAGGGAACTATTACATCCTTATATATCACTCCAGTACAAAAGATTCCTCCGTGTCAGCCAAGGAAGGTCACAAACTCCAATGAAGAGTTGTAACGTGTGTATATGGGTAGGTCAGACCTAATCATGTAGAACTCCTCCACAAATGTGAGGAATGCTGTGCGGATCTCAGGGAAGGTCGGCCATGAACCAAAGATCATTGAATGATGTGTCATTAAGCTCCACAAGTTAAGGAATGCTCCGCAAGTCTTCTCCTTTAGTTGATTATTAGAGACTGTCAGGATGCTCTGTTATGAGAAACAGTTGATCTTCTGACAACAATAACTTTTTGATACTTAATCCAAATGCTTTGAATTTTGGATATGATGTTGATGAATGAATCTAGATGCTAAGTCTAGCTCTACAAGATTTGAAATGCAACTATGGTAGAATGCAGACCAAAATACGGAAACTGCTTCTGACCGAACTAACTAAATTGAACTGGGAATGAAAGGAAACAAACTAAACTGCAAACAACTAAAATGGAAATGTTTTTGGTTGATGCAAGATTTCTCTTGAACTAGGGATGCTCCTGCATCAGACATCCAGGGTTATTGAAAAAGTGAGTCCCTCACTTTGTTGGGGCTAGGGGAGAACCAAGACAATCCACCTCAGCTTGAGAAATCCATGATGAATCTTCTTCCGATCTGCCTTTCCACTTCACAAGATATTCTTTGTATTGTCTTCCTCTAGTGATGCATCCAACTCTGCTATCCAAAATGTCTTCAATCTGCTCTGGTGCTTGTTGTGGTAACTGGTTCTTCAAGTCTTCTTCCATGTTTTCACTGAACTCTGCTTCATGATACTGAAATAGATTTGTATTGTTGAAAATAGGTGATATGCCCAATGTCTCTAGTAACTCTACTTCATATGCATTTCCTAAATCAAATTTTCTGAGTATCTTACAAGGTCCAAACTTTTTCATCTTCAACTTGTTATAAGTCCCAACTAGAAATCTCTCTTTTCTCAAGTATACCATCACTTCATCGCCAACTTCAAATTCCTTATGTCTCCTCTTCTCATTTGTCTTTTCCTTATACTTACTATTCATATCCTCCAAATGCTTCTTCACCTGATTATGCATTGTCTTCATGTGATTTGCAAATTCCTCTGCTTCTGCACTTCACTTTTCTTCTGTGCCAATATCTCTCAATTATGCAACTCCTCTAGGATTTATTCTGATAACAATCTCAAAAGGTGTTCTTCCGATACTCCTATTTACTAAATTATTGTATGCAAACTCTACTTGTGAAAGAATCAAATCCTAACTTCTTTCTTTTTCTCCAACCAAACATCGTAACAAGTTTCCCAAACTCCTATTCACTACCTCTATCTGTCCATCAGTCTGTGGATGAAAAGATGAACTGAACTTCAAATCTGTCTTCATCTTCTTCCAAAGTGTCTTCCAAAAGTATCCAAGAAATCTGGTGTCTCTGTCTAAAATTATACTCTTAGGTAATCCATGCAATCTCACAATCTCCTTGAAAAATAGGTTTGCTATATGCACTGCATCGGTTGTCTTCTTACAAGGTATGAAATGAGCCATCTTCAAAAATTTGTCAACCAATACAAATATTGAATCATGTCCTCTCTGTGTCTTCGGCAATCCCATTACAAAATTCATGCTTATGCCTTGGCCAAGGTCCCTCTGGTATTGTCAAAGGTGTATACAATCCAGTATTCTGACTACTTCCTTTTGCAACTTGACAAACTCTACAACTCTACACAAATCTCCTAACATCCTTATGTATCTGAGGGCAAAAGTAGTTTTCACTCACCAAAGCCACTGTCTTATCAATGCCAAAATGTCCTGCCAATCCACCACTGTGTTTCTCCTTGATCAAATTGTCTCTCATTGAACTTCTAGGTATGCATAACTGATTTCCTCTGAACAAAATATCCTCCTAAATGAAATAATCCAACCACTTACTCCTATTTGTCACAACAGGTTCCTTACATGCTTTCCAAGGTTCTACAAAATCAATGTCTCCCTCATACATATTCTTCAATTCATCAAAACCCAACACTTCAATTCTCATTTCTATCAACAAGTTTCTTCTTCTACTCAATGCATCAGCAACTTTGTTTGATTTTCCACTCCTATGCTTCAACACAAAAGTGTAACTCTGCATGAACTCTATACATCTCATATGTCTCTGGTTCAACTTACCTTGACTATTCAAATACTGCAAAGCTTGATGATATGTATATAGTACAAACTCGTTAGGCAACAAGTACTATCTCCACTTCTTCAAGGCTTGAATTATGGCATAGAACTCTTGATCATAAACTAAATATCTTCTCCTTGCAACATTCAAATTCTCACTAAAATATGCTATAGGTCTACCTTCTTGACTTAATACTGCTCCAATCGCATTTCCACCTTATGGAAATTTGGTAATGCCAAAACAGGTTGCTCTGTCACTTTCTGCTTCAACAATTCAAAACTTTTATCTGCTCCTGATGTCCACTTAAAGTCTTTCCTGTCACCTCTCATTGTCTTTGTCATAGGGTTACATACTAAACTAAAATTTCTAGTGAACTTTCGGTAGAAACTAGCCAATCCATGAAATGATCTAACCTCCCCAATGCTCTCCGGTGTAGGCTATTCAACAATTGCTCTTACTTTCTTAGGGTCCATCTTCAATCCTTCTAAAGAAATCACAAATCCTAAGTACACTAGTTCTTCCTTCATGAAACTACATTTCTTGATGTTTATCAATAATTTCTTTTCTCTCAACCTCTGCAAAACTTGCCTAATATACCACAAATGTTCTTCTTTTGTCTTACTAAAAATCAGAATGTCATCTAAATATACAATCACAAACTTATCAAAGAATTTCTTGAAGACTTCATTCATCAATCTCATGAAAGTACTCAGTGCATTTGTCAATCCAAAAGGCATTACTAACCACTCATACAATCCTTCATTTGTCTTAAAAATAGTCTTCCATTCATCTCCCTCTCTGATTCTAATATGATGGTATCCACTCTTCAAGTCTATCTTTGTGAAATATCTTGCTCCACTCAAACAATCCATGATATCATCCATCCTAGGTAAATGAAATCTATACTTAACTGTGATCTTGTTTATTGCTCTAGAGTTAGTACACATTCTCCATTATCCATCTTTCTTAGGTGCTAACACTGCAGGTACTATACAAGGACTCAAACTTTCTCATATCAAACCTTTTTGCAACAACTCTTGTATCTGTTTGTTTAACTCTTCATTCTCTGCCGGTATCATTCTATGTGTTGCTTTATTAGGAAAACTAGCTCCAGGTATAAGATCCATGTGATGACTGATACTCCTTATAGGTGGCAATCCTTCAGGTACATTATCTGATATGATGTCTTCATATTATGTCAGCAACTTTCTTATCTCCTCCAGTTGTTCTCCTCCAGTCTCTTTCTTCAATGTTTCAAGCTTCTTAGGAATCGAAGCATAACACATATTCTCATGTCTCAAACCATCCAAAAGTTTCCTTCCATCTACCAAACAAATTCTAGCATTTCCACATACTTCATTCTTAGGATCATCTTCCAAAGGAATCAAGGTAATTCTCTTCCCATTTGATGTTATAGTGTATGTATTCTTTCTCCCACCATGTATAGCTTTTCTATCATACTGCCAAGGTTTACCCAACAATATATGACAAACATCCATAGGCATAATATCACACAAGACTTCATCATGATAAGATCCAATATGAAATTTCACCAAAAATTGTTCACTCACTAGTACCTTATGATCATCCTGAATCCATGCTATCTGATAGGCCTTAGGGTGTTTCAATCTTTCCAACTTCAGCTTAGTCACCATCTCCTTTGAAACTAGGTTATCTGAACTACCACTATCAATCACAACTTTACAACACTTACCTCCTAATTTGCATCTAGTTCTGAACAAACTCTTCCTCTGCGGTGGTTCTTCATTTGTCTTTATCTGAAATAGTGCTCTCCTCATCACAAGTGATTCTCCTTTCTCTAGCTTACCAATAGAACAAGGATCACCTAGTTCAACAGGTTCTTCATCCACAGAGGCTACTCTTCCACTATTTTGTGTCCTCTTGCTTGTACTACTCTGATTACATTTGAATGCTCTATGTCCTTCACCTCCACACTTGAAACAAGTGCCTCTGAATGTCCTCTTATCAAATCCTCTTCCTTCTCTCCTGTATCCTTCATTCCGACATGAATTATAGTTACCTCTATGATGAATTTTTTTTTCATTACTCCGGTATGTACTACTATCTCTATCTCCCTTCTTGAATGTGTTGTCAAACTTGTTCTACTCCATATGTGATCTATCTCCTCCAGCAAATGTTCTACCCCTCTAAAATTTACCTCCTCTACATCTTTGTCTCTGATCATGTCTTTTATTTAGCTTCTCTTCAACTTTCAGGGCAAACTGATATGTTTCTTACAAAGATGTCATCCTTACCAAGCTTAGTTCTTCTTGAATGTTCAATCTCAGTCCATTGATGTATCTGGCCACTTTCTCCTTACTTGCTTCACTATGTCCTGTCCTTATAATCATGTTGTGAAATTCTTCATTATACTCCTTTACAGATTTCTCCTTTTGTCTCAGGTTCTGCAATCTTTTCAACAGTTCCAACTCATAGTCAGCAGGTATAAACTGATTCTTCAATTTTGTCACCATCCTATCCCACTTCATAATCTTTTCTTTTCCTCTTCTATTTCTTTCCAACTGTACTTCTTTCCACCATATAGCATCATTTCCTTTCAGCTTTGTCTTTGTAAATTTCACCTTCTCTAGATCTTCAACTTCTTCATATTCAAAATATTCTTCCATGTCATTTATCTAATCAATCAATTCTTCAGGAATCAAATTACCAGTATTGTTTGGCACATCAACTCTAGGTCTCTTTCCAATCTTCAAAATAGCTCACAACATCTTTACTTGATCTGATTCTTCTTCTCCATCACCTCCTAGGGTTTCACCAATTTGTTCAACAGATTGAAATTCCTCTTCTTCATCACTTTCAATATTAGGTCTTGGTGTCAATCCTCTTCGTTTATCTTCCTCAACAGCATCCAATCGAATTTGCATTGTTTTCATCATCTCCATCATCTCATCCATTCTACTAGCCATCGTTCCAATAGAAAGAACTCTCCTCAGTGGGATTATTCCTAGGATCAAGTGCAAACTACCTCAAGTTTGGTGATCGGGCTACAAGGTGACAACTGCCTCACAATTAGCGATCGGTTGCGACACAAGTAACCTACCTCAATTCAGTGATCTATCCATAGCAAGATCTTATGGAATTCCTTCGCCAACTCACTCCCAAAGATTTGAACTTTCATTCTAATACCACTTGGTGTAGTCATGGTAAGAGGGTTCATAGAATGAATTGTCCAGACCATGTAGCAAGATTAAACACAACAAAAACAACTCTAAGATATGAAACAAATACATATTTAGTCATTCAATATATAATAGAATTCAAATACTATCTGGCCGACATCATGCGGGCTTATACTAAGGCTCAAAGGCCTGAATATCAAATGTTACAAGATATGGCTTTGAAGTTCCTTCGCATAAATCTAAACTTAAGGATTTTCTAAATCAATGAACTACTTTCCTAGGGATCTATTACATTCTTATATATCATCTATGGTACAAAAGATTCCCCCACATCAGCCAAGGAAGGTCACAAACTCCAATGAAGAGTTGTAACGTGTGTACACGGGTAGGTCAGACCCAATCATGTAGAACTCCTCCACAAATGTGTGGAATGTTGTGCAGATCTTGGGGAAGGTCAGCCACAAACCAAAGATCATTGAATGATGTGTCATTAAGCTCCAAAAGTTGAGGAATGCTAGGTAAGTCTTCTCCTTTAGTTGATTATCAGAGACTGTTAGGATGCTCTATCCTGAGAAACAATTGATCTTCTGATAGCGATAAATTTCCGGTACTTAATCCAAATGTTTTGAATTCTAGATATGATGTCAATGAATGAATCTAGATGTTAAGTCTAGCTCTTCAAGATCTGAAATGCAACTATGGTAGAATGCGGACCAAAATACAAAAACTACTTCTGACTAAACTGACTGAACTGAACTGGGAAGGAAAGGAAACAAACTAAACTGCAAATAGCTGAAATACAAATGTTTTTGGTTGATACAATATTGCTCTTGAACCAGGGATGCTCCTGCATTAGTATATAAGATAATTACATATTCTTGAAGTTTCTAGAATATCATGGGTGGACATTTGGATAATATTAACCACCTACTCTATTTTACATTTCATTTACAAGTGGAATTGCATTTGGAGAAGATTTTTGTTGAGGAAAAATATCTTATAAATTAAACTTGCCTTATTCAAAAAAGTGTTTTATGGACTTCTTGGTTCACTTTGAGGTAAATGGACACATGTCAACTATTTATTGGGTTATGCCTTAAAAACTAGTCAAGTTTTATTTAGAGGAGGGGTCACCTCTCTTGGAATTCCTTATTACACTTTGGAAAGAGGATTTTGTGAGATTGAAAAAGGAAGTAAAAGAGAAACCAAGAGGGTTCAAATTTGAGAAGGATTTGGGAAGATTTGAAGAGGGTTATTGAGTCTGGAAGAATTATTGGATCTTAGCAAAGCTTTTGAGGGTTTGGAAGGAGTTTGTGACTTCACTATTTAATATTCCAAGGATTTCTAAAATATTTCAAGTGGTAGAAACCTTGAGCTATTTTATTTCTCCTTCTTTCTTATCTCTCCTTCTTGACATGAATGGTGTTTTATTTATTCCATTAGCTTGCATAGAGGTTAAAAGTGCTTCTACCCTTATGTTATTTACTTGTGTTGAGAAAATTAAGCTTTTTATCCATTAATGGAGCCTTAAGATTTATGGTTATTTTACTCAATGGTATTCCTATTTATTTTATAATCTTGTAGAAAGATTAAAAATGCATCTACCCTTATGTTATTTACTGTTGTTGAGAAAATTAAGCTTTACATCCATTAATGGAGTCTTATTATTTATGGTTATCTTCTCCCTTTGTCCATATTTGTTTTAAATAATGGATTATTCTTCTTGTATTCATCAAATGGTGTGTTATGCCTTGTTAAGGGTCTTGCCTTTGAATTTAGACTTGCATTAACCTATGTAGGTTTTTCATAAGTGTGGAAGGCAAAAAGTTTATTGATTCTACCTATGAAGGGTATGAACTTGCCCAAGAAGGCTAATTTATGATTTGGAGGGTAAAGGGTGACAATTAAAAGTTTGATGTTGCCTACATGTTTGCTATAAATACATCCTTACAAGTGTAATTTTGTATATCAAATGCTAGTAATTTTATTTTATCCTCATGGAGGATATATTCTAGTGCAGGGGCACCAAGTCCATTTTTGTAAATATGGTCAAATGTTAGATTTTTGGGTGTTTTGAGTCATGTTGGGTCCAATAAGGTCATAATAGACCATTCTTGATGTAATAGGTCATTTGGGGTGTTGGCAAGAGACACTGCTTAGCATTGATAGGTGTTGTCATTGATGGCAACTAAGATTGCTCCACACATCCGTAGTGCAGTATCTGATCATACCGGAAGTCAGAATGATAATCTATTTAAGTCTGGGAGCCTGAAATAGAGCATATAGTAGAGTCCAGTATTTTGGTTAACGGATCTCTCCAGTTAATCTTTATGTGTTGTAGATCTGAAGAAGTGTAGAGGGACACCAAGACAATCTAAATCCAAGTTTTTAGCTTTCAGTGATAAAGGGATCAAAATTTATGAGCATCTGAATATTGGGTCTTGTTATGATAGGACAGTTCAGTAAAGAACAAGCAAACTTATGATAAATCCTTGTGCATACCTAATAGAAGTGTTTTGTTAAGATGTGTATGAGATATAATGTTAGTGGCCAACATGTATTATGATCTACATGTGTTATTTTTGATACGCATCAATACTGGTGTATGGATCTAGCCGACAGAGAAGAACATTCTTAAAAGGTTCTAAGTGTTGTTGATTATTACTGATTGACAAGTGATTGCAATTCATGATAAGGATATATATAGCTGATGATTATGGATATTGTGGGCTATGTATTGCGAGGATTAAGAAAGTGTAAAAGAAGTAGAAATCTAATATTTGGATGAAGGCAAAATAGAGAGAAGAGCTGAATAAAGATGAAGTGTACAAAGTTAGTATTTGCACTTAACCAGAGCTGATCTCTAGCATTAGCAGATGCATCTTACCAGTTCCAAATCTCTGTAAATCTCTTGTAAACTTTTTTGTAGGCAGTGAGCCTCCTAACTTGAGCAGTGAGCTCAGGGCAGTGAGCCTAAATGCATGTGCATTCCCATTTGTAAAATACTTTTAACAAAGTATTAATTTTATGGGTTAACCCCCACCATGGTTTTCCCTTAACCAAGTTTCCACGTCAAAATCTTGGTGTCAAGTGTGCTATTTATTTTTCTTGTTATGTGATGCTGAAATATTTATTTCATTAATTTCTTTATAAGTTGATTAAAGAAAGAAAAGGGTTAAATGAGTAACAACTGATTCACCCCCCCTCTTGGTTGTTTGGACCTAATCCAACAATTGGTATCAGAGCAAGGTTCCTTAGAGAATCCTAACAGGTTAAGAAAAAGATCTTGAAATTTTTTTTAATGGGTTCATTAAGAGATTTTCAGTCAGCTCTAGAAGAGCTTGCTCAATCTAGAATAGAAATTAGTAATCTAAGAGGTAAACTTAAAGATGCTGATGACACCATTGAAATGTTAAAATATAAATTAATAAAATCTTTGCAAAATAAAAAGGAGCTACTTTTGTAGCTATCCAGTTTACTTGAAGAAAATGGCTTGAATGAAGCTTTGAAAGAAAAAACAAAAGAATATGAGAAGCTCTCAAAAGAAGTCGTTGTTCTGAAAATTGAAATGGAATCTGGGGTGATGAGGCAAACTAAAGAAAGTGAAGATAGAAATAAAATTGAAGAAGATCTAAAACAAAAACTAAAAGAAAGATCTAAAGAATGTTGCAAATTAGATGGAATAGCTAGCCATCTAGAGTCTGATCTACAAGAAAGTAGAGACAATGAAAGAGAACTTGAAAGGCAAATAGTCATTCTCAGACATGACCTAGATATTGCAAATGAATACAAGGAGAAATTCAAGATAAGTTCAGCAAAACTTGAAGTACTACTTGAAGGATAGAAAAGGGTTGATGACAAGCATGGTCTTGGATATGAGAAAGGTGAAAGCTCTGGATTCGGACAGAGAAACTTTCAACCTAAGAATGGGAGAAACAGATCTAGAAAACCTCCAATAAGATAGCCAAATGCTCAAAGATATCCATCATTCAATGAAAATTGTTTCAACTGCAACAAATTTGATCATAGAGCTACTTAATGCAGGAATAGAGTAAATCAAAATGGTCCACCCTTCTCTGGTCATAGATCAAATGAATGCAGAAGTATGACAATGAATAATCCCAATAATGGAAGAATTAGCAATTCTTTCAATGGTTACTGCTTTGTTTGCAATGGGTTTGGACATATGGATAATCAATGCAGATCAAGAGAAAATTAGAAAAGAAATGTTGTATGCTTTAACTGCAATAAATCTGGTCATATTGCAAGATTCTGCAGAAGTAAAGACAATGGAAGAAGAGGTCCGGTAAACAGAAAACCGAATGAATAAAGACAAGACAAAGGCAAAGAAAAAATTGATATGAATGAAACTTGGGATGAATCAAATAAGATATGGGCCAAGAAAACCCCTATGAACATCAGTAATCGATCTGTACCACAATCTAGTGTTGATAATTCCTCCAAGAATTAAGTTGGAAGTCTTGGCTCAGGGGGAGCAACATTACAAATCGAATTCCCCCAACCAATAAGTAAGTGCTTAGATATGGCAGTAAGAAAAGAGATCTTGGATTGTTTCAGACCATGTGGAAGGGTTTCTAAAAGAAAAGAGATGGATATAGCAAATTACAGAGCAATACATGAAAGACTACTCAAAAACAAGGCAACTAGATGCGCTAGGGCAGGGCATTTATTAGAAAGGAAAATTAGGTAATGTGAAGCTTAAAAGGGTCATTCACTCCTCATTTCAAACACTTTACATCAAAAGAAATCAAGAAGAAAGAAGTGGACAAGCTTAGAGCTGAGAATTCTTAAGAGTTGGAAGCGAGAAAAGGATTTCCAAGAAAAAACCTTAATTTGCATAGCAAGGTATTTTCTGTTTTCTGTGAAATCTTTTGAGTTCTCAATTTTTGCAAATGGCTACACCTCTAGTGGTAGATGTTACTGAAAGGCCTCGTCCCAAGTTTAAAAAGCATCCATTAAAATCTTTAGAGGTTGAGCCGCTAGGTGTATTTTCTGGAGTACCGTACGAGGTTTTACATGTCAAAGATATTAGGGCTTACATTCACTGCAATATAGAGGAATTTAGAAATCTGAAAGTACTAGATCTATTTGAAAACCTCTTGAAGAATGATAATCACCAATTAAAACTAGAATATAAAACCCTAGAGAACAAACACTTCATACAAGTTATTGAATTTCCATCTTTTGATGAAAGCGAATGGGTTAGGTATGTACTGAGTCGAATACATGGTGAGTTTATGTGGTTATTGAATCTATTCAAGATCAAAAAAGATGTAATCCAAATTGTGACTAGACTAAATGCAACGGGTGGGCAACCCATGCTTAAGGCTATGAAAAATCAAATAGTAATTGATGCAACCAGAGCAAAATTCAATAGAAGAGCTATGACTATCAATGACATCATTGATTCGGATGTCAAGTTTGCTTTGATGGTAGTTGGGTAGAAGATTTACCACTCTAGTAGGGAGAACTTAGTTTATGGAACAACTATTTATGCCACATATCAGATGATAAAGGAGAATGTGGACTATGACTTGTGCAACCTACTACAAAGCCAACTAATAGAAAACCTGAACAAAATAAAAAAGGACAAGAAAAATTCCTTCAAGTATGGTTCCTTGGTGATATGTATATTCTTATACTTCATGAGTGAAGTTCTGGGAGTTTTGAGTATACAATGGACATCAGATAGGCTAGTGGCATGGTAAATTAGGGATCATCTACACAGTCTTGGTGATACCCAGACACAAAAGACTGCTCTCTGGGCTTACTCCAACAACTTCCAAAACTTGATGCATGCAAGGGAAAGAATCCCTAGTTTAGTTGTTGAAAAGTATGAAAATGAAATATGTTTCATGGTAGACATAGATCAATGTTTGATGGAAGATGTAGAACCAAGAATAGTGTGGATAATGCGAATGGACTATGAAGTGGGTGAGGAAATTCTGGACATGTATGCTCAACATCTCCTGAGAAAACCTAAAGACACCTTTGTTGAAAGGTTCAGAACATACAAGGAACTAAGCTTAAAGTTGCATGTGGAACTTAGATAGCTGGAAACAAAAAGAAAGGTACACAAGCAAGTGGAGATGTATGCAGAAAGCATTGGGATTATAAAAGAAGCAGTGAAAGAAAACATACAAAGGATTGAAAAGTTAAATGAGAGCACTGAGCAGGCAAAAAGTGAGCCTATAGTCCCCCCAGAAGCCCCAAGAAAGACAAGGAGTTCTGCAACTCCTGCTGAGCCTCTCAAGTCCTCTTCCACTAAGAATCTAGAAGCCACTCCATCCGGTGAAGGAGGGAAAAGAAAGAAAACCAAGGCAACAAGAACCCACATGAGCACACAAGATGATGAGGAGATAGAAACAAATGAAGAAGTGAAAGAAATAAGATCAAAGAAGGTCAAAACTTCAAAGACTTCTGAAGATCAACCGTTTGGAAGCATGAGGGCTAGTAAAAAGCAAGTATCTGGTAAGGTTTCCATGACTATTGATGAAATTGTAAAAATACTCACTGTTCATGGAAACTTAAAACCTATCAAAGTTTTCTATGATAACCTTGATCAAGCAAATAAGAAAACTTTAGAAGATGCCATTATCATATATTTGAATAAATTTAATAGAACCTTGTTGGAAATCTTACAAGAACTTCCTAAAAGTTTGAGGAAAGTAATGGAAATGAGGAAAGAAGCGGCCAAGGAAAAAGATATAGAACTCAGAGAGTATGTTCTCTCCTCTTTGTGCCCTGTAATGACCAGAAAAGAAGCAGATAAAATCCTCGGAGAAGTCAAAGATAAATTCAGAAGCAAAGTTTGGATGAACAAGCTAATGCTTGGTGAGACTGAAGAAATTGCAAAGGAAATAGAGGAAATTTTGAGAAAAGCTTTAGACAAAAATAAATACTACATTGTTTCAGAAAAACAAGTTGAAGAAGACAATCCTTCTGCTCTGGAACAAAAAGCTCCAAAAGAAGAAACTGACAAGAGAATTAATGACCAAAGTATTACTCTAGACCCTCCGGAACTTGATTCATCAAATCTAAATATTGGAGAAGTTCAAAAGGAGGAACAAGTCAATCAGGAAGACATAGAAATGATAAATGGAATAATTGATGCAGTGATAACTCCTCCACCTGACCACTCTGGGAAGGAAGAGAATATTGTTACCACTTAGAGCCCTATGGATCAAGTAGCAAGTGGTGAGCAAGCAGAAATGAGTCCCTCAAAAGAGAACATCGAGAAGAGTAATACAGAGAAAGAAGAGGAAAAAGGAAAGAAATACAAAGCAAAAGAAGATGGTGCAAATGTTGAAGTACCTAAAGCAGTTGTAGAAAAATTTGATGATCAAAAAGATGGTTCAGAAAATTTAAAAAGAGACACTGCAGATGCAATAAAAGGCCCTCTTGAAAAGGAAGTAATTGAGCTTGATGAACTTGAACTACTCCAAGGACTAATCAATCCAGATGCTCTCTCTCCATTTTAATTGATGAAAATAGCATCTTTCACCCAAGTAAAAGCTAGAGAAAAGATGATAAAATCCCATTTAGAGGACAATGAGCTGTTGGAGCTAGCAACCAGAGTTTTAGAGAAATTAATGCCAAGTTATTAGAAGAATCAAAATGATTCCCCCTCTGGCCATTTAAAAAATCTTGTAAGTTCAGTAAACTCACATTTTGAGTCTTTTGAAAAGTCTACAGAGGCAAAGGTTCAGAAAGAATTCTTGAATAAGAAATTCAGTCAAGTTAAAAATCTGATAAGGAGTGATAGATTGATACTAGGCATTAGCATAAAGAGCATTTAGAATACTTTATGTGATGGAAGAGATATATATAAGTTTTGCCTATCATGGACTAAAGTCAATAAGGATGTTGAGAAAAAGATAAAGGAAAAAGAACAGAAAATATCAATTCTATCTCAAAATTTTGATCCTCTAAATACCTCTCCTATAAGCCAGGAATGTCAGGTCATTAGCTTGATAGATGAAATAAAGGGACTTGAAAAAGAGAAAATCAATACTATGAAGAGGATGTGTGAACATCAGGGATTGATTTCCCCCAAGTTGGAAGCCATGCATAATGCCTTATCCGAAGCCCAGAATGCACTTCAAACAAGTGATCCTCCGGATCTGGCAAAGGCAGAAGCATATGCATTTCTACTGAGTGAGCACATCTCACTCTTAGATGGAATGAAGAATACTTGGGCCTTTGAACTTGTGCAATTAAAAACTAGTTTTACAGACATTCTCAAGTTCATGTAAGTAGAATTTGATGATTTATTGTACATATGCGATAGTATTAATAGAACCCTTTTTTTTGGAGAATTTTGGCTTGTGATCCCACCCTTTGCCATTGATGTCAAAGGGGGAGTGAAGGATAGTGAAAAATGAAGTATTCAGAAAAGGGGGAGCACAGGAATAAGTAAAGTGCACGAATGTACAAACAAAGGGGGAGTTGCACAAAGACACTTAGTCATTTTTCACTAAGTGTTGCCATCAATGCCAAAGGGGGAGATTGTTGGCAAGAGACACTGCTTAGCATTGATAGGTGTTGTCATTGATGGAAACTAAGATTGTTCCACACATTCGTAGTGCAGTATCTGATCATACCGGAAGTCAGAATGATAATCTATCTAAGTCCGAGAGCCTGAAATAGAGCATATAGCAAAGTCCAGTATTTTGGTCAACGGATCTCTCCAGTTAATCTTTGTTTGCAGATATGAAGAAGTGTAGAGGGACACCAGGACAATCTAAATCCAAGTTTTTAGCTTCTGGTGATAAAGGGATCAAAAGTTATGAGCATCTGAATACCGGGTCTTGTTATGACAAGACATTTTACTAAAGAGCAAGTAGACTTATGATAAATCCTTGGGCGGACCTAATAGAAGTGTTTTGTTAAGCTGTGTATGAGATATAATGTTAGTGGCTGACATGTATGATGATCTACATGTGTTATTTTTGATATGCATCAATACTGGTGTATGGATCTAGCCGACAGAGCAGAACATTCTTAAAAGGTTCTAAGTGTTGTTGATTGTTGCCGACTGGCAAGTGATTGCAATTCATGATAAGGATATATATAGCTGATGATTGTGGATATTGTGGGATATGTATTGAGAGGATTAAGAAAGTGTAAAAGGAGCAAAAATCTAATATTCGGATGAAGGAAGAATAGAGAGAAGAGCAGAATAAAGATGAAGTGTACAAAGTCAGTATTTGAACTTAACTGGAGCTGATCTCTAGCATTGGCAGATGCATCTTACCAGTTCAAAATATCTGAAAATCTCTTGTAAACTTTTCTGTAGGCAGTGAGCCTCCTAACTTGAGCAGTGAGCCTCTTAACTTGAGCAGTGAGCCTGAATGCATGTGCATTCCCCATTTGTAAAATACTTTCAATAGAATATTAATTTTGTGGGTTAACCCCCACCGTGGTTTTTCCCTTAATTAGGTTTCCACATCAAAATCTTGGTGTCAAGTGTGCTATTTATGTTTCTGCTTATGTGATGCTGAAATATTTATTTCATTAATTTATTTATAAGTTGATTAAAGAAAGAAAAGGGTTAAATAAGTAACAACTGATTCAACCCCCCTCTCAGTTGTTCAAACCTAATCCAACAGGGGGTTCATTTTGTTAGTGTTGTTATATTTTGCAAATGTTGTCATGAGCAAAATTGCAAAAATGTAAAAAAAAGTGGAAGACCAACGGTCAAGTAGTTAAAAAGTCAGTTGGAACAACTGGTATTTAGTTAGATATATTTAAATATGCATCACAAACTTTGAGGCAAGGGTTAGAATATGTTTGGAGATCAAATAATGCAAGAAAACTCAATTTTTTTTGAATTTTGACTTTTTTTTGTTGTTCCCGAGGCTAGTATAGCCCTGTACGGCCTGATAATGATGTGAAATCAATTGGGTTTGATAGTTATCAAAATATTCTCTCATTTGGCATTGGTTTCATCAATTTTTATCATGTTTTGAGAAAGTTATGGAATTTTTACTAAAAACTGCTTGTTAACCTAGGGTTTGTGGGCTTGAATGGCAAAAAATGTAATTGCTCACCATTCCCATAGTGGAAAAAATTGAAATCTTGTTATATGGAGTATTTTTGTGTGTATTTACTTATTCCAAGATTCCAGGTTCCCAGGTTTTGGTTTTCATGTGTTTTGGTGATGCCCTAGGTCAGATTTCCTTATGTTTTTGGTCTAATTGGCAAAAGAAAAGTCATTTTTTGAAAGGTTCCGTACAAAGTAACCTACCTTAATTCTGGAGTATGTTGTATAAAGCCAAAATAGATATCTAAATTTACCTTTACAATCTAGAGATCATTCCTACACTGAAAGTTATGGCCAAAAAAGTCAATTTGTTGCTCCAATGTTTCTAGGCTTCAAGGGCAGTCTAAGTTTCAGCCCTGTTTTACAAAACAAACATACCTAAGTTTTGGATATGTTTAAGAAATCCCAAAAGGGTATCTAAAACAATTTTTGCAATGTGGGTTTGAGTTGTTTTCTGTAAGATATGCCACAAAAACCTTGTTTGTTGTACTACTAGGGGAAGATGAAGAGTTTGTGAGAGAAACCCACCAAATTAGGGTTCTAAGTTGGAAAGTTTGAATTGTTTGAGTTAGTTTGAGGCCCTTCACCTTATCTCTGCATCATATTCTTAAGCATAGAGATTCCAAGAAGGAACTAAGGTATACTATGTGGATTTGAGGTCCCTTAATGCTAGACACTCTTTTTCCTTGACCATTAATGACTCTCGTCTTTAAATGGCTTAAGAGTTTTCCATTATGTTTTTGAGATAGCCTTATGTGTTTGATGTGTCCTTCATTATTTATATGAGTATATTCTTTAAAATGTATGTGTATGTTTGACCCGGTGATTCTTGAGAGCATCACATTGGTTGAGAGGTGGCTATAACCCTGTTGGCTTGGAGATTGCACTTTAATGGAGCTTGGTGTTTTGAAAGATATTGTTAATCTTCCTTTCCTCATTTCATTTATGTTGAAATTTTATCTACAAGTTGTAAAAAGGAAATTAGTCCATAAATACATTCAAATTTGTAATAATATATTGAAACATGTATTCTATATAATTGTAATACAATTTATAAACTATTTCTTGTAGATCAACTTTGGAGAAAATGGACATTATAGGCATTAAGACCATTTGAGTGAATATGGACATTTTTATGTTATTTTCATAACTCTTGTATTTAAGAGTTTAGTTCATGATTATGTGGCCTGGTGAATGCATGATTTGTTGTGTTTATGAGAAAGTCCTAAATGTTTCAGAATAAAAAAATATTAAACAAATAGTGTTTTAGGATTATGTTTCCATGAGAAACTGAACTTAGTTTCCAAAAATGAAATATGAAGTTCCCTTCCATTTTAACATATTAAGAAAGTATAGGAATGGATTACATTCTATGTTGGTTTAGTGGGAAAAGCCATCCTTTATCATTGTGGTTTAAATTTTGTTGAAATTTTCAAAATTCTATGCTTCCTATTTGTATTAAAACAAGTTCGTCAATTTTCCAATAAGAATTTTCCATGGGTGGATACAAGTTTGACATGGTGAATATAATTTCACCATGGCAAACCAATTTTTTCCAATGGCAAACATTGACTATGTAAGTGGCGAGCATCACCTCTATAGCAATGAATTCATCAAAGAATCATAAATGTTACCTTTTTTAGATTGCTTACAAATTTAAATCTATCCTTATGGATTACCTACATTTTTATTAATGGTTTGGAGTGTTTAAAATAAAGTTTTATGCATTTTTTAATATTATTAACAACTTAATTCATTCTACTTTAGATCTCTCCTTTATAAGAAAACTTAGAATGTTGGGATAGTGAATGGAACATAGACTTTATTCTTTCATTTATATCATCTCTCTTGTACCCTTGCTTGAACTAATCAATGGAAAGGGGATTAATGGTACATTAAATATTTGAAATATTGCATTATGCTTTAGAAATATAAATGATTATCTTAAGGAGTTTAATTTAGCTAATTAATTTTTAAATGAATTGAATTGATTTATTTATGTTTCTTCCTTTATTATCTTGTTTATATGCGTGTGGTTGAGTTGCATTGAGATGCATGCCACCCAATGTAGATTAAGATATTTTCATCTCTCTACTTGTCAACTAACTACATGTACCCTCTACTTGTGTAGTGTTGTCATGCATGATACCAACACTAGTGTGTTAGTGTGTGTTTCTCCCTAATTGTGTGTAAATTGGTTAAACACGAAAAAATATTGGCCTTGTTGTACAAATTTTGTCCTTAGTAAAATTTGAGAATTATAGTAATATATAGGGAATGTATCATGATACAATCAAAATTAGTTCACTTTTTTCACAAGCATGGGCATTAATAATGAAAAGAGTTCATACCACACACTAAACATCATTCTCTTTACATTATTAAAGTAATACATATTCAATAGAGGGAAGGTACTAAATGATTTATGGAAGCATAAGTTATTTAATTATTGATTTCATAAAAAAAGTTATCATAAGGGAAGAATGGATACAATTCATCATTTCATTTTTTTTCACTAAAAATGTATGCTAGGTTCTTTCTTACACAAGGAGCAGACATATAACTATGAGAGCTACCTAGTTATAGCTCACTTATGCAAGAGTCTTTTCTCCCATATAAATGAATTAAAAATAATTAGAGAAGGTTAGGGATTGATTAAATTTCTTCCTAACATTATAAAAATATTAAATTATTGTTCATTCATTGATTAATTAAAATAATCAGTCCTTATGAAATTAATTTATAGATATAGAATAATAATGACTAGCTCACATAAAATGCTTCAAAATCAATACCTACATTTAATAAATGATTCCAATGATAAGGAAAGAATTAAATCATACCAATACCTATTTATCCATGCAAATAATACTTTCCCAACACTCTTTTCCATCAATTATCAAGTAAACAAGTATAAGAATGAATTGCTTGTAATTTTATCAAAACATAACATTTTTAGTGCAAAAAAGGAAATATAAGAGTATAGAGGGTAATTTAAGACCCTTAAGGGTTATGGAAAATAGTAAACAAGACACTACCACAAATTTCACGTCTCTACCATAATTTTACAATTTCTCTCAACTTATGTAGAATTTGAAGCTAAAATTTTTACAAGTTCTCTAACACGTCTTTCTAGCCTTCCATATTAAATTTGACTTTATGATAACTCCATAGTGCTAAAGCAACTCTAAAAGTGTTAAATGACATATACATGAGTACAAAACATATATGAATGCAATTTTCACAAGAACTTCATAAAATTTGAATATTGGACACAACTTTTGATAGAGATTGAATTTATCCCTCAACTATAACACATCAAGTCATAAATCTATCCAACAATAAGATCAAACCTTTAAAAATTGAAAAAATTAAACTTGAAAATGCAAGGTTCAAAATCCTCTTTTAAACAAACATCTATACACACTTTATCCATCATTTTCTTTAATTGGAAGTGCATACATAGAATCATAAGCTCCATTTCGACGCATAGGATTCCATAAACTAATATTTGATACAAAATTGAATAAGGAAATAACAATTACAAGTTGCTATATAATTTTCCTAAAATGAAATAAGTAAGAACATGTCCAAGCTTCCAAAGCCTCCAAGCTCCAAACTAATGGGAGATTAGCTACCTCTTGAAAAATATGATGCTCTCAAGCATCATCCTACCTTGATAATAGAATGTAACATGGATCCAGGCATATACAAACTCAAGAACACTCTTGGTAACATTCAAAGACACACACATAAAAACATGGATTTCTCAAGAACACATAATAAATCACTCTTGAGCTATTTGAAAGGAGAGTTATTGATGGATAAGGCAAATGAGTGTCTATTACCATGGCTCTCCAAATCCAATAAAAAGGGTTAGTGAGTTTGTCAAAGTTATTAATCCTTTAAGAGAGTTAATTAAATTATACATATAATAGAATAAATAACAAAATATAAATGTGCAAGGAAATAATTAAATAGAATAATAACACATGAACATAAAGTTATGGTGGGGAAAATCATATAGTGAAAAATCCCACAAAGTATCCTTACTAAGAAAACTTACATATTTTTTTCATATACTTATAGATACAAGCACATACGGACAATTCCTTCCTCCTTCCAAATGGCCTCACATATACATCTAGTACAAAGTGAATATTTAATATTCACTATTTCAAATTTTTATCTCATAATTTACCCCAATAGGAATCCCTTAATATAGGGAAATGAGGTAGGTAGCACCCTTTTGGGAAGCTACCATAGGTTTTAAAAATGAGATTAATATTAATTAATTTCAAAAAATAAATCATTTTATATTAAGAAAGAAAATTAAAACTCCTCATCAAAAGATTATTATTTTTTCTAATAGATGTGGGTTCATTATGCAAGTTTTAAAATGAATGTTCTTAGTTATCCTTTTAGGGATGACCTCTACTCTCATAAGTGTGTGGTGGTACTATATTTAGATGTATTAAATATGAAACAAAGTGAAATCCTTTGTGATTTGCACTTCTTAATACTTCATCAAATTGTGTTGTCATCCCTTGGTTTCAATTCGCATGAAATTAATGCGACAATTGTGTAAACCTTCTATATGAGATCTTCATGATGGTTCTTCCAAGTTTATATTGTTTACTTTGCTATTTTTGTGAAAATTTTCTTGCTCTTACTCGAATGATAAAATGGTGGAAATACAAAAGAATCTACACATTTTCTTCCCCATTTAGAAATGGGAACCTCAAGAAATGGGGAAATATGATTCTATTAAGTTATCTCATGTGTTCTCCATTGAATGTGATGTGGTGGAAAATTCATTGTACATAATTATTGGTCAATAAATTTTAATGCAAAGTCCAAGGGCTCTACATTATTCTTAAGCGACATCCATTTTCTTGTACAATGCCATGGATTTATTGCAAGACTCTCATCTCCTAAAATGAAACTGGCATTTGTGTATGCACAAAATTACCTTATTTCCGATGATATTTTCTTTTCTATTATTCCTAGATATGACTACTACCTTGGTCATGCTCTTGTCAAGGGTTTGTTCTCCCATTAACAAATTTGAAGGGAAGCTACTTTTGTATGTGTTTATATTGCAATCAAATTGGGTCTTCAGAATGATTGCCCACTTTCAGTTCATTCTACAATTAATTCTCACAAAAGTGAAATTGGTGTTGATCAAGTGACTAAGGAAAGAAAGGTTTTTAATGCACTTCAGTTTATCCTTAATCATTTGCCACATGTTCCTCCTTTGTGGCCTCCTATCTTGGACTAGGTTCAACATCAAGATAATTCTAGCTCAAGCCTAATTGCCAGTGCTTTTGCAAGTGTTGATGCTAGTTCATGATAATGCTACAGTGCCTATTTTGCTAGGTCTTATTTTACATATCTATGCTTTACTTCAGTGATGATCTCATCCCCATTTCTCTATTTTTTAGCTAAACTACTATGTAATTGTAATATCTCTAGTTTAGTTGTTGTTATGCTCGAATTGTGACCTAGTTTGTAGTCTTGGCAGATTGTCTTTATTTTCTTCATCTTTAGACTAGTGTCAGTTTTAGAGCTCAATTGGAAAGATTCTTTGAAATCTTGGTGACTAGTTTGGTATAGATAAATCTTCAGACTACTAATTTTTATTATAATATAATTATAGGTGGACTCCACCTTTTATTTTTTTAAAGGTTATTGATTAATTAATTAATATTTATAATTTACCAAAAGAATATTTTATATTATTATATTTAATACCTTATAGTAGAGAATTATAAATGTTTATTTTAGGCCTATTTATCAATGTATAGAGCCCTAACAAATATTATTCTCTAACACTCCTCGTTAATGTTTGTAAAGGACATATGTTATCAATTTATTTTTAAAATAAAAAATGAAGTTCCTCAATAATGTTGTATTTCTTTGATAGGCATACAATAGGGATAAAATATATTCTAAGATGGAGATCATGTATTCTAGACTACATGATAAACTTCTTGTTATTAGATCCTAGTTTTCTTAATGATAATTACAAAGAGGTCTTATAAAGTGTCATATTAGATCCTGGGCCTCCTCAAAATAACCTCTCCTAGGTTCTTTAAATAATGCTCATAGGTATTATTACAATACAATGCTTTACACATGGAAAAAGAAATACAGAGGAAGCTATTACATAATTAATATAGGTCTTACATATAATACAATAGTTGACCCATAGGAGGTGGCATTGTTCATGTAAGGGAATAATCATTATTACTTTGTATCACACAATGACCAATGATTTATTCAATTTCGAGAAATATTCTTTTTTTTCTTTATGCATAAATCACATGTCATTAAGAAGAAAAATTGACTTCTACATTACTTCAATACCACATGACCCTAAATATCACTTATCTAAATATTTTTGAATCTTTCAAAATATTACATTAGTTATAACCAAAACAAGGAAATCTACCACAAGGACTTTATAATTCTCTTCTAGAAATAAAATAGTATAGATCTCAATCATTCATACTATGACTCATTATTCATTTTTTCCCTGTTATAGATGTGAGCATACAACCAAGAACAAGAGGAAATAAGAAGGGTATCTACTTTTAATACATGATTCAACAGTAAAAGAAGATACGAGGTTCTTCAAAGAGAGAATAACAAGGAGGAACACATTTCAAGTGTATGTTCTTAAGTATTGAAATTCTTTTATTCAAGATGACAAAAAAGATTAAGAAGGTTGCAAGAACCAAAGTTTCTCTCCAAAGAGAGGGGAGCATAAGTTCCTACTTGGAGTACACAAAAAATCTAGAGGTATTATAGTTAATGAATTGAAGTAACTTCACTTGTACAAACTTACATATTGAATAGATGTTCTAGAATACAAATTACAATAGAACAACAAAGCAAGGGGAAAAAGTAAACATATTTTTTCTAAGTACCAAGACCATTAAGAGGATCATATTGAAAACCCAAATGATCTAGGAGTAGATGGTTTAGTGTCTATATGACCAAATTAACACCATAACTACCATTCTCATTTTTTAGGATTTTTTCTAAGTAATTTACAGAAACAAATTATAGTGGGAAGACATTTTTATTTAATAAATTTACTTGCAAGATTAATTAAGCATGATAATAATGTACCTAGTGTGTATGAGGAAAATTGACTATGATAAACTAACAAAATCAAAAACCAATAACATAAAAAGAACTAATCTAAATAAAAGCCATTAACAATAAATCAATGAAATATGAAAGTTTTTACTAAGATTTGTATTGTTCCCTTTGGATGAATGTGAATTGCTCAATACTGCTACGAAACCATGGTTGCAACAAGCAAGTAGAGTGCTCAAAGATCAATGTTAAGAGATCGTAAAGTTGCTCAATCGATGCGATGTATGCTCAAAGCTTTGTTAAGTATGCCTAAGAATAAGTGATCGAAGAGGATTTGTGATGAATTAATTAAATAACTAATTTATTTAATTAATGTGGACTTAAAATTTGAAAGAGGATAATGATTTAATTAAATAATAAACATTATTTAATTTTGGAAGAATATAGAGGAATTTAATTTAATTAATTAAATAAAATACAATTTATTCAATTAATGTTGAATTTTGTAATTTTGAAAGAATTTGATGAAATTAATTAAATAATTAGAGTATTCAATTAATGTTGACATGCAGGTGATTTGATAGATTTGATGAAATGCAAGTGGTGCGATGACATGGTCATTTTAGGGTGTCTACATTTTGCCCCTCTTTGATGCAATGCAGTTTACAGCGTTGTGTCAAAGAAAATGATTGTTGAAGACATGATACAATTTTTGATACCCCAATGTAGCTAGTTACCCCAGCGTAGCTGGTGTAGGGTGCCCCCTTGAGAGGAAAGACAGGGAAGCGACAAAAGAACTGTGTTGACACTCGACTAGAAGATTTTGTTGGAGATAGACGAGGTTGGATAGATGATAGATAAAAGAAAGGAGATAGAAGAGAACATGAGAGAAAGACTATTGATCAATCATTGCTTTGAAAATGATATAAGGCCATGGGTAAATGGATGGGTAAATGATGAGCTTGTTGTATTGGTTCACAATTGTATATAAAGAGCAATCCTTATTTTTGATATAGCATGTGGATAGTTTTCCACCAAGGTATAAAAGACCAAGGTGCTGTGATATCCGAGTGCATGGACGTTGAATCTGCAAGCAAGCGGTTTGAACTTAGATCCCTTAGACATAATATAACCTTGTTGTACATGTGAATGAGCCATAGTCTTGAACATAAAATAAACTTCAATACATATAAATGCAAGAAGAATATTAATATGTAAGATGCTAGGTCGTAACACACACAAGATAAATATGATGTTAAGAAAGATACTAAAGATCATTACTCAAACACGGCACACAAAAGCAATGACTATGCCCCCCAATCCGTACGACATCGTAACATACCAAGATTATGGATAAATCAAGGTAGCCTTGAATAGGTAATGGATAAAGGAACAAAAGATAAACCATAAAGCAAAATGACTGACTTACAAAGTAAACATATAGCCAACATATTCTCTTGCCAAAGAGGTTGCTCAGGATAGATTGGATAGGAAAGATAACAGCCTTATCGTAGGAACTTTGTGTTTGTTAAAGGGTGCTATCTACCTAAAAACACAATGCCTTGCTGTAGAAAATGCCACATGTCACAGGAGACGCGTGTATTGGTCTCAACAATGGAACACTTCGCAGAAGACAATCTTGTTGATTGGTGCTTAGGTTAAGCTAGAATTAGCTGATGTTGGCAATCAGAACAGTAGGACAGTAGATGACTCTGGAAGCAAGCTACTTTGCTTCAGGTTTGTTAAGAACTTGTGCTTTGAAAGGATGTACTTAGCTTGCTGCTTGAGTTAGTCAAGTCGAGGCGAATGGATTTTGATAAACGGAAGACGTAGAAAGATGACAACATTAACGGATTAGAGTGGGTGAAGAATGATGAATCGTATGTGCCTGAGAACTGGATACTTCCTTCGTATTCTAGACTGCCTACATACCCTATATCCATGGGATCAAGGCACATTGCGAGGAAAGATGAAAGATGATAATATGTAGTTCTAGATAGAGTGATGAGATGGGTCAAGGTGAAAGGGGGAGATCTTATGTACCTAAGTACTGGAAACTTCCTTCGTATTCCAGACTGCCTACATACCCATATCCATGGGATCAAGGTACCTTAAGATTGAAATGAGATAATATGTAGTTCTAGTTGGTGTGATGATGTAGGAAAAGTGTTGATAAGATAACAGCCTTATCGTAGGAGCGATGTGTTCGTTAAAGGATGCTATCTGCGGAAAGGAGAAAGATTGAAGTGCTTTGCAAACCATGAACAAGGATCCATTCCTAGACCTAGGTTAAGGAAAGAGTTGCCCCCATTATGGTAGAAGAATTTGCATAGGTGATTGATGAAGCAGACATAGAGAGCTTGGCCTAGGACAAGACAGTGAATACCGTAGACATAGATCAAGACGTAGAATGATGATGAGGGACATTGACAAATTTCCAAGCTACACTAGATAGGGAGATGGAAATGCAAACAAGGTCAAAGGTTTTATTATGGATGGATGGATGCAGTGTGTTGTGAAATGGAATGAACAAGACTTGATAGACGATGGATGCTGACTCTACACATAGCGCCTATTTTCCAGGTTTTCACTATGGTACTTATCCAAGGCACCTGTTTGCCAGGTTTTCACCAAAGGATGGATTTTTTTGGATTTTTATTTTTATTTTTTATTTTTTTTTAATTTGGGAATACTCTGAGGATCATGCATAGAATTTCTTGAGATGGACACTATTAAGTGGCTCATCCAAAGGAATGTCGTCAGGTGTAGCTAAAGTATAAGCTCCTGATCCATATGTTATCGTCACAATAAAGGGACCTAACCAGTTAGGCTCAAACTTGCACTTCTTTTCTCGATCTACTTGATTTCTTTGATTCTCTTTGAGTACAAGATCACCAACTTGAAACTGTCTTTCTTTGATCTTTTTGTTGTAATTACGCCGGAGGCAATTTTGATAGACATGGAGATAATTAAGTGTAGCAAGGTGCCTTTCATCGAGTAGTTCTAGCTTAGCTAATCTGGAAGTGCGATACTCCTCTCCATTAATTAGGTCCTGCATGGATACTCTGAGGGATGGGATCTCAACCTCTATAGGTAGGATGGCTTCAGAGCCATAGACCAAGGCATATGGTGTGGCACTAGTTGGTGTTTTGATACTAGTGCGGTAGACCCATAGGGCGGGATTGAGTTGCAAGTGCCAATCACGACCAGCTTCATTGACTATTTTCTTGAGGATTTTGAGAATGGTTTTATTGGAAGCCTCAGCTTGGTCGTTACTCTACGGATAGTAGGGAGTTGAAAAGCGATGTTGGATATTGTATTGTGTTCATAAGGCACGGACATCTTGATTCTTGAATGGTCTCCCATTATCAGTGACAATGGCTTGGGGGATACCATACCAGCAAATGAGGTAGTTAAGGATAACCTTGGCTATTTGGTTACCGGTGATATAGGTCATGGGAATGGATTCAACCCACTTCGTGAAATACTCAGTAGCAATAATGATGAACTTATGGCCATTAGATGAGGATGGGTGGATTTGTCCTACAAGGTCGAGACCCCATTAAGAAAAAGGCCATGGAGTTGTCACAGGTTTTAGTTCATGAGTTGGTGCGTGAATTAAATCTCCATGCTACTGGCATTGTAGACACTTCTTAGCAAATTGTATAGCATCTTGTTCTATTGTAGGCCAGTAGTAACCTATTCTGAGTATCTGCTTCGTGAGATTAGGACCAGTAGAATGTACGCCACAGACACCTTCGTGTATGTCTCGTAAGGTAGCTTCAGCTTCTTCTGTGTTAAGACATCGTAAGAGGATACCATCGAGACTCTGGCGATAAAGTGTATCACCCAAAATGGTGTAACGAGAGGATCGATGGATAAAGGTTTTGCATTGGGTGGATGATAGGTCAGAGGGAAAGGTATTGTGTTTAAGGTATTCATAGATGTCTTCGTACCATGGGAAATTGGGACCAACAAGTTCGCAGATGATTTCAGTAACAGGAACATCAACAGCTAGTATCAACAATTGCTCGATCAAGAATTCGCATTTTTGTGTGTTTGTAGGCATGTCGATAAGTGACTCTACAGAAGCCATAGAATCGGCAGCCTTGTTATGCTCTCTTAGAATTTGCTCAAATGTGATGCTAGAAAAGTGTGGTTTGTAGGCATCCACTACTTGCTTGTAGGGGATCAACTTTTCATCTTTTGTTTGGTACTCATCTGTGACTTGTCGAATGACTAGTTGTGAGTCTCCATATACCTATAATTCTGTGATGTCCCATTGAACTGCTGTATGGAGACCTATGCAGAGTGCTTCATACTCAGCTATGTTGTTGGTGCAAGGGAATGCAAGTCGATATGACTTTGGAATATAGTCATTTTGAGGTGTGATGAATAAGATGCCGGCCCCTGATCCATGTTGTGTATAGGAACCATCAAAGTATAACTTTCACATTATGGAGTTGGAAAGAGTGAAGAGATTCTCGTTTGGAAAGTATGCTACCATAGAGTGTGTATCTGTCATGGGTGCTTCTGCTAGTTGATCCGCTAGGGCTTGTCCCTTGATTGCTTTACGGTCCATGTATTCAATGTCAAACTCACTAAGGATCATGACCCATTTAGCTAGTCTACCTGTAAGAGCTGCTTTTGCTAGTAGATACTTCAATGGATCAATTTTGGCTATAAGATCTGTGTGTTGGTTTATCATGTAATGCTGTAACTTTTGGGAAGCGAACACTACTGCTAAACAAGCTCTTTCCATTGATGAATAATTAAGTTCATATCCCACCAAGGTTTGACTGATATAATAGATTGCATGCTCTTTTCCTGACTCATCATGTTGTGCTAGCAAGGCCCCTAGGGCCGAAGGTGTAGTTGAGATGTATAATATCAAAGGTTTATCAGCAACTGGTGGAACCAATACAGGAGGTGTAGCTAGATACTCCTTGAGCTTATCAAATGCTGCTTGACACTTATCGTCCCATCGAAATGAGACATCCTTTCAGATTAAGTGTTGAAATGGTTGACCATTTTCTGCTAGCTGTGAGATGAAATGCCTAATGGACTGCAACCTTCCCTGAAGGCTCCTTAATGCTTTGAGGTTCTTTGGTGGAGGCATCTCCACTATAGCCTTTACTTTTGCGGGATCTAATTTGATGCCTCTATGAAATATAATGTATCCCAACAGCTTCCCTGATGTTACACCGAAGACACACTTCTTTGGATTGAGTCTTACTTGATATTTCTCGAGCCTGTCAAAGATCTGTCCTAGAACTTGTATGTGATCTATCCTAGAAGATTTAGCTAGTATGTCATCCACATAGTCCTCCATGATATGATGAAAGAGATCGTGGAATATCACTGTCATTGCTCTTTGATAAGTTGCCCCCGCATTCTTTAGACCAAACGGCATGACACACCAACAATAATTGCCCCAAGGACAAGTAAAGGTTGTTTTATGTTGATCTTCTTCTACTATCCTTATTTGATTGTAACCTGAGAATCCATCCATGAGAGAAAACATTTCATGACCTACTGTCAAGTCTACTATAATATCAATGTTCAGTAGTGGAAAGTCATCCTTGGGACATGCTTTGTTAAGATCTCTAAAATCATTACACATGTGGATGCGCCCATTGGGTTTAGACATAGGTACAATGTTTGAGACCCAATCTGAATAATCAATGGGTTGGATGAACTTTGCAGCTAACAACTTTTGTATTTCCACTTTTACCAAGAGAGCTATTTGTGGGTGCAACTTCCTCAACTTTTGCTTAACTGGTTTAACTTTTGGATCAACTGTGAGATAGTGAACAACTAGCTTAGGGTCTAACCCTGGCATATCAGCATAGGTCCACACAAAGTTGATGGTTCTCTGTAAGAAGAATTGGTTAAGATTCTTGTGCTCTATTTCTGATAATGGTGCTGCTAGGAATGTGGTCTTTAGATTTTGCTCTGTTCCAAGGTTTATCTTCTTAGAATCTTCCACTAGGAGAGCTGACTTCTCTTGATACTTAGATGGTAGGGGAAGGTCAAATCCTCCATCCTCAGGTGCCACAATTGGGTTTTCACCTTTGGATACATCTTTTATTTTTACTATTTTGTGATCAGGAGGTGCCACAGTGTGGTTTTCACCTAGACATCTTTCTTTATTTTCACTTTTACGAATGGAGGATTTGGCATTCTCACCAAAATAAGATGTTGGTGTTAGGGTAAAATGCAGATTAATCAAATGAACGATAACAAACCCAAACATCAACAGAATAATGAAAACAAGAAAGATTGAATGAAATGAGGTAATGAACAATACAGTGCAAACCTTCCCTATTCCAAAGCTTCTGTTGTTCGCCTATTACAACCGTCCTTTGCTGATGAAGTAGGCCCTCAGTGAGTGCACTCTTTTAGCTGTGTTGTAGGATGTCGATAGTAAATGGTTGTGTTGATAGATAATGCTGTGAAGTAGAGCTTCAAAGCAAATGGTGATCTCAAGTAGATTGTATTAGGGGTGCCAAAGGCGCGCAGGTAGAATTCTGTAGAGTAACAATACGAATAACCTGGATGAATAGAATGGGAGGATGAGGTTTCTTTTATAGACTCAGAAGAATGAGAATCAACGGTTGAGAAGAAGTGTGAAGATCAACGGCTGAGGATGGTTGAGGAATGTGCAACCAGTAGAAATATGACAAGTATCTCATCTCCATCATGAAAGAGGGGACTTGACAATATTGATTGGAAAGTTAACTCCTTTAACTGATCAGTTAACAAACTTGATTAGTCAGTTGGAAGAATGAATTATGGAATTGACTGAATTGATTGAGGGATTAACTCAATTGACTGGTTAGTTAACACTTTTGATTGATTAGTTAACTAACTTCTGATTTGAGAAGAAATAGGACATGTGGGTGAGAGAGAAAATAGGTAATTAAATATTTAATATATTTAATTACATGTGCAACTCGATGAGGTGGACAAGGTGAGGTGGAAAAGTGAGGTGTAAGTGTGAGGTGGATTTTTGGAATTAGAACTTAGGATAGAGGAATTTGGATTGATTAAATAATTTATGATTATTTAATTGTGTGAGACATTAGAAGAATTTAGGGATTTTAATTAAATAAATTGAATTTATTTAATTAATGAATAGTGAATTCATTAAATAAATTTGGAATATTTATTTAATTGGTAGAAGAACGGAATAAATATTTAGAATATTTATTTAGTTGAATTGTGTCATTTTTAGGCGTATACAGTTGGCTCTAGTTCCATTACAAAACCTGCTTTATAATCACCAAGAGGAATACCTTCCTGAAGTCCCATGAACTTAGCTATAGCTTCGTCGTTCTGAAATACATCTATAACGGGGGACCCTTGTTGGTCCCAATCGATAAGTTTAGGGTAGACAAGTGTTACTTTCTGGGTGATTGTGGTGGATGTTAGGGATATGGATGACATCATAAAAATAGAGGATTCGGTGAATAGGTCAGTCATATGGAGGGAAGAGTCATCAAAGATATCCTCATTAGATGTCAAATCTGCGAGAGAAGTTTCAGCCACCTTGTCGAGGATACCCTCGATGTCCAAGGCGCGTGGTATCTTACTACCAAATCCTAATCCCTTCTTGTCTAGTTTCTTTGTCACAATAATGGGTTCCATAGTTCCTTGATTCTGTTTCCCAAGGCCACCTTTGCCTTTATAGCCCATGTTTTGTACTATCCTTAAGCCATTGCCATATTGCTTGACTAGTATTGTGACTGGTTCTTTCTCCTTATAGAGCCAAGAAGAGATGTCCTCAATAGTTTCCTCTTCCAATAAGTTTTCCTGTTGGAATTGGGTTAGGAAGGTTGGGGGAGGAATAGCTACTTTTTTAGTTGCTTTGGCAATGGGCGGTTGACCGTAAGATTTAGGGGATAAAGGCATCTTCCCTACACAACAAGATTTTGAGATATCATAGGTTCCAAAGCCTATATCACGGATGTGAGCTTTGATTTTAGGAAGGGGATTAGGTTCACTTGCAGAGGCTTGTGTCAGATTTTTAGGATCGACATATAGTGGGGATGCAAGGGCTTTGTCATTTTTAGGCACTTGGTTGCAATTCTTATAGCTGCCTTGCAAGACACGACAGAATTTAAAAGGATTGGGGTCACCTGGGATAGTGATCTCCATACCATTGTATGGGAACTTTAGAGACTGATGGTACATGGAGGGAACAACTTTCATTGCATGGATCCATGGGCAACCTAGGATAATGTTGTAAGGCAGCTCAATATCAAGGACTTGACATTAAGTTTCAAGCATAACAGGGCCCAGTTGTATAGGCAAGTGGATAACACCTTTTGAGCAGGGTTCAGCATCATCATATCCCTTGATTGTAATACTTTGATCAATGTTGATATGATCCTCAGAGTATCCCAATTGCTTAAGTAACTTTAAAGAATAGATGTTGAGACCAACACCACCATCTATGAGTATACATTTGATTTGCACTTATGGATGAGAACCTCGATATGAAGGGCATCATTGTGACACGAATCATGGGATGGGAGGTCTTTCTCAGAGAAGACCACATTGTAGGGCGAAGCAATGTTACCTACTATAGCTCAGAAATCCGTGACCGCTATGTTGTTAGGAACTGAAGACTCTTGGAGGGCTTTTTCTAACACCACTCTATGTGCAGGTGATGACCGTAGAAGGTCCAAGATAGAGATTTGTGCTAGTGTTTTCCCTAGATGTTCGACAAGATTATAATTAGATTAAGCTGGGAGACTGGGTGTAGGACCACGAATGGTGACACAGCCATGACGAGTTGTAACAGCGCAATCCGTAGATTTGCCTTTGATTGTGAGGGTGGACACTCGACTCTCTTCAAAATGACCCACAATGGAGTCAAAGGATGTGGAAGCATGATTGACACCTTTACCTTTATCCTGAGGAGGCAGACCATGGTGAGGGAATGGTTCCTTGTACATGTTGAGGTCTTTGTTCATGTGTTGAGCTAGTGGACATCTTCAAGAGAGATTTGGTTGCCTTCGATGAGATTTTGGATTAGGTGCTTGAGTTTCATGCATGAAGCAGTTCTGTGCCCTTTGCACCTATGGAATTCACAGTATTCATTTTCTCTATACCGTGTAGTTTTGTAAACAGGTTCGCCATATGGGGGAGCATCAGGTAAGGTGATGAGACCTTTGTGTAAGAGCTTTTGTAGGACCGATTCTATGGGCTCTCCCAAGGGAGTGAATTGACGCCGCGGAGGGTAATCTTGTTGGGGCCGCTCTTGTTGTCGTTGTTGTTGGTTTTGATATGGTAGCCGTTGTTGTTGTTGTTGTTGAGGTTGACTTGGTTTGGAAAGCTGAAGCGGTGTTTGCAATGTTTGGACATGTTTAGAGTCGACAACCCCATCGATGACCATGTTTTTTGTTTTTGTTCCAATATTTGGGTTTATCGTTTGTTTAGTGTTGAGGAGCATTGTCTTTAGTTTCTTTGAAGATTTTGACCACACCCTTAGCAATGAGGGCCTTTTCGATGTTAATTCCCTTGTATGTGATTTCGTCGAAGGTTGTAGCACTAAGAATTTACAAATGGAAACCTAACTCTTGGTTGAGGTTCTGCACAAATAGGCTAATAAGCTGTTTCTCAAGAATCTTGAAAGGGAATTTGCTAGCCATTTATCTCCATCGTTGAAGGAAAGAAATGAAAGTTTCACCATTTGTCTGTTTATTGTTGCATAGATCAGTCATGGAGATCTCATGCTTTGCGTTGTAGGAAAAATGGGTGGAAAATTTCTCTACTAGCTCATTAAAAGACTTGATTCCTGTGGGAGAACCATTCTATAGCTTGACCTCCAAGACTGCAAGAAAAGAGACACATAAGATACATGTCGTTATGTGAGACCTCGAAGCAAGCAAGATAGAATTCCCTGAGATGGTCTTTTGGGTCCCCTTTTCCTTTGTATTTATCAAACTTGGGAATAGTGAAATTTTGGGGAAAAGGGATCATGGGTAATGACCGATCAAAAGGATAAGGACACACTTCCTCTAAAGAGAAGGTCTTCTTGGTGTGGCCAAACATAAGATTAGATAGTTGTTGTTGAACTTCCACAATTTTTTAGCTCCATCGTTGTGGGAGGGGTTGGAAACATCTCCTGTTGTCCTAGAAGTGGTTGTTGTTGCCCATGTGGCAGATTGTAGTGTAAGCCATGCGTATTGGTGTTATAAGGGTCGCAGGATTGGTTGGGGTCATACGTGTTGTACGTTGGGTTGAGATTATGTTGGAATTGGATGCTTTGATTTGGAGGAGGTGGGGGCGGCGCTAGGTAAGAATGTTGGCTTTGTGATGGTTGGAGAAAAGAATTTGGGGGTGGAAAGCTAAAATTTGTTGGATTAGGTTGCGATTGCGCCACATAGCTTTGGGAAACTTGATGTTGGGAATGTTGAGGGTGGATAGGCAAGGTGTTGAAGAAGTTTAGCGCTGATGATCGTAGTGGTGGAGGGACATAAGTAGATATGGTTTACGAAGGTTGAGGTTGATTGAGGATGAGCGTAGAAGAATGTTGTGGTTGGGATTGCATGACTCTAGTTGGTTGAGAGACATGAAGGTTTGATGATATAGGAGGTGGTATTTGTTGAGACCCTTGTTGCATGGCTACATAGTTGTTCCCCAGATTGTAATTTGGTGGGAAACCTATTTGCGATGGGGTAACCAAAATTCCACTTACAATTGGTGTGGACATTTTAGGCGTTTGTTGTATATTTGATTGAGCTAGAGCAGCTTGTCTTGCTAACTCTGCTTGACTTTGTAGAGTCTCCAGTTGTTGTTTGTAGATTTCCATAGGAGTTAGAAGCGATGATACAACCCTCTTTCCTGTAGGGTTTTGATAAAGGGGATTCTCAATCGTTCTCCCTTGTAAGTTTTGTTTAGGTAAAGGCATGGTCACTGTTGACATGGTTTGGACTGCTATTATAGTGTCTTGGGTGTTGGTAGGCTCGCTAAGATTAGATAGATCAAAACCTTTGGGTAATTTAGCTCCTTACTATACTAGTAAGCGAAAGAAATGATCTTGGTTCTCGCTAAGGATTTTGTCAAAGGCGACTATGGCTCTAGGATCTTGTATGAATTTGTCAAGATCTTGCCCATCTTCTTGAGAGGATTGACCTATTTCAAAGTGTCGCTCTTCTTGAGATGGGGCTTGATCTATAGTATAACCTTGTGGAATAAAATCCAGAGGCATGCCAGTGGTATAATGAGGTGTACTTACCAAAGGGAAACTACCTTTCTGAGATAGGACTTGATCAATAGTATAACCTTGTGGCACAAAATTCGGAGGCAAGCCGGTGGTATAGTAAGGTGTACTTACCAAAGAGGTTCTACCCTCTTGCGGATTGTTTGGTTGATCAAGGTGTGGTATGTTGGGAGAGTTGGTAGATCTTTCCGCAGGTGTCCTAGGAGTAACCTTGGGAGTAATGTTGAGATGACCTGATTGAGGTGTGTGAGGAGGTGATTTGCGCTTCCTAGGGACAACTTGCTTGGACTTCATAGTTTGCTAGAGCCTAGTGGTTACCATGGAATACACTAGGACAAAAAGCAATACTGAGATTCTGTTTGTGCTTGGAGAAAGACAAACTCTTGAAGCACAAATTACTGGACCCAAGACGCTATACTGTTTGACCATAGGCATAGGACTGTGCAACCAAAAGTGTGCTACTATAATACCAAAGGCGAGGTACTGCTATACAAAAGGTGAGCTACGGAGACCAAAAGTGAGCCACTGTTATACCAAGGGTGAGCTGCTGTAATACCAAAGGCGCTGAAGTAGTGTCTGATGCAAAATTTGATAGATTTGGTTTGTTTCTGATTGGTTTTGTTTTGGCAAGAGAAAACACAGCAAAAAAAGTTGGCAAAAAAAGACTAACACAACAGATAGTGTATGTTCGAGGCTCACAAAAAAGCCCAATGTTTTCACAGGTATAAGACAGTTGTAAACAAATATCAAGCACTTTTTATCCCTAGAGACAAGGTTTCATTGCAGTAGATCAGCTCACAACTTAATACTCCATCGATAAAAATGTCATTCCATAAAGGTGTCAGACATTTTGTATCTTTGCGAGAGACAATAGGTAGGGATATCTCACCCTCCCCTTGAAAAGCTCAAGTAGGTCACAAGAGCTTTATGGCTAAGGGAATACTATCTCTTCTCAAGGGACCCAATGGTGAGTATCTTAAGGGCTTAAATTGATTCCCCTTGCACTGATGATTACCGCAATGTTCAGAGGTAAATCAGGTAGTCTCTATCTAGAATGGTTCTTAGTAACTTTGAGGGACCAACGCCTTACGAGCAATGCGACAAGCTACTAAAAGCTTTAACCAATCCTACTAAGAGTATCAAACACTTCGCTTAATGTGAAAATCATTTCCACAAAGAGCTAGTACACCTCTTTTTAGTTTGGCACCACAAGGTAAGGCTGACGTCGGTTAGGACTTGGCTTTCGCCTTATCCCTCTTATATAGTGGTTCAAAGGAAAACTCCGCTTAGGGTCGTCCCTTTTGGATGAAATGCAATCCAAAAGTAGGCCCTTCTAAATGATTTATTGAAAAGTAAGAGCAAACATGTCAAACAAAGGTTCAATTGTCCCATTATAAAAAAATAAGGTGCAACTAAATTAGGCACACACACGATTGTAGTTGTCAATTGTCCCTTATAAAATTGAAGTGTTTGGCATTCATGTCCATTATCCCTTGGAAAATTGAAGTGTTTCCGCATACATGTCCATTGTCTCTTAGGAAAAGCAATATGTTCCTAAGACTTAGATTGCCAAAATGATTTGTTCAATTATCCCTTAAGAAGGCAATATGTTTCTAAGACTTAGTGCAATAGTTTGAGATTTCTTCTACACTCGTCCTGCATGAACATGTTAGAGAAACCCATTTGCTCTATTTGAGTGATAAGAAGCTGCAAGAAGTGATATTATGTCCACACAAACTCAAAGGTTAACAAGTGTTTAAAGTCATAGATTGAAGATGGGCCAATGAGTGGACTTAAAAAATAGAACTCAATAAATCCATGAAACAATATTACCACTGCGTAGAGAACAAAAAAAATCAACTTTCAAAAAAAATATCACCTGAATCCGAGTTCGTTTGTGAAAGTTATGAAACTTGGAAGGTCCAAAAACTGTGACGAGACAGAAACAATAGTGAGAAAATGATTCTTTTGAAAAAACAAAGAATTTTGAGAAAAAACTAATTTCACCATGATGTAGATCACAAAATTATAGCCTATTTAAAAAAAAAAAGCACTTAAAAACATGTCCGTATGACCAAGATATTGAGGTTTGAAAACTGCCTACTCGCAAAAAAAGCTCAATGAGAAGGGGTTTGACTTAGCCCCCTTGTGAGTAACCCTTGGTCACTGATGTGACCTGCAGCTGGAGGGTGTTTTTTTTAAAATAAAGATTTTTTTTTTTAAATAAAAGTCTTAAAAAAACTTTTGTGCTTTTCTATTTTAAAATGTGCTTTTTTTGGTTTAAAGAAAAGCTCATGTAATTTTTTTGTTTTTTTTAAAGAAATGCAAGACAAAAGGTATGTGGGACAAAAAGGACAAGGTACCTGCCTGTGTAGGTACCTGTCAGCACAGTACTTACGCAGGCAGGTACGCTTATGTGTATTTTTTTTCTTGCTTTTTGGTTTTTTTTTACTTTTTTGCTTTTTTTTTTCTTTTTATTATTTTTTTAATTTTGCTTTTTGATTGATGTTTTTCTTTTTGGAAAAAAAAAAAATTACTATACCTCAGTTGATTGTACGGCCTTGGGTTGCGTGTCAGAGGTAAAAAATTTGTCAGATTTTTACCTTCACCGAAATAGGCCAAATTATATGTTTTTCTTCACCTCTCGACCTCTCCGAACACAACCGTGACCTCTATTTTTGCCCAATAAGCTTCTTTTTAAAAAAAATTCAGATCTCTCCTAAAAAAGTGTTAAAAACCTGTGAAATCAAACTAAAAATTCCACAAATTTATATTAGATCAAGACTAATGGGTCCCACTGGGCGTGCCAAAATGTGTATGAGGAAAATTGACTATGATAAACTAACAAAATAAAAAACCAATAACATAAAGAGAACTAATCTAAATAAAAACCATTAACAATAAATCAATGAAATATGAAAGCTTTTACCGAGATTTGTATTGTTCCCTTTGGATGAATGTGAATTGCTCAATAGTGCTATGAAACCATGGTTGCAACAAGCAAGTAGAGTGCTCAAAGGTCAATGTTAAGAGATCGTAAAGTTGCTCAATCGATGCGATGTATGCTCAAAGCATTGTTAAATATGCCTGAGAATAAGTGATCGAAGAGGATTTGTGATGAATTAATTAAATAATTTATTTATTTAATTAATGTGGACTTGAAATTCGAAAGAGGATAATGATTTAATTAAATAATAAACATTATTTAATTTTGGAAGAATATAGAGGAATTTAATTTAATTAATTAAATAAAATACAATTTATTCAATTAATGTTGAATTTTAGAATTTTGAAAGAATTTGATGAAATTAATTAAATAATTAGAGTATTCAATTAATGTTGACATGCAGGTGATTTGACAGATTTGATGAAATGCAAGTGGTGCGACGACATGGTCATTTTAGGGTGTCTACACCTAGTATTAGATTAGAATGTTATACCACATATTGGGATATGCCACTTGTAGACACCTGAAATTCGCCAACGCATTATTCACCACATTCACATCATTTCCCATCTAATCACCTAATTTCTGTCATTCCACACTAATTCATTTAATTCATCAAATATCGTCATATTCTTCTATATTAATTAAATAATCCAAATTATTTAATTAAATCATCTTCCCTCCACTTTAAATAAATAAAATCAAAATTATTTGTTTAAATAATCAAATTTCTCTCCACTTTAAATAAGTAAATTCAAATTATTTATTTAAATATTCTATTTCCCTCCAAATGAATAAAATTTAATATTTTATTTATTTATCACATGTGCTCATGAAATTAAATAATTCATTTATTTAATTTCCCTATTATCCTCACCCACCATAATTTCCTCTTGTCAAATCAGTTAACAGATCAATCAATTGAGTTGACTCTGTTGGAAACAAGGCAGATAACTGAGAGGGGGGGAGGGGTGAATCAGTTATCTCTAATATCTTAACTTTTCCTTCTTTTATAATTTGTGCAGCATCAAAACATATAAGCATACATAATTATGAGAACAAAAATAAAGTCAACACACATAACTCAAAGATTTTTAGGTGGAAAACCCTGTTAAGGGAAAAACCAAGGGGTGACTAACCCAAGATTGTATTCTCTATTAAAAGAATAAGAAGTACAAAGTGGCACTTACCAATTAGGGCTCACTTCCCGAGCACACTGCTCACAAGAGGCACACTGCCTACAAGAGACTCACTGTCTATAGAACTTACATAAGGTAACCAGGTGTTTGAACTGATGAGAGGCATCTACAAATGCTAGAGTTCAATTCCAGTTAGGCACAATATACTGATCTGATGCTCTACCTCCCAACCATGTGAAACCCTGAGGTCCACCCCACCGAGCTAGGAGATAACAACGAGGTTCTGCTAGGTCAAGATTACAACCATGAACAAAATCACAAGATCCAGACTCCATGCAAGCAAACAAGATAACAAGACTGCACAGACACGACAGTACTTACCAAAACTAGATAAATCAAAACATCAAGCTAAGATCAATCATGAAGATAAGTCTACACTCCAGAGGTAACAACAAAGATAAAGAGGAAGTAACTGAACTGGGTAAGGAGAGTGTCATCGCATGGTCCTAGCATGGGTTACCTAGGCTATCTCTCACTAGAAGCTGGCCCCCATCTATGGTTACCCTGGCAGCCTCTCTCTAGGCACCGGCCCCATAGGATGACACATGTGGAGTTGACATGTCCTCTCATGAAGACAAGGAGGTTAGCCTTGCCAACTAGGCCTTCTCATCCCATCCTTAGCCTGCAAAAGTGCTCAAGGCATGGTTGAGGTATCTTACTTATCTTGTTATGTGATTTACTACCCCAACCCTCCTAAATAATTTATTAAGTTATCAATTACTTACAACTTCCATGGGGTTACCCAGGCGGCCTCTCTAGTACCAGCCCCACCATCAAAGCCACTCTCCTAGCAATATCTAACCAATCATCCAAAACCACAATACACAAGGAGAAGGGTTACAATAGATTCTAATCCAATACACAAGCCATTCACTTGACCACAACAATATAAGTCCCATTGTCCCCCTCAAACTCAAACAATACCTCATGAACCAGTATGACACAAGTATCAAGTGGAATACCCAAATGGTTAGACCTTTGGAGTCGGTAATTGAATTCTTTATCTGGTTACAACTACACCTTTCTTGATAGGGAAACTAGGTTTCAATGACCATGATAATATTATAAGATCAACAAGGGATAAGAGAAAGAAAAGCTAACTCAATACTATCTGTAATACAAGTTGATAAAATAACCAATTTAGTCCCAAGGATGACTTCACACTAACACCAGACAAGGTTTGCAAAATAAAATCATATCAATAAAAGGGTAAATACAATATTACAATCCATAACCAAAACATCCTTACTTCCTTCTATTAATGACAGGAAGAACTTCAAACTTTGCAAGACACAAAAGAAACCTACTCACGAAGAATACTAGAAGCACATTGAAATGGCGACGATCTTAAAAGACTATAATAAGACAAAATTCAATAAGTTACAATTCCTATTTTCTATAAACAAGCTAATGCGAAAATATCTATACTAACATTTATGTAAACTACTTTCAATTTTCTAATAGCTATTATTGATTTAACAACAAGCATCTATATCAACATCGCATCTCCTTCCAACTATTATAACATGGTTTATAATGGAAGATTTTAGTAATTTTCTATTCTAGTACAAGGTCTAAGTAACAATTATTCCAAACCATAATTATTCTATCCCCAAAAGAAAGCTAGGATAACTAACAATGCAAGGAAATTATCGCATTTATTAATCTAGAAGATTAGATTTATAAGCCATTAAATCAATTTTATTCCTAACAACCTATCAATACAAACAAGCTCTTCGCCAACCTAACTTGGTTAAACAAATACAAATGCATTATAGATTCTACGGTCTACCATATAGTTATAATGAAGAATTCATTAAGCACGAAAACATATCTATCTATTCTACCTTTTTTAAAAATAACAAGGAATCTACTTCCTAAAATAACACAGACATCAAAAGAACAAGATAAAATTTAATTGGATTAAAGTCCTAATCTAATATCTTTCTACCCACCAAAATAATTTCCTTACAAAAGCTTATAAAATGAGCCTTACACCACACACAAGGCACTAAAAGTCATAACATTCAACTTAATACAATGAGCCGCTAAAAGCTACTAAAAAAGTTTACCTATGACCCTTCTCTTAACATTATGAAGAGCTCACTAGAACAAAACTTACAAGCCGAGAATACTTTAAAAGAAGATCCTAAATACATTCTCAAAACAAAACCTTAAGATTTCCTAACTCAACCCGGGAATAGATCATCGCCAAACAATAGAGATAATGAAGATTTAGTTAAACTACTAACATCTACAAAGCAACATTCATCATAATGAAGCATTGGAAAAGCTGAAAAGGTTAAAGACTTAAGTTGACAGGTTAGCATCATAAGATAGCACAGGCTCTCTATGGAAGAGGATGATGACCACGCTGCCTTCTAAATGATGGATGTCACCCTAGGGTCGACGTCGAAGACTACAAGGTTATAAACCACTCAACCACCTAAAGCTAGGGTCGACGGACTATAGTTTGAGTGCAGAGACTGTTAGAAGGACTCAAGGTTTAATGACATTGGCGGAAGGAAACCCTGACAGTGCACACACCGATGCCCAAAACGGTCACTGCCACCTTATCTTCAATGACACCTTCGTTTGCGCAGAGACACAACTGACGGTTTAGGAAAGGCATGAAAGTTTCTAAAGACACTGAACTGCCAACCTCCAAAGATAAATACCCCATCATTGGCAGCGATGGTATAAAGTGGTTCAATAGAAGGAATTTCAAGAAAGGAAAACTTGAGACATGATCGGGTGATGGTTTGATGGTGCCACATCTGACGACAATGAAGGGGAGGCAGGATACGACTTCCATCCACAGTGATGGTTAAGCTAGGCCATATAGAGCGAGAGAAAGAGAAACCCGATGCAGCAGAACGATGCAAAACATCACCGAGGTTGCAGAAACAAAGAGATTACAACGAAAAGTTTGCAAAGAAGCAACTGACGACAGTCTCTGAGGTCTAAGATGGGAACGACTAGACCAAGGGTTTCTATTGGAGTTGTAGAGAGTCGTAAGGGTTCTAAAGGAGCTACAACTTCCTTCACGAGGGTTCTCAAATGGATTAGCTAGAATTTGAACACAATCTTTGATGAGAACAATAGGGTGGTCGATGCCAAGATTCTGCAAGATGCACAATAGAAAAGTTGACATGCAAGAAGCACAAAGGCTCGTAGGAAAAAAACCAGTAGTGAATGAGGTTTTAAAGACAAACTAACAAGAACCCAACAGCTCAAAAGCCTTGCAGGATGAAGATATAGTTAAGTTCATCTGAAGATAAAGGTTTAGAGTTATAGAGATGATCTGTAGGCTAAAAGTTTGCCAAGCCTTTCCAAAGAGAAACCAACAAGAAGCAAGGAGTTTACAAAGGTGACAAGGGTGAATAACAGATCGATTCCATGCCAGAATAACCAGACAACATAGGAATCTAATTCTTCAGAGCAAATAGAGACAAAGAAAATACAAAAATTCACAAGACATACCCATACAATTCAAGCTCCAAAATCGAATCCTCTTTCAGAACTTCCCCTTCTTTCTCTGAAAATAATCCTCTGAAAACATGCCTTCAAAAATTTCCCCCAGAGTAAAATAACCTCTGTCATAAAAACCCACTCACACCAAAACCTCCCCCAAGACCAAAAATAGACAACAACCATTAATTTCTAGTACTCCCCCAAAATCTGTTACACAATCCCCCTAATTTAGAGGAATTTGAAATTTTACTTAACATAGAATTTCCATATCACAAAACATATTCGACAACTAGCCAACAATAAATTATTATCCAAAATCATTAAATTACTATCCAATACTATTCTTCAAATAACAATATACTAATTAACCATATTAAACTTATGACATAGATACTATTAAAATCATTAACATAATCCATTTTAATCTATATTAGAATTTACTTAAATAATATTCCAAGTTAAGCAAAATACCAATATATTTGACAAACTATTAATATTCTTAATATAATATTACCTCATTACGCATTACCAAGATACACATGGGCTAACTTCCCAAAACTTGAAAGAAAACATTTAAACCACATGACGACCAACCAAACTGAAGTTTGAACTAACCTAGGGAATAAACCTCATGTTATCTCCGTCAACATTATCCATGGTGTAGGGACCGCTCAGACCTTCTAAGTTAGGTGGAGTCGAGGCCCGGTACCTGTAACTTACGTAAGAACAATGGGTTGTATATGATCAACTGCATATATATCAAACACACACCGAGTTAGAGAATCACGGCGTAGTAGGGTGCTCGAACAGAGTAGTACTACACCGTCCCTGCTCTGAAACAAAACTATAACCATTTCTATTTACAAATCAGATGCATAAAACATGATAATATTAGACCATCACTAAACATGTCCATCTCATCATAATTGTAATAACAACAATGTCATCATAAACTCATACCACATGTTAGAACTAAATCAGTCGAACATAGTCTATCATGATCAAAATAAGCGTAAACCATAGACCCAATAACTCAAATGTCTCATAATTGTCTGGTGCAATGGAAGAACTAACAACTGTCTTAGATCAAACAAAGAGTAATGTAGAACTAACAACTATCACAAGCCAAAAAATGAGGGGGTATTACATCCTCCCCCTAGAGTCAGGCTCACTCCTGGAAGCCTGCAAACAAGAAAGGGTATAACTCTCTCATCCTAGAAGCATCCTCCTAGATAGCAGAAGTCTCGTCATTAGGATCCCACTGGACCTTGACCTGCTCCACATTCCTGCCCTTGAGAGCAAGTCTCCTGTGCTGTAGAATGCCTACAGGCTCCAAAGCTAGTTGCGTGTCCTCTACCTGAAGATCAGTCCAATCAAGAACATGAGCAATATCTAGATAGTAAGGTCTAAGTACAGAAACATGAAACACATCATGGATGCGAGAAAGGCTGGGCGGTAAAGCAAGATGATAAGCAACAGGACTGATCCTCTCCAACACCTCAAAAGATCCAACAAAGCGTAGTTCTAGCTTAGAGCCCTTTCCATAACGGATTGGACTCTTTCATGGTCGCACATGCAAGAATACCTGATCTCCAACTAAAAACTGTCGATTGATCTTATAAGCATCTACATACTTCTTCTGTCTATCCTAAGCTTCCACCAAATGCTCTCTAATCCTCTCGACCTACTGTTCCATATCTCTAAGCATATCAGGACCCAGAAGAACTCTATCCTCGAGGCAATCCCAACTCAGAGGGGTCCTACAAGGGCGACCGTATAAAGCCTGAAATGGAGACATGCCGATTGAGCTGTGATACCCATTATTATAAATAAACTCCACCAGGTATAGGTAGTCCTCCCAACGGCTCTGCTGATCCATCACATACATCCTAAGAATATCCTTGAGAACCTTATTAACCCTCTCTGTCTGTCCATCAATCTTAGGATGGTAAGCTAAACTGAAGTTTAGCTATGTCCCCAAGGCATGCTGCAGAGAAGTTCAAAGGGCAGAAGTGAACACTGGATCCCTATCGGAGATGATCCTACAAGGAATCCCATGAAGTCTGATGATGTCCTCCATAAACACTCTGGCCACCGTAGAAGCATTGTAAGAAGACCGGACAGGAGAGAAGTGAGCTACCTTCGTCAACCTATCCACAGTGACCATAATAGCATCATGTCAACGAGAGGATACCGGCAAACCAACAATGAAGTCTATCAAAATGATGTCCCACTTCCAGTCTAGAATCAAATGAGGCTGCAAAAGACCTGGAGGGTGTTGATGCTCTGCCTTCACCCTCTGACACTCAAGACACCTTGACACAAAATCAGCAATATCCTGCTTCATGCCACTCCAAAAGTACAGCTGACGTAGATCTGCATGCATCTTCTTGACACCCAAATGAGTAGAATAAGGTTCCCAATGTGCCTCTGACAACACTAGGGTGCGAAGACCCTCAGAACTAGGAACATAGATACGACACAAATGTCGCAAAAGACCATTTGACTCAAGAGAGTAACTGGAGAATCTACCCTCTAAAGGTCAACCAGACTCAATCTCGGATCTCACCTCCTGGCACCAATTGTCGGTAGGAAGTGCTGCGAGAATCTAACCTCTCAAGTCAACTATGAGAGAGATCGCTGAGATCTCATTCATCGACGACTAAGAGCATCCGCTACCACATTCTCTTTGCCCTGAATATACTTGACCTCAAAGTCATACTCGCATAAGAACTCCATCCAACACCTCTGCCTCACATTCAAGTTTGGCTGTGTGAAAATATACTACAAGCTACGATGATCACTATGTAGATCAAACCGATGCCCTAAGAGAAAATGACTCCACCTCACCAAGGCATGCACAACTGCGACTAACTCTAGATCATGAGTGAGTTTGTGAGACTCATAAGCAATCATGCGACCATCCTGCATCAGAACTTCTCCTAAACCCTCTAAAAAAGCATCTGTACAGACAACAAAGTCCCTGGTAGGATCAGGAACTGCTAAAATAGGTGCACTGGTCAACTGCTCCTTAAGGGTCTGAAAAGATGCCCAACACTACTCTAACCAAACAAACTTCTTCCCTTTCCTCTAAAGAGAAGTAATAGGATGAGCAATCCTCGAAAACCCCATAACAAAATGATGATAGTAGCCTACCAAACCCATAAAACTGCAAACCTCTGAAACATTAGTAGGTGCAGGCTAATCCATAATAGCTTGGATCTTTGAAGGATCCACCACAATACCCTCTCTAGAGATGACATGACCCAAATACTTCACCTTTGTCTGAAAGAATTCACATTTTGACAAATTAGTATAAAGCTGATTTTCTCTCAGACACTGCAACACCTAACGCAATTGCTCCTCATGGTCCTCCATAGTCCTCGAATAGATTAATATATCATCTAGAAACACAAGGACAAACCTATCGAGATAAGTGCAAAAAACACCATTTATTAGGCTCATGAAAACTGAAGATGCATTCGTCAACCTGAATTGTACTACTATGAACTCATAATGCCCATAACGGGTATGAAATGCCATTTTGTGAATATCTGCCTCAAATATCTGCAACTAATGATATCCCAACTTAAGGTCAATTTTAGAGAAAACCTTGGCTCCCTTAATCTGATCAAACAAATCATTGATCCGAGGCAAGGGGTATCTATTCCTCACTGTCACCTTATTGAGCTATCGATAATCGATACACAGCCGCAAAGATCCATCCTTCTTTTTCACAAAGATTACAGGTGCTCCCCAAGGAGAGACACTAGGTCAAATAAATCCCTTGGCTAACAACTCTTCCAACTGCAGTTGGAGCTCCTTAAGCTCTTGAGTGGTCGTCTTGTATGGAGCTTGTGAGATGGGCTCTACACTGGGAACAAGATCAATCCTGAAGTTGATGTCACGCTTAGGTGGCATCCCCAGAATCTCAGAAGGAAAAACATTAGCATACTCCCTCAACAAAGGATGATCATCAAGAGATGCCTCGCGACTCTCCTCCATCTCCAAGTCACTAACAGAAACTGCAAAAAAGCTAACATGACTGACGCATGCATCTCTTAAGCTGCATAGCAAAAATCATACGTAGGGAAATAGGTCTCTGAACTCCTACAACCTCCACCTCTGCACCAGAATCATCCACACATCTAATAGACTTATGCCGACAATCGATCATAGCCCGATGGGCCTCTAACCAATCCATCCCCAAAACTATATCATAAGAACCAAGAGGTAGGATGTGAAGGTCTACAGTAGTATATAGAGAGCCAATCCTCAACTCACACCCAGGAACTAGAGACTCAATTGCTATCTTAGCCCCAGAAGCTAACTCAACCTGCCACCTATCATCCTGCTTTGTTGCCACTAAGCCACAACGCTCCACAAGAGAAGAAGATATGACCGAATTAGATGCACCGGAATCAAAAAGAATAGAAAAACCAATACCTCGCATAAAACTAGAAGTTTCCACCATGGTGCCCTGATCCTCTACCTGATGGTTATCCATCGCTTCAAAGACTGTGAGATCTACCTGCATCACTGACCATTGGCTCTGAAGCCACCGATCGATGTCCAAACCCTGATGTACCCTTCTGTGGGTAATGTCTAGCAATATGGCCTTGTTGGTCACAAGAGAAGCACCCGGTGCCTCTACCAAAACCACCACCACCCTGGAAAGCACTAGACTGTTGGAAACTACCTCTGCTCACTGTAGACTACGTACTTTAAGCTGGCTGATCAAAGCAATTGCACTTATTACACTGCCAAGACCGATCTTTCTTAGACTAAAATTTGTTACCTTGTTGAGGCTGATAATTCTTCGGTTTGGCCTGAGAGTGCTGCTGCCATCCACCCTTTGAGGGTGCATGAGATCCTAAAGCCTGAGTATGTCCACCACACGAACCAAAACCTGAAGAAGGTGCACTGCCAATATGCACACATGTATGTCCACCGAGTGCCATAGCCAAATTCTCCTCCACTAACTGAGCTTTCTCAACTGCTACCTCCATAGACTTAGGTTTGAATACATGAACCCCTCTGTTGATTTGGACATTCAGGCCCCTGATAAAATGCTGCACCAACATAGACTCGTCATCTCTGATACCCGCATACTGCTTGAGCTCATAGAATATGCGGTCATACTGCTCAACTGACATAGCCATCTGCCTCAGCTCATGGAACTCATCTACGTGATACTACCTCCAATGATCAGATAGAAAAAGTTCTCTGAATCTCTCTAAGAACAACTCCCAAGACACAGTGCTAATGTCCAAATGCAGCTTTTGTTCCTCCAACCGCCACCAAGTCGAAGCAAACCATCAGAGATGCAAAATAGTACATCTAGTTTTGGTGTTGCTACCATAAGGATGCATGGCAAAACACCTACTTAAATCAAGTAACCAAGTCTTTGCCTCTAGACCTAAACCAACACCATCAAAGATGGGAGGACGCACCCTTAGAAGATCTCTCATATGGCTGGCTAGTGTGGCCTCCTGCTCAGCTGTCAACTCTCTGCACCTGGGTGATCTCTCTCTTTCCTGAGGCTCCAACTGGTCTACCTCCTGACCCCCTCTAGGCTGCTCACCCTCCTACCTAGGGCCTAATCAGGCAAGAGCCTCCTCAAGTAACTATCGTAACTGGGCTCCCTCAGGCTAGCCCTGACCCTCCATATTCTGACCTCCGCCTTCATGGACACTCTCATGAGGAGAACTAGGAGAGGGTATATCACCACCACCTCTCCCACATCCCTACCTCTGCCATGACCTCGACCCCTACCTCTAGGCATCTACCTACAACACCAAGATATGATTTATTACACATAGAAAGGAAAACAATGATTAATCTACAGAGTTTAAGCACTAGGTCACATAATGGGCTCAGTTATAACCAGAGTACCCAGTGTTTAAACCTGGCTCTGATACCAAATGTGATGCCCCACCATGCAACCCTAGAGTGCAAGACTAACAAAAGACAATATTACATAAATATTTTTTTTTTGAAACAAGGAAATGCATAATACATCAAATATATTTACACTAATATCAACATTTAAAGAAATGATCAGCTAACACTTCTAGGGAACATAACCACATCAGATAAAATTAAAACCATACAAGTAATCTGCATCTCAATGCAACAGAATAATAATACATTATACATTAACAGAGTTGAATAATTACAAGTTTCAATACAAGATTACAAGACTAATTACATCGGTTTACAGATAATACAATTATGAATGTAATCAGCAACTAGAAGGTGTAGAGCAACCCTGGAACTTGAAACACTTCTGCACTGATCTCAAAACAAACATCCAAAAGAACCAATGGATAGCTCTAGCTCCCAACCATGTGAAACCTTAAGGTCCACCCCACTGAGCTAGGAGATAACAATGAGGTTTTGCTAGGTCAAGGTTACAACCATGAACAAAATCACAAGATCCAGACTCCATGCAGACAAATAGGATAACAAGACTGCACAGACACGACAATACTTACCAAAACTAGACAAATCAAAACATCAAGCTAAGATCAATCATGAAGACAAGTCTACACTCCATAGGTAACAACAAAGATAAAGAGAAAGTAACTGAATTACATAAGGAGAGTGTCATTGCATGGTCCTAGCATGGGTTACCCAGGCTATCTCTCACTAGAAGCTGACCCCCATCTATGGTTACCCTGGCAGCCTCTCTCTAGGCACCGGCCCCATAGGGTGACACATGCGGAGCCGACATGTCCTCTCATTAAAACAAGGAGGTCGGCCTTGCTAACCAGGCCTTCTCATCCCATCCTTAGCCTGCGAAAGCACTCAAGGCATGGGTGAGGTATCTTACTTATCTTGTTAAGTGATTTACTACCCCAACCCTCCTAAATAAGTTATTAAGTTATCACTTGCTTACAACTTCCATGGGGTTACCCAAGCGGCCTCTCTAGCATCGACCCCACCATGAAATCCACTCTCTTAGCAATCTCTGACCAATCATCCAACACCACAATACGCAAGGACAAGGGTTACAATAGATTTTGATCCAATACACAAGCCATTCACTTGACCACAACAATATAAGTCCCATTGTCCCCCTCAAACTTAAACAATACCTCATGAACTAGTATGACACAAGCATCAAGTAGAATACCCAAATGGTTAGACCTTTGGAGTCAGTAATTGAATTCTTTATCTGGTTACAACTACACCTTTTCTGATAGGGAAACTGGGTTTCAATGACCATGATAATATTATAAGATCAACAAGGGATAAGAGAAAGAAAAGCTAACTCAATACTATCTGTAATACAAGTTGATAAAATAACCAATTTAGTCCCAAGGACGACTTCCCACTAACCTCGGACAAGGTTTGCAAAATAAAATCATATCAATAAAAGGGTAAATACAATATTACAATCCATAACCAAAACATCCTTACTTCCTTGTATTAACGACAGGAAGAACTTCAAACTTTGCAAGACACAAAAAAAACCTACTCACGAAGAATACTAGAAGCACATTGAAATGGCGACGATCTTAAAAGACTATAATAAGACAAAATTCAATAAGTTACAATTCCTATTTTCTATAAACAAGCTAATGAGAAAATATCTATACTAACATTTATATAAACTACTTTCAATTTTCTAATAGCTATTATTGATTTAACAACAAGCATCTATATCAACATCGCGTCTCCTTCCAACTATTATAACATGGTTTATAATGGAAGATTTCAATAATTTTCTATTCTACTACAAGGTCTAAGTATTAATTATTCCAAACCCTAATTATTCTATTCCCAAAAGAAAGCTAGGATAACTAACAATGCAAGGAAATTATCGCATTTATTAATCTAGAACATTAGATTTATAAGCCATTAAATCAATTTTATTCCTAACAACCTATCAATACAAACCAGCTCTTCGCCAACCTAACTTGGTTAAACAAATACAAATGCATTATAGATTCTATGGTCTACCATATAGTTATAATGAAGAATTCATTAAGCACGAAAACATATCTATCTATTCTACCTTTTTTAAAAATAACAAGGAATCTACTTCCTAAAATAACACAGACGTCAAAAGTACAAGATAAAATTTAATTGAATTAAAGTCCTACTCTAATATCTTTCTACCCACCAAAATAACTTCCTTACAAAAGCTTATAAAATGAGCCTTACACCACACACAAGGCACTAAAAGTCATAACGTTCAACTTAATACAATAAGCCGCTAAAAGCTACTAAAACAGTTTACCTATGACCCTTCTCCTAACGTTATGAAGAGCTCACTAGAACAAAACTTACAAGCTGAGAATACTTGAAAAGCAGATCCTAAATACATTCTCAAAACAAAACCTTAAGATTTCCTAACTCAACTCGCGAATAGTTCATCGCCAAACAATAGAGATAATGAAGATTTAGTTAAACTGCTAACATCTACAAAGTAGCATTCATCATAATGAAGCATTGGAAAAGTTGAAAGGTTAAAGACTTAAGTTGACAGGTCGACATCATAAGATAGCATGGGCTCTCTACGTAAGGGGACGCTGACCACGTTGCCTTCTAAACGATGGATGTCACCCTAGGGTCAACGCCGAGGACTACAAGGTTATAAACCACTTGACCACCTAAAGCTAGGGTTGACAGACTGTAGTTTGAGTGTAGCGACTCTCAGAAGGACTCAAGGTTTAACGACGCTGGTGGAAGGAAATGCTGACAGTGCACACCCCGATGCCCAAAACGATATCTGCCACCTTATCTTTAGTGACACCTTCGTTCGTGCAGAGACACAACCGACGGTTTAGGCAAGGCATGAAAGTTTCTAAAGACACTGAACCGCTAACCTCCAAGGATAAATACCCCATCATTGGCAACGATGGTATAAAGTGGTTCAACAAAAGGAATTTCAAGAAAGGAAAACTTGAGACATGATTAGGTGATGGTTTCATAGTGCCACAGCTGACGACAATGAAGGGGAGGAAGGGTACGACTTCCATCCATAGTGCTGGTTAAGTTAGGCCACAGAGAGCGAGAGAAAGAGAAACCTGATGCAGTAGAACGATGCAAAACATCACCGAGGTTGCAAAAATAGAGAGGTTACAACGAAAAATTTGTAGTGACCCAAGCAAAAGAAGCAACTGACAACAGTCTCTGAGGTCTAAGATGGGAATGACTAGACCAAGGGTTTCTATTGGAGTTACAGAGAGTTGTAAGGGTTTTAAAGGAGCTACAACTTCCTTCATGAGGGTTCTCAAATGGATTAGCTAGAATTTGAACACAATCTTTGATGAGAACAGCAGGGTGGTTGATACCAAGATTCTGCAAGATGCACAATAGAAAAGTCAACATGCAAGAAGCACAATGGCTTGTAGGAAAAAAAACTAGTAGTGAATGAGGTTTTAAAGACAAACTAACAAGAACCCAATAGCTCAAAAGCACTGCAGGACGAAGATACAGTTAAGTTCATCTGAAGATAAAGGTTTAGAGTTATAGAGATGATCTGCAGGCTAAAAGTTTGCTAAGCCTTTCCAAAGAGAAACCAACAAGAAGCAAGGAGTTTACAAAGGTGACAAGGGTGAATAACAGATCGATTCCATGCCAGAATAACTAGACAACATAGGAATCTAATTCTTCAAAGAAAACAAAGACAGAAAATATAGAAATTCACAAGACATACCCATACAATTCACGCTCCAAAATTGAATCCTCTTTCAGAACTTCCCCTTCTTTCTCTGAAAATAATCCTCTGAAAACATGCCTTCAAAAATTTCCTCTAGAGTAAAATAACCTCTGTCATAAAAACCCACTCACACCAAAACCCCCCCCAAGACCAAAAATAGACAACCATTAATTTTCAGTACTCCTCCAAAATTTGTTACACAATCCCCCTAATTTAGAGGAATTTGAAATTTTACTTAACATAGAATTTCCATATCACAAAACATATTCGACAACTAGCCAACAATAAATTATTATCCAAAATCATTAAATTACTATCCAATACTATTCTTCAAATAATGATATACTAATTAACCATATTAAACTTATGACATAGATACTAATAAAATCATTAACATAATCCATTTTAATCTATATTAGAATTTACTTAAATAATATTCCAAGTTAAGAAAAATACCAATATATTTGACAAACTATTAATATTCTTAATATAATATTACCTCATTATGCATTACGAAGATACACATGGGCTAACTTCCCAAAACTTGACAGAAAACATTCAAACCACATGACGACAAACCAAACTGAAGGTTGAACTGACCTAGGGAATAAACCTCATGTTATCTCCATCAACATTATCCATGGTGTAGGGCCTGCTCAGACCTACTAAGTCAGGTGGAGTCGAGGCTTGGTACCTACAACCTGCATAAGAACAATGGGTTGTATATGATCAACTACATATATATCAAACACACACCGAGTTAGAGAATCATGTCGTAGTAGGGTGCTCAGACCGAGTAGTACTACATCGTCCCTTCTCTGAAACAAAACTATAACCATTTCTATTTACAAATCAGATGCATAAAACATGATAATATTAGACCATCACTAAACATGTCCATCTCATCATAACTATAAAAACAACACTATCATCATAAACTCATACCACATGTCAGAACTAAATCAGTTGAACATAGTCTATGATGATCAAAATAAGTGTAAACCATGGACCCAATAACTCAAATGTCTCATAATTGTCTGGTGCAATGGAAGAACTAACAACTGTCTTAGATCAAACAAATAGTAATGTAGAACTAACAACTATCACAAGCCAAAAAATGAGGGGGCATTACATACACACACCTTCGTACTGGAATCCATCTGATATATATATCCGCACCAAGGATTTCAATAACTTTCTAGTCGGCAACCAGAATACTCAAGATATTTACAAATTACTGATCTGTCGACTGAATCCATGCTTGATTTGTGATGCGTATCAAAAACATAGGCATTGAATTCATCAATCATGTCGGCCAACATTGTATGATCCCTCAAATAGCTTGATCAACATCAATTACTCATCTGGATTGAAGTCTGATACTCTGTCGATTAGTTCTTCTTCAGTCTGCTCTGCCTGTCTAGAATCCAACACTCAAATGCTCATATATTTTCCATGTTTTATCACCGGAGGCTAAGTCTCTAGAATATAGTAGTCATGATACTCCTCTTGACTTGTCCAAGTCCACAACTTGCTGAGTTACACCATTTGAGAGATCCGGACCTGATTGTCGAACCTTGTTGCATGCTCTGTTCTTGTTCACCAGACCAAGACAATCTTCAATCTAACTTTTGGTATAGGCATACTATGTGTTGTGGATGTGTGGGATAGACTTTGTTGCCATCAATGACAACACTCATGAAGCCACATAGTGTCTCTTGCCAACAATCTACCCCTTTGGCATTGATGGCAACACTTAGTGAAAAATGGCTAAGTGTCGCAGTAAACTCCCCCTTAGCTAGGTTCCACATTTTTCACTGCTCTTCACTCCCCCTTTGACATCAATGGAAAAGGGCAGGGTCTGCATACCAAATTGTTTTTAAAATTATTTTATACATGGCTACATAAGTATATATACATGTTATACTTACATATACTTGAGTATATCCGCAAAAGTGGCCTTCAACTGTACAAACTCTGTGTCCAGCACTACTTCATCTTGTCCAAAATTGAGATGTGACCACTCAACAAAAATGCATATGCTTCTACCCTTTTAAAATCTGCTGGATCACTGGTCTGGGCTATGGTCTAGGCATCTGTCAAGGCCTCATGCATTGCCTCTAACTTAGGGATAATTATCCCTCTGAGTTCACTCATCCTGTTTATTATATCCTTCTTTTCTTTGTTCAGCCTCTTTATTTCATTTATGATGACTATGGCCTGGTATTCTTGATTCATTAAGGATGTAGTGAGGGCATCAAAATTCTGAGATAAACTTGATAGTTTACCTTCTTGTTCTTTCACCTTCTTTTCAATATCCTCTGTCACTTTGGGCCAAGATAGAAAAAATTTGTACATGTCCCCACCATCTTTAAGAGCATTTTCAAGGCTCTTTATCCCAATATCTAGGGTCCTCCTATCATTAGTAATGAGTCCCTATACTTCAGTGAATCTTTTTCCCAAAAATTCTTTCCAGACCTTTTCTTCTGCCGATTTCTCTAAAGAATCAAAATGAGTGCTAACAAAGTTTACCAAAGATTTCAAATTACTGAATGGAGAGGCTGAAGGATCCTTTTGAAAAGATGGCATGATCTTTTCCAGCATACCGAATGCAATCTCTAACAGCTCGCAGTCTTCCATGTGAGACTTCAGAAGTTTTTCTTTTGCCTTGGCTTAAGCAAAAGATGCTAATTTCTTTGTCTGGACCAGAGAGAGAGAATCAAAGTTTAGTGGTCCTTGAAATAGCTCAGGTTCTTCTATCTCCATCATCTCTTTGTTCAAGAAATTCTTCACTGCCTCTGCAGTGTCTCTTTCTGGAGACTAAGTCTTCTTTTCTTTTGAAATCTCAGAACTGTCATCAGAGATCTGCTCTGTTTGTTCTTCTTCTTTTCCCTTTAACTCCTCTTCTTGACTCACTTCTTCCTCTTTTCTTCCTTCTCCTTCAATTTCAAAATCTGGAATGTCTGCAGTGGGATCCGGAGGAGAGATGTTACCTGTATTTACTGCTGCATGAACTTCTTCTTCTAGGATAGAGGAATCCAAGTTCTCAGAGATTTCTTCATTTATTTTATTTAGTCCTTCGACATCCTTGTCAGAAGTTTCTTCATTGATTGCTTTTAATCCTTCAACATCCATGGTAGAGGGTTCTTCATCTGTCTCTTCTACAATGGGAAGATTGATTCTCTTCAAGGCATTCCAGAGGATGTCTTTTGTTTCACTTGCTACTTGGTCTGTTTCTCCAAGCATGAGTTTATTCATTCTTGCCTTACTCTGGAACTCATCCTTACAATCTTTGAAAATCATGTTCATTTTTTTTGGAGTGATGGAAGGATAGAGCTAAATTGCTATCTGCTCCCTCATCTCTAAGTCTTTTGCCTTTGCACTATCTTTTCTAAGTTCAAGTACCTTCTCTAGACTTTTGGGAATTAATGAAATAATTTCAATGAATGCTTTGTTATAAATATTCAGGTACCTGACTGTAGCTTCTTCCAAGATCCTCTTGTCAGTATCACTATATTCATCATAGAATTCTTTGACTGGTTGCAGATTCCCATCCACAGTAACTGCCTTAATGATATCATTAATGGAAAGAGTGGGCTTTACAACAAATTCTTTTGGCTTTTCTTCTTTGTTTTTATTGGCAGAGAATTCCTCAAATGTTTTCTTCTTCTTCTTCATTTTCTTAATTTCCTCATCAGACTCTGTTTCTTCATCATCCTTGTGACTTGTGTAAGACCTTGTGGCTTTTGTTTTCATTCTCTTTTCTCCCTTTCCAGATGTCTTGACTTCTAGTTTGGTGACTCTTGACCTCTTAGGAGTGCCAGGTGCACAGCTCTTAGAGGATCTAGTCTGGGAGGAGGCTTGAACTGAAACACTTCCTTTTTCTGCTTCTTATTTCTCTTTCTCAGCTCTTTCTATTTTCTCTCTATTTGCATCAACTGCCTCTTTTGATATGCCATATCTTTTGGCAATTTCCTCTACTTCCCTTCTAACTTTCCTTTTTATCTTTGGTTGTCTTAGCTCAACATGTATTTTTACACTTAGTTATTGAAAGGTTCCAAACCTTTCTACCTTAGGGTCCTTAGGCTGGCTCAACAGGTGTTGAATATGTAGCTCCAAGATTTTGTCATCGACCTCATATCCCATTGGCATTATCCAAATTGTTCTGGGCTCAACTACCTCCATTAGGCATTGATCAGTATCTACCATAAAACACACTGTATCCTTGTATTTCTCTACTATGGATTGAGGTATCATTTCTCTGGCTTGCATCATGCTTTGGAAGTTTTTAAAGTAGCCCCAAAGTACTGTGCTTTGAGCTTTAGCATCACCAAGTCCATACATATAGTCTCTAATCTGTATTGCAACCGATTTGTCATTTTGCCAAACCCAACCACTTGATCCGGGCAGCTCATTCATGTAGTAGAAGAATAGACACAGTATTAAACAACTGTACTTGAAGGAGTTCTTCTTATCCTTCTTGATCTTCTGCAAATTTTCTAACAGTTGGTTTAAAAGAAGATCACATAGGTCATAATCTACATTTTCTCTCAACATTTGATATGTTGCATATATTGCAGACCCAGACACAGAGTTCTCCCTACTTGAGTGATAGATCTTATACCCAATTATCATTGAGGCAAATTTGACATCCGGATCTGTGATGTCTTCTATGGTCATTGCTCTCTTGTCAAACTTAGATCCAGTAGCTTCACTTACTATCTAGTTCTTGACAGATTTGAGTGTAGGTAACCCACCGGATGAGTGTAGTCTAGTTACTGCCCTGATGGCATCTTTTGTTATCTCGAAAGGCCTTGTTAACCACATGAAATTATCATGCATTCGGCTAAGAACATACCGAACCCAATCATCTTCTGCAAAATAGGGAAAGTGGATGCAATGTCTGAAGTGTTTATCCCAGAGGGCCTTGTATTGAGGTTTGAGTTCAAAACTTTCATCTATTAACTATTTATGATAGATGTCCATCAACTTAGATTTACCAAATTCCTCAATGTTAGCATGGATGTAGACCCTAACATCTTCTACGTGCAATACCCCATGCAGACTGCTAGAAAAAGCACCTAAAGGATCAACTTCTAGTGATTTGTAGGGGTGTTTCTTGAATTTTGGGTGCGGCCTATTAGTGATCTTAACAACCATTGGAGTAGCCATTTGCAAAAGATTCAGAGAGAGATTTTTAGGATGGAAGTACATTTTTACCTTTAGGGTCCGAAATAAGAGCCGGAGCAAATCGCTAGTGGAAATTGGATTTTGCAATTGATCTTTGAGAGAGTTGTAGAAACTTCATTGCAGAGCTCTTCTTATCTTCTTCATGAATGCAATTGTGCAAATGATGAATGAAAGAACCCTTTTTATTCTTGCACAAACCCTAATTTCCTTTTGCAATAAATGTACAACTTAAGTTGTCTGGTTGCCTTGTTCTGAGAGAGATCTTCTCGAATCACTGTGTTGCACTTAGAATCATTTTTAGTGAGGATCAACAATGTATCTTCTTTTCTTCAATCATGCCATGGATCTTTAGATCAAAGTATTTTAATTTTGAACCATACCGGATCTATCTATGAAAATCCTGCTTTACCGGATGTCTGTCAGACCAGATCAATCTTGGATGATTAAACTCTTGCAAAACTCCATGCGGATTTTTCATATTTTTTACCGAGGGTTATTTAGATATTTTTCTAAGAACCCTTTAATCCGCAACATTCCATGTGCCAAATTTAGGCACCAATTGACTAGTTGGAGGAATTTATTTTTCTTTGTGACTCCCCCTGAGCCAGAGCTCATCTGTTTAGTTTTCAGAAGGAATATCAGCACCGGATTCTAGTGTGGATCCATCCCCAACATTTTATGTACTCTTCTTCACCCAAATCTTGCTCATCTCCCTTTGAACTTCATCCACAATCACTTTGCCTTTTCCCTTATCTTGTTTTTGATTATGATGCACCGGACCCTTTTTATCCTGATTTTTACTTTTGCAGAATTTGGCAATATGACCGAATCTATTGCCATTGTAACAAACAACATTTATTTGCATATTTGATTGATATCCTCTTGATCTACATTGATTAGCTATATGTCCCATTCTATTGCATGCAAAGCATCTTCCATTGAATGAATTGTTTATTTGCATATTTCTGCATTCATGAGATCTGTGACCATACCTTTTGCAGTTGAAATATTGTTCGGAGAAGGATGGATTAATCTAATTCATTCTCCTTCTGCACTGAGTTACTTTATGACCAAAGTTGTTGCAATTGAAGTAGTATCCATTAAAGGATGGATATATTTGAGCATTTGGTTGCCTTACCGGAGGTCTTCTAGGCCTGTTTCTTTGATTTTCTGATCCAAAGTTCTTCTGACCAGATCCAGAGCTTTCACCTTTCTCATATCCCAATCCACACTTGTCCTCTACCCTCTTTTGGCTCTCAAGAAGAACTTCAAGTTGGGTTGAGCTTATCTTGAATTTTTCTTTGTATTCATTTGTTGTTTGAAGACTTTGTTTGAGAGTGTCTATATGATTTTCAAGTTGTTCTTCATTATCTCTAGCTTCTTCAAGATCAGATTCAAGATGCCTGATTATTTTGTCTATTTTGTGGCAGTCCTTTATCTTCTCCTTGAGGGATTGTTTTAGATTATCTTCTCTTTTCCTTCTTTCTTCAATTTCTTGGGTGAATCTCATAACCCCTGATTCCATTTCATGCCTTACCATAATGACCTCTTTTGATAGCTTCTTACATAGCTTGTTTTTATCATTCATATCTTCATTAGTATCATTGTCTTCACTCTGATTGGATAATTTTTGAAGTAGTTCCTTTCTCTTTTTCACAAAGATACTAAGTTTTTCTTTTAGATCATTTATGAAATCATCAGCTTCTTTGAGTCTTTCTCTCAAACTATTGACTTCAGAATGTGATTGTTCAAGATCATCTAGGGCAGACTGAAGTTGTTCCTTCATACCATACATATCCATTGAGATTCCCAGATCTTCCTCAAGCTGTTAGGCTCTGTTTAGAGGAACTTAGCTCTGATACCAATTGTTGGAAACAAGGTAGATAACTGAGAGGGGGGGTGAATCAGTTATCTCTAATATTTTAACTTTTTCTTCTTTCATAATTTGTGCAGCATCAAAACATATAAGCATACATAATCATGAGAACAAAAATAAAGTCAACACACATAACTCAAGGATTTTTACGTGGAAAACCCTTTTAAAGGAAAAACCATGGGGTGACTAACCCAAGATTGTATTCTCTATTAAAAGAATAAGAAGTACAAAATGGCACTTGCCAATTAGGGCTCACTGCCCGAGCACACCGCTCACAAGAGGTACACTACCTACAAGAGACTCACTGTCTACAGAACTTACAAAAGGTAACTAGGTGTTTGAACTGATGAGAGGCATCTACAAATGCTAGAGTTTAGTTCTGGTTAGGCACAATATACTGATCTAATGCACTTCATTCTTCCTCTGCTCTAGTGTTGTTGCTCTGTCACATACTGGACTTGTATTGCTGCTTTCCTACCTTTCTTCGCACTTTATATTATCATATCTATATATACACACACCTTCATACTGGAATCCATCTGATATATATATCCACACCAAGGATTTCAACAACTTTCTAGTCGGCAACCAGAATACTCAAGATATTTACAAATTACTGATTTGTCGGCTGAATCCATGCTTGATTTGTGATGCGTATCAAAAACATAGGCATTGAAGTCATCAATCATGTCAGACAACATTGTATGATCCCTCAAATAGCTTGATCAACATCAATTACTCATCCGGATTGAAGTCTGATACTCTATCGGTCAGTTCTTCTTTAGTCTGCTCTGCTTGTCTGGAATCCAACACTCAGATGCTCATATCTTGTCCATGTTTTATCACTAGAGGCTAAATCTCTGGAATATAGTAGTGATGATACTCCTCTTGACTTGTCCAAGTCTGTAACTTGCTGAGTTACACCATCTAAGAGATCCAGACCTGATTGTCGAACCTTGTTGCATGCTCTGTTCTTGTTCATCGTTCCAAGACAATCTTCAATCTGACTTTTGGTATAGGCATACTATGTGATGTGGATGTGTGGGATAGACTCTTTTTCCATTAATGACAACACTCATGAAGCCACATAGTGTCTCTTGCCAACAGACTCATCAATCAATTTTGTTAACAAATCAATCATATTAGTTAACAAATCAATCAATTTTGTTAATAGATCAATCAACCTAGTTAATGAATCAATCAATCCAATTAAATCCTTAATCAAGTCTGTTAGCCTCCATAATTCATGAGAGGTCAAGGACACTTGTCCCTCTCTCATTCACACACATCCTCTCAACCATTCTTAGCCATTGATCTTTCTAATCTTCCTCCACCGTTAATCTACATTCCAACAAGTCTATAAATTGAACCTCATTCTCCATTTATGATCATCTCTCATATAAGTAAACTTAAGTTGTTATTATTGTTATCATTCATATTGGGAGATCACAAGCTTATGTTGACGAATTGACCTATCCCCATAGTAGAAAGCAAAGAGCAATCCACTTGAGGTTTGGGTGCAACTTTGGTACAACTCCATCAGTGTGGTTGGTTTGTGTGCTTGGAAGCTAATTTGTATTGATTTATGTATTGCTTTCATTCTTATTTGCATTCCATATTTTGACCATTACATTTTGGCATGCTTGGTGGGACCCACGTCCCTAAAATCTAACATTTTTTGGAAGAAATTCTATATTTTTTATGCCACAAGAACGGAAACGTGCCTTTCACTGTGAAAGCACGTTTTTAAACTGAGTTGGTGCACCTTTGCAACCAGTCAGTGTGCCTTTTCATCAAGTCAATGTGCCTTTGTTTGATAATGTGTGCTTTTGTTTTCTGACATAGTGTTCCTATTTCTAATGTTTCAGGGCTAATTTCTTTAAGTTTTCTCCTATTTTTGGTATGTTGTATCTTGCTGACATCTAATCCTATTTGTTCATTCTCTAACATCAACTTTTTGATAGGTTTTGACATTGTTTTCTTAGCAAGTTGCAGGTTCTGTGTAGAAGCGTGCCTTTTCTCTTCAAAAGCACACCTTCATTTCTATTAGCAACTGGTATTTTTCAGCTCCTTAGGTCAGACCTTCCAGACCACTGGATCATCCTCCATTTGTCAAAACTTACTTTCTGTCAAGACCGATTCATAGTTTTTGGCAGGTACCTATTCGCAGTCCTGGAAGCACGCTTTTGTTTTCAAAAAAGTGTGCCTTTGCTCAAAATCAACGCACCTTTGTTCTCTATATGCCTTTTCTTTGTGTAATCTTCTGTCTAAAAGTGTGCTTTTGTCTACTATTAGTGAGCCTTTGCTTCCTGTCGGTGCACTTTTGCCTGCTTTCAACGTGCCTTTGCAAAAAGGCAAAAATCAGGTATCTGCTCTATGCTTTCTATTGTCCTTTGTGTTTTCTGCTTTCAGTTCCATTCTATGTTTTCTATTCTCTATTTTTTGTAATTTGATTTCTATTTTAAGTTAACTTTTCTCAGGTTTTGGAACTAATTATCTGTGCAACATCTTACCTTGGTCAAAGAAAGTATTTTTGAAACTACTAATCAAACTTGGTCTAGGACGTGTGACAAAGAAAACATTTTTGAAATTACTAATGAACTTGGTGCAGGACGTTTGCCAAAGAATTATTTTTCTCACTAAGTCTTAGAAACATTTCATTTTTGTTATTAAGGAAATTTACAACCTTGTCTACTGTGTTTGGAATATCTACATACGTATGCTTTCTCCTTGCATTAAAAGGCGATCTTGGAGATCAGAAATACTAGATTATACATTTACTACTTTATTTTCTTTATTCCTAGGGACTTGAGAATAATACATATCCTCTTCTCGCATTGCAAAAAAAACCTGAGAATAAAAAGTACTCAATATCCTTTCTAGGGGGCTTGCTAGGGGATTTCATCACCCCTAGGGATGACCTCAACCACACATTTCTAGTGGGGTATATCAAAGGGGGAGAGCGAAATTTGTACCTCAATCTAGTCACTTAGTTATTGGCATAGCCTTAGGGCCCCAGGTGATTCTGGACACAAGGTGAGGTGGCATTTTCTTAATCACTTATGTCACATGCTTTCAATGGACTAGTGTTCATGGACATGTGCCTCGCAGTACCTTACAGTTATTGAGGACTCCCTAGACACCTTGTGATTCTAGCTAAGACCATCGGTTGTTTTGTAGTGTGGTGTAAGGGATGCGGATTGCCCCCTGAAGTTACTCACCATCGTACCTCCTTGAAGGTGACATAGAAGTTTTCTTTGGGCAAGGCATAAAAGCCTCCAAGGAAAGGCGTATTGGTGCAACGCCCTTATCCCTGGCTATCTACTCCGGGTGAAGTGTTCTTAGTTAGGTGAGAACATGAATAGGTTTTCAATTGTGTGGGCCCACATTATGATTCACTCCTACTTGAATAATATATAGGACTGTTGCACAAGTGTTTGAAGTGTTTTCTTGTTATGTACCAAATATTCACCATTTGTTAGCCATGAAGGTTCATATCCTTGCACACCAACTTCCAAAGTTACAAGTGTCAAATTGCTATTGTGTTTTTATGTGTGTTCTCTTACCAGAGATTTTCCAAACTACTACCTTTCTAAAAAAGCAAAAAAATCCAAAAAACCTTTTTTCCAAAAAAACCAAGAACAAACCAAAAAACCACAAAATCCAAAAAAAAAATAGTCTTAAACCATTGCATAGTCTTGTTGTCACTTTCTCTCATCCATTCCCAAGTTTACATCACTTATCTGCATCCATCGTCATTCCATTATTTTAGACTTTTAGAGCATCTATCCTTTTTGAGACTATAGGGTTATTCCATCATCATCCCACGATCATTTTTTCCAAAGAAAATGCCAAAACATCACACTATCTTTTTCATCCTTTTGGTTATTTGTCCAAAGTCTAGATCAAAAATCCACTAATTTGTCCTTAATTTAAGAAGTTTGCCTCTCTTAAATTCATAGACAAATTAGTATCCATCAAACTAGTGAACTACCTAGCTTAAGAGAGTGGCTCCTTTTGAGTTAGTGAAATTCACTATTCTTTATCTTGTCTTGCCTTGAAATCATTAAACTATTTCTTGGTAGATAATCTAAATCCCACCATCCTACAATCATTTGATCTAGATTTCTATCTTGTAACCAAGCAATCATCCATCACAATTGTCTTAGAGTCTCAAACTTCCTAGAAAGAGTCCAAACACATCCTTTCATCCATTAATCCACCCTTATCATTTTTCCAATGTTTCCATATCACATGCCTTTGACTAGATCTCAAAACAAGAAAGCTATGGAAGCTACCCAAAACATGCCTAAGAGCAATCATGAAATTTCCAATCCTGAAGTACCACTTGATGCAACCAAATTTACCACAGGCATGGACCCACATGTCTTTGTCCCTAAAAGGTACACAGTAGGAACTTATTCATCTAATGACCTAGGTCAACAATCTCAAGAAGAATCCCAAGACCTTGATGAAAATCCCAAGTTCTTAGATGCTCTAGATAGACTCTTGGCTTCCAATCAAAATCATTTCTTTCATCTACTTGCCAAAGAGGAGCCAAGTTGCCTAGCAACTTTGATACATCCCAAATCCAAGAGCAAGACACCGTAAATATCACCATTGACACTATGGGTGGGTCACACCCTACGGTCATTCCAACTACATCCACCCTACCACCTACCCTACCAACTTCACCCACTAATGATGTTTTCACCAACCAATTTGTCAACCCTCTCTATCAAAATCCCACATCACTTGGTTCACTTCTAACACCTACATACATAGAATCCCAACCCAAATCTTCTATTCCAAATAACTCTTGTGCTAATCCTCCACAAACATCTCAATCATCTTGTTCTATTTTTCATAGTCCCTATCTTAATCCTCCACAAACATCTCAACCACCTTCTTCTATCTCGCATGGCTTCTATGCCAATCCTCCACAAGTCTCACAAGTCCAAACTCCCATTTCTAATGTCTCTTATGTCACTCCTCCACAAGTGTCACAAGTGCAAACTCCTATTTCTAGTTCACATACATCATCCCTCCACAAGTATCTCAAACTCAAACTCCACTTAAAAATCTACCACATGGTTCCTCCTATCTATCTTACACAAACCCCTATCATATATCGTAACAACTACCTTCATCTTCCTCATATCAGGGTCTTGCTCCACCAAACCAACAACAACAACCACCTTCATCAACCATCCAACAAATGTTTTCCCAACAATAACCACCTTCATCAACCATCCAACAAATGATTGCTTACCAACAACCACCTTCATCCAACATTCAACAAAATTTTGCACCACCCCAACATCTGAACTCAAGATAAAATTGTTCAACATGAGAAAATAGATTTCAGATCTCTCACTCAGAAACACCAAGAAGACTTTCTCGTTTGAGGAAGTTTCTCCATATCCATTCAATTGATCCATTCCCATGATCCCTTTTCCTCCTAACTTTGAAATACCCAAATTCAATAAGTACAATGGAAAAGGTGATCCCCAAGAACATCTAAGGGAATTTTACATGGCTTGTTTAGAGGTTGCCAACAATCATGCATATCTCTTATGCCTCTTCACCTACAGTCTCGGAGGACAAGCCATGGACTAGTTTTCTCATTTACCTCCAGGTATAAAATCTTTTAGCAAATTAGATGAGAAGTTTATTTCGCATTTCTCTTTCAACATCGAAAATGAAGTCTCCATGACAAACTTGTGTAACAATAAACAAAGAAATGGAGAAACCTTCATCTCCTTCCTGCAAAGATGGAGAAACATGGCCAGCAAATTCCCTTGGCCTATCCCTGAGAAACCATTAGTAAATTATATTTGTCCAAAATTTGAATCCTGAACTTGGATTCCATTTGCAAATACAATACGCTAACTCTTTTGAGGAAATCATTTCTAAGGGAACAAACATCGAAAAAGCCCTTATCGCTAAAGGACTTGTAAAAATCTTTAAGGAAACGAAGGACAACACTCAAACTTCAAATGACAAGCCCTGCTTTTGGGCTAAAAATAAAAATGTTGTCAATGATGGTGTTGTGGATGCAAAACATGTCCAAACTATCCAAATGCCTCTTAACATTCAAGCACCAACAAAGAACATTCCCTCCACTCAAAGGGAGCAACCCAAACAAGACTTTGCACTCAAGCATAGATTCACTCCCTGGGGAGAACCCATCGAATCTATCCTTAAGCAACTTGTCCAAAGTGGTTTAATCCCATTACCTGAAGCTAGACAATACGATGAACCTACTTTCAAACCCTCATGGTATAAAGATAATGAATATTGCGAATACTACAGAGTAAAAGGGCATAAAACACCTGGGTGTATGAAGTTGAAAAACCTCATCCAAAACCTCATCGATCATAGAGATGTTATAGATAACACTCCCAAACCCACATAAAATAATGACCTTGATATTTATACGAATCCATTCCCATCATAGTAAGGGAAACAATTCCAACAAAGGTAAAGGCATTAATAATTTGTTAGGTCAATATGATTCCATAGTTGGCCATATCAGAGAAAGTTTTGTGTTAACTCTTACCATCAAGGAAAAGCCCTTGATTGTGCTCTCACTACTTGTCAAGGTCATGTTACCCTTCATTAGGCAACACCAAACATTCAACCCAATTCTAAATATAACCTCCTAGATCACTTGGGAAAAACACCATCTCTCATATCCATCCTTGATCTCCTTCACACTTCACCCGAGCATAGGGCCATCCTCAAAAAATTACTTCAAGAGTCATCTATCCTAGACAACATTGATGTTGCACAATTCCAGGCCATGATAGGACACAATGCTTCCTTGTATCACTTGGTCTTCATAGAAAAAGACCTTCCATTCCACAACGCATGCCATAATTAAGTTCTACACATAGAAGTTTACATACACCAATGCAAAGTCAAAAGAATCCTTATAGATGTTGGTGTTGGTCTCAATATCTATTCGTTGAAACTGCTAAAATAGTTAGGATATTTTGTGGATGCTATTGACTCTTTCCAAACTATGAAAATCAAAGCATATGATGATGTTGAAAGAGAATCAGAAGTAGTCCATACATTTACTAATCAGAGTGGGTCCTGCCTTAGTAGAAACTCAGTGTCAAGTACTGGACCTTGACCTCCCATATAATATTATCCTTGGTCGCCCATGGATCCACACCATGCAGGCCATACCTTCCACATACCACTAGTGTTTGAAATTTCCCTTTAATGGTATGAAAATTACCATTCTTGGAGATACCAGCCCTTTTGAATTTTGTCGCACTATGTAAGGAAAATATCTAAATTCAAACCAAATCCCTAATAATATCGTAGTGCAGCCTTCATCCTCTTACATCTATCCATCCACCTTAACCAAAACCTGACCTAATAAACACATTCCTAAGGTCAAGGCTTAGTATAAGGACATAGGGTTAGGAGAATATGACTTGCAAAAATCTTGTTCTGTGGGGAACTTGCCTTTATCGCCTAAGTCTTATGGAAAACCTCCTGTGGCAAAGGCAAGTAAGAAGGTCATCTTACCAATGCAACCTATAGTATTCACTCATGGGGGAAGGCTAGAAGATGAATGTATTGAAGATATCTCCTATTTGATTTTCCAAGATGAAAAAGATCTAGTAATATTATCGGTTGAAAATACAACAAAGGTCTCTGCATTGTCAAAAATATGAGATACAAAGGACAAGGTGGACTTAACATCCATGAGAAAGGAACCTTAGAGCCCATCTCTGTCACCAAGAAAATAAATAAACATGGATTAGGATATGGTATGGAGGCACCATGCTCTTCAGATATTCAGTTTATCCTCAATGAAGTAGAGAAGACTTCTCCTATAGTTGAAACTTCTAAAGAGGATACTATTGATGATTCTTACGTACACCTTACTAATTTATTTCAAGAAACATCCATATTTATGATCTCATCCATCTCCCTCACCTCACCAACTAAAACACAAAACATTTCCCTTGTCTATCTAGAACTAGTCAATTGGGACCAACAAGAGGCTCCAATCTTGGATACCTTTCAGAATGATGAAGCCTTAGTAGAATTTCTAGGACTCCAAGATGGTATCCCACTTGGTGACCAGAAGGTCCACTGTTTAATGGACTTATCTCCTATTTCATATTTTGAGGAGAGTGTCAAATCCTTTAGTCGCAAAAGTGCAAATAAAATAAATAGACCCCAGGTGAAAACCACACTGTGGCACCTTTTGATCAGAAAAAAGTAAAAAGAAAGGACGTATCCAATGGTGAAAACCTCTCTGAGGCATCTGATGATGGAGGATTTGACCTTCCCTTGTCATCAAAATATTAGAAGTCTTCACTATTAGTTGAACAATCACAGGAAATGAAACTTGGCACAGTGCAAAATCTAAAGGTAACTTTCTTAGTAGCTTCATTGTTAGAACAAGAGCGAAAGGACTTCACAAAGTTTTTCTTGAAAATAGCAGTTAATTTCTCTTGGACCTATGAAGACATGTCAAGTTTGGATCCTTTGTTAGTAGTCCATCATTTAGCAGTGTCCCCAAGTCCTAAACTCATTAAGAAAAAACTCCGCAAAATGCATCCACAGATAGCATTATTGGTAAAAGTTAAACTCCAGAAGCTACTTGACGCCAAGTCCATACGCCCCATCAATTATACACAGTGGGTCTCCAACCCTATACCTATTTCCAAACCAAATGGGGGAATCCACATTTGTTCTAACTTCAGTGATTTAAACAAGGCTTGTCCTAAAGATGACTTTCCACTGCCCAATTGACATCACTGTAGATTTGATGGCAGGTCATGAAATGCTTTTGCTCATGGATGGTTTTTCTGGCTACAATCAAATTATGATAGCACCTGAGGACCAACACAAGATATCTTTTACATGCCCTTGGGGAACATACTATTGGTAGGTCATGCCTTTTGGTCTAAAGAATGCTAGAGAAACATATTAGAGAGCGATGACAATTTTCTTCCACAATCATTTTCATACCATTATGGAAGACTATGTTGATGACCTCTTAGGTAAATCTACTAGAGAAGGATACTTAAAGGTGTTGGAGTAGATCTTTGATAGGCTAGAGTAGTACCAACTTAGGCTAAATCCTACGAAGTGTGTCTTCGGAGTTACATATGGAAAACTATTGGGATACATTGTATCTCGTGGAGGCATTGAAGTCAATCTGATAAAAGTCACGACCATTGTTGAAATCTCTCCTCCTGCCAACCTCAAGTAGTTGAGAAGTCTTCAGGGTAAATTTTAATCCATTCGGCATTTCATCTCACAACTGGTAGATAAATGTCAACCTTTCTCCAACTTACTCCATAAAGATGTCACATTTAGATGGGACAGTAAGTGTCAGGACACATTTGAGAAACTCAAGGAATATCTTGCTACACCACCTATGTTGATGCCACTAGTCTCAGGAAAACATTTATTTCTATATATATCCACTACATCAGTAGCCTTGGGGGCACTCCTAGCATAGAATGACGACTTAGGAAAAGAATAAGCAATTTACTATATTAGTCATACCTTGGTTGGATATGAGCTCAATTATACCCCCATGAGTGAGCGCGTTTCGTAGCAGTGCTTGCTTCCCAAAAGTTGTGGCACTATATGTTGAACCAATAAACAAAGCTCATATCCAAGATAGATCCTTTGAAGTACTTTCTTTCCAAAGCAACTCTCATAGGATGACTAGAGAAATGGGTAATGATATTAAGTGAGTTCGATACTGATTATGTTGATTGAAAGGATATAAAAGGACAAGTTATTGTAGATCAACTAGCAGAGCCTCCATGTAAAGCCTCACAAGTCATGTAAAAGAAATTAAACCAACTCAAAAGTACATGAAGTAAATAATCTGCTTAAATACAACATCACAATAACCAAAAATAAAAAGGTGTAAATAATCCACTTAGATACAACTTTCAAAGATAAAAGATATAATTAATCTGCTTAATCACAATATCTCAAATAAAAGGTAATCTCATAAATATGTATCTCAATGTCATTAAATCTTACATATTCACATGCTTAATCCAGGTAACAAGCACTATAAAATAATATACATAAATTCTTTAGCAAGTATTCCATAATACATCCACTGTAGGTACAATAAACAAGTGCAACAATAATAAATAAATTAATACACTCTCTAGCTGCACGAACCAAGTGGTCCACCACCTGCAAGCTGAGAGACGGGAACATGGATCAGGTGCTTTCCCACCCAACCATGAAGTATTTACACTTCCTCGGACCCCTTCTTGAAATGAAGGAAACCCAACCCTGCACGAAATGTCTAGCTACCTGGTAACAACTGGCAGGAGGGAACACCCGATGCAACCCTGATGTTTGAATGTGCAATTCTAAATAATGAAAAATAAATTGTCTCACAATAGGATGTGGCAGAGATATCAATAAATAAGTTTGCTAGACAATAAACATCTATTTCAATGTCATTCCAATTAGATCTAATCATTTATACATAACCTGGTTCAATTCCTGAAAAGAGGAAAAGCCATCTCTGAATATCCACATTCGGCATCTTAGTCCCAAAAGTAACCCAATAACATTTCCTAGATTAAAAATCTACTTCTTTCCCCAAGAAGTAAGAAAATAACAATAAAAAGAATTAAAGTCCATCAATAAATCAATAATAGTCCCTTTCCCAAACATAGCTCAAATCTGATAACCAGCTTGCATATTTGGTCTTTTGAATCAATATTACAGGTTTCAGCATCTGATTCAGCCTTTGCATGTCATTTTTTGGTTGCTGGGGTCATTTTTTGTAGCTAAAGGCGTTCTGTTTACACTAGAGCAACATCTTCTGTGCATTTGCAAGAAAAATGTCTTCTGGGTTTTGTTCGCAGCGCAGAAAAACCATCTGGGTATCTTTCTATTTTTGCATGTAGTCTGTTAATTTTACAGAAATGTGCTCAGAAAGCTACAGCAGGACCCCTCTCCGTTGGCAGTTGTAGTTTTGAAGGCAGTTTTCAAATGCTCTGTTCTTTCTCATACGGACTCCTTTTCCCACGAATTTTTTTTTTATTTTGGCTATTTTTTCATGCTCTATGCACTAGTGCAGACGTTTTTTGATTTGGATGCCAAGATTTTTCAAAAATTACAGATTCTTAGTCGTGACATTGCACGGTTCTCGTTTTGAGAACTTCGAAGGATCATAACTTTCACATATGACCTCGTATCGAGGCAATTCATTTTTTGAAAGTGCATGATTTTTCAAGTAGATCGCAGTGGTGCTATTTATTTCTCTGGATATTACGCCAAAGTTGTATTTTCAGCATATGCTCTTCATGAGGGTTTTGTAAATGCATTGAAATCAAGACCACTTAGTATTTATTGCTAGTGGCAGTTGTAAATGCACTAATATAAAGTGCCAAATCATATTTTCTCGAGGGGGTTCTTTGATTGAGTGAAAAGGGGGGGTTGTCTTGGTTGGGTTCTCTTCTTTTCGGAACTTCTTCTTTGCATTTATTCATGGATCAAACAAATCTGCCTATCCTAGCTCCATACAATTACTTTGACTGGAAATCACGCATGACAATTCACTTAAGGAAAGCTGGATTAAATAGGATAACTATGGGACTTGAAACTGAACCTGCTGAAGATGAAGATAAACCTAAGTGGTTTAACAAATGTGATGAGACATGGAACATTGTGTTTGTCTGTTTCTCCTGATTTGCTCTTCCACATTGAGTCTTTGAATACGCCAAATGAAATCTGGACAAAGCTAGAAACACTATTTGGCACACAAGATTCAATGAGGGGTCATATGTTGGAAAATGAACTAATTAGTTTAAGTCCAGGCAATTTCAACACAATCCAGGATTTCTTCACTAAATTGAAATCACTAAGGCTGCAGTTAAAACAATGTGGAATTGAAAAGAAAGATGAACAACTGATTCTTAGTATTCTCTCTAAGCTAAGTTCAGAATATTCTGTGTTTGTTTCTACTTTCTATGCTACTAAGGGTGCACTTGGTCCTTAATTCACCATGCCATCTTTAGATGATTTTGCTGTCAATCTCACTCGGGAATAGGACAAGCTAATTTAGATGGGCACTCTTAAGTCCTCTAAGTCATATGCCTTAGCTGCCAACCAAGGCACAAAAGAACAAAAAGGACAAAGTAGTAACAACAATAGTAAGGATAAGAAACAGAAGAATAGCAAGGAGAAGAAGGATTAGATATCGGTTGCTTCAAAAGCAACTAATGAGACCCAATATTCCAAGGGCGACAAGCCTAAGAAAGAGAGGGTCCAATGTGCCTATTGTAAAAGACCCAGTCATGATGAACATAAATGTCTGAAGAAACAAATTGATCACTTGACACACATTCTTGAGAAGAATAATATCAGTGTTCCTGAGTCTGTCAAACAGAGTTCTAATGAGGGGTCTAATAAGGCAAAAGAAAACAGCAAGGGGAAGGAAAGGGCAAGGCCCTTGTTGCAGTTGCTTCTTCACCATCCACTTGGGTTCTTGATTCGGGTGCTTCGCACCACATGGCTTCATCTAAGGAAGAACTTGCATCTTTGGAGCCATGTACTATGCCTTCTATTTTGATGGGTGATGACACTCCTGTTGAGGTGTGTGGGAGAGGGTCTATTGATGTGGGGGATGGAACATTCCATGATGTTCTTTGTGTGCCCTCATTATCAACTAATCTCCTATCAATATACCAGATCACTCACACAGGTTCAGGCAAGCGGGTTGAGTTCACTCCTGATTCAGTGAAGATTCGTGAGTTGCACAGTGGTTCTACAGTTGCAGTTGGGAGAGCAGATCATCAGTCATGGATCTATCTATTTTTTCACTTTGTTCTTGATCCTCCTTCGACTATTTTGCTCACTCATTCTAATGATGTGAGTAGATTATGGCATGAGCGGTTTGGCCATCTTAACTTTCGCTACTTGCAGCAGCTCAACCAGCAGAGCATGGTCACAGGGTTGCCTTCAGTTTAGTTTTCAGGTGGTGTTTGCCAAGGTTGCATTCTTGGTAAGCATCCTAAGGAAAAGTTTGACAAAGGTAAGGCATGGAGAGCTTCACAAATACTGGAGTTAGTTCACAGTGATTTGACTGGTCCATTTCAGCAGGGCTAGATATGTCCTCACATATCTAGATAGCAAAGTAACGTAGTGTGAAAAGAGCTAAGGTGGAGAACAAGCTAAGAAAGAGCTAGATAGCAAAGTAACCATGTTCACACTAACACCCCCCTTAAGTGTAACTTAGGGGGAAATGTGACAAAATGCAAAGATGGGTCCTGGCAACAAGGCCTAATGAGGTACCCATGTACAAAGAATCCCCTCAAATAGAAAAGGAAGGAGAAAACCCAGTGGGAAAAAAACTCCCCCATGAGAGGAAAAAGAAGAGAGGCCAAGTAGCCCCCCCTCAATGTAGAGTCTCCTACACTGATGGTAGATGCCCGACAATGAATATTGAAGATGATCCATGATCACTGAACAATGTTCCTCCCCTTAGGAAGAAACAAGACCAATAATGTATACAAGATTTCTTCCCATTCCTGAAAGGAATAAGAAGGAAGAAGGATAAATATCTTTGAACTTTGCACATGATTTAAAGACATCAATGATGCTCTTGAAAACTGCTCAAATGTCTCCAATCCACTACCAAACTGTGACTGAATAGGAGGATGAAGAACAATCTCAGAAGATGATATCTTCTCTAAAGACAATATCTTTTTTGAAGACAAGGAAACCTTCTCCAAATGTTGCCCAATGATCTCTAAGCCAATGCCAAACTGTGACAAATACTGATATGGATCAAGTACCATAGAAGATTTAGGTAAAGTAACCATGGATGTATGGTGCTCACCATCGGTAAGACAACTGGACCAATGAGAATCCGGTACTTCTGTAGAGGATGTCAACATGAATGATGACTGATTCAGATGTGTGGACTCATGAGTATCTGCAGAAACTGTCATTGTAGAAGCAAATGTAGGCAAAGAAGAAACAAGAGGGTCTGAATGTGCCCTCAAAACATCTGAAGAAGAATCAACTCCATCAAAGAGAAGATGAATGAAATCAATAGTGATAGCCATCACAAATCCAATCAATCTCTATCCACACAAAGGATGATAAGAGAGATCATACAACCCCCTCATAATGAGATAACCTGCTGCAACAAAAAGCACTAGAAGCACACTTGTGGAGTAAAACTAGAATCCTTAATCTGGCAAGCAAGGAAAGATACTTTTGTTTGCTAGAAACCATATTAGAGTCATGCAAGGACTCTGGTCGGAATCATGAAAAAGCAACAATAGACCCGATGCCAAGGAACACTGGAAAACTCACAACTGGCACAACTCTGGAATCTATGAAGCAACAGTTGATTGAGAAATGATCTAGTACAGAAATGAAGTGCAGGAAAAATGCAAACCTAATGCATGCAAGAAAGGAAATAGTGCATGCACTGATGAATGTTCACATCAGCCTCCATGAATAAAAATGGCCTTAGATATGTGCGTTTACAATGCTAGAGTAGAATTTTCCATAGTTTTACAATGTCAAAAATAGACCCAAATACTGAAAGTATAGAAATATCTCAGAATTAGAATATAAAAATAGCACCATTGTGTAGTGCTCAGAAAAATATTAACTTTCAAAAAAAGAATGACCTCGATCTGACATCATATGTGAAAGTTATAGCCGTTTGAAGTTCTAAAAAACTTAAACTGCCTGTCAGATCTGACAAGAAAACATAATTTCTAGAAACTTCATGTAACAAACTCAAAAATCATTTGAACCAGCATGTAGAGCATGAAAAATTAGCTAAAATCAAAAAAAGAATCTTGCAAATCGGAGGTCGGGAGCCCGAGTGGAGCCCGAGTTACAGCCTTTGGAAGTTGAACTGCAATTTCCAAAATGCCAATGGAGAGGGGTTTTGTTGTAGCTTTCTGACATCATTTCTACAAAATATATAAGCTGTATGCAAAAACTAACAAATACCCAAATAGTTTTTTAGTGCTGCGAACAAAACCCAGAAGGCGTTTTTCTCTGTGATCTACAGAAAATGTGACTCTAATTGAAAAAAATGTGTTTTGCACTAAAAAAATGGCATACAAAGACTAAATCAGCTACCTAAGACAAACAAAGGCATGCTGCAACCTGCAAGATTGATTAGAATAAATAAAATGCAAGCTGATTGTTAGATTTTAGCTCAAAGAGTCTTGAGGAAGCTATGAAAAAAACTTACAACTAGCAAGTCAAAATATGAACCCCCCCAGAACCTAGAGTTTTCTTGACACTTTTCTGTTTCTCCAGATCATCCAAAGATGCAAGAGAAGAGCATACTCATGTGCTTCGAAAAACAACTCTACACTCTCAGATTTCTAAAAAAATGCTAACCCACAACTCACAACTGCTCTGATACCATGTTAGAATCTGAAAAGATTATTAACCCAGAAAACTAGTGCAAAGAATAGATATCTAAACTATGAATGCAAATGATACGAAATCAAAATAGCAACATAGAGTTAGTCTCCAAGAGAGTAATGCAAATGCTAGAAGTAAAATAGCATTAAGAGGATGTAAAAGCAAAAGATGCAAAATACAAGCCAGGTAGCATACTTATATAGAGTAGGAAGAGAGAGGAGGTGGCAACACCGACCAATGAGGAGCAACCATCTATCGGACTAAAGATAGCAAAGTATCTTCCCAAGATAGCTAATGGATGCTCACATGTAGGAAGGTGACACCTCGCAACCACTCACCTAATAAGACATGCTTTATTAACCTAAGCGAGATTAATAGAAGTGTAGGAAAAACCTAGGAATATAGGAAAAAATAAATAACCCAACTAGGAAATAAAAACCTACACTAACACATTCAAGGAATTACACTTTTCCAATCAAATCATTCATCTTTGCTTACACTATTGCACTCATAAGTACATCAAATAGATATATTATCTAATCCAAAGTTTGATCACAATCTTCATACAAAAGTTATTCTAAGTTATAATTTCATCTTGCTGTCATAACAGTGACAGGAAGTCTAAAACAATAAAAATAGTCTATAGGTTTGTCAAATTGACATAAATCTCAAGTCCATATTACAATCATTTCCTAATAAATATTCATCCTAATTACTTTCAGCAATCAGTGACAGGGACTATTTCAATCCAATTATCTAACCAAAGTTCACGATTCAATCAAAATAACTTATTGTCAAAACTACGACAAGAAGTCCCAAAAACAACCAAACAGTCTCCCTATTGCAACTGTGACAGGAACTGTTGTAGAAAATAAATAAAGTGAGCAGAGAACAGAATTAAATTGGTTTTTTGATCATGAATATAAATATAAATGGTTTTTGAGTATTATCCTTGACATGAAATAATATAGTAATCTACTATCTCGGTTTCGAGTTATCACATTAATTTTAATGAATTTTAAACAAAGCTACAGGCTTAATTTGTTCAGCTACAGGAAAATAAGAAGTTTGCAGTCATGAAGGTAGCTACAGGATCTGATTTCTCAATCCACCAAGATAACGATGGATCCACTACAGTCAAGTATTACTCCAAAAGAAGCTACATGAATTTATAGTTTGTCTATTCTAAGAGGCTTTGTTCATCAATAAAGAGGTTGATTTGCTAGTCTATCATTGATTTCAGCCAGCATACAAAAGAATATAGTCATAATAATGTTTTACAGAGAGTTATTTAACAGCCATCTAAAAGTCAATTTATAGTTTTCAACAGTAAAAAAATCAAGATCTGAATAATAAAGCTTGCTAGGCATAGCGACAGATATAAACAACATGGTTTCTAGCAGTCGAAGTTTTTAACAAGCTAAAGCAAACATCAATATCATAAAACACCAACGATCGGTCAAGACAAGAGTAGACAACAAGCAAGAAAAGTGGGTCAATCTATTTTAGTAATTCTAGATCGCCCAAGAAGCAGACATAATGGCTATAAAGTAGGTCAATGACCAGAAAGGAAGGCGATTTCCTTAGCAGAAATGGCCAGAAAGAATAAGTGGCTAGGAAATAGGGTATGCGGCCACAAGTAGCAGGTCGATCTAGGTTTGCAAGTTCACCCAGGCAGAAAATAAGAAGAGGGCGACTTAGAGAATGAGTCAATCAGCCAGGCAAAAAGATAAGTGGCCAGCATACATAGGGATGGCCAAACAAAACAGTCGCCCAAAAACAACTGATAAAACCATTTTTAAAACAACCAAATCAATATGATTATAATGTAAGAAATACCAGATGAAAAACTGGGAAAAACGGTGATTGGTGGAGTATGCAGCTATTATCACTACCTCTTTATCTTTCTCCTGTTGCTCTAATTCCTTCTTGCCTCTGTTGCTCAAGAAAAACTAGCTTCCTTCTCTACAAATCGTGGGGTCTTCTTATGAGTTCGTGGTATTTATGGCTGCCAAGAACTTTCTTTTTATCAAAGTTTCTCTCCCTTATTTTTGGCGATCACAGAATTTAGGTTTTAGAACTGAAGTTTGTATTTTCAGTTTGCATGGAAATCCTCCAATCAAAAAGGCCCATAATTCCATTTAAAATAAAATAATTGCTAATTTAATTAGCTTACTATCACATAAATGACAGTAACTAATCTTTTAATTCTTTATCAAAACTCTAAATATAATAATGCGATTTTTAATATTATTTAACTATTTTAATTAAAACAAAACCATTTAAATAATCAAGAAGAGAAATGCAATACAATATTGCATATATATATATATAATTTAATATATTTATTTCTTTTTAAGGAACATATTATCTTCCAAACATCTATAAACAATATTTTATCATTTATTTAATTAAACTACAATACATCTTTTAAATATTATTTGAAAAGACATTAAATTTAAGTAATCACATCATGCATTCGAAAATGATTAATAATCATGCATTAATGCAATAAAAGCTATTTGATAATGCATATGCAACTACGTGATGTGTGTGATTGCATTAGGGTAATCCATTCATCAGTTCTTGCTAAGTGGCTAAAACACCTCTACCTCAACCATGCTCTCGTCTTCGATGAGTACCTGCATCCATTTGCACTCAACTCAATGTCAATAGGTTAGTGTCTCCAAAACAAAGCAAAGGCAAATCATTGTAATCATGTCTGTAATATTTAGCATTTAAAATAATTTCCAATTTCCATCAATATAACTCATAATAATTATCTTTATGTATGCCAAATTACTTAAGGTAAAGTCAATCACAATAATTGTTCACTAATCTAGAATAATCATATTTATTCATAAAAATGAGACGTGACACTCCAATAATAGATACACACCCCATGCTTTCTGATTTTCCAGATGAAGGGATCTTCAACTTCTCTACATTGGTCAAATGGAAACTATATTTTGACAAGTCCTACACTCAACATGGTTCCGAAGTAGGAATTCTCTTTATCACCCCACAAGGTGATTGTATCCCCAAATCATATTGGCTTGGTTTTCCCTGCACAAACAATATAGCTGAATATGAAGCATTACTCATAGGGCTTCGAATGGCAATTCAATGGAATATCAAACAACTACAAGTTTATGGAGACTGTCAACTAGTCATTTGCTAGGTCACCGACGAATATCAAACTAAAGATGACAAGTTGATGCCCTATAAAAAGATGGTTGAGAACTACAAGAAGCACTTTTGTAGTCAATCATTTGATTAGATTCCTAGAGTAAATAACAAGGTTGTTGATGCAATGGAAACTATTGGATCCCTCTTGGATATGCCGACAAATATACAACACTGTGAGTTCTTAGTTGAGCAACTTCTGATACTGGCCATTAATGTTCCACCCACTAAAATTATCTACAAACTTGTTGGTCCCAACCCACCATAGTACCAAGACATTTACAACTACCTTCACAATAACACCCTTTCACCTAACCTTACATCCACCCAAAAGAAGACTTTCATCTGATGTGCCTCTTGCTTCACTATCCTTGGAGATTCATTATATTGATGGAGTCTTGATGGTATCCTCCTTAGATGTTTAAACTCAAAAGAAGATGACATTGATTTAAGAGATGTACACGAAGGTATCTATGGAGCACATTCCACTGTCCTAACCTAGCAAAGAAGTTGCTGCGAACTGGATATTATTGGCCCACAATGGAACAAGATGCTCATCAGTTCACCAAAAGATGTCTTCAGTGTCAGTAACATGGAGATTTAATTCATGCACTTGCTCATCAGCTACAACCAGTTACTACTCCTTGGCCATTTTCACAATGGGGTCTCAACCTCGTAGGCAAAATTCATCCCTCATCTTCCAATGGCCACAAGTTCATTATCACCACCACTGAGTACTTCACAAAGTGGGTGGAAGCTATCCCCATGACTTACATTACTGGCAAACAAATTGCTAATTTTATCTTACATTATATCATTTGTTGGTATGGTATCCCATGGCTATAGTAACTGATAATGGCAAACGTTTCAAAAACCAAGATGTCTGTGCCTTGTGCATTCAATACCATATCCAACATCACTTTTCCACTCTGTATTATCCACAAAGCAATGGCCAGGCTGAGGCTTCAAACAAAACTATCCTAAAAATACTCAAAAAGATAGTCAATGAAGTCAGTCGTGATTGGCATCTGCAGCTTAATCCCACCTTATGGGCATATCACAGAAGCATTAGAACCCCAACCGGTGCCACACCATACACTTTAGTCTATGGGACTGAAGTTATTTTGCCTATTGAGGTCGAGATCCCATCTCTTTGTGTCTCCATGTAGCATCTTATTGATGGGGAGGAGTACAAAGTTTCTAGGTTGCATGAATTAGAGTTACTAGATGAAAGATGCCTCACAACATTGAATCATCTTCAGGTCTACCAAAACCACCTACGTCATAGTTACAACAAGAAAATCAAGGAAAGCCAGTTCCAAGTAGGTGATCTCGTTCTGAAAGAAAATTAGAGGAACTAACATGATCAAGATAAAAAGGGAAAATTTGAACCTAACCGGTTGGGACCTTCTGTCATCATAGCATTTTATGGATCAGGGGCATATACACTAGCAACAATTGAAGGAGTTCCTCTCAATGAACCCCTCAATAGTGTTCATCTTAAGAATTTCTATGACTAATCCTCAGAGTATCCTAACAGAAAAATATCAAAGAAAATGAAAAAATATCAAAAAAATAGAAAACTACCAAAAAAATTCCATCCTCTGGTGAAAACCTAGTAAACAGGCACCTTGGATAAGTACCATAGTGAAAACCTAGCAAACAGGCACTATGTGTAAAATTCAACATCCACCATCTATTGGGTCTTTCCATCCATCCTTCTCATTTTCATAATAAAGCCTCTCCATCCATAATAAAAATTGTTGATGTTTGCATTTCCACATATCCATCTATCATGGCTTGGAAATTATTAATGTCACGTGTTATCTCTTAGTCCAATCCATAGTTAGTTCATCTGTCATTCATCCATTATTCATCCATTGTCAGTCCCATCCATGGTCAATCTATTTCTTTGTAATAAATACTTTACTTGAATGGGGGCACATTTCTTTAACCTAGGTCTAGGAATGGATCCTTGTTTTGACTCAAGGGAAGTTGTCACACTTTCAATCACTTTCCGTAATCCATCAACACTATCATCATCTCATCCATCAACACTATCATCATTCATCCATAAACAATATCATCATCTCATCCATCAACACTATCATCACTCATCTATCAACACTATCATCACTCATCCATTAGCACTTTCATCATCTCACCAACCAGAACTACACATCATCATCATCATCATCATCATCATCGTAATGTGCCTTGATCCCATGGATACAGGGTATTTAGGCAGTCTAGAATATGAAGGAAGTATCCAATACTTAGGCACATATGATACACCCATCATCCATCTCAATCTATAATAAATCCAAAATTTTCACTCCATCCATCTACCACAATCCATCCTATTCACTTACCACCTAGACTTGACTAACTCAAGCAGAACGTAAACTATGCATCTTTTGAAAGCTCAAGTACTTATCAAATCAGAAACAAAAAGGCTACTCTTAAGATGATACACCAACTAATACCGCTTGCTACATCTGGTACATCCATCTATCCTAGATCCAAAGCCTTTATCAGATATATCTTTCCTACAATAAGGCCCAATCTATCTGGAACACCCTCTTTGGCAAGAGAACTTGATGGTTGTGTATCTTTTTTATAAGTTAGTCATTTTCCTTTTGATTTATCTTTTGTTCGTTTCTAATACTTATCCAAAACTACCTTAATCTTTCTATATCTTGGTATGTCACGATGCAGTATGGATTGGGGCATAGTCATTGCTTTTGTATGTTGTGTTTGTGGGATGATTTTATTATCCTATTAGGATTAATATGTATCTTGTGTGTGTTGGAATTTGCATTTTGCATATCAATACTTTTTGCATCTAAGGTTCTGCAAAGACCTTGTGTATTAAGACTATTCTACGCTAAGACTATTTTCCATTCACATATCCGACAAGGTTCTATTATGTCTAGTAGAAATAAATCAAATTGTTTGTCTGCAGAGTCAATGTCCTATGCATTGGATACATCGTCACCCTGGTTCTTATACCTTGGTGCATAAAATCTATATGCTATATCAAAATAAAGGATTGCTCTATATATGTCAGCATAACTCCTCCCAATAAATCCATTGTTCCTTCATCTGTACTAAAGTTCTTTTCCAATTATTTCATCTTAATCTTCATCATTTGTCTCTCTATGATTAACTTTCTTCTCATTATTTTCATTTGTCATCAATTGTTCTCAATTGTTATCATTTGATATCATTCGTTATCACATCATTATCGTTTGTTTTTATTTATCATCATTATCATTTGTGATCAATTGTTCTCAAATTGTTATCATTTGGTTATCATTTGTCATCATTTGATTATCTCTTTGTCATCATTTGTGTTATCATTTGTTTATCATTGATTACCATTTTTGACATCAATTGTCATTATCATTTGTCATCAATTGTTATCATTTGATTGTCATTTGTGTTATCCTTTGTTATCATTTGTTATCATCATTATCATTATTATCATTTGTGCCATCAATTGTTATCAATTGTTAAAACATTTATTATCATTTGGTATCATATATCCATTATCACTTAATCATGTGTTATCATCATAATCCATTTCATTATCATTTGTTATCCATTTCTATCATCCTTTGTAATCCAGTTAACTTAATTACTTGTTATCCATTTCATTAACATCATTAAGACATCATACATCATAAATCCATAAATACTCATCTATTCTAATCCATTTCACATCACACATAACATATACATCCATAACATCGTAACATCATCATCATCATGACATCATCAATAAAATAAAACATCATAAACACGATCATATAAATGATCACCATATAACTATCATCATATATCATACAAAAAATGTTCATAATATAGTGTCTATGTACATAAATACATCATTAGCCCGCATGCATCAAAATACAAAATATACATCAATATCATAACATCATAATAATACAGTGTCTCATGTGGAACTCCCCCCTCTGAAGGAGCCGACTGTGAGCCTGATACTGGAGGAGGAGACTGGCAAGGTCCCTGTGCCCCTAAAAGTTGCTCTAGCACTAGTGGTGTTTGTCCTATACCCACTCTAGGAGGCCCCATCACGGAAGGCCTTGACCTCATTGATCTCGAAGCCCCTGACTTGCTCCATCTGCTAAAGCTATGCACCCTCTGATCTGTAGGAACCACACTCATATATAAAGAGTGGTAGTACTCTACCCTCTATCCAACCTGTGCCAACTGATCCTGTATGGCCATCATGTCACTCCACATCTATGCCATGCTGCCACTCGCTATAACACCCTGTGTTGTGTCTAGCTGCTACTGTAATTATGCAGTGACAACCCTGGCTACATCCCTCTCTGCTATGGCCTAGTGTAGTTGACTATCCCCATCCCATGTTTATGCCTGTAGCATTTGTAACTATGCTTGTAGCACATGTAGCTATCCCTACAGGGTCTGTCTCTGGAGGAGTGCAATGTCTCCCTCCGCAGTCAAGCCTACAACTACTCCCTGTAGTCGCTCCACCTCTAGCTGTAAACTATCTCAAGAGGCTCGTAATATATCAAAATCCTCCTCATCTCTCGAGATATTTGCCTCTACACCTGCCTCTCCCCTTGGCTCTACCTTTGCCCCTATCTCTGCCTCTACCTCTGCCTCTGCCTGGGGTTGCCCTCCATCTCCTCCTCCTCTACTTGCATCTGGTGAGATGGCTACATTCCCTCCCTCCACCCGCTATCTAACCCATCTCCCAACGGGAGGCTCTGCCACCTATCCTATCTATGTCCTAGGCATCATCAACCTAATCGACCTATGTGTTGCCCACCATGTGTCAAAATCAGGGCCGGTCCCTGCATCATCCACAACTATTGCTAGAGGTACCCATGGTACAGGTTGTAATGCTTGGAACTCTGCCAACATGGCCTATCTGTCTAGTGGTGCACCCCATGTACTCCTATGCCTTTAACCACCTAGGGAGAGATGGCCTCATGCACTAGAGTTGTCTGATACTCCCCAAACTATCAACACACTCTGTCTAGCATGTATCACTCAATAATTAGATCTATCTGACCTAGGATGTATCTTGTTTGCTAGACATAGGCTAGCAACCTCATGTCATCATCCCATGCCTCACAGTCTCTCCATGGTCTCCATATGACTGTGTCAATATCGTCTACCATCCACCACTAGAATGCCATATCTCTGACCCACTTGTAGTGAAGGACCTCTGAATACATCCAGTAGTATGGGTGGTCCATAGTCCTTGCCCTATCGTACACTAGCCTAAATACTGCAATGTGTTCCCAAGCCCATATTTGTAGCAAGGCTACCCTACATATGATATATTGGCTCCTACTATAGACACAATTGTGTAAGTCCTTGTATAAGTGGACCAATACACATGGACCCCATGCAAAAAACTCCCCCTTCATCATCCTCTCTAGAACATCCCCCCATCCAATCAAGAATTGTCTCGATCTCCTCCCTGGCACCAACATGTACCCAATCAATCCTGTAATGAATACTGGCAATGGGGCATCATCCTCCACCTGTATCAAGTCCAGATGTGTCCCCTTAATAGGAAAGTCCTCATTTGTGAACACTCACTCAAGTGCCTGTGTACCTTTGTGTAGGTCATATCTCACTAATGCCCCATGAATGGTTATCCTCAAGATACGCTACATGTCCTCTAGTGTCACCATCATCTCCCTAGTCAGGAGAAGGAAAGCACTCCTCTCACTATGCCATTGCTCTATCAGTGTTGTCAACATCGCTATATGTGCTATGATCTCTAGAAATATGCCTATATGCAGCATCTCGATCGCATCTAGGAACTCTCTGTCTATATTTGTTAACTCTATGTAGAATGCCATTGTCCTTGGTCTTCGCACATGAGATCGAATAGCTGCTGGTTGCTCCTATCCATCAAAACACTTCGCTAAGTTAGCCTTCATCCAGTAATATCACTAGTGTTCCCTATTTTACTTAGTCTCTTTTTCCTGAAGGAAAAAACAAGATTATTCATCTCCTAGGTGCTCTTATTGGCAAGGGTGTACTTTTTCCTAAGCTAGGTGTGCCTCCGCACGAAGGCACACCACTTTTATGCAAAAGCATGCATTCACACATTCTTCTTTGCATAGGTACATTGTTTTTTGACGCGGGCACGCCGCCCATTGACGCGGGCACACTTCCTTCCATGGCATGCATTTAACACATGCACATCATTTTTTCACATAGGTGCTCAAATTATTGACATAGGCGTGCTTTCCTAAGAGTGTGCTTACATTTTTTCTACCTTTCAACTAGCATTAAATACTATTAATGACCCCCTAACTACCCCAAAATCCTAGAATAGGTCACTTATCGGTCTACCCGCACCGTCTAGTCACTGGAACTGCCTCACACACTCACCACGATGTTTGTGACGTGGAATCGCAATGCGGTTGGCCATCTCTAGTCCCTCTTCTTCTCTCTAGTTGGTTGTTTTGAAGCTTAGGTGTAAAAATGACTAGGAATGGGCCCCCTACCACTATTTATAGGCCCCCCAACCCCTATTTTCCACTGTAGCACCTACCCAACCCTCCCCTATCCCCCTATTTTAACCCAATTCATCCTTTTTCTTCTATTATCCATGTTTTCCACTATCTTATTCTCCTTCCCACTATGTCACAATTTTTTTCAAACTTATTTATTTTTTTCCAAAAACTTTCTCAACGGGGCACCCAGTATCCCTTCTCTATTCCATTCATTTTCTTTGTTCCTACCACCGATTGGGGCATCTTTTTTTAGTTTCTTTGACACAATACCACCTAATGGGATGCAATATCAAAGAGGGGAAAATGTAGACACCTGAAATTTGCCAACACATTATTCACCTAATTTATTTCATTCCACACTAATTCAATTAATTCATCATATATCGTCATATTCCTCTATATTAATTAAATAATCTAAATTATTTAATTAAATCATCTTCCCTCCACTTTAAATAAATAAAATCAAAATCATTTATTTATATAATCAAATTTCTCTCCACTTTAAATAAATAAATTCAAATTATTTATTTAAATATTCTATTTACCTCCAAATGAAAAAAAATTAATATTTTATTTATTTATCACATGTGCTCATGGTATTAAATAATTCATTTATTTAATTTCCTAATTATCCTCACCCACCATAATTTCCTCTAGTCAAATCAATTAATAGATCAATCAATTGAGTTGACTCATCAATCAATTTTGTTAACAAATCAATCATATCAATTAACAAATCAATCAGTTTTGTTAATAGATCAATCAATCCAATTAATGAATCAATCAATCCAGTCAACTCCTCAATCAAGTTTGTTACCCTCCATAATTCATTAGAGGGCAAGGACACTTGTCCCTCTCTCATTCGCGCACATCCTTTCAACCATTCTTAGTCATTGATCTTTCTGATCTTCCTCCACCGTTGATCTGCATTCCAACAAGTCTATAAATTGAACCTCATTCTCCATTTTTGATCATCTCTCATCTAAGTAAACTTACGTTGTTATTGTTATCATTTATATTGGGAGATCATAAGCTTCTACTGATGAATTGAGCAATTCACATACTAGAAAGCAAAGAGCAATCCAATTGAGGTTTGGGTGCAACTTCGGTATGCTCCATCAGTGTGGTTGGTTTGTGTGCTTGGAAGGTAATTTGTATTAATTTATGTATTGCTTTCATTCTTATTTGTATTCTATATTTTGACCATTACACCACCTTTGACTCAATATTTTACTGTTAATCAATCCTATTCTAGGATATTTATCTTTTTTTAAATCTCTTTTAGAGACAAATTAGCAAGATTCAATTTTTAATACTATTGCTTGAATGGATAAATAGGTAATTTTAATATCAAGGACCCAAAGTATAATATACAAGTTTCTATTGTCTATGATAGTTTGTATGATAATTAATTTTCTACTAAATTTCAAGTATAGGGATTAACGTAAAAATCAAAACTTCTAAGCTCTATGTGAAAACTTTGATATCAAAAAATACAAAAAAGAGTTGCAAAGCACTACTAATAGCTTACTTAGTTATATGTATAATGATGTTGTCATCACTTGTATTTGTCTAATAATTGTTTTATCATCATCAGATAAAAATCTCATGGAGAGAGATGTAAACTTTAGGTGCTAAACAAGTCATGATTTACAAACTAGACCCTACACAATAGTGTGTAGAACTAAACATATAGTTCAAACATATTGTAATGGTCTAGATTTGGTAATGCGATAAGAATGAAAGCAATACATAAAACAATGCAAATTACCTTCCAAGCACACAAACAAACCACACTAATGGAGCGTACCAAAGTTGCACCCAAACCTCAAGTGGATTGCTCTTTTCTCTTTAGTATGTGGATTGCTCTTTTTGTCAGCATAAGCTCGTGATCTCCCAATATGGATGACAATAATAACAACGTAAGTTTACTTGGATGAGAGATGATAAGAAATGGAGAATGAGGCTCAATTTATAGACTTGTTGAAATGCAGATCAACGGTGGAGGAAGATCAGAAAGATCAATGGCTAAGAATGGTTGAGAGAATGTGCGCGAATGAGAGAGGGACAAGTGTCCTTGCCCTCTCATGAATTATGGAGGCTAACAGACTTGATTGAGGAGTTGACTAGATTGATTGAGGAGTTAACTAGGTTGATTGATTTGTTAACAAAATTGATTGATTTGTTAAATGATTTGATTGATTTGTTAACAAAATCGATTGATGAGTCAACTCAATTGATTGATCTGTTAACTATTTTTACTAAAGGAAATTATAGTGGGTGAGGATAACTAGGAAATTAAATAAATAAATAATTTAATTTCATGAGCACATGTGATAAATAAATAAAAATATTAAATTTTATTCATTTGGAGGGAAATAGAATATTTAAATAAATAATTTGAATTTATTTATTTAAAGTGGAGAGAGTATTTGATTATTTAAATAAATAATTTTGATTTTATTTATTTAAAAGGGAGGGAAGATGATTTAATTAAATAATTTGGATTATTCAATTAATATAGAGGAATATGACAATTTTTGATGAATTCATTGAATTAGTATGAAATGACAAAAATTAGGTGATTAGATGGAAAATGATGTGAATGTGGTGTGATGAGGTGAATAATGCAGTAGTACAAAAACAACAATATATGATTGAAAAAACTACTAAAAATTACTTATAAATGACCAAACATGGTCACGTGACCATTAGTAGTTTATTGCCAGTCATTTATAATGCGACCAAATTGATGACTAAACCATTTTTAGTCATTTATTGGTTGTTTTGATTGATTGATTTGGTAGTATATTTAGTCGTTGATTTAGTCATTGATTGTTGTAATCTGGTCACTTATTTAGTCATTTTTTATTCACTGATATATTTAGTCATTGATTATTGTTAACTGGTCACTTATTTAGTCATTTTTATTCACTGATTTCTGTCCATTGGTAGTGTATTTAGTCATTAATTTTAATCATCATTTTGATCAATTTGGTAGTATATTTTAGTCATTTTTATTCACTGATTTAACACTGGTCATATATTTAGTCAATTTAATTATTAATTGATGTCAATTAGTAGTATATTTAGTCATTTTAATTGACTGATATTTGAGTATTTAAACATAAAACACAAACACAGAAATTCACATCAATCATCAATTGTACACAATATAAAGACAGCCATTGAGAAGGCAAAATCGCTAAACTTTATTAAAAGAAATGTGTTCTTACAGCTTGTACAAGTCTAAAATAACTATCTTGCTTGAAAAATGCTTAGAAATAGGGTATTACAATATTTATTTTCTGTCACAAGACTAAAAATCTGAGTTACAATGCATAGAAATGACAAGAAAGAAACTTCTCCAAGTTTACAATGCTTTGGCAAAAAGTGAACTGTCAGTAACTGATTCTCAACTAGCCTAACTACTGCCACAGGTCATCTAATTTGCCCCATCAGTCTAGCACTTGTCCTTCTTGATTGCAACCAAAGGAAATGCACTGTCATATGTAGTTAGCTCTGTGATAGGTGAGTTTGAAGATATTAGGTCCTCTTAGGCATGGAACCAGATTCTTCCTTCATTAATGCATCTTTAAAAGCCTCTTTTTGAGTCTAAACTGTTCACTTACCCTGCCTCTATTACATTGGACACTTGGTAGGCAGTCATATTTAGTGTCCTTAGTCTTCACTCATTGTGGTGACTGAATTGTACATACTTGTTTTCTAGATGACTGCCCTACAACTTTCATATACTTTCCTTTTAATGCTAACACTGCAATCCTTTGTTCATTTTCTCATGCCACTGAAACCATGCTTACTATGCTTGTATACCTGGGAACCATTGACCATTGCCACTCACCATGAACATCTTACCTCTATGCACTCATTATCTCTTTGTTATAAAACAGTCACCCATAAGTATATAGGATTTAGACTTTCATTTGTAGACTGACATAGGTTTATGAAACTATCATATTCCTACAACTATATTGCCATGTAGAATATATGCCTTGTAATAATAGCATTATTAGTGGCTATCCTTTTTGCTATTTAAGACTTCTATAAATTTGTCTACTGGTTTCTTCCAAAGTCTTGATGAAATGCTAACATCATCACCTTATGATTGTAATCTTCCTCATTGATCTTTGTGCATTGCCAACTGCCCTTCCTTTCTTAAAAACTAACGCACCACCCTTGATCACAACAGCTTAAGACTCATCTCACTTTGTCTATGGAATGAACTTTGTACTTTATCTCTTGCTCACTGTCATTTATACTCCTTGAGTCTTCATGACATCTCATATATGAAGCTCTCTCCTTTGTGAATCTCTCTCATTTATGTTGCTTGATTCTTCATGACTGTGTGTTAATCGTTTCCCATATATGAAGCTCTCTCCTTCAATGCATCCAACAATAACCCTAAAATATTTTCATAAAGGCATATAAGGCAATGATGTTGAATGTTTAGGGAGGAAAAACAACATAAAATCAAGTCCAAAAAACCCATAAGACTTAAATATGTGTCTTTGCTTTAGAAAATGTGTTACAAAGTGTGTTTCTTAGTGTTGTGACTGAGAAAACTGAGTTACAATACCTTTTTTTGCTTATACAACTCTAAAACAGACAAAAAATACTAAGATCCCTAAACAACACATTTAAACTATTGCATAAAGTAGTGGGCCAAGCTATCTAACAGCTAGTACATGATAAACATCAACTACATCATTTTTTTCAAATATTTTAGTGGCCACCATGTGAAGGTCCCTTCTTTCTCTTTCAGACAGACATCTCCATCTATTTTGTCTTCATAAGCAAGGGGTATGTTACTTGTCACATTTAAAATATTTGCATTTGCATCTCTTGTTCCTTTCAATTTGACTCCATGTACAATAGATAGTGAGTGAATCCACCCAATGCCCATAGTACCACCATCAAATGGATCCAACACCCCAACTTTATCCCGTTCTTAGACTTTATCAATAAATGTCTACAAAAACAAAATAAATACACATTATATTAAGATATAAAACACACATTATATTATTTTTGACAGCTGTATGTAATGTTCCCTTTCTAGCTACAGTGTTAGTCTATCATTGGGTTCCCGTAGACTGACAGTTTGGTTAGGGAACCGTGGTTGGTTTGGCCTTGGATGGGTTATTTGGAGGTGTAGATATCAGTGGAGCTAGTTGGCAGTTGTCAGTGGTGTCTTGGCTTGCTCATACTCATACTTACTATTTTTAGTAAGTTTGGGATTGGTGTCAGATCGGGCTTTTTAGAGTGGAGTTATATTCGTCTTGTCGAGACCTTTCCAGCAAGCTAAAGATCATGGCATTCTGACATCGTCTTGACATTTATTTTAAAGTTTGAAGTTATATTACGTTAATTTAATGGGACTTTATTAATTTTAAGTGAATTGACTAATAAAAAGAAATATTTAAAGGGGTCACTAAAGGAGACATGGGCGCCCATCCCAAGGGGGATAAAAGTAAATTAAAAACAATTAAATTTCCCCCCAAAAAGCCAACACCCAAGGGAAAGGAAATAAAAGAGGAAAAAGCAAGTCATTTGGATATGTTATGTTTTATGATATTTTCTTCTACTTGGATATGCTAGGGTTTGATTGTAAGGGTTTGAAGGATTCGAACCAGAGGCTCTTGGAGATGAAAACCTCCATAAGTTGCAGCATTCTACAGATGTGCAATACCATCCAAAGGTGTTAGATTGGAAAATACACACAGTGTTTGCATCCGGAGCTTCACTGGAGTTTGTATGAGAATTTTTCATGGGTTTACTGGCATATCATTTGATGTTTGTTTACACTCAGCTGATAACAAAGATAGACTGCATATTTTAAGTAAGTTAGTGGAGGGTTTGAAGCTACTGTACTTTTTCTTGCTGGCCGTACTCACCCAGTCCAGCTGTATAGCATTTGGTGATTGATTGGTGTCCATTCAATGCTCATTTCACTTCATACATTGGTCGTCCAGCTTCAAGGATAGTATATAGGTCATTTTGAGGAGTTTAAGAAGACTTTCCATCCTTGTTCTTCGTTGTCTAAGCTTCATCACAGCCATACATTCTGCCAGTGTGGATGTGGGTTTATTGGGAGTCAGTTTTGGAGTGCTTACAATAGAATATCTATTCATTTTGGGTCTATTTTATTGCTGAAATAATTTGTATGTTGAACTCTTGTATTCCTTGGTGTTTTGGAGTGATTCTAGCATACCCATTTGCTAGTCCAACAATAGTGTAAATATGAAGTTGCAAATTTGAACATGGGTATGTGTTAGAACTTCATTATTTTTTGATATATGAACTGGGTCTTTCATATTTCTTTCATATTCCTTGTATCTTTTCTGGGTTTTCACTATATATGCTATATTGTATTATTCCGGCAACACACATTGCAAGAAAATTGAAACCCCTTCTGTATCTTCTCTCTAGTCTGAAAGAACACTTAAATTTTTTAAAAAATAACACTAAAAAGATTCTAAAAAGAACAAATAGGTGTGGCACATTACAGTGGTATTAGAGAACAACTCTTCCTGCCATCATGTGAGGTCAGATTCAGACATGCAGAAGAAAACATGAGACATGCAGCCGGGTACAAGTAGATATTACCTTAGGCAGAACAAGTCTAGAACAAATTTACAGGTTACTTAGAGAGATCCTTCTGATATAGATACAGAGGTAGTAGCTGCAAAGGAACAACCGGTGACCTTTTACAGTGAAGAAGACCTTGAGGTACCGAGGACATATCCCTTTTCAAGTGTGGTTCCAGCACAGGTTGAAGAAATGGGTGATAGAGAGATTGAGGAGCCTAGCTTGCGGGACATTCTAAATTCATTGGCTAAGGGACAACAGAACATAGAGAGGAGTTTCTTGAGGATGGATGAGATGATGAGAGAGTCACAGATAGAGCTGGCTCAAATTCTTACCCAGTTGATACCTCATGATGCAAGGAATAATAGAGACAACAACAAGGACCCTAATAATAATAACAACAATGGGAGAAACATGAATAATATCAGAGACATAAACAGGAACAATCTGGGAGGAGATAGACATAATGGTGATAGGCCGAATGGTGATAGGCGGAATGGTGATAAGCATAATGGGGAAAGACACCGAGACATAGATAAGGAAGGTGAATCTTCAGTCACCAATAGGAGGGCTGCCCAGTTGACAGCCAGTGATAGGCCTGGCATTCCTGTGTTTGCACCTAGGAACAATGTTCCTGAGCAGGAGGCCACACAGTTGGATTTCCAGGAGGAGATTCTTAGAGATTGGAGAGTTTCCAGTGAGGAGTTCAGAAATGAGATGACATTTGGGGAGTATTCAAATCTGAGAATGATGCATAGACCCCACAGAGGAAACAAGAAACAAACCCAAGAGCTTTAGAAGAAAATGAGTAAAATGACTTTTCCTTACTTTGACGGGTCAGGCAAAACCTCTTGATGCAGAGGCATCCACACTAAAACCTTGACATACAGCATGTATGTCTACAACCTTTCATCATCATCATATTTCTGTTAACATTGTCAGAATCATCATATTTTCTCTGCCGACCGATATCCTCCTGCAGACAAACCTTCGACCTTTCGCCTGTCAGCAGCATCATCATATTCGGCAAGCGCAATCATCCTCCTGACGATCACTGTTCACCTTACTGCCAACCTCTATTTGTAGCATCATGATGTTCGACATCATCTTCATCAGCAGGATATAAAATATCAGGTTCCTCCCATATATCCTGATGACGACAACCTCATGCACCTTTCCTTCAGATGCTTACGTCACCCCGATATCCGACCTACTTAAACAAGCAGCATCAGGATATGACTTATCGGGTCATATTGAAACATCCTGATGATGATACCCAACTTTATGCAGACGACAAATATTTTGCCGAATATTCCTTCTGTGACCCACTTATCTCCCCGATGCCTTACGCCTATGCCAAAACACTTGTTGTCGGCAGGATAAACCTTTATCGGGTGATATTTCAGAATGTCCTGATGACGATTATCCTGATGACGATGACATCACATGCATTCCCTCCAATATCCTGCTTATCGGCCAAACACAACATCATCGGCCTGCGATGGAACTGTCAACCCAATCTACTAATGCCGATATGCTCTCCGTCGGCAACACCTTGCGATCATCACCCCAATGCGCATTCACCTTATGCAATCTACTGCATCATGTTCACCTCCATCTACTAATATGTTGCCCGATGTAACTGCCGGATATACACAGAAATATCCTGATGATGCAGATGTGATGAATATCCCAACCTTAGCGGATTCTCTTCTGTTCTGATCTACTGAACCTCTTGAGGTGACCCGATCTGCTTCCTGGACGATCTTCCAGACTCTAACAACCAACATGACCTAGCACATACCCATGCTAGGGTTCTCAACACCTCTCGACTGCGATCCTGCAAACATACATGTGAACAAATAGAAAATGCAAACTAAATCCTAAACTATTGTACATAGCCATTCCACCGATTCGACGAATCAACCGATGGAATGGATCAGCGAATCCATGCAACCACCAGAAATTACACAATGGAATCCAAACAGAGAATTGACACAAACAGGATCTCTTTATTGATTTCAAAAGATGCAAGTACAATACTCAGTCTCTCTCTGTCTCACTCTGTCTCTCCTCTGCAATGCAATGTCTAAAACCAACCGATCCTAATGCATAAATAGGAACCCTCGCGAGTACTACCAACTCGATTCCCAGCGGCTGGGAGCTTCCAAGCGGCTGGGAGGAGATCCAACCAAACTAACAACCTAAACAGCTGTCCAAACAAACTATCTAAAAATAGTAAAGCATGGTCAACTTAGACCTTATTACATGCATTGGTCTTATAAGACCTTCTTGGAAACATCAACAAGACTTAAAACTAGCTAACTGCCTCATGGAGGCCAGCTGTCAGGTAGGTGCTCCTGCACCATACTCCCCAACAGAAAAAGAACTAATGTCCCATGAGTTAGGTTGTGGAAGAATTCCACCTTTATGCTTTGCCATTTCAGTGTTCTGACCTATTCCAGCTTTATCCTCTGTTGTCTCTTGACTGCTCCAAGATTTTTGAACTGTAACTTGCTGTCTTGCAAGTAAACCCTCATGCCTGTAAATGTAGGCCCTTCTCACACATACCTTGTGTTTGTCAGGTTGTCTTACCAGAACCTCTGTCTAAATACCTGGTTGAATAACCTTAGGAATTGCCTCTTGAACTTCTGCAATGTTCAATTCTGTCTTCCTTTCAACTTTTATAGGACAAACAATAGTCCCAACTATGACAACATCCTTGTCATTCCTCTCAACTGGTTGCTGTTTGCAAACCTGTTTCTGAACCTGCTGCTGACCTCTGTCAGTCAAAACTGAAACTGTCTTCAAACTGTTGTCCTTAACAACTCCTTTCCCTGCAATGTTCTCAACTGCCTTTATGCCTGCTACTATAGGCATATGCACAAATTCCTTCTTTCCCACTAAAATGATTTTTGCTGCCTTTTGTACTGCAGCTGCTTCCTGTAATGGCATCAACACAATAGTTTTCCCATCTTTCTTGATGGTGTAGGTATTAGCATACCCATCATACAGTACCCTCCTATCAAATTGCCATGGTCTACCCAACAGTAGGTGACAACATTCCATGGGCAATATGTCACACAAAACTCTATCATGATATGCTCCAATCTAAAAATCAACGTATGCCTGTTCATATACAAAAAGTGATTGACTATCACTCACCCAAGATGCCTTGTAAGGGTGATGGTGTGGAATCCTTTCCAAATTCAGTTTATCCACCATTTCCTGAGATACCATGTTGTCTGTTGAACCAGTATCAATGACAACCTTACATACTTTACCTTTGCTCTTGCATGTGGTCTTGAAAAGAGCTCTTCTTTGCATCATATCCTTTGATGTCTGCAAACTAGTTCTCCTTAGCATCAATGCTTCTCCCTCCTCAGGATATCCATAATTGTCAGGAGCTCTATCTCCTTGATAAGTGTTTGAACTTTGCACACTTTGCTCTACTTTCTCTTCTTGCACAAGTTGTAATCTCTTGTCACTCGTTCTATCATTTCTGGATGATGAACCTTTGCTTTCTGGACATTTGAAAAATGGATGACCAAACTCACCACAAGTGTAACACTTTCCTAAAAATGTAGTAGAACCTCTACCACTTCCAAATCTGCCTCTATTACCTTTCCATCCACCTCTGAAATCAGATTGTCCCTGTCCTTTACCAGTGTCTTCTTGACCCTCATTGGTTTGCCTTGTTGTAGGGGCTAATCCTCTTCCCCTCATATTGCTGCCTCTTCCTTTCATGGACTTATCTTGTCTTCTATTCATCTTTTCTTCAATCCTGATTGCCATTTGATAACAATCCTCCACACTCTTAGGGTTAGCTAAAACTAACTCATCCTGTATGTTCAATCTCAAACCAGCCAAGTACCTAGCTACCTTTTCTACCTCATTCTCATGATGACCAAATCTCATACTTAGTTTATAAAAATCCTCAGTATATGCCTTCACATCCATTTCCTTCTGCCTTAAAAATTGAAGCTTCTTAAACATCTGAATCTCATAATCCTTGGGCAAGAATTTACCTTTGATCCTTGCTACCATTTTATCCCATGAAGTGATCTTTGACTTTCCTTGTTTCCTTCTCTCGGATTGTACATAATCCCACCATACCAAAGCATGACCTCCTAACTTGGTCTTTGCAATCTTTACCTTCTGATCCTCAGCAACATCTTCACATTCAAAGTGATTATCAAGTGCAGCAATCCAATCCAGTAACTCATCTTCATTCAAACTTCCATTATACTTGGAAACATCAACCTTTATTAGGTTTATCACTCTGCACTGCCTTTAACAGTTTTGCAAATCTCTGGTCTTCAGCATCCAAATCTTCAGCTACCTCTTCATACTCTTCAACAGCATCTTCATCTTCTTCTGATTCACTATCTTCCACTTCCCTCTTTTTGTTCTTCTCCAAGGCTACAAGCCTGGCTTGAAGTGCTTCAGCAAGCTCCTTCATCTTCCTCATCTCTTTGGCATGTTTTTCCTTCATCTCCTGCAACTCCCTTGCAGTACCATTACCTTTCGGAGGCATTTTGTCAACCTCTCACTTCTCTACCTCTGTCCTTTCAGTGACAGAATCAACACACAACAGCCCAGACCTTTTGCTGAGCTCTGCTACCACTATGATGCAGAGGCATCCACACTAAAACCTTGACATACAGCATGTATGTCTACAACCTTTCATCATCATCATATTTCTGTTAACATTGTCAGCATCATCATATTTTCTCTGCCGACCGATATCCTCCTGCAGACAAACCTTCGACCTTTCGCCTGTCAGCAGCATCATCATATTCGGCTATCGGCAGCATCATCATATTCGGCAAGCGCAATCATCCTCCTGACGATCACTGTTCACCTTATCGCCAACCTCTATCTGTAGCATCATGATGTTCGACATCATCTTCATCAGCAGGATATAAAATATCAGGTTCCTCCCATACATCCTGATGACGACAACCTCATGCACCTTTCCTTCAGACGCTTACGTCACCCCGATATCCGACCTACTTAAACAAGAAGCATTAGGATATGACTTATCGGGTCATATTGAAACATCCTGATGATGATACCCAACTTTATGCAGACAACAAATATTCTGCCGAATATTCCTTCCGCGACCCACTTATCTCCCCGATGCCTTACGCCTATGCCAAAACACTTGTTGTCGGCAGGATAAACCTTTATCGGGTGATATTTTGGAATGTCCTGATGATGATTATCCTGATGACGATGACGTCACATGCATTCCCTCCAATATCCTGCTTATCGGCCAAACACAACATCATCGGCCCGCAATGGAACTGTCAACCCGATCTACTAACTTATGCCGATATGCTCTCCGTCGGCAACACCTTGCGATCATCACCCCAATGCGCATTCACCTTATGCAATCTACTGCATCATGTTCACCTCCATCTACTAATATGATGCCTGATGTAACTGCCGGATATACACAAAAATATCCTGATGATGCAGATGTGATGAATATCCCAACCTTAGCGGATTCTCTTCTGTTCTGATCCGCTGAACCTCCTGAGGTGACCCGATCTGCTTCCTAGACGATCTTCCAGACTCTAACAACCAACATGACCTAGCACATACCCATGCTAGGGTTCTCAACACCTCTCGACTGCGATCCTGCAAACATACATGTGAACAAACAGAAAATGCAAACTAAATCCTAAACTATTGTACATAGCCATTCCACCGATTTGACGAATCAACCGGTGGAATGGATTAGCGAATCCATGCAACCACCAGAAATTATACAATGGAATCCAAACAGAGAATTGACACAAACAGGATCTCTTTATTGATTTCAAAAGATGCAAGTACAATACTCAGTCTCTCTCTCTGTCTCACTCTGTCTCTCCTCTGCAATGCAATGTCTAAAACCAACCGATCCTAATGCATAAATAGGAACCCTCGCGAGTACTACCAACTCGATTCCCAGTGGCTGGGAGCTTCCAAGCGGCTAGGAGGAGATCCAACCGAACTAACAACCTAAACAGCTGTCCAAACAAACTATCTAAAAATAGTAAAGCATGGTCAACTTAGACCTTATTACATGCATTGGTCTTATAAGACCTTCTTGGAAACATTAACAAGACTTAAAACTAGCTAACTGCCTCATGGAGGCCAGCTGTCAGGTAGGTGCTCCTACACCACCTCTACTAGAGCCTAGGTCCAAAAGTTGGACAGTTATCTTCAGATCAGCCCCATGCCAGAGACTGATGCCATTACATGTGCAACTTTGCACTTGGAGGGTAGTGCACATAAATGGTGGAGCAACAGCAAGGTCACCTTGGGACACGACCAGATCACTTCCTATGTCAAGTTCACAGCTAGACTCATAGATAGATTTGATAAAAAGAATCCAGAACTACAATTCAAGGAGTTGGCTCAACTCAAGTAGAGTGGATTAGTGGATTCATACATATTAGAGTTCCAAGACCTTTCAGTGATGGTCTCAGATGTTTCAGAGTGTAGATTGATCATGCTCTTCATTGATGGGTTGACAAATCCTCTATGAGGTTTAGTTAAGGGGTTAGACCCTGCATCATTATAGGAGGCCATGAAGAAGGCTTGTGATATGGAGTCTTCTGTCCAAGGGTTTTTAGCATAGGAGAGATAAGGAGAAGGACATAAGATATTTTCAGGGAGATTCTGAACAACAGCACAAGAGTTCTTCCAGGTTGGATAATGATCATTTGAATGAACTCAAGAGGAAGAAGCTCTGTTTTCACTACCAAGAGCCTTGGGATCCTAAGTACAAGTGTGATGTCCAAGGAAAAGCCAAACAGTTAGAATATTTTTCAGCAAATGAATCCATAGAATTAGAGACACATTCAGAGAAGCAATCGGAAGATAATGACTCAATGACTGATGTTGCATTTGAAGCATCAAATCAAGAGGAGACAACCCTACCTATAGCACATCTCTCTAGCATTCAGAGAGAGGGATCATTCCGGATGAGAAGAGTACTTGGTGGACAGAGGGTGATTACACTACTTGACATAGGTGCCACTCATAATTTCATAGATGAGGGCTTGGTCGCGAAGAGAGGGATGAAGATTGAAGAGTTTGAAGGATTTAAGGTGAGGGTAGTAGATGGATTTGTACTCACCCACACTAGGAGGATACCTAATCTCACCATACTGTTGAACAATTATACTTGCTAGTCAGATTTCTATGTTGTTAGCATGGGTGAGATGGATGTGGTCTTAGGCATGCGATGGTTGCATGACATTGGAGAGTTCACACTCAACTTGAGGACTATGGAGATAAAGTTTGAGGTGAATAGGATATGGTATGTGCTCAGGGGAATTTTAGATGGTGGATTGAGAGTGGTTTCACTCAAGAGGATGGAGAGATTGATTTGAAATGATTAGGTGTAGTAGGCAGCAGAGGTAATGGTGATTCTTGCAGTATCAGAACAACAGAAGCATGAGCATCCACCTAATATATAGGCTCTCTTGACTAAACACACCAAAGTGTTTAGTGACATACTACCAGGTAAACCCCCTGATAGGGGTATTGAGCATGTTATTAAGTTGGAGGAGGGTGCTAAGCCAGTTATTACTACACCTTACAGGCACCCAAAGAGATATAAGGATGAGATCAAGAAAACTATCAAAGAGCTTCTCGAGATGGGGCACATAAGGCCAAGCAAAAGTCTATTTGCCTCATCAATGGTCTTGGTGAAGAAAAAAGATGGAACTCTCTGGATGTGCATTGACTACAAAGAGTTAAATAAAATACCATAAAGAACATATACCCTATTCCCCGTATTGATGAGCTGATAGATGAGTTGTACAGGGCATGTTACTTCTCCAAAATAGATTTGAGATCTGGATATCACTAGATTCAAGTCAGGGATGAAGATGTGGAGAAGACAACTTTTAGGTGCCATTATGGGCACTTTGATTTCCTGGTCATGCCTTTTGGTTTGACCAATGCACCAGCCACCTTCCAATCTTGTATGAACAAGGTGTTCAGAGAATAGTTGAGGAGATTCTTGTTGATATTTTTTGATGACATATTGATTTACAACAGGACTTGGGAGGAGCATCTGAAACACATTGACATTGTTCTAACCATTTTAGAGTGGGAGTCATTATATGCAAAAATGTCAAAGTGTGAATTTGGGATGACCGAGTTGTTATACTTAGGTCATATTATCAATGCTGGTAGTGTGAAGGTGGACCCAGAGAAGATTCAGGCAATCATTGACTGGCCACCACCAAAGAATCTCACTCATCTTAATGGATTCCTTGGTCTTTGTGGGTATTACCGCCATTTCGTGAAGGGGTTTTCATAGTCAGCTGCCCCCCTCATAGATCTGACTCAGAAGGATGCTTTCAGTTGGTTGAGAAGTGCATAGGAGTGTTTTGATAGGTTCAAGGAGATCATGAGTACCTATCCTATGTTGGTTATTCCAGATTTCAGCAAACTTTTTGAGTTATAGTGTGATGCCTTAGGGGAAGGCATTGGTGTGGTAATAATGCAGGATAAACACCCCGTAGCATTTGAGAGTAGGAAGTTGAGGGGTGTAGAGCAGAGTTACAGTATATACAACAAGGAGATGTTAGCCATCATTCATGCATTGGCTAAGTTCAGACAGTATCTAGTGGGGAGAAAATTTGTGGTGAAAACATATCACAACAGTCTGAAACATTTCCTTGGGTAGAAGGACCTGTATGAGAGGCAGCAGAAGTGGGTCAGCAAAGTTCAAGCCTATGACTTTGACATTGTTTATGTTAAAGACTAGAAAAACATAGTTGTTGACACTTTGTCCAGGAGACCCCATTTGTGTGCACTAGGTGCTATTTCAGATGATTGGAGAGAGTTGATATCTACAGAGTATGCTAAGGACAAATGGGCTACTGGGATTATAGATGGCACTATCAAGGATGACAGATATACAGTGGTAAATGACTTGATTGCTTACAAGGATGAGATCTTCTTAGTGCCAGAGTCTGAGATGAGTAGAAGGTTTTGAGAGCATTCCATGACTTGCCTATGGTTAGACATCCTGGTTACTTCAAAACATACAAGCAGGTTAGAGAGCGTTTCACTTGGAAAGGCCTCAAAATTGAAGTGTTGAGATATGTGAGAGAGTGCCCAACATGCCAGCAGAATAAGCAGGAGCACTCTTTTCCAGATGGATTACTGTAGCCCCTACCCATTCCTAAGAGGAAATGGGATAGTATTTCTATGGACTTTATCACAGGGTTACCTAAATTTTAGGGTCGGGATTGCATTTATGTGGTAGTGGATAGATTGATGAAGTATGCTCACTTCTTTGCCGTTCCTACAACCTACACTACATCTCAGGTTGTAGATTTATTTTTCAGAGAGGTATTTCGTCTACATGGGTTTCCACGGAGTATTGTGAGTGATAGGGACAACAGGTTCTTAAGTAAGTTTTGGCAGGAGCTCTTCAGGTTGACAAGGACAGAGCTCACCCCCATCACGAGCTACCACCCACAGACCGATGGCTAGACATAGATTGTCAATAAATGGGTGGAAGGATACCTCAGAAATTATGTAGCAGGGCAGCAAAGGGCATGGATTAAGTGGCTTCACATGGGCAAGTATTTCTATAAATCCACTTATCACGTGTCAATCCAGATGTCACCCTCCATGGCTCTATATGGGTATGAGGCACCAAGTTTTGTTGATTTATTGTTTGGGGATAGCAGAGTGCCTAAGGCCAAAGACCTTCTTCAGGAGAGTCAGGATATCATGAGGTCTTTGAAGGAGAATATACAGAAGGCTCAGAATCAACAGAAGCAGTATGCCAATCAACAGAGGACTAGGCAATCATTTGAGATAGGTGACATGGTATATTTGATGCTACATCCCTACAGGCAGTCCACTCTCAAGAAGAGTGGGGCAGAGAAGCTTAAGCCACACTACTATGGACCTTTCAGGATCTCCAAGAAAATTGGAGAAGTGGCTTATGAGCTAGAGTTGCCAGCAGGTAGCAGGGTACAGAATGTGTTTCATGTATCTTGCCTCAAGAAGGCGTTGGGGCATAATGTGACACCATCAGCAAAGTTACCTCCTCTTCATGAAGAGGGGAAATTGATTTTGGTACCTGAGGCTATAATTGATACCAGGGAACCTACTTTGAGGACGAGGACTATTAGAGAATACCTAGTAAAATGGAAAAACCTGCCAGTGGAGGATGCTACTTAGGAAAATGAGCAGATATTAGAGCATCCTAATCTGAGATTGCTTGAGGCAAGCAATCTTAGGGACGACAGACTGTAATATCCCCTTTCTATCTATAATGTTAGTCTATCATTGGGTTCCCGTAGACTGACAGTTTGGTTAGGGAACCATGGTTGGTTTAGCCTTGGATGGGTTATTTGGAGGTGTAGATGTGGTTTGGATTCAGTTGGAGCCAATTGGCAGTTGTTAGTGGTGTCTTGGCTTGTTCATACTCATACATACTATTTTTAGTAAGTTTGAGATTGGTGCCAGATTGGGGTTTTTAGAGTGGGTTTATATTTGTCTCGTCGAGACCTTTCCAACGAGCTAAAGATCATGGCATTCTGACATCATCTTGACATTAATTTTAAAGTCTAAAGTTATATTATGTTTATTTAATGGGACTTTATTAATGTTAAGTGAAGTGACTAATAAAAAGAAATATTTAAAGGGGTCACTAAAGGAGACATGGGTGCCCATCCCAAGGGGGTAAAAGTAAATTAAAAACAATTAAATTTCCCCCCAAAAAGCTAATGCCCAAGGGAAAGGAAATAAAAGAGGAAAAAGAAAGTCATTTGGATATGCTATGTTTTATGATATTTTCTTCTACTTGGCTCTGCTAGGGTTTGATTGTAAGGGTTTGAAGGATTCGAACCAGAGGCTCTTGGAGATGAAAACCTCCTTGAGTAGCAACATTCTACAGATGTGCAATACCATCCAAAGGTGCTAGATTGGCAAATACACACAGTGTTTGCATTCAGAGCTTCATTGGAGTTTGTATGAGAATTTTTCATGGGTTTACTAGCATATCATTCAAAGTTTGTTTACACTCAGCTGATAACAAAGATAGACTGCAGATTTTAAGTTAGTGGAGGGTTTGAAGCTGTTGTACTTTTTCTTGTTGGCCGTACTCACCCTGTCCAGTCGTACAACATTTGGTGGTTGATTGGTGTCCATTCGGTGCTCATTTCTCTTCATACTTTGGTCATGTAGCTTCAAGGATAGTGTGCAGGTCATTTTGAGGAGTTTAAGAAGACTTTCTAGCCTTGTTCTTCTTTGTCTAAGCTTCAGCACAACCGTACATTCTGCCAGTGTGGACGTGGGTTTATTGGGAGTCAATTTTGGAGTGCTTACAGAAGAATATCTATTCATTTTGGGTCTATTTTATTGCTGAAATCATTTATATGTTGAACTCTTGTATTCCTTGGTGTTTTGGAGTGATTCTGGCTATACCCATTTGCTGGTTTGGCAACAGCATAAATCTAAAATTGCAAATTTGAACATGGTTATGTGTTAGAAATTTATTATTTGCTGATATATGAACTGGGTCTTTCATATTTCTTTCATATTCCTTGTATCTTTTCTGGGTTTCCACTATATATGCTATATTGTATTATTTCGACAACACACATTGCAAGAAAACTAAAACCCCTTCTGCATCTTCTCTCTAGTATGAAAGAACACTTAAATTTTTTTAAAATAACACTAAAAAGATTTTAAAAAGAACCAACAGGTGCGGCACATTACACTGTATGCAATGTCTTATGTCTTGGAACAAATTAGTTTTTGTATATGCTTTTTTTGATTCTGTTGAATAACAAAGAAGCAACTTTTTACTCTGAAAAAAAAACTAACCCATTGCAAGGTACAAACAAATGGAGGGCAAGACTACAATAGTACTAGACTGTATGAGTACTCCAGAAAGAGACATTGATTGGTAATGAAGTCCCCCCAACTGAGGACCATGACATCCCCGAACACAATACACTAATGCATTGTCAAAATCTATGTATGCACTCTATTACAACTAAGCTCTAAGCTTCCATATGTAAGTTATATGTTCTCCCTTATTTCCATAATCTATGTATACTAGCTAATTACACTTCACTACTATTCTAACCAGCTTCTATCAAATAGGTAATGATTACCCTTATTTACATAATAAAACAACCATTACTTACTTGAATAGTACGTACTTACATATGGTTTCATAGCACTCACCTCAAGTTCAACACGACTACTACTATGAATATCATGTGCATGCTCATTGAGTTCATCATCATAATTATCACTATCAACATTGACATGAAGTTGTACATTTTTGCAGAGAGCTCTATTGACAGGGCCTTTTTATTTTCGTTGTGCTTTCATATAATTGCTCTGCATGTGGTTTAATCATCATGCAAAAATTAATATAAGTCAAGTAAAGAATGCAAAAGATATAAATTTTTGTCCAAAAGAACATTTTAAGCATGAAGAATTAATGACAAGACATTAGGACATATTAACTTACAACTTAAAGAATGCAAAAGATATAATTTTTTGTCCAAAAGAACATTTTAAGCATGAAGATTGACAAAACATTGGGATAGATAAATGACAACTATTATATTACCTCAACTTCAGCATAACTATGATGATTGTGCTGCACATTCTTGTCCAGTTCATCATTATCACTATCAATATCGGCAAATCTGTTGACATCACGAAGGCATTTTTTCTTTCCCGCTACTTTGATAAAATTGCTCTGCATGTGGTTTAACCATCATGAAAAAAAATATACAAAGCATTCAATAGTCAAGTAAAGAATGCAAGCTATAAATTTGTCCAAAAGAACATTTTCTGGATCACTCCAAGAATAAAGAAACTGGGTTGGATTCTCCTACACTCAGATTTCAATAATCTACATATTAAGAGGCATTTGTATACATAATTTCCAAACAAGAAGAAATGAGATCAATAGAGCCTCTTACCTCATCTGAATATGTGGATTTATGCTCATTCCATGCAGAAACTATAGAGTTAACGAAGGCAACCAACTGCGAAACTTGCTGACTGAGACCGTATATGCAATTCAGTACATGTTGGTACCCTTCATTTGAGTTGACATGATCCAGAGAGGTTGATCCTACTGGGCATGTAACAGATGGCTGTGAAATCTCTGTTGATGAACTAGATTTCCACTTCATCCTACTCTTAGATTTACTAGCATCTAGTTATGCCATATAATTGACAATATCTTCTGCACCTGCTTCTCTATTACTGTTTTTCGCCTAGATTACAATGTCAATTTCAACATATAGTTAGTTCAATAAAAAATTGAAATAAATAACATAATTTAAATTGAACCAAAAAGCCATACATTTACTCCAAATTTGTCCATTTTGGCTTATAACCCGCCTCGGCCAAATGTATATCCAACCCTCACATTATCTCTTTCTCTCTTGCCTCTGTTACTCTTCGCCAAATATTCTTCGGAATGCATACTTTCTTTCAATGCCTCCCACTGTTTGGGACATAGAGTGGAGTCTAACCTCTCTTTTCCCTCCATGATTGTTTTTCTGCAATTGTATCTAAAATTGTTCATCTAAATTCTCATCTTTTGCATGTAATATTTTCTAGAGATTTGTCCACCAGTAGTCTCAAAAGCATTTTCCATTTTTTGTATAACATTTTCCACAAATCATGGATCTTGCTCTGCAAAACTTGTTTTGCAAATATCCAAATGGGCCCTACATCTTACACCCAACTCAGAGGCCCACTTTTTAGCATTTGGCCTAATGGGCTCACCATCTCTCGATACCTCAAGCAAGAATGGCTTCTTGCCTTCTAATTTTTCTTTCTTTTACATTCCTCTCTATAGATCTATACAAATCTTGACTCAATCTTTGTCATTTGATAAAAGCATCCACATCTTCTATTAAACCACTACCAATATTTCTAGCTAATCCACTAGTTCCATCAAAAGTTCTAGATGCAACAGGTGCACTCTAAGGCACAACAAATGCAAGCGGTCTCTCTTCATGACTTTCATTAACTGGAACTTCATGCTCCTTGGTCACATTAGGTGTGGCATCAGTAAGTAGATCATGAGTACCAGTCTCTATAGATTTCACTTCCAACACATCCTTTAATCTTGAATAAATCATCTGCAAACTTGTTGTTCCTTTAAAGCTCTAATGTTTTTCAATAATCTCTCTTAGACTTTGTTCTAAGAGATCATCACAATGTTGTACAGCACCATGTGCTATATCAGGCTGCACATGATCACCATGTGCTATATTAGGCTACACATAATCACCATGTGCTATATTAATCTAGTTCATCATGAGGTGTGTTAGAACCATTCACAATTTCACATAGTTCCACTCTATTTCATACATTTTCCTTCTATAAATCCATAATTAGGGATTCATATTCCTTTTAGAATTGTTCCAAGAGTCATTTATGAGCATCTCATATCAGGTTTGTGAAAGAAATTTATATTTTTTTTACCATTGATGTGTTTTTGTCTCTTACCACAGCCCTACAGTACATGCAAACAACCTTGGCGGGTGTGAAGGAATTAGAGGATGTGAATACACAGTTACTGCTTCCTCACAGCATGCAAAAAATTTAGTTGCCATGTTGCGGTATAAACTCAAGCGACACATAATATGTTGCCACGCCCACGCGACAGGTAAGGAGATGACCGATGGCAATGTGGTAGGAAGGAGTCAGGATAAAGTGTTCACCGCACCCCTGCAATGGTTTCAAGTTGAGCTTGCAGTGTTGTGGTATAAGGAGTTCAAGTGACTGGTAATATTACATATTGCAGCCTCACGATGATAATAACTTTGACTGGCAGTAATATGGTAAACAACGAATGGGAGACCAAAGGCTCCCGTGGCGCCGCGATGATTAGGCCAAAGTTTGGCAGTGGTGCGGTAAAAGACATGAGGGATAACATGTATCCCACCATCCTGCGGTGGTGTGCAACAAGGCTTGCAGGGTGGCGGTAAGTGGTGAAGATGAACGTAACTGTCCAAGAGGTCTAGCAGTCTCGCAATTGGCCTAAGTTGGTCTTGCAGTGATGCAATAAGGAATTAAATGTCGAAATGACTTCAGTGCTACCCCGCAATGGTTATCATTGATGCCTACGGGATTCTAGTTTTTGAGGAAAGGATTGCAAATCTTAAAATACTTTCCTAGCCATTGGCTTGGATTAAATCAATGGTCTGCGTTTGAAAAGAATTGAATGCTAAGATTTGTTGATTTTGTGGCACGAACCAGAGTTAATGGCAAAATGACCAGCTTTATGGCATGATAAAATAGTGTGGAAATAGAGATAGGGGTCCGGTAGGTGACAGAACAATAGTACTAAGGCAAAGGAAGAATGAAGTGCAGTAGATCAGTATATTGAGCTTAACTGGAACTGAACCTAAGCATATGTGGATGCTTCTCATCAGTTCAAGTACCTGGTTTTCTTCTATAAACTATTGTAGGTAGTGAGCTCTTGTGAGCAGTGTGCTCAGGCAGTGAGCCCTAATTGGTAAGTGCCATTTTGTACTACCTTATTCTTTTAATAGAGAATACAATCTTGGGTTAATCACCCCATGGTTTTTTCCCTTAACAGTTTTTTCCACGTCAAAAATATTGTGTCATGTGTGTTGAGTTTAATTCTGCTTCCATGGTTATGTATGCTTATATGATTTGATATTGCACTAATTGTAAAAAAGGGGAAAGAAAGTCACTAATTGAAGATAACTGATTCACTCCCCCTCTCAGTTATTAACAATTGGTATTAGATCTGAGTTCCTCTAGACAGAGCCTAACATCTTGAGGAAGATCTGGGAATCTCAATGGATATGTATGGTATGAGGGAACAACTTCAGTCTACTCTAGATGATCTTGATCAATCTCACTTTGAAGTCAATGAGTTGAGGGAAAGACTCAAACAAGCTAATGATTTCATAAATGAACTCAAAGAAAAACTAAGTATCTCAATGAAGAAAAGAAAGGAACTTCTTCAACAATTAACAAGTCAAAATGAAGCCAATGATACTAATGAAGATCTAAATGAGAAAACCAAGTTATGTGAGAAGTTATCAAAAGAGGTCATTATGGTAAGACATGAAATGGAATAAGGAGTTATGAAATTCACCCAAGAAATTGAAGAAAAAAGAAAGACTGAAGATAATCTAAAACAATCTCTCAAAGAAAAATCAGAAGACTACCACAAAATGGATAGAATAATCAGGCATTTGGAATCTGATCTTGAAGAAGCTAGAGACAATGAAAAATAACTTGAGAATCAGATTGACACTGTAAAAAGGGATCTTCAAACAACAAATGAATACAAAGAGAAATTCAAGATAAGCTCTGCTCAACTTGAAGTTCTTCTTGAAAGCCAAAAGAGGGTAGATGACAAGCAAGGCTTGGGGTATGAGAAAGGTGAAAGCTCCAAATCTAGTCTGAAGAACTCTGGATCAGGAAATCCAAGGAACAGGCCTAGAAGACCTCCGGTAAGACAACCAAATGCTCAAAGATATCCATCTTTCAATGGATACTGCCACAATTGCAATAACTTTGGTCATAAAGCAAATTAGTGCAGAAGAAGAATGAATCAGACTAATTCATCCTTCTCTGAATAGTGTTTTAATTGCAAAAGGTATGGTCACAAATCTCATGAGTGTAGAAATATGCAAATGAACAATTCATTCAATGGTAGATACTTTGCATGCAATAGAATGGGACATATGGCTAATCAGTGTAGATCAAAAGGATATTAGTCAAATATGCAAAGAAATATTGTTTTCTACAATTGCAATAGATCTGGTCATATTACCAAATTCTGCAGAAGCAAGAATCAGGACAAAAAGGGTTCGGTGCATCATAATCAAAACCAAGAAAAAGGAAAAGGAAAAGTGAATGCAGATGAGATTCAAAGGGAGATGAACAAGATTTGGGTGAAGAGGAGTACAGAAAATGTTGTGGATGGATCCGCACCAAAATCTGGTGCTGATATTCCTTCTGAAAACTAAATAGATGAGCTCTGACTCAGGGGGAGTCTCAAAAGAAAACAAGTTCCCCCAGCTAGTCAAATTGTGCCTGAAATTTGCACATGGAAAGTTGCGGATTAAAGGGTTCTCAGAGAAACATCTAAATGAGCCTTGGTAAAGATATGGAAGATTCGTAAGAAGTTTAGAAGAGGTAAATCTTCCTAGATTGATCCGGTTTAACAGTCATCCGGTAAGAACAGGATTCTCACAGTTAGATCCAGTATGACTCAAATTTGAGGTTTCTTGATTTGTGGATAAGTGGAATGATTGGGGAAAGGTTGATAGATAGCTAATAGTGCATACCAGTGATCCAGAAGGATCTCTCTCAGAACAAAGAAAACAAGGCAACCAGAATAACTAAGGTTGTGCATTTATTGCAAAATGGAATTAGGGTTTGCACAGAAATAAAAGGGTTCTTTGGTTCATCATTTGCACATTTGCACTTGAAAGGAAGAGAGAAGGAGCTCTGCAACAAGTTATCTCAAACCTCTCAAAGATTAACTGCAGAAGTCGATTCATCCAAGCAACTCGATTTGGCTCATATCGTGAACCCTAGAAGCGTAAAGAGGTATTTTCTGCTCTTGAAATCTCTCTCTGATTCTTTGAAAGATGGCTACTCTGAATGTTGTGAAGATCACTAATAGGCCATGCCCTAAATTCAAGAAACATCCCTATAAATCCCTAGAAGTTGATCCCCTAGGCGCATTTTCTAGCATTCCACATGGAGTTCTGCATGTAGAAGATATTAGGGTTTACATACACACAAATATTGAAGAATTTGGGGAATCCAAGCTGATGGATATCTACCACAAGGAACTGATAGATGATTCATTTGATCTCAAACCCCAATACAAGGCCATCCGGGATAAGCATTTCAGTCAGTGCATCCATTTCCCCTATTTTGCAGAAGATGAATGGGTCTGGTATGTTCTGAGTAGAATGCATGACAACTTTATGTGGTTAATGACGCCATTCAAGATAACCAAGGATGCCATTAGGGCAGTTATCAGATTGCACTCATCTAGTGGATTACCTACTCTCAAATCCGTTAAGAATCAGATAGTGAGTGAGGCAACAAGATCAAAATTTGACAAGAGAGCAATGACAATTGAAGATATCACTGATTCGGATATCAAGTTTGCCTCCATGATAATTGGTTACAAGATATACCACTCCAGTAGGGAAAATTCAGTACCCAAAACTATAGTTTACACTGCTTATCAGATGTTAAGGGAGAATATAGATTATGATCTTTGTGAGCTTCTTCTAAGCCAACTGTTGGAAAACCTACAAAAGATCAAGAAGGACAAGAAAAACTCATTCAAGTATGGTGGGCTAATACTGTGTTTGTTCTTTTACTTTATGAATGAGCTTCCCGGATCTAGTGGTTGGATGTGGCAAAATGACAAACCAATAGCCATACAAATCAAAGATTATTTGCATGGAATTGGTGATGCCAAGGCACAAAATACAACACTCTGGGGCTACTTCAAGAACTTTCAGAGTATGATGCAAGCTAGAGAGAGAATTTCCAAATCACTAGTTGAAAAGTATAAGGATACAGTATGCTTTATGGTAGAAACTGATCAATGCCTAATGGAGGCAGTGGAGCCAAGGATAGTCTGGATCATGCCAATGGGGTATGAAGTTGATGAGAAAATTCTAGAGCTGCATATCCAACATCTGCTAAGTCAGCCCAAGGATCCTAAGGCAGAAAGGTTTGGAACCTACCAAGAGCTGAGTGTAAAAGTTCATGTTGAACTTAGACAGCCAGAGATCAAGAGAAAAGTAAGAAGGGAAGTAGAAGAATTTGCCAAGAGGCATGGAATATCAAAAGAGGCAGTTGATGCCAACAAAGAGAAGATGGAAAGGGCAGAGAAAGAGAAACAGGATGCAGAAAAGGAAAGTGATCCAGTGCAAGCCCCTTCCCAGACCAAATCCTCCAAGAGCTCTGCACCTGCCACCTCTAAGTGCCAAAAGGCATCAAAATCGGAAGCCCAGACATCTAGAAAGGGAGAGAAAAGAACAAAGAAAAAGGCAACAAGATCCTATACAAGTTAGAAGGATGATGAAGAAACTGAACTTATGAGGAAGTCAAGAAAATGAAAAAGAAGAAGAAAACATCTGGTGAACCCTCTACCGGTCAAGACAAGGAAGAGAAGGCAGAAGAATTTGTTGAAAAGCCTACTCTCTGCATTGATGATATAATCAAATCAGGCACTGTGGATGGGAACTTGAAACTAATGACTGAGTTTTATGATGATTATAGTGAAACTGATCAGAAGATCCTACAAGAAGCTACAGTCAGATATTTAAACATCTACAACAAAGCATTCATTGAAATTATATCTCTGATTCCTAAAAGTCTAGAAAAGGAACTTGAAATAAGAAAGAACAATGCCATGGCAAAAGATCTAGAAATCTGGGAGCAGATTGCTATCCAACTTTATCCCTCCATCACTCCAAAGAAAATAAACATGGTCTTCAAAGATTGCAAGGATGAGTTCTGGAGAAAAGCTAGAATGAATCAACTTATGCTTGGAGAAACTGACAAAGTGGCAAAAGAAACAAAAGATATCCTCTGGAATGTTGTTAAAAGATTCAATCTTCCTGTTATAGAGGACTTAGGTGATGAACCCTCTACCATGGATGACAAAGGAGAATCTACTAAGACAGTTGTAGAAGAAACAAAGGAAGGTGAGGAGAAAACCGAGGATCTAGATTCCTCTGCTCTGGAAGAGGAGGTCCTTAAAGAAGCAAACATCTCTCCTCTGGTTTCCCTAGCAGACTCCAGATCTAGAGGAGAAGACAAGACATAAGAGAAAATCAGTCAAGAAGAAGAGGTGAAGGGAAGAGAAGAAGGTCAAACAGAGAAGATCACAAGTGACAGTGTTGAGGCTACAAAAGGGAAGAAAACTCTGTCTCTGGCAAGAGACATTGCAGAAGCAGTCAAAGACTTCTTGACAAAAGAAATGATGGAATTAGATGAACCGGAGCTACTTCAAGGACCATTCAATTTTGATTCCCTCTCCCCGGTTTAGACTATGAAGATAGCATCCTTTGCCCATGCAAAGGCAAAAGAAAAACTTTTGAAGTCTCACATGGAAGACTGTGAGCTAATAGAAATTGCATCCGATGCATTGGAGAAAATCATGCCATCCTTCCAGAAGGATCTTTTGGCCTCTTCATCTAGTAACTTAAAATCGCTTGTCAATTCAATTAGCACACATTTTGAATCTTTGGAAAAGTCAACTGAAGATAAAGTCCGGAAATAATTTCTGGGAAAGAGACTCTCTGAGGTGCAAGGTCTAATAACAAATGATAGGAGAGTTACGGATATTGGGATAAAGAGCTTAGAAAGTGCTCTTAAAGATGGCAGAGAAATATGTAAATTTTGTTTATCCTGGTCTAAAGTGACAATGGATATTGAGAAGAAAGTGAAAGAACAAGAGGATAAACTGTCAAGTTTATCCCAAAATTTTGATCCTCTTACCTCCTCCATAATAAATCAAGAGTGCCAAACTATTGCAGTCACAAATGAAATTAAGAAGCTTGAGAAGGAGAAGAAAAATAGAATAAACAGGTTAAGTGAACTCAGAGGGATAATTATCCCTAAGTTAGAGGCCATGCATGAGGCCCTAACTGATGCTCGGAGCACAGCCCAGACTAGTAATCTGATAGATCTAAAGAGGGCAGAAGCTTTTGCATTCCTGTTGAGTGGTCACATCTCAATTTTGGATAGGATGAAGAGTTGGGTGACAGAAGTTGTATAGTTGAAGACCACCTTTGCAAATATACTTCAATATATGTAAGTATAACATGTATATATACCTATGTGGCTAAGTATAGTTAAATTTTTAGAAATTTTGGTATGCGGATCCTACCCTTTGCCATTGATGTCAAAGGGGGAGTGAGGAGCAATGAAAAATGTGGAATCTAGCAGAGGGGGAGCTCTAGAAAAGTGTACATTAGAATAGAGCATCAGCCAAGGGGGAGTATAGTGTGACACTTAGTTATTTTTCACTAAGTGTTGCCATCAATGCCAAAGGGGGAGATTGTTGGCAAGAGAAACTATGTGGTTTCATGAGTGTTGTCATTGATGGCAACAAAGTCCATCCCACACATCCGCAGGACATGGTGTGTCTCTACCAGAAGTCATATTGAAGAGTATTTTGGTTCGGTGACCAAGATTAGAGCATGCAGCAAGGTCTGACAATCAAGTCCGGATCTCTCAGAGGAAGTATCTCAGTAAAGTGCAGACTTGGGGAAGTCAAGAGGAGTACCTTGATTGATAGATTCCAGGGATTGAGCCTTCGGTGATGAAAGAGTGTAGAGATATGAGCACCTAAGTATTAGGTTCATGTTTGGCAGAGTAGACTGAGGAAGAACTGATTGGCAGAGCATCAGACCTTAATCCAGATGAGATATTGATGGTAATAAAGTTTCTTAACGGATCATTCATGATTGGCTGACATGATTGATGAATTCTATAAGCATCTCTTTGATATACATCACTTGGTAAGCAAGGATTCAGCCGACAGACTAGAGTTTGGGAAAATATTGAGTATTCCGGATGCCGACTAGAAAGAGATTGAAATCATTGATGCAGATATATATACCCGATTGATTTCGGTATGAAGATGTGTGTGGTGTATTGTGAAGTGTGAAGAAGAGCAGAGAACAGTGTGGAAATAGAGATAGGGGTCCAATATGTGACAGAACAGCAGCACTAAGGCAGAGGAAGAATGAAGTGTAGTAGATCAGTATATTGAGCTTAAATGGAACTGAACGTAAGCATATGTGGATGCTTCTCATCAGTTCAAGTACCTAGTTTTCTTCTATAAACTATTGTAGGCAGTGAGCCTCTTGTGAACAGTGTACTCAGGCAGTGAGCCCTAATTGGCAAGTGCCATTTTGTACTACCTTATTCTTTTAACAGAGAATACAATCTTGGGTTAATCACCCTGTGGTTTTTTCCCTTAACAGGGTTTTCCATGTTAAAAATATTGTGTCATGTGTGTTGAGTTTAATTCTGCTTCCATGGTTATGTATGCTTATATGATTTGATATTGCACTAATTGTAAAAAAAGGGAAAGAAAGTCACTAATTGAAGATAATTGGTTCACCCTCCCTCTCAGTTATTAACACTTTGCCCTGCTCAAAACTTTCATTGTGGAATGAACTTGGAAATGCTGGCAACGAGGATCGTGGAATTTGGCCTTAACCTGTCATTTGCATTTTCAATGAAAGCTTCTAAGACTATATCAACAAATTCATTATGTGCACATTCTGCAATGGTGGTATTCCATGAGACGGTGATCGCTTCTTGAGAAAGTACTTTCAACAAATCTATTTTGTGAAGATTGTGTGATCATAGGTTCTTCCAAACTTGTCTGAATGATGCCAGCAGATTAGCGTTTATTTGGAACCATCATTTCTCCTATCAATTGTAACTATATGCCTATCCAATCATTACCACGACCAAGCTTGAAGATCACTATGCGGGTCTTTCCATAGGATTCAGAATAACTTCGTGTCGGGGGGTCAGAGCACTCTCAAACTTTCAAACCTTGATGTCAGGCATTTCTGGAGTTTGAGAACTTGTCAAACCTCTGACAATGGGAAGTTAGACATTTGAATGATTTATGAACTTTTGGAACTCTGGCATATTTAGTTCATACTTTTTACAAACTCCTGACTCTTAAAGAGATGGTTGATGGGACACACTTCAGAGCTTAAAATACATCTTGGAAAATCAAACTTTCCAACCTCTATTAAGACCTCTATAAAAATAACTTTAATAAAATTCTCGTGGCTTTTGAGGAAATCATACTTTACCCATATTTGACCTCAAAAATAATATTTTGAAAACCCCCATAGTAATTAATCAAATTTCAACTTCAACATAGGCTTTGAGACAAAAAATTCAATATCTCCCTCATAGTGGCTCCATTTTGCATGAAACTTTGACAGCATGATGGTTTGAATGTCCCAAGAAAAACCTAGAAAACATTTAATTTCCAGCAACTAGAAGGTTCAATTTTGACCCAATTTACAGATCACGGGTGAAAAAATGTGAAGTTAAAAATTTTGCAATTGGTAAAGTATTTGGACAAGAGGGTTGGTCAAACTGAGTAAGGTGAGGTTAGGAACAGGCCCATCAAAGGATTTCATACTAGCCCTCACAGATTTTCAATTTTAATTGTTTTGGTGATTCAGGTGGTTCAGGGGCACATAGGAGAATACATCAAAAATTTGAAATTTTTTAAGTTTAAATTTTTGAGGTAACAAGTAGAAGTCTCAACTATAGGAAAAGCCTTCGCTACTTTATCAAGGATAAACTGAGTATCTGAGGAGCATGGTACCTCCTTGCCATATCCTAATCCATGCTTGTTATTTTTCCTGGTGATAGAGATGGGTTCTAAAGTTCCTTTCTCTTGGATGCCAAGTCCACCTTGTCCTTTGTATCCCATATTTTTGACAATGCGAATACCTCTATTGTATTTTTCAACCGGTAATATGACTGCATCTTTTTCATCTTGGTAAATCCAAGAGGAGATATATTTAGTATATTCATCTTCTAGTCTTTCCCCATGAGTGAACACTGTTGGTTACATTGGTATGATGACCTTCTTACTTGCCTTTTCCACAAGATGTTTTCCATAAGACTTAGGCAATAAAGGCAAGTTCCCTACACAACAAGATTTTTGCAAATCACGTTCTCCTAACTTGGTGTCCTTATACTGAACCTTGACCTTAGGAATGTGTTGATTAGGTGGGATTTGTTTAAGGTGGATGGATCAATGCAAGAGGATGAAGGTTGCACTGCAATATTATTAGGGATTTGGTTTGAATTTAGATATCTGCCTTGCATAGTGTGACATAATTAAAAAGGGTTGGTATCGCTAAGAATGGTAATTTTTGTACCAATAAAGGTAAATTTCAAACATTGGTGGTATGTGGAAGGCACGGCCTACATGGTGTGGATCCATGGGTAACCAAGGATAATATTATATGGGAGGTCAAGGTCCAATACTTGACACCGAGTTTCTACTAAGGCAGGACCAACTCTGATTGGTAAATGAATGACACCTTCTGATTCTCTTTCTGCATCATCATATGCTTTGATTGTCATAGTATGGGTAGAGTCAATAGCATTTGCAAAATATCCTAACTGTTTTAGCAGTTTCAAAGAATAGATATTGAGACCAACACCACCATCTATAAAGATTCTTTTGACTTTACGCTGGTGTATGTAAACTTCTATGTGTAGTGTTTCATTATGGCATGCATTTTGGAATGGAGGGTCTTTTTCTCCGAAGACCAAGTGATGCGGGGAAGCAATTTGTCCTATCATGGCTTAGAATTGCACAACATCAATGTTGTCAGGGAGAGATGACTCCTGAAGTGCTTTTTTGAGGATGGCCCTATGGTCGGGTGAAGTGTGGTGGAGATCAAGGATGGCTATGAGAGCTGACATTTTTCCCACTGTACTAAAGCACGATTTGAGGGGTTTTTTGAGCATTTTAGTTTGAAAAGAGTTAAAAAGCTTTACTTGTTGTTCAAATCTGCATCTTGGTTCGAAATGAGCTTGAGCCATGACAAAAACTTGAAAAAATTGCAAAAGGAAATGTCTCTATGCATTCTTACTGAAAATCTACATTTTTGAGTTTGATGTAACATGAGGCTCGATCTGAGCATCTATGGGCATTTATGCTTGAAATGAGTTTAAAAACTTTCTTTGTTGTTTACATCTGCACTTTGGCTATTTTCCCTTACATCTGTGTATAACATCTTTATCTTCTTGTAGCAACAATGAAATGGATCTTTCATTTTTATTGTTCTTCCTTTGTAGGAATACATACCATGCAAAACCCTCTATTCTTCTCCTGTAGCTATTTCTTTTCAAATCATGAAGTAAGATGCCCTGTATCTTGCTTATTAACTAAAATTTGTCTGTGTAAGGCATTTGTTTGAAAGGATTATATACTCTATTTTCTCCACAAACTTCTAACACTGTCACAATCCATCATGATAACTGAAGTTAAAACTGCATTCATAGTGTAGAACCCTCATTATTGATTGTGACTAATGCATCAGACCTTGTGAATATTGATACAAAAATCTGTGGCACTATTTATGTTACAAATATTTCTAGATTTAACAACCTGAGATAACAACCTTTATTACATTCCATATGCTGCTGATTAGAGACTGTTACCATACTTCTATCTTGCAACAAAAACATAGTTGCCTCTATGTTCTATGATGACTGTTGTCTCATATGTGTGTTTTAAGCTGTCTTTCATGGCTTCCAAGACTCTATTTGCATCCTTAAATTCATGTGAATCTCTGCAGGATCTTCACGTATTTTTCTTCCTTATGTAGTGTTTATGCTACTGAACTAAGGCTTCTTTGTCTCCTTTAATGTAGACAGACTTATACATTTACTATCTAGGTCTTCTACAGGCTCTTGTCCATATAAAAATTATACCCATTGCTTTGAATTAATTTTCTTCCATAAAAGTAAGAGGTGTCTGCTCCGTATTGACTATATGCTATCATTACTGCTCTTTTCCTTAACAATATTGTATCACAATCATTTTAAGAACTGCTCTCTGCATTTGTGTTTGCTTGTTGTTTTTATGTTGGTGTTATGTTTCCCCAAAGCTCTGATCTCCTCAACTTCTTGTGTCTTCTTTATACTGCATCACTTACTGAAATTTCATATCTCCTAGCTACAATGAGAACAATACACAAGCTACTTGATTGTTGATAGATAGTAAAGGACTATCATGTAACCTGTGTTCTAACTATTCTTTGTTGTTTGTTAACTATCATTATTGGTCTATTGCTCCTTTATAGCTGAGATTGTTGTCCCAACCTCATGACAGTCCGATGTTCCATCATTCATTCCTCAGCACTTATTGCTGCTCCATAGGACTATATATGTATTTGGAAATTCATGTTCTCTACTAATGATTGAGATAGTTTGAGAATGAAAACATTGGCAACAATAAACTCCATCACATGGCTGTACCTTCACAATGCTGCTCTCTCTTGATAGTTGACTGTTGTTAGCATGCAATCATTCTAAGCACAAGATGTTGTTTCTAGTTTATCTCTGACAGATGGATTTCTTGGACAATCATTTAATATGAATCTATATACTTTTGTCTATTTTGTATACATATCCTTTAGCATCTTTTAAAATAGACAAAACTATATAGATTAGACTATCAGTTCCTCTTGTATCGTTTCAGCAAGTAAATGACTGTAGCTATATATTATTGATTTGAGTTCAAATGTCATGCATGACTATCCTTTGACTGTTTATGCTACATGACTATCAGCTTGTTTGTGAGAAAAGATTGTTGTTCTATCCTTCATCTATTGTTCCTTGGCATCTTGTTGTTCATGATTGCCCTTTATGCTTTTGTGACTATCTTTTGTGGTGGTTCCTTTACATTTGACAGTCATTTAGTTGATTCTATGACTATCACAGTCAATCTTTGGCTATTCTATGATTGTTCTTTGTTCACAACTACTATTGTTCCTTTATGTAGTTTGCTACTACGGCCTTGAAATGCTCATATGACTCTTTGGCATTTGATAAACTATACACCTTTCATGCTTCAAGAAGCAATTGTGATAGTATAATGGCACTGCATGATGTTAATATAGCTCCTATAGTTGTAGTATGACATACCACTGATATGGATGTACCTTTCATTTGCTGATCCATGATTTCACCCATGATGTGGCATGTTGATCTGCTATTCCATTATTCATTCCTCAGCACTTATTGCTACTCCGCCATGACTGTATATGTATTAGACCAAAACTACCATGTTGGCATAGGATAATGCACTTTTCACCAGTACAAAGGTGCTGTCATGTACTCATAAACATTTTCAATTGATGAATTTGCAAAAAAGATCTTTAATTGGATATATTTTATCATCTGAAAGGCTATCACAAGATCTCTCTTTTGTCTTTGAACTTCCTGAATGCATGAAAATGAAAAGACATACACATTATATTTGAAATTCACTCACTCAGATAATTGGGCAGCGGGCTTGCTGATGTGTGGTTGTCACTCCATCTTCTCTTGGACTGTCAATCATAGATGAGCATTTGCTGCTCCAATCTATGATGTCCATTTAAACATATTTCTATCTCAAATAGCTTTTATGGTTGTACCTCACTCTCTCTTTTCCTTCACGACTGTCTTTATCATGGTTGTCCCTATGATTGCCTTCCTGTTGACTATTATTGCTCTTGACAGCTATGGTCTACCTTCTGAATATGCTCCTTGGACTGTGCTTTTGCATTTGTATATTGCATTTGAAATGTTCTGTAAGGACTATGAGTTGGGCTCAACCCTTGTGGGAGCCACATTTCCTCCACTCATAATGTAACCCGATGAATCAAATAGAAACATAATTACACCTGTATCTGCACATGAAGCAAACTCGTTAGAAAATAAATACATGTTTTGGATGTGTTTGATGACTGATTGTTCTCTAGGACATCCAAGGTATACATTTCTTATTTAATGCAATTGAGGAACAATTTATACATGTATGGTATCTTGTACATGTATGGTTTGGGACCATTCATTGCTTAGAGCATTGCTCTAACACCATCATTTTTTGCCAAATGCAGGAACCAGGGACGACATGAAGCTAGGAAGGACAAAGACAACTCGGGGCAATAGGACAACATGCCAGAACTAGAACCAGTCATTCCCAGGCAATGATTGGCCTCTGACCTTACATGCACATTACTTTTATTTACTTATTCATGTATAAATTGTTCTTCTATTTCATTGAATAAGACAGTTAACCTCACGGCTTGTGTGAGATAATAAACATTTTACATTCAATAAAGATTATTTATTTTTTGGAAAAGATTTTGGATAAACCCTTCTTATGTTACATGCACTTGGATAAATGCAGTAAACTAATAAACATAATCTCCTGAATTATTTCATTTATGCACTTGAATGTAATGTATGAAGGACCAGATGAGATGTACCTTACAAGTTTTGAATCAAAACTCTACCTGAATGAGCCGTAGTGAAATTTAGGTAACAAATATATTGTGAGCTAACACTCACCGTGGTTTTTCCCTTTTTGGGTTTTCCACATAAAAATCTTGGTGTCTATGTGTTATGTCTTTATGGTTGTTGTTCTTATGTTTATTCTACTTTCATGTTATTGAATTTGGTAATTGGATTAAAGAACAATGAAATAAGTGGTTTTGTAGAATATTGATTCACCCCCCCTCAATATTCTTTGTGTTCAACAATTGGTATCAGAGTTGTGTTCCTTGGAAGAAGCCTAATAGCTTGATGAAGATCTGAGATAGTATACTCATGGTAGCTAGAAGATTTGAAAATTTCTCATATGAGAACAATGTTAAACTGGAAGCAACTCTTATTGATCTTGAAAAATCTGAAGCAAAAATCATGGATCTGAAGGATAATATTCAAGAAACTAATGAATGCATTCTAAAGCTAAAAGAGCAAGTCAAGAAGTTCATAGAAAAATACAAAGAGGTTAGTGAATAATTGATATCAGCAAATGAAACCCTGAATGTTTTAAAAGTGTAAGTTGTAAAAAGAGCTAAAGCAGAAGAAGATCAAAAAATGTTGGCAAAAAGCAAATTAGAAGAATGTGATAAACTTGAAAAAGAAGTTGTAAGCCTGAAATCAGACTTGGAGAAAGCTAAGAGCTATGAAGAAAAGTTCAAGATAAGTTCTACAAAACTTGATGAAATGATTGCTAGTCAAAAGAGTTCGGACGACAAGCAAGGCTTGGGATTTGAGAAAGGAGAAAGTTCAAATTTAGGTCAAGCAAAGTCTGAGTTGAAGCAAAACAAAGGCAACCAATTCAGGAATCAAAGAAGAAGACCTAGAAGACCTCTGGTCAGGTAGCCAAATGCTCAAAGGTACCCATCTTTCAATGGCCATTGTTTCAATTGCAATAAGTTTGGCCATAAGTCTACTCAGTGTAGGAGTAGAATAAACCAGAATGTTCCATCATTTTCTAGTCAATGTTTCAATTGCAAGAAAATTGGTCATAGATCAAATGAATGCAGAAGTTTGGTAAGGAATGGTTTTTACAATGCAAGGAATACTCAATCATTTAATGGAAAGTGTTTTGCATGCAATAGATTTGGACATATGGCTAATCAATGCAGATCAAGAACAAATCTAATCAATAGAAGGAATCAAGGACAAAGGAATGTGGTATGCTACAATTGCAATAAGTTTGGACATATTGCAAGATTCTACAGAAGCAAGGATGAGAAGAGAGACTATCCTACAAAGAGAAGGAAAATAGAGCAGAGAGAAGATAAAGGCAAGAACAAGATTGATCCATTAGAAATCAAGAAAGAAATGAGTAAGGTCTGGATTAAGAAGGATATAAATGAGGTCAGGAATGAATCTACACCAGTTTCTGGTGCAAATACTTCTTCAAGGAAGTAGATGGTGAGCTCTAGCTCAGGGGAAGCTACAATGAAAATCTTAATCCCCTAGCTAGATTGTCAGTGCTGGAATCCAACATGAAGATATGTTGAAAAGATGCATATGATAGATCTTTTGAAAGAAATTCCAGTGAAAAAGGTTCAAGTGCAGATCATTGCGGAGCAATCCTAATAGACTAAATTCTATAGAGATGTGTTTGACATCTTTTTCAATAGGGGCATTTATGGCGATTAGGTCAAGACATATAAAGGATTAAAAAGGGGCTCATTCGATAGAAAATTCATTTTCCATTCAAACTCTCAAGTGTCTAAGATGAATTGAAGAAAAATTCCAAGTGACTACAGTGATTTCCAAAGCAAATCAAGATAAGATCAAGCAAAACCCTAACTCCGTGAAAAGAGGTATTTTCAGATTCGAAACCCTACTATGAATTCATTTGAATCTTTGCAAAAATGGAAACACCACATGTGATTGATATAACTGAAAGAGCCCGACCAAAATTCAAGAAGCATCCATTCAAATCAATAGAGGTCGATCCAAATGGTGCATTTTTAGAGATTGTGTTCAGTGTGATGCATGCGGAAGACGTTAGGGCCTATATTCATGTTGCCCTAGAAGAACATGGAGATAGTAAGTTCTCAGATCTATATATAAAACATTTAAGTGGAGATAAATTTGATTTGAAGGAAGAATATAAGGTATTGGAAAAGAAGAAATTCATTTAGTATATAGATTTTCCAGTTTTTGCAGAAGATGAATGGGTCCGGTATGTCTTAAGCTGAATTCATGATGAGTTTATGTGGCGTAATTCCACATTCAAGATCACCAAAGATGCCATAAGGGTGGCTACAAGTTTAAACCCTACCAGTATAGTGCCTGTAGTAAAAGTTGTGAAAAATGATACAGTGATGAAAGCCACCGAAGCAAAATTTGATAAAAGGGCATTGACAATCAGTGACATTGAAGATCATGCAGTTAGATTTGCATCCATGGTAATCGGCTACAAGGTCTACTTCACAAACCGAGAGAACTCTATCTCTGGTACTGCCATATATACTACATATCAAATGGTTAAGGAAAATGCAAAATATGACCTATGTGAACTACTCCAACAATAGTTAATGGAGAACCTGAAGAAGACAAAAGAAACCAAATATCCCTTCAAATTTGGTACGTTGATTTTGTACTTATTTTTCTACTTTATGCAAGAGTTACCAGGCATGAAGAATCTTTTTTGGACTAGAGACAAACCTATTGTAGTATAGATTAGAAACCATTTGAGTAGCATAGGAAATATTGAGGCACAAAACTCAGTCCTATGGGGCTATTTCAAAAATTTTCAAAGGTTAATGCAATCTAGGGAAAGGATCCCCAAATAAGTTGTTGATAAATACAAGGAAAAATACTAGACAGTTACATCCAACATATGCTAAGCAAACCAAGGGACCCCAAAGAAGAAATATTTGGGACATATGAGGAACTATCTGCAAAAATACATGTTGAGGTGAGAAAACTTGAAATTTCAAAGAAGGCCTAGAAGATAGCAGAAGATTATGCCCTAAAATGGGGTTTCACCAAAGTACAAATCAAAGAGACAAGAGAAAAGGCACAAGCAGAGAGAGAAGAAAAAGAGAGGAAGGAAAGTGAACCAGTTAAGGCTCCGGAAGAGCCTAAGAGGCAACCAAAGAACCCAACAATAACAAAAAGAAGAACTAGAGGTTCTACTTTTGCAAAAACTGCATCTATGTCCTCCGATCCCACACCCTTCGCAAGTGTGGAAGCCCGCACGCAACAAGTCACAAGAGACAGAAAACCAAAGGTCATAGAATGTATGTCAGTATAGGAGCAGATGAGGAAGAGACAAAGTCAAATGAAGAAGTGAAGAAAATGAAAATTGAGGCCACCAAAGCCTCTGGGAGCAGCAAGAAGAAACCTTCTGGTAAGGGTAAAACTAAGAAAAGGCCAAGGCAAGATAAGTCTCAGACAGGAGAAGCCACTATAAGTCTTGAAGACGTCCTAAAAGCCATAATAGTTGATGGAAACTTGAAACCTATAGCTCAATTGTATGATGAGTATGATGATCCAGACAAGAGGATCATTGAGACTGTTGTCGTCAGATACTTAGACATCTACAACAAAGCCCTTATTGAGATCATTACTGATCTCCCAGATAGTTTGGGTAGTATAATGTCTGCAAGAAAGTAATCTGCTATGGCTAAGGATGTTGAGCTCAGAGAGTATACACTGATAAAGTTATGTCTGGAGATCACACTGAAAGAAAAAGCAAAAGTCTCCAAAGTGTTGCATAAAGAATTCATAACAAAGACGAGGATGAACACTCTCATGTTAGATGACATTGAGAAAGTAGTGAAGGAGTCTAAGGAAATCACTTTGAGAGTGTTAAAGGAATTTCATCTTCCAACAATATATGACAATGAAGAAATAAGTGTTGGAGATGACACATCTATTCTGGATGTGAACATGGACCAAGGATCAGACAAAGAGCCAAAGGAGAAAGAAGGCCAAGTTCCTACTACTAATATAGATGTCAAGGACAAAATTGAGATAAATCTTCCTTTAGAACAACAATCTGATGATCAAACACTCAAAGAGAATGAGGAACATAACAAAGCAGATGAACAACAAGTTGAGATAAACCCTACTTCAAAGAAAAAAGCTGATGAAAATAAAGATATGGATTTAGATCCTCCGGAACCAAACCAAGGAGAAGTCTTTGATATAGCAAGAGATACTATGGAGTTTGTCAAGGAATTCTTGGAGAGAGAAAAACAAGTCTTGGATGAGCTTGAGTTTTTGCAGGGACCAATAAACCTGGACTCAATGTCCCTAGTACAGAAATTTAAATTGGTATCAATTATGCAAGCAAAGGCAGAGGAAGAAATTATGAAGTCTCACATACATGACAATGAACTGATTAGTGAGGCATCCAGCATTTTGGAGAAGCTGATGTCGTCATATCAAAAGGACACTTCAATTTCTTCAATAAATCAACTCAAGGGACTCATAAACTTTGTAAGTATGCATTTTAAATCTTTTAAAAAATCTGCAGAAACAAAAGTGAAGAAAGAGTTTGATGAGAAAAGATTAGATGAGTTGAAGCCCATGTTAGCAAATGATAAAACGCTGTTGGACATTGGAATAAAAAATATACAGAGTGCCATCAAAGAAACCTGTGACTTATACAAATTTTGTGTATCATGGCCGGAAGCCACAGAGAAGTTAGGAGAAAAGATCAAGGATCTGGAACTGTAATTGACAAATATCTCTAAGTCATTTGACCTAGCAGTTGAGTCAATAAGTTGCAAAGAGATGCAAGTTATCAAAACTCACAATGATTTAAGTGATTTAATGATTAAGAGGGACCAAATGAAAAATAGAATGTGTCAATTGAGAGGATTGATAAGTCCCCAAATAGATTCAATGAATAATCTTGTAGAAGAAGCCTTGAAAGCAAAAGCATTAATTGATACACCTTCAGACATGCAAAAGGTAGAAAAATTAGTTTTTCTGGTAAATGGTCACGGTCAAATTTTGGAAAGAGCTAAGAAACAATGGGATGAAGAGATTACACAATTAAAGATTGTGTACAAAGATATTCTTTCACCTAAAACTAATTAAGTTAAAGATTGTATGTGTACATATGCAACAGAGTGTGACAGTTTTGCAATTTTGACAAAATTTTGACCCTTGTACATGCACCTTTGCCATTGATGTCAAGGGGGAGACGAAGATTAGTGAAAAATGGGCAAACATCTAAGGGGGAGAAGAAAAATAGAGTATATTTAGAAAGGGGGAGCAAACAAGCATTTTTCACTAAGTGTTGCCATCAATGCCAAAGGGGGAGATTGTTGGCAAGAGAAACTACTCTGATGAATGATTGAATGTTGTCATTGATGGCAACAAAGAAAAGAGATTCCACCGGCATGGCAAAGAGACTTTACTTCAGAAGGATAAATGGCTAAGTATGGGCAGTATACATTATATGGTGTAAATGATAGTGTTTGTGTCAGTATGCCTCCGCAGTTGAAGATAATTATTGTGGTTTAGGTATGTTATTCATAGATACTTGGTGATAAAATGCTCTAGTGTTCAAGTTCTAACTTCCTCTGGAAGTCATATGGTGAAGTATCTAAGTCCAAGTGAACAAAGTAAAGATAGGAATAGTGCACAGTACCAGAGTAAAAGTGTCCACATTCCTTCGATGTTGCATATTTTGTCATGCGATTCAAAAGGTATACTAAGAGGTCCAGAATGAATGTCGGTTATGAATCTTTGATTCTCTTATGGTCTGCAGTGAGATTTATGATGTGACAGATGAATTGTTCAAGCTTAAGGGACAAGCTGACAGACATGTTAGATCTTTATGCGGAGAAGATATATTGTGAACAATCAATCTAAGTGATTGAATGATTGGTGCCCACCTATATGAAGACTATTGAATGATTTTTTGGGTTCGCATTACAGATTGTGCACTAGTTCAAGCCGACAAGATATAACATTTGCATACATGGTTCATGTTTGGCTTGCCGACCTAATTATGAGATAAATCTTGTAGCGAATATATACTCTGTGGATTTCGGTGTTGGATGTGTGGATATTTATGTGAAGTGTGTGAATTCAATGTGTATCCAATCTAAAGCAGAGTTGTGACCAGAAAAAGATAGTCAAGGTAGAAGAGCAGAGTTTATGTAGGCAGAGCAGAAAAAACATAGTAGAAATTATGAAGACTTTTGAGTCTATATACTAAGCTATAGTTGGAACTACACCTTAGCATTTTGAAGATGCATTTGTAGCAGTCATCTCCTAGCAGTGAGCCAATCCTTCTTCTATCTTCTCTTCTATTTTCTTGGCAGTGAACCTATTGCAGTGAGTACTTCTTGGACAGTGAGTCCCAGGGCAGTGAGCCTTCATGTAATTTGGTATTGTTATCATAATATATTGTGAGCTAACACTCACCGTGGTTTTTCCCTTTTTGGCTTTTCCACGTAAAAATTCTGGTGTCTATGTGTTATGTCTTTATGGTTGTTGTTCTTATGTTTATTTTGCTTTCATGTTATTGAATTTGATAATTGGATTAAAGAACAACAAAAGAAGTGGTTTCGTAGAATACTGATTCACCCCTCTTCTCAATATTCTTTGTGTTCAACAAGGGCTTGATGGATTAGAAGGTTGATGGACTAGTGGAGTATGATAGGGACTACATGGTAGTGTTGGGATAGGACTAGTAGACTCTTGGATGGGTATTCGATTGGATGATGATGTAGGGTACCCATAGGATGCAAAAACTAGAGTGGTGTTCCCCTTGTCAAAGGTATCATAAGGGCTTAAGGACACTCGATTTTGGTGCAAAGGAAAACTTAGAGTTGCTTGTTCTTGTTGTGAAGGAACTTGATAGCCTTGTGAATGGGTTTGATGATGAGTTGAAATGTTGGAATAGGGAATTAGATGATCGTGGGGTGAATGTTGTTGGGTATACATGGGATAGGTTGATGTAGGAGTAACATGATGTGTGGTTGGTTGGTATGAAGTTAAGGGGGATGACACATAAGATTGAGTGGGAATTTGTTGGTTTTGTATTTGTGTTGGTTAAATTTGGGATTGGTAGGTGGCTATGAATTGTTGGAGTTCGACGAGGAGTTGTATTCGAGATGATCGGTGTTGTTGAAGTCATTGGATGATGGTTTGTAGTCTTTGTATGGTTTGTTGGTCTAGGGGTTCTGGCATTTGGTGAAGTGTTTGGATGATGTCTTGTAGTCGTGGTACTATGGTCTTGTTCTCTAGTGTTGGCATGGAGTTACAAAGGTGTTGAAGTCTTTGTATTTCAGCTTGTTCCTCAAGATATGCCTCATAATCTACAAGGTTCTCATGATCATTGGTGCCAGAAAGAAAGCCTCCTCGAAGTATGATTTTGGGTTTTGGATTTGACCTAGGTTTGTTGATGATCAAAACCATTTTCACAAGTGATGGATTAGATGGGGTTCAAGAAGGGGATTAGATTGTGTTTGGATTTTAGATTTGGATTAAGATGAGGATGGTCTGAAAGTACTGTAGGATACTAGCTCAGAGGTTGATTTGATAAAAAGTGTGAGTTTACTATATTCTAGGCTAAATGGATGAATGCTGACAGATAGAAACCAAAACCGATGGACTGTGGTTCAAATGCGCGTAATTATATGCCAAAAGCATTGAACTGTGGTTCAAATGCACATAATTGTATGCCAAAAGTGTTGGACTATGGTTCAAAAGTGTGGAACTGTGATTCAAAAGCGCATCAAGTGTAGATGCGCATTTTTTGTGACAGTGAGTTTTTCAAGGTCAAATTTGATAGAGTTTGATTGGATTTTGATAGGATTGCTTTGACAAGAGAACCAACATAGTAAACAAAGTGGTCTAGGACTGACATGAAAAATAGTGTATGTTCTAGGCTCACGAAAAAGCCCAAGTTTCCATGGGTATAACACAATTTGCAAACAGAATCAAGCACTTTTTTATTCCTAAGGACAAGCTTCATTGTGATAAATTCAGCCCACAACTTGGAATCTCCGTCAACTCAAGTATCATCACACCTAATATGGGTGCGTATACTTTTTTGTCTTTGCAAGAGAGGACATATAGGGACCTCCAAGACTGGAAGGATGACCCAATCACCCTTTCCCTGAAAAGCTACAAGTAGCTTATGCTAAGCCGGGGATTTATGTCTCATCTCAAGGGAGCCTTATGGTGAGTAATCTTAGGGGAAAAACCTTCTATGCCCTTGCACTAAAATTTATCACAACATTCAGAGGTAGATCAGGTAGTCACTAGCTATGTGGTATTTAGTTACTTTGGGGGACCAACGCCTTGCGAGCATCCAACAAGCTACTAAAAGCTTTTACCAACTTTACTAGGAATGCAATATACCCTACACAAGTGCAAAATTTCTTTCACAAGAGTGCTACGTACAATTCCTTTTGAGTTGGCACCATAAGGAAAGGATAATGCTAGTTAGGACTTGGATTTCACCTCAACCAATTTATATAGCAGTCCAAAGCAAAGATATGCTTAGGGTCATCCCTTTTGGATGAAATGTAATCCAAAAGCAGGCCCTTCTAAAGGATAAACTGAAAGTAAAAGATAGATGAGTCTGGTTTTTTTATCACCCAAGTTTTCACGAGGGGAGACCATATACCTATCACCTTACAAGCATGGAAAACACTTGTTCATTTTATCCAATAAGAAAAAAAGGTGCAACTAGACTAATCACACAAGATTGCAAAAGATAGATGTCGATTTCCTTTAAGAAATTGAAGTGTGTCTAAGACTTAGTGAGAAAGATTACAAATCTTCAACATTCATCCTACAAAGATATGTTAGAAAACTTATTTGCTCTGTGATGAGTGATAAGATGCTGCTACAAGTTGATTAGTTCCAAAAAAACCAAATAGTTAGTGAAAAATAAATCAATGGACCAAAAGTGCTTGATTGTGGTTCAGATGTGCGTCAGAAATTACTAGATGCACTGGACTGTGGTGTAGAAGTGCTTTGTCTCAGACCAAAAACACTTAGATTCAGTGTAAATGTGCTTTTATCATGTGCTGCATATGCGCATAACTGTGTTGCATATGCACTTCTTTAGACCAAAAGTGCTTGAAATCGGTGCAGATGCATGTTTTTAATACAGCCCTGCAAAAATAAGGTTTTATCAAAGAGGCAAGATTTGAATGATGATTGAATGATTTGTCGGATGACCCAAGATGTTGATGAGTGATGAGATCTGTAGCCTACAATCAAGAACAAATCAAAAACACCGTGAAATGATAGGTTAGCTCAAAAAACATAAATACTCCTAAATAAATTAGCTTAAGGAGTATATAAGATAATTGTAGGGAAAATAAATCAGCTTGCCAAACAATATATGATCAGTTAGATTGTGAGAAAACCCTTTAAAATTAGAAAATTATTCAAAAAATCCCAAAACCAAAAGCACGTTACTGTGTTGCATATGCGCTGAATTATTGACCAAAAGCATTGGACTATGTGCCAAAAGTGCTTGACTGTCACCTAAAGGTGCGTCAAAGCAGGCCAAAAGCGCTTTTCTATTGCTCAATTGCGCTTTTCCATACTGTACTTCAAAAAATCAAATTTTCTAAAGAAAAACAAAGGTTAGTGGGTCCCACCGGGCATGTTAGAATGTGTATACGTAAAATCGAGCTTAGGATAAATCAAAACAATGATAATAAGCTCAATCCTATAACATCAAAAGATCGATCTAAGAGATAACCAAATCAATGAATAATCAAATTACGAACAAAGAAGCTATCACCTAGATTGTATTGATCTCTTGGATTTATGTGGATTGCTCAATTTATCATGTACCCATGGTTGCAACAAGTGGATGTAGATAGTAATTGCATGCTCAAAGATACGATGTGCTCAACGATGCAATAAATGCTCAAAGCACTATATTATGAATGCCCAAATCTTAAATGATCGAAGAGAGCTCAAAAGGCTGAATGATTGAAGAGTACTCAAAAGTTAAATGATCGAAGAGGATTTGTTATGAGATGAAGAGGGGTATATATAGGTTCCAGGGTAAGATCGATCAACGATGGAGATAAATCAATGAAATCGATGGATGAGATAATTTAAAAGCTCATGATGAATGTGCACACGACATGTGTCATATTTAAAGAATATTTTAAAGTTACTTTGTTGAGTTAATTGCTTTTTTGAGATAAAGATAGGATTTGATTTCATAAAATTAGAATGCTTTTTCTAATTTATGAGTTTATGATAAAAATAATAAAGATTAAAGCCAATTAACTCAACTTTAGATTTGTTTTTTTGAAGTTCTAAAAATAAGACTGATTGTGCACATAGAATAAAAGGATATTTTTAGAAAATTTGGAAGATAATTGAGAATTAAATAAATAAAATCTATTTAATTAATTGTGCATGATTGAATAATACATAAGATATAAATAAAATATTAATTTTATTTATTTTTAGAAGATAATTGAAGATATTTTGAAATTTAATTAATTTATTTATTTAATTAATTGTACATGATAGAGGACTATAAATAAAATATTAATTTTATTTATTTTTAGAAGATAAACTCAACTTAAATAAATTTGAATAATTTATTTAAATTTGGAGGAATAATTGATTAATTAAATAATTAAAATTATTTAATTGTGGATAAAAGGAGTTTAAGTGACGAATTAATTAAATAATTAAATTTATTTAATTAATGTAGATTGGAAGATTGGAAGAGGATAATTAATGAAATTAATTAAATAAATAGAATTTGTTCAATTAATGTTGAAATTAAGTGATTAGAGGAAATTGATGAAATTAATTAAATAATTATTTAATTAACATTAAATGCAAGTGATTTAGGAGGAATTGATATATGCAAGTGATGTAATGCGAAGGGTCATTTTTAGATGTCTACATCCAACATCTACTTACAAAGTTAGGGCCAGCTTTTGAAGAGATCCACAATGTCTGCGGGCAAGGCACCATGCCGTCCCAATATTCCTTTCAACCAATCCCAACATGCAGAGGCAAAGGGGAAAGTCACGAGGAGATGATCCACCATCTCCTCATCTTTCAAACACATGACACACCTCAAGGACCCTAGAATGTCGATCATTTTCAACCTTTCTCCTGTAAGGATCCTTTTATGCAAGATAGACTAGGAGAAAGCACCAACTTTAGGAAGAGTCCATTTACACTAGTAGAGCTCAGAGGGTCAAACTAGCTTCTCAACAAGAAGATTATGTAGTATCTAGCCAAACTTAACAGATTATGAACCAGATTTAGATCCCATCCATATGATCTCATTGTTCATTTTGTTGAAAACCAGCCTTTTGGTAGAAAGAGCAGCATGAAGGTCACTCGCGGCATTCACACCAAGGGGAAGTTGAGAAATCAAATCCAATGCCAATTCAAATCTTTTAAATAATCCTTGACATGCACCCCAAAATGAGAAGAGAGCTACCCCCACTGATCCTTCAAACTTGGAATATCCGCAAGGGGTGGCAAACCATTCAAGGAATCCACCTAGAAATTTACACTCTCTCCATTGTGAATGACCCATGAAATATGGTCAGAAATTAACCATCAATAGTTCTGCATAAAATTCCAGATGTGAGAACCCTGTGGTAGATTAGGGGTTGTCAGGACCCATAAAGGATAATCTAAATCTAGATACTTCTTCCTTAATATCTAGCACCATCTAGTATTCGAATCACTACACAATTTCCAGATAAGTTTTTCTCTAAAGGCTATGTTTTGCTTTTCTAGGCTCCCAAAGCTAGCTCTTCCATCCATCTTACATTTGCATGAAGTTTGCCCACCAATGAGGGGAATTCACCTCTGCTCATTCACATCGTCCCACAAAAATTCTTCATAACACCCTCTAGTCAGTTACAAGCTTTCTTCATTATTTGGTTTCTGTGAAGTAGATAGGTGGGAATGACGGAGAGGATTGCCTTGATCATCTAAGTTTTCCTAGAAAGAGTGAGCCAACACCCTTTCCAAGTAGAGGCTTTAGCCTAACACTTATTGATGGTCTCCTCCCAAAGGCTCAAACACATAGCTCCTTTGAAAAGTGGAACACCAAGATACTTGCTAGGGATGGCCTAGCCTTATTAAATTTGAGCATAGAGAGAATATGTCACTGCGTTCTTTTGCAAGTATTGAAAAATAAAATGTTTGACTTGGTAGCATTGATTAACTAGCCCAAGGCATTAGCATAATGTTCAAGTAGCACAGAGATGGTAGAATCTTCCTTGACACGGGAAGCGCCATATTGATTAGTATCATCAGTGAATTGCTGGTGAGATATATGAGGATACTTGTCAACAATTCAAACCTTGGAGCACATACCACTCGCTACAAGATTTTGGATACCTCTTCCAAGGGCCTTAGGCATTATTACAAAGAGAAAGGGTGACATTAGGTCTCACTGATGCAATCCCCTGGTTGGTTCAAAAAAACCACACGGATAACCATTGACAAGAATAGAGTAACAGACCGACAAAATGTAGCTAAAGATCTAATCCAACTATTTTTTGTAAAATACAAACTTCTCCATGATTTTAATCAGAAATATCCAATTGAATCTATCATAGGCCTTGCTCACATCTAGTTTGAGAATCATGCAGCTTTGGTTCCCAGATGTGATGGAATGCAAGGATTCATGCATTGTGATGATACTATCAATTATATTTCAACCTAGAGTAAAACCACACTATTCCTCTGAGATGATGGAGGAATAACAAGCTTGAGTTGGTTAGTGATCACTTTAGCAACCAATTTGTAGATGGTGTTACAGAGAGATCGACCTAAAGTCACCAAAAGACACTAGATCTTGTTCCTTTGGAATAAGGGCAATAAAGGTGTTGTTTATTTCCTTGACCATGCTCTTTGATTTCTTGAGATCTTCCACAGCCTTCTAGATTTCACCTCCCAGAATTTCCTAAAATTCTTGGTAAAAGCAAGCAAGGAACCCATCCAGACCTAGAGCTTTGTTCGAAGCCAATTGAAATCTGTCACTTTAATTCTTCTTGGGTAATTGGGGAAAGGAGAATTTCATTGTGCTTGGCAGTCGCCAGAGGGGGAATGAAATTGATAAAGGAAGCCTGATCTTGGAGATTTGACACAACAGGGTCCGCAAGTAAGTTTTTAAAAAAATCAACTACCTCTTTCTATATGTCGACAGTGTCTTGAAGCAGGGTACCATCCTCTCTTGTAACTACAAAGATACGATTATGAGATCTCTTCATTTTAGAATAATTTGGAAGAACTTTGTATTAAGGTCTCCTTCTTTGAGCCACATCTCCCTAGATTTAGATCTCCAATATGTTTATTCTCTTGCTAGGAGTTCCCTATGATATTTTAGTAGTTCTTTCTCCTTTTCATATTTTGAAACAGACATGCCTTGGTTGAGGATAAAAGATTTTAGGGCCTCCGGCTCAGCCTTAACCCTCTCCTTTTCCTTGAAAATATTTTTGAAGGACTACACATTCCACGCCTTTAGATTTTCTTTTATCGCGATTAACTTTTTAGCAATGACAAACATTTTAGAGCCCTTCTATACACGAACCTCTGACCACCAAGATCACATTAATTCTTGCAGTGAATCACACCTGATCCACATCTTTTTGAACTTGAAGGGGCATCAGAAAGGAGGATTGTCCTCCCTTAGGATGAAGTTAATCGAATAATGGTTGGACCCATAAATTGGCAGAATGAGGGACTCCACATTGTTGGGGCATGGGAGCTAATTGGAGGACACAAGAAACTTGTCTAACCACTTTGCAATGTTCGTGAAACCTTTCCTATGGTATGTCCAAATATACTCTCCATTTTTGGGAATGATATCCAAAAGGTCGCATGCTTCCACAAACTCCTTAAAGTCCTTGGGCTTTGACTAATGTGAGTCAACCCCCACATTTTTTTGAGGGAGAGAGGACAATGTTGAAATTGCCGCCAAGAATCAACAATTCATTTTTGAAATCCAGAAGAAAATAAGAAACATCCTTCCATGTCTTAGATTTATCCACCGTCTTGACCAGACCATAAATATTTAGAGCAAAAATTGATGATGTGAATGAAGATCCGAAGCCCACATCACCTGCCAGTTATTAGCCTCATGAACAATAGTCAAGGAGACCTTATTAGGGTTCCAGTGAGAGCCCAAGCCACCTAATGCCCCTAGAGATTCAACAAAGAAATTGTTCCAACCAACACAAGATTTACAAAAGTGAGAGCTTTTCACAGAAGATAGTTTGGTTTCTTGAAGTAGAATAATATAGGCACCTAGAGCCTAGAGATGGCACCTTTTGTCAGGGATGTTGAGGCCCTTGAAATTCCAACTTATGATCTTCATTGGCCCCTAACTGAGGGGCTCCCTCCCTTGGAGATTAGAAGATATTTGTTTAGAGAAGCCTGTCCACCATTAGAAGCCTCTTCTTCCGTTTTCTACCTATTTGATTTCTTTCGTTCCTTTTTCTTGCTAAAATTTAAGTTGGGTTTCAAGATCCTGGATGCAGCCGAACTGATAGTTCACACATCCACATCCCCAAGGCCATCGTCAACACTAGGATCTTCATAAGACCAATTAGATTAGAACTGCCGAATGAGGGCAGGCTGCCAGGATACCCCTATGGCAACTTCATCTCCAAGTTCCAACAAGGAAACCTAAGCATTTGGGGGAGCAAAACCAGTGTTGGAGAGCTTGGGGTAGGGATCAACAAGGGGTGGATGGGGAAGGGAAGCATCCTCTAAGGGAGGCATGGGGACCACATGGTCCATCAAAGTAGGGCTCCCAACATCCACGGGGGTGTGACTCTAGGCCAGCTCCACCCTATCCTTGATCAACGCCTAAACATCTTTTTTCTTCCGTTCTGGCTTTGGTTTCCACAAGCAGTGAACCAAAGGATGGTCCCTTTTGTTGCAAAAGGTGTAAAAGAATTTTACTTCCTCAACCTCAACCAGTGATGATCTGATCACCATGAGGAGACGATAATTTGATGGACCCGGGAAGATAAAAAACCATCGCTACTTTGATCTTGGCATAGAGATAGGAATTTTCCTCCAAAATCTTACGATCCAGATCGTGGACCATCCCGAGCGAGAGATCGATCTTTATGAGGTAGTCTTCTGACCAAAATTCAAGGGGAAGATTATAAAGTCTTTTTCAGATGGGGGAGGCACTGGGATTAGTTGAACAAGGGTCGAATAATGGAGACCATTTTTGGATGAATAAGGCTTGATCCTCGATCTGCCAGTAATTGAAAGAAAGAACCAAGTCACGCTCTTCTTTAGTCATGAACACAACCACGAAGAAGCCCTTTGGAAGGAAATTTATAACCCTAAGCCATTTTCAATTTTCCATAATCCAGTCTGTCACCTTCTGCCTTGGTAATTTTTCTTCCAACGGTCTTCTGATAATTGCCATGGTTGAAAGTAATTTTGAATTAGCCGAGGCTTCTGCAGAGAGATCCACTTCTGCCAAACAGCTCGAGTCCACGACGGGATCTAAAGGAGCACGCGCAAGCAAATTTGGAGCAGAGTGTCTTTTACTTGCCATCTATATAATATTTATTTTATTTTATTTTTAAATTGATATAATAAAAAAATTAAACCAAAAATGATAATTATGTTGATATAATTAAATCAATTTATAAAAATTGATATATTTAATATATATAATCATTATTTATAAAATTCCCTTTTCCATTTTTTAACAATAGTAATTTAATCATTTCTATATATGTATATTAAGTTAAACATTTATTTGACATGTCATATTAGAATAATGAAAAGTTATTTTCTTTTATTCTAATACACTAGGTAAAAAAATTACCTTCAATTTATAACTTAAATAATTAAAAGTTCATTCTATATAAATTAATTTTTTTAATTTAAAAATTAAAAGTTCAATCTACAAGTTAAAAAATATATATATTTTTTAATTTTAGGAACTTGTATAGAAATTTAATAAAATTCTATAATTTAATAAGTAAAGGCCAATATCATATATAAGAGTGCCATATAAAACTAGCACTTGCACCCCATAGGAGGTTCAAGGAATACGTCATAGAAACAACCCACAAGTTTAGAAAATTTTACTGCGTGAATTTTTTTTACGGTGTGAGACAATTCCGAACACTATAATGTTCACATATAAAAGCCTATTGGTTAATTATATAGATATTTTATATAATATATTTTTACTTGAATTTTAAAACCCTAAAAAACATTTACTTGTAATCAAAATTTTAATTGTATAATGCAATTTTTTTTGTAAAAACCTGTTTTTAAGGTTTAATTTTTCACCTATATTTCTAAAATTTTATTTAGGAATAAAGTTTTGAATAAATATATTCTTCCAAAAAAATTATAGCTATAGGTATAAGGAGAGAAGGTAAAAATATACTAATTTTTTATAAAGCACTATAATTTATCTTGGATTTTAAAAAAGTTGAATTCAATTTTCTACAAATAATTAACACCTTAAAGGTGACTCTATGTCAGAGCTATTAGTTCTTTAGGAGAGTTAATTAAATTATACATATGGTAAAATAAATAATAAAATATAAATGTACAAGGAAATAATTAAACAAAGTAATAACATGAACACAAAGTTATAGTGGGGAAAATCATATGATGAAAAATCCCACAAAACATTATTATTAAGAAAACTTACATATTTGTCTATATACTTACAGACAAGACAAGAACTGGGACAATCCCTTCCTCCTTTCAAATGGCCTCACATATGCCTCTAGTACAAAGTTAATATTTAATATTCACTATTTTAAATTCTCCTTTCATAATTTACTCCCATATGGAATCCCTTAAATATAGGAAAATAAGGTAGGAGGCACCCTTTTGGGAAGCTACCATACCTTGTACAAACAACATTAGTATTAATTAATATCAAAAGATAAATCTTTTTATATTAATAAAGTTATTAATTAATTAAATAGTCTTTGCAATTTGCTAAAAGCATATTTATATTATAAAGTTTTACACCTTATAATATATCTTTATAAATATTTATTTTAAGCCTATTTATCAACGTACAAACCCCTAATAAATTGATGTACGAGCAAGGGTGTAAGAGCAATCTTGCACCAACCAAAAAAATATTTCCCTTAATGTTTGTTTGTTTTGTAGGTACTTTACTAGTTTTCCATGTATACTATGCAGTAATGTGAGTCAAGTTTGTGGCACCACATCTCACTATACTTATATTTTTATAAGTTCAAAGCCTCGTATCTATCGACAGGCACAATCAATCCATCAATGATGCTACAAGACATTATAGTTAATAATCATTGGTTATGGTTGGAACCATATATTGCATCATGTATCTCAAATGTCACATTCACCTTTTATGTTCTCTTAATAACTACAAGTATTTTTTTCATCTAAGGAGTTAGTTTGTGTTAATACTAAGTTATTTATTGTATAATTGTAACTCTTTTGAACAATATGACAAATATTTAAAACTTGTACTAATTCTTAAAGTTACCTACTTCATCATAGGTCCTAAGAGGGGTAATATATAAAACTACATTAAATTTGGAGACTCCTAGTTCAAAGTATCTTGGAAATGATAATGTTACATGCTACACAAGAATGATACATTGACTTCCAAGGTTAACTAATGAGAAAAAAACTGGGGCTTTTGATCGTTCACATTAATCTATGGTCATGGATCATGTGGCTAGCTATCACATTTCATTTCTACATCTTCTATATAGAGGGAGGTTTGATATGATTTGAGGATAGGATGAAACATAGGAAGAAAATAAGGGGAGAGATGACAAGATGTAAGTCAAGAACGAGGAACTTGGGAAGGAGAACAAACTATTCTTAATACATTTCATTGTAAGGATGGCATATTAAGCTGTTGAGATCTTAAGATCTAGTTTCTAATTCAAAAGGGTTGAAGCCTAACGTTTAATCAAGATTTTAAATCTATTTGTTAATCAAACAATTTTTCTCTTCACATATAGTGTTTGTTGATTTCTACTATGTTGTTAATTAGTTTTACATCTGAAAGGTCTATTCGCTACAAGGGTAGATATTCCTTAGTTGGACCTTCCAACCTTGAATGCATTAGATGGTATCAAAGCATGTTAGTAAATTTAGCAAAGTCAGACATTAGTTGGTAATAGAGAAGGTTAGTGAAGTGAGTCTTCTAGCAAGTGAGTTTTGGGTAAAAGATTCCAATGATTTCAATTAGTTGTGGATAGACCATTGAATAGTTATGACTGACAGAGGTTGAGGTGTACTTTGTGTTGTAGAAATAATTAAGGAAGTATTCAATATGATGAGAAAATTTCTAGATCTGGTTGGATGTAGTAGAAGAAGATGGAAGAAGAGGTATTGTGAACCCTAGATTGGATTGATAGTGATGATGAACTGATGATAGACTAGTTAAAGATGTCATTGTTGAAGATAAAGATAGAGAAGATAGAATGTTGAAGGCTATTTCCAGACTTGTTAAGAAAAGAATTGATTTGCCTAATTATTCTAGTAATCTATATTCTCAAGAATTGGTTGATTGGATTAATGGTCTTGAGGAATATTTTGAGTATGAGGAAATTATTGACCAAATAGAGTGAAGTGAAAAGACAAAATTAAAAGGTCATGTTGTGATTTGATGGAAGGAAACTTAATTGGAAAGAATAGGAAAGGTAAGCCTAAAATTGAGAAATGGGATAGGATGATAAAGAAGTTTAAATCCAAGTTTATTCCTACAAGTTATCAATTGGATTTACTAAAATGTTACAAAATTTGAGACAAAAAGATTTAAGTGTGAAGGATTACACCAAGGAGTACTATAAGTTGTCAATCAGAGTATGTCATTATGAAGATAATTAGGAAAATGTGACTACATGTATAAATGGTTTAAGAGCATCAATCGAAGAAAAATTAAGTATGTTAACTATCTAATCTATTGATGAAGCATATTAGTTTTCCCTAAAGGATGAAGATAAGTTGAACTGCAGATTCTAGACCAGGTAGAATAAGAGAGGAAGAAGCAACAATTTTTCTAGAGGTATAAATCAAGGAGGTGGAATAGGAACTCATAATGATGGTGTTGTCACCTTATAAGGGGCCAGATTGGTAGGAATATTCCATATAAGGCAATTAATAAAAAATGAGTACTTGTAGCATGTAAAAGACCGATGATGTGTGAGTTGTGCAGTAGCTATTATTACAAAGGATGGCTCTTGGATATGATGACAAGTTGATATTGGAGAATGGGGAGAGGATTGCATTCATTCATTTCCTTCATGGTGTTTTGCATCTGGTATACATGGCTTCTGATGACATCGGGCTTGATGGGGTTGGGGGGTAGGAGAAGAAGAAGCTGTCAAAAGGAAAGAAGGTGGTGGATGGCATTCCAAGGAGGAAGATTAGGAAAAGGGGGTGTAGTTCATCAGTGGGAGGTAGGATGACACTAGGTGAAAGGCCGAAATAGAGGTATGTGATGTGGAAGCATCTAAAGAAATTGACAGGGGAAGGAGCTATGGTTGGCTTCATTAATGGGCTAGAGAATGAAATCAAAAACCCAATCCTACAAGAATGGATGGGCAGGTTATTGAAGGTTTACAAGGAGGTTGACAATAAAGAGGGTGCTAATGTGTGTTATGCTATGACGTACTTGTTTCTTGATCCAGGGAGCTCACATGGGTAGTGGAATGTGTTTGGGGCTGCCCAGTCTCTCACGGTGGCTACAATGCTCTCCATTGCAGCTTCATCCATTCTTCTGCGGGAAGACTTGATCAAGGCCACGAAATAGAATGATGAGAACATGGAGAAGGTGTTGGGTCATATGCATGATGTGCCGGTGCATGTGTTGGAGACTAGGAAGGTGGTTGTTGGTACTGCTGACAAGCTCGAGGTGCCTATTCCAGAGCAGACTTGTCCTTCCTTTTCGAGCACTTGTGATGAGGAGAATGATCAAGTTGATATGTTTGGTAAGGAGGATGATTAAGGTTTAGTTTCTCTTGTTCTATATACTTTTTGTGTGCGGATGGAAGGGCCTATGTAATTTACCCTATCTGTTGTTTCTTAGACTCTGGGATTTGGGACTAAATATGGGTTCAGGGTTATGGGGTGGGTATGTTTTGTCTATGGTATGTCATGATATGTGATAGGGCTGTTGGGTTGTGTTCCTGCTAGTATAAGTTGTTACAATATACATAATCTTTGAGTAATACCCATTTTGATGGGTTCTTGGACCTAAAAACTAGGTTTTTAATATAAAAAATAATGATGGTGTTGAAGCAAAGGAGAGTGTAGAAAGTTATTACAATGATATATATAATGATTACCTAAGAGATCGAGGTAGATATGAAAGCATTAGTGGAAGGTCATTAAGAGGAATCATTTTGTTTTAAGTGTGGAGGTGAAGGTCATAGACTATTTGAGTATACTCAGTCACAAGGAGAATATGAAAATATATGAGAGAACTACAAGAGCATCACGCATTGATGAAGGAAATTTCTCTAATAAGGAACAAGTAAGTATGTCAGAGAAAGGTGAGTCATTGTTGAAAATAAATTTATTAAACCCTTCTAGAGATTTGAGTGAACTAGTGCAAAGAAAAAGTTTGTTTTGAACTATATGTAAATTTGGAGGTGAATTTTGTAAGGTGATTTTGATAGTGGTAGCAATGATAACTTGGTTGAAAGTGAAATGGCAGAGCAGTTAGATTTGAAAAGGCTAGAGCATTCTAATCCTTATAGGTAATCTTTTTGCAAAAGGATTATAGAATTCTAGTTAGTGAACAATGTCTTGTGAAATTTAATATTAGAGTGTATGAAGATGAAGTTTTATGTGATATATTTTTTTATTAGGGTAAAAAAGGGGTTTTTTAAAGGGAACCAACCCTTTTACAACATGACCTAAAGAGAACACACAATGACTAAAGAGGTCAAGTAGGAAATAAACAAATTGCACCAAAACATGGAACAAACAAAATATTTCTAGTCGACAACCAAAAGAAAGTAAAACAACTACCAAGATACAAGAGAAAGAGAATTGAATCCTAGGCTCTACCAAATTATTAAGAGAAATAGCGACCTCCCATTCCTATTTCATATGCTACAAGTGATCATTTGGAATGCTCACTTCAAGGGTTTCCATATTGGATACCTAAAATTGACTCCTATTTCTTTCTCTTAGTCCACCTTACACAGACCCAATAATCCCTTCTTTCCTTTTATCATGATTATCATGAAACCTCTAAATGTTGTTGACACAATTATTGACTATTGTGATTCTAAGTTTGATTATCATGTCAACGTTATCTTTTAGGGAGGCCATTTCATTTTCCATCTTCTCCAGTCTTTCCCTTAAGCTTGTAGATTCCTTCTTCAAATGGTTGACATCCTATCTTAATTTTTGGTTATTATCTTCCATAGGATTACCAAATGGTCCACCCATATGTTGTTGGCAAGACTCATATTTACCTTTTTGAGCTCCTCTACCATTGATGAAGTTTTAAATGATATAATGTCAATGGATGTTTGTTGATGTAGCCATAGGAAAAAGATCTAATGAAGGATTGCCCAACCATGTAGCCTAAAAAATAAATACACACAATAGAACTCAATGAAATAGTAACATGTCCTTTATTGATTCACAATCATAACTTATTACAGTCTACTGCAATGGGTTTACAACATGCTAGAATACAACCATTTGATTACAAATGGTCACACTCTCTGTGATTTAGAGAATTTGAATGATATTGCAATACAATGCCAATGCCAAGCTAGAAATCTATCTAATTTCTAAATTATAATCATGAGAAGTGATTATATAGTAACTTCTATCCTTAGGGATGATCTCAATCAATTGCAAGGAGGTGCAAAGCTTGACACCAAGTGTATCGTGTAGTTAACCAAGAGAGTAGATGGCATCTTATAGAATGAATATGGTGGTGATAGATTAATGAATCTTAGTATGCTTCATTCCATAAGCTTCCTTGGGTCCAACTAATCTAGAAAAATGTTCCTTTGTGGTTGCATTCTTTGAAAAGGTGTTGTAAGCCTTAAACAATGAAACTAGATGCTATTTTGTTATGCTTGATAGTAAGTCAAAAATTGGTATATGCCTTTGTGGTGATCAAAATATACTAGAAATAGAATATAATATTGTAGGATTAATTTAGAAGGTGTGTTTCCAACCACCATGTAAAATATGCAAGTGTAGTAAAGTGTGATAGGATATGTGGTGCCTGGATGATGGTGTAGGAATGGGGGAGTGGATCTCATTGGGGATTAGGGATATATGATGATGGGGTCACAAAGCATGATGATAGAGGGATTCTTAAATTCCTAAGTTTGAAAGTGAAGGAATCAAGTGGAAAGTGGGGATCAGGGAAATGGATGTTAAGGAGACATGTAATGGAAATCTTGAAAGTATAAGATTAGGAACGTACAGAAAAAGAGAAGTCAAGGATAGGGAATATTGTGTACTCGACGCTTAGTGCACAATGGCAAATTGAAAGAATATTTGTATGCTAATTAGCCACTAAAAAGGGATTAGCCACAATCAAATAGGAAAGTGCCATGTATGGATGGAAAGGATCAATGAAAAAGAATGTTGTAGCATGGAAGCCTAGAAACCTAGAAGAAAGAAAGTAGAAGGATACTATGGTTTGTGGGTAAAAGAAATTAGTTACACAATACTAAGTTATTTACATACCCAAAATACTAGTCCTAATGGCAAGGAGGAAGAGTGGAGATTGGAAGGAAATCATGCCAGCAAGAGGAAACCCAAAACCTCACTCAAAGTAAGAAATTGACCCAAATAAACCCATACTTAGAATTTTTTTGACATTTTGATATTCAGGCATGTGACTAAGTAATGAAATGGGAGAAAAGAACATTCCATACATAATTTGACCAAGGGACTCATTGAAGAATTATCAGATTGGTTATTAGTGATGGGCAAAGTAGGCCAAAGAAACAAATGGGATGCATGAGTTAGGAAATTTTGGAATGTTGGGTAAGTGCCAACATTGGCTCTAGTTGGGGACATGTGCCTCTTGTAGGCACAATGAGATTCTATCCATCTCTAAGAAGTAGACCAAAATGATAAAGGGAAAGGAAACAAAAGAATAAAAGACAAGACACACATATGTACAGGAGACAACAACATCAAAGGAGTGTATACAAGACAAACAATAACTTTTAGCCAATGACATCAAGGCACAATAGGATTGAAATTGTATGACTATAATAAAAACTTTAGAGCACTTGTAGGTCAGAGATTGTAAAAGGATCCATGACATAATGCCATGGATAAGCTACCAAAATCCACTTGCCTCTGTTAAAGATAAGCATAATGAAGGAGTTGATCTCCCTCAAACTAAATATGCATCCACAACCTAGCAACAACAAAGTGTATCTCTTACATGCATGAATAATCATGTGACTAATGCTTGGGGAACCAAGATCAAACTTATGATTGGAATTGTCAAAACAATCCACCTATGAGTAGTAGGTACTTGATTCTTGCCACCCCATCTTACCATACATTTCATGCATGTTCACAATAACATAGGGTGGATTACTAAAAACTAGGTCAACATTAATACACATGGATGAATGTAAACCTCTACCATCCATGGGTATAACATTATTATACTTACTGACCTCCTTAAGTGAACCAAGGAAAAAATAAAACACCTCCAATTTACATGGCAAGGGAAAGCATGATTAACTGTCCTTCTAATTTGCACAAATAAAAACCTCTTCCTACATGTCAAAATTAAAAGCCTCTAGCTCACACATACCCCCATGTAGGGCTACAACATGTTGATTCTCAAGAACACTTATACCTCATTTCTAATTCACATCCATGTCCCACAAAAAAGACTCAACCTCTAGTGAAACATAAACACTATTGGTGCATACCCTACATCAAAGTGAAATGCTTCATAATCACTAATATGTACAACAAGATCTTAGTCATTAGGCCACCAACATGCATCACCAAATTGAGACACTTCATGAGAAGGACTAAATCCTTCAAGTTGTTTCTCTATTTTAGGTTTATTATGGCAACTAGCTAAAATAACACCACTGCTGAAATCAAACTAGTAACACATTACCTCATCCCTTTCACTCACTTTGACAACATTCATTTGCAGCTTTCTTATACCGCAGTCAACATGCGAGAGATAACATACCTTGAACCAAAGAAATAGGCTCACATATGCATCCACATGATCACCATCTTCATAATCATTAAACACAAGCTCTTTAGACTAAAAGGCAATACCTACATTGTCATTTAAATCAACAATCTCATCACTAAGTGTAGGCACATCCAAGTCATCTTCATGCAAACAAATATCTATATAAAGGTCAAAACTAGTAGCCTCATCATTATCCAATGAACTAAAAAAAGACAACACATCAAACAAGGACTAGTCCCTTGCTCATATTTTATATCACATGCATGTACACATTCAACATAATCATTCTTACAAACTAATTCATTTAGATGCACACTTATACACAAAAATTCCTCTTTGTCCACAAGGTTTCCACAAAGTGAAAGGTCACATACCTCATCCCTAAGTTGAGGGCCATCATGCATATTATTATAACCATATCTAAAGGATGATCCATTCAACTAGAGGTAAGTGCATACGCCTTCTTCATCATCTGCACAACTATCATATCATGTAGCATTACAAATTTCTACCCCCTTAAGCTCACTTTGAACTTGATTTGATGTTGTAGTCACTTCATTATGGTATGCATCTTCATCCTCTGCATCATGATCCATACCGACACATGTTGCATCCTGTAGACACTCAAAAATGACCATTGCATTATTAGCTTACATACATCATGCTTTATACATCAACTCTTCTAATTCATCTAATTCAAACATTGATTAAATGATTCTTAATTATTTAATTAATTTCATTCCACCACCTTATTCTTCTATTTTCCCATTAATTAAATAAACCAATTATTTAATTAATTCAACATATCTTAATTCTTCCTATCCCCCACAATTAAATAATTTTAATTATTTAATTGGCTAATTATTCTTCCAAAATTAAATAAATTATCTTAATTTATTTAAGTTGACTTTTCAATATCTTCTAAATAAATAAAATCATTAATTTATTTATTTTCTTCTATCATGCACCACAAATTAAATAAATTTATTTATTTAATTTCTAATTATCCTCCCATCTTCCAAATTTATATTTTTCCTCTAAAAATATTACATGCACATAAATTAAATAATTTATTATTTAATTTTATTCTTTGCATGTCAAAAAGCAAATCAAAAGTTGAGTTCACTTGGCTTTAAATATTTGTTTTTCTCAATCAATTCATTAAATAGAAAAAACATTCTATTTTTATGAAAATCAATCCTATCTTTAGTCAACAAAGTAGTTAACTATTTAAAACAACCTTTTGCATGTACATTTGGCATGTGCACATTTATTCATGATTCCTCAATTTATCTCATCCGTCAGTTTCATCTAATTTCCTCCATCGTTGATCGATCTCTTCTCTAGAGCTATAAATATTCCCATTCACCTCTTCACAAACCCTTCACGATTTTGAGCAATTGGCATCCATATCTCCAAGCGCTTTTCAACATTTGTTGAAGCAATCATGCATCCCTCCATCCATCAAACTTATCATGATTATTATGCTTTTAGTATTTTGAGCAACCCACATTCACAAAATACACCAAGGAATTACACACAATGGGTAACATTTAGTATTTTATACTTTTTTATTATCTTTGTTATATCATTGTTGATTTCTTGAAGGTTATGATAGATTTTGGTAACTAATCTTTGTTGTATTGATGTTCCTTTATGAATTCTAGATTTCCCCATACACATTTTGGCATGCCCGGTGTGACCCTTTCCCTGAATTTAACACATATTTGCTTGAGAAATTTTGTTTTCTAGGCTACAGGTACAGAGTTGTGCTTTCGGCTGATAGAGTTACGCTTCCATTCCACAGAGTTGCTCTTTTGGTCAGTAAAGTTGCACATCTGATTTGCAGAGTTGTGCTTTTGGTTAATAGTGTTGCGCTTCTGGTCTACAGAGTGGCACTTCTAGTTTCTATTGTTTAGCTTTTGATTTCTGACTTTTGCAGGGGTTTTAGGCACTTGTTTATCTTTTGCATGCAAGCTGATGTATTTGTAGGCATTTTGTAATGCCCTGTCATGAAACCCTAGGGAACAACTCAACTATGCTATACAAAAGGACAATTTTTTTTTTAAAAGAAGGAAATAACTATGAAATGTAAATCATATTTATTCATAACATCTAAGTTGAGCTTTATCCCCTAGGGATTCCACGACTGCATTACAAGATATTAACATGTTCTAACTAACAACCATGGTTCATTATAAATCCATAAACATCAAATGGATCAACACATACATTTCTTTCATAATATATTATCAGATAAGTAAACATCGAGATCCTGAGTAAAGTATTACAAGTACAAATACAATTTTCTTTACAAGAGGGAGTACACATTTAGATTGCTATAATATCTCTTTTCTGATTACATTGGAGTACATACATCAAGACAATAGTACACGAATCTACCAGACAAGGACATAAATATCTGTCTCCTTGAGCTAGATCAAGATCTAAAAACTGCTTCAAGCAATACCTCCTTCTCGCACATGATCAACAACAAGGAAACCAATGGAGATAAAGGCACAACCACCCAACCATGTGGAACCCTAAGGTCCACCCCTGTGCTAGGAGATAACAATAAGGTCCCACTACTACAAACAGTCAAGAAGACAATAAACTGATAGGTGCAAAGACTACCCCGGACACCAACACAACACAGTCAATGTGAACATCACAAGTAACTCAACCATTACTTCCAGAGGTAGTCACACAACTAAAAAGGGAAGAACACAAAAAGGGAATGCTAGGCTGCAGTAGGGAGAGTGTCATCACATGGTCCTGACATGGGTTATCTTGACAGTCTCTAACTAGATGCTGGCCCCCATCTATGGTTACCCTGACAGTCTCTCACTAGACGCTGACCCCATAGGGTGACACATGTAGAACCAACATTCCTTTTGTTAGGACAAGGAAGTTGATCTTGCCAACCAGGCCTTCTCATCCCATCCTTAGCCTGAACGAGCACTACAGGCATGGGTGATGCATCCAACTATCTTGTTTAATGTGAACAACTACCCTACCCCTTAGATTTATTATTAAGTTATCACTTGATTATCAACTTTCAATGGGTTACCCTGGCAACCACTTTGGGCACCGACCCCACATTGAAAGCCACTCCCCTATCTGCATGTAGAAGACCCTATCAAACTAGACAAGGACCATCATAACAACAAGTATACAAAATCAATGCAAGGCATTTCCCCTCTTGCATCCAAAACATAACTACAAGAACCAACTCTAAAACCATTGCCTTCCAATTGAAGCAATCACATCAAGAATAACAACATTCTTACTCATTTATGACTACCGAAGTCCTCATACATAAAAAGAGACATCATGCTCTCATAACTTCATTATCTCAAGACACCTATCCACACAATATAAGAATTAAAATAATAACATCCTAGGCCTCTAGAATTCAAACTTAACAACTAGTACCTAGACCCCTATTTTACATGCATTTCACTTGCATAATACGATTCAACTTGCAATAAAGCAATATTTAACTGCAATACTTATAAATCAAACTTCAACTTGACAACCGTTAAAAGAATTCATAACAACATCAAAACTAATTTAAATTTTAATTTATCCACATTTGAATTTAAAAAATATCAATTTAAATAAAATTAAAACAAATATAATTTAAAACTCTAATCTTCTTTATCTTATCCCATTCTAAAATATCATTCAATAAACCAAATAATCTATTCACTAAGATTTCAATAACATAATCTAGAGAGGTCAAATATCTTAACTAATACATTTGATTTATATCTAATTTTGATTTAATACTTGAATACTATATATATATGTTTATTTATAATCTTATCCTAATTATTATATATAATTTTGGAAATTTTTAGAACTTTTAATAAATGAAATTTCTATCAAAAAACTTTCTAATAACAAATGCTAAAATAAAAAAAGAAACTTCCTAATAAATGAAGTTCTACCAAATTAAACTTTCTAATTAACAAGATTTTCTAATAAATGAAACTTCTAATAACTAATTCTATCATATATTATATAAAATAATATAATTCATCACAGATATTGTAGTTGGAAAATAAAATTATGGAGGATGGCTTGCAATGTTTGACGCCTATACAGGAATATGACTGTTGCCTCAAAGGATGGAATCTCATGGAATGCAATGATTGCAGAAGACACACACAAAAGAAATTTGTTTTAAAGGCTTAAGAAACTTTCAAGCAAATTCAAATGGCAGGTTAAAACCAGATCGACGACATCTGCCAGCATTCACACAGCCTGTGCGCACAAGGGAACATTGGAACAGGGTGTGGACGTACACCAAAGCATAAAGGGAGGTCGAATTCCATCAGATGAAGTAGTTATAAATGCTGGATCACATGTATCCAAACTATGGGAGCATGCGCCAGTGCATGAATTGTTGGGTAAAATGCTTCAGAGAAATGTCATTGCAAAGTTCGCAGGATACACACAAAGTGGATTCGTTGAAAAGACTTAGTGATTTTCAAGCAAATGCGATTAGCAAGTGTAAACCAAGTGCACAGAGGAGGCATGTCATCTTCTTGATAGAGTGCCTCAACGTAATGTCTTCAGATGGATTTCATTGACCAAAGGATATGCACAAATTGGATTTGTTGAGTAGGCTTAGAAATAGCATGGGTAGGCCACACGAACTGATTGGTTGAATGTCTCAAGTGATGTGATCCCATGGTATGCAATGATTGCAGGAAACGCACAAATGGATTCATTGACAAGGCTTTTAGAGACTATCAGCTAATGCGAATGGCAACAGTAAGGTGAGTTTCGCAACCTTAGGAAACATATTCCCTGCCTGCACGCGCGGGTAGCCTGGAACAGAGTATGGATATCGATCAAGAAGATCCGGAGGGGGATTTTATCAGATAAGATAGTTGGAAAGGTTCAAGTCAATGGTTATACATAGAATTAAGGCATTGACAGGCCTGCAAACTATTTGATATAATGCTTCAAAGAGAGTCATATGATGGAATACAATGATCAAAGAATATGCATAGAAATAGATTTGTTGAAAGAACTTAGAAGATCTCAACAAATGTGAATAACATGTTTTAAACCAGATTAGAAACCTTTGTCAGCATCCTACAACCTGAGCAAAAATGGGAGCGTTGGAATAGGGCATGAACAAACATCAAAGTATAAGGGAAAGACAAATTCTAATAGATGTTGTAATGGAAAATGCCTTGGAACACATGCATATAAAATGAAGAAGCATGCAATTACAAAGGATAACAATATATTTTACAAAAAACTCTGAATGAAAACATCCAAGACAGAGACACAACTCAGGAAAATAATTCACTATCATAAAGCAATGAAATACATACCAGATTTAAGCTATTTCCCAATACTTATTTTGTCTTGTTTCCACTTTTCTCCCAGAATGTCCCTATCTCCCTTCCGAATCGACAATCCTCTGGCTCTCTTTTGCCTTCCACTCTTGTCCCGGCTGCCCCTTAATCCCAAAGAGCCTCCCACAAATATATGCTCAGAATAATAAAATAGCAAAAAACAATAAATTTTCTTCCTGTTACTGACCTCCCACTACCTCAACAATTAATTTCATTTACAACCAAGCAAAAGATTTTCATTTTTATATTTATTTTAGTATTTACTATATATGAGTTTTATGACAACTCATAAATATTGTAATTTATTTTTATTACCACTTAACAAAACATGCACTTGTTTAATATTATTTTTTTATATTAATATTACCAATTAAATTCTCATTTTAAAACACTTTATTTACCTCACTAATATTATTATTTATTTATCAAAGTGGACTAACAATTTCTATTTTAAAGAAGAAATTAACCAAAACAATAATCACACAATTACAACCTAATAAACCACATGCCGAACAATACTTGACGACAACACACAATCGAATAATAGTGACTTACAATCATGCCCATTCCGACCTTATTGACAGGGTACAAGACTGGATACTCATCCTTTTTAAAGGATGGTGACAAAGCTAGGGACCTTACGTTATCTCCATTCAACAATTTCCATTGGTGTTAAGGCATGCTTAGACCTGTCAATTTAGGTGGAGTCGATGTCAGATACCTGCATCCTGCAGAAAATAAAATGGTCAAACCAATAGACATATATATATATATATAGTCAAACACATCGTGGAAGGGAATCGCAGCGTAGCAGGGTACTCACGCATGAGTAATGCCACACTGTCCCTTTCACCAACACATCCACACATAATCTCAACACACATAGCAATTAGTTACTGAACAACTAAATAAGAACCATCATCAGATAATCGCATGATACACATAATAAAATTGATCCACATAGTCAATTAAATCCATAACTAATCATAACATAAGCATAAACACCAGTACTAACAATATCATCAAATGTCATCATAGTGGTAGGTCTAACATCACAAGTATCATCAACTAACATCATAACAGTAAATCCATCATCAAGCAAAATAGTGTCATAATGTCTAGATCTAATAGAACAACTATCAATCTAACAGAAAGCAAAAATGAGGGGCACTACACATTTATTCTAATTTGTTTCACAAGTTGATGTATCTTTGGACATGTTTAGTTGTCTTTTGACCTAATTAATCCATTGTTTCTCTTTTTTCTTTCTAATTTGTGTAGGTTTGATAGAGTTACAATTCCAAACAATCCCATAGCCCATCCAAAGCATATTTATTCACTTTTGAACAACACAATTATGTTTTTGATTGTTTCTATTTTCATTTTGTAGGACTGAGACAAAGTTGCACTTTCAGGAAATAGAGTTGTGCTTTTGCACAACAGAGTTGCACATATGGTTAAATTCACTATGCTTCTAGTATAAATCTCAATCTGTTGCACTTTTGGTTAGCAGTGTATACGCTTTTGGTCTATTCTATTGTGCTTTTGGTTAAAACTAAATCGCTATTGGTCACTGTACTGACTCTTTTGGTTCTGATAGTTTTGATTTGAGTTTTCCATCTAACAAGTGGATTTTTGGACTCTAACATCATTTGTACAACCTCTTATCACTTATCAAAGTGATGCAGAGCATCCACGAAAACCCTAACATATAGTTACAAATGTATGTTTATGCATTATTTAACATGCATACAAACTTCATTGTATATACTTTTCTTTTTCCTTGCCTATCGACAACACATAATACCATTGGTCAACCCAAAATACCTTATTCTGACCACTGTAGCACTTGTATCTATCGCGAGATACATTCCTTCTTGTATATACAAACCTTTACCTGCTGCACCTGTGACCCAATTTCATCTACCACCTTTTCCTTTACGCTGAACAAACATACATACAATGCATGACTTGCGAACACCGATCTCTGCCATCATCACTACTGGTCACACTTTGTACCCAATTCAATGTATCTGTGGAATGTATATTCCAATATACATTCGAAACATACAACCGAACATGCATTCAGAACATGCATTCGCTGAAGTCAACCATTGACTTTCCTTGTACCAGCCTGATGTACATTCACCACATACAATCTGCAATATGCATCTACAGGATACTCACAAACCTTCAACTACAGGATATACACGAAATGAACCCAATACTCATTAGCGATATACACAGAGATTGTATATCAACAATGTACATTCTCAACCTGCATTTCAATTATGCATTCGACCGTTGACCCGATTGTTGACCTTCTTGTATGCCAATACACTTGTACATTTCCAATGTACATTTGCTACATGCAACTGTGATAGACAACTGCGCTATACATAGGAACATGTGATAATGATATATACAAGAAATATACCTTCATACAATTGTGATATACATAGGAATTGTATATCCGATATGTTTTAGCCTTGTATATTCATAACATGCATTTTCAACATGTTTCCACACTCGATATGCTTTGCGATATATACACAGAAGGTATATCCCGCATACAAAAGTGATATACACACAATTTGTATATCTATTGAAACCACATGGATTTTCACAGTTTTGACCCGCTTTATGCTTAGCGATTGCACAGAACTATCTCTTCCGCAAACATACAGACTTTTGCACTTTTCCAACCTAGCACACGAGGATGCTAGGGCTTATTTAAGCATGCTACAACTGATCTTGTGAACATGGAATGAACAAACAAAAAATGTAAAACAAGAACATAAACTAATATATACAACCATTCCACCGATTACGAAGTAATCCAACTGGTGGAATGGGCTAAGAACCCATTTCGATTCCAAAGCAGAAAATTGATTACACAGTGAATTCAAAAACCAAAAAGATAACACAAACAAGATCTTCTTATTACTTTTAGAAATGCATACAGATATCTGATTTCACAGTTGTACAACTGATTTCTCTACAATATATGATAATCTCCCACAATCGATCTGACCTAGGGCATTTATCTACTTACCCTCAATAGTACAGAATTGTCTCCAAGAGGCTGGGATATCTAACAACCTCCAACCGATCTAACAACCTCGTGAATGCAAATGTGCCAAGTGTCCCATGGGGCTTACAACATAAACCTAAATACAACTAGAATGCACATGCATTGGTCAAATAGACCTTATTACATGGATGGTCAACTTAGGACCTTATTGAAAACAGTAAAAAGAACATAAAACAATTAAATGCCTTAAGGAGGCCACGGTGGATTAGGTGCCCCTGCACCATACTCCCCACCTTGAAAAGAACTCATGCCCCATGAGTTAATTCTATGACTTGATCCACCTGTATCAGCTACTGTCTCATGTCTGCTCCATGAGTGCTGGACTGCAACCTGCTGCCATGGAACCAAATACTCATGCCTAGCACTGTAGGCTCTACTCATGCCATTCTTCCTTACTGTCACCTCTGTCTGAACACCTGCATTGGGAACTTCATTGGCTGTGATGGTCGAATGTGTTTGTCTTTCAACTCTTAGAGGACAAACAATAGTCCCTATTATGATAGTATCCTTGTCTTTCCAATCAGCTTGTGGCTATGTACAAACCTGCTTCTTAACCTTCTGTTGATCTACCTGATCCCTGTCAGTCAAAACTGAAATCATCTTCAAACTGTGATCTCCTCTCCTTGAGATATCCTCAACTTCTTGTGACTCTACTGTAGTCATCTTCACAAACTCCTTCTTACCTACCAAAATAATCTTGGTTGTCTTCGTTGCTTCAGGATCCTCTTGCAATGGTGTCATACGAAAAGTTCTCCCATCCTTCCTGATGGTGTAGGTGTTAGCATACCCATCATACAATGCTCTCCTATCAAATTTCCATGGCCTACCCAATAGTAGGTGACAACATTCCATGGGCAATATGTCACACAAAACTCTATCCTGATACTCTCCAATCTAAAAATCAACAAATGCTTGTTCATATACCAAAAGTGATTGACTATCACTTACCCAAGATGCTTTGTAAGGATTTTGATGTGGAATCCTTTCCAATTTCAACTTATCCACCATTTCCTGAGATACCATATTGTCTGTTGAACCAGAATCTATTACTACCTTGCATATTTTACCTTTGCTTTTGCATGTGGTCCTAAAAAGTGCTCTCCTTTGCAACATGTCCTTGGATGTCTTCAAGATTGTTCTCCTTAACATCAATGCTTCTCCTTTCTCAGGATACCCATAACCATCAGGAACATTCAGACTTTGAGAAGGGTTTGATCTTGTCACACCTTGACAATTAGATTCTTAGACCAGAGTTGTCCTTCTTTCTCCCATTAAACTTGTTGTTTTTTCTGGACATTTGAAAAATGGGTGACCAATTTCATTACAATGATAACATCTCCCAGTAAAAACATTAGAACCTCTACCACCTCTAAATCTACCTCTTGTTCCTTTCCATCCACCCTTGAAGTCAGACTATTCTTTTCCTTTACCAGCGTATTCTTGATTCTCATTGGCTTGCCTTGTAGGAGCTAATCCTCTTCCTCTGGTATTGCTACCTCTTCCTCTCGTGGACTTGTCCTATCTCCTTTTCATCTTCTCATCAATCCTAATTGCCATTTGATAACATTCTTCCACACTCCTAGGGTTAGCCAAAACTAATTCATCCTATATATTCAATCTTAAACCAGCCAAATATCTAGCAACTTTTTCAACCTCATTCTCATGATGGCCAGACCACATACTTAACTTGTAAAACTCTTAAACATTGAAGCTTCTTAAACATTTGAATTTCATAATCTTGGGGTAAAAATTTACCTTTGATCCTTGCTACCATCTTGTCCCATGAAGAAATCTTTGACTTACCTTGCTTTCTTCTTTCTGATTGTACATAATCCCACCATACCAAAGCATGACCTGTCAATTTGGTCTTTGCAATCTTTAGCTTCTGCTCCTCAGGAACTTCCTCACATTCAAAGTGATTATCTAGTGCAGCAATCCAATCAAGCAACTCTTCCTCATTCAAACTTCCAGTGTATTTTGGAACATCAATCTTTACCTTAGGTTTATCATTCTGAACTGCCCTTAACAGTTTTGCAAATTTCTGATCTTCCTGATTCAGATCTTCATCTACCTCTTCATACTCTTCACCATCATCTTCTTTTTTTGATTCACTGTCTTCCATTTCTCTTCGTTTGTTTATCTCTAAGGCTGCAAGCCTGGCTTGAAGCGATTCAGCGAGCTCTTTCATCTTCCTCATCTCTTTAGCATGTTTTTCCTTCATCTCCTCCAACTCTCTGGCAATACCATTACCTTTCGGAGGCATCTTATCAACCTCTCAATCCTTCTACTTCTGCCTTCTCAGTGACAGAATCAACACACAACAGCCCATACCTTTTGCTAAGCTTTGATACCACTATGATGCAGAGCATCCATGAAAACCCTAACATACATTTACAAATGTATGTTTATGCATTATTTAACATGCATACAAACTTCATTGTATATACTTTTCTTTTTCCTTGCCTATCGGCAACACATAATACCATCGGCCGACCCAAAATATCTTATTCTGACCACTGTAGCACTTGTATCTATTGCAAGATACATTCCTTCTTATATATACAAACCTTTACCTACTACACCCGCGACCCAATTACATCTACCACCTTTTCCTTTATGCTGAACAAACATACATACAATGCATGACTTGCGAACACCGGTCTCCGCCACCGTCACTATTGGTCACACTTTGTACCCAATTCAATGTATCTGCGGAATGTATATTCCAATATACATTTGAAACATACAACCGAACATGCATTCGCCGAAGTCAACCATTGACTTTCCTTGTACCAGCCTGATGTACATTCGCAATGTACATTCACCACATACAATCCGCAATATGCATCTGTAGGATACTCACAAACCTTCAACTGCGGGATATACACGAAATGAACCCGATACTCATTAGCGATATACACAGAGATTATATATCAACAATGTACATTCTCAACCTGCATTTCGATTATGCATTCGACCGTTGACCCGATTGTTGACCTTCTTGTATGCCGATACACTTGTACATGTCCAATGTATATTTGCTACATACAACCGCAATAGACAACTACGCTATACACAGGAACATGCGATAACGATATACATAGGAAATATACCTTCATACAATTGCGATATACACAGGAATTGTATATCCAATATGTTTTAGCCTTGTATATTCATAACATGCATTTTCAACATGTTTCCACACCCAATATGCTTTGCGATATATACACAGAAGGTATATCCCGCATATAAAAGTGATATACACATAATTTGTATATCTATTGAAACCACGCAGATTTTCACATTTTTGACCCACTTTATGCTTAGCAATTGCACAGAACTATCTCTTCCGTAAACATACAGACTTTTGCACTTTTCCAACCTAGCACATGAGGATGCTAGGGCTTATCTAAGCATGCTGTAACCGATCCTGTGAACATGGAATGAACAAACAGAAAATGCAAAATGAGAACATAAACTAATATATACAACCATTCCACCGATTACGAAGTAATCCAACCGGTGGAATGGGCTAAGAACCCATTTCGATTCCAAAGCAGAAAATTGATTACACAATGAATTCAAAAACCCGAAAGATAACACAAACAGGATCTTCTTATTGCTTTCAGAAATGCATATAGATATCTAATTTCACAATTGCACAACTGATTTCTCTACAATGTATGATAATCTCCCACAATCGATCTGACCTAGGGTATTTATCTACTTACCCTCAGTAGTACAGAATTGTCTCCAAGTGGCTGGGATATCTAACAACCTCCAACCGATCTAACAACCTCGTGAATGCAAATATGCCAAGTATCCCGTGAGGCTTACAACATAAACCTAAATACAACTAGAATGCACATGCATTGGTCAAACAGACCTTATTACATGGATGGTCATCTTAGTACCTTATTGAAAACAGTAAAAAGAACATAAAATAATTAAATGCCTTAAGGAGGCCACGGTGGATTAGGTGCCCCTTTCAGGAAATAGAGTTTTGCTTTTGCACAACAGAGTTGCACATATGGTTAAATTCACTATGCTTCTAGTATTAATCTCTGTGCTTTTGGTTAAATCTGTTGCACTTTTGGTTAGCAGTGTATACGCTTTTGGTCTGTTCTATTGTGCTTTTGGTTAAAACTAAATCGCTATTGGTCATTGTACTGACTCTTTTGGTTCTGATAGTTTTGATTTGAGTTTCCATCTAACAAGTGGCTTTTTGGACTCTAACATCATTTGTACAACCTCTTATCACTTGTGAAAAAAGCAAGAAAGTGAAACTACTAATGAGTTTGGTGTAGGATACTTGACAAAGATTTCATTTTTATCACTAATTAGAACACTTCAATTTCATTAAGGGAATATACAATTGTTTGCTATGTCTTGAATATCTATGTATGTATGCTCTCTCCTCACATCAAAAGGTGATCTTGGAGATCAAAAGTACTAGATCATTCACTTTTATCACTTTATTTCCTTTATTCTGAGGGACCCTAGAGTCATACGTATGCTCTTCTCTCATGTCACAAGATGATCTTGAAAATCAAAAGTACTCATTATCCTCTATAGAAGGCCTATTAAGGGATTTCATCACCCTTAAGGATGACCTTAATTGCGTGTTCTAGTGCAAGATATAAATTTTATGAGAATCGAAAGACTCATTTCAAAGGAAGGACCCCCTCTTGCTTAGCAAAAGCCCCAAGATCCTCGGTCTGCCGAGACTTGTTTTGGTTGGTGCTCGGTCAGATGCTTGGGACACCCTGTTCATAAACTTGAACCCCACCTACCTCACATATATTTAGGGGCACCCTAGACACCTTGTTAACCTAGATAAGACCTTCAGTCATCATATCCTGCAGTGCATCATTGTAGCAGGGGAAGAAGAGCTCATGCTATTACCTCCATTGTTTGAGTTGGAATACACTTTGGGAAAGACTTTAGTCTCCAAAGTAAAGGGTGTAAGGTGGTACATGACCTTGCATTACTTACCCATCCAAGCAATGGTAGATGGTATCAAGAGGATGGAAGCCATCATTATCTAATAGTGGAGGTTGAAGTTGCACTTGAGTGAGTCCATGGGATATGGCACACCTTGATTGAATAAATATTAGACTTGTGCAAGAGTATTTGGTATATTTTCTTGAGATCTACCAAAATTTGCCATTTGTTATCCATAGAGGCCCATAGCCTTGCACACCCAATTCTAAAAGAGTCTACAACCATCGTGTCTTATTGTTTGATTCTCTTGCCAAAGAACTCATTTTATCCTACATACAAACAATTAGTCATATAATTTCTACTTTTGAGCAATAGAGTTTCACTTCTAAACAGTAACATCATGCTTTTGGTTCGTATAGTTGCACTTATGGTCTACAAAGTTGCGCTTCTAGCATACAGAGTTGTGTTTCTGGTTGACAAAGTTGTGCTTCTGGCATGCAAAGTTGCGCTTCTAGCATACAGAGTTGCACTTCTAGCATGTGTTTCTGGTTGATAAAGTTGTGCTTATGGCAAGCAAAGTTGCGCTTCTGGCATATAGAGTTGCACTTCTAGCATATAAAGTTGCACTTCTGGTATATAGAGTTGTGCTTCTGGCATACAGAGTTGCACTTTTGGTAGACAGAGTTGTGCTTCTGGTTCTATCTTTTATCCACTGTCATCCATAGAGTTGCGCTTTTGCAAAATCTTTCTATTGCTCCTGGTCTACATAATTGTGCTTCTGGTCTACAGAATTACGCTTCTGGTAGAAAGAGTTGCACATCTAGGCTATTATGCTACCACATCTACACTATCTTTCTATCGCTTCTAGCCAATAGTCTTGCACTTCTAGTTTTACATAGTTTCCAATCAAATGGTCACCCAGATTTAGAGACCTTTCACATTCAGTTAATTTGACATTTAGACCTAAGATCTTCTAGACCATCTACCATTAGTCCTTCAGTCATCGAGTCATCCTCATCCATCTTCATATCATCATTTAGACTTTAGAGATTTATCTTCTTGAGACTATAGGATATTATCATCATCATCTAGCACACATCTTTGATATCACCCAGTCTTTTACATTAGTTTGATTATCAACAAAATCTAGATCACATCTACTAGCTTGTCTCTGATTTGAGAAGTTGTCTCTCTTAGATTAGTAGATAAGTTAGTATCTCTCAACTAGTGAAATAGCTAGCTTAGGAGAGTGGCTCCTCTTGTGTTGATGAACCTCACTACCCCATCTTGTCCCTCCTTGAGTTCATTAGTCTAGCTCTTGGAAGATAATCTCAAATCCAAATCCAATCAAACATTGATCTAGATTCATCTTTTTTCAAACATCCAAGCATCAAACCATCCTAGAGTCTCAACATTGTCACAACAAGTCTAAACAAACCCCATCCATTGTCCACCCTCATCATATATAGTTTGAAACATCATATGCCTCTTACTAGGTCTCAACACATGCAAGCTATGGAAACTAATAAAAATAATCCTCAAAATGACCTCAACACATCCATTGATGAAAAACAATTCACCACAAGTACAAATCCTCATGTCTTCCTTCCAAGTGGGTACACACTAGGTCCTTCATCTTCTAATGACTTTGGACAACAATCACATGACATATCACAAGACCACGCTGAAGAATTACAAGACCCAAATGTCTTACAAACTATAGATAGGCTCTTAGCATTAGACCCCAATAGATTCTTTCTTTTACTTGCTAAGCAAGAAGCTAAGTTGCCTAGTGACTTTGACAGATCTACTATTAAGGAGAAAGACCCCATCAACATTGATATTGCTGCTATGGGAGAATCACATCCTATTTCTATTCAAACCATGTCTCCCATAGTACCTACCATACCAACTACACCTACACAAAACATTCCTTCATCACCATTCACCAACCAATTCATCAATCCACTTTACCAACCTCCCACATTAATTGGTCATGTTTCTTCTAGTAGTTCACCATCCATTCCTTTAGTCATTCCATCCATGTCATCTATAACTCAACCCAATCAATTCATAACTTCACATGCACCCCAAACATCTCACACATCAACATATCATACATCACAACTCTAATCTTCGAATCCAAACATCTCATATATCAATCCACCACATACATCACAACCCCAATCTTCCAATCCAAACATCTCATATCTCAATCCACCATGTACATCACAACCCCAAACTTCTAATACCTACACATTACCCAACAATCCACCACATATCTATTCATGCATACCACACACCAATCCCACTCAAATATCCCAACAACCACCATCCAATTATCAGGGTTTTGCTCCAAATCAACATACCACATCAGAAATTGATAAAAAATTCTTGCATATGTAAAAATAGATTTCAGATCTCACCTTAGGACAAACCAAGAAAACATTCTCTTTAGAAGAAGTTTGTCTTTATCCTTTTGATAGGTCACTCTCTATGATAACTTTTCCTCCTAATTTTGAAATGCCAAAATTTGATAAGTACAAAGGAAAAAGGTGATCCTAAAGAACATATTAGGGAATTCTACATCACTTGTCTAAAGGTAGTCCTCAATGATACATATCTTTTATGCCTCTTCCCTCATAGTCTCAGAGGGCAAGCTATACAATGGTTTTCCCATTTACCCCTAGGTATCAAGACCTTTAATGAGTTGGCTGAAAAGTTTGTAACTTATTTTTATTTTGACATCAAACATGAGATTTCTATGACCAACCTGTGCAACACCAAACAAAGAAATAGGGAAACCTTTATACCATTCTTACAATGATGGAGAAATATGGCTAGTAAATTTCCATGGCCTATTCCTAAAAAATAATTGGTGAGCATATTTGTTCAAAATCTGAATCCTAAATTTGGTTTTCATCTACAAGTCCAATGTGCCAATTATTTTGATGAGATTATCTCTAAGGGAACAAATATAGAAAAGGCCCTCATTGCTAAAGGACTAGTCAAAATCTTGAAAGAAAACAAATACAATCCTCAACAATCAAATGAAAAACCCTGTTTATGGTCTAAAAATAAAAACATCATGAACTATGGTGTTGTGGATGCTAAACACATTCATATTGCCCAAATACATGTCAATACTAAAGATGGCATATCTACTCCCAAAGAGCAACCTAGACAAGACTCGATGCCTAGACGCAAATTTACTCCACTGGGAGAACCTATTGAATCCATCTTAAGAAAACTTGTCCAAGTTGGTCTCATCACACTACCCGAAGCACGTCAATATGATGAACCTCAAATCAAACCCTCTTGGTATAAAGACAATGAATACTGTGAATGCCATAGAGTAAAAGGACATAAAACTCATGGATGTATGAAATTGAAAAACCTCATCCAAAATCTTATTGATAGAGGAGAAGTAATTGTTGATGATCCTCCTAAACAAACTTCAAACAATGATCTCAACATCTACAAGGATCCATTCCCACCTCATGGTAAAGGAAATACTTTAGACAAAGGTAAATGTGTCAACTTGGCCTCAAGTTCCTATGATTCCATTGTTGGTCATATAGAAGAAAGTCATTTATCTACTTTCTCTATTAAGAGAAAAGCCCCTGATTGTGTGATCACAACTCGTCGTGGTCATGTTACTATTCTCCTATTTTTCTCTCTAGCCAAATAGACCAAAAATCCATGAAATCTCTAAGTGTTTTCCCCTTTTGGAATGCAAGGAAACCCCCCCCCCCCCAAAAAAAAAAAAAAAATTGACTAGGTCAAGAAAATTATGAGTTTTCCTTTTATTTTTAGCCTTTTCAGTGTTTTGGAGTTCATGGTTCCCCCCTTTGTCATACCATCCTTATCGGCTCCGAACTCTACTTTGTTCCTTGGTAAAATTCACCTAATTCTTTTGGGTGCGGGAGCTCAAGGGTTCACTCTTCCTTATTCTTCCCTATTGAAATGCGAAAGGCCAGAGGTCTGCTCGCTGAAGCCCACCAAGCTGCAAATATTCCTAAGTGTTTTGGGTGTCGGGGGTCAGAGGTTTCATCTTCTATCTTATTTTGTGGAAGGTGAAGGGCGGAAGGCCCGAAGTCTGAACTCTGCCGAACTCTTTCAACTAAGTTATTTAGCAGCAAAGGTCAAAGGTTTCTCCTTCTCTCTTCTTTTCTTTTGGAAGGCAGAAGACGGAAGGCCCGAAGCCCGACCTCTACTGAAACCTTTTTCAAACAGCTAAGTCATTCAGGAATTTGAGCTCAGGGGTTTCTCCTTCTTCTTTTCTTTTTGTGGAAGTTGGAAGGCTAAAGGCCTGAGGCCCGAAGTCTATCGAACACTTATTTTTCTAGGCATCGCGGGGCTCGGGAAGCGGGGTTTTCTTCTTCTTCTTCCTTTTCTCTTGAAAGGTAGAAGGCCGAAGGCCTGAGGCCCAATCTACAACCACTTTGGAAAACTTATAAAGCAAAGGAAAAGAGAAAAGACAAAGGCTGACCATGGTCCACAATGAAGAAATTTTGCAGATAAAGTAGAATACAGGCCAAAATTTGAAGATTAGATTTCCAGCCAGCCGGAGGTAGTTGTTTTGCATTTATTGTTGCAAGTGGATGAATCATATGCTAAATTCAACACAAATATTGTTTCTTAGCTACTTTGGAGCAAGATATTTTCTGCACTTATGTCAAACATAACATATGTACACAGACATCCTCTTTGTAGAAATATCTTCTAATAGGCCCATGGGGTGAATTTATTGTAGTAGGTGAATGTGCCTCAATGTAAAATGACATATATACTTGCAAATCAAATGTATTATTGTTGGTTGTTGGTCTAAAAAATCACATCTCTTATCAGCTATAATCTTGCCTCTTTGATAATCAACAATAGATTTTTACCTTTTCATATGATTCTTCTACACTATGTAATGCTTTGTTTGAATCTTCATTTGTGAGTGTTCTTTTCTTTCAAATTTCAATCAATTCCCTTTACCTCTGCTGATAGTTTATGAGTTGTGTATGCTTGTCTATTGTTTGATATTGTTCTATGCATAAATGGTTGATTTGAGAGTCAAACATTCAAACCTGGTGTATCACCTTTTCAATTTATGTTTCTCCTTCCCCTTTTCCCAGTGGTGTTAGATTAGGTTTAGTCTTAGTTTACTCTGAATCTCATATGCAGAAAGAGGAACCAGCCTTCTCTGGAGGTTTGATTACCTTTGCAAGGTCCCACACCTGGAAATCACTCCCATGTTTCACTGGATTGTTGCAGTAAAAGCGCTTCAACACAGGGTGCAAATCTAAGTGACAACAGTTTTTGGCACACCCGGTGGGACCACTTTACTCTGAATGAAGAGTTAAGATGAGAAATTGGTGTTGTTCTCAATATTCTGCAGTTTGACAAACAACTTTCATACACCTGGCGATTCTATAAGCTCCTGGTTTCAAATCAGTCCAACTTTATATGCCTGGAGTGCATATGAGAGCTTCTTTAAGAGGTAATAACTATCAATTTGTTGAATTACCCGTTGCTACTTCAAGGAGAAGAACTATGTTATCTATGTCTCTTGCAAGAAGGAACAACAATATTATTCCATCTCATCCAAGAGCTCAATCTACACCTCTTCCTGTTAAGTTTCAATACTCAAGAAGAGGCTTGCATATACCTAGAATAAATTTAAATATCCCAAATATGGCTCTGCCAAGAAATCTACCTTTTCTAACCTTCAATGGAGGTAGCCCTTTAGCCCTAGCTACAGATAATGATATACCTACCTCGGCCCTAAAGAGTATTTCATTCTTTATGGGAGATGGTTCCACTACACCCATTGAACATATTAAAGACATATCAAATGTATGCTCAGTCCACCATATTCAAGATGAAGATGTGGTTGTTAGGCTCTTGGTTTCATCCTTCAAGGGAAGAGCTCTTCAATGGTTTGGGAGTTTAACCCCTACTTCAATACATGATTGGAATGAGCTAGGAGAAGCACTCTACAAGAAGTTCAAAGAGAGAGAGCAGATAATGTCTCTCTATTGGAGAAATTGGCAACCATAAAGAGGGCTCCTAGCGAGATGATGGTTGATTTCAACTTCAAATTTCAAAGAACGTGGGAAAGAATTCCAACTCTCCTCAGACCATCTCCACAAGGTGCTTTCAAATATTTTCTAAGAGATTTAAATTCTGATATAGTTGTTATGATGCAATCCATGGGTGCTCAAACTTTACCAAATGCATATGAGACAACTTTGAGAGCTGAAAATTGTTTAATACAGTTTATGAAAATTCATCCCAGACCTCATGTACCTATCTTTCTAGAATTACCTTCACAGGTTGAACAACCCATTATTGCTCCCATCCTAGAGTCAAAGGCCTCTACATCTACTCTTTCACATGAAGAAAATGACTTTAAAACCCTAGTGACCAATCTAACTAACAAATTCAATACCATAGCCATCCAAACCACCCCTAAACCCCATAAAAATTTTAACCAAGAGCAGTCTTCAAATCAGAACTAGAATCAGGATTATAATTCCAATAGAAATTAGAACTAGAATCAAGGTTACCAACCAAATAGATACCAAAACAATAATCTTGTTCAGCATGTGCAAATGGTTAGACCCATTCAAAAAATATCAGTTGTTAATCTAGCTAGGGCCTTGGTTCCTACTCAAAACAATCTAGCCTAAGAGGTAGCTTGGTGTATCCTTGTAACCAACCTCACAATCAATATACTTGTGCATTTAGAGCACAAGAACAAGCCCTAATGGTGCAAAATTTTCACACTCAGCAAGCATCATTGGTAGAAGCAGTTAGCAATAACCCTGAGGTATCAAATGAGGCTGCTTTTGATTCCAATCTAATGCTTTGGACCGCTGAGGATTTCTATGTTGTTAATTAGCCCATGGTCAAAGGCAAAAGGGGCCAGTGCTGTAAATTCAACTCAGGGTAGCAAGTCTGCTACTACAAAGGAGGTTCCATAATCTCTAAAAGGGCTTGAACAAGCCATAGAACAATCAAAGAGGGGAACATGGATTCCTTCCATGCATAAAACAACATTTCCCCTGAATATTGTAGAGCAAATGAAAAAGACAAACCTGAATGTGTACATGTGGGATGCATTATTGATCCCCTCTCAAAGTGATTTGTTGCAAGATGCCTTAAGGCAATTCCCAATAGTTGAATCAGCAATCCAGAAGGGAAAGGACCCAGTTAATATTGTATAACCAAGTGAAGAGAAAATGGGTCCAATAAAGAGGTCATCACCTTTCTACTTGTCTCTAATCATTGGGAAATTCTTGGTGCACAATTGCATGATGGATTCAGGGGCTAGCATTTCAGTTATGCCAAAGAAGATAGCAGATGTGTTAGGCATCAAATATACCCCTATTTCATTGGGTGTATTGCATCTGGATGGTACCTCTGTTAGCACTATTGGGGTGATCAAAGGACTAGATTTGACCTTACATGCCTGTCCAAACTTGACTATTAGTTAAGATATTTCAGTCATTGATCTTCCTTCTTTCTTTGCTATTGTCTTGTCAAGAGACTTCACAGCTAAGGTAGGTGGCTACCTCTCTTTTGACTGGTCCCACATGCTGTTGAGGACAAGATATGTCACAAGGTTCACCATTAATGTTGAACTAGTTTCTATTAGAAATGAAGGTGCAAACCACATAACGGAAATTTGATTCAAACCTTATTAAATGCCCTCTAAATAATGTAGAATCAATGGGGATAGGAATAAAAATAAAACCCACTAGACATAAATAACATGCATTAAGAATTGAACACATAACATGGTATGTAACATAGAGAAAACTCTTTTGGATAAAAAAATCCACCAAGAAAAGAGGCTCCAAGTTGTATTATCTTCAAAATATGAGATTACAATACATGCATTTCCTCTCCTTCTTCAGTCTTCAATCCAACGGTGCCTGTTACTCTCAACTCTACTAAAAATGTAGTACAAATATCCTTATAAAAGGAGGTTGCCTTCTAGGGAAAGAAAACTAACATAATATCGATCGTCAGATCTATGACATAATGAGGAACGATCTAGATTTACAATGATAAAATTTGGATCTTGGGGCGCTGCCCCTAAGCCCCCGCCAAGGTGTGTGGCCCCCTAGACCCCCCACTAGGGGGATGATCCCCCTGGACCCCTCGCAGGGGAGAACCCCCTGCAACCCCCCGTCATAAATGAATTAGCGTTAGGGACCGGATATAAACATGCAGCTGAAACAATATTGTTGCTGGTGAAACTTTTAATCCCTTATGGGTGATTTACAAACAATATTAGGAGTAATTATTTAGATAGAATTTACAAGGTTGATAGCACCTTAATCCTAACAGTTTCAACTTATCATGTAGAAAATTATGGTCATAGCCTGGTGAAACCTCATTGCAAGATTCAGGGTGAGAAATTGAATGATTCAGGGTCCCTTGAGACAATGTCTTCACCCCTTCCAACCCCAGACCTTTTTCTTGATGAGTGGGTGAGGGACCATTTTGATTTTGACATCACTGAGATGACTGGTCTAGGTACCTACATGATTATGAGGGGATTTCCTCTGTCCCTTCCATACTCAAACTAGATGATGATTTTGATGGCCCATGGAAAATGTTCTTTGATGGTGCAAAGAGAAGAAATGGAGTTGGTGCAAGAGTCTTACGGATCTCTCCAATTGGAAAGAAACTATATTTTGCTCACAAGCTACATTTTTCTTGCACAAATAATGTTGCAGAGTATGAAGCATTGGTACATGGCCTGTTGATAGCTGAAAGGAAGATAAAACATCTGGATATCTTTGGAGACGCTGAGCTGGTGGTCAACCAGGTCAGGGAAAGATGTGCAACGAAAAAATAGCTTCTAAGAGCTTATCGACATAGAGTTTGGGGCCTGTTTGAGAGTTTTGATGCTCTCAACCTACAGGTGATTCCAAGGAAATTAAATGTTGAGGCAAACCAATTGGAAACAATTGGTGCTCAATTTTCTCCCCCCACAGACCTCTTTCAAGGCCTTGATCAACATGTCAAAATAGTGGTCAGGCCCTCAGTCCTTGATAATGATGTGAACTGGTAGATTTTTTATAGTAATGAACAAATTGTTAACTTCATCCAAAATGAAGTCAATTTCTCATCAAATGCATAGTCCAGGCTATAAGAAGGGTATGGTGATTAGATTATGTAACCGAAAAAAAACAAGCTACCCAAGGGTTTGGTCACTCTTGAGGCTATTTTTAGCCATGATGATGAATTCAAGGGTGAGAAGAAGAATATCACATTCAAAAAGGAGGACTATCAAACTATTGCTATCGCCCAGGGCAAGGATTTATTGTTGGGAAAGGTATGTTGTCATGATGAACGACAAAATTTTATTCATCTTTCTAAGAAATACAGTGATGTTTTTTCATGGAAATATGAGGACCTAAAGGGTTTTGGATCCAAATGCTACACCTATCCACCAAAAATAGTGGCCTGTAAATCCCAAAATTGAGCCTTTGATGAGGAAGGAAATCACCAAGCTCATTCAGGCCAGGATCATTTTCCCCATCAAGTATTCCACTTGGGTAGCTAATCTAGTGCCAATGAGGAATAAAATGGTGAGATAAGGTTGTGCATGGATTTTCGTGATCTGAATCGAGCTTACCTGAAAGATCACTACCCTCTTCCATCCATGGACCAAATCTTGCAGACTATTGCAGGGGCAGAAAGGTTCTCATTGCTTGATGGTTTTTCTAGTCTTAACCAAAATTTTGTGAGGGAAGAAGACATGTTCAAGATGACCTTCACCACTAAGTGGGGAACCATGGTGTATGCAAAAATGCCATTTGGGCTCTCCAATGTTGGCACCACGTTTCAAAGGGAAATGGACATTGCATTCAAGGGCTTCATCAACAAGTTCATCCTAATTTATTTGGATGCTATTATAGTCTTCTCTTAGAGGGGAGGAAATCACATAGGGCATCTAGAGAAAGTTTTCAAAATGTGCAGGGAGTTTGGAGTGTCCCTAAACCCTAAAACATGTATTTTTGTCAGAGCAAGCTTTTGGGCCATTTAGTGTCCAAAGATGGGATCTCCATAGATCTAGAAATAACTTCAGCCCTTCTTTCTCTTCCTTTGCCTGCTCATAAAAATGTTTTGCAATCATTTCTGGGGTAGATCAATTTTTTTAGGAAATTCATTCCTAACTGTGCTGGTTTGGTCAAACCACTGACCCTAATGCTTAAAAAGGATGTTGTTTTTAGGTGGACAAAGGAAGGGAAGGATGGATTTGAGAAGATAAAGGAAGAAATTGCTCACACTCCTACCCTCATGAACCCTAACTATGAGAATGTCTTTGTCCTTTATGCCCATGGAGGAGAGAGTAGCATTCCAGCTGTTCTAATGCAACAAAACGACCAAGGTATGGAGCAACCCCTAGCCTTCTTTAGTCAAACATTGAAGGACTATGAGGTTAGGTATGGTCCCATGGACAAATAGGTTTTTTCTATTGTAAGAGAATTGAAAAAGTTTAGATATATGCTGGCAAATAACCATATCAAAGTATTAGTTTCTCATCCTAGTGTGAGAGACTACATAATGGGAATAGAAATTAGTGAAAAGAGAGCAAGCTAGGTTACAAATATCCTGTAATATGATGTTACTATCAAGGCCACTAAGCTGATTAAAGACAGGGGATTATGTGAACAGTTAGCTCAAGCTACAATGGATGAGGTGGAGTCATCCTATAACTTGAATGAGGCAGAACCTACAGCTGAACCAATAGCTGTAAGTTCTTGGACAATAGATAAGGCCAGGTTCCTATCCACTGGTGAATATCCTTATGGATTGGACAGGACTAAGAGAAGACATTTTAGGTTGAAGTCCATTCCTTATACTTTGGTGTATGGGGTTCTCTTTAAAAGGAATCTATATGCAGTCTTGTTGAGATGAATTGAATAAGATCAAATGGACAAATTGCTCAGTGAGTTTCATGCTGGTCCAGCTAGAGGCCACTTCTCTGCAATAGCTACAACAATGAAGATGGTGTGGGCAAGTTACTTTTGGTCCACATCATTTAATGATTCCCATGTGTGGGTAGGAAAATGCAAAGAGTGTTCTCTCTTTGCTAGGAAGAAAAGATTGGCAGCCCTCCCACTTCATCCTATGCAGGTAAATCAACCTTTCTCATAGTGGAGCCTAGATTTCATTGGCATGATCAACCCTACATCCAGTGCTAGTCACAAGTGGGTTCTAACTGCAATGGACTACTTCACCAGGTGGGTTGAAGTAGTCCCACTCAAAGAGGCTACATAATCAGCAATCATGGATTTCTTTGAAGAAATCATGACAAGGTTTAGAGCTCCTCACACTATCATCTCTGATAATACAAGAGCTTTTACTGGTTTTAGGATAGCTGATTGGGCTTTAGAGTATAATGTGTTTTTGAAGACTTCTTCTAACTATTACCCCCAAGGTAATGGTTTGGTTGAATCTACTAACAAGAACCTGATCAGAATCTTGAAGAGAACCATGGAAACAAATCAGAGACAATGGCATAATAAAATTAGATTGGCTCTTTGGCTGATAGGATCACTTATAAAAGAGCCATTGGTAATTCTCCTTTTGTTCTTGTGTATGGAAAAGAGGCTAGATTGCCCTTATCTTTGGAGCTTCCTTCATTAGAATTGGTCCAACAACTGGAATTAGAAGGTGAAGATGCTAGATCTATGAGGATGGATGAATTAACTGAGTTAGAAGAAAATAGACAATCAGCCATGGCTACCTTGGAAGAACACCAGAAGTAGACCAAGAAATACTTTGACAAGAAGGCCAAGGATCAAATTTTCAAGGAAGGAGATCTTGTTCTAAAATGGGATGCTAGCAGAGCCAACCTGGAGGCCACACTAAGTTTGATGAAATATGGGGTGGCCCATATGTCATCACCATCTACAAGCAAACCAATGCTTTCAATCTTTCCAAGATGGATGGTGAAGTTCTACCGATCTCAATCAATGGGATTTATCTCAAACCTTACTTCTAAGGTTGGTCTGAGATTTTCTATATATTGTTTTGTTTTATTCCTTCTTTAGTTTTACTTTTCCCTAAGTGTTCTTGCACAGGTTGCACTCTCATTAGGAGAATGTAGGCCTTGTTTTCCTTTTGTTTGGTGTTGTTTTGGAGGCAGGGTTTTAGTTGTTCCCAGTATGCTTCAACCCTTTTTGACTCTATGCCCAATGGATTATTAAGGTCAATGAATTCTTTTGTTTAGTAGGAAAACATCCTTGAGAGGTCACCAAATGTTGTCTTATTTTTCTCTCTAGCCAAATAGCCCAAAAATCCATGAAATCTCTAAGTGTTTTCCACTTTTGTAATGCAAGGAAAACCCCCCCAAAAATTGACTAAGTCCAAAAAATTTAGAATTTTCCTTGTATTTTTAGCCTTTTCAAAGTTTCAGAGTTCGGGGTTCCCCCCTTCATCATGCCATCCTTATCGGCTCCGAACTCTGCTTTGTTCCTTGGTAAAATTCACTGAAGTCTTTCGAGCACCAGAGGTCAAGGGTTCACTCTTCCTTGTTCTCCTGTTGAAAGGTGGAAGGCCAAAGGTCCACTCACTAAAGCCCACCAAGATGCAAATATTCCTAAGTGTTTCAAGTGCTAGAGGTTAGAGGTTTCATCTTCTGTCTTCTTTTGTGGAAGGTGAAGGGTGGAAGGCCCGAAGCCTGAACTCTGTTGAACTCTTTCAACTAAGTTATTCAGCAGCGGAGGTTAGAGGTTTCTCCTTCTCTCTTGTTTTCTTTTGGAAGATAGAAGATAGAAGGTCTAAAGCCCGACCTCCACCAAAACCTTTTTCAAACAGCTAAGTCATTCAGGAAGTGGAGCTTGGGAGTTTCCCCTTCTTCTTTTATTCTTGTGGAAGCCAGAAGGCTGAATGCCTAAGACTCGAAGTCCGTCGAACACTTATTTTTCTAAGCATTGCGGGACTCGAGAAGCGGGGTTTTCTTCTTCTTCCTTTTCTCTTGAAAGGAAGAAGGTAGAAGGCCTGAGTCCCAATCTTTGACCACTTTTGCAAACTTCAAAAGCAAAGGAAAAGAGAAAAGCTAGAGGCCTTCCATGCTCCACAGCGAAGAAATTTTGCTGATAAAGCAGAATACATGCCAGAATTTGAAGATTAGATTTTCAGCTAGTTGGAGGTAGTTGTTGTGCATTTATTGTTGTAGGTGGATGAATTAGATGTTAAATTCAACGCAGATATTGTTTCTCATCTATTTTAGACCAAGATATTTTCTGTATTTATGTCAAATAGAACAAATGTACATAGATATCCCCTTTGTAGAAATATCTTCTGATAGGCCCATAGGGTGAATTTATTGCAGTAGGTGAATGCGCATCAATGTAAAATGCCTTATATACTTGCAAATAAGATGTATTATTATTGGCTATTGGTCTAAAAACCACATCTTGTATTATCTATAATCTTGCCTCTTTGATAATAAAGAATAGGTTTTTACCTTTTCATACAATTCTTCTACACTGTGTAATACTTTTCTTTGAATTTCCATTTGTGAATGCTTCTTTCCTTTCAGATTTCAATCAGTTCCCTTTACCTCTGAAGATAGTTAATGAGTTGTGTATGCTTGTCTGTTGTTTGATATTATTCTATGCATAAATGGTCGATCTGAGAGTCAAACATTCAAACCTGGTGTATCACCTTTTCAATTTTCGTTTCTCCTTCTTCCCCTTTTCCCAGTGGTGTTAGATTAAGTTTAGTCTTAGTTTACTCTTAATCTCATATTTAGAAAGAGGAACCAACCATCTCTGGAGGTTTGATTTCCTTTTTAGGGTCCCACACCTAGAAATCACTCCCAATTTCACTGGATTGTTGTAGAAAAAGTGCTTCAACACAAGGTGCAAATCCAAGTGACAACAGTTACCCTTAGCAGGGTTACACCAAATGCCCATCCAAATTCTGAGTAAAACATCTTAGACTACCTAGGGAAAATACCAACTCAAATATCCATCTTAGATTTTCTTCAAGCATCACCTGCACATAAAGCTATACTTGAGAATGCTCTTCAAGAATCATCTGTTCCCAATAACATTGATGTTGCTCAATTCCAAGCCATGATAGGGCATATTGCCTCACCTCACCACCTAATTTTCACTAAAAAAGACCTTCCATTGCAAAATCCCTATCATAATGATGTACAACACATCAAAGTCTATATCCATCAACACAAAGTCAAACGCATTCTTATAGATGGTGGTGTTGGCTTAAACATTTGTTCTCTAAAGTTACTGAAACAATTGGGATACTCTGAGGACATTATTGATTTAGATAAAATTATAACCATAAAAGCATATGGTGATGCAGAACAAGAATCAAAAGGTGTTATCCATCTACCCATCCAAGTTGGTCCCATAGTAATAGAGACTCATTTTCAGGTACTAGACATTGACCTTTCTTACAACATCATCCTAGGTCGCTCGTGGATCTATACCATGCAGGCTGTGCCATCCACATATCATCAATGCCTCAATTTTCCATTTAATAGTACTGAAATTACTATCCTTGGAGACCACAATCCTTTTGAATTTTTTCGAGCTATGTAAGGTCAATATCAAAATTCTAATCAAATCTCTAACAACATTTTCATTGAACCATCATCCTCATATCTTGATCCATCCACGTTGACCAAAGCCACAACTGATACATCTTTTCCAGAGATCAAGGTCTAGTACACAGACACATGATTTGGTGAATATGACCTACACAAGTCTTGCTATGTGGGGAACTTGCCTCTATCACCCTGATCATATGAAAAACCACTAATAGCAAAAGCAAGTCCAAAAGTGGTCATATAGGCTAACCCCATAGTATTCATTCGTTGGGGATTGTTACAAGACAAGTCCATTGAAGACATCTCTTCTTGGATATTCACAGAAGACCAAGATTCAGTTACATTACCAGTTGAGTAGTATAGCAGATTTCTTCGCATTGTTAAGAACATGGGTTACAAAGGCCAAGGTGGTCTTGGATTACATGAATAGGGAAATATAGACCCCATATTTGTGACAAAGAAAAATAATAAACATGGTTTAGGATATGGAAAGTGTAAGATACTACCCCAAATTTTTTTCAAATTGACATTCAATGATATGGTAGTGTTAGAATAAAATTGCATCAACCAACTAAATGCCTCTCACTTTCTGATCACCCAGATCCCAAAATGGGCAAGGTGAGAGCATAATGTGATAGGCTTACAATGGACAACTATGCAATCAGGGAACTACAATTCATCTGCTGCGGCGGGCATCCACTTATTGTGGGGATTCACCACTTTTAATGGGTAAGAGAGCAAAATGAAAGAATTACAAAGCCATCCACTTGTCCAGTGGATATTATCCACTTATTCAGTGGGTAGGAAACAAAGAAAGATTCATTTCTCCTCACTGGCGGTAAACCATCTAGGGGTTATTATGTGAATTTGCAACATAATGATTTGAGAAATACAATGATATAAGAGTGCAATGCACACAGATAATAAACTAGATCAACATCTTAGTATGCAAGATGGATTAGTATAACTATAGCACCTGTACACCATTGAAATCATTTATTATTCCTAGCTGAAATGAGGCCTGGAGGATCACAGCTATTCAAAATTGCAAACATCAGGATAAAATCAGAGATAATATCATATTGTACGACCACTCAGCAGAGAAGTGACCAATTACCACAAGTAAAATCACAGCTCTTCAAGTATCTAATATTGCAATCTGATCTTATTCCCTTTACATTGACCAGAGTTCATTTTGCTGATGACTTCAATTAACTTCATTAAAAATTGAACTTACCCTACTCCTGTACGGTGCTGGCTTGTGGTACGGCTGGAAGAAAGAAATCTTAGTACACAAAAAAACTCACCAAATAAACATTGAATCCATACATCTCTACCATACATTCAATACCCCAACAATATTAAAGTCAAAAACTTCAACAATGATTCATAAATTTCAGTCGACCCCCACTCAGCTTGTACAAACAGCAAGTATGACAAATCCATGGAACAATTTACACACTGCATCATACTCACTACAAATAGACTGATCAGAGGTGCCTTAAGCATACAAAAACAATAGTAATAACTTAATATCCAAAAGCTTCAACAATAATTTTTCGTGCCCATCGATTTCCTTATGCATTGTATGACACTCTAAAATGTACGACAGCTTCACAAAGATCTCAATCAGCACATTAAAAATAGAAATCACTTGGATAAGGAAGTCAATAGCAAGAATATACTACCATCAATAACAAGTCACAAATTATCATCAACCACTTCAACACATGTGATCATCTTCCTTGCTAGTACAACCACAGAGGTGTACAGCTAGCTTGAAAAAACACTTAATTTTTAATACCAATGAATCTAAAACAATCTTTATGAAAAACTCCATAATATTATGAGAATCATTAGCATGATCAAACCCCAATATGGTCAAAACTTAATCACACAATCATCGAATCAAATAACAAGAATCCATAGAGCTCAAATGCAAACTCTGTATGAGCTTACTCCAATCTCCAGCTTTAGCACAATGGTGATTCCTGCATGAAATCACACCAAACCTCAAGAGGGTTTTTGTCCTCAAGAGCATTCTACAAGAGGGTTTTTGTTCTCAAGAGAATATGGAAGAACACACAGGTTCAATCCAGCAGAGTATCAATACAAATCCAAAGCATGTTCAAACAATGAGCCCAACACCTTATTTTATAACTTTTTGAGGGAAATAAAATATTATTTCCTTTATCCCTTCATATTTCTCCTCAAAAAATATAAAAATAACTCATTATGTGTGCACAATTTAAAGTCACCTTTTTAATTAAAAGCTCTTTTTAGCTCCAAAGACCCCTTTTATCAAAATAAAGGAAATATTTGATTCACAACGTCCTAATATGAAGCATCCATGATTTAAAGCTTTTCATCCCCTTTCCAACAAGCTATAACACTTAAGTGTTAAATGAATATTTCCCAACCTTTTTAACTTAAGTACAATAATTAATTGTTTAGCTCATTAAATCAACTGATTTTACAGAAAATCTCAAATATCACCAAACTGCAAAATTAAGCATACCAACATACTCCATGATGTTTGGGAAGATGAATGATGCCTTCCAGGTGACTTTCCAAAAATAGACGGCTTCTCCAAGAATCTTGGAGAGCAAACTGGGAACCTGATCAAACATCAGAAAGCATCACTGCGATCGTAAACACCATCTAAGCTGAATGCCATAACTAATTATTCTATAAAACTGATCTTTGGCCACTGCAAGAACAATGGAGTTCTCCTAATGAAGCTGGATAGCTACTAAGAGAATAAGAACAAGCCAAAAATGCACACAAAAACCTATGCGCCAAAAAGGGACATTACAGTCCTCCCCGCTCAATATTGCTTGTCCTCAAGCAATATATGCTATCCAACAGAGATACCTGCATGATTATCAATAATATACCAGGATCTCAAATCAATCTCAAGAATGCTCCACACCGCTTCTGCTGTGCAGCTCTGATAAATCTGTGAACTGCACAACTGACACTCTGTATAGTCCTCTGAAACATTCTTCCAATCACACAACTATTTGGATCCCAAACATCATTAACTCCAAAAATGAAAGAGTTAGAAATCATCAATACAATTATCCAACATGAAACTACTACTGCTAGGAACCAAAATATGAAATGCTTATCCAAGGAAGAACATAAATCAGCTTGAACAAAAGCTGAAAACAACTCTGAACAACCATGAATCAGCTGGTTCTCACTCTCCAAAAGAGCATTAATAACTGTAACACTTGTTCCTTTCAGCTAATTACTTCTGTCATCTTCCCACAAAGAGCTAAAAGCAACAAAAAGATCAATCTCATGGCTGCATAAGTCTGAAATAATATCATGAAAATTAGATTTCAGGGATCTAAAATTGGGAGAGCAACAACAAAACTGAAATCTTTTGAGAACAATAAGGAATTTAGGCCATCTACAATCAGAATATGTCAAATTCATGACCAAAATTTCTCTCCAATCCATAAAAATGTATGCAATTGACAACTTATGATGGCTGATATGAATAAGGACAGCAACTTCATGACATAAAAATGACTCCAAAATCATCCATAAAAAAAACTTACCAACACCACTATCCTCCATGGAACCCTACAAATAAACTCCATTGTGAAAGTAAGCCATCATTGAACCTAATGCATTGCATACCTGAACCTTATGCCCATCTTCAACAACTGATGAAAACTTCCAGTTGAAGAAGTTTTTGTGCACAATAACATTCCATGAATGCTTTGCATCAGGATCCCATATCCTATTACTATCCTCCTCCATGTTACTTACATCCAATTGGTCCTCATTATTCAACATGAGGAGTGGATTATCATGTGTTAACTCAACTTCCATCATAGAAAAAGAATCATCAAATGATTGGAAGTTGTTTTCACCTTTTTGTTCACACAATTCATCTATTTGCTCCAACTCTATATCTGCATACTTAGGAGGCTGCCCTAAGTCAAAACTTCCTTGGAACAATTCAAGCTCTTCAATTATCAGCTTGCTTTTTATCTTCTCTAGCAGTTCCAACTTGCTCCTTGAATTGGTGTACATCAACAAGCTGATTTTCAACTTCTAAGAGAGCCATTTGAGTACTCTCTAAAGAATTTATTGTTGATTTAAGCTTAGATGTAAGCTTATCAATGTCAGCATCTCTTCCCTTCAATGTTTGACATATTTGATTAGCAAATTCAAGGACATGATCTCTATCAGAAAGATGGGTCAAAAAATCTGATTTCAATGTTTCTAGTGCCCCTCTGACTACACACCAATTTTCAAGTGAAGATCCTCTTTCCGTGCCCATTTGTCTTCTTTCAACTTGTGCTCTCCAAATGTGATCCTCAAAAAACTTATGTATGTGATCAAAGTGTGTTAAAGATTGGACAATGTTATCTTCAGTGACCAATAACTGATTCTGAAATTCAAATGTTGGATTAAAAATAGAAGTTGATTCAAATCTTCCAATAAACTTCCATCAATAGGCTCATCAACTAACACTTCTGCAAGGACACTTGGTTCTTCAATTTGCATAAGAGATGAGTCTTCTTCACTTTGATCAAATGTTATGGCAGCATCAAATTTATCAACGGCTAGTTTAAAATCTTCATCAACATACTCTTCATCCTGGATTTTTGAGGAATCAAACAATTCTTCACTTGGCATGGAAATTTTCCACTCATAATCTAAATTACCTTGACAAGCATGGTGAAGATACTCCTCGTTAGGGGCTGTCCTAAGAGTTTCAGTAGCATTAACTTCTTCAATTTCATTGTTTCCCATGTCCTCAAATAAACACTTCACTTCAATGTTCTCAAGCTCACTTGCACAGTCACCTTATAGCAGTCTATTGATCATCTTCATCTCCTCAATTGTAGTGGCATCTTCAAGATCTTCATCAAATAAAGGACTTGCTAAGTCCAACACTTCTGGTTCTTCGTCAAAGCAAGGCTCAGCTTCACTAATTTCTGTTGTAGACTTGTCCAAATCAGAAAACTCCTCTATGCATGTCTCATGATTTGTGACTTTGTCTTCATCATACAGAGGCTTAAACTTTTTTCTAATCAAGACTTCATCTTCACCATTTTCGGATTTCACATCATTCGGAAAGAAAGAACATGTGGTGAAGGTTGTTGATTCATCTTCCTTTTTCTTGCATTGGTGGTTAGGCTCCCAAGAATCTTTGCATAGGAAACAAAGATTTCTTCTTCTAAGTTCATTCTTGTTGAACTCTTTTTTTTTCACCAAAATAGGGGGCTTCTTATTCGGTGGGCTTGAAAGTGATGACTTAGAATGGATCTTGGTCCTTACCAAAGGAAAAGGTAATTCTGGCTTGCATAAAGACATTGTCTTCATCTCCTCTTCCTTCCTTATCTTCTAAATGTATTCTATAAATCCCTTTTTCTTAGGATTGCCCTCTTTGATGATTTTCAAGAAAGCGTCCCAAGGAAGTTGCTGCTTACAATCATTTGATAGTCTTCTGTACTCATCAATAATCTTAGTGGCCTCATGATGATACTTCCTTCAATCCAACTTCTCTTGAACTGCTCTTTCTAATTCATCCTAACTTTGCCTAAGAGAATCAAATAGAACATCTGTCTCACTTCTCCTCTTAAGAGATGCCATAATCTAACAATTACTTAACAACCTCGTTCAACTACCACACACTGAACAACATGCAAGTGCTGATCACTCACATGCAAGGCTAAAACTTGACTTGCTCAACTGAAAGATCTGCAACAAATTAGCTCCCCAACAGGTTGGCAAGAACATACCAGCTCATATACCACTCTAAGATACTACCCCAAATTTTCTTCAAATTGACATACAATGATATGGTAGTGTTAGCATAAAATTGCATCAACCAACTAAATGCCTCTCACTTTCTAATCACCTAGATCCCAAAATGGGCAAGGTGAGAGCATACAGTGATTGGCTTATAATAGACAACTATGCAATTAGGGAACTACAATTCATCCGTTGCGGCAGGCATCCACTTATTGTGGGGATTCACCACTTTCAGTGGGTAAGAGAGAAAAATGAAAGAATTACAAAGCCATCCACTTGTCAAGTGGGTATTCTCCACTTATTCAGTGGGTAGGAAACAAAGAAAGATTCATTTCTCCTCATAGGCAGTAAACCATCCAGGGGTTATTATGTGAATTTGCAACATAATGATTTGAGAAATACAATGACATAAGAGTTCAATACACAAATAATAAACTAGATCAACATCTTAGTATGCAAGATGGATTAGTATAACTACAACACCTATACACCATTGAAATCATTTATTATTCCTAGCTGAAATGAGGCCTGGAGGATCACAGCTATTCAAAATTGTAAACATCAGGATAAAATCAGAGATAATATCATACTGTACGACCACTCAGCAGAGAAGTGACCAATTACCACAAGTAAAATCACAGCTCTTCAAGTATCTGATATTGCAATATGATCTTATTCCCTTTACAATGACCAGAGTTCATTCTGCTGATGACTTCAATTAACTTCATTAAAAACTGAACTTACCCTACCCCTGTACGGTGCTGGCCTATGGTATGGCTGGCAGAAAGAAATCTCATAACACAACAAAACTCACCAAATAAACATTGAATCCATACATCTCTACCATACATTCAATACCCCAACAATATTAAAGTCAAAAACTTCAACAATGATTCAAAAATTTCAATCAAACCCCACTCAGCTTGTACGGACAGCAAGTACGGCAAATCCATTGAACAATTTACACAATGCATCATACTCACTACAAATAGACTGATCAGAGGCACCTTAAACATACAAAAACAACAATAATCACTTAATATCCAAAAGCTTCAACAATAATTTTTAGTGCCCATCGATTTCCTTATGCACTGTACGACACTCCAAAATGTACGCCAGCTTCACAAAGATCTCAATCAACACAGTAACAATAGAAATCACTTGGATAAGGAAGTTAATAGAAAGAATATACTACCATCAATAACAAGTCATAAATTATCATCAACCACTTCAACACATGTGATCATCTTCCTTGCTGGTATGGCCATGGAGGTGTATGACAGGCTTGAAAAGACACTTAATTTTTAATACCAATGAATCTGAAACAATCTTCATGAAAAACTCTATAATATTATGAGAATCATTAGCATAATCAAACCCCAATATGGTCAAAACTTAATCGCATAATCATTGAATCAAATAACAAGAATCTATAAAGCTCATATGCAAACTCTGTATGAGCTTACTCCAATCTCCAGCTTCAACACAATGGTGATTCCTGCATGAAATCACACCAAACCTCAAGAGGGTTTTCATCCTCAAGAGCATTCTACAAGAGGGTTTTCGTCCTCAAGAGAATATGGAAGAACACGTAGGTTCAATCTAGCAGAGTATCAATACAAATCCAAAGCATGTTCAAACAATGAGCCCAACACCTCCTTATATAACTTTTTAATGGAAATAAAATATTATTTCTTTTATCCCTTCATATTTCTCCTCAAAAAATATAAAAATAACTCATTATGTGTGCATAACTTAAAGTCACCTTTTTAATTAAAAGCTCCTTTTAGCTCCAAAGACCCCTTTTATCAAAATAAAGGAAATATTTGATTCGCAAGGTCCCAATCTAAAGCATTCATGATTTAAAGCTTTTGATCCCCTTTCTAATGAGCTATAACACTTAAGTGTTAAACGAATATTTCCCAACCTTTTTAACTTAAGTGCAATAATTAATTATTTAGCTCATTAAATCAACTGATTTTAAAGAAAATCCCAGATATCACTAAACTGTAAAATTAAGCATACCAACATACTCCATGATGTTTGGGAAGATGAATGATGCCTTCCAGGTGACTTTCCAAAATAGACGGCTTCTCCAAGAATCTTGGAGAGCAAATTAGGAGCCTGATCAAACATCAGAAAGCATCACTGTGATCCTGAACAGCATCTGAGCTTAATGTCATAACCAATTGCTCTGTAAAACTGATATGTGGCAACTCCAAGAACATTGGAGTTCTCCCAATAAAGTTGGATAGCTACTAAGAGACTAAGAACAAGCCAAAAATGTGGACAAAAACCTATGCGCCAAAAAGGGACATTATAGTCCACCCCGCTCAATAGTGCTTGTCCTCAAGCAATATACGCTATCCAATAGAGATACCTGCATGATTATCAATAATATACCAGGATCTCAAATCAATCTCAAGAATGCTCCACACCACTTCTGCTGCGCAGCTCTGATAAATCTGTGAACTGCACAACTGACACTCTGTATAGTCCTCTAAAACATTCTTCCAATCACATAACTATTTGGATCCCAAACATCATTAACTCCAAAAATGAAAGAGTTAGCAATCATCAATACAATTATCCAACATGAAACTACTATTGCTGGGAACCAAAATCTGAAATGATCCTCCAAGGAAGAACATAAATCATCTTGAGCACAAGCTGAAAACAACTCTGAACAACCATGAATTAGCTAGTTCTCCCTCTCCAAAAGAGCATTAATAACTGTAACACTTGTTCCTTTCAGCTGATTACTTCTATCATCTTCCCACAAAGCTAAAGCAACAAAAGATCAATCTCATGGCTGCATAAGTCTGAAATAATATCATGAAAATTAGATTTCAGGGATGTAAAATTGGGAAAGCAATAATAAAACTAAAATCTTTTGAGAACAATAAGGAATTTAGGCCATCTACAATCAGAATATGTCAAAGTCATGAACAAAATTGCTCTCCAATCCATAAAAATGTATGCAATTGACAACTTATGATGGCTGATATGAATAAGGATAGCAACTTCATGACATAAAAATGACTCCAAAATCATCCATAAAACAATCTTACCAACACCACTATCCTCCATGGAACCCTACAAATAAACTCCATTGTGGAAGTAAACCATCATTGAACCTAATCCATTGCATACCTGAACCTTATGCCCATCTTCAAAAACTGATGAAAACTTCCAGTTGAAGAAGTTTTTGTGCACAGTAACATTCCATGAATGCTTTGCACCAGGATCCCATATCCTGTTACTATCCTCCTCCATGTTACTTGCATCCTATTGGTCCTCATCATTCAACATGAGGAGTGGATTATCATGTGTTAACTCAACTTCCGCCATAGAAAAAGAATCATCAAATGATTGGAAGTTGTTTTCACCTTTTTGTTCACACAATTCATCTATTTGCTCTAACTCTGTATCTGCATACTTAGGAGGCTGTCCTAAGTCAAAACTTCCTTGGAGCAATTCAATCTCTTCAATTATCAGCTTGCCTTTATCTTCTCTAGCAGTTCCAACTTGCTCCTTGAATTGGTGTACATCAACAAGCTGATTTTCAACTTCTAAGAGAGCCATTTGAGTACTCTCTAAAGAATTTATTGTTGATTTAAGCTTAGATGTAAGCTTATCAATTTCAGCATCTCTTCCATTCAATGTTTCACATATTCGTTTAGCAAATTCAAGGACATGATCTCTATCAGAAAGAAGGTTCAAACAATCTGATTTCAATGTTTCTAGTGCCCCTCTGACTACACACCAATTTTCAAGTGAAGATCCTCTTTCCGTGCCCATTTGTCTTCTTTCAACTTGTGCTCTCCAAATGTGATCCTCAACAAATTTATGTATGTGATCAAAGTGTGTTAAAGATTGGACAATCTTATCTTTAGTGACCAATAACTAATTCTGAAATTCAAATGTTGGATTAAAAATAGAAGCTGATTCAAATCTTCCAACAAACTTTCCATCAATAGGCTCACCAACTAACACTTCTACAAGGACACTTGGTTCTTCAATTTGCATGGGAGATGAGTCTTCTTCTTCTTCACTTTGATCAAATGTTATGGCAACATCAAATTTATCAATGGCTGGTTTAAAATCTTCATCAGCATACTCTTCATCCTGGATTTTTGAGGAATCAAACAGTTCTTCACTTGGCATGGAAATTTCCCACTCATAATCTGAATTACCTTCACAAGCATGGTGAAGATACTCCTCATTAGGGGCTATCCTGAGAGTTTCAATAGCATTAACTTCTTCAATTTCATTGTTTCCCTTGTCCTCAAATAAACACTTCACTTCAATACTCTTAGGTTCACATGCACAGTCACCTTCTTGCAGTCTATTGATCATCTTCATCTCCTCAATTGTAGTGGAATCTTCAAGATCTTCATCAAATAAAGGACTTGCTAATTCCAACACTTCTAGTTCTTCGTCAAAGCAAGGCTCAGCTTCACTAATTTTTGTTGTAGACTTGTCCAAATTAGAAAACTCCTCTATGCATGTCTCATGATTTGTGACTTTGTCTTCATCATACAAAGGCTTAAACTCATTTCTAATCAAGACTTCATCTTCACCATTTTTGAATTTCACATCATTCAGAAAGAAAGAACATGTGGTGAAGGTTGCTGATTCATCTTCCTTTTTCTTGCATTGGTGGTTAGGCTCCCAAGAATCTTTGCATAGGAAACAAAGATTTCTTCTTCTAAGTTCATTCTTGCTAAACTCTTTCTTCCTCGAAATAGGGGGCTTCTTATTGGGTGGGCTGGAAAGTGATGACTTAGAATGGATCTTGGTCCTTGCCAAAGGAAAAGGTAATTCTGGCTTGCATGAAGACATTGTCTTCATCTCCTCTTCCTTCCTTATCTTCTGAATGTATTCTATAAATCCCTTTTTGCCAGGATTACCCTCTTTGATGATTTTCAAGAAAGCATCCCAAGGAAGTTGCTGCTTACAATCATCTGATAGTCTTTCGTACTCATCAATAATCTTAGTGGCCTCATGATGATACTTCCTTTGATCCAACTTCTCTTGAACTAATCTTTCTAATTCATCTTGACTTTGCCTGAGAGAATCAAATAGAACATCTGTCTCACTTCTCCTCCTAAGAGATGCCATAATCTAACAATCACTTAAGAACCTCGTTCAACTACCACACACTAAACAACATGCAAGTGCTAATCACTCACATGTAAGTCTGAAAATTGACTTGCTCAACTGAAAGATCTGCAACAATTTAGCTCCCTAACAAGTTGGCAAGAACATACTAGCTCAGATACCACTGTAAGATGCTACCCCAAAAAAATTTCAAATTGATATACAATGATATGGTAGTGTTCGCATAAAATTGCATCAACCAACTAAATGCCTCTCACTTTCTGATCACCCAGATCCCAAAATGGGCAAGGTGAGAGCATACGGTGATTGGCTTAAAATGGACAACTATGCAATTAGGGAACTACAATTCATCTGCTGCGGCGGGCATCCACTTATTGTGGGGATTCACCACTTTCAGTGGGTAAGAGAGAAAAATGAAAGAATTACAAAGCCATCCACTTGTCTAGTGGGTATTCTCCACTTATTCAGTTGGTAGGAAACAAAGAAAGATTCATTTCTCCTCACTGGCAGCAAACCATCTAGGGGTTATTATGTGAATTTGCAACATAATGATTTGAGAAATACAATGACATTAGAGTGCAATACACATAGATAATAAACTAGATCAACATCTTAGTATGCAAGATGGATTAGTATAACTATAGCACCTACACACCATTGAAATCATTTATTAATCCTAGCTGAAATGAGGCCTGGAGGATCACATTTGTTCAGAATTGCAAACATCAGGATAAAATTAGAGATAATATCATACTGTACGGCCACTCAGCAGAGAAGTGACCAATTACCACAAGTAAAATCATAGCTCTTCAAGTATCTGATATTGCAATATGATCGTATTCCCTTTGCATTGACCAGATTTCATTCTGTTGATGACTTCAATTAACTTCATTAAAAATTGAACTTGCCCTGCTCCTGTACGGCGCTGGCCGGCGGTATGGCTGGCAGAAAGAAATCTCAGAACACAAAAAAACTCACCAAATAAACATTGAATCCATACGTCTCTACCATACATTCAATACCCCAACAATATTAAAGTCAAAAACTTCATCAATGATTCAGAAATTTCAATCGACCCCCACTCAGCTTGTACGGACAACAAGTATGACAAATCCATGGAACAATTTACACACTGCATCATACTCACTGCAAATAGACTGATCAGAGACACCTTAAGCATACAAAAACAACAATAATAACTTAATATCCAAAAGATTCAACAATAATATTTAGTGCCCATTGATTTCCTTATGCATTGTACGACACTCCAAAATGTACGGCAACTTCACAAAGATCTCAATCAACACATTAACAATAGAAATCACTTGGATAAGGAAGTTAATAGCAAGAATATACTACCATCAATAACAAGTCACAAATTATCATCAACCACTTCAACACATGTGATCATCTTCCTTGCTGGTATGGCCATGGACGTGTACGACCGGCTTGCAAAGACACTTAATTTTTAATACCAATGAATCTAAAACAATCTTCATGAAAAACTCCATAATATTATGAGAATCATTAGCATAATCAAACACCAATATGGTCAAAACTTAATCACACAATCATCAAATCAAATAACAAGAATCCATAAAGCTCAAATGCAAACTCTATATGAGCTTACTCCAATCTCCAACTTCGGCACAATGGTGATTCCTGCATGAAAAGACACCAAACCTCAAGAGGGTTTTCATCCTCAAGAGCATTCTACAAGAGGGTTTTCATCCTCAAGAGAATATGGAAGAACACGCAGGTTCAATCCAGCAGAGTATCAATACAAATCCAAAGCATGTTCAAACAATGAGCCCAACATCTCCTTTTATAATTTTTTTACAGAAATAAAATATTATTTCTTTTATCCCTTCATATTTCTCCTCAAAAAATATAAAAATAACTCATTATTGTAGACACCCTAAAATGACCAAGTCGTCACACTACCTGTATTTCATCAAATTTGTCTAATCACCTGCATTTCAAACGTTAATTAAATAATCTAATTATTTAATTAATTTCAACAAAATCACCAAATTCTTCTAAATCACATAAATTCAACATTAATTAAATAAATTCTCTTTATTTAATTAATTAAATTAAATTCCTCTATTATTCTTCCACAATTAAATAATTTCAATTATTTAATTAGCTCATTATCCTCTTTCAAATTTTAAATTCACATTAATTAAATAAATCCAATTATTTAATTAATTCATCACAATTCTATCTTATCTACATTATATAATATACATTATTTAATTAAATCAATTATTTTTCTAAATTTAAATAAATCATGCAAATTTATTTAAATTGTCTCAATCCTCTAAAAATAAATAAAATCAAGTATTTTATTTATAATCTTATCTATTCTTCAATCTTGAACAAATAAATCATGCAAATTTATTTAAATTATCTCAATCCTCTAAAAATAAATAAAATCAAATATTTTATTTATAATCTTCTGTTCCTATCTCATGCACAATTAAATAAATAAATTTATTTATTTATTTTCAGTTATCTTCCAATTCCTCTTAAAATATCTTGTAACTCGTGCACAATCAGTCTTATTTTTAGAACTCTAAAAAAGGCAAAATTACAAGTTGAGTTATCTATTCAATCAATATTGTTTTCATCATATTTTACTAAAAATATCCTTATGGATTGACACATGTCGTGTGCACATTCATCATGGTTATTTGTTTTATCTCCTCCGTTGATTCTTTTGAATTATATGGACCGTTGATCGATCTCTGTTGAAACCTATATAAACCCCCCTCATCTCCTTCACAAATCCTCTTCGATCACTTATTCTCAGGCATCCTTTACAGTGCTTTGAGCATACATCGCATCGTTGAGCAACTTTATGATCTTTTGACATTGATCTTTGAGCACTTTACTTGCTTGTTGCAAACATGCTTTCGCAGCAATATTGAGCAATCCACATTCAATAAAGGGAACAACACAAATCTGGGTAAAAGCTTTCTTAGATTTATTGATAATGGCTTTTGTTTAGATTAGTTCTCTTTATGTTATGGGATTTTGATTTGTTTTGTTTTGATTTATTATTTAAACATTAGTCAATTTTCTTCATACACATTCTGGCACACCTGATGAGACCCACTAATCCCTCTTTTTCTTTGAGAAATTGATTTTTTTTAAGTACAGTATGAAACAACGCAAAAGACACAGAAAAGCGCTATTGGCAGTATCTTGAAGCGCTTCTGAAGGCACAGTACAGTGCCCTCGAGCGATACTGCAGCACCTCTGGCAGAATAGTAGCGCGCTTTTAGTGAAACAGTCCAGTGCTATTGGTAGTATCATAAAGCGCTTTTCAAAAAATAGGTTTTTCTAATTTTGGTGATTTTACAAGGTTTTACTCACATACCTATCATTGATTTGACTGACAAGCTAGTTTATTTGTCTTTCAATTGTCTTTTGTACTTCCTAAGCTGACGTATTTAGGAGTTATTTCAATATTTGGGTTAATCTATCTATTTACGACATCCTTTGAGTTTTCTTGATTCTAGGATACAGATCTATCAGATATTACATCTCAGAACTTCAAATCAACCATGAAATCATATCTGGACCTAGTTTATTTTGATAAAGTATAATTTTTTTTAGATCTGACATAGTAAAGTGCTTTTGGTAGTATTGTATTGAGCTTTTCGTAACACAGAGCTGCGCTTCTGGTAGCACAGTGGATCGCCTCTGGTCTACAGCAAATTGCTTCCGGCAACACAGTACAACACTTTCAGTAGTACAGTAAGTCACCTTCGGTACTACAATGCAACGCTTTTGCTCAAATCTTATTTATTCTGCTAACTTGTGAGTTTTGGTGGAACTAATTAACTTGTTGCAGCTTCTTATCACTCACACAAAGAAAATAGGTTTTTTTCTAACATGTTCATGCAAGACGAGTGTTGAAGAGATCTCAATCTATTGCACTAAGTCTTAGAAACATATTGCCTTCTTAAGGGACAATTGAACAAATAACTTTTGGCAATCTAAGTCTTAGGAACATATTATTTTCTTAAAGGGACAATGGACATGTATGCGAAAACACTTCAATTTTCTAAAGGACAATGGACATGAATGCCTAAACACTTCAATTTCATTAGGGACAATTGACAACTACAAACGTGTGTGTGCCTAATTTAGTTGCACCTTCTTTTTCTTATAACGGGACAATTGAACCTTTGTTTGACGTGCTTGCTCTTACATTTCAGTACTTCCTTTAGAAGGGCTTGCTTTTGGATTGCGCTTCATCCAAAAGGGACAACCCTAAGTGGAGTTTTCCTTTAAACCACTATATAAGAGGGATAAGGCGAAAGCCAAGTCCTAACCGACATCAGCCTTACCTTGTGGTGCCAAACTGAAAAGAGGTGTACTAGCTCTTTATGGAAACGATTTTCACATCAAGCAAAGTGTTTGATACTCTTAGTAGGATTGGTTAAATCTTTTAGTAGCTTGTCACATTGCTTGTAAGGCGTTGGTCCCTCAAAGTTACTAAGAACCATTCTAGATAGTGACTACCTGATCTACCTCTGAACGTTGCCGTAATCATCAGTGCAAGGGGAATCGATTTAAGCCCTTAAGATACTCACCATTGGCTCCCTTGAGAAGAGATAGTATTCCCTTGGCCATAAAGCTCTTGTGATCTACTTGAGCTTTCTGAGGGGAGGGTGAGATATACCTACCTATCATCTCTCGCAAAGATACAAAATGTCTGACACCTTTATGGAATGACATTTTTATCGACAGAGTATTAAGTTGTGAGCTGATCTACTGCAATGAAACCTTGTCTCTAGGGATAAAAAGTGCTTGATATTGTTTGCAATTGTCTTATACCTGTGGAAACATTGGGATTTTTGTGAGCCTCGAACATACACTATATGTTGTGTCAGCCCTTTTTTTACCACTTTGTTTGCTGTGTTTTCTCTTGCCAAAAGCCAAACCAATCAGAACCAAAACAAAATCTATCAAAATTTGCCTTTTAAAATCATCAGACACTACTTCAGCACCTCTGGTATTATAGTAGCTCGCCTTTGGTATTACAGTAGCTCGCCTTTGGTATAACAGTAACTCACCTCTGGCAAACCTACTTCAGCGCCCTTGGTATAACAGTAGCTCACTTTTGGTCACAGTAGCTCGCATTTGGTATAGTAGTACCTCGCCTTTGGTAGCTCAGTCCATCACCTTTGGTATTACAGTAACTCATGTTTGGTAGCACAGTCCTGCGCCTTTGGTTAAACAGTACAGCATCTTTGTCTAGTAAACTTTGCATCAAATTGTGTCTTTTCCAAAAACACAAGCAGAATCCCAACAATTTGTCCTAGTGTATTCCATGGTAACCACTAGACTCCAGCAAAATATGAAGTCCAAGAAAGTTGTCCCTAGGAAGCACAAATCACCTCCTCACACACCTCAATCGGGCCGATCTAACATTACTCCCAAGGTTACTCCTAGGACACCCACGGAAAAATCCACCAACTCTCCAAACATGCCGCAGCTAGACCACCCTAACAATCCTCAAGAAGGTAGGGTCCCTTTGGTAAGTACACCTCCCTATACCACCAACATGCCTCTAGATTTTGTTCCACAAGGTTATACTATCAGTCAAGTCCCATCTCAAGAAGGTAGGGTCCCGTTGGTAAGTACACCTCACTATACCACCGGCATGCCTCAGGATTTTGTTCCACAAGGTTATACTATCGATCAAGTCCCATCTCAACAAGAGCGACACTTTGAAATAGGTCAATCCTCTCAAGAAGATGGACAAGATCTTGATGAATTCATACAAGATCCTAGAGCTGTGGCTGCCTTTGACAAAATCTTTAGTGAGAAACAAGATCATTTCTTTCGCTAGCTTGCAGATCAAGAGCCAAATTACCTCAAGATTTTGATTTATCCAATCTCAAGGACACAAACAACACCCAAAGTACCATACATGCGGTCCAAACCATGTCAACAGTGACCACACCCTTATCTGAATAAATCTCACAAGGGAGAATGATTGCACAATATGAGAATCCCCTTTATCAAAATCCAATAGGAAAGAGGGCCATATCACCACTTCTGACACCTATGGAGATCTATAAAAACCAACAAGAGAATCTCCAATGTCAAGTAGAACTAGCCAAACAAGTTGCTCCTAAAGTGTCCACACCAATCGTAAGTGGAATATTGGTTACCCCATCATGACAAAGTTTCCCACCAAATTACAATCCGGGGAACAACTATGTAGCCATGCAACAAGGGTCTCACCAAACACCACCCCTAACATCGTCGAATCTTCGTATCCCTTAACCAACTAGGGTCATGCAACCCCAACGACAACATTCTTCTACGCTTATCCTCAATCAACCTCAACCATCGCACAACACATCTACCTATGTCCCCCCACCACAACATTTTTCTACGCTCATCCTCAATCAACCTCAACCATCGCATAACACTTCTATCTATGTCCCCCCACCACAATGATCATCAGTGCTAAATTTTTTCAACACATTGCCTATCCACCCTCAACATTCTCAAAACCAAACTTCCCAAAGCTATGTTCTGCAACCACAACCTAACCCAACGAACTTTAACTTTCTGCCTCCAAACTATTTTCTATAACCATCACAAAGCCTACATTCTTACCTAGTGCCACACCCACCTCCTCCAAATCAAAGCATCCAATTCCAAACCAATCTAAACCCAACATACAACACATATGACCCCAACCGATCTTACGACCCTTACAACACCAATGCCCATGGCTTACATTACAATCTTCCATATGGGCAACAACAACCACTTCTAGGACAACAGGAGATGTTTCCAACCCCTCCCACAACTATGGAGCTAAAACTTGTAGAGGTTCAACAATAGCTATCTGATCTTACGTTTGGCCACACCAAGAAGACCTCTTTAGAAGAAGTGTGTCCTTATCCTTTTGATCGGTCATTACCCATGATCCCTTCTCCTCAAAATTTCACTATTCCCAAATTTGATAAATACAAAGGAAAAGGGGACCCAAAAGACCATCTCAGGGAATTCTATCTTGCTTGCTTCGAGGTCTCACATAATGACACATATCTTATGCGTATCTTTCCTCACAGTCTTGGAGATCAAGCTATAGAATGATTCTCGCACCTACCCACGGGTATTAAGTCTTTTAATGAACTTGCAGAGAAATTTGCCACCCACTTCTCCTACAACACAGAACATGAGATTTCCATGACCGATCTATGCAACAACAAACAGAAAAATGGAGAAACTTTCATTTCTTTCCTTCAATGATGGAGACAAATGGCTAGCAAATTCCCATTAAAGATACCTAAAAAATAGCTTGTTAGCATATTTGTGCAGAACCTCAACCAAGAATTGGGTTTTCATTTGCAAATTCTTAGTGCTACAACCTTTGATAAAATTACCTACAAGGGAATCAATATTGAGAAGGCCCTCATTGCTAAAGGTGTGGTCAAAATCTTTGAATAAACTAAAGACAATGCTCCTCAACAACAAAACGATAAACCAAAGTTTTGGAATAAAAATAAAAACGTGGTCAATGATGGGGTGGTTGATTCTAAACATGTCCAAACATTGCAAGCGTCGCTTCATCTTTCCACACCAAGTCAAGCTCCACCTCAACAACAGCAACAACAATGACAACAAGAGTGACCTCAACAAGATTACCCTTCGCGGTGTCAATTCACTCCCTTGGGAGAGCCCATAGAGTTAGTCCTACAGAAACTTTTACATAAAGGGCTCATCACCTTACCCAATGCTCCCCCATATGGTGAACCTGTTTACAAAACTGCATGGTATAGAGACAATGAATATTGTGAGTTCCATAGGAGCAAAGGGAATAGAACCGCATCATGCATGAAACTCAAGCACCTAATCCAAAATCTCATCGAAGGCAACCAAATCTCTTTTGAAGAGGAACTACCAGCTCAACACATGAACAAAGACCTCAACATGTACAAGGAACCATTCCCTCACCATGGTCTGCCTCCTCCTCAAGATAAAGGTAAAGGTGTCAATCATGCTTCCACTTCCTTTGATTGCATTGTAGGTCATTTTGAAGAGAGTCGAGTGTCTACCCTCACAATCAAAGGCAACTATACGGATTACGCTGTTACAACTCGTCATGGTCATGTCACCATTCATGGTCCTACACCCAGTCTCCCAACTCAATCTAATTATAATCTTGTCAAACATCTAGGGAAAATGCCAGCACATATCTCTATCTTGGACCTTCTACTATCATCACCTACACATAAAGTGGTGCTAGAAAAAGCCCTCCAAGAGTCTTCAGTTCCTAACAACATAGCGGTCATGGATTTTTGAGCTATAATAGGTAACATTGCTTCTCCCTACAATGTGGTCTTCTCTGAGAAAGACCTCCCTTCCCATGATTCGTGTCACAAAGATGCCCTTCATATTGAGGTTCTCATTCATAAACACAAAATCAAACGTATACTCATAGATGGTGGTGCTGGTCTCAACATCTATTCTTTAAAGTTACTTAAGCAATTGGGATACTCTGAGGATCATGTCAACATTGATCAAAGTATTACAATCAAGGGATATGATGATGCTGAATGCTGTTCAGAAGGTGTTATCCACCTTCCTATACAACTGGGCCCCATCATGCTTGAAACCAGGTGCCAACTCCTTGACATTAAGCTACCTTATAACATTATCCTAGGCCGCCCATGGATCCATGCAATGAAAGCTGTTCCTTCAACGTACCATCAATCTCTAAAGTTCCCATTCAATGGTGTAGAGATAACTATCCCAGGAAACCCCAATCCTTTTGAATTCTGCTGTGTCTTGCAAGGCAGTTATAAGAATTGCAACCAAGTGCCTAAAAATGACAAAGCCCTTGAATCCCTACTCTATGTCAATCTTGAAAATCTGACACAAGCCTTTACAAGTGAACCTAATTCTATTCTTGAAATCAAAGCTCACATTTGTGATATAGGTTTTGGAACATATGATATCTCAAAATCTTGTTGTGTAGGGCAGATGCCTTTGTCCCCTAAATCTTACAGCCAACCGCCCATTGCCAAAGTAACTAAAAAAATAGCTATTCCTCCCCCAGCATTTTTAACCCAATTCCAACAGGGACAATTATTGGAAGAGGAAACTATTGAGGACATTTCTTCTTGGCTCTACAAGGAGAAAGAACCGGTCACAATACCAGCAAGCAATATGGTAATGGCTTAAGAATAGTCAAACACATGGGCTATAAAGGCAAAGGTGGCCTTGGGAAACAGAATCAAGGAACAATGGAACCCATTATTGTGACGAAGAAACTAGACAAGAAGGGTTTAGGATTTGGTAAGAAGGTACCACACGCCTTGGACATCGAGGGTATCCTCGACAAGGTGGCTGAAACTTCTATCGCAGATTCGACGTCTAATGAGGATATCTTCAACGACTCTTCCCTCCATATGACTGACCTATTCACTAAATCCTTCATCTTTATGCTATCATCCATATCCTTAACCTCCACCACAAGCACCCAGAAAGTAACACTTGTCTACCTTGAACTTATCAATTGGGACCAACAAGGGTCCCCCGTTATAGATGTATTTCAGAATGACGAAGCTATAGCTGAGTTCATGGGATTCCGGGATGGTATCCCTCTAAGCGATCATAGAGCAGGTTTTGTAATGGAACTAGAGCTAATAGCTTATTTTGGTGAGAATGCCAAATGCTCCAGTCGCAAAAGTAAAAATAAAGAAAGATCTCTAGGTGAAAACCACACTGTGGCACCTCTCGATCACAAAATAGTAAAAACAAAGGACATATCCAAAGGTGAAAACCCAACTGTGGCACCTGAGGATGGAGGATTTGACCTTCCCCTACCATCTAAGTATCAAGAGAAGTCGGCTCTCCTAGTGGAAGATTCTACAGAGATAAACCTTGGCACAGAGCAAAATCCAAAGACCACATTCCTAGCCGCATCATTATCAGAAACAGAGCACAAGAATCTTAACAAATTCTTCCTACAGAGAACCATCAACTTTGCATGGACCTATGCTGATATGCTAGGGTTGGTCCCTAAGCTAGTAGTTCACTATCTCACAGTGGATCCAACAGTTAAACCAGTGAAGCAAAAGATGAGAAAGATGCACCCACAGATAGCTCTCTTGGTAAAAGTGGAAATACAGAAGTTGTTAGATGCAAAGTTCATACAACCTATTGACTATTCAGATTGGGTCTCAAACATTATACCTGTATCTAAACCGAATGGGCGCATCTGCATGTGTAATGATTTTAGAGATCTTAACAAAGCATGTCCCAAAGATGACTTTCCATTACTGAACATTGACCTCATAGTAGACTTGACTACAGGTCATGAAATGTTTTCTCTCATGGATGGATTCTCTGGCTACAATTAGATAAGGATAGCAGAGGAAGATCAACATAAAATAACTTTTACTTGTCCGTGGGGTAATTATTGTTGGTGTGTCATGCCATTTGGTCTAAAGAATACAAGGGCAACTTATAAAAGAGCAATGATAGTGATATTCCATGACCACTATCATCATATCATGGAGGACTATGTGGATGACATACTAGCTAAATCTTCTAGGGTGGTGTTGACTTTTTCCCAGACTGGATGCTTATTCCCAGATTTCCCTACAAGGTAGCCATCAGTGATCAACAGGATCTCTAGGCCAGGGGCCAACAGTGTAGGAGATAGACTCTGTATTTTATCTCCTCTTCTTCTTCAGGTTCTGCAAAACCTAGGGGGGTATTCCCTACTCAACATCCATGAGGATATGCATACAAGGCTGGGATGCTGACAGAAAGCAGATAAGTCCTCCTGTAAGTAGACCAAAACTGAAAGATAAGAGCAAAGGGGCTAGCTTTGGGCCTATTTGCAGTTGTAGACAGAGGACTGAGGATCCTAAAACTAATTCTAATGTCCTAAAGATTGTTTTAGATTTAGATTTTGATTTTAAGTTTGGATGCAAAGCTGGACATGGTTGTAACACAAACACAAAGCAAGATTGGTGCCTATCCAGGGCCTGGAGTCATTAGACATACACCTGTGAATGATCAGCATGAACAGCTAAAACTGGATTTCAGGGGGATATATGTGATACCTGCCTTACAGATATCTCCCAATACAAAGTGTTAAGTTATCTCTACTTATGGCATCCCTACTGCAGTATACCCTTCCCAATGTTCAACCTGAAAATAGTTTAATCTACCCCTTGAGAAGAAGTTAAAAGATCAGACATTCAACATAGGAATTCTATGCTCTAGAATCTAAACATTACCCAAATATCCAGATTCAGAAGAAGAATACATGCAATACTGGAGACAGAATTAACAAAACACATGCTAAGATAGCATTTCTCATATAAGATTAATCATGAAATCAGTGGGTTCGTGCCAAAACATACAACAAGAGATACATAGACTCACAGGTTTAGCTGTACAGAGCAACCAGATCAGCTTGTTTTGAATTACAGAGCCAAAAATCTTCAACTTTCAACAACCAAAAATGAGTAACACTTCCTGCTTATAACAGCCAGGTAGTGTACCACAGCAATTAATTACATGGTTGACCAAAAATCCCGCCAGATACACAGTATCAGAAAAATGGTGCTCAACGCATTACCAGATTGGCACCCAAACATGAATACAGCAGGTAGGGGAGGAGACAGGAAGAAACCTCGAGCCCTGCGCCACTGTCCGTTGATGTACACCTTCAATCGGGTACCAGATCCGCCCATACCTCTGCAACCTTCGCCATTAATGGCGCACCAACCCGCGGCCTCGGGAAAACGTCAAACTGTGCATCGCAACCATTTCCTGCCAAGATTCATCGTCATGATATTTCAAATATGCAGGATATCAATTATCCCACATGCACCCCGCGGCGACCTTTTCAACACTTTATATACTAGGCCACGAGCATATATAATGTCGGTGCTTTTGCTCCTGACGACACTAGTATAATACTTCATCATCATCCTCCAACAGCATGATATCCTGTCGCTTGAAATATCACCCTGACGTCAGCATCATATCGCAATATAACCTGCATGATAATCGCCTTCATCAGCACAACCTGATCCATCGGAGGAAGATCCTCCTGCTTAGCCGATACCAAAAGTCTGGCCGATGGACATCCTGATGACGTCACCATCATATCCTGCTGACGTCATCAGCATATCTGCCTACTGCGCACCTCCTCATATCCGGATGACATCATCATCATGTTTGCAAATATCGGGGAATCTCCACAAGATGATCAGTGTTAGAAATATGACCCCCCCGGACCTTGATGACGTCATCATCATATCGACATCAGGATGATATTCAGAAGATAACCGGATATTTGGAAATATCATCCTGATGCACAAATATCATGTTGCACTGTAGCTCCACTATAAGATCAGGGTGATAGATAAATATGCCAGATATTTGAAAAGATCACCCCCCACTAGATAATGCACGAAGCCGACAGGTCGATATCTCCCTTCGGAAATATCATGATGCAGATAGGCAGAGAAATAGATATCACCCTGACATAAGAATGACGTCAGCATCATCAGGATGATAAAACAACGAACATGAATTGATACAACAACATCAGGATGATATTGACTAAGATCATCCTGACGTTCAAAATATGATGACCCCAGTGAATATCGGGTCATACTTAGAACTCTTCAACAACATCATCAGGATGATCATAACCAAGATCACCGGATACTTGAAAAATCACCCCCGCAAGCAAATCAGGGCACACTGTAGCTCATCAGCAGGATCGGGATGATACCCAAACATCACCCGATAATGAAACATGATGATCCTGATGAGAAACCGGTCGACAGAGAACATGATGATGCTGACCACCATCGAAGAAAATATGATGATGATGACCTCCTCAGGAAAATATGATGCTGCAGCTAAAAAATGCTGAGGAGGTCCAACACTTAGAACATTTTTAAGGAAGGTGCCTGCATGAAAATTGCTCAAAAACTGTCAGTCAATTCAGGCACTAACACTGGCTCTGTCTGGGGACGTGCAGGTGCAAGACTGCAGCGAGAACCCCAGATCTCTGGGATGCAGACCAGTCCCTTATCCATTGGGCACAGAGTCAAATACTGCACCGACCTGCATCACCAAACACACTTGATGGCCTAAGGCCACCAAGAAAAGAAAAACATGTATCTCCCTTTGTCAAATATCTTGTTTTCATCTACATGCACTGGGTCAAGCCTGGAGATACTGTCAGGATCCACCCACAAACAAACCTTGTCATCTGCACACTCAACCCTTTGATTTGGCTTGTCATTGTCAAACCTGTGCAGATAACCTTCAGCATCATGTGACATGTGGGTGTAGAATGTATCAAGCAATGCATACTCATATGGCATATAGCACTTATCATCTATATCATCATCATGCATTGCAACATGATCTCCTAGCTGGACTGAAAATAGGAAACACTCAAAGTCCACCACACAGCTAGGAAGATCAGAGCTCATTGTATATACTGGCACATCAAAAGAAAAGCTTCCAAAATCACAATTGTGTACATCATGTGCACAATCATCTGGTACACCAAGCTGGAAAAGATCAAGCTCTGGCATCTCTTTCAAATCAGGCACATTTTCACAGTCACTTACCTGATGTATGTTGTTTCCTCTTTCATCAGGATGAGAAACATAATCCAAACCAAAAACAATGTCTAGATCCTCACCATACTCAAATAAATCCTCATCACCATATGTGTCAAAGATGGGTGATCCAGGTACATCAGCTTGATCATAGTATGCCATTTGTTCATGGGCAGCAGAACATGCATCTTCTTCACCAATGGATTCCCTTTGTGGAGGAGTATCAGCTTGTGTGTCATAAGCACAACAGCCATCAAATGAAAAATAATCATGCTCTGAACCAGCACTTGTTTCAATCTCTGACTGCCCTTCACGATCCCCATGTGTTTGAAAAGAAGTCAATGGGTCACACATAGGACTGTTTCTCTGTTTGCTTATATCTTCTCTATCTTGAGTACAATACTCACAATTATCTCCACATGTCCATTCCAAAAGTTGTTCATTGCTGTCCACAACCTCATTATTGTTTTCATGGTCAGATGCCTCATCATTGCAATGGGAATCCTCATTAGTCCTTTCACTAGCACCTTCAATATTCATCTTTTCATCTTCACATGATGCCTTAATTATTTGGTCATTTGCAGCTTCACAACAATTTTTCACACCAAGGCCTGGGGACAGGGGTTTCAGCAGGTACACATTTCTGATTTTTTCTATCTTTTCTATGAACTTGTATGCCATCTGAATACTTGTCACCTTGAAATCCCTCAGTATTGCACTAAAGCCCTCCTCAAAAGCTTCAAAGAATATGCCAACACAGGCTGAAATATCAGGTCTGAAGACTTCTGGGATCTGTGAAAGGGCTATTGCAAACCTATGACTGAAATCAACACATGGCTCTTCATCTTGTTTTCTGATTCTCATCAATTCTGCAACAAGATCAGCCGGTTCTTTTGCAAATTCTTCCTTGAAACAGTCAGCAAGCTCATCCCAACAGGCAAAGGATTTCTTTGGAAAGCTCAAATACCAGTCTTTTCTTTTTGCATCAAAGGACCTAACAAAAAACCTCATCCACATATCCTCATCTCTGAATGAATATTTTCCCATAAAACTGTGAAAATTTTAGATATGTGCATTCCCATCACATACATTGTGACCACTAAATCTAGGCATCTGACAGTATATCCTAGCAGGCATAGTTTCTACTTTATAATCCACCCATGACAAATCCAGTTGGTCATACAAAGGATCAAAAGGGCTGAGAAGAGGTTTAGCCTTCTGACTGGCAGACACAACAGGGTTACTGCTTTTTAACTGGGCCTGCTCAGCCTCTAAGAATATCAATATATTTCTTATCTCTTCTATTCTTTTATTCAACATTTCACCACTGAGTATGGGATAATTCATACTTGGATTCATAAAAATCCTACTCTTAGACATCCTTTGTCTGTCTAAGACCTAAGGCTTCCCCTGGCATCTAACTTATGCAGCAAAACAGCAAATATAAAGGGGAAGGAACAAGGTACCTTTTCTCATACAGATGCAGAAAAATGAACAACACATTTTTTGTCACATCACATACATCCATCTTTCATGTGCATTCAGATCTTTTTTGCAGAGTCGCCACCTCTCCAGAGACGACAAAATTTTCAATAGCTGAAAGCTACTTTTCCAGGTTCATTCCACCAGCAGAGCATCATTTTGTTGGTGACTCAGATGGGCCACAAGATATAACACTTTTTCATCAATTTTCGTCCCCAGCGGAGTCACCAATTTCTGTTGACTTTTTCCCAGACTGGATGCTTATTCCCAGATTTCCCTACAAGGTAGCCATCAGTGATCAACAGGATCTCTGGGCCAGGGGCCAACAGTGTAGGAGATAGACTCTGTATTTTATCTCCTCTTCTTCTTCAGGTTCTGCAAAACCTAGGGGGGTATTCCCTACTCAACATCCATGAGGATATGCATACAAGGCTGGGATGCTGACAGAAAGCAGATAAGTCCTCCTGTAAGTAGACCAAAACTGAAAGATAAGAGCAAAGGGGCTAGCTTTGGGCCTATTTGCAGTTGTAGACAGAGGACTGAGGATCCTAAAACTAATTCTAATGTCCTAAAGATTGTTTTAGATTTAGATTTTGATTTTAAGTTTGGATGCAAAGCTGGACATGGTTGTAACACAAACACAAAGCAAGATTGGTGCCTATCCAGGGCCTGGAGTCATTAGACATACACCTGTGAATGATCAACATGAACAGCTAAAACTGGATTTCAGGGGGATATATGTGATACCTGCCTTACAGATATCTCCCAATACAGAGTGTTAAGTTATCTCTACTTATGGCATCCCTACTGCAGTATACCCTTCCCAATGTTCAACCTGAAAACAGTTTAATCTACCCCTTGAGCAGAAGTTAAAAGATCAGACATTCAACATAGGAATTCTATGCTCTAGAATCTAAACATTACCCAAATATCCAGATTCAGAAGAAGAATACATGCAATACTGGAGACAGAATTAACAAAACACATGCTAAGATAGCATTTCTCATATAAGATTAATCATGAAATCAGTGGGTTCGTGCCAAAACATACAACAAGAGATACATAGACTCACAGGTTTAGCTGTACAGAGCAACCAGATTAGCTTGTTTTGAATTACAGAGCCAAAAATCTTCAACTTTCAACAACCAAAAATGAGTAACACTTCCTGCTTATAACAGCCAGGTAGTGTACCACAGCAATTAATTACATGGTTGACCAAAAATCCTGCCAGATACACAGTATCAGAAAAATGGCGCTCAACGCATTACCAGATTGGCGCCCAAACATGAATGCAGCAGGTAGGGGAGGAGACAAGAAGAAACCTAGAGCCCTGCGCCACTGTCCGTTGATGTACACCTTCAATCGGGTACCAGATCCGCCCATACCTCTGCAACCTTCGCCATTAATGGCGCACCAACCCGCGGCCTCGGGAAAACGTCAAACTGTGCATCGCAACCATTTCCCGCCAAGATTCATCGTCATGATATTTTAAATATGCAGGATATCAATTATCCCACATGCACCCCGCGGCGACCTTTTCAACACTTTATATACTAGGCCACGAGCATATATAATGTCGGTGCTTTTGCTCCTGACGACACTAGTATAATACTTCATCATCATCCTCCAACAGCATGATATCCTGTCGCTTGAAATATCACCCTGACGTCAGCATCATATCGCAATATAACCTGCATGATAATCGCCTTCATCGGCACAACCTGATCCATCGGAGGAAGATCCTCCTGCTTAGCCGATACCAAAAGTCTGGCCGATGGACATCCTGATGACGTCACCGTCATATCCTGCTGACGTCATCAGCATATCTGTCTACTGCGCACCTCCTCATATCCGGATGACGTCATCATCATGTTTGCAAATATCAGGGAATCTCCACAAGATGATCAGTGTTAAAAATATGACCCCCCCGGACCTTGATGACGTCATCATCATATCGACATCAGGATGATATTCGGAAGATAACCGGATATTTGGAAATATCATCCTGATGCACAAATATCATGTTGCACTGTAGCTCCACTATAAGATCGGGGTGATAGATAAATATGCCAGATATTTGAAAAGATCATCCCCCACTAGATAATGCACGAAGCCGACAGGCGGATATCTCCCTTCGGAAATATCATGATGCAGATAGGCAGAGAAATAGATATCACCCTGACATAAGAATGACGTCAGCATCATCAGGATGATAAAACAACGAACATGAAGTGATACAACAACATCAGGATGATATTGACTAAGATCATCCTGACGTTCAAAATATGATGACCCCAGTGAATATCGGGTCATACTTAGAACTCTTCAACAACATCATCAGGATGATCATAACCAAGATCACCGGATACTTGAAAAATCACCCCCGCAAGCAAATCAGGGCACACTGTAGCTCATCAGCAGGATCGGGATGATACCCAAACATCACCCGATAATGAAACATGATGATCCTGATGAGAAACCGGTCGACAGAGAACATGATGATGCTAACCACCATCGAAGAAAATATGATGATGATGACCTCCTCCTCAGGAAAATATGATGCTGCAGCTGAAAAATGCTGAGGAGGTCCAACACTTAGAACATTTTTAAGGAAGGTGCCTGCATGAAAATTGCTCAAAAACTGTCAGTCAATTCAGGCACTAACAGGTGGATCACATACAAGTTCTAGGATAGATCTTTGACAGGCTCGAGAAATACCAGGTGAGACTCAATTCAAAAAAATGTTTCTTTGTTGTAACATCAGGGAAGCTGTTAGGATACATTGTATCTCGTAGAGGCATCGAAGTAGACCTAGTAAAAGTAAAGGCCATAGTGGAGATGCCTCCACCAAAGAACCTCAAAGCATTAAGGAGCCTGCAGGGAAGGTTGTAGTCCATTAGGCGCTTCATCTCACAGCTAGCAGATAAATGTCAACCATTTCAACACTTGCTCTGAAAGGATGTCTCATTCCGATGGGATTACAAGTGTTAAGCAGCATTTAATCAGCTCAAAGAGTATCTGGCTACACCTCCTGTCTTAGTACCACTAGTTGTTGATAAACCTTTGATATTATACATCTCAACTACAACTTCGGCCCTAGGGGCCCTTCTAGCACAAAATGATGAATCAGGAAAAGAGCATGCAATTTATTATAGCAGTCGAACCTTGGTGGGATATGAACTCAATTATTCACCGATGGAAAGAGCTTGTTTAGCAGTAGTGTTTGCTTCCCAAAAGTTACAGCATTACATGTTGAACCAACACACAAATCTTATAGCCAAAATTGATCCATTGAAGTATCTACTAGCAAAAGCAGCTCTTACAGCCAGACTAGCTAAATGGGTCATGATCCTTAGTGAGTTTGACATTGAGTATATGGATCGCAAAGCAATCAAAGGACAAGCCCTAGTATATCAACTAGCAGAAGCACCTATGACAGATACACACCCTATGGTAGCAGACTTTCCAGATAAGAATCTCTTCACTCTTTCCAACTCAATAATGTGGCAGTTGTACTTTGATGGTTCCTACACACAGCATGAATCAGGGGCCGGCATCTTATTTATCACACCTCAAAATGACTATATTCCAAAGTCATACCAGCTTGCATTCCCTTGCACCAACAACATTGCCGAGTATGAAGCACTCCTCATAGGTCTCACTACAGCAGTTCAATGGGACATCATAGAACTACAGGTATATGGAGACTCACAAATAGTCATTCGCCAAGTCACAGATGAGTACCAAACAAAAGATGAAAAGTTGGTCCCCTACAAGCAACTAGTGGATGCCTACAAACCACACTTTTCTAGCATCACATTTGAGCAATTTCTAAGAGAGCATAACAAAGCTATCGATTCTATGGCTTTTGTAGGGTCACTTATTGACATGCCTGCAAACACACAGAAATGTGAATTCTTGATCGAGCAGTTGTTGATACTAGCCGTCGATATTCCAGTTACTGAAATCATCTGCGAACTTGTTGGTCCCAATTCCCCATGGTATGATGATATCTATGAATACCTTAAAAATAGTACCTTTCCAATTGAACTCTCATCCACCCAATGCAAAACCTTTATCTGTCAATCCTCTTGTTACATCATTCTAGGTGATACACTATATCGCTGTAGTCTCGATGGTATCCTCTTACGATGTCTTAACGCAGAAGAAGCCAAAGCTACCTTACGAGACATACACGAAGGTGTCTGTGGTGCACATTCTACCAGTCCTAATCTCGCTAAGAAGTTACTCTGAATAGGTTACTAGTGGCTTACAATAGAACAAGATGCTGCACAGTTTGCTAAGAAATGTCTACAATGCCAGCAGCATGGAGATTTAATTCATGTACCAGCTCATGAACTATAGCCTGTGACTACTCCATGGCCTTTTTCTCAATGGGGTCTCGACCTCATAGGAAAAATCCACCCATCCTCATCCAATGGCCATAAGTTCATCATTACTGCCACTGAGTATTTCATGAAGTGGGTTGAAGCCATTCCCATGACCTATATCACTGGTAAGTAAATAGCCAAGTTTATCCTTAACTACCTCATATGCTGTAATGGTATTCCCCAAGCCATTATCACTGATAATGGGAGACCATTCAAGAATCAAGATGTTTGTGCCTTATGCACACAATACAATATCCAGCATCGCTTTTCAACTCCCTACTATCCGCAGAGTAATGGCCAAGCTGAGGCTTCTAATAAGACCATTCTCAAAATCCTCAAGAAAATAGTCAATGAAGCTGGTTGTGATTGGCACTTGCAACTTAATCCCGCCCTATGGGCCTACCGTAGTAGTATCAGAACACCAACTGGTGCCACACCTTATGCCTTGGTCTATGGCTCTAAAGCCATCCTACCTATAGAGGTCAAGATCCCATCCCTCAGAGTATCCATGCAGAACCTGACTGCTGGAGAGGAGTATCGCACTTCCAGATTAGCTGAGCTAGAACTACTAGATGAAAGGCACCTTGCCGCGCTTAATCATCTCCATGTCTATCAAAACTGCCTATGGCATAATTACAACAAAAAGATCAAACAAAGACGGTTTCAAGTTGGTGATCTTGTACTCAAAGAGAATCAGAGAAATCAAGCAGACCGAGAAAAGAAGGGCAAGTTTGAGCCTAACTGGTTAGGTCCCTTTATTGTCACAACAGCATATGGATCAGGAGCTTATACTTTAGCTACACCTGATGACATTCCTCTAGATGAGCCACTTAACAGTGTCCATCTTAAAAAGTTTCATGCTTGATCCTCAGGGTATTCCAAAAAAAAAAAGAACCAAAAAAAAAAATCCGTCCTATGGTGAAAACCTAGTAAACAGGCGCCTTAGATGAGTACCATAGTGAAAACCTAGCAAACAGGTGCTATGTGTAGAGTCAACATCCATCATCTATTGAGTCCTATTCATTCCATGTCCATTTCATAACAAACTTCATCCATCCATCCATAATAAAACCATTGACCTTGTTTGCATTTCCATCTCCCTATCTAGTATGGCTTGGAAATTTGTCAATGTCCATCATCATCATCCCACATCTTGATCTGTGTCAATAGTTAGCACTGTCTTGTCCTAGGTCAAGCTTTCTATGTCTTCTTCACTGGTCACCCATGCAATTTCCTCTACCAGAATGGAGGCAATTCCTTTCCTTCACCTAGGTCTAGGAGTGGTTCCTTGTTCGTGGTTCGCAAACTCTTCAATTGTTCCCCTTTCCGTAGATAACACCCTTTAATGGACACATCGCTCCTACGATTAGGCCATTATCTTCCCAATGTGTTTCCTACATCATCACACCAACTAGAACTACATATCATCTCTTCTCAATCTTAAGGTACCTTGATCCCATGGATATGAGTATGTAGGCAGTCTGGAATACGAAGGAAGTATCCAGTACTCAGGTACATAAGATCTCATCATTTCCTCTACCCAAACCCAAACACCTCGATCCATCTCATCACTTCACCCAGAACTACATATTATCATTTTCATTGTTTATTGTAATGTGCCTTGGTCTTGTGGATATAGGGTATGTAGGCAGTCTAGAATATGAAGGATGTATCCAGTACTCAGGCACATACGATTCATCACTCTTCACCTGTTTCAACCCATTGACATGTCGCCTTTCTAGTCTTCCGTTTATCAAAATCCATTCACCTCGACTTGACTAACTCAAGCAGCAAGCTAGCGCATCCTTTCAAAGCAAAAGTCCTTAACAAACTTGAAGCAAAGCAGCTTACTTCCAGAGTCATCTACTATCCTAACTATTCTGATTGCCAACATCAGCTAATTCCAACTTAACCAAAGCACCAGATCAACAAGCTTGTCTTATGCATGAGTGTTCCATTGTCGAGACCAATACATGCGTCTCCTGTGACATGTGGCATTTCCTACAGCAAGACATTGTCTTTTTAGGTAGATAGCCCCCTTTAACGAACACACCGCTCCTACGATAACGTTGTTTTCTTTCCTATCCAATCTATCATGAGCAACCTCTTTGGCAAGAGAATATGTTGGCTGTATGTTTACTTTGTAAGTCAATCAATTTGCTTTGTGGTTTATCTTTTGTTCCTTTTATCCATTACCTATTCAAGGCTGCCTTGATTTATCTATAATCTTGGTATGTTGTGATGCAGTACAAATTGGGGGCATAGTCATTGCTTTTGTGTGCCGTGTTTGAGGAATGATCTTTAGCATCTTTCTTGGCATCATATTTATCTTGTGTGTGTCGTGACCTAGCATCTTACATATTAATATTCTTCTTGCAATAACATGTATTGAAGTTTATTTTATGTTCAAGACTATGGCTCATTCACATATTCCAACAAGGTTATATTATGTCTAAGTGATCTAAGGTCAAACCGCTTGCTTGCAGAGTCAACATCTATGCACTCGGATATTACAGCACCTTGGTATTTTATACCTTGGTGGCAAAGTATCCACGTGCTATATCAAAAATAAGGATTGCTCTTTATATACAATTGTGAAACCAATGTAACAAGCTCATCATTTTCCCATCCATTCACGCATCCCTTATATCATTTTCATAGCAATGATCGATCAACAGTCTCTCTCTCCCTTCTCCACTTTTCTTCTCTCTGGTGCATATCTGCAAAACCCACATGTTAGATATCACAATCATAGCATCTATATCATCATACATCTATAAGCATCATAGCATCTATATCATCATACATCTATAAGCATCATGGCATCATATGTCATACATCTATACGCATCATATAAGCAATTTATGTCATCACATAAATCCATAATCATACATACATGTCATCACATCCATGTCATCAAGAAGTGCATACACAAAAGCATGAACATCAGTGAGCTTAATATGCATCATATATATCATGTGAAGGTCATCAAAATACAAAATGAATGTGTCTACATCAATAGTCCATATGTATATAGCCAAATATACATCAATATGGTACATCAAGGCTATCAAGAGCCCACACAATATACATCAGGATGCATGTAGGCATCAGTCAAAAATGATACAAAATGATACAATATACAAGTGTACATGCTCTAGTGGGTAGAGTTGCCCTCCTGCTGTGGCCCCTGTCCTCCACCTATGCTCGATGCAAGTCCCCCTGATGGTCCTCCTCCCCCTGGTGGCACGACTGGTCCTCTAACTGAGGACAGTGACTGCCCTATCTTGTGGGACCCGGATGCTCCAGACCTACTCCTATCTCTGTAGCTGGGTGCCTACTGGGCTACAAGCACTGCACCCATGTAGAGACCCCTGTAATACTTGGCCTCTCAGCCCACTGACACTAGCTCTCCCTGCACCTAAACAAGCTCACTGTATAATTTCCTATGATCGGCACCTAGTGCATGATGTGGCTCATCCCTCTCCTGCCTCACTCTCTGTAGTGTGGCCTTTGCTGTCAGCCGTAGTTGTACCTCTGCGTCTCTCTCCCTAGTCACCTGGGCTAACTGCCCGTCATCCACTGTTGGTGCGGCTGACGCCTGTGCCTGTACCTGTACCTGGATCTGTGCTTGCGCATGTGCTTGTCCCAAGGCTACCTGTGTCGCTGTGGCTATCTATGTCTATACCTGTGCGAGGGCCTTGGCTTGTCTCGCCTCTGCCCTTGCTGCATCCCTATCTCTCCTCACTCGCACCATCCAGAGCTCTAATCGTGTCCTCCGGGCTATCTCATCTTGTAGCAGCCGCTCAGCTCGCTGTAAATTGGTCTCTACAACTGGATCCTCCACCTCAGCCATCTGCATGTCTGCTTGCTAGCCTCTGGCCTCTACACCTACCTACTGCCTGGCCTCTCTGACCTATCGCCTCATCCTCGCCTCCACACCTGGGACCAACACCTCCCCCACTGCCCCTACCACACTTGGTGTAGTCAGTCACACTGGCCTATGTGTCTGCCAGTACCTATCGTACTCTGGCAGTGTCCCTAGATCTGCCAGTCCTGAATCCCAATCCCATCTCATGGGGACAAGTCACCATAGCTCTGTCAATGCTATAGCCACTGGAATCTCTGCATCCCAGTCCCCAACCTCTCACCATGTCCTTGCATATGTAGCCACTGGAGTCTCTGCATCCAAGTCACCTTGCCAACTGGCAATCCCTGTGGCAGTCCAAACTGTCTGAGTACCCACTCTAGCAGGTATCTCTCAATGGTATATGACTGCCTCCCAAATAGGTATCGATCCTGGAGACAGTACATCAGCTAATCATGCTCATCCTCCCACTCCTTGCAAAGTAACCACAGCCTCCAAACGAACTGGTCCATCTCATCGATCTGTTGCCTCCAGTGGCTAACAGATCCCAACCTCCGATGTGTGATAACTCCCTCATATAGAAACACATAAGGCTCTCCCCTCTCCCGATGGCACTGTGTAATGGGTCTGATCACTGGGATGTGCTCCCACGCCCACACTTGTAGAAGGGCCACCCCTGCTGAGAGACTCCAGCCTCTCCTGTAGACATAGTCGTGCATGTCTCGATATAGCTACCCTAATACACACGGGCCCCATGCGTACTGAATACCATGTGTGAACATACCAAATAATACTGTACCCCATCCTATAGATAGTCCTCTGGATCACCTGTCTGGGCACAGGAAGCCGCCAATCAGTGACGACACTATCCATCTGATCCTATCGCAGAGTCTCAGGACGTCTGCCCACTAAATTTCACCGTCGTCTATCCACAAGTCATCTATGCAGAATACCTCTACCAGGCCCACCTCACCTCGTGCTGGGTTGAAATACACTCGCTCTCCATCAATTTGAATCTTGAGGATGCGATACACATCCTCCAGTGTCACTGTAGCCTCCCCTGTCAGAAAGTGAAACAAGCATGTCTCACTATGAAATCTCTCTACCACTACTATCACTAGGGTGAGATTCACCCTAATGTGTGTCAGGTGTGCCACATGCCATAATCTTGCGTGTTCTAGGAACATGTCCTCCTCCCATGTCAATTGTACCACCTCATGTGCTATGGGGTGGTGTAACTCTCTCGACATTAGCGGCGGCATAATCCTCTGCATCCAAAAAACCACTTGTCAGATCTTTTAGCCCTTTCTCCATAGTCCTATCAACTTCTACCCCATGGCACAAACCCTATGCCTGACTCTACACTTCTCTCACCTAAGTGGTCAACTCCTAGGTCAACCCTCACTACTTCTCTCTTCTAGCCTATCCAAAATTGCCTTGTTCTCTACAAGGGCACTGTCCTGTCTTACCAAACATGCAATACTGTTCATGCAAAAGTGCTAAACTATCCTATACCAAAGGTGACTTGTTTTACAAGTGTGCTTCGCTATGCTTCCAACTGCGCCTCACTGCACTACCAAAGGTGACTTGATTTTCTCCCTTCCCCCACCAACTGCGCCTCACTATCTAGCCAACCACGCTGCACTACTCTACCAAGAGCACTGTAGGACCCTACCAACTGCGCTGCGGTGCGACCGCCAAAAGCCATATGCGCTACAGCTTGGCCAAAAGTGCTGAACTGACCTACCAGACGCGTTGTAGCGCGTTAAAAGTGTCGAACCTAACTACCAACCGTGCCATGCTACCCTGCAGCGCTTTTGGCTGACCCAAAAACCTACCTAGACCTAGCCCTAAACCCGCCTTAAAACGTCAAATCACAAGGAGGTTTTCAGACACTTACCATTGCCGGAGCTCTTGCTGGCCTCCTGTACATCCACACCAGCTCCACCCGATGCCTATGTGCTGGAATCGACATCTCTCCTCACTATCAGCTCCTTCTCCGCTCTGCTCTACACTCTAAATTTAGCAAGCTCTTTGTGTGCAAATGAGGAATGTGGTCCCCATGGGACCTATTTATAGTATCCCTCCCTCATTTTTTCTTCCCACCCCATTATGCTTTTCCTTCTACCTTCTCGCGCAATCGTCTAGACGAGCGTCAACCCAATCCTTCTGTCGCTTCCCTGTCTTTTCGCTCGAGGGGGCATACACTGGGGCAACTACCTACGCTGGGGCATCAAAATCATATCATATCTTCAACAATCGATTTCTTTGACGCAACGCTGTAGACTGCATCGCATCAAAGAGGGGCAAAATGTAGACACCCTAAAATGACCAAGTCATCGCATTATCTGTATTTCATCAAATCTGTCTAATCACCTGCATTTCAAATGTTAATTAAATAATCTAATTATTTAATTAATTTCACCAAAATCACCAAATTCTTCTAAATCACATAAATTCGACATTAATTAAATAAATTCTCTTTATTTAATTAATTAAATTAAATTCCTCTATTATTCTTCCACAATTAAATAATTTCAATTATTTAATTAGCTCATTATCCTCTTTCAAATTTCAAATTCACATTAATTAAATAAATCTAATTATTTAATTAAATCAATTATTCTTCTAAATTTAAATAAATCATGCAAATTTATTTAAATTGTCTCAATCCTCTAAAAATAAATAAAATCAAGTATTTTATTTATAATCTTATTTATTCTTCAATCTTGCACAAATAAATCATGCAAATTTATTTAAATTATCTCAATCCTCTAAAAAAAATCAAATATTTTATTTATAATCTTATGTTCATCTCTCATGCACAATTAAATAAATAAATTTATTTATTTAATTTCAGTTATCTTCTAATTCCTCTTAAAATATCTTGTTAACTCATGTGCACAATCAATCTTATTTTTAGAACTCTAAAAAAGGCAAAATTACAAGTTGAGTTATCTATTCAATCAATATTGTTTTCATCATATTTTACTAAAAATATTCTTATGGATTGACACATGTCATGTGTACATTCATCATGGTTATTTGTTTTATCTCCTCTGTTGATTCTTTTGAATTATCTGGACCGTTGATCGATCTCTATTGAAACCTATATAAACCCCCCTTATCTCCTTCACAAATCCTCTTCGATCACTTATTCTCAGGCATCCTTTACAGCGTTTTGAGCATATATCACATCGTTGAGAAACTTTACGATCTTTTGACATTGATCTTTGAGCACTTTTACTTGCTTGTTGCAAATATGCTTTCGCAGCAATATTGAGCAATCCACATTCAACAAAGGGAACACCACAAATCTGGGTAAAAGCTTTCTTAGATTTATTGATAATGGCTTTTGTTTAGATTAGTTCTCTTTATGTTATGGGCTTTTGATTTGTTTTGTTTTGATTTATCATTTAAACATTAGTCAATTTTCCTCATACACAATTATGTGTGCACAACTTAAAGTTACCTTTTTAATTAAAAACTCTTCTTAGCTCCAAAGACCCCTTTTATCAAAATAAAGGAAATATTTGATTCACAAGGTTCCAAAATGAAGCATCCATGATTTAAAGATTTTTCATCCCCTTTCCAATGAACTATAACACTTAAGTGTTAAATGAATATTTCCCAACCTTTTTAACTTAAGTGCAATAATTAATTATTTAGCTCATTAAATCAACTGATTTTATAGAAAATCCCAAATATCACCAAATTGTAAAATTAAGCATACCAACATACTCCATGATGTTTGGGAAGATGAATGATGCCTTTCGGGTGACTTTCCAAAAATAGATGACTTCTCCAAGAATCTTGGAGAGAAAACTGGGAACCTGATCAAACATCAGAAAGCATCACTGCGATCCTGAACACCATCTGAGCTCAATGCCATAACTAATTGCTCTATAAAACTGATATGTGGCAACTCCAAGAACATTGGAGTTCTCCCAACAAAGCCGGATAGCTACTAAGAGACTAAGAACAAGCCAAAAATGCACACAAAAACATATGCACCAAAAAGGGACATTACAAAAAGGAGGTACCACAATCCTCAGACATTGAGTTTATTCTCGATGAAGTGAAATCTTTTCCCACGGTTGCAATTTCTAATGAGGATACCATTGATGAATCCTATTTATACATCACCGACTTATTTCAAGAGACTTTCATATTCATGCTACCCTCCATATCCCTCACATCCACAACGTAAACCTAGAACCTTTCACTCGTATACCCTGACCTTATCGATTGGGATCAACAAGAGTCTCTCATTTTTTATATCTTTCAGAATGATGGGGCCCTTGCAGAAGTCATGGGACTATGAGATGGTATTCCACTTGGTGACCACAAAGTAGGCTTTCTTATGGACCTATCCCATACAACGTATTTTGGTGAGAAGGCCAAATCCTCTAGTCGTAAAAGTAAAAATAAAAATATCAGATCCTCTGGTGAAAACCACATTGTGGCACCTTTGGGTCCTAAAATAGTGAAAATAGAGGACATATCCAATAGTGAAAACCTCTCTAAGGCACCCAAGGATGGAGGATTTGACCTTCCATTGCCTTCTGCATATCAATAAAAGTCTTCACTTTTGGTCAAGAAATCACAGGAAATCAATTTAGGAACTATACAGAATCCAAAGATCACTTTCCTAGTAGCATCTCTTTCAGAGTTGGAGAAAAAGGATTTTACAACTTTCTTCATGAAAAGGATAGTTAACTTTGCTTGGTCATATGTAGACATGCCTGGGTTGGATCCTTCACTAGTGGTCCATCATTTCTAAAGTATTTCCTAATGCTAAGCCAATAAAATAGAAGCTTCGAAAGATGCATCCTCAAATAGCATTTCTTGTTAAGGTAGAACTTTAGAAGTTGTTGGATGTGAAATTCATTCGTCCCATTGACTATCCAAAGTGGGTTTCTAATTTGGTACCTGTATCCAAAGTCACTAGGGTCATTCGTATCTATACCGACTTCAGGGATCTTAACAAGGCATGTCCAAAAGACAATTTTCCTCTGCCTAATATTGACATCATTGTAGACTTAATGATTGGTCATGAAATGCTTTCCTTAATGGATGGTTTTTCTGGTTATAATCAAATTATCATAGCACCTAAAGATCAGCACAAGACAACTTTCACATGTCCTTGGGGCACCTACTGTTGGCAAGTCATGCCTTTTGGCTTGAAAAATGCAAGAGCAACATACCAAAGAGTGATGACTGTTATATTTCATGACCTTTTTCACACTATCATGGAAGACTATGTCGATGATTTATTAGGAAAATTAGCTACTAGAGATGGTCATCTATAGGTTTTGGCCTAGATTTTTGATAGGTTAGAACAATATCAAGTTAGACTCAACCCTAAGAAATGTGTCTTTGGTGTTACATCAGGGAAATTGTTGGGATACATAGTGTCTCACAGAGGAATTAAAGTAGCCGCTAAAGTCAAGGCTATAGTTGAGATGGCTCCACCTTCTAATCTAAAAAACTAAGAAGCCTCCATGGAAAATTGTAGTCAATCAGGCATTTCATATCACAGCTTGCCGACAAATGTCAACCTTTTTTGCACTTGCTTAGAAAAGATGTAGTAGTCAGATGGGATAGTAAGTGTCAACAGGCATTTGACCAATTGAAAGAATATCTTGCTACACCTCTAGTGTTGGTACCACCAGTTTCAGGGAGACCTTTATTGTTATACATCCCTACCACATCAGTTGTACTCGGTGCTCTCCTGACTCAACATGATGAGTCTAGAAAAGAATAGGCAATCTATTATATTAGTTACACCTTGGTAGGTTTATGAGCTTAATTATACTCTTATGGAGCGGGTATATCTATTTGTTTTATTTTCTTCCCAAAAGTTGCAATACTACATGCTAAATCAGCAAACCAAGATTATTTCCAAAATAGATCCATTGAAATACCTCCTCTCTAAGGCATCTCTTACAGGCAGATTGGCAAAATGGGTCATGATTCTTAGTGAGTTTGATATTGAGTATGTTGATCATAAAGCAATCAAAGGACAAGTCATCGTCAATCAACTAGCAGAGGCTCCTATTACAGATACACATCCTATGCTTTCTGGCTTTCAAGAAATGGTTTAGAAGCTTTACTTTAATGGTTCATATACCCAACATGGTTAAGAAGCTAGAATCCTCTTCATCACACCACAAGGTGACTGTATTCCTAAGTCATATCAGCTATCTTTTTTGTGTACCACTAATATTGTCGAATATGAAGCTTTAATTACAGGACTTCGCATGGCAGTACAATGGAATATCAAGTAGTTACAGGTCTATGGAGATTCCTAGTTGGTCATTCGACAGGTTACAGATGAATGTCAAACTAAAGATGACAAATTGTTGCCTTACAAAAGGATGGTCGATGATTTCAAGCAATACTTTCCAAAATCTCCTTTAAACATATTCCTAGATTAAACAATGGCAACAATAGGATCCCTGCTAGATACGCCAACTAATACTCAACACTGTGAATTATTAGTCAAGCAACTCTTGATATCAGCTTTCGATGTTCCACCTACTGAATTAATCTGTGAACTTGTTAGTCCCAATTCTCCCTGGTACCAAGACATCGATGATTACCTCCTTGATAACACCCTTCCATCGAACCTAACCAACACTCAGAATAAAACCTTTATTTGTCAAGCTTCCTAATTTACTATCCTTGGTGACACATTATACCGAAGGAGTCTTGTGGTATCCTACTTAGATGTCTCAACTCGGAAGAGGCTAACGTTGCTTTACGAGAAGTTCACGAAGGTGTCTATGGATGACATGCCACTAGTCCTAACCTTGCTAAAAATTTGTTGTGTATAGGATACTATTGGCCTACTATGGAACAAGATGCCCACCAATTTTCTAAGAAGTGCCTTCAATGTCAGCAGCACAGAGACATGATTCATGCACCAACACATCAGTTGCAACCTATTACTACTCCATGGCCATTTTCATAGTTGGGACTCGACCTCATAGGTAAAATCCATCCATCATCTTCCAATGGTCATAAGTTCATCATCACCACCACTGAGTATTTCATGAAGTGGGTAGAAGCCATCCTTATGACATACATTACTGGTAAACAAATAGCTAAGTTCATCTTGCATTACATCATTTTCCAGTATGGTATTCCACTTGATATTGTAACTGATAATGGAAGACCTTTTAAGAATCAAGATGTTTATGCCTTGTGCACTTAGTTCCTATTGGCGTTTCAATTCGTACCTCTAGAATGCGAGTTGGAAACAGATAGCTATGCATAGATAAACTGCTCTCCTATTGGAAGGGGGAGTTCCCTTTTTGCTGATGTTCGTTGAAAAGATAAATAAAATAAAATTCACCTATCTTCTTTTTGATTCTCAGTTGCGAGCATAAGGTTATAAAACTCTAAACGCTGTAGAAGAGGTTTTTTCCTTTTTTAAAAATTCTACTACAACTAAGCATAGACTAACGACGCTTTTAATCTCCTAAGTAAATTCATAGCAAAGGGGATTAAAAGTGGATGAGAAATGATTGTTTTAACATAAAAACTTAAGCAATTTTCTCCTAGATTTACATCACAAGACTCAGTACTTTAATGATGAAAGCTGAAATAAAAGTTACAAAATCCACACATCTGACGACAAAACTTGATGATTCGAGATAGGATATTAGAGCCAAATAGGCATGAGACTTCTATTCAATATCACAAAGTTGATACAACTCTAGGGCAAAAATACTGTAGCAAAAGGAAGGCATACAACAAGCGATCAAACACCGGAGAACAGGTTACACAAAGTGAACAAACACTTAAAATAACAAAATCTGCAGGCTAGAATAGGCACAACAAATTAGTTATCACAAAAGTCAATTTATTACAATGGGCAAGGCTGCCCTTATTTATACTAAAATCAAAGGAGTAGGGAACCATAAAATCTCCTTGATTAACCCTAACTTGCCAACTCACAAGCTTTATTACTATTCTAAGACAAAGATTACAACAACAAACGCTTTAAAGTGATTTACTTTAAAACAAAGAAAATTCTAACTAACCTGAAGTGATTTCTTTTCTAAATATAGAATGGATGAGCTTAGGATGAAAGAAAATGCTTTAAAACAAAAAGCATCTGATTTAAAGTTGCTTTCTTTTGAAATGCATCCTCATCAACATTCTTGTTTTTTTGGTGATGTCATCCATTGATATTCTGGGAAACAATATCTTCTAAAAAGCGAGTGACTGCATCTCTGCCAAGAACACTGATACTCTCTAGAATGGTATTCTGATTCTCTAACATTTCTTCACCATTTGCAACCATCTGAAAAAATTCATGAACTTCGCCCATAGCCTTGTCAAACTTCACTGTCATTGCGGCAAAATGACCCATCTTTTCGGCATTGATATCATCATTAAAATTGTTGCAGACAAGAGTCTAGAACTCTGCTTGCACTTCCCTGAGATCATATAGGGTACCATATTCTTTTTCATACAAACATGAGATCTGAGAAACAAAAGATCTCACAAACTTGAGAACATTTACTACCCTTTCTTTCCATTCTACTAACTCTAAAATTATATTGTCATAAGTTTTTACTATGAAAAGATATTGTGCTTTCCAAGTAGAGATTGTCTTCTTATCATCAGCTGAATCAACATAATCAAGTGCTATCTTCAAGTTAGAGATAATAATCTCAAACACCGGTCTATTTCATCCATAGTCTGCTGCAACCCCTGGATGCCTTGGCATAAATCATGAGCATTGTACTTTAATTGATAAAACTTTGAAAGTACAACTTTCCCTTTAGTCAAAAATTCTTCCAAACAATTATTCATGTGCCTCCCATAAAGAACCAACTGATTGAAATGCTGTTGATTGGCTAGTGATTCTAGATTTGGTGGAAGCAATAAATAAGCCTGTGATGCGCCATGGAAAAGGTTTTAAATACACTACCACAGTTGCCTAACTTCAGCCTTGAGAGCTGCTTTGTCTTCTCCATCTTTTAACACCCTTTCCTTCAAACTATCTGCTGCAACCTCGAAGAGATTTACATCTGTATGCCGGGTACTTCTACCAAGGTTACCTTTACACAACCTTGAAGTCTTCAACCTCAATATCATCAGCACTTCTATCTTTTGGCAGCGTAGTTTCAAGGATTATTTCTCCATCCGCATTCTTCTCAATGTGAACCTGCTTCTTCAACTTCTTGTCTGGCATGTCTTGGTAGATGCTTTTGAGCTTTGTCAAATCTAACTGATATGAGGGCTTTCTCCTCTTCCTTCCTAGAATGTTTTCAAGCCAGGATGAGCCATCCTCTCTTGGAAACGTAGTTCTAACCTCATCAGCTCCTGATGAACCAATATGTGCATCAGAGTTAAGAACCAGTGAATCTAGCTCTGAATCTATGTGGATAGGAGAAGTGTTCGGTCATGAAGGAGGACAGACAGGATCTGAAGGTAACGCTTCAACACGTGGCGTTGTTTCAATAGGACTTCTGATTCAACTGCTAGTTGTTCCTGCTGGACATGAGCTGGAGACTCATCCTTTTTCCTCTTTAACTTAGCCATTTTTGTTCCTTCTGGAAGATTACTCATAGCTTTTACCCTTCGTTTCGGCTTGGAAGTGGAAGGCTTTGATGGTTGCACAATTGGTGGCTCTGCTACCGAAATATCATCCTTCTGCTTATTCTTCAAGAATATCAAACTATTTTTGATAACTCAGCTCGTTCTTTCTTCAATGGAAGTGCTCTCTTTTACTGACCAATTAACTGGTGACAACGGTTGTTGCTCAACTTGGTCCCTGCAATACGTGGGAAGTAGAACTTCACCATTCTTTGTCAAACCCTCTACATCTTCTGACAGGATATCAGACATCTACTGAAGAGTAAACCTAATGTAACTATGTTCTCGCACTTCAAACTCATCAGCACAATTAGCCCAGAAGTCTTCAATTGCATGCTTGTGCATACAGTTTTGACCAAGATGTGATGCAAAAACACCACGAGGATCATATGAAGACCTCCTGTCGAAAAACTTGAGACCATATCTAGATGATTCATTACCAATTGCCTTGGCATCTGCTCCAGATCTGCATCTGTAAATACTCATCCCAAGTGGAAAATAGAAAGTTGCCTTGCATCTGCTACACAAAAATGTATGAACTTCATAGGCTTGCCTCAAAAATTCCATAAATGCTATTTCATCTGTAGGATATCTCGGCAACATGGTTGGCTCTCCTGAGAAGCCATATACTCTGATGTAGGAAAAAGTGGGAAATTGGATAAACCAATCAGTCCATTCTGCCATTGCTATTCTAGCATCTGCTGAAAACTGTATATGCAACTCATTGTCCATATCTTGCATTGCATGCATTAGGAATGCATCATTCACCCACCTGTAATGTCTCTCAGCTTGGGACATTTCTAACTATGGGAGATGGTGATATACATGTTGAATACCTAGAGTTCCAACAACATTCAAATCTCTGAATTGACCTTGAAAAGCCATCAAATACACAAGGTATGATATCATGTGGAATTCATGAGCCCTTTGAAAATCAAGTATCTGCTGGTGGAGACTATCACTGATGAGTGCCGACCAGTCATAGAATTCAGTTCCATCAACAATCTGGGACATGATGTAAAACATCCAGGGCTGGAACTTGTTAGCATCTGCTTAACCCATGATCCGGCTTAGCAGAGTAATCATTATTGCATGTTCCTCCTTGAATTCTCCACGTCCAACATTCTTTGGCATAATGTTCTGCTTCTCTTTTAACCACCTCTGACCAATCTTTTTGTGGTATTTTTCTTTATCATTGTTCCAAACCCTCTTGCATTCTTCAATTGAAATAGTTAAGTTTTCTCTCCAGACTGGTATTGTAAAACACTTCTCTATGTTGTTCAGCCTTAGGCTGCAGAGCACATGTTCATCTCTTGATTGGATTTCTCTTGTGACCGAATTGTAATGCGTCATGTAAGCAATCACAAATTTGATACTTTGCACTGTGATGGGAAAGGATGCTGCTGCAAGCAAACCAGAGTGTCCTAGATTCCTGATAGCATTATTTCCTGCATCCTCCAAAGAATGTAAATTGATTACTGGAAGTACTTTATGCAAGTCTGTTTCACAAGTTCTCAGGTAATCATGAACCAACGCCATTTTGGGCCTGATTTGTGTTGGAGAGTACTGCATACGGAAAGATTTGAAAATTGACTGTGAGCACACCTGTGTTGGAAAAATCTTGGACAAATGGCTAAAAATTACTTGCTGATTTTTTGAAAAAAGTAGAGCGTGATCAAAAAAGATGGCACATGGGTTTTGTAGACAATTATGTTTTGAAGCAACCCAGATTTTTAGATTTTGAAAAAGCAGCCAAAAAGTAGATTCCCGAAAAAAGTAAAACTCCCAATCTTCAAGAGGATGATATACTGGATGGACCCATCTTGATAAAAACTTAAAAATCTTCAGTCCAATTTTTGAAAAATGATCCCTTTTAAAAAAGGACCCTGAAAAAGTGAGCCTCCCTACTTCCTCAGCCCGAAACTATGAAGAATGCTAAAAAAGCACTTCGTTTGGGTCTTTGAATTTTCATTGAAAGAAAAATTAAAATCCTTCCTTTGGATGCAACCTGCAAAAGATAATGAAATAAAGAAGCCAAATGCTTATTTTTATAGATCTTTAGGGCGAAAAAGCACCTTTCTTTGAGAAAGAATAAAACTTGGATCTCATCCATGAAGAAAGCAACTTTTAAAGCACAAATCCAAGTGGATGTCTTCGAATAGGAGGAATCCCTATTTTGTGGCTGCCTATGGCTTCATGTGTAAGATGACAAAAAATATCTTCTTTTGATGATGTCATCGAACACGCGAGTTGATAGAAGTGTTAGCCAATTTTTCTTCCTTTTCGACACTTCTACACTCGTTTTGACTCAAGTATGGCCTATCTCTGACTTCAATAAGGTGGCAAAATGTCACCGTTGACTGAAAAAATTAACTAATCCTGACATTTTGGAGACCTATCAATTCCATCCCTAGCCTCCGACTGACGATCTAGGATCGTTCAACTGTAAATCTGACCTCTGGAATCAGCCACGGGATGAAGTTTTGGAAACAACTGCCAGAAAACACTGGCGGATCAGGAAATATTCTATCTCTGGTGAAGTTGGGCACCCCAAGTCACCTGGGGAGCCGGGATTCTCCAGCCTTAGACATTTTTTTGAAAATTGCAACTCCTTCAATTTTTTGATTTGCATGCACATTCCGGTGGCTGATGACCCCTGTTTGGCTGTCGATTTCTGTCTACCTTGGGAAATGTGCCAAACTGATATGCTTTGAACCATACTGGGCTGATGGAGGGAGATTCACATTTTTTAGAAAAAACTTAGAAATAAATTAACTCTGGTAAGTTTGGGCACCCCAAGTCACCTGGTGCGCCTATCTTTCAATGCCTTAGAAAATTTTCTTAAAATCTCAAAATTTATGCCATTTCTCATTTTCCGTGCCCACATCTCCTGTTTGATTTTTGTTTTCGGTTGTCCAAACGACTGTCGAGGCAGGACGGAGGGTGATCTGAGCAACATGAACATATCTGTGATTAAATCTAGGCTTTGACTGATGTTTAACCAAGTTTGACCAACTAGAAACGGGCTGAAAAAATCTAACACTGGAGAGGTTAGGCGCCCCAAGTCACCTGGGGCACTTGGAATCTCTAGACTTAGTCATTTTTTCTGATTTCCAACTCTCATTTGCAACTTGCTCTGTTTTGCGTGCCGTCAGCTACTTCCTGATGTTGATTTCGACGGTTCGTCAATCAACTACCACTGAATCGTGAATGAACTGCATAGCCTAGATACATCTGATGAATTTTCCATCTTTTCAGAGGCCTATGACCAAAATGACTGCTTTTATGCCCCCTGGAACTGACCGACGGACACAGTTCTCACATTTTCTCAAAAAATATGTAAAATTCCTATCACTGGTGAGACTGGGTGCCCCAAGTCACCTGGGGCACTTAAAATCTCCAGACTTAGTCAAATTTTGTGATTTCCAGATTTTCATCTGTAACTCAGATACATACTCCGTTTTGTGTGCGTCATCGAGTCGACGACTGTTCATCAATTCTGTGTCATTGGAACAGCATTGAAAACCTAAAAATGAGCTCCAGTAGATGAACTTCCTCTGTTGATGACTTCAGAGCTCATGCTTCGCCTTCTGAAAAAGTAGAAATGACCCAGAAGAGAAAACTTGATATTTTGCAGATTCCATCTAGACCACACTGATTGTGAAGCAAAATCGACCAATGAGAATCAAGCGCGACACCTGAGTCAAAGATTCTATTTTTAGAAAGTTTTTCTAGCATCCATATCTCAAGAAACCCAGAAAACCTAATTTGACGTCTATTTTTAGAAATTTTGCTTTTTTGACTTTTTGACAAAAGAATTTCTAGACTTGTTCAAAATGCCTTAATGAAGCAAAATTTTTGATTGGGTACAACAATTGGCTCTGTCTGGGGACCATGGTGGATACTTACGGCATAGGAGAACTGAGAATCTCTGGACTTTTAAACTTGGACCAGTGCCTTATCGGTTGGGCAATAGAGTTAGGTCACTTTCCTAATCACCCAGAAGAAGACTTTTCCCTACATCACCTAAACCGGACTTCCTAAAATCACCTAAGATTTGGAATTTTCTAGAACACAAAGAATGCAACTGTCACATTATGAAAAGGGAAATACATTACGACATAATGATCACATTACAGAAAAGGGAAAGACATTACGAGAACAAAAAGTGTTCACACACTCTTTTTCTTGAGCATGGATGTGAAGAACAAGACTGTCACATAAAACCATCAGCTGACTCAAAAAAGTAAGAACCATCTCTCCTTAGCTGTGAAGATTGTCTTAGTAGCACAAAAATTTTCTTTCTCTGTAACATCTCCTCAAAGAGCCATGGTTCAGGAGGGTATTTAGGTTCAGGCCACTAGAAGTTCATGAGGAACTGGTTGATACGCCAAAGATCATGTGGAGCATCTTCTTCTAAAGCAAGCAACCTCTACAACAGGTGAAGATACAAAACCTCCTTCTGAATATATGTAGGAAAGTCTTGTGGCCAAAGTATATCTATGGGAATGGTTATCACCACATATTGAAAATGAGTTTCATTTATATCTTGTACACACACAACTTTAAACTCAGTCAATGCATCATCTTCTGGAAAAGGTGCAAGTTATTCATACACGACTCTCATTACTGATTCTTGCCTTATAGGATCCACTACTGTCGTTGCCCATTTTTCCCGTGCTTCAAGAGCTTCTTCTTCTTCATTGGTTGTGTTTTCGTCCATCCAATCTTCAGAGTCTGACAGATCATCCAGGTCTGAATGCTCAAACTCTTGATTACTATCGATAACACCTTCACCTGACAGCTCACTTTCCTATTCATTTCCTTGAATCTCGTCATCCTCTGTAGAGTAATCTTCTTCAATGCGGATATCCAACATCGTTTCATCTTTAGCATTTAGGTATCTTTCTTCTTCTGGTAAGTAAGTAGAATCAAAGAGAGATTCATCTGAGCTATTTGCTTCTTCCTCATCTTCTTGATCGATCTCACATACGGCGTATCTCACAAAACATTTGTCAATAATTTTTGACTTTTCAATATCATCCTCTTTAGTGACCAAAATTGAATATTCCATGAACTCCTCTTCTCCATCAACCCCTTCATATGTTACATTTCACATTGGTTGTATAGTATCAGTGAAGCTTTTTTCTTGTACAGGTTCATACACAGATTCAACATCGTCTTCTTCACTACTGTGTATGAAGGATTCTTGGGACACAAGTGAAGACGGGCTATATTGTAAAGAAAAATCTGCAGTATCTTCTGTTGAAGAATCACTTTCTGAGTAATGAAGAAAACTATCGATAATCTCCAACTCTTCCTCAGAATAAAGAAGATCTGATTCTTTCTCCAATCGCAATTCTTCTTTGGTCTCTTCTTTGGATGTATCTGACACAGGTTCTTCAAACCAACCTTCAAAATACAAGAAAAATAAACCTGATTCATCATTATTTTTCTCTTGAGAAGATTGTCTCACTTCTTCCTCAAAGAAAGTTTGTAAGTTGTACATTTCCTCAGATTCTTCCTTTGAGTCGTCAACTGCACAACAGCTTCCTGATTCTCTTCAGTTATTTCTGACAGTGTAACATATGTACCAGGACCTGTTTCTTGATATAGCACTTGTGCTTGAGGATCCTGAGATTTCACCACTGTGAACCATGACTTGGTTTCTGGTTTTAATTCGAAACTACCTTTCTTTAATGGAATGGTCGCAGATGACCAATCCAATTGTATTTCTCCTCCAAGATCTTTGCAGAAACTTCTACTTAGCAGCATCCCATAACTAGCTAGAATGTCAGCTACCAAGATAGTCATCATTATTTTCTTCTCTGGTCAAGCCGCCAGTTGTACTTGAGCATCCTTCAATTGTCCAACCAATGACACTGATTTAGACTCAAGCGAATAACACTTGTCATGTGTTTTGGTGCATGAGAGTCCCAAAGCATTCATCACCTACAAAGGCATGACATTGTCCAAGGCTCCTGAATCAATGATACAATTGCTCAATTTATAGCCACCTATATACAGAGAGATATAGAAAGGCTTTGGCTTCTCTCCTGCTAGAACGGAAGATTCAAGCAATGTTGGTTGTATGACAGTCTCTTTCTTGACATATTTAACAATTCTATCTAGCTGATCTGGATGATCCTGAAGATATTCCAGCTGAGAAATCTGCACCTTTGTCTTTATCATGGAATCCACTATATCAAAATTTGCCGAAGATGAATCCTGAGAAGCCTTGATATTTTCATTTGGTGGCTTAACATTGGAAGTGGAAGCCACTTCTTTCCCCTTTTCTTTGGATCTTTGCTTATCCTCTTCTTCTCTCTGTGCTTTGAAATGCTGAGCACATGTAAATACAGGCATTGAAAGATTTTCATGATTCACTACAAGAGAATATTGACAAAGATCCTCTTGTTCTTCCTTTATTATAATGAGTTCATTCTGGAAATATCTCGTAGTAGAGTCGCCATCGAAGTTGTCCATCTGTGGTAAGACAACATTTGCACTTGGGGAAGGGACAATGCTTGAAATGGGTGCAGCATCAACATATCCCATGATTTGATTCATTCTTAAATTTTTTAGGACATGTGGCTCCAGTATGTGCATTAGTCTCATGAAAGGAATAAAATACTACATTTTGAGCAACATCAACTGCTTGTCTTGGTGGTGGTGCTAGCAACCTGGGCCTGTAATTATTGGAAGGCTAAAAATTGTTCCTCTTAGGTTGATATGGTTGCTGTGGTTGATACTGTTGCTGTGGTTGGTATTGTTGTTGTGGTGACTGATATGGCAGTTGCGCAGGTTGCCCCTGAGTAGGTAATTGTCTCTTCATGATAGTCACTTCATTTGCTACCTTATGTAGCAGTGGATCCACAGAACTCTGAACAAGAGGCCTAATTGAATCGATCTTCATCTTGCTAGAGGTGATCATGTCATTCTCTAACTTGATGGCATTTTCTTATGCATTGGATAATTCTGTTTCATTAGTCAATCTCAAAAAGAAGGCTATCTCAGAAGGAAGAGCGTTAATGAAACTGCTCAACATAATTTGCAGAGATGGATTAAGTGTATGAGAAAGACGTGTTACCAGGTGATTAAACCTTGTCACAAACTCCCTCATTGGTTCATTGTTTTCCATCTTTGAATTTGAGAGTTGGGCAAACAATCTGTGACCATCTTCAGTAGGCTTGAACCTTGCCAAGAATTTCTCGCTCATAGTTGCCCAACTTGTAATGATGCTTAGTTCTAGATGATTGAACTAGTCAACAACATTTCCCACGAGAGTCTCAACGAAAAGACGCATAGTAACATCCTCATGTGATACATGCAAAACAGCGCAAGCTATTGTGAATGTAGAGATGTGTTCATCAGGATGTTGAGTTCCATCGTCATGGAACCGGGGAAAGTGCTTCCTTGACCCCTTTGGTAACTCATGATGTGCTTGCAGAGCTAAAGGTCCAATGTTATTACCCCAAGGAAATGGGGGTGGTCTCCTTTGATTTGCATCATTGTGATTGTTATTATTTGCATCACCCATCGCTCTAGGCTAGATTACTGGTTCCTCTTTAGGTTCTTCCTGCTTGACTTCAAGAACTATTTGGACTTCAGGAACTATGTTGGATGCTTCTCCAATTTCTATAGGATCAATATCTTCGAAGAAAGGATCTGTAGCACTGCCTTTTACCCTTCTTGAATAAACCCTGTGAGCCAGGCTTATCTGCTGCCACGCGGGAGGTGGTAATACTGGTCTTCCTACCGCAAGATCTGCTTTGTGTTCTTCGTCAAGAATAGTAGCCCATTTCTACACTGATCAAGACTTTCCTTTTGTGCAAATATGAAACTCCTTAGGCTACTAATGATGTCCGTTTGTTCTCCTTCCACTCGTACAAGATTTGGTTGAATAGCAAGTGTTGTAAGATTTGGTTGTTGAACTGGAGTAGTAGGACACCAGAGAGTCATTCCCATGACATAAGCCTAAGCTTTCTTGAAGTTTTATGCCTCGTGCCCCACGGTGGGTGCTAGAAAACTATTGGCGTTTCAATTCACACCTCTGGAATGCAAGTTGGAAACAGACAGCTATGCACAGATAAACTACTCTCCTATTGGAAGGGGGAGTTCCCTTTTTGTTGATGTTTGCTGAAAAGATAAATAAAATAAAATTCGCCTATCTTCTTTTTGATTCTTAGCTGTGAGCACAAGGTTATAAAACTCTAAACGCTGCAGAAGAGGTTTTTTCCTTTATTAAAACTTCTACTACAACTAAGCATAGGCTAACGACGCTTTTAATCTTCTAAGTAAATTTAGAGTGAAGGGGATTAAAATTGGACGAGAAATGATTGTTTTAACATAAAAACTTAAGCAGTTTTCTCCCAAATTTACATCACAAGACTCATAGTACTTTAATGATGAAAGCTGAAATAAAAGTTACAAAAGCCACACATCTGACGATGAAACTTGATGATTCGAGATAGAATATCAGAGCAAAATAGGCATGAGACTTCTATTCAATATCACAAAGTTGATACAACTCCAAGATAGCAATACTGTAGCAAATTGCAGGCATACAACAAGCGATCAAACACCAAAGACCAGGTTACACAAAGTGAACAAACACTTGAAATAACAAAATCTGCAGGCTAGAATAGGCACAGCAAATTAGTTATCACAAAAGTCGATCTATTACAATGGGCAAGGCTGCCCTTATTTATACTAAAATCAAAGGAGTAGGGAACCCTAAAATCTCCTTGATTAACCCTAACTTGCCAACTCAAAAGCTTTATTACTATTCTAAGACAAAGATTACAACAACAAATGCTTTAAAGCGATTTGCTTTAAAGCAAAGAAAATTCCAACTAACCCAAAGTGATTTCTTTTCTAAATATAGAATGGATGAGCTTAGGATGAAAGCAAATGATTTAAAACAAAAAGCATCTGATTTAAAGTTGTTTTCTTTTGAAATGCATCCTCATCAACATTCTTGTTTTTTTGGTGATGTCATCCATTGATATTCTGGGAAACAATATCTTCTAAAAAGCGAGTGACTGCATCTCTACTAGGAACACTGATACTCTCTAGAATGGTATTCTGATTCTCTAACATTTCTTCACCATTTGCAACCATCTGAAGAAATTCATGAACTTTGCCAACAGCCTTGTCAAACTTCACTGTCATTGCGGCAAAATGACCCATCTTGCTAGCATTGATATCATCATTAAAATTGTTGTGGACCTGATTCTGGAACTCTACTTACACTTCCCTGAGATCATACAGCGTACCATCTTCTTTTTCATACGAACACAGGATTTGAGAAACAAAAGATCTCACAAACTTGAGAACATTTACTACCTTTTCTTTCCATTCGGCTAACTCTGAAATTATTCTGTCATAAGTTTTTACTATGAAAAGATATTGCATTTTCCAAGTAGAAACTATCTTCTTATCATCGGTTGAATCAACAGAATCAAGTGCTATCTTCAAGTCAAAGATAATGATCTCAAACACCGGTCTATTTTCAGCCATAGTCTGCTATAACCCCTGGATGCCTTGGTGTAAATCATGAGCATTGTACTTTAATTGATAAAACTCTGAAAGTACAACTTTCCCTTTAGTCAGAAATTCTTCCACCCAATTATTCATGTGCCTCTCATAGAGAACCAATTGACTAAAATGCCGTTGATCGGCTGGTGATTCCAGATTCGGTGGAAGCAATAAATCAGCCTATGATGCACCATGGAAAAGGTTTGAAATATACTGCTATAGTTGCCTAACTTCAGCCTTGAGAGTTGCTTTGTCTTCTCCATCTTTTAACACCCTTTCCTTCAAACTATCCACTGCAACCTCGAAGAGATTTACATCTGTATGTTGAGTACTTCTACCAAAGTCATCTTTAACAACCTTGAAGTCTTCAACCTCAATATCATCAGCACTTCTATCTTCTGGCAGCGTTGCAGTTTCAAGGATTATTTCTCCATCCGCATTCTTTTCAATGCGAACCTGTTTCTTCAGCTTATTGTTTGGCGTGTCTTGGTAGACCCTTTTGAGCTCTATCAAATCCAGCTGATAAGAGGGCTTTCTCCCTTCCTTCCCAGAATGTTTTCAAGCTAGGATGAGCCATCCTCTCTTGGAAACTCAGTTCTAACCTCATCAGCTCCTAATGAACCAATATGTGCATCAAAGTTATGAACCGGTGAATATGGCTCTGAATCTATGTGGATAGGAGAAGTGTTCAGTGAAGAAGGAGGAGAGATAGGATCTGAAGGTAATGCTTCAACACACGGCATTGTTTCAACAAGAACTTTTGATTCAACTACTGGTTGTTCCTGCTAGACATGAGCTGGAGACTCATCCTTTTTCCTCTTTAACTTAGCCATTTTTGTTCCTTCTGGAAGAACACTCATAGCTTTTACCCTTCGTTTCAGCTTGGAAGTGGAAGGCTCTGATGGTTGCACAATTGGCGGCTCTGCTACCGGAATATCATCCTTTTGCTTATTCTTCAAGAATATCAAACTATTTTTGATAACTCAGCTCGTTCTTTCTTCAATGGAAGTGCTCTCTTTTACTGACCAATTTACTAGTGACAACGGTTGTTGCTCAACTTGGTCCCTGAAATACGTGGGAAGTAGAACTTCACCATTCTCTATCAAACCCTCTACATCTTCTGACAGGATATCAGATATTTGCCGAAGAGTAAACCTACTATAGCTACGTTCTCGCACTTCAAACTCATCAGTACAATTAGCCCAGAAGTCTTCAACCGCATGCTTGTGCGTACAATTTTGACCAAAACATGATGCAAAAACACCACAAGGATCGTATGAAGACCTCCTGTCAAAAAACTTGAGACCATATCTAGATGATTCATTATCAATTGCCTTGGCATCTACTCCAGATCTGCATATGTAAATACTCATCCCAAGTGGAAAATTGAAAGTTGTCTTGCGTCTTCTATGCAAAAATGTATGAACTTCATAGGCTTGCCTCAAAAATTCCATAAATGTTATTTCATCTATAGGATATCTCAACAACATGGCTGGCTCTCCTAAGAAGCCATATACTCTGATGTAGGAAAAAGTGGGAAATTGGATAAACCAATCAGCCCATTCTGCCATTGCTATTCTAGCATTTGCTGAAAAACTGTATATGCAACTCATTGTCCATATCTCACATTGCATGCATCAGGAATGCATCATTCACCCGTCTATAATGTCACTCAACTTGGGAGATTTCTAACTACAGGAAATGGTGATATACATGTTGAATGCCCAAAGTTCCAACAACATTCAAACCTCTGAATTGACCTTGAAAAGCCATCAAATACACAAGGTATGACATCATGTGGAATTCATGAGCCCTTTGAAAATCAAGTATCTGTTGGTGGAGACCATCACTGATGAGTGCCGACCAGTCATAGAATTCAGTTCCATCAACAAGCTAGAACTTGTTAGCATCTACTTGACCCGTGATCTGGCTTAGCAATGTAATCATTATTGCATGTTCCTCCTTGAATTCTCCACGTCCAACATTCTTTGGTATAACGTTCTGCTTCTCTTTTAACCACCTCTGACCAATCTTTTTCTAGTATTTTTCTTTATCATTGTTCCAGACCCTCTTGCATTCTTCAATTGAAACAGTCAAGTTTTTTCTCTAGATTGGTATTGTAAAACACTTCTCTATGTCGTTCGGCCTCAGGTTGTAGAGCACACGTCCATCTCTTGATTGGATTTCTCTTGTGACCGAATTGTAATGCATCATGCAAGCAATCACAAATTTAATACTTTGCACTGTGATGGGAAAGGATATCGTTGCAAGCAAACTAGAGTGTCCTAGATTCCTGATAGCATTATTTCTTGCATCCTCCAAAGAATGTAAATTGATTAATAGAAGTACTTTATGCAAGTCTTTTTCACAAGTTCTCAGGTAATTGTGAACCAACGCATACTGAAAGATTTGAAAATTGACTATGAACACGCATGTGTCGGAAAAACCTTGGACAAATGGCTGAAAGTTACTTGCTGATTTTTAGAAAAAAGCAGAGCATGAGGAAAAAAGATAGCACATGGGTTTTGTAGGCAATTATGTTTTGAAGCAACCCAAATTGTCAGATTTTGAAAAAGTGGAGACTTTCTCGAAAAAGAAGCAAAAAAGTAGATTCCCAAAAAAAGCAAAACTCCCAATCTTCAAGAGGATGATATACTGGATGGACCCATCTCGATAAAAACTGAAAAAGCTTCGGTCCAATTTCTAAAAAATGATCCCCTTGAAAAAAGGACCCTGAAAAAGTGAGCCTCCCTACTTCCTCAACCCAAAACTATGAAGAACACTGAAAAAGCACTTCGTTTGGGTCTTCGAATCTTCATTGAAAGAAAAATAAAAATCCTTCCTCTAGATACAACCTACAAAAGATAATGAAATAAAGAAGCCAAATGCTTGTCTTTATAGATCTTTAGGGAGAAAAAGCAGCTTTCTTTGAGAAAGAATCAAGCTTGGATCTCATCCATGAAGAGAGCAACTTTTAAAGCACAAATTCAAGTGGATGTCTTCGAATAGGAGGAATCCCTATTTTGTAGCTGCCTATGGCTTCATGTGTAAGATGATGAAAAATATCTTCTTTTGATGATGTCATCGAACACGCGAGTTGATAGAAGTGTTAGCCAATTTTTCTTCGTTTTCAACACTTCTACACTCGTTTTGACTCAAGTATGGCCTGTCTCTGACTTCAACAAGGTGGTGAAATGTCACCATTGACTGAAAAAGCTGATTGATCTTGACATTTTGGAGACCTATCAACTGAGATTCCATCCCTAGCCTCCGACTGACAATCTGGGATCATTCAACTGCAAATCTGACCTCTGGAATAGGCCACGGGACGAAGTTCTAGAAACAACTGCTGAAAAACACTGGCAGATCAAGAAATATTCTATCTCTGGTGAAGTTGGGCACCCCAAGTCACCTAGGGCGCCTAGATTCTCCAGCCTTAGACATTTTTTTGAAAATTGCAACTCCTTCAATTTTTTGTTTTGCGTGCGCGTTCCGGTGGCTGATGACCCCTGTTTGGCTGTCAATTTTTGTCTGCTTGGACAAAACTAAGTCTGACGATCTAGCAGATAGGTAGGCCTAATGAAAACTGAGCTAACTATACTTTCTGTCTACCTCAGGAAACGCGCCAAACTGATCTGCTCTGAACTGGACCAAGCTGACAGAGGGAGGTTCACATTTTTTAGAAAAAACTTAGAAATAAACTAACTCTGGTAAGTTTGGGCACCTCAATTCACCTGGGGCGCCTATCTTTCAATGCCTTAGAAACTTTTCTGAAAATCTTAAAATTTATGCCATTTCTCATTTTTTGTGCCCACAGCTCCTATTTGATTTTTATTTTTAGTTGTCCAGACGACTGTCGAGGCAGGATGAAGGGTGATTTGAGCAGCCTGAATATATCTGTGATGAAATCCCAGCTTTGACTAATGTTTGACCAAGTTTGACCAATTGGAAACGGGCTGACGGAAGTATTTTTGACGTTTCTTGAAAAACGTGAAAAATTTCTATCACTGGTGGGATTGGGTGCCCCAAGTCACTTGGGGTGCTTAAAATCTCTAGACTTAGTCAAATTTTGTGATTTCCAGATTTTCATCTATAACTCGGATACATCCTGCTCTGTTTTGTGTGCGTCGTCGAGTCGACGACTGTTCATGGGTTCTGCATCGTTGGAACAACATTAAAAACTTGAAAATGAGCTCCGGGAGATGAACTTCCTCTGTTAACGACTTTAGAGCTCATGCTTCGCCTACTGAAAAAGCAGAAATGACCCAGAAGAGAAAACTTGATCTTTTGTAGATTCCGTCTGGACCACGCTTATCGTGAAGCAAAATCAACCAATGAGAATCAAGCGTGACACCTGAGTCATAGATTCTATTTTTAGAAAGTTTTGCTAGCATCCATATCTCAAGAAACCCAGAAAACCTAATTTGACGTCTATTTTTAGAAATTTTCTAAAAATAGAAATTTCTATTTTTAGAAATTTTGCTTTTTTGACTTTTTGACGAAAAATTTTCTAGACTTGTTCAAAATGCCTTAATGAAGCAAAAATTTTGATTGGGTACAACAGTTCCATATTCAGCATCACTTCTCCACCCCTTACTATCCACAAATTAATGACCAAGACGAGGCTTCTAATAAAGACATATTGAAAATCCTTAAGAAAACAGTCAATGAAGCTGGGACCATGATTGGCATTTACAACTCAATCCCGCCTTATGGGCATACCGTACTAGTATCAAAACCCCAACTGGTACTACTCCATATGCTTTAGTCTATCGTACCAAAGCCATTTTACCTATTGAGGTCGAGATCCCTTCATTTAGAGTTTCCATGTAACATCTCATTGATGGAGAAGAGTACAGAATTGCCCGATCGCATGAGTTAGAACTATTGGATGAAAGGCATCTTACAACACTAAATCATCTTCAGGTCTATCAAAACTGCCTTCGTCGCAGCTATAATAAGAAGATCAAATAAAGATGATTTCAAGTAGGTGATCTTGTTAAAGAAAATTAGAGAAACCAATAGGATTGAGACAAAAAGGGCAAGTTTGAGCCTAACTGGTTGGGACCCTTTGTTGTTACAGCAGTCTATGGATCATGAGCTTATACATTGTCAACACCTGAAGGTATTCCTTTAGATGAACCCATCAATAGTGTTCGTCTTAAGATATTTTATGCTTGATCCTCAAAGTATCCCTAATAGAAATAAAAAAATCCAAAAAAATAAAAAAATCCAAAAAAATAAAAAGAAAAATCCAAAAAATCCAAAAAATAGAAAAATCCAAAAAAAATCTAAAAAAATAAAAAAATACAAAAATAAAATAATCTGTCCATTGGTGAAAACCTGGTAAACAGGCACCTTGGATAAGTACCATAGTGAAATGGCAAACAAGCGCTATGTGTAGAAGTCGGCATCCACCATCTACTAAGTCTTCATCCATACCCTTCCATCTCATTTCATAATAAAACCCCATCCATCCATAATAAAGTTATTGACCTTTGCATTTCCACATACCCATCTATCATAGCTTGGAAATTGTTAGTGTCAGTTGTTATCCATTAGTATAGTCATTCATAGTCAGTCCACTCATCTGTCATTCTCCATAATAAATCTTGTACCTGACTAGGGGTACATTTCTTGATGTAGAGACACTAGGATAGATGGAGGATAGCACAAATTGACTAGGCTTTCACTACACTCTAAAACCCAAATTCAAGGATCAACTTGCAAAAGTGGGAACAACAGTTAGTGGCTCTGAACTCATCATGAAAAGGTTGATTTGGCATGCCATGGGACCCATCCAAACCATTGGCAAAGGCAGAACAAACTTGGTTTTACTACTTCTTTAGGCCTCCAAATCTCTTGTAGCCCTCCAAACAGAGATAGTCAACAATATCTTTTGACTCTGGTCTGCTAACTCAAATCTTAGACAATCTAGAGATACCCATTTGGACTCCCCATGATATATTTCAAAATGGGTATGGGTTGTTTTGGACAGTATGGTCCAACCTATAACCCCTCCTAATGACCTAAAGCCCCAATTAGGCCTATTTTGTGAAGCAACCACCCTTTCAGAGACTCACAAAACTCAACCAATCACTTGGACACCTCAATTCCATGCCCAAACCAAGACTTTTCTAGGTTTTGAACTCCGACAATCAACTATTCCCTCAAATGCATCTATGGTTCCTCAAATTGGCTTAATACATGGACATATTAAGCCTTCTCCATCAAATCTTGCAAATACCAACTCCCTCTCCTCTGCAAACACCCAAATCAATTGAAATGCAAATGGACACATCCATCCCACTAGTCTTATGGCCTTGAGAGACAATGGGATGGTCACCTTTCCATTGTTTGAAGCAAACCCTAGATTAGGTTTTGTTAGGACAGTTTTTGGAAAAAACCTTATATCTCCCTACAATAGAAATGTCAAAACACCTAACCCACTTCAAATGAAAGACAACTCCATTCCTCAACAAATCAGATCATGAGGAGATGCAAACAATACGGTACCTGAGAAATGTACGGCCTATAGCAGCATTATACTTCAAGAAAATAGAGTTTTTAGTGAGCAGTCCCAGAAAAATGGATATAAAACACTTCCTAGTTAATGTCAAGACACCAAAATGGATTCAATTGAAAGATAAGCCATTACCCTACTCATCCCACACACTTGGGGCTCATGACTATTCCGTACATGTGAATGGTATGGACTGTTCTAGCAGCAAACACAGAAAATACACAAAAAACTATAGAGAATCAGTTATTTTATTGTTTGAAACTCCTTCCAGACTTCAAACTTCTCTTCTACTCCTCAATGATCAATGACCAAGGCCTTTTAAGCCTACACATCCTTTGACAAACCACTTGGAGGTAGTTTTGGTCGATGGGAAGGTTTGTAACTGTCCTTCAACCATCGACTGCAACTAGTTACATGTTTAGCATTTGTCATGGTTTGTGTTGTGATTACAAATGTATTACCCCTGTTTTGGATGTGTATACTATTTTTGTCCAAGAATGGAAATCCTTTGACAAGGCATGGAACTCATGACTAGCTCCTACATGCCTTAGAAAGGCTTACAAATGTGACTGCCTCCTACATGACAACAATATGAGGAAATTTGGACATAGTCCTTATTACAATCAAGTGAATGGTCTTGTAAGACCTTATTGAACCAAGACAACATGAACCACATGAAGACAAACATGAAAACAAGACATATATGATCTCCTTGGTGCTCCTGCACCATACTCCCTGGGTGGAAAAGAACTCAAGTCTCTTGAGGAAGTAGATCAACAACTATGACACCATGCTTCAAGATGTCTTCTTCACTCATCCAAGTGGCATCTTCAATGGGTAAGCCACTCCACTTGACAATGAACTATTTGTATGTCTTCTTTCTAGTCTTTTTCAAGACCTTGGTGTCCAAGATACATTCCATCTTCAAGGGTTGAGTAGGTGGAAGACCCTTAACCCATTCTTCATCTCCTACTGCTATCATATCTGCCTCTGAATCTGCATTATGATCACCTTTGAAAGGAAACAATTCTGAAACATTAAAGATAGGAGAGATGGCCAAGCCTTGAGGAAGCTCAATCTCATAGGCATTGGGCCCAAACTTGTGCACAATCTGGCATGGTCCTATCTTCTTCATGAGGAGTTTGGTTGGCTGCCCCTTTGGAAGTCTCTCCGTCTTCAAATGTGCCATGACCAAATCCCCAACCTTATATTGTACATCTCTCCTTCTCTCATTTGCTTTCTCCTTGTACTTCTCATTGTTCCTTTGAAGAGTTTCTCTTACATTATCATGGATGTCCTTCATGGCCAATGCAAAGTCTTCACCTTGAGCACTCTTCCTCTCCAATCCATGGAGATCTCTCAATTCAAGAATACCTCTTGGGTGAACACCATAAACAATCTCAAATGGACTCCTTCCTATGCTTCTATTGGTGGAATAATTGTAATCAAACTCAGCTTGAGGGATGATCATATCCCATGCCTCTCCATGCTACTTTATAAGACATCTAAGGAGATTTCCGAAAGGCCTATTCACTACCTCACTTTGGCCATCAGTCTGAGGGTGATAGGCTGAAGTGAATGACAATTGAGTGCCCGACTTCTTCCACAAAGTATGCCAAAAGTGGCCTACAAACTTTGGATCCCTGTCAGTCACAATGTTAAGAGGAAAACCATGGATTCTAACAATTTCTTTGAAGAACAAACCAGCAATGTGTGAAGCATCATTAGTGCATTTACATGGCAAGAAATGAGCCATCTTACTGAATCTATCCACCACAACAAATATGTTATCAAAGCCTCTTTGAGTCCTAGGAAGACCCAAGACAAAATCCATGCTAATACTTTCCCATGGCTTATGAGGAATAGGAAGAGGCTGATATAGACTAGCATTAGATGAAGTACCCTTTGCCCTTTGACAAATACTACAACATTCAACAAATTTTCTGATATCTGATTGCATTTTAGGCCAAAAATAAAACCTCTTCACCTGATCCAATGTTTTGTCCAGCCCAAAGTGACCTCCTAGTCCACCACAATGTTTTTCCTTTATGATATTCTCCCTCATGGAACACTTAGGAACACATAATTGACTGCCTTTGAACAACAACCCCTGCTGCAACAAAAACTCAGAAAAATTAGAATGATAAGAGTCTGAAAACTGTGAACAAACTTCATATACCTCCTTGAAATCTTCATCATCTTGATACATATGTTTGAGAGCATCAACCCCTACACTTTGCAACTGAATTTCTTGAACCATACACACCCTTCTACTCAATGCATCTGCCACTTTGTTGGCCTGCCCCTTCTTGTGTTTGATTGAAAAAGTATATTCTTGGAGTTGTTCAACCCATTTCATGTGCCTATGGTTGAGTTTCTCCTATGAATTCAGAAAACTAAGTGCATGGTTGTCAATATAAACAATAAACTCTTTAGGCAAAAGATATTGCCTCCATTTTTTCAAAGCTTGCACCATTGCATACAATTCCAAGTCATAAGTAGAGTACTTTCTCTTAGCATCATTCAATTTTTCACTAAAGAAAGCAACATGCCTGCCTTCTTGACTTAGGACAGCCCCTATAGCAAGGTTACTAGCATCACATTCCACCACAAACAACTTGTTAAAGTTGGGAAAAACAAGAATGGGCTATTGTGCTACTTTTTGCTTTAGAATTTCAAAAGAATCATTGGCTGCCTTTGTCCAAAAAAACTTACATTTCTGCCCCCCTTTGATGGTATCCAAAATTGGTGCACAAATATGACTAAAACCCCTTCTGAACTTCCTATAAAATGTTGCCAACCATGAAAAATTTTCACATCACCTACTATTTTTGGAGTTGGCCATGACAAAATGGCCTCTACCTTTTCTAGATCCATTTTCAAACTACCTTGGGAAATGACAAAACCAAGATAGGTTAGTTCTTCCTTCATGAAGACACTCTTTTCCATGTGATCATCAATTGTTCATCATGTAACTTCTTCAAAACCTGATCCAAATGTTGCAAATGCTCTTCCTTAGTCCTGCTGAAAACTAGAATGTCATCCAAGTATACCACAACAAATTTGCCAATGAAATCCTTCAACACTTCATTCATGAGATGCATAAAAGTGCTCGAGGCATTAGATAGACCAAATGGCATCACCAACCACTCATAAAGACCCTCATTTGTTTTCAATGTTGTCTTCCATTCATCCCCTTGCTTTATCCTAATTTGATGATACCCACTCTTAAGATCAATCTTAGAAAAGTATCTAGCCCCTCCCAAATAGTCCATTAGGTCCTCAATCCTTGGCATAGGGAACCTATATCTTATGGTAATCTTGTTAATGGCTCTAGAATTCGTACACAACCTCCATTTACCATCCTTTTTAGGGGCTAGGACTGTTGGGACAGCACATGGCCTAAGGCTCTTTCTTACCAATCCCTTATCCAACAATTCTTGCACTTGCTTGACAATCTATTCATTTTGAGAAGGTGTCATCTTGTAGGCTGCTTTGTTTGGCAAAGTATATCCCAGTATGAAGTCAATTTGATGGCTTATGTCCCTAATAGGTGGCAACTCATTAGGTATTTCTTCTACCATAATCCCATTATACTTCTCTAACAATTGCTGCACCTCCTTAGGAACCTCTTCCTCACTAGGATCATGCAAACTAGGACTATTTTTAGGCTTCAAAATCAGAGCATACCCTTGGGTTCCTTCCTCCTTAAGGGTTTCTAAAAATTCTTTACCACTCACAATCATGACACTTGACCCAACACTCTTCTCTACATTCTCATCAGGAACTGGATTCATTCTATACTTCCTACCATTCTTGGTTATAATCAAAGAATTAGTTTTACCATCATGTTGGGTTGAACATCATATTTCCATGGGCGTCCTAACAACAAATGACAAGCATCCATGGGAATTATGTCACACAAAATCTTGTCCTTATATTCCCCTATCTCAAATTCTACCCATGATTGTTCATCTACCTAAACTTGTTGCCCCTTATTCAACCATGATACTTTATAAGGACTAACATGAGGAAGTCTTTTCAATTTCAACTTGTCTACCATTTCAATAGAAACCAAATTTTAGTTGAGCCTGAATCAACAATTACCTTGCAAATCTTACCATAGGCCTTGCATGTTGTCCTGAACAATGTCGTCCTTTGAGGGGGTTCTTGTGTTTGAGGCACCTTCAACATGGTTCTTCTCATCATCAAACTTTCTCCTTCATGGACTGGGGCTGCACTTCCAATTGGAGAGTTAACACTTTGGCAATCTTCCTCTTGGATCAATTGGTTCCTTCTCTCTCCTGCATGAGAGCTTGAGGCTTGCTTTTCAGGACATTTGAAGGCTGGATGTCCCACTTGGTTGCAATTGTAGCACCTTCCTGTGAAGACATTAGGACCTCTCCCTGGTCCACCAAATCTACCCCTTCCATTGGGTCTCCTTCCTCTAAAGCCTCCTCTAGAACCTAATTCTCCACTTTGCTCTTGGGAACTAGATTCCCCTTGACTCCTTTGGGACTGATTTCTGCCTCCAAAACTACTTCTACCTCTAAAATTTTTGCCACCTCTTCCTCTATTTTGCTTCTCACCTTTCCTCTTCAACTTCTCTTTAGCCCTTAATGCCACTTGAAAGCATTTATCCATGGTTTTAGGGGTTAATAGACTACCTTTTTCATCCTCCAAGTATCCACAATGAAGAGAGAACTTGTGAAACTCCTCGGTGTAGGTGGCCACATCCAAATCTCTTTGTTTGAGATTTTGTATCTTCTTGTAGATCTGTACCTCATAGTCTGATGGAAGGAATTAGGACTTGATCCTCTCCAAAATTCTTCTCCGTGAAGAGATCATGCTCTTCCCATTCTTTACCCTCTCACCTTGGGTGTAATTCCACCATGTAAGGGCAGCACCTTTGAGTTTAGTTTTTGCAAACTTCACCCTCTTGTTCTCAAGAACTTCTTTGTATTCAAATTAATTTTTTAGGGCCTCAATCCACTCCATGACTTCATCAGCATTCATCTTGCCACTGAACATGGGAATCTCCATCCGAGCCTCTGAAGAATCCTTGCCAATTGCCTTGATGGCTTCAAGGAAATGTTTTTGATCTGCAGGTACCTCTACCTCTTCTTGATCTTCTTCTTCCTCCTATTTTTCTTCTTCTTCATTAGAACCTTCATCTATCCTCTTTCCTATCCTCAATGCCTTCAACTCTACTTGGAGTGCTTCCTTGACTCTGTTGGGATAGGAAAATTTAAAATTTTCTTATATTCTTACTCACCCATATCCAACCAAATCAGAAAACATTATGCCCAAAATCATGATGATAACTGGTGTATTCCATAAAAATCACAAACTTTGACCACAAGTAAGTGTATTACTCACTAAACTACACTATAACGAAAGGCTTCAATTCCTAAGCTTCGGTAAGACCTCCCTTTTTATTATATCGATCCATGCTCTACGAGAAATTGGTTAAAATGGCTATCGGCATGAGAATAAGGATCGAGAAGAATATTTTGGAAAACACCGATGGAGAAAGTGGCACCGATGACCTTTCATCGGAGAGAGAATGTGTGGTCACGCCAATCAGTACAAGGAAAGACTATCAGAGAATACTCTAAAAACCCTCCTAACAGTGTAAGTCATACCGATGGAGGAGTTTGGTAGGACTCTCACCGATCATCCAGTGGAACGGAGGAAACTAGTGGTCATCAACAGGAGATAAGCATCGGAACAAAAAATTAAGGAGTTTTCGATACTCTAATGTCTCAGCGATTAATGAAAAGTGTTTCGGTATAAGTCATGCCGACATGTATGGAACATAAGAACCATCGGCGAAAGCAAATGAATCGAAACAAAGCTTACAAGTCTGGCTGAAGCAATACTCACAACGATGTCGGTGACATGTTGTGAAGATCTCTCTGATCTAGGATATATAAGGCTATTAGGGAAACAACCATGATCTGGTAACTCAAAATATGTTATCCCGATGACAACGATGGTCACGTTCATCGATGAGACTCTCCCCGATAGTCATATCGGAGACACTTAGGAGATCGGGGAAGAATGTTATTCACACAATGATGAAGAAAGTCATGCTGATGGCAACCATCCCCACTTCCACATTGAGTAAACCTTGGAAATATCTTGTCGATACAAATTCACAAATGAAATATGACGTCGAGGAGACAATTGAAGGGTTACAACGATTGATCCATGAACAAACATTTTGCACCATAAGAAGATATTAAAATCACCCTGACATTATGAAAATCATGCTGATGAGAGAAGTTATGATGATGTGACATTTCATAACAATCAAGAGAATTGAAATGCTCGAACAATTAATTGCAGACAATGAAGAAATCCTCTGAGATACCATTTGAAATCATTACAATTAAGTTTGAAAGAATTGTCTAAGAGGAGGCTACAAGCGGAGACTTGTAGGAGAAAATAGGGTAATCTGATCAGAGCCCCCGATAACAGGTACCCACATACTAACTTCTGTGTAGTAGCTTACAATTTGAATTTGTTGTCCAAAACTAAAATGGAAACTCTGGGGAAAGGAAAGGGTAGAAAACCATAGGGTGATACAAGTAAACCTAAAAAACAAAAAATTGACAAAACCCCTAAGGAGAAAACAAAAGAAAGGAAACTGAACCAAGATTTAATTGATCAACTCCCTGGATCGACTCCCAAGGCCTGAAGGTCTACACAACTTAGGGTAGAAGTGGAGAAACTAGAAGAAAAGTGTAAATACATAGGAAATGTCTGGACCCTGATTCGAGGTTATGAATTGTTTAAATTCCACTACAATAGAAGAATCAGGAATTTCCCAGTGTTGAACCCATGGCATTTAAATTTGGGTAAATTGGTAGTTCCTGATGTGTTTTTGAATGCTGAACTCCTCCAAATTCTTGCTAAGCAGTATAATCCAAGTCTTAAGGCTATATGCAACCCACAAGGGGAGCCTATTATACACTTGTCTAAGAATGCCATTTGTGAAGTTTTTGACTTGGATTATTTATGTACTGTCCCCATTGTTTATGAGGATTTGGATAAAGAGTACTGGAGAATGGATACTACTTATAATGGATGGAGGTTACCTATTCACAGGCCCAGGGCAGAGGGAGAAATGTTGCCCCTCAATGAGAATGATGGACCTCCTTTTCATGTGTCATTATTTGAACCCTACATACAATACACATACTACTCTGTGGGCTAGGTCCTAGGATCAGAGGTCCCTAATTTCATGACAATTCCTCTGATGGTGATAGCCATAGACATTTAGTGCCACAATGCCAGGCAATTTGATTATGCTGCCTATATTTTTAGTAGAATTGACTCTGGTCTGACTGCAATAAAGAACAATGCCACATCAGTTTCCTTTGAACATTACTCACTTCTCATGCATATGGTGCTCTATTATGGCCAGGAAGTGGGGTTATGGCCAAATGAATTCAAGGTTGTTCTAGTAGACCAAAGGGGGCAAAAATTACCCGTGCAGATGTGGACCAGAATATGGGTTAGTAGATATGCCCATTCCAGCTATGTGCAATTTGAAGAATACTGTGTGAAAGTGTTATATAGATATTTTAGTCATCCCTGTGAGTATTAAATCTCAAATGAAATAAAGAGGTTTCTTAGACCAAAAGATTTTGGTGGTCCTCCTACTATTACTCACAACTGGGGAGACTGGTACTGTTTTGAGGATGCTACCATGGTTAGAGTTTATGGTTTTGAGGACACTCCTTTTATCTTGCCTAAGACTATCCTTGACAGAATTGCCTATTTAGAAATAGTTAGGCAAATGAATTCTTCCAATGTAATGCACTTGAGCTCCCATGACAAACAATCTTTTATGCCTAGTACTCTTTACTTTGGAGATTTTACTATGGTATCCAAGGAGGGTTATGGTCTCATTATGGATAAGCTGATGCATTACAATCTGAGGTGTACTGAGGCAAGAAAAGGGTTTGATTCTGAGGGTTTCATTGACCTTGCTTGGAGAAAACAAAACCTTAGTGGATACACACATATCCCTTATCGCCATGATGATATCATCAGGAATTTGGAAGAGACTGAAGTTGAATTGGTGGTTGAAAAATATAACAGGGACCTAGATGAGAAGAGGAAATAGCTTGTAGAGATTGAGTTGTTATCCTCTGGTGATGAAGGACCTGTAGAGGAAGAAGCACCACATCAACAAATAGCTATGATATCTAAAAGAAGAATACAATGCCATCAGTCTCCTAGTATAGCACATGATGAGGAGGAATCTACTGATGAAGACCCAAGACAAATAGCATACGATTCTTTTATTTCAGATGATAAATTTATTCATTCTAAAGAATTCAAATCATTTTTATATAAATGCAAAGGGAAGGAAATCAAGGAGTCAGTTGATGATATCTCTGCCAACAATGAAAGACAATTACTTGATATGTTGAAGACAACAGTGTATAGTGAATTGCAAGATATGACCCCTAGTAAGGGTAGACAGCTGCTCAAAGAAGCAAGGGTGATGATCTTTCTTGGTCTTGATTTGAATTCTACTCTAGTATTTGATAATTTTCTGTATAATACAGATGATAAATACAAACTCACTCCAGAAGGTGTCGCTGAACTATATATGGGCACCAAATATAATAATGATGAAAATTCATTAATGATATGGGCCCTGTATCCTCCCCATAAAAAGATAACCATTATAGACATTGAGAAGACTTTTGGCCATGTCATGACTTTGAATGCAGGGGAGACTGACCCCTTGATCACTGCATACATTGGCATTAATATTACAAAGTTGAATAAGGCACAGGCTCAGATGTTAATCAAAGAAAGAGATGCATACAAGCTAAGTTGTGAGAGATTAACCAAAGAAAATGACTATTTAAAAGATGTTGTTAAGAGCACCTTCAGGGGATCAGTAAAGAGATTAACTCATGGTGAAAGCTCACAGAGTGTCCAATCACCATCCATCAACCAGATAGCTCAAATCCATATTGATACACTTGCTACAGTACTCCAGAACAGGCATACCAACATGATGCATTGGCTAAATCAATTTTGGGATAATTATTCTCAAAATTATAAAGTAATCCAAGAGCATGAGAGGCTTGACAAAAGGCTGCAGGAGAAACTAAATGAGACACAAAGTAAAGATACTTCTGACATAACAGGTACCTCCAGTGCAAAAGAATTGATTGAGTAGCATCAGAAGTATTATGACCAACTTAAGAATGATGCCAAAGAATGTGTTGAAGCCTCAAAAGCAGGAGTGCCCACGTTGTTCAAGAGTGATAAAGAATTAAAGAGCAAACATGAATGGAGAAGAGACTATCAAGCGATATTGCATGAAGCCTTATAAGCTCTTAAGGACAAAGACTCTGCATCCGGGGAAGCCTGCAAGCATTTGGAGAAGATGGTTACGATGGATGTGATCACAAGAAACACCATTGAATTTACTGATTCACATCGCAGCCAGGAGTACTTAGATCATATTGCTCAACTATACTTGTGGTTGAATAGAGCTTAAGCATTGTTATTTTATTATGTTAATCATGTTGATTCCCAAAAGACTTCTTTGAAGAGTTATTGTCTCTTCATAAGTATTCCTATATAAGTTGAACATATGATGCTGAATTATCATCAACAGTAGAATATAATACATAAAGTTTACAATGTTTTTCAAAGACCATGTTGCAAGTATATTATTGAAGAAGTAAATTGAAGTTCTTTGATTCTGTGGTTTTATTTTGGTATCAATTGTTTGTTTAATTTACTCAATTGTATGGTTGTCTCCAGTTCAATATTTCCTTGTTATTCAAATTAATATATCAAGTATATATTTAATTTGTCAGTGCACATTTGTTGTAGCTGTGTGATTGGATTTGGTTTCCACTAGAGGAATTAAAATCCTTCTGACCAGTCACAATAACATGGAAGTGTTAGTTTGGATTACTAAGAAGAACCATATAATTAGGATTGTCATTCTGTCTCCAAGTTAATATTATCTGTTATTCTTCATATTTCATTCAATTGGTTCCTTCAAGAAAGGATTAAATTACCTTTTGTTGAATAACAAGAAATCTGATTATATTGGTTGGCTTATTAAGAAGATTTTGTCAGTCATCTCCTTGCACGTTTATACAAGGTATAAACTAAAATATTGTGCTAAACAGTTAGAGTTACTGCCAACTATAAGCCACTAGTCTTAGTCTTCCATTTGACTCTGTTTACCCAACAAGGCACTGGTCTTATTTCAATTTACCACTTAAAAACCCCTTTATTAGTTAAGCACAGTCATAAAATTCACCTTGATATTGCTTATACAATTTATACCAACCATTCATCAAATATTAGATATAGAATTAGTCAGCAAGCTTTCATCTATTCTACACCATTTGCCACTGTAGGTAGATTCATTTACTTAGTCAAAACATTTACACTCAATTTGCTTTAATTTCCAAGGTTCACCCGCCTAGGTGTAGTAGGACCTAAAGTGTAGGGAATCATCAAACCCTAAAGGTTGATTCTATCGCGTTAGTTCAAAAATGTTGTGAATCTAAGCATAGAGCCTGACATCCTCTTAGGATTAGCAACCTGCATTTTTGAGACCTAACAAATTGGTGACTCTATTGGGGACTAAATAAAAGACCTTAGTAACAAACCATTCCTTTTAAAGAGTCATTTCAGAAACTTTAATTTGGTAACTTTGCTAGCAAGAAGAATCCAGAAAGATAAATTATAAACTTTTGCCTATTTACAAAATATGTGGTGACTCTAGAAACTGTTATAACAGAAAGTTAATACCAAATGGATGGTAGGAGATCCAAGATGGAAGGCAAGAAATTGCAATCATCTCCACCAATTAGAAACATCTCCAAAAGAAATGGAACATCAAATTATTCTCACCAGAATAATAACCAAGAGGCTCAAGAGGATAATGCCGAGCAAACTATAATAACTCACAATAGTTTTACACCTCTGCATGAATCAAATGAAAATCTCAATGGGGTAACTGATGACATATTAGCTAAATACAGACTTGATTCTCAAGAACAGCTTGAGTGTGAAGCACAGGCCATGAGGGAAATTGATCAAAGATAAGCTGAATATGATTTTAAAATGTCATTTCAGCAAGGAGAAGGGGTAAAACATGGATTCTCAACTCAAGAAATAAATGAAAGCCCAAAGAATTCAGGAGGTATGAATCAAGCACAGTAGGATCTGCTTAGGCTCCAGGAAGAACTTGAAATGATCAAAATAGAGGAAACTAAGAGGTTATTGCAACAAGAGATTCAACAGATAAAGAGTAGGGCTAAAACAGCCCCCCCAAAATAGGTACCTCCACATAGGGGAAACACTTCGAGGAATCCACAACAAAATTTACACCAAAATACAGGTGGTGCTTCAAATTCACAAGCATCTAGAAGTCATCAAAATACCATTTCTTAAAATCCTAGACCACCTCCCATACATAATACCTCTCAACATATGGCTAATCCTTACCCACCCCCTGGCCAACAATATTATAGACCACAAAATCCTTATATAAATCCCCACATAAACCCACAGTAGCAATATGCTTATCATCAGCCTCTAGGTGGATATAATTACTATCCTAACCCACCACCCATGAATTTTCCACCTCAAAACCTCACAAACATATGTAGCCAATTTGATCTGACTAGATATCAGTTATATCCATATCCTATCGATAGTAATTGGAGAAATATAGTTCCCAAGTTCACTGGGAACAGTGCAATATCAGCTAAAGATCACATCAGAAGCTTCAATGCTTTCGTACAAGATATTGGTAAGGACTATGAAGATGTTAGAATGAGGTTATTCATGATGTCCCTGATTGAAGATGCAAGAGACTGGTTCAACAGTTTACCTGATGCTTCAATCCGTTCAATAACTAATTTCCACAATCAATTCAAGGAACAATATGGCAATCAATATGCCCCTGAGTTTACATTGCATGAATTGATAAGCATCCAGAAATACCAGAATGAATCAGTGTATGATTTCAATCTAAAATTTTCTAAATTACACAACAAAATACCACATGGATCTAAACTGACTGACCTAGCAACATTGAGCATTTATCTAAAAGCATTTGATCCCAAGACAAAGTACAAACTTAGAAATTGGTGTCCTACGACCCTGGCTGAAGCACAGAAAGTGGCATTAACTATTGAGAACAATATGAAAGCTGCAAGTATGGTTAGCAAGAGGAATAACCCTAGAAATCCTCAGAACCCAAATATTCAGCAGACTAAACAAGAAGGCCAGCATAGACATGAGAGGCCCAGGTTGCATGATATGCCATATAATACAAATTGGAAAGATGGGAGACCTATTGAAAACAACAGAAAGCAACATTATGGCAAAGATACCCTTGACCCTCTAAAAAGAAATGTGGCACATATGGTAGAAGATAAACCTTGGTGTCTGGTGTGCAATTTACCACATGCACCTAAATATTGTGAGGTGGCTAAAACAGTACAACAAGAAGAAGCATTATATAATTATAACAGAGACAATCACACAATAAACATGATGCAAGATACACCATATATGCTGAATGAAGACTATTCTTCTACAGAGGAAGAGGGATATGAATATGATGTGGGAAATCAAAGACATCATATCAATATGGGAAAACAAGAAGTGTTCTTAGATCAGGAGGATGGTTATGAGGAACCTACCTATTATAACAATCAACCATATGATCATTGGAGAAAGCCCACTAAAAATGAAAGAGAAGCTCTTACAATAGCTGCAATAGCTCAAGCTAAAAATGCCTATAACTTAAGGAACAAGACAATGAATGTTGAACAAGGAACACTTGGGAGTGTCTTTATAAAAGATCAGAATTACAAAAAGAATAATACAAAGTCATCATTCAAAGAACTAGAAAAGGCTGATAAAAATAAAACAAAAGATAAATCACAAAATCAAGAAAAGGAACATATAAAGACAGAAAAGAATGATCAGACTATGGCCCATTCATTTGACATTGCTCATGCAATATCTCAGGTAAAGATATCAGTTCCACTTCTAGAAATGATGAAGATAGACAAATACAGGAATACAATAGTTAAACTGATTTTAGATATACCAAATCAAAAACATAAAGGATCAGAGAATAGAACAAACAATGTTCACCAAGAAACATTCCAAATTCCTGAGGTATACCTAGGTGATACATTGACAAAAAATCCCTCACAGGTGGACCCCTTCTACACTACATTATTGATCAAAAACAAGATAGTGAGGAACTGCATGATTGATTTAGGTGCATCCATGAATATCATGCCAATAGTAGTTATGAAAGAACTGGGAATGTGGGTTGACACTACATTTGGTAGGTGTTATGCAATGGATAATAGATCCATCCCAGTCGTAGGTATTATGAGGGATGTGGAGATAAAACTTGCCTCATACCCTAAAGCAACTTATAACATTGATATTACTATGGTTGACATCCCACCATATTATGGAATGCTTCTATCGAGACAATGGGCTGCAATGGCAGGAGGGAATGTCCAATTGGACTTATCATATGCCACAATACCAGTGGGAGGTAAAGAGATCAAGTTGTGTAGGGAGCCAAGATATGAGAACATTATAGAATGCTTGGATCAACATCAAATAAATTTCTTTTGTGATATAGATTTGGGAGCATTCAAGGTTGAAACAAATCAGCTAGAATTGCAGAATACTGATCCAATACATGTTGAATATAAGAAAGAAGAAAATGATGTGTGGAAGATGTACTTTGGTGGTGCATGTAGCAAAATGGGAAATGGGATCGAAGTAGTATTTATCTCACCAGCAGGTAAGACTTTCAAATATTCCTTTCTATTAACATTTGAATGCACAAACAATGTAGCAGAATACGAGGCTTTGCTCATTGGTTTAAATATAGCCACCAAGCATAAGATAAAAAAGTTAGCTGTATATGGTGATTCTGAATTGGTTACTTCCCAAGTGAGAGAGAAATACTTGTCAAAAAATAAGAGGTTGAGACAATACAGAAATGCAGTCTGGGATGATATTGAGTTATTTGATGCCTTTTCAATCAATTGGATTGATAGGTCAAAAAACATTATGGCAGATTTTCTAGTGAATATCGCATTAAAAAGGGATGATGTCACATTAGGAGGTATTACAGAAGTTGAATTCAAAACCAGACCCACTATCCTAGATAATGTACATAACTGGCAAGTGTTTGATAATGATGCTGATATAATCAACTTCCTGCATTGTGCTAATTATTATGAAAACCAAGAGATTGATTTCAATGCATTTGTAGAAGAACACGACAGGAAGGAAACCCTTTTTGGTCAAGAGATAGTTTAGTTGAAAACAAATAAAATACCTAAGGGACTTATAGCATTGGAAAAGGCATTTGATGGACATGATAGATTTAAAATGAAAGGCACACCAGTGGTGTAAAATGACCTTGAGGAGATTAATTTGGGGACACAGGCAGCCCCAAAGAATGTATATATTGGAAAGAATCTTAACCCCAAAATCAGAAGCATGATCATCAACTTACTTAGGAAGTATATACACGTATTTGCCTGGTCATATGATGATTTAAAAGCATATAGGGAGGATCTTTTTCAGCATGAAATACCATTAAAACTAGATGCTAAACCATTCAGGCAAAAATAGAGGCCTATCAATCCTACATTAGCTCCTAAGATGCTTGAAGAACTCACAAAATTAAGAGATGGAGCTATCATTAAACCCATTAGGCATTCGTCTTGGGTTTCTAATTTGGTGCCTGTCAGGAAAAAGAATGGTGATATTAGATTATATGTGGACTTCAGGAATTTAAACAAATCTTCTCTTAAGGACAACTATCCCCTCCCTAATATGGAGCAATATTACAAAAGGTTACTGGATGTGAATTGTTGTCAATGATGGATGGCTTCTCAGGATATAATTAGGTGAAAGTCAAAGAATCAGAACAATATAAGACTGTATTCACCACACCATGGGGAACATATGTATATTTAAGAATGCCATTCAGGCTCACTAATACTGGAGCAACATTCCAAAGAGCAATGGATATGGCATTTGCTGAATTGATTAATAAAATCATGATAGTATATTAGGATGGCATGACAACATATTCCAAAAGGGTTGAGGATCATTGTGCACATTTAGAGAAAATATTTATTAAAGCCCTAGAATATGGGATTTCATTGAATCCTAAGAAGTGTCATTTTACAGTGAAAGAGGGGAAGTTGCTTGGTCACATAGTCTCAAAAGATGGAGTGAGAATAGATCCTGAAAGAGTAAAAGCAATTGAACAAGTTCCTATTCCTAAAAATGTGAAAGATATACAGTCATTTTTTTGCCAAATTAACTTTGTCAGGAGGTTCATATCAAATTTTGCAAAAATTGTTAGTCCCATATCTAGAATGTTGAAGAAAAATCTAGAAGTGAAGTGGACCACAGAAACAGTGGAGTCATTTTCTACCATTAAGAAGGTAATCAAAGAAGCCCCTGTTCTGATATCTCCTGATTTCAGTAAGCCATTCCGACTGTTCTCATTTGCCTCTTATCATACAGTTGCAGCAGTACTATTGCAGAAAAATAATGATGGACATGAACAACCCATTTCATTTTTTAGCAAATCTCTTCAAATGCATAATTAAAATATGACATTGTTGAGAAACAGGCATATGCATTGGTGAAAGCAGTTAAAACTTTTAGGCCATACTTGGTGGGAGTTGAAATCATAGCATATGTGCCTAATGCTACAGTAAAAGATATATTAGTCCAAACTGAAGTCATAGGTAGAAGGTGAAGATGGATCAATAGAATTCATGAGTTTAATATTGAAATCCAGATCACTAAACTAGTGAGAGGACAAGGTCTTTCTAGGTTAATGGCTTAAAGTAATCTCGAGGCTTCTAAAATATGTAGTGCTAATGATGTTGATAACACAAGTTCTGGCATTGAGCATACTCCATGGTATACTGACATCATATATTATTTAAAGCACATGAAATGTCTTGAAGGGTATGATGATAACAAAAGAAGGACACTTAAATTACAGGCCTCAAAATATGTATTTATTGATGGAGATCTTTATTGGAAAAATAGGGATGGTATTTTACTATTATGCCTAGATGAGCATCAATCACAACATATCATGAAAGAGTTACATGAAGGCATGTGTGGAGGTCATTTTTTAGAAAAGACTGCATCCCACAAAATCCTAAGGGCTAGATACTATTGGCCTAGAGTTTTTAATGATTCATATCATTACACAAGAAAATGTGAAGCATGTCAGAATTTTTTAGGAAAATTGAAATATCAAGGAGCACTACCCTTGAAACTCATGCAAGTGAAGGCTCCATTCTATCAGTGGGACATTGACTTCATAGGAGAAATTGTGGAGAAGTCAAGTGGTGGACACAAATGGATTTTAGTGGCGACAGATTACTTCACAAAATGGGTGGAAGCAATCCCAACCAAACAAGCAACAAGCAGGGTGGTGATTAACTTTCTGATGGAAAATATTGTATTCAGATTTGGCACTCTAGTAAGGTTAATCACGGACAATGGAACATGTTTTAGGTCTGATGAATTCAAAAATTTCTGTAGTACACATGGCATCACTGTGTCCTATGCTACCCCTTATCATCCACAAGCAAACAGACAGGCAGAATCTAGCAACGAAAGCCTTCTAAAAATTATAAAGAGAATGTTGGATGGAAACAAGAAAGCATGGGATTCAAAGTTAAGAATGGTTGTATGGGCTGATAGGATTACTGTGAAAAGAGCAATTGGGAGATCTCCTTTTGAACTAGTGTATGGAACACAAGCAAGAATACCATTAGAAAATCTCCTACCAGTTTACAAATTTGTTCTTCAAGAAGATTTAAACATTCCTAAACCAATGGAAGAAAGATTAGAACATCTTGCAGAACTTGATGAAACAAGGAGACTAGCCCAAAGGTAGAATATCAAGTTGCAATCACAAGTCAAATACCTTTTTGACAAGAAGGCCAAAGATAGGAAGTTTGAGATAAATGACTTAGTACTGATGTGGAATGCTAGGTGCCAAGAGGAAGGAAAGCATGGAAAGTTTGAAGCTTTATGGCTAGGTCCTTTTGTTATAACTAGCAAAGGAGGTGATGACTCTTACTATTTGCAAAACATGTCTGGAGAAGAGCAGGAACAACCTATGCATGGGCAATATCTAAAGCCTTTCTTTTCATAATCATGTACAAAGAGGATTGAGTGTTGCCAGTGCATGGACAACCCTTACATAATTCTCAAAATACTTTTATTCCATGCACAATAGTCTAGGGAAATCAAAAGAGATTAGGATCTGCCAGTACATGGACAGTCCTATGAATCTCTATATAATATATATATATATATAATCTTTTCCATGTACAATAGTATAGGATCATCCCAATTCCCCATCATTATCACCTCCATCTACCATTCTCATAAAACCGTCATCCCAAATAAATAAAACATATGGTCTACTCCCCCAAGAGATCTGAATTCTTGTTATACTCACAAGGAGTATACATCCCAGATAGAGCCACTGTTGGGACAGGAAAATTTAAAATTTTCTTGTATTCTTACTCACCCATATCCAACCAAATCAGAAAACATTATGCCCAAAATCATGATGATAACTGGTGTATTCCATAAAAATCACAAACTTTCACCACAAGTGAGTGTATTACTCACTAAACTACACTATAATGAAAGGCTTCAATTCCTAAGCTTCGGCAAGACCTCCCTTTTTATTATACCGATCCATGCTCTACGAGAAATTGGTAGAAATGGCTATCAGCATGAGAATAAGGATCGGGGAGAATATTTTAGAAAACACCGATGGAGAAAGTGGCACAGATGACCTTTCATCGGAGAGAGAATGTGTGGTCACGCCAATTGGTATAAGGAAAGACTATCAGAGCATACTTCGAAAACCCTCCTGACAATGTAAGTCATACCGATGGAGTAGTTCGGTAGGACTCTCACCGATCATCTAGTGGAACAGAGGAAACTAGTGGTCATCGGCAGGAGATAAGCATTGGAACGAAAAATTAAGGAGTTTCCAATACTCTAATGTCTTAGTGATTAACGAAAAGTGTTTTGGTATAAGTCATGCCGACATGTATGGAACATAAGAACCATCGGTGAAAGCAAATGAATCGGAACAAAGCTTACAAGTCTGGCTGAAGCAATACTCACAACGATGTCGGTGACATGTTGTGAAGGTCTCTCCGATCTAGGATATATAAGGCTATTAGGGAAACAACCACGATCGGGTAACTCGAAATATGTTATCCCGATGACATAACTTATCCCGATGACAATGATGGTCACGTTCATCGATGAGACTCTCCCCAATAGTCATATCGGAGACACTTAGGAGATCAGGGAAGAATGTTATTCACACAGTGATGAAGAAAGTCATGCCGATGGCAACCATGCCCACTTCCACATCAGGTAAAGCTTAGAAATATCTTGCCGATACAAATTCACAAATGAAATATGACGTCGAGAAGACAATTGAAGGGTTACAGCGATTGATCCATGAACAAACATACACGCCATAAGAAGATATTAAAATCGCACTGACATTATGAAAATCATGCCGATGAGAGAAGTTATGATGATGTGACATTTCACAACGATCAAGAAAATTGAAATGCTTGAACAATTAATTGCAGATGATGAAGAAATCCTCTGAGATACCATTTGAAATCATTGCAATTAAGTTTGAAAGAATTGTCTGAGAGGAGCCTACAAGCGGAGACTTGCAGGAGAAAATAAGGTAATCCGATCAGAGCCCCTGATAATAGGTACCCATATACTAACTTCTGTGCAGTAGCTTACAATTTGAATTTGCTTTCAAAAACTAAAATGGAAACTCTAGGGAAAGGAAAGGGCAGAAAACCACAGGGTGATACAAGTAAACCTAAAAAACAAAAAATTGACAAAACCCTTGAGGAGAAAACAAAAGAAAGGAAACTGAACGAAGATTTAATTGATCAACTATCTGGATCGACTCCGAAAGCCCGAAGGTCTGCACAACTTAGGGCAAAAGTGGAGAAACTAGAAGACAAGTGTAAATACATAGGAAATGTCTGGACCTTGATTTGAGGTTATGAATTGTTTAAATTCCACTACAATAGAAGAATTAGGAATTTCCCAGTGTCGAACCCATGGCATTTAAATTTGGGTAAATTGGTAGTTCTTGATGTGTTTCTGAATGCTGAACTCCTCCAACTTCTTGTGAAGCAGTATAATCCAAGTCTTAAGGCTATATGCAACCCACAAGGGGAGCCTATTATACACTTGTCTAAGAATGCCATTTGTGAAGTTTTTGACTTGGATGATTTATGTACTGTCCCCATTGTTTATGAGGATTTGGATAAAGAGTACTGGAGAATGGATACTACTTATAATGGATGGAGGTTGCCTATTCACAAGCCCAGGGCAGAGGGAGAAATGGTGCCCCTCAATGAGAATGATGGACCTCCTTTTCATGTGTCATTATTTGAACCCTACATACAATACACATACTACTCTATGGGCCAGGTCCTAGGATTAGAGGTCCCAGATTTCATGCCAATTCCTCTGATGGTGATAGCCACAGACATTCAGTGCCACAATGCAAGGCAGTTTGATTATGCTGCCTATATTTTTAGCAGAATTGACTCTAGTCTGACTGCAATAAAGAACAATGCCCCATCAGTTTCCTTTGAACATTACTCACTTCTCATGCATATGGTGCTCTATTATGGCTAGGAAGCAGAGTTATGGCCAAATGAATTCAAGGTTGTTCCAGTAGACCAGAGGGGGCAAAAATCACCTGTGCAAATGTGGACTAGAATATGGGATAGTAGATATGCCCATTCCAGCTATGTACAATTTGAAGAATACTGTGTGAAAGTGTTATATAGATATTTTAGTCATCCCTGTGAGTATTAAATCTCAAATGAAATAAAGAGGTTTCTTAGACTAAAAGATTTTGGTGGTCCTCCTACTATTACTCACAACTGGGGAGACTGGTACTATTTTGAGGATGCTACCATGGTTAGAGTTTATGGTTTTGAGGACACTCCTTTTATCTTGCCTAAGACTGTCCCTGACAGAATTGCCTATTTAGAAATAGTTAGGCAAATGAATTCTTCCAATGTAATGCACTTGAGCTCCCATGACAAACAATCTTTTATGCCTAGTACTCTTTGCTTTGGAGATTTTACTGTGGTATCCAAGGAGGGTTATGGTCTCATTATGGATAAGCTGATGTATTACAATATGAGGTGTGCTGAGGCAAGAAAAGGGTTTGATCTTGAGGGTTTCATTGATCTTGCTCGGAGAAAACAAAACCTTAGTGGATACACACATATCCCTTATCCCCATGATGATATCATCAGGAATTTTGAAGAGACTGAAGTTGAATTGGTGGTTGAAAAATATAACAGGGACCTAGATAAGAAGAGGAAACAGCTTGCAGAGATTGAGTTGTTATCCTCTGGTGATGAAGGACATGTAGAGGAAGAAGCACCACATCAACAAACAGCTATGATATCTAAAAGAAGAATACAACGCCATCAGTCTCCTTGTATAGCACATGATGAGGAGGGATCTGCTGATGAAAACCCAAGACAAATAGCATAGGATTCTTTTATTTTAGATGATAAATTTATTCATTCTAAAGAATTCAAATCATTTTTATATAAATGCAAAGGGAAGGAAATCAGGGAGTCAGTTGACGATATCTCTACCAACAATGAAAGATAGTTACTTGATATGTTGAAGACAACAGTGGATAGTGAATTGCAAGATATGACCCCTAGCAAGGGTAGATAGCTGCTCAAAGAAGCAGGGGTGATGATATTTCCTAGTCTTGATTTGAATTCTGCTCTAGTATTTGATAGTTTTATGCATAATATAGATGATAAATACAAACTCACTCTAGAAGGTGTCACTGAAGTATATATGGGCACCAAATATAATAACGATGAAAATTCATTAATGATATGGGCTCTGTATCCTCCCCATAAAAATACAGCCATTATAGACACTGAGAAGACTTTTCGCCCTGTCATGACTTTGAAGGTAGGGGAGACTGACCCCTTAATTACTACAGACATTGGCATTAATGTTGCAAAGTTGAATAAGACAAAGGCTCAGACGTTAATCAAAGAAAGAGATGCATACAAGCTGAGCTGTGAGAGATTAACCAAAGAAAATGACTATTTAAAAGATGCTATTAAGAGCACCTTTGGGGGATCAGTAAAGAGATTAACTCAGGGTGAAAGCTCACAGAGTGTCAAATCACCATCCATTGACCAGATAGCTCAAATCCAGATTGATACACTTGCCACAGTACTCCAGAACAAGCATACCAACATGATGCATTGGTTGAATCAATTTTGGGATAATTATTCTCAAAATTATAAAGCAATCCAAGAGCATGAGAGGCTTGACAAAAGGCTGTAGGAGAAACTAAATGAGACATAGAGTAAAGATACTTCTGACATAACAGGTACCTCCAGTGTAAAAGAATTGATGAAGCAGCATCAGAAGTATTATGACCAACTTAAGAATGATGCCAAAGAATGTGTTGAAGCCCCAAAAGTAGGAGTGCCCACATTGTTCAAGAGCAATAAAGAATTAAAGAGCAAAGAGGAATGGAGCAGAGACTATCAAGCGATATTGCATGAAGCCTTAGAAGCTCTTAAGGACAAAGAATCTGCATCCGGGGAAGCCTGCAAGCATTTGGAGAAGATGGTTACGGTGGATGTGATCACAAGAAATTCTATTGAATTTACTGATTCACATCATAGCCAGGAGTACTTAGATCATATTGCTCAGCTATACTTGTGGTTGAATAGAACTTAAGCATTGTTATTTTATTATGTTAATCATGTTGATTCCCAAAAGACTTCTTTGAAGAGTTATTGTCTCTTCATAAGTATTCCTATATAAGTTGAACATATGATGTTGAATTATCATCATCAGTAGAATATAATACATAAAGTTTACAATGTTTTTCAAAGACCATGTTGTAAGTATATTATTGAAGAAGTAAATTGAAGTTCTCTGATTCTGTGGTTTTATTCTAGCATCAATTGTTTGTTTAATTTACTCGATTGTATGGTTGTCTCTAGTTTAGTATTTCCTTGTTATTTAGATTAATATATCAAGTATATATTTAATTTGTCAATGCACATTTATTGTAGTTGTGTGATTGGATTAACTGGTTTCCACTAGAGGAATTAAAATCCTTCTAATCAGTCACAATAACCTGGAAGTGTTAGTTTAGATTACTAAGAAGAACCATATAATTAGGATTACCATTCTGTCTCCAAGTTAATATTATCTGTTATTCTTGCATATTTCATTCAATTGGTTCCTTCAAGAAAGGATTAAATTACCTTCTGGTGAATAACAAGAAATCTAATTATATTGGTTGGATTATTAAGAAGAGTTTGTCAGTCATCTCCTTGCACGTTTATACAAGTTATAAACTAAAATATTGTGCCAAACAGTTAGAGTTACTGCCAACTATAAGCCACTAGTCTTAGTCTTCCATTTGACTCTGTTTACCCAACAAGGCACTAGTCTTATTTCAATTTACCACATAAAAACCCCTTTATTAGTTAAGCACAATCATAAAATTCACCTTGATATTGCTTATACAATTTATACCAACCATTCATCAAATATTAGATATAGAATTAGTCAGCAAGCTTTCATCTATTCTACACCATTTGCCACTATAGGTAGATTCATTTGCTTAGTCAAAACATTTACACTCAATTTGCTCTAATTTCAAAGGTTCACTCGCTTAGGTGTAGCAGGACCTAAAGTGCAGGGAATCATCAAACCCTAAAGGTTGATTCTGTTGCGTTAGTTCAAAAATGTTGCAAATCTAAGCATAGATCCTGGCATCCTCTTAGGATTAGCAACCTACATTTTTGAGACCTAACAGACTCCACTTTTGATCTTTTCTTCCATCTCCTTGAACTCTTAACCACCTCAGTGGTCATCCCCTTTGGAGGCATATTGCTAGCCTCTCCTTCACTCTCCTCTACTGACATATACTGGGCCTTACACAACCAACAACAGAACCTTTTATGGATCTGATACCATGATGATGTAGAGACACTAGGATAGATGGAGGATAGCACAAATTGACTAGGCTTTCACTACACTCTAAAACCCAAATTCAAGGATCAACTTGCAAAAGTGGGAACGGTAGTTAGTGGCTTTGAACTCATCATGAAAAGGTTGATTTGGTATGCCATGGGACCCATCCAAACCATTGGTAAAGGTAGAACAAACTTGGGTTTAGTACTTCCTTCTTTAGGCCTCCAAATCCCTTGTAGCCCTCCAAACAAAGACAGTCAACAATATCTTTTGACTCAGGCCTACTAACTCAAATCTTAGACAATCTATAGATACCCATTTGGACTCCCCATGACATATTTCAAAATGGGTATGGATTGTTTTGGACAGTATGGTCCAACCTATAACCCCTCCTAGTGACCTAGAGCCCCAATTAGGCCTATTTTGTGAAGTAACCACCCTTTCAGAGACTCACAGAAGTCAACCAATCAATTGGACACCTCAATCCCATGTCCAAACCAAGACTTTTCTAGGTTTTGAACTCCTATAATCAACTTTTCCCTCAAATGCATCTATGGTTCCTCAAATTGGCTTAATACATGGAAATATTAAGCCTTCTCCATCAAATCTTGCAAATACCAACTCCCTCTCCTCTATAAACACCCAAATCAATTGAAATTCAAATGGACACATCCATCCCACTAGTCTTATGGCCTTGAGAGATAGTGTGATGGTCACCTTTCCATCATTTGAAGCAAACCCTAGATTAGGTTTTGTTAGGATAGTTTTGGGAAAAAACCTTATATCTCCCTACAATAGAAATGTCAAAACACCTAACCCACTTAAAATGAAATACAACTCCATTCCTCAACAAATCAGATCATGAGGAGATGCAGACAGTACGGTACCTGAGAAATGTACGGCTTGTAGCAGCGTTATACTTCAGGAAAATAGAGTTTTTAGTGAGCAGTCCCAGAAAAATGGATATAAAACACTTCCTAGTTAATGTCAAGACACCAAAATGGATTCAATTGAAAGCTAATAAATTACCTTGCTCATCCCACACACTTGGGGCTCATGACTATTCCGTACATGTGAATGGTACAGACTGTTCTAGCAGCAAACACAAAAAACTACAGAGAATTGGTTATTTTTTTTTTTGAAACTCCTTCCACACTTCAAACTTCTCTTCTACTCCTCAATGATCAATGTCCAAGGCCTTTTAAGCCTACACATCCTTTGACAAACCACTTGGAGGTAGTTTTGGTCGATGGGAAGGTTTGTAACTGTCCTTCAACCATCGACTGCAACTAATTACATGTTTAGCATTTGTCATGGTTTGTGTTGTGATTACAAATGTATTACCCCTGTTTGGGATGTGTATATTATTTTTTTCCAAGAATGGCTAGCCTTTGACAAGGCATGGAACTCATGACTACCTCCTACATGCCTTAGAAAGGCTTACAAATGTGACTGCCTCCTACATGACAGTAATATGAGGAAATTTGGACATAGTCCTTATTACAATCAAGTGAATGGTATTCTAAGACCTTATTGAAGCAAGACAACATGAACCACATGAAGACAAACATGAAAACAAGACATATATGATCTCCTTGGTGCTCCTACACCATTTCCTTAACCTAGGTCTAGGAATGAATCCTTGTTTGTCTCCAGAGGAATTGTCACTTCACTCATTTTTTCGTAAACATTGTTCCTCCGTCACAACCCATAATAAATTCAAACTTTCACTTTATCCATCTATCACAATCCATCATATTCACCTACCACCCTAACTTGACTAACTCGAGCAGAAAACAATCTATGCTATCCTTTGAAAGCTCAAGTACTAATCAAATCCGAAGCGAAAGACTACTCTTGAAGTAGTACACTTGTCCACATACCGCTTGCCTCATCCGCTACATCTAGTTATCTTGATCCAAAGCCTTTAACGAATATGTCTTTCCTATAATAAGGCCCAATCTACCATGAGCACCCTCTTTGCCAAGAGATATGATGGATGTGTATTTGTTTTGTCAGTTGGTCGATTTCTTTTGGTTTATCTTTTGTTCCTTTCTAATACCTAATCAAGACTACCTTGATCTTTCTATAGCTTGGTATGTTGTGATAAAGTATGGATTGGGGCATGGTCATTGCTTTCATATGCTGTGTTTGTGGGATGATCTTATTATCCTACTAAGGCTAATATTTATCTTGTTTGTGTCAGAATTAGCATCTTTCATATCAATATCCTTTGCATCTAAGGTCTTGTCAAAGCCTTATGTGTATTAGGATCATTCTACGCTAAGACTATTTTCCATTCACATTTCCAACAAGGTTCTATTATGTCTAGTATGAGTAAGTTCAAACCATTTGTTTGTAGAGTCAACATCCTATGCATTGGATACATTGTCACCTTGGTCTTATATACCTTGATGCATAGTATCCATATGCTATATCAAAATAAGGATTGCTCTTTACATTTTATAAAGCATAACCAGAGTAAAATCTTTCCATCCATTCACCCATATATCCTAATAAAATCTGTACCTTTCATGAAGATCAATCAATCATCACTTCTCTATTCTACGACATTATTTTTTCTATCTATACTAACATCATCTTCCTCTTCATGTCTCTCATCCACATAGAAGTCCTACAAAAACATGCATGTTAGCCATCACATTTATAAGCATCATTTATATCATATAGTTATCTATCATCCATACATTATCTATAAATATATCATCATATAAATCCATGATCCTAATACATATCTATCATCCATACATCATCTATAAGCATGTCATCATATAAATCCAAGACCCTACTACATATCATATCATCCATAAGCATGTCATCATATAAATCCATGATCCTAATACATATCTATCATCCATAACATCTATAAGCATATAAACCACATGAATCCATAATCACAGTACATGTCATACATCATATATCCCATCATAAGCATCATACATCATAGCATAAGTCTCATCTATAACACATCATATAGTCATCGAATCATGTCATCTCATCATATATATATATCAAAAATGGATAAGTGTCATACAAAGGGCTACCAAGAGCCATAAAATATATAAAAATACACCCAAAGGCATCATCAAGTCATCACAAGTGTCTAAGGGTGACCATGTACTAAACCCCCTACTGAAGGCTCATCCCTAGCCCTTGTGGTGGTGGTCCTGGTGGTGGTCCTCCTGGAGGTGGTCATGGTGGTGTTGGTCCCATAATAGATCCCCTAGATCTCCTTGAAGATGAGGCCCATGATCTGCTCTGCTCTCTGCAGCTCGACCACCTCTGGTCTGCTAGCATAGCACTGTGATAAAGACCCCTGTAATACTCTAGCTCTCAAATAACCTAGGTCAACTCCTGTTGGACCTAGGATAGATCTATCACCAAGGCCATAGTGGGTTGATATGTACTAATCATAGCTCTAGTTGTGTCTCTCTCCTGAGTCACCCTCTGAAGGGTTGATTCAATCTGCAGTCTCATGGCAATAACCTCATCTTCCTCTATAGTAATGTGAGCTAGCTCTGTAGTGTTTGGCACCTGTGGTTGTACTTGCACCTATGCCTATGCCTATCCCTATCCTACTACTATTGCTCTAGCTTTCTATAGCTCTAACCTAGCATCATTCCTCTCCCAGAGAAGTCTCACTAAGAGTAACTCTACCCTAGTCTGCCTATAAGAGACATTGTAGTCTCTTTAGCTCTGAATCTGCTACTGGGGCATCATGTTGTCTACCTCCCCCATCTCTACATCAGTCTATCTAGGAATCCTTGGGATGTCTTGTTGTCTAGAATCCTACTCCCTGACCTCCTCTATCACCACCATAGCCCTCTACCTCTATCTCCTCACCCTCCTAGGCTTGGAATCTAGCCCTCTACCCCCCATCTCTCCCACATGTCAATCCTGTCTACCTACCACACCAGGGATGTTCAGCCTAGTACGTCTGTGCTTAAGCCAATAAGCATCATACTCTGGTGCTGTACTAGGGTCAGCTCCTCCTCCCACTAGGTCCCATATCATTGGGGTAAGTACATTGAACTCTGAAAGTGTTGTAGCAACTACCACCTCAGGATCCCACTCGGGAAAATCCCTATTAGTGCGTGCAAAAATGGCCTCTCCCACCAGAATAGGATGTTGGAGTCCAAACTGTCATAGAACTCTCTCTACAAGATACCTCTCTATGATGTACATGGTGTGGTCGAAGAGGTATCGAGCTGGTCTATAGTAAGACAAGTGCTTTGCATTGTCATCCCATAACTCACAATCCTACCATGGTTGCCAGATAACTGTGTCCAACTCATCTAAGGTCCTCCTCCAATAGGTCAACTCCCCGATCCACCTATGTATAACTGCACCATCATATAAATGAATGAATGGTTGTCCAACCCATCTCTGCCATAGTGAGATCAGCCTCGTCACTGCTATGTGCTCCCAGGCCCACACATGCAGAAGTGTCACCCCAGCTACCAAACTAGATCCAAATTTGTACACAACCTGGTGCATGTCATGGCACAACTGTGCAAGCATGCAGGGCTCCCATGCATATCTAATTCTATGAGTAAACTATTGGAAACAAGGCTGATAACTAAGGGGGGGTGAATTAGTTAGCTTAAATATCTTAACTTTCTTTTCTTCTTTAATATTAGTGCAACATCAAAACATAAGAGCATACATAATCATGAGAGCAAAAATAAAATCAACACACATAACACAAGGATTTTTATGTGGAAAACCCTGTTAAGGGAAAAACCATGGGGTGACTAACCCAAGATTGTATTCTATGTTAAAAGAATAAGTACAAAATGGCACTTGCCAATTAGGGCTCACTGCCCGAGCACATTGCTCACAAGAGGCACACTGCCTATAAGAGACTCACTGTCTACAATGTTTATGGAAGGTAACCAAGTGTTTGAACTGATGAGAGGCATCCACATATGCTAAGGTTTAGTTTTGGTTAGGCTCAATATACTGATCTATTGCACTTCATTCTTCCTCTGCTTTAGTGCTACTATTCTATCACATACCGAACTTGTATTGCTACCACCACACTGTTCTCTACCTTTCCTCACACATTCCACCACACACACACCCCTTCATACTGAAATCCATTTGGTATATATATCCACACCAAGGATTTCAACATCTTTCTAGTCGGCAACTAGAATACTCAAGATATTTCCAAGACACTGATTTGTCAGTTGAATCCATGCTTAATATGTGATGTGTATCAAAGACATAGACCTAGAAGTCATCAATCATGTCGGTCAACCATGAATGATCCCTCAAAAAGCTTGATCACCATTAGTTTCTCATCCAGATGAAGGTCTGATCCTCTGCTGGTCAGTTCTTCCTCAGATTGCTCTATCTGTCAGGAACCCAACACTTAGATGCTCATATATTTTCACTCTTTCATCACCGGAGGCTCAATCTCTAGAATGTAGTAGTCATGGTACTCCTCTTGACTTCCCCAAGTCCGCACTTTGCTGAGATACATCATCTGAGAGATCCATACCTGATTGTCAGACCTTGTTGCATGCTCTGTTCTTGTTCACTAGACCAAAACACTCTTCAATCTGACTTCTGGTAAAGACATACTATGTGATGTGGATGTGTGGGATAAACTTTGTTGCCATCAATGACAACAATCATGAAGCCACATAGCGTCTCTTGCCAACAATCTCCCCCTTTGGAATTGATGGCAACACTTAGTGAAAAATGACTAAGTGTTGTAGCAAACTCCCCCTTGGCTGATGCTTTGTCTTATGTATTATTTTACCGGAGCTCCCCCTTAGCTAGATTCCACATTTTTCACTACTCCTCACTCCCCCTTTGACATCAATGTCAAAGGGTGGAATCCGCACACCAAAATTTTACAAAAATTAACTTAAAAATAGTCGCATAGGTATTTATACATGTTATACTTACATACACTAAAGTATATCCACAAAGGTAGTCTTCAACTGTACAACTTTTGTCGCCCAACTCTCCTTCATCCTATCCAAAATTGAAATGTGGCCACTCAACAAAAATGCAAAAGCTTCTACCCTTCTTAAGTCTGCTGGATCACTGGTCCGGACTGTAGTCTGAGCATCAGTTAGGGCCTCATGCATTGCCTCTAACTTAGGGATAATTATCCCTCTTAATTCACTCATTCTGCTTATTCTATTCTTCTTCTCTTTTTCAAGCCTCTTTATTTCACTTATAGTGACAATAGCCTGGCACTCTTGATTCATTATGGATGAGATGAGAGGATCAAAATTCTGAGATAAACTTGACAGTTTACTCTCTTGTTCTTCCACCTTTGCAATGTCTTCTGTCACTGTGGACCAAGATAGACAAAATTTGTATATTTCTCTGCCATCTTTAAGAGAATTTTCTAGGCTTTTTATCCCAATATCCAGGGTCCTCCTGTCATTAGTTATGAGTCCCCGCACCTCAGTGAATCTCTTTCCTAAAAATTATTTTTGGACTTTCTCTTCTGTCGATTTCTCCAAGGAATCAAAATGGGTGCTGACAGAGTTAACCAGAGATTTCAAGTTACCGGATGAAGAGGCCGAAAGATCCTTTTGGAAGGATAGCATGATCTTCTCTAGCACACTGGATGCAATCTCTATTAGCTCATAGTCTTCTATGTGACGCTTTAGAAGCTTTTCTTTTGCTTTAGCTTGAGCAAAAGATGTTACCTTCATTGTCTAGGCTGGAGAGAGGGAGTCAAAATTGAGTGGTCCTTGAAATAGTTCCAGTTCATCTATTTCCACCATCTCTTTGGTCAAGAAGTTTTTCACTGCTTCTGTAGTGTCTCTTGCTGGAGACAAAGACTTCTTTCCTTTTGCATCCTCAGAACTGTCGTCAAAGATCTTCTCTGTGTGTTCTTCTTCTCTTCCCTTTTCCTCCTCTACTTGACTCAATTTCTCCTCTTTTCTTCCTTCTCCTTCAGTTCCAGAGTCTGCAGGGGGATCCGAAAGAGAGGTGTTTACTTCTTCATGGACTTCCTATTCCAGAATAGAGGAATCCATATCCTTAGTCCTCTCCTCACCTATCTCCTTTGACGCTTTTGCATTTTTCTCAGTAGATTCTTCTTTTGATGTACTTAATCCTTCGTCATCCATGGAAGAAGGTTCATCATCTATGTCCTCTATAATAGGAAGATTGAATCTTTTAAATGCATTCCAGAGGATTCCTCTATTTCTTTGGCTACCTGATCAGTCTCTCCAATCATAAGTTTGTTCATTCTGGCTTTACTCCGGAACTCATGCTTAGAGTCCTTAAAGATCATGTTCATTTGTTTTGGAGTAATGGAAGGATAGAGTTGAATTGCAATCTGTTCTTGGATCTCAAGGTCCTTTGCCTTAGCATTGTCTTTTCTTAGTTCAAGTTCCTTCTCTAGAATTTTGGGAATTAGAGAGATGATTTCAATGAATGCTTTATTATAAATGTTTAGGTACCTGACTATAGCATCTTCCAAGATTTTCTTGTCAGCATCACTATATTCATCATAAATTCAGTGACTGGTTTCAGGTTCCCATCTACTATGACTGCCTTGATGATATCATCAATATAGAGAGTTGGCCTTTCAACAAATTCTTCTACCTCTTCTTCTTTGTTTTTTCCGGTAGAGGATTCCATAGATGTTTTCTTTTTCTTCTTCATTTTCTTAAGCTCCTCATTAGTCTCTATCTCTTCATCATCCTTTTGGCTTATGTAGGACCTTATAGCCTTGGTTTTTGTTCTCTTTTCTCCCTTTCCGGATGTCTTGGCTTCCGATTTGGAGGATTTTGAGCTCTTAGAGATGGTAGGTGTAGAACTCTTTGAGGATCTAGTTTGGGAGGGGGTTTGTACCGGAACACTTTCCTTCCTGCTTCTTGTTTCTCTTTCTCAGCTCTTTCTATTTTTTCTCTATTTGCATCAACTGCCTCTTTTGAAATGCCATATCTTTTGGCAACTTCCTCTACTTCCCTTCTCACTTTTCTTTTCATCTCTGGTTGTCTCAGTTCAACATGTATTTTTACACTTAATTCTTGAAAGGTTCCAAAAACTTTCTGCCTCAGGGTCCTTAGGCTGACTTAGCAAGTGTTGGACATGCAGCTCCAGGATTTTCTCATCTACCTCATAACCCATTGGCATAATCTAGATTGTTTAGGGCTCAACTGCCTCCATTAGGCATTGATCAGTGTCTACCATGAAACACACTGTATCTTTGTATTTTTCAACTATTATTTGTGGAATTCTTTCTCTGGCCTACATCAAACTTTGGAAGTTTTTGAAGTATCCCCAAAGTGCTGTACTTTGAGCCTTGGCATCACCAAGCCCATACATATAATCTTTGATTTGTATGGCAACTGGTCTGTCATTTTCCCATACCCAACCACTTGATCCAGGTAGCTCATTCATATAGTAAAAGAATAAACACAGTATTATACCACCATACTTCAATGAGTTCTTCTTATCCTTCTTTATCGTCTGCAAGTTTTCTAATAGTTGGTTCAGGAGAAGGTCGCATAGATCATAATCTGCATTTTCCCTTAGCATCTGATATGCAATGTATATTGTAGTTCCGGACACAGAATTCTCCCTGCTGGAGTGATATATTTTATAGCCAATTATCATAAAGGCAAATTTGATATCTGGATCTATGATATCTTCTATTGTCATTGCTCTCTTGTCAAACTTTGATCTGGTAGCCTCACTTACTGTCTGGTTCTTGACAGATTTGAGAGCAGGCAACCCACCAGATGAGTGCAATCTGGTTACTGCCCTAATGGCATCTTTTTTTATCTTGAATGGCCTCATCAACCACATGAAGTTGTCATGTATTCTACTAAGAACATATTGGACCCATTCATCTTCTGCAAAATAGGGAAAGTGGATGCAATGTCCAAAATGTTTATCCTGGAGGGCCTTGTATTGAGGTTTAAGTTCAAACGTTTCATCTATTAATTGTTTGTGATAGATATCCATCACTTTGGATTCCCCAAATTCCTCAATATTGGCATGTATGTATAACCTAACATCTTCTACGTGTAGAACCCCATACGGAATACTAGAGAAGGCGCCTAAGGGATCAACTTCTAGGGATTTGTAGGGATGTTTCTTGAACTTTAGGCACGGCCTATCAGTGATCTTAACAACATTTAGAGTAGCCATCTTTGTAAAAGATTCAGAGAGAGATATTCAAAAATGGAAATACCTTTTTACGCTTGTAGGGTTCACAATATGAGCTGAAAAAGATCGCTGGTTGAATCAGATTATGTGGTTGATCTTTGAGAAGGTTGAAACAATCTTGATGCAGAGCTCTTCCTTTCTTCTTCTCGAATGCAAATGTGCAAATGATGAATAAAGAAACCCTTTTATCTCTGCATAAACCCTAATTTCCTATTGCAATAAATGCACAACTTACGTTATTCCGGTTCCCTTGTTCTTCCTTGTTCTCAGAGAGATCTTTCTGAATCACTGAAGTGCACTTGGAATCAATTTTAGTGATAACTGACAATGTATCTCCTCTCCTCCAATCAAGCCATTTATCCGCAGGTCAAGATATTTCAATTTTGAATCATACCGGATCTAACTGTGAGAATCTTGCTTTTACCTGATGGCTATCAAACTAGATCAATCTTGGATGATTAAATTTTTCAAAACTCCTTGCGAATCTTTCATATTTTTATCGAGGGTTATTTGGATATTTCTCTGAGAACCCTTTAATCCGCAACATTCCATGTGCCAAATTTAGGCACCACTTGACTGGTTGGGGGAATTTATTTTCCTTTGTGACTCCCCCTGAGCCAGAGCTCATCTGTTTAGTTTTCGGAAGGAATATCAGCACCAAATTCTAGTGTGGATCCATCCCCAACATTTTATGTACTTCTCTTCACCCAAATCTTGTTCATCTCCCTTTGAACTTCATCCGCATTCACTTTTCCTTTTCCTTTGTCTTGATTTTGATTATGATGCACCAGACCCTTTTTATCCTGATTCTTATTTCTGTAGAATTTGGCAATATGACCGGATCTATTGCAATTGTAGCAAACAACATTTCTTTGCATATGTGACTGATATCCTCTAAATCTGCATTGATTAGCCATATGTCCCATTCTATTGCATGCAAAGCATCTACCATTGAATGAATTGTTTATTTGCATATTTCTGCATTCATGAGATTTGTGACCATACCTTTTGCAGTTGAAACACTATCCAGAGAAGGATGAATTAGTTTGATTCATTCTTCTTCTGCACTAAGTTGCTTTATGACCGAAATTATTGCAATTGTAGTAGTATCCATTGAAGGATGGATATATTTGAGCATTTGGTTGCCTTCTTGGAGGTCTTCGAGGCCTTTTCCTTGGATTTCCTGATCCAGAGTTTTTCTGACCGGATCCGGAGCTTTCACCTTTCTCATATCCCAAGCCATGCTTCTCATCTACCCTCTTTTGGATTTCAAGAACTTCAAGTTGAGCAGAGCTTATCTTGAATTTCTCTTTGTATTCATTTGTTGTTTGAATATCCCTTTTAAGAGCGTCTATCTGATTCTCAAGTTGTTCTTCATTATCTCTAGCTTCTTCAAGATCAGATTCTAGATACCTGATTATTCTATTCATTTTGTGGCAGTCCTCTGACTTCTCCTTGAGAGATTGTTTTAGATTATCTTCAATTTTCCTTTTCTCTTCAATTTCTTGAGTGAATCTCATAACCCCTAATTCCATTTCATGTCTAACCATAATGACCTCGTTTGATAGCTTCTCACATAGCTTATTTTTCTCATTCAGATCTTCATTAGTATCGTTGGCTTCACTTTGACTTGCTAATTGTTGAAGTAGTTCCTTTCTCTTTTTCACAGAGATACTTAGTTTTTCTTTTAGCTCATTTATGAAATCATCAGCTTGTTTGATTCTTTCTCTTAGGTTATTGACTTCAGAGTGAGATTGCTCAAGATCATCTAAGGCAGACTAAAATTGTTCCTTCATACCATACATGTCCATTGAGATTCCCAGATCTTCCTCAAGCTGTTAGGCTCTATTTAGAGGAACTTAGCTCTAATACCAATTGTTGGAAGTAAGGCTGATAACTGAGAGGGGGGGTGAATCAATTATCTTAAATATCTTTACTTTATTTTCTTCTTTAATATTAGTACAGCATCAAAACATAAGAGCATACATAATCATGAGAGAAAGAATAAAATCAACACACATAACACAAGGATTTTTACATGGAAAACCTTGTTAAGGGAAAAACCACGGGGTGACTGACCCAAGATTGTATTCTCTATTAAAAGAATAAGAAGTACAAAATGGCACTTGCCAATTAGGACTCACTGCTCGAGCACACTGCTCACAAGAGGCACACTGCCTACAAGAGACTCACTATCCACAATGTTTATGGAAGGTAACCAAGTGTTTGAACTGATGAGAGGCATCCACATATGCTAAGGTTTAGTTCCGGTTAGGCTCAATATATTGATCTACTGCACTTCATTCTTTCTTTGCTTAAGTGTTGTTGTTCTGTCACATACCGGACTTGTATTGCTGCCACCACGTTGCTCTCTGCCTTTCCTCACACATTCCACCACACACACACCCCTTCATACTGAAATCCATTTGGTATATATATCTGCACCAAGGATTTCAACATCTTTCTAGTCGGCAACCAGAATACTCAAGATATTTCCAAGACACTGATTTGTCAGCTGAATCCATGCTTAATGTGTGATGCGTATCAAAGACATAGACCTAGAAGTCATCAATCATTTCAGCCAACCATGAATGATCCCTCAAAAAGCTTGATCACCATCAGTTTCTCATCCGGATTAAGGTTTGATGCTCTACCGGTCAGTTCTTCCTCAGACTGCTCTGCCTGTCAAGAACCCAACACTTAGATGCTCATATCTTTTCAATCTTTCATCATCGGAGGCTCAATCTCTAGAATGTAGCAGTCATGGTACTCCTCTTGACTTCCCCAAGTCTGGACTTTGCTGAGATACATCCTCTAAGAGATCCAGACCTGATTGTCAGACCTTGCTGCATGCTCTATTCTTGCTCACTAGACCAAAACGCTCTTCAATCTGACTTCCGGTAAAGACATACTATGTGTTGTGGATGTGTGGGATAAACTTTGTTGCCATCAATGACAACAATCATGAAGCCACACAATGTCTCTTGCCAATATAAACATGCCCTCCAAAATTGGGTGCCATCCAATCGACAAGCCACATGACCGTCTATTTGGTACCAACACTCCTCCAACTAAACCAATAATAACTAGCTAGATCCTATCAAAGATCTGAATCATATGTTGAGGTCGTATCTCCCAGTCCTCAATCCCCAAGTCTTGAGTCACCAGCATCCATGCCAATGTATCCTCACCTGTATCTATCATATACCACCTGAGTCCTATAAATAGGGATGCACAGAATCCTCCACACATCCTCTAGGGTGATGGTGACCCCACCCATCAATAGATGAAATGAGCTATGCTTGTTGTGCCATCTCTCTACCAAAGTCATCATCATAGCACGGTGGGCTCACACTAGTGTCATATGGGCCACATACCATTAACCCATGACCTCCAAGAACAAGTCCTCATCCTCATCAAGGTCAGCAACTAAAGTAAGTGTCATTGGATGCCGCTCTTGAGACATCAACAAAGGAAGTACAACCTGCATCCATAGTAACCAACTTGTCAGCACTTCTCAAAACTTAGAATATTTTGCATCAAAACCAAAAGTGGCCCCTTAAAGCCAAAAGCACCTAAATCTAGACATTAGCACAACTTTAGCCATTCTGTCAGTTACACCGATTTGCTAGCCAAATGCATCACTTTTTCACTTGCGCCATTTTGTCTGCCAATAGCGTCGTTCTATCCGCTGCTTTGTGCAACTTTATCTACCAAAAGTATAATTTTGTTTTCCATTTGTGGTTGTTTTTACCATTTGTGTTTGATGACTATCTTAGACTTAGCCAAAAGAGACTCCCTTTTTCCATATGCACCATGCAATCTACCATTTACAAGGCATTTTACCAAAAGCACAACACAATCTACAATTAGCGCAAACCTATGAACCAAAAGCGACCTTTAAGCCTAAACCTAGTTTTTACCAAAAATAAATCCTTAACATCAAAAGCACCATTGCATGCACCATAAGTTCCATTGTGCATCAAAAGCACAATAGAACTATCCAAATGCATCAATTTAACCTTATGACTGCTTTTGGTCAAAACCTAGACCTACCCTATTTGACCCTCATTAATGAACCTAATAAATACATTTAGTGGTTTGATTAGGGGTACTTACTGCTCTAGGTGCTCCTGCTAACTGACCATGCATCCTAATCCTCTTCACGTGGTGATCTTCTTGTGGAATTCCTGACAACTCTGCAAAACTAGTAAGCTCTAAGCTCTGAAGATTTCTAAGCACTAGAAGACAAAAATCTATAGGCTCTGAGGATGCAAATGAGTTGAAAATGACCCCTGGGTCCTACTTATAGCCTCCCAACCCTAATTTCTTCCCTCCCATGTGCTATTTTCCTTCATGCCAACCCTTACTTATTCATCGTGTTGGCCTCCACTTCCGATCTGGTCCTTCTTTATGTTTTTCTTCCATGTAGTTAGCCTATTCTTCTTGTCGCGAGTCAACCCAGTCCTTTTTCTATTTCCCTGGTTTTCCTCTCAAGGGGGCATCCTACCACTATCACCCATTACACTAGGGCATAATAGTCGAAACATCAATCACATCATCAGTATTTCTTTGAAACAACACCATGAAACACATTGTATCAAACAGGGGCAAAATGTAGACACTCAAAAATTACCATTACATTATTAGCTTGCATACATCATTCTTTATACATCAATTCTTCTAATTCATCTAATTCAAACATTAATTAAATGATTCTTAATTATTTAATTAATTTCATTCCACCACCGTATTCTTCTATTTTCCCATTAATTAAATAAACCAATTATTTAATTAATTCAACATATCTTAATTCTTCCTATCGCCACAATTAAATAATTTTAATTATTTAATTGGATAATTATTCTTCCAAAATTGAATAAATTATCTTAATTTATTTAAATTGAATTTTCAATATCTTCTAATTAAATAAAATCATTATTTTATTTATTTTCTTCTATCATGCACCACAAATTAAATATTATTTATTTAATTTCGAATTATCCTCTCATCTTCCAAATTTATCTTTTTCCTCTAAAAATCTTCCATGTACATAAATTAAATAATTTATTATTTAATTTTATTCTTTGCATGTAAAAAAGCAAATCAAAAGTTGAGTTCACTTGGCTTTCAATCTTTGTTTTTCTTAATCAATTCATTAAATAGAAAAAATAGTCTATTTTTATGAAAAACAATCCTATCTTTAGTCAACAAAGTAGTTAACTCTTTAAAACAACTTTTTGCATATACACTTGTCATGTGCACATTCATTCATGATTCTTCAATTTATCTCATCAGTCAATTTCATCTAATTTCCTCCACTATTGATCAATCTCTTCTTGAGAGCTATAAATATGCCCATTCACCTCTTCAGAAACCCTTCACAATTTTGAGCAATTGACATCCATATCTCCCACCACTTTTGAGCATTCATTGAAGCAATCATGCATCCTTCCATCCATCAAGATTATCATGGTTATGCTTTTAGTATTTTGAGCAATCCACATTCATAAAATACACCAAGGAATTACACACAATGGGTAACATTTAGTATTTTATGCTTTTTTACTATCTTTGTTATATCATTGTTGATTTCTTGAAGGTTATGATAGATTTTGGTAACTTATCTTTGTTGTATTGATGTTCCTTTATGAATTGCGGATCTCTCCATACACACAACCATCTCATTCTACTCACAACAACATTCTTTCAAGATAGTTAGGTCATTCATAAGCTTGTTGTAGACTTGTAAGCTTCAAGTCCTTTTTTCACTAAGATCAAACCAACCTAATAGGATTGAAAGAATAGATCAATGCAAACAGGTGTATCAGGTCTAAATTAAATGGGATTTTGGAAATGTCTAAAAACATATGGATGAAATCCCTACTATAATTTCCATCTTTCCTTTTGATATTTACCAATTCTTGGTCAAGATCAGCAGGGTCCACATTGCTTGTGAATTCCTCATCAAAGGCTACCACAAGGTCCTTTTAAGAGGTAAAATAATACTTTGGAAAGCTATCACGCCATCTCCTTGCCTTCCCATATAGAGACCTAACAAAAAATCTCATCCACATGTCTTCATCTTCAAACTAAATATTTTTAATTTAAATCTAAAAATGCATCAACATGTGTGTCCCCTTCATAAATAATTATGCCCATCAAATCTAGGCATTTGGTTCAAGAAATTGGTTGTCATGGTTTGAATTTCATAATTGACCCAAGAGAGGTATAGCTATTTGTAGTTTGTGCCTTGACGGATGATGGGGGACTAAACTATAAGTTTTTATGTAACAGCATGCAATGACTTTGGTTTTAAGTTTGACTCAAGCATCCTGATCTAATTTTCAAGTTCTGTGTGTTGTATAACAAGTTCATCTTCTTTTTGCATGGATACTTGTAGCATTTGACACATGTTAGAACAAGATGTTTAGGTATTTGAAAAGCATGAATAGGCATCTCTAGAGTAGTCATAATCACTTTCTTCATCATAGTATCTGTTGGTGCTTGCTACAAGTTTGGGTTTCAAGTATTCATCTGCAGGCCTTTTCAGAAAAAACCCAAAAATTTCTAAGTCCCTCGGCCTTCACAATTGTATGTATCGTTCTTTGTATATGGCCATTGTATCAAATGTACAAGTGCATATTATACATTGGTAGACCTGAAAAAATGTTCAATCGGCTTCCGGAAAGTGAAAAAATGGTTGTATGCATCTTTGTATGCATATCAGGTTGTATATCGCAGATTCCCAGTATATTCCGTAGTTGTATCGAAGGAGATTGCATGTGTATTTTGTTGTATATTCGATATACAACGGGTGAGAGATACAATACTAAACGTCAAAAGATATTCAAATCAGGTTGGAAACAGTGGTCAGGCCCGCGGATGTGCAAAGGGGATTGTATGTATGTGACAGATACAATTGAACATACAAGGCAGAACATGCAATCCCGGATTTCAAAAGTTATTAAATCGGGCCTGGCAGGTGCATACAAGTGCAGAGTTGAAAATTCAATGTGATTTCCTTTGTATCTTGTGTTGTATGTTGTTTCATACATGCAACTGCATATACAAGTAAATATACAAGCGGGTAGGTACAAGAGGTGGACACTGCCAAAGTATTAACTGCATTTATGAGATAAGTGAGGTCCGTAGTTGTATATTGGGATTGTATGTTCCTAATATACAATCATACATACAACAAGAAGATACAAAGAAACATACAAGGTAAGAGCGGTCAAACTCAACATTCTTCAAGAACCTAGTGGGGCCCGCGGATGTATATTGCACATTGTATGTATGTGCGATATACAATGAAAGATGCAAAAGTGAAGATATAACGCTGGATTTGAAATTTATTCCAATCTGCCTCATAAATGCAATGGAGTCCGCAGTTGTATGTATATTGCACATTGTATGTGCAATATACAAAGAGATGTACAAGGAAGGAGATACAAGGCCTAGACCCAACTGCGATTTCAAATTGATTCATAAGGATTTGGGGTCCACACTTGTATGTATGTACAATTGCATATACAAATTTAGATGCAAAAGTGGATACAATGGATCGGTGATGAAGGTGTAAGTGCTTAGCGATGGTGATCCAATCAGGTGCTGCCACGTGTCCTAAGTCAGTTGTATGTATATACAACTGCCTATGCAAAGATTTGAAGGTGGAAAAGGTAAAATGGGCGAAAAGGCAGAAATGTATGTTCGTGCTGTGAAAAGTCAAAAGAGCAAAAACCGTCTGCGTGGCGCATTTTCATTGGTCGAGGACCAGTCAACGTGATTTGAAGCCATAGATCTCGGCGGGAGGAAATGAATCAACGGCCCTATTTCAAAATTTCAAAGTGAGGGGTTTCCTGTGTGTCCACAGTCGCATTTCAGGTGGGAAGAATTGCAAAGCACGCAACTGTTGCGTTTCCAGAGGCTGCAGGTAGGTTGGCCATTAATGGAAAAATTTGCAGAGGCATGGTCTTGATTGACGGGTCAACTACCATTTATAATGGGAAAATCTAGGCAGCTGCACGACTCCCAATCTCACCTGCTTCTTCCTCTCTGTCTCTAAACTGCATTAAATGTTTTGGGTGCCATTCTGATGGTGTGCTGTATCTGGTAGCATTTTGAAATGACCATTGTACTTAATGCTGAGTGCATGTTCTTGCTATATAGGAGGACTGTGTTACTCATTTTTTAGTTGTTGAAGACTTGGGCAATTTTTTAGAGGAAATAATGAAGAACAGAGCATTTCTTGGCTATTCTATCTCTTTTTGTGAGTTTATGAGTTGCATTTGAATGCAAGTTGTACACATGTTCAGTTTCATGTTGTTTTCATATGAAAAATGCTTCTTTGCATGTGTTTAGCTATTTGTCTCCATTTGTTGTATGCATCCCTTCTTTTGAATCTGGTTGCTAAGGGTTACTTAGATTCTAGGATATAGATTTCTATATTGTATGCTTAACTTTTGACCTCCATTCAAGGAGTGGATTAAACTATTTTAGGTTAAGTATGAAGAAGATTGTATGGTAGCAGGGATGTTTGTAAGTAGAGATAGCTAAATACTCATTATTGGGTGGTGTTTGTAAGGCAAATACCTATCCAGCCCCTTGAAACTTGAATGCCAGTGCAAACCATTCATTTGTATACATCTAGTTGACTCCTTGCCCTGAGATAGGCACCAGTCTGCTCCTTGTGTAGTAGTTATGATCCAAAACCCCTTGTCTTGCATCCAAAACATTAAAACAAATCCTTTCAAAGCTTTAACCTGTTAGTTTGTAGGAGTAGAAATAGGACCCCTGCATACTCTCATACCTAACCAGTTAGATATGTCCAAGAACACTGCCAACCTTGTGATTTATCACACAAATCTTGGTCCAAACATGAGAGTATTATGCCTTTATTGCAAAGCTAAATCTTTCTATTGGGTGAGTCAAAGTTAAATCTTTAGCTATAGGGATACCCCCCTTGGTGCGGTAGAACCAGAAGTGAAGGGGAGGAAGCTCACGCAACCTCCTGTATTTGTTGGCTGAATCTGCCTGTGCATTGGAACTGGCAAACCCTCTGCCGATTCGGAGAGAAAGACCTAACAAAGTGGCGACTCTGCTAGGGAATTGAATTAAAAGGTGTTATCTTTTTGCCCATTTGAGTCTCCAATAAAGTGGCGACTCCGCTGGGGATGTAATGTCATATCCATAAAAGTGTGAGTCTAAAAGATTGAAGAATCAGACCTAGAAGTGCTCTTGTTGCAGCAAACTTAAAGTTGTATGTGTGGCTCTACTATTGGAGGACCCAGAAAGGAAAGAAATGAATTTTCAGCTACATGTTTTTTGAAGCTCATTCCTCTTCCAAGGAGGTGGTGACTTTGCACAAAAAGAACCTAAAAAAGAATACAAAGATGTGTTAGATTTTCATACTTTCAGTCAGGGAAAGGAATTTTCAACTGCTGCAACATATCCAGGTATTTTCACATGTTTTGATTTTCAAAAACCATGGTGTATAAGTTTTAAAGGATTCCCTATTTGGTGAAGTAGCACTGGTTAAAAGGGAAATATTGGTGATAAACTTGCATGCTTTGGTATTTGTTGATCATATAGTTTATATTTTCAAGTGAAGTATGCAATGTTGTTGAAAAGACTCATTTAGAGGACTTTAAGCAAGCTGAAACAATAGTTTATATTTTAAAGGTCTAAGGTCATTGTTGTAAAAGGAAATCTGAGTTGAGAAGACGGTTGCAAAAACACATAAAGATGTATTATCAGCCCATGCACCCTTGTGAGGTGTCAAATGCAACAATGTATAGTGATCAATCCCAACCGTGTAATAAAAGAAGTTTTAGTATTGATAGATATAAGCCCATAAATTTCAATGGCATTTGTGGTTATCCAAATGCTTTTCAATCTAAGATTAGAAATTATTTACCTAAGTTCAATGGTGTAAAGGATGAATCAGCTCAGAGACACTTGCAGCAGTTTATAAATGTGATAGATGACTTTGAGGTTGACCATGAAGATGTAGTTATGAGATTATTTGTTCAATCTCTAGATGAAGATGCAAGGGACTGGTTCTCCTATCTTCCAGCATACTCTGTCAGCTCTTGGCAAGAATTTAAATATGCATTTCTAGAAAAATATGGTGAAAGAATATCTGAATATGCAGTTATCAGTGATTTCATGTACATCCATATTGAAAAAGATGAGTTAATTCCAGCCTTTAGCCTCAGATTTATGAAGGCATTGAAAAGCATTCCAGAATGTATGAGACCTAATGATGCATTGTGCCTTGTAGTCTATCTGGGAGAATTTGATAAGAAAATGAGTTATAGATTGAGAGATAAGAAGCCCACCACATTCCATCAGGCACATCAGTTTGCAATAGACATTGAAAACAATTAGAGATATGGAATTCAAAAGGGTTATTTCTCTACAAATTTTTGCTACCTTGCGGTCCCCAATGTTAGTGAAAGATATAATTTATATGTTGAAAATGAATGTCAAAGCACTCACACCCCTGCTGTCCCTGTTTATGTATCATTCCAAGTTAATGATGACTCTACCATAAAGGAGGATGCCCTGATTTGCCCAGCAAATGAAGTTGATGGTAATAATTTTTCAAGTAATATTTACATGCCAGTCCTCTGCAAAGAGTGTTCATGTTTAGATGATCCAGTTATGCATGGTTGTGATCATATGGATCAAGAGTCAATATCAGTTTCAGCAGGAAGCATTAGAGGGCTAGAAAGTGATATGGATAGTTCAGCTTTAGATTGCATTGAAGTAGCAGAAATCTTGTATGTGGGGCAATCAGATGATAAAGATGATATCCATGATCAGTTCATGGATCAAGTTTGTTCTTCTTATGACTCTAGATTCGGTAATGATGAAGAAGAGGAGGATTGTCATGAAGAAGAAGCAGAGACCTTTGCAATAGTATGAATCCCCTTTATGATGAGCCTTTAGATGCATTGAACATTGTGAGTCATGACCTTCATTGGTGCAGAATTAACCCTCTTTTTGAGGATGATGATGAATATGAGGAGACAACTGACATAGGTGCTGCATCAATTTGTGAAGAGGGGATGTATAAATCAAGATCAGAGATCATCAGCTCTTGTAGGGATGATATGGATGTGAAAACTATGGATAATGAACACTCAGCTTCAGCTGTGTTGGATGTATGCAACAATGGGTGTGTTGATCAGAATTTGATATCACTGTCATTAAGTGATATAAATGACATTGAAAGTCTCATATATTATGAGTGTTTTGAGTTTCTGGATCAGCTGGATGAGTGCCTGGTAATGTGCAACAGCCAGGTAGATAATGAAGAATGCCACATGCAATATGATGATATACTGTTTGAGGAATATAACATATATATGTTACCTAATGCTAAAAGATATTCTAGTATGTATGGTTATGTGTCTGATTGTAAGATGCAGAGTGACAGAGGCAATACTGACAGAGGCACATTTTCAAAAATGGTGAAGTATGTAATTGACAAGATCAACATGTGGGCAAATTATGTTGATGTTTTCAGTTGTGGTTGGGGTCGCTTAGATCAGAATTGGACATTTGGCAGGAGGAGATTATGGTTTTTCATTTTTGGCTACCCAGGGCCGTCAAAATAATCTTCAAAAATGTAATTTGTGATGCAGGTTTGTGCGGTGATAGACTCTATGCCCAATGGATAAGGCCCGGTCTGCATCCTAGAGTTCTGGAGTTCTCGGCATGCCTGCAAGAGGCATGCATCCCCAGATAGAGCCAATGTTGGTGCCTGCTACAAGTTTGGGTTTCAAGTATTCATTTGCAGGCCTTTTTAGAAAAAACCCAAAAATTTCTAAGTCCCTCAGCCTTCACAATTGTATGTATCGTTCTTTGTATATGGTCGTTGTATCAAATGTACAAGTGCATATTATACATTGGCGGACCCGAAAAAATGTTCAATCAGCTTCAAAAAAGTGAAAAAATAGTTGTATGCATCTTTGTATGCATATCGGGTTGTATATCATAGATTCCTGGTATATTCCGCGGTTGTATCGAAGGAGATTGCATGTATATTTTGTTGTATATTTGATATACAACGGGTGAGAGATACAATGTCGAACGTCAAAAGATATTCAAATTGGGTTGAAAATAGTGGTCGGGCCCGCAGATGTGCAAAGGGGAGTGTATGTATGTGACAGATACAATTGAACATACAAGGCAGAACATGCAATCCTGGATTTCAAAAGTTATTAAATTGGGCCTGGCGGGTGCATACAAGTGCAAAGTTGAAAAGTCAATGCGATTTCCTTTGTATCTTGCATTGTATGTTGTTTCATACATGCAACTACATATACAAGTAAATATACAAGCGGCAGGTGCAAGAGGTGGACGCGGCCAAAGTATTAACTGCATTTATGAGATAAGTGAGGTCCGCAGTTGTATATTGGGATTGTATGTTCCCCTTATACAATCAGACATACAACGAGAAGATACAAAGAAACATACAAGGCAGGAGCGGTCAAAGTCAACATTCTTCAAGAACCTGGTGGGGCCCATGGATGTATATTACACATTGTATGTATGTGCGATATACAATGAAAGATGCAAAAGTGAAGATGCAACACTGGATTCAAAATTTATTCCAATCTGCCTCATAAATGCAATGGAGTCCACGATTGTATGTATATTGCACATTGTATGTGTAATATACAAGAAGATGTACAAGGAAGGAGATACAAGGCCTGGACCCAACTACGATTTCAAATTGATTCATAAGGATTTGGGGTCTGCACTTGTATGCAAGGCAATTGTATGTATGTACAATTGCATTTACAAATTTAGATGCAAAAAAGGATACAATGGATCGGTGATGAAGGTGCAAGTGCTTAGCGATGGTGATCCAATCAAGTGATGCCATGTGTCCTAAGTCAGTTGTATGTATATACAACTGCATATGCAAAGATTTGAAGGTGGAAAAGGTAAAATGGGTGAAAAGGCATAAATGTATCTTTGCACTGCGAAAAGTCAAAAGAGCAAAAACTGTCTGCGTGGCGCGTTTTCATTGGTCGAGGACCAGTCAGCGTGATTTGAAGCCATAGATCTCGGTGGGAGTAAATGAATAGACGGCCCTATTTCAAAATTTTAAAGCGAGGGGTTTCCTGTGTGTCCGCAGTCGCATTTCAAGCGGGAAGAATTACAAAGCACGCAACTGCTGCGTTTCTAGAGGCTACGAGTAGGTTGGCCATTAATGGAAAAATTTGCAGAGGCATGGTCTTGATTGACGGGTCAACTACCATTTATAATGGGAAAATCTAGGCGGCTGCACGACTCCCAATCTCACCTGCTTCTTTCCTCTCTGTCTCTCGACTGCATTGAATGTTTTGGGTACCATTCTGATGGTGCACTATATCTGGCAGCATTTTGCAATGACCATTGTACTTAATGTTGAGTGTATGTTCTTGCTATATAGGAGGACTGTGTTACTCATTTTTCAGTTGTTGAAGACTTGGGCAATTTTTTGGAGGAAATAATGAAGAACAGAGCATTTCTTGGTTGTTCTATCTCTTTTTGTGAGTTTATGAGTTGCATTTGAATGCAGGTTGTACACATGTTCAATTTCATGTTGTTTTCATATGAAAAATGCTTCTTTGCATGTGTTTAGCTATTTGTCTCCATTTGTTGTATGCATCCCTTCTTTTGAATCTGGTTGCTAAGGGTAACTTAGATTCTAGGATATAGATTTCTATATTGCATGCTTAACTTTTGACCTCCATTCAAGGAGTGGATTAAGCTATTTTAGGTTAAGTATGAAGAAGATTGTATGGCAGCAGGGATGTTTGTAAGTAGAGATAGCTAAATACTCATTAGTGGGTGGTGTTTGTAAGGCAAATACCTATCCAGCCCCTTGAAACTTGAATGCCAGTACAAATCATTCATTTGTATACGTCTAGTTGACTCCTTGCCCTGAGATAGGCACCAGTCTGCTCCTTGTGTAGTAGTTATGATCCAAAACCCCCTGTCTTGCATCCAAAACATTAAAACAAATCCTTTCAAAGCTTCAACCTGTTAGTTTGTAGGAGTAGAAATAGGACCCCTGCATACTCTCATACCTAACCAGTTAGATATGTCCAAGAACACTTCCAACCTTGTGATTTATTGTACAAATCTTGGTCCAAACATGAGAGTATTATCCCTTTATTGCAAAGCTAAATCTTTCTATTGGGTGAGTCAAAGTTAAATCTTTAGCTATAGGGATACCCCCCTTGGTGCGGCAGAAATAGAAGTGAAGGGGAGGCAGCTCACGCAACCTCCTATATTTGTTGGCCGAATCTGCCTATGCATTAGAACTGGCAAACCGTCTGTCAATTTGGAGAGAAAGACCCAACAGTATCTAGGGCTTGAAACATAAAAATGCGCATATAAAAGAGTAGCTCTAGAGTTATCATTATCAAACCAAGAATCCATGACTAGAACTTCCTACCATGAAAGAAACTTTGTCTCAAGAGAGAGGAAGAAAAATCCTTGTGCAACTTTGTTACCAATTGTTGCACCAACTTTCCATCAGTTGAACACAAAATGGATATGCTTAGTATTGTGAAGAAAATATTTTTAGTGTCAATGAAGTTGTTAATGGATAAGTATGCTTCAATCTACCAAATCAAGATATCTAGTGCCAAGACATTAATTTTTCATTTGAACATAGCAATATTTAGATTGACTTGAACTATAAAGGATTGTGATATTGTGGAATCTATGTAGATTTTTACAGTGTTGGTCCAAGCTAATTTTTGAAGTCATAGAATAATTCAAAGTCCTCTTGGAACTACATCTCCAAAGTAGAATTAATCATTCATTGAGTGACTATCAAGAACTTTAGTGCATATTCGTCAACTTTTTCTTTGATACTTGTCTAGACTTTCACAAACTGAACCAAGTGTTCTACATTCCCTAAGTTGTTGTGCATGTGTTTGCACCATCATTAAAGAAGATCTTGATTTCTAGTTCCTAGGTGATCCAATGGAAAATATTGTAAATTAGCTAATAATACAATAAGATTGTAGAATTTTTAGGACTAGGTGATATTCACCTTGCAATCCTAGGACTATGGTACTTTATTGTATTTTTTAATTAGTCAGATAATTTAATGTGTATCTCCAATAATCTTAGAGAGGGTAACTTGGAACATCCCACATGAGGAAGAAGGATAACCATTTAATTATTATTCTCCTGATGAGTTGGAAAATGTTTTGTAACGTGGCATTGAATGAGATGGGCATAGGATTTTTCTTATTCTACTTATCTTTAGTGAAAGAGCATTTATGACAACTATGACAATTATTTATGACATGTAAGAGTAATTATGACAATGTGTAAGAGCATCTTTTCACCATTATGATGGATATGACAAGATAAGATGGATTCCTTATAATATGGGAGTTACATACTATTCCAAAAGATTCCTCATGTGTGGGGGGCGTTGGAATTTATGTTCTCACATGTGTGAGCTATGTTTAGTCTTGAATGGGCACCTAAATGAGTCCATGGTTTTAGCACTTGGTTTACAATACCATTTATGGTATCTCATATTATATTTGCCTATATATTGAGACCTTGGGATAGTGGATTGTAAGTTTTGAAAGTTGTAGTGTTATGCTTCCAAAAGACTACTAGATTGAAGGAGGAACTTGCATTGATCTACTCTTGTTTGGAGTTAATACAATTGTGCACTCTCTTTGGTGGTGGGGTTTTTCACCTGAAAGGGTTTTCCCCATGTATATCTATTTTCTTGTGATTTGCATATTTCTATTTCTGTTGTGTTATTTCCATTTCTATTCATGTTCTATCAATGTTATTGAATTTGTAAGTACTAAGGAACAATAATTTTATTGTATTCCCATCTAGATTATCAAAAATAATGCATAATAGAAAAATGTATGCAAACCAAAGATGCATTTGAGATGCAAAAGTCTTTTTGTAGATATGGCAAGTATATTTAGAAATAATAGGGGAAAATGTACAAAAGGTTTAGATGAGAATCTATTTATTCCTCTCTTAGTATATAGAGTGTACAAAGTAGGTATTTACACACAATAGTACATGTAGGTTTTCAACTAGGCACCACGTAGATGCTAATAAGTGTCCAACACAAATGGCATGTGGCACTTGTATGGGATGGAACTAGGTGTCAAGCATGTATGATGTTAGTTGTATTGTTGTAAGATGTGGCATATATGTCACCATATGTCAAATGCATATTGTGTCAATTATATGATCATGTTTTGTGGTGTAAATTCCTCCAAGTGGTGAGTGTGCATGTAAGAATAACATATAGAATTTCATGTTCCATATTTCCATGTGTCACACATGTATGGTTTGATTGGGTACTGGAATGTGCATCCATGTATGGACACACTATGTGCATAAGTAGTGTTATGTATTTATGTTGAGAATTATACACATATTTGTGCAAATAGTGCTGCACATGAATGTGTGAGTACTATGTTTTTCTCATTAAGAAATACTGAGTAAGTTGATTAAATGGACACACTAGGCTACACTCAAATTAAATATGAATGTCAGTAATAATATGTACCTTATACACAATATGTGGCCTAGTAGCAATATGCTTTGTGATAGAAAGCATGAGGTAGGGATCATCCAAGTTGTGAATCTAGAATAAACAAGAACTAAGGTCATGAATGTGCCTACTATAAATGTGGAGAGAACAACCATATCACACATAAACACACAAAGTTCCCAACTTGTGGATTTTGTGATGTAGCTCATAGAATGGAAGGTTATCCCACACTATTGTAGACATTTTAATCATGTAAAAATTTTATGTAAATGATCCATAAAGGGAAGGTCAAAGGGAATCATGTTGTGCACCTAGATAAGACCATTTAAGTATTGACTCAAAATATTAATCATGTGCATGGTGAAAATCAAGCCATTTCAAAATAGAGAACACATGCAAAAAAGTGTCTGTAGGCAAGAAGGTAGTTTAGAGTGAATAGCATACATAGCCAGTGGATCCTATAGATTTTCTGAGCATCCAAGGATGTTACACTTAGCATAGTAGTAAAAAATATAAATGATAAAGAAGGCATAAATGTTGAGATCATAATTTTTTGCCTCCTTTATCAAGGTTGGGCTTTCCCATAATTGAAGCATTTTTTGGAGAAACTAACTTTTTAAGTAGTATAGAAACATCATTAAAGCTAGATCAAAACCCAAGAAAGTTTTTACACACTTCAACCTAGGTATTATGCCAAGTTGTCGTATACTTTATAAATGAATGGATATTTATTATGCAATGCTATTATTGATATGTATAATCCAAAGCTAATGTACTTACAAAAAATACATTATTAGCAATGGGAAAACCTATGAGTATGCTAAAGGATGTAGAGTTCAGTATTAAAGGGGTCATATTTTGACTCGATTCTAAAGTCATTGTCATGACAGAGGTAGAAGGAAATCCAACACTATTAGAATATCCTTTTAGTTTTCAATCATACACAAACACATGGTTTAAATAGTGCATAATGAGCTTTGAGAGTGGAGAAAACTATGTCATTATTCTATTGAATCTAACACAAGGGTTAGCATATGTGGAATCAAACCATATCAAAGAGTAAGATCTGGATGATTTGTACAAAATCACCTCCAACAATTAGGATAAGATAGAGACTACATCTAAAGGGGTTCTACATTGGGACTATGCATGAGAGGTAGATTCAAAGGTTGTCATGGAAAGATGGATAGTTAGAGAATATGGTAGTAATAGGAAAGATCTTACTAGGGTGATGGGATATCAATATTGTCAATAATCATGTAAATTGGATTTATAGTAATTCCAATGATTTAAATCATATATTTACACATATTAGGGATGTACATTATGTTAGGTATTTTTACCCTTTTGTAGTAGGACCAACCGATTGAAATAACTAGTTCTTAAGATTGTGTGTTCAATTATATCTAAATGTCAACACATGTATGAAAGTAATGGAATAGTACGTTGTCACAAGATTGCACAAGATAGAAAAATTTACATGGGAAACCCTTACAAGAGAAAACTCACCACCAAATCAAATGCTCACAATTGTATTAGTCAGAACCAAGACAGATTCAATACAACAAGGCCTTTTGGACAAAGAGTCTCAATCTACAATGTACTCTACTTTTGTAGTCACTCTAATTTTTACACACCAACAACATGCACAATATCTTCAATGTCTATATCTTGAATTATCCACACCAAGTAACCTTGGCGCATTGATACAAACCAATATATATGTAGATTTAGGGAAAACCAATTGCCCAATAGCATAACTAACTTGTAGAATACCAAGAGTCATGTAACCATACTCTGTACATATGTGATGTTAGCATACTACACTTTCCACCAAATATGATGATACTTATGGATAATCATCTTGTATACTTTTTCTATGGCCACACACTATGAAACAATAGTTACATCATTTATACTATTGGTACAAGTATGTTTATGGTATACCCACCACTCCCAACATTTTTTCCTGTGGTAGTACATACACCCATATCGTAACTCTTGACTACTTATGATACCTTGTTTCATATTATAGGATATTATCCAACCTTTAATTCATGTCACATGTTCACTAGTTTTTCCACAAGTCCTCCTACATCATTGATAATGCTTTAGCAAGTACTAAATGTTGGAGCAGCCAAGATCAACAAGAAAATACAACTTTGACAAAACAAAATAGTGCACATAAAAGCCAAAACTCGATATATTAAAGAGATTGTGAAAAAAGTACATAGATGCCTTGTATAAATAGGCATGAGAGAGGAGGTAGGAAGGTACGAGTCGACAATTAACTACCCCTCCAAAGATGTGACACTTGTGAGCTAATTGACAAGTGCTCATGAAAGTGGCAATAAAACATGCAAGAGGTGTCTTAAATGTATGAGACACATGTCTTCACCACACAAGGTGAGACAAACTTAAAAAAGCTAAGTAAACTTAAGCTAAGTGTGAATAGGTCAATCCTAGTAAAGGTGTTATCCTAACTAGTTACATAAAGACCTTATTTACACTAACACCCCCCCTTAAGTTCAACTTAGGGAGAATACAAAGATGATGGGTCCCAGCTATTAGGCCATGTTAGGTACCCATGTACAAATGAATTTATCAAAACTAGAAAAAAGGAGAAAACCCAATGAGAAACAAAACTCCTCTCCAAAAGAGAAATGATACAAATAGAATGTACAAGTGAAGAAGAAGTAGATAGAAGCAGGACTAATGATGACCCCAAGGACTACTTCTATCACATCAGTACATGAAATGTTCCCCTCAAAGGAGAGATATAGAGAGACTAGAGAGCCCCCCCATAGAATAATGGATCATGTAGTGTTGATTGATGCTCAATGAAAAATGTTGAAAGTGATCCTAGAAAGATGAACATGTCTTCCCTGTGGAAGAAAGAGAACTACAGAAAGGTGACTCTGATCTTCCCAAGTGTGAAGATCAAAGTATGTCTCTGAATGCTACACATAATTCAGAGACTCCAATGAAATATCTGAAAGTTGTATAGAAACCACTGGTGGAATCAGAACAAGATTAGGAGATGTACGAACAACATCCTAGTATAAGGAATCTGAAGAAGCCCTCTATGAAGCAACATGTGATGGTAGAGGTGTTGGCTATCCTGTATGAAGAACATGAAGGTTTGATTGACCAACTGTACCTCTGATGGAGTATCTACACTAGATTCAGGAGTGTGAAGTAGAGTGGAAATATCATCAGGTGCAAAGTGAGAAAATGTATAAACACAAGAAAAGTTGTCAACTTTTCCAACTGTAATGACTTCTCTACTTTTCCTATGTCAAATGATGATAGATTTTGAAGTAAACTCAACTATTTTTCTTGTGTCACTGTTGGTAATCTGATAGATGGAAAGAAGATTGTGTGACAATTCTAGAACAAAGAAGACATTATGGAATTGTCCTACGCCTCTGTCAATTTTTTGATGTGGATGTAGGACCTAATGTTGAGAACAAAAGCAGGTCAGAAGTCATGTGATGTGATGCTCCTAAATCAAGAACCCATCGCTGAGACTCGGAGACTACAGATACCATGATTGCTTTTCCCTTGTATTTTTTTGATGTTGATGGAGAAGATGAAGAAACACAAGCCCTTAGTTCAAAATTTTTGAGTTCTTTTTGTTGAATAATTATCTTGAACTCATCTTCTTTCTTTTTAAAACATTTGTTTTATTCATGCCCTAGTTTCTTGCAATAAGAACTAGTAGGCCTCTCCTTAGAAGTTTTCCCTTTTGAGGGAGATGGATCTGATTGAGCTTGAGACTTTGATCCTTTATCTAAATTTCCCTTATCTTGATCCTTAGATTTGCCTTTGCCTTGTGATTTGAAGTTGAATTTGCAAAAAGTGCATGAGAAGTTGGAGACTTCAATACACCCATCTAAATTAGCTTATCTTGCTCTTGTGTTAATTGAACAACAAAATATACAAGTGTAGGCATAGTATAGGTTGCACCAATTGCATTCCTAGTAGTATGAAAAGCATAAACAAATACAAAATATTGTGGACCAAGTTTGGATAAGATGTACTTAGGACCAATATCTCATCTTTCTTTTCAATGCCACATTTTTTTAGTTGAAATCTGAGTAGGATTCAACTTACTAAAAAAATCCTGGATTGTTGTGAAGTCCCATGGATTAAGATTGATTAATTCATTTTCAAGTTGATGCCCTCTGATGACATCCTATTTTCCAAAAAAACTTTCTAACTGTGTCCATACATCATTAGGAGTTGCAAAATCAAGATGGAAGAGAAGATCTTGAGAAAATAAAACATACAGAGTATCATAGGCTTCATCCATACAATTATACCACTTGCGCTTTTCATATGCGAAGTAGGTTCAGGTTTGAAACCCATTGTGACATGATACAATCCAAGCTTCTTGAGTTGGATTTCCATTTTCTACTTCCATGAATGGAAGTTAAATAGATTTATTAGGAGATCCATATTATGGAAAACTCACACAAGACAACCCCCTAATATTATATTATGATTTAGAAGCCCCCCAAAAAGATATGCAAGAAAACAAAAATTACAACTTGTTGAAGATCAGATGCCAAATCAACCATTTATAATTTACAGTGATTTTTATAAAATGTGCAATCAAAATCTTAAATTTGTTTACAAATTGAATTCCTTGTGAAATTTTGAGCACTTTGAAAGCAATCACTAATTTTTGATATTGTGGGTGAAAGTTATGCCCCGTCAAAAATTGTGTTTATAATTGGCTTCAAAGGTTAAAAAACCAGTCAAAAAAGGCAAAAAAAAAGTTTGACTTTTCTACAATGAAGTACATGGAAATATCTTTCTGTTGATTACAATTTTTTGAAAAATTGATAGACGGTTTGCAAGATAGGACATTTTTAAAAAAACTACCTATTTGGCCTATTGGAGGGCCCAGTGATGGCCCAGTCGCTACCCGGTGGAGCCTTGAATGGATTCACTCAAGGAAGAGACCAAAAAAATGGCTTGTGAGGTTGATTCTGTGGGGTGAGTGGTTGACAAAGAGGTCTAGTGGTTCGATTGAGGTGCAGAGGTGGTTGATTCTGGTGTTGAGGTCGGTTGAAGAGTTTGAATGGGACTATTAGTGAGCGCGACCTGTAGAGGATCAAAGTGGCCTATAGAGACCTAAAATTGTCCTGTTCCTAGATTAAGCATTCATCTACCATACTTCACTATTAAATAATTCTTAATTATTTGATTAAATTCATCTATCAATCACCATCAATTTATCCTCCATATTAATTAAATAATTCTAATTATTTAATTGAATCAATTTATCCTCCATATTAATTAAATAATTATAATTATTTAATTAAATCAATTTTCCTCCACATATTAATTAAATAAATTTAAATTATTTATTTAATTAAAGCTAATATTCCATTTCTTCAAAATAAATAAAATTTAATATTTTATTTATTTATCCATGTGCATGAAATTAAATAATTAATTTATTTAATTTCCTATTATTCCCTCTCCTCCATAATTCACTCTCAATCAGTTTAGATAACTAATCAATCAAATTAGTTAACTAAATCAATCAAATCAGTTAACAGGTTAGTCAATCTAGTTAACTAATCAATCAATTTAGTTGACAAGTTAATCAATTTAGTTAACTAAGTAATCAACTCAGTCAACTCTCCAATTAAATTTGTTAACTCCCCTGATGCATGAGAGGACAAAGACACTTGTCACTCTCTCATTTTCTCACATCCTCTCAACCATTCTTAACCATTGATCTCTTAGGTCATCCAAAACCATTGATCTTCATCCCTGAGGGTCTATAAATTAAACGTATCCTCAACCATCTTAATCTCTTATCTTCATACAACATCACGCTGTTGAAATCATTCTAGATCTTATCATCCTCATATCACAAGGTTATGTTGACAAATTGAGCAATCCACATATCAATGTAGCAAAGAGCAATCGATTGGAGTTGGGTGCTATTCAATAAGCTCAATCAGTGAAGTTAGATTTGTGAATGCAAAAAAAGGTATATTGTATTGTTTTATGTATTGCTATCGGTCATATTTGCATCTCAGATTTTACTTATCACATTTTGGCACACTCAATGGGACCCACGTCCCTTTAATTTAACTTTTTTTGGAAGAAATTATATACATTTGTGTTGCAAGCACACAAACGCGCCTACGCTGCAACTGTGCACTTTTGTTCTATAAAGGCACACTTTTTCTCTATAACGGCGCACTTTTGCTCTGTAATAGCGCACTTTTGTGCTGTAACAGTGTGCCTATGACTGTGAAACAACCCTTCAAACTTCAAACCCTCATAACTTTCTCAAAACTTAACGAAATTTGATGAATTTTTTTTGAAATTGTATAGAAAATCACAAGGAATATGTTGGTGATATCCAATCTACTGTATTTTTACTATTATTTCTGATTTTTTGCAGATTTATCATTTTTTGAGCTAATAATTATTTGTAGGTTTGCTTGTTAAAGGCTAAAATATATCAAACTACTAACAAGTTTGGTACAACTTGTTTATACTTGTCCAAGATCAATATCCTAAACTACTAACAAGTTTCTTGTAGGTTTTAACCTTTTTTGGAAGAAATTTCATACATTTGTGTTGTAGGAATAGAAACATGTCTACAACTACAATTGCGTGCTTTTCTCTGTAAAGACGTGCTTTTGTCCTATAATAGTGCGCTTTTGCTATGTATCAGCACATTTTTTTCCTATAACGACGCACCTATGATTGTGAAACAACCCTTCAAACTTCAAACCCTCATAAATTTCTCAAAACTTAATGAAATTTGATGAATCACACACTTAACTCACACTCGCAATCTTAATTTACCCTTACAAATGGAAATGTGTGTATGAATGGATTAATGGATGTTTTTTATTTTCAAGATCACACAAAGTGCATGAGAAGAGCATACACACCCTGAATCGCACTCAAACCCACCAAGCAATTCAAGCACAAGTTTATTTTATACCTAAATCCAAATGTGATGATGAAGACACATGTTCATTTTAATCCCAATTTCAAGTATGATGATGCAAACAATTGCTCATTTTAAGCCCAAATCGAAGTGTGATTGCAAATAAGTTTTTGATTAAATGAAAGTGCAAAAGTTGTATTGTGTGCTCTTAGAATGTTTGTCTTTAGATTTGATGCTAATTCTGATGCAGATGTAGCGTCTTATGTCTTCCCTTATGCCACCAAAACAAAAAAGAACAAAGACACTTGCAAACCCATTTGTTAATGTGAAAAAAGGGAAATATGGAGAATTTTTGATAATTATGATTAGATAAAGAAGATTGGATATCATCAATAGATTCCTTATGATTTTCTATACAATTTCAAAAAAAAATTCATCAAATTTCGTTAAGTTTTGAGAAAGCTATGAGGGTTTGAAGTCTGAAGGGTTGTTTCACAGTCATAGGTGCGCCATTGTAGGACAAAAGTGTTCCAATACATAACAAAAGTGCATTGTTACAGGACAAAAGTGTGCCTTTACAGAGCAAAAGCGTGCAGTTACAGTCGTAGGCACGTTTATGTTCCTACAACACAAATGTACATAATATCTTCCAAAAAAGGTTAAAACCTACAAGAAACTCGTTAGTAGTTTAGGATATTTATCTTGGACAAGCCATAAACAAGCTGCACCAAACTTGTTAGTAGTTTGATAGATTTTAGCCTTTGATTAGCGAACCTACAAACAAGTATTAGCTCAAAAAATGATAAATCTACAAAAAAATCAAAAATAAAAGTTAAAATACAGTAGATTGGATATCACCAACAGTCATTATGATTTTCTATACAATTTCAAAAAAACATTCATCAAATTTTGTTAAGTTTTGAGAAATTTATGAATGTTTGAAGTTTGAAGGGTTGTTTCACAGTCATAGGTGTGTTGTTACAAAACAAAAGTGCATCATTACAGAGCAAAAGTGCACCGTTATAGAGAAAAAGTGCACCTTTATAGAACAAAAGCACATAATTGCAGTTGTAGGCGCATTTATGTTCTTGCAACACAAATGTACATAATTTCTTCTAAAAAAGGCTAAATTAAAGGGACGTGGGTCCCACCGAGCGTGCCAAAATGTGATAGGTAAAATTTGAGATGCAAATATGAATGAAAACAATACATGAAACAAACACAATTTACCTCCCTTTACATAAACAAATCCAACTTCACTAATTGAGCTTATTGAAGTGCACCCAACTCCAATCGATTACTCTTTGCTTTTTAAGTATGTGGATTGGTCAATTTATCAGCATAACCTTGTGAAATAAGGATGATAGGATCTAGAATGATTTCAGCAGCATGATGTTGTATGAAGATAAGATATTATTAGATGGTTGAGGATACATTCAATTTATAGACCCTTAAGGATGAAGATCAACGGTTGTGGATGATCTGAGAGATCAATGGCTAAGAATAGTTGAGAGGACATGAGCAAATGAGAGAGTGACAAGTGTCCTTGTCCTCTCATGCGTCAAGGGAGTTAGCAGATTTGATTGAAGAGTTGACTGGGTTGATTGAGTAGTCAATTGAATTGATTGACTAGTCAACTAAATTGATTGATTAGTTAACTAGATTTACTAACTTGTTAACTGATTTGATTGATTTAGTTAACTAGTTTGATCGATTAGTTATCTAAACTGATTGAGAGTGAATTATGGAGGAGAGAGAATAATAGGAAATTAAATAAATAAATTATTTAATTTCATGCACATGATTAAATAAATAAAATATTGAATTTTATTTATTTTGAAGAAATGGAATATTATCTTTAATTAAATAAATAATTTAAATTTATTTAATTAATATGTGGAGGAAAATTGATTTAATTAAATAATTAGAATTATTTACTTAATATGGAGGATAAATTTGCTGGTGACTGATAGATGAACTTAATCAAATAATTAAGAATTATTTAATTAATGTGAAGTATGGCAGATGAATGCCTGATCTGGGAACGGGACAATTTTAGGTGTCTACAAAATAAACTAAACATGAACTTCTGATCATACCCTTATGCTCCTTAGTACTAAGGACAATGCACTGAATCAACTTGGTGACATTCTAAAACTAGCCTGCTTCTCCAAGAAGTGTGGAGAACTCTCAGAAGGGCGGAATTACATTTTGAAAGAAGCATGTGACTCATCAAGATCTCCTGAACTCACTGCCATTGTTAGAAATCTAGCCTGACTAATCATGCATTCTCCAAGAAGTGTTGATTGCTCTCAGAGAGATAGAATCACACTTGGAAAGTCTCATTGGGCTCATGATGGCTTTCTGAACTCACTACCATGAATAATATTGCCGCTAGAATAATCTTGTGCTCTCTAATAAAGTTGGAGTTCTCCCTTACACCGCCAATTATCCTATGGGAAAACCTAGAAATAGGCTAATTGTTCACAAATGGGTTATGCGCAAAATGGGGGCATTACACTTATCCTTATAAAATGTGTCTTGAGCATGGAAAGGATAGAGGGATTTTGTGTAAGTAAAGGTAGGAATGTATCAAAATCTAAAATGTATGCATAAATATCCTCCAAGGAATAAGATATAAGAGGAACCATAATATAGAATACCCTAAGGTGAGAGCATGGGTTAAAATATATATCATAATGTATACTCCAACCTTAATCCAAAAAGTATAAGAATGTGAAAATCAAACCCTAGGTAAATTTTAAATGATAATATGATATCTGTAAAATATGAACTAGAAGCCCTAGAGTGAAGATAAGGTTGTGTAGGATCAATTGAGTCCACCATAAATATGAAGGAAAAAGAACAATCCCTAGGGTTAGTTTAAGTTAATATAATATGAAATAACAAACTATGCATAACAATTATACACCAAGAACCACATCATAGCTATCGAGTGGAAAGATGACCATATTAGATTTCAAGGTGTAATCACCCACTAAAAGGCCAAATTTCCACATTTCCCCTTACAGGCCAGTACTAAAAGTGGATGTCATATAACCCCTAGCTAGGGTGAGTAGGGTGTGTGAAGGATAGGATTATGGAATGAAGCACCAAGCCCTAAGTTAAAAGATCTATTAATGAATCACATGGAAAATAACTCAGATAGTTCAAAAATGAAAATAAGATGTAATAAAAAATAATATAGATCTAAAAAACTATAATTTCGTAGAGGCAAACTAAGTTATGTAGAATCAATCAGGTAAGAGGGGAAAACACACTAGATTAAAGTTAGTCTAGGATAATCAATAAAATGCATAAACATAAGCACACTAAACAAAGGATTGGATGGGTGAAATAGATTAGATCATAAACAATTAGACAATTGTATAATTCCCTATAAATAGAAATAAATAGGAGGGTAGATTGCTTAGCTCTATGAATGAAGAATGAATGTGAAGTGGATGAAGAGATTGAAATCATGGTATATGTCAAGATTTGAGAAACTCTGTAATGGTCATATATATGGATCAAAATTAGAATAATAGAGTTATGAGACTCCATTGGTGTTCAGAACATAGTATCAACTTCAACAAGGCAAACAAATCTATTTTAAGGGATGTTTTGTAAATGTAGACTTAGAAGGAAATACCCTAAACAATCAAGTGATTATACAAGAAGAATGAATATCTTAAAATTCTAGTGACATTGTAACTCATGTTGATTTATTGTGGCAATAAAAAATGGGAATTTAATGGTCATTAGATTAGTGATATGAAGGTTGAGACTACTAGACTTGATTTTAGTGAAGAAGAGGTGTGGCATGATAAGAAATTCAAGATTAAAAGATTAAAATGATGTTCTAAACCTAAGGATAATTAAACCTAGACTTATGTGTGATCTGAACATTCTTTGTAGGTCACTGCTTCACCATAGTGTGTGCAATCAATGAGGAACTGTTTGGGGAAATAGTACCTTAGAAAGGACTGCATACTTTCTTTAAATTTTACAAAAGATAGAACCACATATATACACCTTGATTTTGTTAGACATGGATGTGTACGCAATTTTAGTAAATGGAGGAAGTTCCCAAACTCAGGTTTGAGTGAGGTTGGTGAGCTTTCCCAAAATAGGACTTGTCAGCTTTTTAAATTAAAAAAAAAAAAAACTTTACCTGAAACTATGAACTAAATATTCAATGTAAGATAAATCTAGTACTCAAAAGAATCCCATTTAGATTTTTTTTTCTTCCCCAAGGCTTTAGGCCAAATTTTGATTTGGGACACAAATTGAATTTTACTTCTTATTTTCTTGAAGGATAGAGACCTTAGTGCATTTCCATTAGGGATATGTAGTCTCTTTAGTAGCAAACATGAACCCATAAGACGCCAATTTGTAAGTCTCTAGCTAGAGCACTATTGCCTATCCTATTAGCCACTAGAGGAGCCCATATGGTTATACTTATTGCATGACTATCTAATGAAATTAATAGTAAATAAATCAATTTTTATTTAAAAAGTATGACTTGTTAAGTTTATAATTGATGTGATTAATGTTGAGTTTTACTTATAACCAAGTGGGTCGTTACATATGGTATCAAAGTGTTGGGTTTGGAATCTAGGCTCGTGTGAGTTTTACTTAACAACCAAGTGGGTCATTACATATGGTATCAAAGCATCAGGTTTGGAAGTTAGGATTATAAGCTTGCTATGACTCATAGAGATTAAACAAATGGTTACAAAATTATGGATTGTCCTTCATTAGGGTTGAGGAACTTGTTGAATTTATATTATTACAAACTATTGCACAAGAAAATGTGAAGATCAAAGAGATGATAGTTTGGACATTGCCATATAGATAATGGTGTTTTGAAAGAAATAATTTATATTGTGTCCTTTTCAAACTTGGGTATAATTGTCATGAAGACTTATGGAATTTGTCATGATGACACATTGTTATGAAAGTGTAATCCTAAGATAGGCTATGAGAATGGAATGCTTGCATTATTTTGGTGGCTCTCAAACTTTATGATGAAATATTTTGGAAGGGAGACAAGTTGGTAATGGTTGGAAGTTATGATGGTTGGTTGGTTCTAGTTGGAGGGAAAGCCTTATGGTAAGAAAAATCCTTGGAGAAGCCCTCTATATTTGGAAGGAAAAAAAAGTAGAATATGGTTAAGGTTTTTGACATGAGAATTTATGAATGAATGGATGATTCATTGAAATATTTGTAAGTATTTGTGTAGTTGAAAACTTGTGGGTGGGGGGTGACTGTTTCTACCGACCTGTTCATTTGACATTGCTTCAGGATTGGTTAGTCGGCACGATTTCGACAGAAATTGGGGAAAAGTAGTTGGCACAATACTGGCTGTTTAAGTTGGATGAAAGTATGTTGTTGAATATGCAATTTGCGGATGGCGTTTTGCGGAGCTCTGGTGCGAGCTAGGGCCCGCGTGCCCTAGCTTGCTTCATCTGTCTTCTGAGCGCATCGGTGGCCGTTTTGTGCTCGCGGGGGAGGGTTTTCTATGTTCGCAGGGGTCTGGAGGGGGTTGGACAAGGGTTTGATCTCCTCCTTTATGTGGCTGGGCATTTTTCTGGCCGCTGTCTGGTGCATGGGTCTCTTGGACGGGGGGTGCATGGCGGTTTGGGCATTTGGGCCGACTGCCTTGCCTCTTTCCCTCTTCTGATTGGTGCTTGGGCTCATTTAGCCATGGAGAATCAGGGTCTTGCTTCTTCCCTAGATTTGGAGATGGTAGATCCATCCTCTTGGATGCATGCCAGTAACAAGGATCGGACTGAGTTACCTCTTTCTGGAGAGGGTACCTCCTCGTCAAAAGGGTCGTTTCAAATTAAAAAAGTAAATGGATGTTTGGAGAGATCAGAAGATAGACAAGTTTTGGTTATTCAACCTGAGCAGGTTTTAGAGGATGTTGATTACTGGTGCAAGCATGCTCTTATTTGCAAATTTTTGGGCCTTCGTCTTTCTCTTCCTGTGTTGGAATCTTGGGCACGTCAGGTTTGGAACCCTGAAGGAGATATGGAGATTCTTTTAGTGGCTAATAACTATTTCCTGGTTATTTTTTCAAGCATGTCGGACAGGAATAGGGCTTTTGAAGGTGGCCCTTATTTCTTTAACTAGGTTGGGCTCTTCATCAAGCCTTGGCATATGGGCTTCAACTCTGCTGAAGAGATCCCTTCGCGGGTCCCTGTGTGGGTTCATTTGCTGAGGCTTCCGTTGGAATTCTAGAGGGAAGATATCCTCCACTCAATCTCTTTACTTCTTGGGAAACTTGTTGGATCAGCTTCACAGACTCAAGATCGTAAGGTAATTTCTTTTTCTCGTATTTGTGTCAAAGTTGATTTGAATAATCCATTACCAGACTCTATGGAAATTTGCATGGGTTCTTACTCTGGATCCAATAGCTAGATTACAAAACCCTTCCATTCAGATGCAGAATTTGCCATGAATATGGTCATCTACACCGCAGATGTCCCAGATTGAAATCTTCCCCCTTGTCTGCTTCTGGACCTCCTAGGATGGACAAGGGGAAAGCTCCAGTGTCTGATGGGCCTGTTGATAAGGAGGGATTTATCCTGGTTAAATCTCGTAATAAAGGCAAAGGCAAGAAGAGATCCTGGATGGATAGACAGAATGATGGCACATTTAATAGGTTTGAGGTTCTTGATAGCGTAGTCCAAGAAGATGGTATTCCAGTTGAGCTTTCTTCTGGGGTTAAGGGTCAGGTAGAGATTCAGGAGGTGGATGCAAAGAAGGAGGAGCTAATTTTATCATCAGGGGTTCAACAGGTCTGTCAGCTAGCTTTGGACTTGCCTTCTCAAGTTCAGAATATTGGTGGCCTCCCGGAGTCACAGATTCCGGTGGGCACTGCTGGGTTGGCTCCTTGTCCCCAAGTTACAAAGGGATCTATGGATCCTGTGAAGGGTGCTAAGGCTCCTCCTGCCTTAGGCTTGCAACAAAAATCTTTTAAAAAGGGGCCTCTAGATAAATAGTCAAGGAGTGGAAGGAAGACTGATCAAGAGAAGGTTAAGATTATGGGTGATACTTTGGTTGAGTTTGGGTCTGTGAAACCCATTGATTCCCACTTCTCCCACCCCCCTAAATGATAGTTTTATCATGGAATGTAAGGGGGTTGAACAGCATCCCTAGACAAAAGGTTGTTCGTAGATTAATCGAGTCTCAGGCTCCGGATGTGGTCTTTATGCAGGAAACCAAGCTTACAGTGGATGGTTTGAATAATTGTGCTCTGCGTATCTGGCCCCAAGGCTACTGGCAGGGGATGGGGGCATTGGGCAATTCTGGGGGGGTGGCTTGCTTCTAGAACCTAAGGAAAGTCTCCCCCTTATGGTGGGTTTCTAGTCGGTCTTCCATCTCTATGGTTGCCTCCAATTTTAAAACTGGCGAAAGATGTCTTTTCTCCAATATTTATGCTCCTACTAATTTTCCAGGTAAGACACATCTTTGGGATCATATCAATTTTGTCCGTTCTCTAGACCCGTTTCTCCCATGGATTTTGGCTGGTGACTTTAATGATGTTATTAGTATGGATGAAAAATGAGGAGGGTTAGCTAGGCTTGATCCTTCTCTTTTGCTCAGCGATAATATTGGTTTCCTTAACCTTGTTGACGTGAAGCCAATCAATGGAGTTTTTACTTGGAATAATAGGAGGTGTGGTGATGAGGCTATCTCAGAACGGCTCGATAGATTTCTGGTTTCCTGTTATTGGATGAGCAGCAGGTGGAGTACCAGTTCTGAAATCCTAGATTGGAGGGGATCTGATCACTGGCCTATCAAACTCTGTGTCTCCTCTTATGGGGTCACTAAAAATCCTTCTTTCAAATTTCAATTGATGTGGTTACGGGATCAATCTCTTCGGGATCTTGTTTTGGATTGGTGGTATGAATGGCTTCCTGCCCATGGGAGGGCCATGTACACTTTTAGTAAATGGCTTCAACATGTGAAGTATAGGCTTAAGAGGTAGAATAAACAATGTTTTGGGAACCTGCATGCTTAGAAGCTTGCTACTCAGTCCAAGCTAGATAGTGTCACTCGTCAGATTCGTGACCATGGGCTATCCTTTGACCTTTTCAATGCTGAGTCCTTGGCCCTTAAGGGTTTAGAAGAGTGGGAGCTTCGAGAGGATATTTTCTAGAAGCAAAAATCTCGTATTGATTGGCTTCAGGAGGGGGACAGGAACACGGCTTTTTTCATAACTTGGTTAAGGCCCGTAGGCAGGGGAACTCTTTTTCCACTCTTGTCTCGAGTGATGGGACTGAACTCTCATCCTGTGGTGAAATTTCGAGGGAAGCTGTCAACTATTTTTCTAATCTTTTTACTATGGAGGATATTGCTTCTAGATCTGAGGAGAGGGCTATTTTGGATTGTATTCCTTGCTTGGTCTCGGATGAGATGAACGGGGCTCTTTTGTGTCCAATCTTGTTACTTGAATTGGAGAAAGTTGTGTTTAGTATGAAAAAAGACAAAGCTCCTGGCCCAGATGGGTTAACGATTGAGTTCTTCCAGGAATTTTGGGAAATAATAAAGTCTGATCTCCTTGAGGTGGTTCAGGAATCTCTTAGGAACAAACAAATGCTTAAGTCTTTGAATTCTACTTTTCTGGCTCTCATACCTAAGAAGGAGGGGGCTAATCGGATGGATCATTTCAGGCCTATTGCTTTATGCAATGTTGTCTACAAGATCATCACCAAGTTGATTGCTGAGAGACTCAAACCTCTCCTTGGTACTTTGATTTCTGCTAAGTAGGGAGGTTTTGTGGAAGGGAGACAAATCTTGGATGGTGTCGTGATTGCTACGGAGGTTATTCACTCTATGGCTTCCTCTAAGGAGAAGGCGATCTTCATTAAGCTTGACATGGCTAAAGCTTATGATCGGGTGAGCTGGGAGTTCCTTCAGAATATCCTCTTGGCCTTTGGCTTTAACGAGAATGGGTGAGCTGGGTTCTTAGTTGTGTGACCTCGTCCTCCTTCTCTATTCTCATCAATGGGGAATCTTCAGATTGGTTTAGTGCTTCTCGGGGACTTCGGCAAGGGGACCCTCTGTCCCCTTATCTTTTCATTATCATGGCGGAGGGTCTTGGTAGATTTATTAAATCTCAGGTGCGGCAGGGTCTTATTCACGGCTGGAGCTGGAACAATGATCTCCCTCCCTGTTCTCATCTTCAATTTGTGGATGATACTGGACTGATGGGCTTGGCTAGAATTAGTGAGGCAGTGAATTTCAGGAGAACTTTAGACATCTACTTGAAAGCTTTTGGTCAGAGTATTAATGATGATAAATCTTCCATTTATTTCTTTAATACTCCTCGACTCATTCAGAACAGGATTGCCAGGATTCTTAGATTCCAAATTGGCTCTCTTCCCCTGATGTACCTGGGGATTCCTTTGGCTCTGGGACTTCAGCGTAGAGATTTTTGGCAGGGGATTTTGGATAAGTTCCGGAGTAAGGTTAGTCATTGGACTTACAGATGGCTCTCTTCTACTGGTAGAGTGATCCTCCTAAAAGCTGTGGTGCAGTCTCTCCCTATTTATAGGTGTTGTGTGCAGATTCCTCCTGCCTCCTTTGTGAGGGATTTTGATGCTCTTTCTCGGCAATTCCTTTGGTCGGGTAACCTCCTTTCCTCGAAGTGGAGTTTAGTCAAGTGGGAGTCTATCTGTAGGTCGAAGCATGTTGGGGGCCTTGGCCTTAGGTCTATGGCTCTTGTGGTTACAGCTTTGGCAGCTAAGCTGTACTGGTGATGGTGCAACAACCAGGATCAGGATTGGGCCAAGATTCTTGCTTTCAAGTATGTTCCTGGTGTTGAGAGCCAAGATGTGCCATGGATTGCTTTGTTGGGCAAAGGTTCTTGCATTTGGGATACTCTTAAGAAGGGAGCTCAGCTTGTTCAGAATGGGCTCTTCTGGATCTGTAATAATGGCTTTGATGCTCTTTTTTGGCTGGACTCTTGGGATGGTCACCCTCCCATTCTTTCTAGTTTCCCTCAGCTTTTGCCTCTTTGCCAAATGTTCTCTAATGCTGGTTGGATTAAGGTGGAGCATTTTAAAACAGTTAAGTGTATTGGTCAACTGGAGGTGTCTTGCTGGAAGGATCCGTAGGAGTGGCTTGTGGGTGGTTCTGATGAGGATTGTGCTGCTTTGTGTAAGGTCTTGGAGGGCAGGCTTTGCAGCTCTCTGAATGAGAGGGACAAGTTGGCTTGGAGTCCTAGCCCAAAAGGTAATTATACTGTTGCTCAAGGTTATGCTGTGCTTGATAGGAATTTACATGGTCCTACTGAGGTGCCCTGGTGGAGGAAGGTTTGGAACAACTTTTCTTGGCCCAAGTGTAACTTCTTTTTATGGTTGGTTGCCCAGAGGAAATGTCTCACTTGGGAGAATCTTTGCAAATGGGGGTTTTAGGGACCTTCCATTTGTTTTCTTTGTTTGTGCAGTGAAGAATGTTCTTCCCACCTGTTCTTTCACTGCCCCTTTTCTCGTGAGATTTGGTACAGATGGTGGGAGGCGTGGCATCATGGTTGCATTCATGCTTCCTCTTATTGAGTTTTGGGAGAGCCTGGGCAGGCCTCCTACGAAGACGCCTTTTCTCCAGGTGGCCTGGATCATTAGGCCTATTTTCATTCTTTGGAACCTTTGGCTAGAAAGGAACTGTAGAGTTTTTTGTGATTCCAGATTAGATAGTGGTCAACTGTGGACAAAGATTATCAGTAGGCTTCAGGAGACTATTTCTGCTAAATGTGATATGTCTGAAAGTATTGATCCTGGGGATGTTGCGATTGTGCACAATCTGAGCTTGGGTGTTAATAGTAGGGGTTGCATTGCTAGTACTATGCCCTGTCGTGTCAAGAAACGGGTCTGTCGTGATGGGAAGTGGGCGCCTCCTCTAGATGGGGTCCTGAAGATTAATACTGATGGATCTTCCCGTGGGAATCCTGGGCATGCTGGTATTGGGGGTATTGGTAGAAGTAAAGATGGTGATGTTGTTTTTTGCTTCTCTGTCTACAAAGGGCATTACTCTAATAACCTGATGAAGGCCCTTGCTATTAAGATTGATGTTGAGCGGGGTTGCTCTCTTGGCTGGAGGAGGATTATCTATGAGTCTAACTCTCAAATTGTTGTGGATATGTTGAACAACCAAAGATTGGATGGTGTTAGTTGGCATTTAGCTTCGATGGTCAAACAGATTTTAAGTGTTTGCAATTCCTTGGAATCTGTCTCTTTCTATCACATCCCTAGAGAATGGAATAGCATGGCTGACTGCTTGGTGAAGTGGGCCTCGGAGAAAGGGGATGGTTGGGATATCAGTGGTAGGGATGAGTTACCTTCCGATTATCTGGGGATTTTGGAGAGAGTTTATTGGAAGACAGAACTATGTAGTGTTGTTGTTTGGTTTGTTGGCGGTTGTCCTTTTTATTGAGCCTGTGGCTTTTGCCTTGTATCTCGATTTGGATTGAATAAAAAATTTTCCCCTTCTTTTAAAAAAAAAAAAACTTGTGGGTGGAATCTAAGAACATGTAATATTAATGCAATCAAACTTAAATAAGAAGGAAAATGTATGCCCTTGCTTGATGTATGAATTAGGGAATCTCCATGTGTTTGTTTATGTGGGAGCATGGGTGGGACTTCATGTGATGGTGTTTTGAGGATTACCTTATCTAAGTATGGTTGTCTTGCTAGATAATGTTTCATTAAGTTTTCTAGTATGCTTTTTCGGTTGGATTGATGGATCCCAAGGATTTGTGAATGTCCCCTGATGGTACTTGAATGGCACAACATATGTATGATACCAGTAGATTGTAAGGATATCTTATGCACACCTTGTTTCATGCACTAGTTCGAGTGATAAAATATGTTGTGATATTTTTATTATGGACTCCTTGTGAGAATGTGATTTCTTTTGGTGAGTATTTGAGATTTGTATGGGGTTGTCTTTCATTTAGTGATGTCATTATTTATTCTTGATGAATTAAAATGTGTGGTACTTGATCAGTTCAATTCATAAAAAGGATTACCACCATGGCTTTGTGTTGCCCTTACTATCGTGACATAAATTTTGTGATTAAAAGTGTTTAGACTATTGTTTCATATATTTATTATAGTGGTAAAAGTTTGAGATTTTGAATTACAATCATATGAGACTTACAATTGAACTTTAATTATAAATTATTGTTGATAAAGTTTTCCAATTAGGAATTGTGTTGACTTTCAGACAAGTCATATTTATTGTTGCAAGGATTTATTGGTTATTTCACTCTTATTCACTTTGGTTAAAGGTTTCTTAAAGATTAAAATCCACATAAAAGTTTCATTTTGAAGAGGCAATAAGGTCGGCATTATTAATTATAGAACTTGTCAGTAGTTATTGGTGGGCTTTACGTCAATATTTAAGTTAATTTTTGGACATGTACTTCAACATTTTTTATGTTGCATCGGTATGATGTAGGATCTAAGGAGGGGAGGATGTCATAACCGACTTATTTACATTTATTTTATTTCCATTAGATTAGTATAGATGATTCATTACAATTAGATGGATAAATTAAAGTGATTAATTACATTATTTGACTTGACTTTTATTAAGATAATGATTAGATTTTATTTATAAAAGGTTAAGTGCTCTAGAAGTAGAACGATTTAATTAAATTGAATGCATAGATTTAAAGTAACTAGTTATATCATTTATTTTGATTTGGTTATATTAATAAAATAAATAAATTTAAAAAATTATATCTATCTATCTATCTATATAAAATTTATCTAATATTGATTAAATTTTGTTAGGAAAATATATATTTGTCTAAAAATAAACTTTATTAGAAGGAATTAATTAAAGGATTTAATTTTGTTTTATTAACATGAGAAGTAATGAATTTTGTATATTTGTAGTTTATGTACGAGTTATAAATTGATGCATGAGATATTATGGATTAAATTGTGGATCCAAAATTTTTATATCTAAAGTAAAATGTGCATGTAATGTTATTATAGAATTTGCATGAGAAGTGTAGACACCTAAAAATGGCCATGTCATCGCACCACCTGTATTTTCATCAAATCACCTACATTTCAATGTTAATTAAATAATCTAATTATTTAATTAATTTCATCAAATTCTTCCAAATCTCATAAATTTGACATTAATTGAATAAATTCTATTTATTTAATTAATTTCATCAAAATCAACTTTATTCTTCCAAAATTAAATAATTTCAATTATTTAATTAAATCATTATCGTTTTTCAAAATTCAAATCCACAATCAATTGAATAAATAAATTATTTAATTAATTTATCATTTAAATCCTCTTATCTATAATTAAATAATTTCTAAATTATTTAATTAAATCAATTATTCTTCCAAATTTAAATTTATCATTCAAATTTATTTAAATTGAATCTCTCTTCTAAAAATAAAATATAATCAAATATTTTATTTATCCTTCATCATGCAAAATAAATTAAATCAATTTATTTGATTAATTTATTTAAAATCTTCAAATCTATTCTATGTCTTCCATCATGCAAAAATAATTAAATAAATTTATTTATTTAATTTGCTTTTTTATCTTCTAATTCTTCTAAAAATAAATCTTGTTCATCATGCACACAAAATTAAATAATTTATTATTTACTTTTAATCAAATCATGCAAAAAGCAAATCTAAGTTGAGTTAATTGACTTAATCAATATTATTTTTATCACCAACTCATAAATTAGAAAAAAATATTTTTATTTTTATGAAAGCTAATCATATCCCATGTCTGTTCCATGTCTTTTAGCCAAATCAATCAGTTAACTCAAACAAAAATATATTTTTGTGTGACACATGTCAGGTGCACATTCATCATGAATTCTAGATTTATCTCATCCATTAATTCCATTGAATTATCTGGACCGTTGATCGATCTTCATTGAAATCTATATAAACCCCCCTCATCTCCACAACAAGTCCTCTTTGATCATTTAGCCTTATGATCTCTTTGATCATTTAAGTTTTTGCCTCCCTACAGTGCATTGAGCATACATCGCATCGTTGAGCACTTCTACCTTTTGAGCACAAACACAATCTACATCTGCTTGTTGCAAACATTATTTTACAATTTATGAAGCAATCCACATTCGACCAAGATAACAATACAATCTAGGTGAAAGATTTCATTGTTTTGTGTTATTCATTGATTATTTGGTTATTTGCTTAGATCGTTAACTTGATGTTATAGGATTGAGTTGTTGATTATTTCATTTTTTTGATTATCATTCAATCTCAATTTTATTCCTATACACATTCTGGCATGCCCGGTGGGACCCACTAATCATTGTTTTCTTTTAGAAAATTTATTTTTTTGAAATATAGTACGGAACAGCGCAACAAAACATAGAAAAATGCCTTTGCATCACATTAAAGTACTTCTAGTGGAAAATCAAAGCACCTTCGGGTGATAGTAATGCACCTCTGATGCGCAGTAAAGCGCCTCTGGTAGAATAGTCCAGCACCTTTGCTCAGCAGTACAATGCCTCTGGTTTCTGATTAGTTTTTTTATTTTTGCAAGGTTTCTCATTTATCAAATTTTGATCATTGGTTGCAAATCTCAACTTTATCAACCATTCTAGATCACAATATAATCATGACATCATCTTTCAAATTTAGCTTTTTGACGAAATACTAAGTTTTTTAGATCTAGGACAGTGTCAAGCCTTTGCACCACAGTAGCGTGCTTTTGTAGCATAGTAATGCATCTCTGGTATCACAGTCCAGTGCCTTTGGTTAGAGACAGTACACCTTCAGTAGCACAGTCAAGCGCTTTCGGTAATACAGTAAGTTGCCTTTGGTAATACAGTAAAACGCTTTTGGTCAATTTAATTAGTTTTTGCTAACTATTGAGTTTGTGTGGAACTAATCATCTTTTTGTAGCTTCTTAGTACTCAAACAGAGCAAATGGGTTTTTTTAATGTGTTCATGCAAGACGAGCTTTGACAAAATTGCCAAATCTATCACACTAAATCTTAGAAACATATTGCTTTCTTAAGGGACAATTGAACAATCATTTTTTTTGCAATCTAAGTCTTAGGAACATATTGCTTTCTTAAAGGGAAAATGGCCATGAATGCAAAAACACTTCAATTTCTTAAGGGACAATTGACATGAATGCATAAACACTTCAATTTCATAAGGGACAATTGACAACTACAATCGTGTGTGTCCCTAATTTAGTTGCACCTTATTTTTCTTAGAACGGGACTATTGAACCTTTATTTGATGTGCTTGATCTTTCTTTTTAGTTATTCCTTTAGAAGGGCTTGCTTTTGGATTGCACTTCATCCAAAAGGGACGACCCTAAGCAGAGTTTTCCTCTGAACCGCTATATAAGAGGGATAAGGTGAAAGCTAAGTCCTAACTAGCGTTAGCCTTGCCTTACGATGCCAAATAGAAAAGAGGTGTACTAGCACTTGTGAAAATGATTCTCACATTGTGTAAAGTGTTTGATACTCTTAGTAAGATTGATTAAATCTTTTAGTAGCTTGCCGCATGCTCGCAAGGCATTGGTCCCTCAAAGCTACTAAGAACCATCTAGATAGTGATTACCCATTTCACCTCCGAACATTGCGGTAATCATCAGTGCAAGGGAAATTAGTATAAACCCCCAAGATTAATCACCATTGACTCCCTTGAGAAGAGATATTATTCCCTCGGCCATAAAGCTCTTGTGGCCTACTTGAGGCTTTCCGAGGGGAGGGTGAGATATCCTAACCTATCGTCTCTTGCAAAGATACAAATGTATGACACCTATATGGAATGACATTTGGTCGACAGAGAATTAAGTTGTGAGTTGATCTCCAGCAATGAAACCATGTCTCTAGGGATAAAAAGTGCTTGAATTGTTTGCAATTGTCTAATACTCATGGAAACATTGGGCTTTTTCGTGAGCCTTGAACATACACTATCTGTTGTGTCAGTCCTTTTTTGCCACTTTGTTTGATGTGTTTTCTCTTGTCAAAGCAAAACCAATTAAAATCCAATCCAAATCTATCAAAATTTGCCTTATACACATCACTGACACCATTTCAACACCTTTGAAACATAGTAGCTCACCTTTGGTATAAAAGTCCAGTGCCTTTGATATAACAGTCCAGCACCTCTAGCAACATAGTCCAGTGCCTCTAACACACAATAACTTGCCTTTGGTATCATAGTCCCGCGCCTTTGCAGTACAACCCAGTGCCTTTGGTTCATTAAAATGTTCATCAAATTATCTCAGCAAAATCTCAAACATATTGTCCTAGAGCATCCATGGTAACCACTAGACTCCAGTAATCTATAAAGGCTAAGCAAATTGCCCCTAAGAAGCGCAAATCACCCCCGTATACACCTCAACCAAGTCAATCCAACATGTATCAAAAGGGTACTCCCCAAACACCAACAGAAAGACCAACCAAATTTCAAAACAGGCCGCAACATGACCAACCAACCAATCCGCAAGAGAGTAATGTCCCTTTGGTAGATGTAACTCAATTTACTGCCAACATGCCTCATGATTTTGCTACACTCGATTATACCACGATTCAAGTCCCATCTCAAGAAGAGCGAAACTTTCAAGAAGGTCAATCCTCTCAAGAAGATAGATAAGACCTTGATGAAATCATGCAAGATCCTAGAGCCATAGCCGTATTTGACAAACTCCTTAGTGAAAATCAAGATCATTTCTTTCATTTTCTTGCGGAACAAGGAGTTAAACTACCTCAAGACTTTGATCTATCCAAACTTAAAGAGCAAAACAAATCCCATGACTCTATAATTACTGTCCAAACTATGTCAACTGTGACCACTCCCATACCCAAACAAATCTCACAAGGGAGAACAACTAAACCTTTTGATGCTCAATATGAGAATCCTCTTTATCAAAATCCAACAGCAGAAAGACCCATATCACCACTCATGACTCCTATGGAGATTTACAAACACCACCAAGAGACTCTTCATCGTCAAGCAGAACTAGCAAGACAAGCTGCTCTAGCTAAACAAAACCAACAACAACCTCCTAGTGTATCACAAATGCCCACACCAATCATAAGTGGAACATTGGCTACCCCATCATGAGACAGTTTTCCACCAAACTACAATCCGGGAAACACTTATGTAGCCATACAAAAAGGGTCACAACTGACACCACCCCCAACGTCATCAACCCTCCGTATCACTAATCCAAGCAATGTCATGCAACCACAACATTCCCAAAACATCAACACAAACTTCATCACTCCCCCACAACACTCCCAAAACATCAACACAAACTATCTTTTTCCACCACAACGATCATCCACACTTAATCTCACACATTTCAATCAACCCCAACCATCACAAAACCCATCTACCTATGTCCCTCCACCGCAAAGATCATCCACACTTAATCTCTCCAACACTTATCTCAATAACCCTCAACATTCTCAAATTCAATCATCCTATGGCTATACTCCACCATCACAACCAAACCCAACAAACTTTAGCTTTCCTCCAAGGATTACTTTCTTCACACCTCCTCAACAATATCAACAACAAAACTCTTTTGTCATCACTCCACACCAATCACAGAGCCAACATTCTTATCTATCACCACCTCCACATGTGCAAAACCAAAACAACCAAACCCAACCTAATCCAAACTAATCATACAACACATATGACCCAAACCAATAATACGACCCATATAACACCAATTCCTATGGCTTTAACTACAATCTTCCCTATGGACAACAACAACCACTCGTAGTGCAATAGGAGACTCTTCCAACACCCCCAACAACTATAGAGCTTAAACTTGCCAAGGTACAACAAGAAGTAGTCGATCTTACATTTGGTCATACTAAGAAAACCTTCTCCTTGGAGGAGGTTTGTCCTTATCCATTTGATCGGTCATTGCAAATGATCCCTTTTCCTCCCAACTTCACTATGCCTAAATTTGATAAATACAAGGGAAGAGGAGACCCAAAAAGACCACCTTAGAGAATTTTATCTCACTTGTTTAGAGGTTGCACATAATGACACATATCTCATGCGCCTCTTCCCTCGCAGTCTTGGAGGTCAAGCTATAGAATGGTTCTCGCATCTAGCTACGAGTATCAAATATTTTAACGAGCTTGCAGAAAAAATTGCCACCCATTTCTCATACAATACAGAACATGAAGTCTCTATGACTGACTTATGTAACAACAAATAGAAAAATGGGGGAACTCTCATCTCCTTCCTTCAAAGATGGAGGCACATGGCTAGCAAATTCCCATTCAAAATACCTAAAAAACAACTTGTTAGCATATTTGTGTAGAACCTTAATCACAAATTGGGTTTCCATTTGCAAATACTAAGTGCTACAAGCTTTGACGAGATTATCTATAAAGGCATCAACATGAAAAGGCCCTTATCGCTAAAGGCGTGGTCAAAATCTTCAAAGACAATATAGACAATCCTCCCCGACAACAATCAAATGATAAGCCCAAATACTGGAAGAAAAACAAAAACGTGGTCAATGATGGTGTGGTGGATTCCAAACATTTCCAAATACTGCAAACACCCCTTAATCTTTCATCCAAACAAAACCAACCTCTGCCTCAACAACAACAACAACGACAAGTTAACTCCCTTGGGAGAGCCTATAGAGTTGGTTCTAAAGAAACTTGTGCAAAATGGACTCGCCAAGCTACCAGATGCTCCCCCATATGGCGAACCTTCTTACAAACCTATATGGTACAAAGACAATGAATATTATGAATACCATAGGACCAAAGGACACAGAACCATATCATGCATGAAACTCAAGCACATGATCCAAAACCTTATTGATAGAAGTGATGTCACTTTCGATGCACCTCCTGCTCAAAACACCAACAAAGATCTCAACATGTACAAGGAACCATTCCCTAACCATGGTCAAGGTCAAAATCCTGACAAAGGTAAAGGTATTAACAAAGTCTCAACTTCCTATGACTCTATTGTAGGTCATTTTGAAGAAAGTCATGTGTCTACCCTCACTATCAAAGGTAAATCTACGGATTGCACAGTCACAACTCATCGTGGTTGTGTTACCCTTCATGGGCCTACACTGAGTCTCCCAACCCAATATGATTACAATCTTGTAGAACATCTAGGGAAAACCCCTGCACAGATCTCTATTTTGGACCTTCTACGGTTATCACCTGCACATAAAGCTATGTTAGAAAAAGCCCTACAAGAGTCTTATGTTCCTAATAACATAGTGGTCATGGATTTCCAAGCTATAATAGGTAACATTGCCTCACCTTACAATGTGGTCTTTTCTAAAAAAGACCTCCCATCATATGATCCATGTCACAATGATGCCCTTCACATTGAAGTTTTCATCCATAAACGAAAGATCAAATGCGTACTTATAGATGGTGGTGCTGGTCTCAATATTTGTTCTCTTAATTTACTTAAACAATTGGGATACTCTGAGGATAATGTCAACATTGATCAATGCATTACAATCAAGGGGTATGATGATGCCGAGCATCGTTCAAAAGGTGTTATCCACTTGCCTATACAAGTAGGCCCCACCATGCTTGAAACTAGGTGCCAAGTTCTTGACATTGAGCTACCTTATAACATTATCTTAGGACGGCCATGGATCCATGCCATGAAAGCTATTCCCTCAATGTACCATCAGTCTCTCAAGTTCCCATTTAATGGTACGGAGATCACTATCCCATGAGACCCTAATCCCTTTGAATTCTATCGTACCTTGCAAGGTAGTTATAAGAATAGCAACCAAGTGCCAAATAATGACAAAGCCTATGAATGCCCATTATATGTCGACTCTAAAAATCTGAAAAAATCCTCTGAATTAGAACCTAATCCTAATCCTATTCCCGAAATCAAAGCTCACATCTATGATATAGGCTTTGGTGAATATGATATCTCTAAATCTTGTTGTGTAGGGCGGATGCCCTTATCCCCTAAATCCTATGGCCAACTACCCATAGCTAAAGTGTCTAAAAAATCATCTATCCCCCCACCAGCATCTCTAACTCAGTTCCAAGAGGGAAAATTATTGGTAAAGGAAACTATTGAAGACATCTCATCTTGGCTCTAAAAAGAGAAAGAACTAGTCAAACAATATGGCAATGGCCTAAGAATTGTGAAGAACATGGGCTACAAAGGCAAAGGTGGCCTTGGGAAGGATAACCAAGGTGACATAGAACCCATAATTGTGAAGAAGAAGCTAGATAAGAAGGGGTTAGGATATGGTAGGAAGGTACCACGCACCTTGGACATCGAGGGTATTCTCGATAATGGCACAAACTTCTCTCACAGATTTGATGTCTAAGGAGGATATCATCAACAACTCCTAGCTCCATATGAATGACCTATTCACTGAATCCTCCATCTTTATGATATCATCCATATCCTTCACATCAACCACCAACACTCAGATTGTAACACTTGTCTACCCTGAGCTTATCGATTGGGACCAACAAGGGTCCCCCGTTCTAGATGTTTTTCAAAATGATGAAGCTATTGTTGAATTCATAGGACTCCGGGATGGTATCCCTCTTGGCAATCACAAATCTAGTTTTGTAATGGAACTAGATCAAACTACTTATTTTGGTGAGAAAGCCAAATGCTCCAGTCACAAAAAAAAAAAAGAAAGATCTCTAGGTGAAAACCACACTATGGCACCTCCTGATCAGAAAATAGTCAAAATAAAGGACGTATCCGAAGGTGAAAACCCAATTGTGGCACTTGAGGATGGAGGATTTGACCTTCCCCTACCATCTAAGTATCAAGAGAAATCAGCTCTCCTAGTAGAAGATTCTACAGAGATAAATCTAGGCACAGAACAAAATCCTAAGATCACATTCCTTGCAGCATCATTATCAGAACAAGAGCACAAGAATCTTACCAACTTCTTCTTATAGAGAACCATCAATTTTGTGTGGACCTATGCTAATATGCTAGGGATAGACCCTTCATTAGTAGTTCACTATATCACAGTTGATCCAAATGCTAAACTGGTCAAACAAAAGCTAAGAAAGATGCACCCACATATTGCTCTCTTGGTGAAAGTTGAAATACAGAAGTTGCTAGATGCAAAATTTATCAAACCTATTGATTATCCAAAATGGGTCTCAAACATTATACCTGTGGCTAAACCAAATGGGGGCATCCGCATGTGTTCTGACTTCAGAGATCTCAACAAAGCATGTCCCAAAGATGACTTTCCATTGCCAAACATTGATCTCATAGTAGACTTGACTACTGGTCATGAAATGCTTTCTCTAATGGATGGATTTTCTAGCTACAATCAGATAATGATAGCAGAAGAAGATCAACATAAAACAACTTTCACTTGTCCTAGGGGTACCTATTGTTGGTGCATCATGCCATTTGGTCTTAAGAATGCAGGTGCAACCTATCAAAGAGTAATGACAGTGATATTCCATGATCTCTTTCATCACATCATGGAGGACTATGTTGATAATATACTAGCAAAGTCTTCTAGGGAAGATCACATACAGGTTCTAGGACAAATCTTTGACAAACTAGAAAAATATCAAGTAAGACTCAATCCAAAGAAGTGTGTCTTCGGGGTAACCTTAGGAAAACTATTGGGATACATTGTATCTCGTAGAGACATCGAAGTAGATCTAGCATAAGTCAAGGCTATAGTGGAGATGCCTCCACCAAAGAATCTGAAAGCATTAAGGAGCCTTCAAGGAAGGTTACAATCCATTAGGCAATTTATCTCACAGCTAGTGGATAAATGTCAACCATTTCAACAATTGCTCCGAAAGGATGTCTCATTTCGATGGGACGATAAGTGTCAAGCAGCATTTGATCAGCTCAAGGAATATCTACCTACACCTCCTATCTTGGTACCAAAAGTCACCAATAGGCCTTTGATTTTGTACATCTCAACTACAACTGCAACCCTAGGGGCTCTTCTAACACAACATGATGAGTCAGGAAAATAGCATGCAATCTATTATATCAGTCAAACCGTTGTGGGTTATGAACTCAATTATTCACCTATGGAAAGAGCTTGTTTAGCCAAGGTGTTCGCTTCCCAAAAGTTGCGGCATTACATGCTAAACCAACACACAAATCTAATAGCCAAAATTGATCCATTAAAGTATCTCCTAGAAAAAGTAGCTCTCACAGGCAGACTAGCTAAATGGGTCATGATCCTTAGTGAGTTTGACATTGAGTATGTGGATCGTAAAGCAATCAAGGGACAAGCCCTAGCAGATCAACTAGTAGAAGCACCCATGACATATGCACATCCTATGGTATCTGACTTTCCGGATGAAAATCTCTTCAATCTCTCTACCTCAATAAAGAGGAAGTTGTATTTTGATGGTTCATACACACAGCATGGATAAGGGGCCGGCATCTTGTTTATCACGCCTCAAAATGACTATATCCCAAAGTCATATATCGGCTTGCATTTCCTTGCACCAACAACATAGCCGAGTATGAAGCACTCCTCATAGGTCTACATACAACAGTCCAATGGGAAATCAAAGAACTATAGGTATATGGAGACTCACAACTAGTCATTCGACAAGTCACTGATGAGTACCAAACAAAAGATGAAAAGTTGGTCCCTTACAAGCAATTAGTGGATGCTTACAAACCACATTTTTCTAGCATCACTTTTGAGCAAATTCCAAGAGAGCATAACAAAGCTGCAAACTCTATGGCCTCTGTGGGGTCACTTATAGACATGTCTGCAAACACACAGAAATGTGAATTCTTCTTCGAGAAATTGTTGATACCAGCCGTCGATGTTCCAACTACTGAAATCATCTGTAAACTTGTTGGTCCCAATTCCCCATGGTATGAAGATATCTATGAATACCTTAAACACATGGTACCTTCCCTTTGAGCTATCTGCAACCCAACGCAAAACCTTTATTCATCGAGCCTCCTGTTACACCATTCTGGGTGATACACTATATCGTCAGATTCTCGATGGTATCCTCTTACGATGTCTTAACATAGAAGAAGCTGATGCTACCTTACAAGACATACACGAAGGTGTCTGTGGTGCACATTCTACTGGTCCTAAGCTCGCTAAGAAGATACTCCGCACAGGGTATTTATTGGCCTACAATAGAACAAGATGCTTTACAATTTGCTAAGAAGTGTCTACAATGCTAGCAACATGGAGATTTGATTCACGCACTAGCTCATGAACTACAACCTGTGACAACTCCATGGCCTTTTTCATAATGGGGTTTTGACCTCATAGGACCAATCCACCCAACCTCATCCAATGGCCATAAATTTATCATTACCACCACTGAGTACTTTACAAAGTGGGTCAAAGCCATTCCCATGACTTATATTACTGGCAAGCAAATAACCAAGTTTATCCTTAACTACCTCATTTGCCGGTACGGTATCCCCCAAGCCATTGTCACTGATAATGGGAGACCATTCAAGAATCAAGATGTCTATGCTTTATGCACACAATATAATATCCAACATCACTTTTCAGCTCCCTACTATCTGCAGAGTAATGGCCAAGATGAGGCTTCCAACAAAACCATTCTCAAAATCCTCAACAAAATGATCAATGAAGTTGGTCATGATTGGCACCTGCAACTCAATCCTGCCCTATGGGCCTACCGCACTAGTATCAAAACACCAACTGGTGCCACACCCTATGCTTTGGTCTATGGATCTGAAGCCATTCTACCTATTGAGGTCAAGATCCCACCCCTTAGAGTATCCATGCAACACCTGATTGATGGAGAGGAGTATCGCACTTCCAAATTAGCTGAGCTAGAACTACTAGATGAAAGGTGCCTTGTCGCGCTTAATCATCTCCATGTCTATCAAAATTGCCCCTGGTGCAACTATAACAAGAAGATCAAAGAAAGATGGTTTCAAGTGGGTGATCTTGTCTTAAAGGAAAAATAGAGAAATCAAGTAGATCGAGAAAAGAAGGGCAAGTTTGAGCCTAATTGGTTAGGACCCTTTGTTATCACAACAGCATATGGATCAGGAGCTTATACTTTAGCAACACCTGAAGGCATTCCCCTAGATGAACCAATCAATAGTCTTCATCTCAAGAAGTTCTATGCATGATCCTCAGAGTATCCATGTAAAAAAAAAGCAAAAAAGCAAAAAACAAAAACAAAATAATACGTCCTCTAGTTAAAACCTAGTAAACAGGCACCTGGGGTAAGTACCATAGTGAAAACCTGGCAAACAGGCGCTATGTGTAGAGTCAACATCCATCATCTATCAATTCTTGTTCATTCCATGTCCATTTCATAATAAACTTCATTCATCCATCCATAATAAAACCATTGACCTTTTTGCATTTCCATTTCCCTATCTAGAATAGCTTGGAAATTTGTCAAAAATCTGTTATCCATGTTAATCATCGGCTTATCCTATGTCAAGTTATCCATGTCAATCATCAGTTTATCCTATGTCAAATTATCCAAGTCAATCATCAACTTATCCTATGTCAAGTTATCCATGTCTTGTCATCGTCATCTTATCCTATGTCAAGTTATCCATGTCAATCATCAGCTTATCCTATGTCAAGTTATCCATATCAACTTATCCCATGTCAGTCATCCATAATAACACCTCTACCGGAATGGGCGAAACTTTTTCCTTAACCTAGATCTAGGAATGGATCCTTTTCCGAGGTTCATCAACCTTCAAACAAAAACAAAAACAACAAAAATCATCAACCATCTCAAAAAAAAAAAAACACTTCACACAAAAAACAAAAACACTTCAAACAAAAACAACAACACTTCAACCAATCCATCAAATCAAGTATCTTATACATATTGTTACACTCTTGAAACTGAACTAGGCATCTTATACGAGGTGTTTTCATTTCTGAAACTAGACACCTTCATCCTTGTGTTGCTCTAGGGATATATCATTCCCCACAATGACAACACAATCATTATCAATCATCAAACCAAAACCAGAACTACATATTATCTCCTCTCAATCTTAAGGTACCTTGATCCCATGGATATGGGTATGTAGGCAGTCTAGAATATGAAGGAAGTATCCAGTACTCAGGTACATAAGATATCATCATGTCCCCTCACTTCATCCAATCCTACATCGTCATCTCCCCTCACTTCATCTTATCTTACATCATCAAACAAAACCTAGAACTACATATCATCTCATCTCAATCTTAAGGTACCTTGATCCCATGGATATGGGTATGTAGGCAATATGGAATATGAAGGAAGTTTCCAGTACTCAGGTACCTAAGACATCATCATTTCACCTATCCAAGCTCAATCACCTTGACCCACTCATCACTCTATCGAGAACCACATATTACCACATTCATCGTTCATTGCAATGTGCCTTGATCCCGTGGATACAGGGTATGTAGGTAGTCTGGAGTATGAAGGACGTATCTAGTACTCAGGCACATATGATTCATCATTCTTCACCCATCTCAATCCATTGACATTCCATCTTTCTAGTCTTCCATTTATCAAAATCCATTCACCTCGACTTGACTAACTCAAGCAGCAAAACAACAAACAAATGCATCCTTTCAAAGCAAAAGTCCTTAAACAAACCTGAAGAAAAAACACCTACTTGTAGAGCCATATGTTGTTCTACATATTGATTGCCAACATCTGCTACATCAAATCAATTGTCTTATACAGGATGTTCCATTGTCGAAACCCGACTAGGCGTCTTATACGACATGTTTCATTTCCTGAAACTAGACATTATCCTATCAACAGATCAACACCCTTTAATAGATATATCATTCCTACAATAAGGCTGTTATCTATCCTATCAATCCATGTCAAACCAATCTATCCTAAGCAACCTCTTTGGAAAGAGAATATGTTGGTTGTATGTTTACTCTGTAAGTCAGTCAATTTGCTTTTTGGTTTATCTTTTTGTTCCTTTCCTATTACTTATTCAAGACTACCTTGATTTATCTATATCTTGGTATGTTGCAATGCCTGGTATGGATTAGGGGCATAGTCATTGCTTTTGTGTGCTGTGTTTGAGGAATGATCTTTAGTATCTTTCTTAGCAGCATATTTATCTTGTGCGTGTGTTACAACCTAGCATCTTACATATTAATATACTTCTTACATTTATGTATTGAAGTTTATTTTATGTTCAAGACTATGGCTCATTCACATGTCCAACAAGGTTATATTATGTCTAAAAGATCTAAGTTCAAACCGCTTGCTTGCAGAGTCAACATCCACGCATTAGGATATTGCAGCACCTTGGTCTTTTATACATTGGTGGCAAACTATCCATGTGCTATATCAAAAATAAGGATTGCTCTTTATAAACATTTGTGAAACTATTGCAACAAGCTTATCCATTTACCCATCCATTTATCCATGGCATCATATAGATTTTCAAGCACAAATTGATCAACAGTCTTTTCTATCATTTCTCTTCTATCTCCTTTCTCCTATCTATCATCAATGTCTGCTGCATATCTGCAAAACCACGTGTTAGGCATCACATTTCATACATCTCAAAGCATCTACATCATCATGTCATATCTCATGTAATCACATGTCATTCATTTATACGCATCTATATCATCATATAAATCATCATCACATCATCATGTCATTATATATCTACATCATCATATACATCATCACATGAGTACATAATCATAAATACATGTCATCACATCCATGTCATAAAGAAATGCATCACAAAAAGAATGAACATCCATGAGCATAAAGATCATCATGTCATCATATATCATCATGAGAGGTCATCAAAAAAATACAAGTGTCCATGTCTACATCAAAAGTCCATATGTACATCCAAATATTACATCAAAAGTACATTGTGGCTATCAAGAGCCTGTAATATACATCCGATGCATGCAGACATCAATCAATATATACAAAGTGTGTCAATGATACAAAACAATTGGTACAACATATACACATATACATGCTCTAGTGTAAGCTAGTGGGTAGAGCTGCCTACCTGCTGTGATCCCTATCCTCAACCTGCACTCGGTGAAGGTCCTCCTACTGGTCCTCCTACACTGGGCTGCAGTGGTGGTCCCCTAACTGATCAAATTGATCTCCCCATCCTATGTGATGAGGAGGTCCCTGACCTACTCCGCTCTCGGAAGATAGGCTCCCACTGATCTACCGGCATCGCGCCAAAATAAAGACCTCTGTAGTACTCAGCCTCTCTACCCACTGTGAACAGCTCTCCCTAAACTCGAGTGAGCTCACTAAATAATGTCAGCTAGTATGTACCTACTATGTGGCATGCAATATCTCTCTCTCGCCTCACTCTCTACAAGGTGGCCTCCGCAGTCAAATGTAATTGTACGGCTACATCTCTCTCTACTGTCAACTGGGTGATCCACCCATCATCTGCTAGTGGTGGTGATGGTGGCACTGCCAATGCTGCCTATGTCGCTGTTGCTGCCTGTGCATGTAGTTGGGCCTGCATCTTAGCCTGTCTAGCCTCTGCCCGGGCCGCATCTCTATCTCTCCTTATCCAAACCATCCTCAGCTCCAAGTGACTCCTCCTTGCTATCTCCTCCTGCAATAATCGTTGTGCCTGCTGCAATGGTGTCTCTGCTGGCAATATAACCCATTGTCCTCCAGCCTTAGCCATCGGCACATCCGCTTAGTCTTCATCATCTCCCCAGCCTATCTTTGCACTGCAGCCTACTGTCAGGCCTGTCTCCGAGTCCTCGCCTCTTCTCCCCCAAGTGCAACTTCTTGCACAACACCAACGACTCTAGGTTTAGTCAATCTAACTAGCCTGTGTGTCTACCAGTAGGTATAATAAGCTAGAAGTGTGCCCGGGTCTTTACCCCCTGTAATCCAATCCCATATAACTGGGGCAAGTCCCCGTAAATCTGCTAAAGTTGTCTCAAGTGAAATCTCTGGCACCTAGTCATCCACCTCCCTCCGGGTCTGTGCATAAATAGCCTTGCCTATGGGCAATACCTGCAGTAAACCAAACTACCTCAATACCCTCTCTGGAAGGTATCTCTCTATAGTGTCTGTGCATCTTCCAAACAAGTATCTCAGCTACCAGTAGTATACTAGCTCCTCATGATCATCATCCCATGACTCACACTCTCTCCAGGGACACCAAACGAAGATATCCATCTCATCTAGCTACCTCCGCCAGTAGCTCACTGAACCCATCTGCCGGTGTGTAATAACACCCTCATACAGGAAAGCATAAGGCTCGCCATGATCTCAGTGACACTGAGAGATAAGCCTAATCACTGGGATGTGCTCTCAGGCCCATACCTGCAACAATGTCACACCTGCTGATCTAAACTGCTCCCTGATCTGTATACACAGTCATGCAAATCGTGATAAAGCTGACCCAACACACACGGTCCCTATGCATATCTAATCCCATGTGTGAACATCCCTGATAGTATTGTACCCCATCCAATAGATAATCCCCTGTACAGTCTATCCAGACATAAGAAACCTCCAATAAGTGAAATAATAATCCATCAAATCCGGTCACAGAGTCTCCGCACTCGAGCCCATTAGATCTCCCGGTCCTACACACCTAGGTCATCAGTCACAAACACCTCTCGCAGACTTGCCTCTCCCCACTCTGTATCATAGTCAACTCTATCACCCTGAATGGGAATCTATAGGATGCGCCAACATCCTCTAGTGTCACTGTAGCCTCCCCTGTCAGAAAGTGGAAGGAAGAGGTCTCACTATGATATCTCTCAACAATCACAATCAATAGTGCAAGGTTCGCCCTGATAGGCGTCAGATGGGCAACGTATCACAATCCCATAATCTCTAGGAAGAGCTCCTCCTCCTTGCCCAACTATATAACTAGGTTGGCAATCAGATAATGTATCTCTCGAGACTGCAACGGTGGTAAGACAATCTGCATCCAATACGACCACTTGTTAAAGATCTTGCAAAATCCAACCTGATCTTAAGTCACACATTGCAAAATACCTAAGTCAAACCTAGTCAACTCTAGTCTAAGCCTATGACACATTTTCCAAAACTAACTTAGCTCAAACTACCCTACAACCAAAAGCACTTAGATTTTTCCCAAGGTGCTTCACTGTGCGACCGAACACACTTAGCTGCCTTGCATAGGCACTTAGAAACAAATAAATGAAGGCACTTAGTTTTTGCCAGTGGCGCTTAACTGCCAAACACTAGTGTTTTGTTGCTTTGCATAGGCGCTAAGTTTTTTGGCATACCCTAAACCAAATGCGTCGAACTGTCATTGTACTACCAAGAGCACTGCGACGTCAACCAACAACGCTGTAGCACAGACTACTAAAACCAAAAGTGCTGAGTTTTAACCCAAGATGTGACACTGCGCACCAAAGGCACTGTGTCGTGCCGAAAGCGCTTCAACAGACGCCCAAGGTGGCGAGCCCGAACACCCTGCCTTTGGCAAAAATTTTGCAAAACCCTAAAAAAATGCAAACCAAGCAGGGTTTTTCGATCACTTACCACTCTTAGTGCTCCCTCTGGCATCCCATAGGTCTGCACGAGCTTTGCCCGATGCTTATGCACAAGAATTGGCATCTCTGCAATCTCTAAGATCAACCTAAGCAAAGTGAACTCAACTAAGCAAGAAGGAAAATGACTCTAACCTTTTGTGAACTCTAGGTGTGCAAATGAGGTTTGTTGACCCCTTTGACCCTATTTATAGTGTCCCGACCCTAATTCTTCCCACCACTAATCCGTCTTATCTTAATCGTCTTCCTCGTGTCAGCCTCCATCTATCCAACCTCGTCTGTTTCCAACACAATCTTCTAGTCGAACATCAACCCAGTCCTTCTGTCGCTTCCTTGTCTTTCTGCTTGAGGGGGCATCCTACGCCAGCTACACCAGGGCAGCTAGCTACACTGGGGCATCAAAATTGTATCATATCTTCAACAATCATTTTCTTTGAAACAACACTATAAATTGCATTGCATCAAAGAGGGGCAAAATGTAGACACCCAAAAATGACCATGTCATCGCACCACTTGCATTTTCATCAAATCACTTGCATTTCAACGTTAATTAAATAATCTAATTATTTAATTAATTTCATCAAATTCTTCCAAATCTCCTAAATTCGACATTAATTGAATAAATTCTGTTTATTTAATTAATTTTATCAAAATCAACTTTATTCTTCCAAAATTAAATAATTTCAATTATTTAATTAAATCATTATCATTTTTCAAAATTCAAATCCACAATCAATTGAATAAATTAATTATTTAATTAATTTATCATTCAAATCCTCTTATCTATAATTAAATAATTTCTAAATTATTTAATTAAATCAATTATTCTTCCAAATTTAAATAAATCATTAAAATTTATTTAAATTGAATCTCTCTTCTAAAAATAAAATATAATCAAATATTTTATTTATCCTTCATCATGCAAAATAAATTAAATCAATTTATTTGTTTAATTTATTTAAAATCTTCAAATCTATTCTATGTCTTCCATCATACAAAAATAATTAAATAAATTTATTTATTTAATTTGTTTTTTTATCTTCCAATTCTTCTAAAAATAAATCGTGTTCATCATGCACACAAAATTAAATAATTTATTATTTAATTTTAATCAAATCATGCAAAAATTAAATCTAAGTTGAGTTAATTGACTTAATCAATATTGTTTTTATCACCAACTCATAAATTAGAAAAAAAACATTTCTATTTTTATGAAATATAATCATATCCCATGTCTGTTCCATGTCTTTTAGCTAAATCAATCAGTTAACTCAAACAAAAATATATTTTTGTGTGACACATGTCAGGTGCACATTCATCATGAATTCTAGATTTATCTCATCCGTTGATTCCATTGAATTATCTGGACCGTTGATCGATCTTCATTGAAATCTATATAAACCCGCCTCATCTCCATAGCAAATCCTCTTCGATCATTCAGCCTTATGATCTCTTTGATCATTCAAGTTTTTGCCTCCCTACAACGCATTGAGCATACATCACATCATTGAGCACTTCTACCTTTTGAGCACAAACACAATCTACATCCACTTGTTGCAACACATGGTTTCGCAATTTATGAAACAATCCGCATTGGACCAAGATAACAATACAATCTAGGTGAAAGCTTTCATTGTTTTGTGTTATTCATTGATTATTTGGTTATTTGCTTAGATCATTATCTTAATGTTATAGGATTGAGTTGTTGATTATTTCATTGTTTTGATTATCATTCGATCTCGATTTTGTTCCTATACGCAAGAAGGAAATGGGAATCTATAAAAGAAAAGAAGTTTTAATCATTTTAGATGTAGAGAAGCCTTTGAGAAATTTTAGAGGTAGAAAAGCCTTTGATAAACTTCATGTTTGGGAGGAGAGACTCTATAATGACATTAGGGGATTGTTTTGGAGTTTATCAATTGATTTTGTGGGTGTTGGAAGTTGTAATGTCCCCTTCACATGCATGATCGAATAATTAATTAATTAATTAATTAAATTAAGTTGTCTTGAATTATCTTTTTTTATTGGCAACTTATATTTAATTAATTATTTTATTATAAAGTGATTTTTGGTCCAGAAAGCAAACACATATAAAAAGTCATTTTATGGAAAATTAAATATGATTTTTCTAGAAAGTTCCTAAGGTGGTTACAAAATGTAATTTCTAGAAAGATCTAAAGGGGTTATAAAAAGAGGCAGTGAAGAGATATTTTCATACATACATATATCATTTGGCTTTTCATATTATAAAAACCCTAGTGGTGGAATTTGAACATCTTGTTAAAAGTTTGCAGCCTAGGACAAAAACCCTATAATGTATATTGGGTTCGAAGAGGGAAGGAAGTCTCCCTAGCCAATATTTGAGGTGGATTCATACATCATTCACAATTGCACAGTTAAGGATTTGTTCTAGATTTTATATGTGTGAAGTTTTAAATTTGGCTGGATGTTGGTAATTCTCATATTTGTGTTGCATCAGTGAGATATCATTTCTAGGTTTGAGATTTATCAATAATCATTTGTAAGCAAATACAAATTTATATCAGGTATTGAATGGTACAAATACTTTTATTATATTTATGATAAATTTCATTATCGGTATTTCTAAAAATCATGAGAAATTATCATTTTTATTTAGGCCAAAGTTTAGGCACATCATATTCTAGTAGATCCATACCAAGTAATGGTACGATAGTGATGAATTTTTTTTTTAAGAAAGGGATCAAGGAAATCATGGGCTTAAGTGGGATCGCAAGCATCATAAGGGAGAGTGGACTTCCTAAAGAGATCGCAAATTTTATAATAATCATGGACTTCATCAAAGGAAAAAGGGATCGCAAGCCTTAAGGAAGGGAATTGATTCCCTTGTGGAATCTTTGTTGTTTCAAGCTAGTGCTTCCTTCTTAGGGAGAAATAAGGGAGAGCGTAGCCTTTTTAGGCCTTCTTCAAGTTTCGTATAATTTAAGAGGGTTGAGTTACTAATAAATCATATATTGATTCTGACTTGTATATGATCTCTAAAAATTTCCAGCAACAACCATAGCATCCAAATGAGGTTAGCATACTATTTAAATTTGATCAATGTATAGATAAATTTGAATAATGAGATAGTTGATTTCATAGTAAAATAGAATTATTATTCCTATTTGATCTTGTGAACACAATATTAGCTGGTACGTCTTATTTCTATTGTCATTTTGTTATCACTTGCAAATACATAAAATGGATGGGAAAAATATAGTATTCACATTTTGTCAAACATTTGTCAAAATTAAAAATAAATTGGTCTAGCACATTACAGTGCTATCAGAGTTGGTTTTCTTGCCAGCCTATTAGGAAGTTAACGATCTTACAACTTGCATATGTTGCATACTGGATTCAACAGTTGCATTTGCATGACAATATTTAGTACTTGCATATTAGTGATATTCAGTGGGTTGTGAATCATGACATTATTAAGTGAATCAGAATTGGGAAAAAAGCTATATAGAGTAGGTAAGATACTTGAACACCTGCTTCAATCCATGGATGATCTAGTTTGCATTTTGGAAGAAGTGGAGAGTTGCTTATCTATGATAGATCAGTTAGATTCTAAGATGTTGCAACATGTTGTGACTCCTTCAGTGAATTCTTTGGTTAAGCCAAATCTTATGACACCCAAATGAAGAGGTAAGACTTGCAGTTACTTGTGTTAATGAAATTGTGAGAATAATAGCTTCACATGATTCTTATAACAACACTGTAATGATGGAGATATTTCATTTGATTGTGGAAAGTTTCCAAGGTTTGGATGATATCAATAGTCCATCTTTTGCCAAGAGGGTAACAATTTTAGAAATTGTTGCAAAAATCAAATCATGTGTTATTATGTTGGATCTTGATTGTGAAGATCTTATTCTTAATATGTTTCAACATTTATTGGTTGTCGTTAGTGAGAATCATGTGGAAAATGTTATATCTTCTATGCAGACCATTATGACTTTGATTATAATGAAAGTGATGATATTTCACAACAATTATTATCTATGTTATTGGCTAGTTTGAGTCAAGAACAAAATATTTCTTCAGTTGCACATGGTTGGTTCAAAATGTTGTTAAACAATGCAAAGAAAAATTGAGGCCTTATTTGGCAATAGAGCATGAAGAAGAAGATAATGAAGCAATGTCAAAGGAAATCAGGTAGGTAATTTATGAGCTTGATAGTCTTCAAGAGGATTTTGATTTAGAGTAGTTTCCTAGATTGCAAAATTGGGACAAGGAGATTGGTCTAAACAAGCAAATGGAAATAAATTCTAATCTATTGGTGACCCACTTTTTGAAATGGATGTAGAGTTATCTTTTGATAATCTACTTTTTGTGATGAATCTTGAGACATTTCTTGATTCTAGTAACAAATCATGTGACAATAACAAGATATGGGATCCAGGTGAAGTTTTTAGACATGAGATAGAGGCTATAAGCGATACTGAATGTGGTTTTCAGCTTGCTAAAGTTTTTGGATCAACAACTAATGGCTTTCTTCACATAAGAATATGGAACCCAAGATTACCACAAGGTAATGAACACTATCATGAGTCAAGATTGGCTATGTGGAGAGTATTCTTCCTAGTGAAGAAGTCTCAAGCACCACTAGGAGATCTCTAGATGAAGTCCACATGAATATCAGAGTAGCACAACATAAGCATAAGCATAGCGGAGCTATTTTATTGTTGAGTATTCATGCAATTGGGAATGTACCATGGAGGATTATGAGTTAAAATTTCAAACTTGGTGTTGTTGTCATTCCAATAAGCCATCACATGGTTTCATTTGCATACATACAAATGGATTGCCAAGATAGACATCACTTAATAGGAGAGGGAGCCAAACTCTACATGCATCACAACATGGTTTAGCACATTGGAATGGGTCAATCAATTGGAATTGATGAGGTTAATCAACATTACTTGAGGACAAGCAATCTTGGGGAGCGAGGACTTGTAATCTCCCCTTCATAGGCATGATCAAATTAATTAATTAATTAATTAATTTAATTAAGTTGTCTTGAATTATCTTTTTTTATGGAAATTTGTATTTAATTAATTATTTTATTATAAAGTGATTTTTGGTCTAAAAAGAAAATAAAAATAAAAAGTTGCTTTATGGAAAATTAAATATGATTTTTCTAGAAAGTTCCTAAGGTGGTTACAAGATGTAATTTCGAGAAAGATCTAAAGGGGTTATAAAAAGAGGTTGTGAAGAGAGATTTTCATACATATATTTATTATTTGGATTTTCATATTCTAAAAACCCTAGTGGTGGAGTTTGAACATCTTGTTCAAAGTTTGCAACCTAGGACGAAAACCCTATGGTGGAGATTGGGTTAGGAGAAGGAAGTCTCCCTAGCCAATATTTGAGGTGGATTCATATAGGGTTCATAATTGTGGTTAAGGATTTGTTCTAGATTTTATATGTGTGAAGTATTAGATTTGGTTGAATGCTGGTAATTCTAAGATTTGTGTTGTAGCAACTGTGAGATATCATTTCTAGGTTTGAGATTTATCGATAATCATTTGCAAGAAAATATAGATTTATATTGGGTATTAAATGGTGCAAATAATTTTATTATATTTCTGATAAATTTCATTATCAGTATTTCTGAAAATCATTAGAAATTATTTATATTGCCAAGTGTGGAAGAAATTATCATATTTGTTTAGGCCAAAGTTTAGCCATGTCATATTCTAGTAGATCCGTACCAAGTAATGTACGATAGTGATGAAAATTTTATTAAGAAAAGGATCAAGAAAATCGTGAGTTTAAGTGGGATCACAAGTATCATAAGGGAGAGTGGACTTCTTAAAGAGATTTCAAGTTTTATAAGAATCATGTGTAATGTCCCCATTTTCTGAGTGATCACCTAGCGAAGTTGGCTAGTCTATCCTATTCTCGTAGCCTAAGCCAAAGGGCTAAGGGGACAACCATATTGACTAGATTTCATATTTAGTCAATTTTATTAGGGAAAATTGATCATAAGGGATGGCTTTGTATATTTTTGTGAATTTATTGGAGAAGTCAAATTAATTAAAATAATTTGCCCTAGAGACGAGCGACCAAGGAGAGAAAAGAAAAATGAAAGGAAGGAAGAAAAAGAGGGAAAATGCCTTGGAGATTTTAAGGAAAAATAAGAATAAATTAAGATAATTTCCCTTGGAGATGGACGTGATGGTAAGAGTTGTCATTGATGTCAAAAAGATGTTCGATCTTCATATGACAAGATGTCAGAGTGTCTTCAAGGGCTAATAAGCATGTATCAGTTTTGGTGGGTTGTTTGTTGATCAAGATACTTGTTAGTTAATCATCATAAGTTCAGGTGTGGTTTTGTATGGTTGTTTATAGTTGTGGATGTACCTCAAGATTGTTACAGGTTGTTTGGTTCATGTTTACCATAAAGAGAGATGATTTCTTGATCTTGGTATGACAAAGTTCACATGCTTCAGTAATGCAAGAACAATTCAGATCAGGAGTTGAGTTGAATTCTTTGTTGTTTCCTTCAGTGATGTTGATCATGTTAATCATGTTAATAGGAGTTGTTTATTGAATCACTCTTGTCACTGAAGTTGTTGATTGATTGATCATTGAGTTGTTGTTGGGTCTTCATTGCTACATTTGACATGACAAGGTTCTGTGAGGAGATTGTGTTTCTGCAATGATATTGTTGAAGAGACTTGTTCTTGTTTGTGTAGGTGTTATTTGTAAGGGATCATTATCTGAATATTCAAAGTGATGAATATTTTCACAAAGTTGATGTTTGATGGTCATATCATATTGCATATTGGTGCTTCATGTTCCTAAATCTTTATTGAGTGAAAAGGGATCTTCATGTTTGATTGAAGTCTTAAAGACAAATTTTTTCACATCTTTTATGACTGTATTTGACAGTCTTACTTTATGTTATGTTTGTTTGGTGACCGGGTTGTGCAGGTTAAGGATGACTTAAGTCATCACTTATGGGTTTTGGCATCATATGACAACCGGCCCCATTAAATTATTTACTTGTTACACCGGTTGCTTCTTTATGTGCGGTGGGCGCCCTTTTAAAATCAACGGGTCTATTTGAAAGATCGGTGGGCGGTAAAACATTGATCAATGACTATGTTTTAAAATGCGACCTCCTTTCACGGGAATGCACTTTGAAGTGCTCGGGACTGTCAAAAGGTTTGGACTTCACAGGTTAAGGAGTTTTTGAAGAAAGGGATTTGATTCTATGAAGTGTTTATAACATCCCAAAAGGTGTTCGAATGCTTTATGAAAAACCTTCAAACATTTTAAGAGGAGCATTGTTTATATTAGATCCTGATTACTATGAAGATTAAAAAGACTTTGTTTTAAAGAGGAGTCCATGATTTATGGGAGTTTGATTTTCTAAGGCATCAAAATAAAATATGAAGATATGGTTTTTAGAAAAGCATAGAATATGCTTGGAGCCCGAGATTTAAGCCACTTATGGCTTTGTTTATTTTAGAAACTTTACTTTTTTAATCCTATTTTATTGGGAGCTCTTAATGTCTTTCATATGATTTAGAATAGAATGAAGATTATATGCCATTTTTGCAAGAAGCCTTTTGATTTTTTTTGGGGGCAGTTTATTAAAAGATTTATTCTATTTTTCCATCAAGGTAAGAGAAGACAAGGAGGGCAAATTTTATTAATACAGATGGATTGGTGTTTGAAGATTGATTTTCTTGAGAAGATAAAGTGCAGGAGCAAAATGATTTTTGAAAAGATTTTTTTGAAAGATTTTTATACAGGTGGTCACATGAAGATCATGCTTCAATTTTTGACAGAGAATATAAAAGATGCAGAATGATTTTTCTTGAGAAGAGGATCAATTTTTGAAAGAGATTTTATTCTCTCTCACAAGGGCAGATTCAAAATACATTATTTAAGATTTCATAATATTGTAAATTAAATTGTTCTTCTTGCAGATAGATTTTTTATTGTGCAGATATTATTTTTGTGAGATGTTTGCAAAGAAAAAGAAAATGAAAAGACAATTGAAGAGAATCAACGTATCAAAGATTTTTATTTTTCTCACAAGGGCAAATTGGATAAATATTTTTTATAGAAGATTTTCTTTGGCATAGAAGATGAAGGAACAAAATATTTTTATCAATTATTTTGTGAGCAGAGCATTGGATGAAGATATTAGTTTGAAGATAATATTTACAGAGAAGAGGATATGAAAAGATTTTTTTTAAAGACATTGAAGAAAATATGAAGAGGATTTTTGCAGAGGAAAGGAATATGAAAAGATATTCAAAATTTGTATATAATGGTTTAAAGTACATTGACAGGGTGAGTGTGTGGAATGAGATACAGAAATGAAGACATTTCCTAATAAATCCTTTTGAAGAGAAAAGAATAATGATAAGCTTATACTGAGTTTGTAATGCAGAGATAATTAAATGAAATTGTTATGCAGTGTTGTTGAGTGTATCCAGATGTCAGATTGTTTTTGAATAGAATGGGCATTTGACAGACATATGTTTTGTATTGAATGGAAACAGAGTGTCCCTCTAAACTTGTTTATTACTTCCAGTGAAGATTCAGTGTGCCAGTGAGGCCTTGTTTTAGCCAGTGAGGCTTGTAGGTCAGTGAGACCTATTTGTTTACCAGTGAGGTATATTACTGTTGGAAGTGGGTGCTTCTGTTTGGTATTGGAGTTGGTGCTCCTAGATACAATTTGTATTGCCAGTGAGGCATGTTTTTCAGTTAAGCCAGTGAGGCAATTCTGGAGTGGTTTTTCTACCCCTGGAGGGTTTTCCACTCGTGCAATTCTTGTGTCTTGATCTTCTCTCTATGGATATATGTTTTACTCATGAGTTTTTGTTTTTCATTCTCAGTTATGTGCACATGTATGTGAGAAATCAATGATAGCTCTCTCTCCTTGTACTCTGCAAGTTAAAGTTTGTAAAAAGTTTAGAAATTTCACACAACACTGATTCACCCCCCCTCTCAGTGTTGTCCTTGACTCCTATAGGACGACCTAATTTAAGATCAAAAACATGATGTATGAGATGCCTAAGTGGTTCGCCCCACTTGGAGATTGGAAAGAAAAAATAAGAAAAATAAAATACCTTGTCTAGGTTGGCTAAGGAGGAAGAAAGAAAAATAAAATAAAATATTTTTATTGTGTTTTGGGTGCCTAGCATGAGGTCGGCCCTATGAGAGGAAAAAAAAAGGAAATAAAATAAGATTTTAAGAGAAGGTCGGCCAGCTTGAGGAGGGAGAAGAATTGAGTAAAAATACAAGGTCATTTGGAGGCATTTTCATCATCATTCACATTCATATTTTCTCTTGAGTTTCATACTTTTGGCTGTAATATTGCTAGACTTCATTCCAAGGATGAAAACCCTTAGGAATGTGGTGAGTTGGACGAAACCCTAGCTCATCCTTGTGGAGGATTCATCACGGAGTCCTAATTGTGCTTCATTGGCGACATTTGGAGGGGAAGAACTTCATTGTATAATCAGATTTGTAGATTAGTTTTGGAATAGCATCTTGGTGGCATTTTGGAGCATCTTGCATTAGGGTTTTACCCTACCTTGAGCACCACACTTGGGAAAATTTGGAGTGCTCATCTTTGAGGGCATTTTTCACTTGTTTGGAGGGTGATTTGGAGCAACAAACCCTAGGCATACCTCTTGGAGTATTCGCCCAGCTAGGGTTGATCATTTGCCTTCTATTTTGCACGTATTTGGTATGTACAATCATACATTATATGTCTGATATGTAGTGCAGAAATTATGGGCATTGTTTGGCATGGTTGTGCCCTAGAATCCATTGTAAAAATCATATCAAAACTTTTAGTTTGTAGCACCAAAGTTTTATTCAGAAAATTAGACTTGGTTGTTGCATTTGGATGCCCTACATTGTGTATTTCATGGTGTGATTCATGTTTGTTATGAATATCAACTTGTAGAATCATTTCCCATGATTATTTGTCATGTTTGGGCATATATATGTTCCTTGTAATTGAATGTTTCTAATCAGAAAATAAAATCAGAATTTAGGGTTTTGAGAAGAAAACTAAAGTGTAGAAAATTAGGGCAGAATTCATAAATTTATTTTTAGAATTTTAGGGTAGATCCCATTGGGTATATTATAGTGGTATCAGAGCTTTGATCTTGCTAGCCTGGAGGGTTTTATATCTATGTTTTGCATTGGTGATCATCTAATGTTGATGTATGAATCCTGAAGATAAAGAATTTATCACATACAGGGAGAAGGCAACGACTTGTTGATATAGGTTTTGAAGAAGAAGAAGTCGACATGGGTGATAGAAGTATTGAGGAACCGAGCATGAAGGATATCCTCTGAGACCTTGCTAGAGGACAACACCATCTAGTGCAAATGATGTCTCAACTTATGCAGAATAACATGCACACTAATGGAGGCAATGGAAGCAATGGACATAATGGCAATAATGATGCTAGCACTTCTAGAAATAATGGTAGCACTCCTATTCATGCATCTCATGCATATGTGGTTAGGCCTCTCATGCCTACCTTCTTGGATCAACATAGAGCTCCAGAGAATGATCTGCATATTGCAGGTGAGACCTTTGATGACTACATAAGACAATGGTTAGCATTGAGTGAAGAATGTCGTGACGCCTTGCCATGGAATGGTTTTTGCAATATTAAGTATAGAAATAGAGATAGACCTAGAGGAGAAAGAGGCAACAATAATAATCATGACTTGCAAAGGAAATTGGATAAGATGAACATCATTCCTTTTGATTGTTTGGGTAAGATCACGACACGAGCATGGATCTAGAAATTGGACAACTACTTCACATTGAGCCCTATGTTGGAGAAAGATGCCATTCAGCTTGCTACACTACATTTGGAAGGAGATGCTCTTGATTGGTGGTATAATAGTATGGTGACTCAAGGGCATAACCTTGTTACTACTTATGTTGATTTCTCACAGAGATTGATTGATATATTTGATGATTCAAATCTGGAGCAGTTCTTCAGAGAGTTGGTACAACTCAAGCATGAGTTTGTGGACACATACATCTCTAAGTTTAGAAGCTTTCCATGTTGGTTCCTAATGTTTCAAAGACTAGATTGACCTATCTTTTCATTGAGGGTCTTGAGGAGCCACTTCGTGGATGGCTGAAAGCCCTAGATTCACCATATTTAAGAGAAGCCATTAAGAGGGCTCGAGGCATGAAATTTTCAGTGCCATCCAAGTCCAAGTTTCAGAGTAAGCCTTTCTCTTCATCTAGAAAAGACCCAAAGAAGAATTTTCAGAAGGATTGGCCTAAGAAGACAACACCAAACTTAGAGGCAAAAAATGAGTTAAGGAGAAAGAAGCTTTGCTTCTCATGCAAAGAGCCTTGGGAGCCCAGTCATAGATTCCTGGGGAAAGGCAAGGCATACTACATTGAGGTCACTTTTGATGTTGATGAGGAGATTCCAGACACTAGCTCAGATAGTGATAAGAAAGAGCACCGTTGGAGCTTGATGACATGGCACAAGGTACAATTTCTTTCCTATCAGGTGTTCCTAAGTACCATCCTTTTAGGGTAAGAGGAATTGTGAAGGGACAAATAATATATTGTTTGGTGGATAGTGATGCAACACATAATTTCATTGATGAGGGATTTGTGGTCAAGAGAGGACTACATGTAGAAGATTTTCCTTGATTCAATGTCATGTTGGTAGATGGATTCAAGATGAGTTGCACAAGAAAGATCTCACAGTTTAGCATTCAATTGGACAACTATACATTTAATGATGAGTTCTATGTAGTTGGGATTGGTGAGACAGAGATTGTTTTGGGAATCCAATGGCTACAATCACTTGGTAGATACATTCAGGATTTCCAAAAGATGGAGCTTGAGTTCACATCCAAGGGTAAGCAAATAATATTGAAGGCAATAAACAATGGTACACCAAAGGACGTGACAACCAAGAGGATGGAGGTTTGGATCAGCCTTGGCACAAACATCATCCTAGTGACACATGTGATTTTCAGTTGGATACATCTCCTGGGTCAACACTTGTTGATTAGCATCCAACCATGGAGAAAGAGGTGCTTACGATCTATGAAGACATCACAAAAAGGTATGAGGCAAATTCTAATTTTCTAATTAAGAACAATAGTGCTTTACCTTCACATGATCATGAGATAGATGACTTGCATGAGGATGATAGTGGTAAGAGACCTTGCCTTGTTGACACTCAAGATTTGGTGGTTAAGCATGAGGTAATAGTTGTGGATCCAAGCCACAAACAGTCTGATTTTGTGCATCATAGCATAAAGGATGTGAAGAGGACTCAAAGCATGTGTGATGGGTGGCTAAGGAGAGATAGGGAAGCCAAGTTGTTGGCTTCCCAAGAAAACAACATCTATAGAAGGTTAAGGAATAATGCAGTCACATAGATCATGAGAGGCAATAGAGAGACATTTCTTCGATCCCTATTTCTCCCAAGGGAAGAAGCTATGGAGGTTGAACATGTGTGGAATGAACCCCTTTTGGTAGTAAGACATCAGAAGTAATCAGATTTGCATGAGAGGTATGATTCTGAAATGTCTATTTGTGCAAATGATCTTCATCATAAGGTTAGTGAGTCACACCATTTGGAGAGCCCATTGAAGGCTCAAGTCATGGCTAAGGAGGAGGTAGTTGTGCATACACTTTGTGGACCAGCAAATTGTTGGCAATATGTGTTGTCATTGATGTCAACACTTAGAGTGAGGTCAGCACTCAATTTGTGATGATGATATACCAGTGTAGTAACATAGATGTAGTGAGATGTAGTGATGTTCTTGACGTTCATGGTTGGTTGCTAATGTTCATGTTGGATGTCATGCCCTGATCAGTGTCAAGTCAAGTTGTTTTGAGCATGCTCGTGGTCAGCAAAGATGATTTCATAATGAAATATTAAGATGGGAATTAGAAACACTAAGATGAATGATGAAATATTAAGATGGGAATTAGAAGCACTAAGATGAATGATGATACATTAATATGGGAATTAGAAGCTATGTTGAGGATGAGAAGATGTTGTTGATGACTTATGGCATGTTGTATGATCCTTCCTATTGTTCCTAAGGATGTATGTGCAGTTATATGAAGGTTTTGGCCTTTGGAAGTTGGTGAAGGCTTCTGCTACAGAGAATTGCCTGAAAGACTGCCTAGTAAAATGCTCCACATTCCTCCGCATTTGAAGATATGGTCATGTGGTTCAGAAGTTAAGTTCAGTATGATGTAAAGGTGCTAAATCCAAAGTTTTAGATCATTTGTCCCTCCGCAGTGAAAGTTATGAGAGACAGAGTTCTGGTCTGTGCTCTGGCAGAATCAAGTGATGATGAAGACTGTTTGGAATGTCCGCATTCCTCTACAATGATAGATATGGTTGTGTGGTTTTGAGGATATGTTCATAGTAGTGTATGAGTGCATCCATATGAGTTTCAGGTGTTTTGGAGGTCCGCAATCTTAGTTTTCAAATGACAGTTGTGATAAAGATAGTTATGGATGCCTAGTTGTTCTTAGGACATATGCCAATGATGTGCGCCAACTTGTTGTGGCATGAAATGGTACATTGACTGATGGAAGATGGTCCTAATGATCATGTGTTGTCTCCAGTTGCTCCGCAAGGTGTTTTCCTGCTCTCTCCAGAACTGGCTAAGGTCCAGAATGATGATATTGCCAGGCTATGCCTCTGTCTGGCCGACTGAAGAATGTTGAAGGTATGTGCCACAATGTTGTTGTTGTGCAGAGTTCAAGGAATGTTTAGAGATGTTGTGTAGGTCTTGCTGACTCATCTGGAAGAAGTGCAAGCAATGTTTAATCTCTCATGAGTATCACCAATTTGAAATGACCGTTGTGCTACAAGCTTCATGTGTTCTTGCTTAAGGGTGACCTAATTCAAATTTGTGAAGCATGCGAGTGTTATTCCTTGAAGAATGATGCTAGGAAGGATGTTTAGGACTAGACTAAGCATGTATTTGGATCCGTAAGGTGTGTGTTTCCTTTTGGAGTAGTATGTTGTTCATGATAGGGCTTGCCCTATGCATGTTTCATGTTGTGATCTTTGGCCGACTTGTAAAATGTAATATTCTTGTTGTATTGGCTGACTTGCAATGAAATCAATGTAATGTCATGTATATATTGTAATCCTAGTTGGTCTAGGTGAGGTATGATTGCGAAATGAAAATATGAAAGTGTGATGAGCAGAGTATGAATGTCATATGTATTGTGATGTACGACTGAAGGAGAACGAGCAGAAGTGTTATAGGCTGTCCTGATTCATCTTGAAGACATTTTTGTGGTAGGAGGGAAGTGAAGAGTGTGCCTAATTGATCCAATCATCAGAAGGAGCAGAATTGCAAACATCAAAGGTGTGTGCTTCAATGCCAGTTTTCAGATAGTAGAAGGACTATCATACTGTAATCATTTCTGAGTTCATTCTCAGTTCAGGGAGTAGTTGCTTCCTTGGGAATGACCCTAAAACAAAGTTTGCAAGGAGTTCTAGCTTCCTTGGGAGTGAACCTAAAACAAAGTCTTCAAGGAGTAGTAGCTTCCTTCGGTTGTAGCTCTAAAACAAAGTCAACATGGAGTAGTTGCTTCCTTGGGTTGTAGCCCTAAAACAAAGTTGTAATTTTGAGCTTCATATATTGTGAGTTAATCCTCATCGTGGTTTTTCCCTTTTTGGGTTTTCCACGTATATCTGGTGTTATGTGTTGATGTGCACTGTATTGATCTTTCATGTTTATGTTGATACTGTAATGCATAAGTTTTAATTTGCTCTAGAGGATTTGAAGTTATTTAGATACTGATTCACCCCCCTCTTAGTATCCTGATGTGTTTAACACAAATAATGATATGTATGCATGTGTAGAAGAAAATATTTGTGATTTAGATTTGGTTGGGAGTCTAACCATCCTTGGAGAGATCAATGAGTCTACTTGTGTTTTGACACTACACCATCATGATGATGATTCTTTGATGGAGCATAAGGTTATCCTATTTTCAGGACTTGAGGTATGGGAAGATGATGACATGGAGGTATTTGATTTTGAGTGGCATGTGCTTGTAGATGTTGGGTTTCAACTAGACTATAGTCCAAGGCATGGAGATGAGCATGAGAACAGAAAATTTTCAGCCCTAATCCATTGTTTTTTAGCTCACACATTGTTGGTTGATGGTTGTTCTATTTTGCTTATCATGGAGTTTTCAGGTTATACATTGATGATGCCAACTGTTTGGATGGATTGGAGTGTTTGGGATTGCCACTCTAGTGTTGGGGGCTTGCATGATGATGAGGTCCTATCATCTTATGACAGCAGAGGCATTCGTGACTCCATCAGAGGTCTGATTTTCAGTTTTCTTAGTGTTGTTTTGATTTATATCAATAGCCTAGGGTGGATTGGCATATTAGTCTATGCACTTGTGACAGACATTTTTCACATCCATATGAGATCATTCAGAGTTAGATGGATAATTGGTGATGATAACACGATGAGAGACATCTGTCTCTTCACTTTCAGCTGGTGTGATGGTATGATAATTTGGGATCTAGGTATTGGTGTGATTGTTACACTACTTCACAAGGATCTTGGTGAGTTGCTTCACAAATTTTGGTTTAGTATTGTTTGTATCAGAGTGGAGCAGCAAAAGGTTTGATGCAAGTGGTTGTGCTTTAGAGCTCATATCATATATCACTTGGTGGGCATGAAACTCTTTAGGGCTTTGGATATGTATGATGCTTTGTCTTTGATAGACTTAACATTTATGGACAGTGAAGCCTTCGAAGGGAGAGAGTTGATGAAACATGTGGTTGATGATTTGGCATTCTTGTTCCTACAGCTACACAGGTAGATTGCATGGAGGAACAAAATTTCAAAATTTGGGGGATGGAGCCAAATTGCGTTCGAGTGTGTATGGCTAGTTTTGTCTCATTGCTGGCCACCAGAACTCACTTTGCATATCATTCTTCATATTCACAATAGGAGATGCAGCCATAGGGTGAGGAGCAGGGTGATCACAAAATACTTGATTGGATGGAGATACTTGCCACTTGAGGATGTTTTGCAGTATCCGGTTTGCAATTGCTTGTGGGCAAGCAATTCCGAGAAGGGAGGACTGTAATGTCCCCAATTTTTGAGTGATCACCTAGTGGAGTTGGCTAGCCTATCATGTTCTAGTAGGCTAAGATGGAGGGCTAAGGGGACAACCTAATTGACTAGATTTCATATTTAGTCAATTTTATTAGGGCAAATTGATCATAAGGTATGGCTTTGTATATTTTTGTGAATTTATTGGAGAAATCAAATTAATTAAAATAATTTTCCCTAGAGATGAGTGATCAAGGAGAGAAAAGAAAAATGAAAGGAAGGAAGAAAAAGAGGGAAAATGCCTTGGCGTTTTTGAGGAAAAAATAAAAATAAATTAAGATAATTTCCCTTGGAGATGGACGACCTAATTTAAGATCAAAAACATGATGTATGAGATGCCTAAGTGGTTCGCCCCACTTGGAGATTGGAAAGAAAAAATAAGAAAAATAAAATACCTTGTCTAGGTCAGCCAAGGAGGAAGAAAGAAAAATAAAATAAAATATTTTTATTGTGTTTTGGGCACCTAGCATGAGGTCGGCCAGCTTGAGGAGGGAGAAGAATCGTGTATAAATACAAGGTCATTTGGAGGCATTTTCATCATCATTCACATTCATATTTTCTCTTGAGTTTCATACTCTTTGGCTGCAATATTGCTAGCCTTCATTCTAAGGACGAAAACCCTTAGGAATGTGGTGAGTTAGACGAAACCCTAGCTCATCCTTGTGGAGGATTCATCACGGAGTCCTAATTGTGCTTCATTGGTGACATTTGGAGGAGAAGAACTTCATTGCATAATCAGATTTGTAGATCAGTTTTGGAACAACACCTTGGTGGCATTTAGGAGCATCTTGCATTAGGGTTTTACCCTACCTTGAGTGCCACACTTGGGTAGATTTGGAGCGCTCATCTTTGAGGGCATTTTTCACTTGTTTGGAGGGCAATTCGGAGCAGCAAACCCTAGGTGCACCTCTTGGAGAATTCGCCCAGCTAGGGTTGATCATTTGCCTTCTATTTTGCATGTATTTGGTATGTACAATCATACATTATAAGTCTGATTTGTAGTGCAGAAGTTCTGGGCATTGTTTGGCATGTTTGTGCCCTAGAATCCATTGTAAAAATTAGATCAGAACTTTCAGTTTGTAGCAGCAGAGTTTTATTCAGAAAATCAGACTTGGTTGTTGTATTTGGATGCCCTACATTGTGTATTTCATGGTGTAATTCATGTTTGTTATGAATATCAACTTGTAGAATCATTTGCCATGATTATTTGTCATGTTTGGGCATATATATGTTCATTGTAATTGAATGTTTGTAATCAGAAAATAAAACCAGAATTTAGGGTTTTGAGCAGAAAACTAAAGTGCAGAAAATTAGGGCAGAATTCAGAAATTTATTTTCAGAATTTTAGGGCAGATCTCATTGGGGATATTACATCATGGACTTCATCAAAGGAAAAATGGATCGCAAGCTTTAAATAAAGGAATCAATTCCCTCGTGGAATATTTGTTGTTTCTAGATAGCACTTCCTTCTTAGGGAGAAATAAGGGAGAGCGCAACCTTTTTGGGCCTTCTTCAAGTTCCGTACAATTTAAGACGGCTGAGTTACTATTAAATCAGATATTAATTCTGATTTCTATATGATCTCTGAAAATTTCCAGTAGCAACCATAGCATCTAAATGAATTTAGCATACTATTTAAATTTGATCAATGTATGGTTAAATGTTTCCAATGCCGAAATAATGAATTGAATCAGAAATTTCTGAATAATGCAATAGCTGATTTCATAGTAAAATAGAATTATTATTCCTATTTGATCTTGTGAACACAATATGAGCTGGTACATCTTATTTCTATTGTCATTTTGTTATCACTTGCAAATACATAAAATGGATGGGAAAATATAGTGTTGGCATTTCATCAAACATTTGTCATTATTAGAAAAAATTGGTCCGGCACATTACAGAAGTATCCACCATGTCTAAGGGCACATGGAGGAGTCACAAGAGGTTATTATAATTACTCTTTTCCTCAACATGAAATTGAGGAGTGTTGGGCTCAGATCATTCTCATTACATTTTGGATCTTTGGTATGTGAACCTTTACCTAACTACAATTATGTTCTTTCTATTAGTTAATTATTCTTTTATTGTATTTCAGGTGCATCTTGAACCATACTCACTACATTTTGTGACAAAGGATTCTTAGTTTTCTTCATAGTTAAATAGGAATCATTGTGAGTTTGATTGTTGAATATCTATTTACCATTGTAAACCTTTACCTAACTACAATTATGTTCTTTCTAATAGTTACTTATTCTTTTCTCACATTTCAAATGCATCTTGAAGCATACTCACACTACGTTTTGTGACATAGGATTCCTAGTTTTCTTCATAGTTCAATAGGATTCATTGCGAGTTTGACTGTTGAATATCCATACTATTGATAGGCATATACATAGGATCTAGTAAATATATACATAGGTTTAGGGCTAACAGGTTCCTTGTAAGTCTAGTTCTTAGATACCCATTTCATTGATGCACATAAAAATAATAATACAATATATACATATTATATGCATATACTTTGAATCTAGGGGTTCAATTTCACTTGAGTTTTCCTTTCATGGTTGTTTCCCCCAAGATTTGAGTGGAAGAAATGAGAGTTTCTCTATTTAGGGGGCAAGCAATTGCTATATGGCCATAGTCATGAAAGTTGATACAAGGGAATACAACATTCATGTAGTCTAGCTGTCAATCCTATTGGTTTCCTTTGAATTGAAATGCGGTTTCTCTAGAAGGTCATTTTAACAAAAACAATTGTACAAAAAAGATGTATCTATGATTAGTCCTATATTCCACAGATATGAATCTTCCAAGCATGTTGCTTATATATTTCAGTGTTCATTTTCCCTAGAAGAAGACTAGTATGTTGGGAAGTTCCACTTGTAAGAGAGAGAGGTGAGAAGATAACTAAGGGTTGAAAATTTGAAAAACTATGATTGAATGGATTGTCCACAATTGCCCCCAAATCATTTTCTATCTTTAAGAATGTCGAGTTTCTCCTATGTCCTCTTAAGTTTCACAATGAAGAGTTAGTGGAGATTAGAATAACTAAAGTTCATTCTAGCATTGCAAGCCCAACTTTCTAAAGTCTTTGCCCCTTTAAAATCTAGTACAACCTTCACTACACCCATCACATTGTTGGGGAAGTGACAAGATGAGGTTGAGAGTGTTGCTAGGTGCACTTTCTTTGTGGATGAAGAGTCTATTCATAACTTTGTTAGATTATTCTATATTGTTTCAAACTCATTATGGCTCATTATTGCACCCTTATTTGCACTTTCATTAATTCACTCTCTACCTCAAAATGATCATTTTAGCCTAAAGGTTCATTTCTATGATTAGTTAGAAGAGGTTAAATTTTTAAAGCATAAAAGATACTAAAACCAAGAAGTGTAGCCACGAGGAGATAGGGTATATACTTTTGAATGTGATAATGGTCACAATATATGTTTTAACTTCTATATACATTAATTTTCTAATATATAATCTAGCCAATGTAGCTTTTGTTAGAATTATTTACCATGATGATTTTCTTGAATGATAAAGATAAATTATATTAGAAACATTGAATGATGTTGCTAATATGGGTTGAACTGCATCATAATGCTCAATCAAAACCCATCATGTAACTTATGAGTAAGAAATTAGGTGTCCATGAGAATTATTTGTTTGTTAGAGCATTGTTTGGAAGTTATGACTTTGCTCTTAAAGTATGTTTTGGAATACAATAGATCAATCCTACTCTTATAACTTTGAAGAAATATTTATCCTATTTTTGAAACCCTCTATAATCAAATGAGATTAAATTCACTTGAAAAAATACTTAATAATTATATAAATTGAGTCAAAGCACATAATCATTTGTGTTCAAGAGTTATTTTATCTACAGTTATAAATTTCTTCTTTATAGTAGTGCCTATTTTAGGTGAACTAAATTTTAAAAGTAATAGGATTCTATTAATAATAGAAAAGACAAAATTCTCACAAAAAATTCAAGAAAATGTCGGCCATCGAGCCCATGAATAAATAGAGTTATAAGACTCCATTGGTGTTCACAATGTAGTGTCAACTTGAACAAGGCAAACAAATCCATTTTAAGGGATGTTTAATAAACATGGACTCAAAATGAAATACCCTAAGTGACTATACAAAGAGTGAATATCTTAAAATCCTAGTACCAGTGTAACTCATGCTTGTTTATTGTGGCAATAAATTAATGAGAACTTGATGGTTGATAGATTGGTGATCTAAAGGTTGAGATTATTGGACTTGCTTTTAATGAAGAAAAGGTGTGGTGCGATAAGAAATTCAAGATTATGAGCTTAAAATAATGTGTTAAACCTAAGGATGCCTAAACCTAGACTTGTGTGTGATCTCAACATTCTTTGTAGGTCACCACTTCACCACAATGGGTGGTAGTCAATGAGGAACTATTTGGGAAAATATTACATTGCAAAGGGTTGCGTAACTACTTTGAATTTTACAAAAGCCATAAATCCATATATGCACCTTGACTCCCTTGGAAATATATATGTATGTAGCTTGGATAAACAAAGGAGGTTCTCAAACTCAAGTTTGAGTGAGGTTGGTGAGTTTTACCAAAACAAAACTTGTCAACTTTTTAAATTTAGAAACTTTACATGAAATTGTAAACCAAATATGATGTATGATAAATATGGTACTAAAAAGAATACCGTTTGGATTTGTTTACTTCCTCAAGGCTTTAGACTAAATTCTAAGGTGGGACACAGATTGAATTTCACTTATTTTCTTGAAAGACAAAGACCTCAGTGCATTTCTAGTAGAAATATGTAGTCTCTTGAGTGAACAAACATGGACCTATAAGGCCCAAGTTTGCATGTTTTTTTTCCATAACACTATTGCCTATCTCATTAGACAAAGGAGGAGCCTGTATGGTTATTGTTGTCCTATTTTGCTCCCTAGCCAAATAGCCCAAATCCATGAAATCTTTGTGTTTTCCCCTTTAGAAATGCAAGGAAAAACATCCTAAATTGACTAAGTCCAAAAATCTTGAGTTTCTCCTTGTGTTTTTAACCTTTTCAGAGTTTCACAGTTTGGAGTTCTCCTCTTCGTCATACCATCCTAGTCGGCTCCGAACTCCGCTTTGTTCCTTGCAAAAATCCTCTAAGTGTTCAAAGTTCGTTGGATGTCAGGGGTTGGACCTCCTTTCTTCCTTCCTTCCTTCCTTTTCTTTTGGAAGGAGAAAGGCAGAAGGCCCGAAGTCTGACCTCCAACTCTTTCCCTTTGAAAATAATTCTAAGTGTAAGGCATTCTGCCATTCCATTGAGCCTTTTGGGGGGACCCATGTCAGGCTTGCAGAACCGCGGAATAAAGCCACGTGGCAAAGTTTGACATTTGATCATCCAAGCGACTTGATGGGTGCCACGTGGTCTACTTTGTGGCATTCTACCATTCAGCAGAACATTTCAACAAAGTTTTGTCTATAGCTGTGAAACCGCGGGAAGCTGCCAAGTGGTTGTGATGTCATCTGGTTTAACTTTTACTGAGGAAGGCCTGAAGTCTAAGTTTCGCTTCTTTTCCTTCAAAATATTCTAAGTGGTTCAGACTTCGGTGCTCGGACCTTTTTTCTTCCCTCTTCCTTTCTTTGGAAGACGGAAGATGGAAGGCTCGAGGCCCGAACTCTGTTGAAACTTTCAAAAAATGGCTAAGTCTTTAGACTTTCAGGGCTTTGACTTTCTTTCTTCTTCCTTCTCTGGGAAGGCGGAAGGCTCAAGGCCCAAAGTCTGCCGATATTGTGATCTTTCTTTGTATAGCAGGACTTGGAAGGCGGAAGGCCTGAGGCCCGATCTCCGATGGCTTCCGCGATCTTCATAAACGAAGGAAAAAGAGGCAAAATCAAAGGATCTGCTATGGTTAATCATAATGAAATCTTGTTGATAAGGCAGAGTACATGCCAGAATTGAAAGTCAAACATCCACCTCTAGCTAGAATTTGTTGTTGGACATTTATTGTTGCAGGTGGGAGATCAGATGCAAAATTTTCAACGCAACTATTTGTTTCTTAGCTACGTCAGAGAATATATTTTCCACATTTATGTCAAAGACAAAACAAATGTATCCAGGCATTCCTTTGCAGAAATATCTTCTGACAAGCCCATAGGACGAATTTATTACAGCATGGGCAATAGTTCTTTCTTGTTGAACACTCTTTCCCTCTTCCATGGCTGCTACAGTGATTTGTAAAAGATATATATGCATGTAAAAAAGATGTATTTCTGTTGGTTGGTCGCTGGGTCATTATTGAAACTAGAGTGCTTGATGCTTGATCTTGACCTCATGATATTTCCCAGAACCAAATGAATCTGATTGATTATGTCCTCTTCAGGACCTCTCCATCTTCATTTCTAGTTCAACTATGAGGGGAAACTTATCATTCTGTGTCTTTCCGATCTGTATTTAGCTTTTCTATCTTTGTAATGACTGTTTAGCCTCTGTGATTAATACATGCAATTAATTCTTCCTCTCTCATTTTCTTTTACACTGCGTCTGTTTGAATGTTGCTCATTTATTCCATGGATAAAACAATCCCTCTATAAGTTCAACATTTAGTTTTGGTCTTTGTTAAAGATTAGATGAGTCTGTGTTAGTTTATTCAACCTTTCAAATCACTACTGTGTTATTTCAGCTCCAACTAAACATACTAAATCTTGATGTATCACCTTTCCCTTTCTGTATTCCTTCTCTCCCTTTTCCCTGGTGATCATTAGCATAGGTTTAGTTGATTTCTTTGGACCTTAAGTCCATAAAGAGGAATCAGCCTTCTCTGGAGGTTTGATCTCATTTGCAAGGTCCCACACCTTGAGGTTAGTCCCATTGTGTCATTGGAATGCTTGAGCAGGCTTCAAACAGGGTGCAATTTCACATGACAACAGTTTCTGACATGCCTGGTGGGACTAGTATGATGAGCTTTATCATCCATTGAAGGATTTGGCATGTTCTTCTGTCATGATTCGATGATTTCCAATTAAAGATTGGAAATATTCATCTCATTAATTCCTTACTCTAAAAATATTAGAAGTTAGCTTATTTCCTTACATGAATAGAAGATGACAAAATAGGAATAAGACAAAAACAATGATGAGGTGGCACTAAAGACAAAAGGTATTAAACAAATAAGAATTAAAACAAAGCATTTTTTAAGACTTCCGCCTCATGGGCGCCAATGATAATAAGGCAACTAATTAGTAATTGAGTTCACAATTATGAAGAGATGGAAAGCTTCAAACAAGGCGACTTTTGAAAGAGACACCCCATTCGGGGCTTTAAAAAGACCGTGAGATGAATCTCAAAGGATCGATCATTGATTTGAAGAAAACACACTGTCCATAGAGGTCTTCGAATATATAATCAAGGAGTATTTTGCTTTATATCTGCCAGCAACAGTCAAAGGGAATAATAATTTATGCAGATCAAACTATAAGAGAGACATCATACTAATTGTTTCCAGTTACAGTAGAGATTTGACATATAAAGGATTATGAATTTGCCAGTGGAGGTGTCAAATAGCCCCTTGGATATCCACTACTTATAAAGTTTGCATAAATCTAAATACATAATATAGTCAGCAGTCCTTGATTTAGAAAGAAAAATAATTTATCAACCATCATAACACCAATAACATTCAATCTGCCTTAAGAAGACAAGTTGGTCTGCAAAAGAAATTCAAGATTTTGCTATTTCATCTGGAATTTAGAATATCCTCCAGCGCCACGATTTCCAGGTATGATGCATTATTAGTTTGAATTACATGTTATCTCTGCATATAAAATCAACATATCATTTGTGTCAAAAAGTTGATTGATATGGCATCGTTGCATCCAGACTGTGCATATGATAAAAATAGATAAATATAGATGTTAATCACAAACGACTCTGTTGATACCGTTGCATACATGTTTGAATCGATAAACTCAGAAAGTTGTCATGATCGTTATATATTAGTTATGAATATCTATGCATTGTAGATAGGAATCTAAAAATAATATAATCTAAAATACATAGACTTAGCATATCATTATAACTATTACCGATGATATATGGTTGCCTATGCATTTTCTTCAATGTATGAGTCTAACATATATATAGTATGAAATTTATATTTTTAACATGTATCTTTGCTACATTATGACTGATCCAATAATATGATGAGCATTAAGAAGTGAAATTCTCATAATGAAATGTTAGTTATTATATGAAGTAAAACATATTACTTGTTGAACCATGTGAGCAATTAGAATAATGGAATTAATCTATTAACTCCATATGAGAGGTGTGATCATGAGGATGAATGATTAGCCAACCATGGGTATGTTTTGGCCCTTGTCTCAGCTGGTGCAATGGCACCCCTCGAGGCAAGTGGATTTGGCCTTTGGTCACAGCTGGTGAAGAAGTCACCCCTCGTGCCACAGGATTATTATATAGTGGCCTTGGTTACAGCTGGTGAAGAAGTCACCCCTCGTACCAAGGAATATCATAGTGGCCTTGGTTACAGCTGGTGAAGAAGTCACCCCTCGTACCAAGGAATATCATAGTGGCCTTGGTTACAGATGGTGAAGAAGTCACCCCTCGTACCAAGGAATATCATAGTGGCCTTGACTCAGCTAGTGAGTATTCACCCCTCGAGTCAAAGGATAAAATAATGGACCCATGATGGTAAGCGGCATAAGGCATCCTGTCACCTCCTCTCACATGGAATTAATGATTAATGCATGGATCCAAATATGATGGATAATGATGAGAACAGTGAAATGTATAATGATGTGATCATAAGAGTATAACCCTATAGGGGCAATGTGATTATGTAATTTGGATATTTCTTGAATATATTATAATAAGTGGAAATTCAAAGATAGACTAGTGTACTAATGTTCTCTTTTACAAGTTGAAATTATTTGCAAGGTTGCAAAATTTTTGGCTTGCTAGAAGGGGACATTACAAGTGGTATCAGAGCATCAACCTACCATCCTGTGAAGAAATTTAATGCAACACTATACAAGACAAACAACCTGTAACAACAGCAACAACATGGAAATGAACAATGAGGTAAGAGCATTCATGGAAATGACCACTAAAGCAATGATGGACCAAAATGAAAGAATCACTAAAGCCATGATGGAGCAAAGTGAAAAGACAACACAAATGTTTCTTGAGGCACTCCAAAAGGTGGGAAACACTATGGATCATCCTAAGACTCACTCAACAAATGGAAGGGAAGTAGGATCTAATCACTATTAAAACAGCCATACTTCATCAAACCCAAGAATTCCTATACCATCCTTCCTGAAGAGGAAATATCAAGAACGGAAGAGTTCGCTCCCAACTCAATGAGCACGAATGATATTGTAAGAGCATATGCAAGCTTGGAACCCGAATTGAGGAGAGTAGTATCATTCAATGACTATAGCAACTCAAGAAGGAATGAATTGGCAAGAAAGGAAAGAGGACCCATCAACAAAGATTTGAAGCAAAAAGCCAACAAGGTGAACCTTCCAAATTTTGATGGAACTAATACGATCACCCCTCATGCATGGCTTCAAAAGTTGAATGACTACTTCCTACTTAGCCCAATGACCGAGAGGGATGCACTTCAATTTGCCATCTTGCACTTGGAAGGACTAGCCTATGAATGGTGGCATAATGGGAAACATACTCAAGGACATGAATCCATTACATCCTATGCTAAATTTTCCAAGAAGTTCATCAAGAAATTTGAGAGACGACATCCACAACAAGACTTCAAGGACTTGACCCTAGTAAGACAAAGATGCATCGTGGATGAGTATGTAAATGAATTTGAGAAGATAGTTATTCAAGTTACTGGAATTGAAGATGAAAGATTAACATTTCTATTTATTGAGGGCTTGGACGAGAGATTGAGAGGACTAGTGGGAGCACTTAAACCCACCTCTTTAGATGATGCCATTGAAATGGCCATCCAACTAGAGAAGAGAAAAACCCCTTAATCTTTCACTAAATCCCTCCATAAGAAAGGAAATCTTGATAAAGATCCATGCCATAAATGTGGAGAACCATCGAAACCGGGACATGTATTGATGCAGAGGTTAGAGGGAGATAGAGCAATTTCAATGAGTTTGACAAAGCCTAGACTTATGGCTCACATGGGGTTTGACATCAAACATCCAATCTCTTCAAGACAGACATGTTGAGGGCTTTTTGACACCATGAGGGACCTGTCCAAACCATCTACTAAGGTCTCATGCCTGCACACATGGCACTTCCCTCACAAACCTGGTCTAACTCCTTGTAGCCCTATTTCCAGGTCTGACAGAAGATTATTTTCAACCAGGACACTTTCAAGGGAAAATGAATATGGTTTGAGATACCCTTTTCAAGCATTGACAACATACCAAAAACTCCCTATGGGTTCCTTAAGGACATTTACCATTTCCTTCATGACATGCCTAATTGGAAGAGCCCTAATTAGCCCTAAATTACAAAGAGACTATCCTTCAAAGGGCTCACAGAAACTTCTGAACCATCTAGACACTTCAAACACATTGCAAAAACACAAATTTTGAGGTCATTTGGGTTTCACAGTCAACTGTGATGAATTTCAACAAGACTGTTCCCTTGGCTGCACTTAACACATGGGTCTTGTTAGGTGTTTAATTGGCAATCTCCACCAAACTCAATCCTCTGCTCTAAAGACCTTTACAACATATGAAAGAAAACATAAACAATGCCATTCCACTAATTTTGGAAGATCAAACCAGTGGAATGGGGTAGAAATGCATGGTTTTATGCCAAAACCCTAAGGTAGGGTTTATCAACCCGTTCTCAAAAAAATGCCTAGATCTCTGCTATAGAATTATTTCAAGAACCCAAATAAGATGCAAAGTAATCTTAACTCACCCATCTATCATGCCATCATCATGAGGATCTGTAATTGTTCTGTACAAAAGAATGGTGCAGGATGAAATAGGAAATTACACAAAAAATGAGCAGAAAATTGAGATTTCTTTGTTTATTCTTCTTCAAACTTCATCCACACCAACAATGATGATGCTCATGGCTTTTCAAGCATGTGGTTGACCTTGACAATTGATTGGGAGGTAGTTTGAGATCGGTGGGAGGCCAAAACTGCTCTGCAACCACCAAACTGTCCTGTTTTGTCACTTAGTGCAACTACATTTTGTTTACAAGATGGATTATCCTTTGACAAGGTGTTCAAACTTCTTGAATGTGACTCCTATATGCCATGAATGGCTACAAAACATGAGACATCCTATGAAAAACATGAGACTTCTCCTATGACTGTCACTTGTGTGTTTGCAACCATTGCACCATGGCCATACATCAGTGTCAAGTCACTATGAAATCAACATGAAATGGTCCAATGGACCTTATTACATCAATAAAACATAAGACAACTTAAAAAGACAAGACAAAGATCTTCTTGAGCTCTAGGTGCTCCTGTACCATACTCCCGAGGGTGGAAAAGAACTCAAGTCCCTTGAGGAACCAGATCAGCAACAATAGTACCATGCTTGAAAATATCCTCCTCACTCATCCAAGTGGCATCTTCAGCAGGTAGGCCACTCCATTTGACAAGGTACTCTTTGTAGGTTTTCTTCCTAGTCTTCTTGATCACTTTGGTGTCCAATATGCTCTCCAACTTCAATGGTTGGCTAGGTGGTAGATCCTTAACCCACTCTTCATCTCCTTTTGCTGTCAGACCTGCATCTGGACCTGCAACATTATCACCTTTGTAGGGAAACAAATCTGAAACAATGAAGATTGGGGATATAGCCAAGCCTTGGGGAAGTTCAATCTCATAGGCATTAGGACCAAATTTGTGCACAATCTGGCAAGGACCAATCTTCTTCATGAGGAGTTTTGTTGGCTACCCCTTTGGAAGTCTCTCTTTCTTCAAATGTGCCATCACCAAGTCCCCTACCTTATACTGCACATCTCTCTTCCTCTCATTGGCTTTCTCCTTGTACTTTTCTGTATTCTTTTGAAGAGTCTCTCTCACTCTATCATGGATGTTCTTCATGGCCAATGCAAAGTCTTCTCCTTGAGCACTCCTCTCCAATCCGTGTAGATCCCTTAGTTCTAGAATCCCTCTTGGATGAATCCCATAGACAACCTCAAAAGGACTTCTCCCTGTGCTTCTATTGGTGGAATCATTATAAGCAAACTCTGCTTAAGGGATGATCATATCCCATGTCTCTCCATGCTATTTTGTGAGACATCTAAGAAGGTTTCCCAATGACCTATTCACCACCTCAGTTTGGCCATCAGTCTGAGGGTGATAGGCAGAAGTAAATGACAATTGAGTGCCCAACTTCTTCCACAAAGTACACCAAAAGTGGCCCACAAACTTATGATCCCTGTCAGTCACAATGTTTAGAGGCAAACCATGTATCATAACAATTTCTTTGAAGAATAACCCAGCAATATGGGAAGCATCATTGGTACATTTACATGGCAAAAAGTGAGCCATCTTACTAAACCTATCCACCACAACAAAGATGCTATCAAAACCTCTTTGAGTCCTAGGAAGACCCAAAACAAAATCCATGCTAATACTCTCCCATGGCCTATTAGGAATAGGGAGTGGTTGATATAAACCTGCCTTGGATGATGTTCCCTTAGCCCTTTGGCATATGCTGCAACCTTCAACAAGTTTTCTGACATCTGATTGCAACTTTGGCCAAAAGTAGAACCTTTTCACCTATTCTAGTGTTTTATCAAGCCCAAAGTGGCCCCCTAGACTGCCACAATGCTTTTCTTTTATGATGTTCTCCCTCATGGAACCCTAGGAACACACAATTGGATCCCTTTGAACAACAACCCCTGCTGCAACAGAAATTCAGAGAAATCAGTATGATAAGAATCAGAAAACTGAGTGCAAACCTCATATATCTCCTTGAAATCTTCATCATCCTTATACATTTGCTTGAGGGAATCAATCCCCACACTTTGCAACTGAATTTGTTGAACCATGCATACCCTCCTACTCAATGCATCTGTCACTTTATTGGCCTACCCCTTCTTGTGCTTGATGGAAAAAGTGTAGGCTTGAAGTTGTTCAACCCACTTCATGTGCTTGTGACTAAGTTTCTCCTGTGAATTCAGAAAACTAAGAGCATGGTTGTCAGTACAAACAATGAATTCTTTAGGCAAAAGGTAATGCCTCCATTTCTTCAAGGCTTGTACCATTGCATACAACTCCAAATCGTATGTAGAGTACTTCCTTTTAGCATCATTGAGTTTCTCACTAAAGAAAGCCACCGGTCTGCCTTCTTGACTCAAGACAGCCCCTATGGTAAGGTTACTAGCATCACATTCCACCGTGAACAACTTATTAAAATTAGGCAAAATGAGAATGGGCTGTTGTGCTACTTTCTTTTTTAGATATTCAAAAGATTCATTTACTACCTTGGTCCAAGAAAACTTACATTTTTGTCCTCCCTTGATTGTATCTAGGATGGGTGCACATATGTGACTGAAACCTTTGATGAATTTTCTATAGAATGTTGCCAAAGCATTTGGCCATGACAAAATAGCCTCCACCTTTACTGGATCCATCTTCAAACTACCCTTGGAGATCACAAAACCAAGGTAGGTAAGTTCTTCCTTCATGAAGACAATCTTCTCCATATTGATCATCAATTTTTCATCATGCACCTTCTTCAAAACTAGGTTCAAGTGTTGCAAATGCTCTTCCTTTGTCCTACTAAACACAAGAATATTATCAATATATACCACAACAAATTTGCCAATGAAGTCTTTCAATACTTCATTCATGAGGTGCATGAATGTACTTGGAGCATTGGATAGGCCAAATGGCATCACCAACCACTCATAGAGACCCTCATTTGTCTTGAAGGCAGTCTTCCATTCATCTCCTTGCCTTATCCTAATTTGATGATACCCACTCTTGAGATCAATCTTGGAAAAATAACGAGCCCCTCCCAAACAATCCATTAGATCTTCAATCCTAGGCATAGGGAACCTATATCTTGTGGTAATCTTATTGACTGCCCTAGAATCCGTACAAAGTCTCCACTTACCATCCTTTTTAGGGGCTAGGACTGTTGGGACAACACATGGACTAAGACTCTTTCTCACCAAGCCCTTATCCAACAACTCTTGCACTTGCTTGGCAATCTCCTCATTTTGAGATGGGCTCATCTTGTAGGCTGGTTTGTTTGGCAATGTAGACCGTGGTATGAAGTCAATCTGATGGCTTATGTCCCTAATAGGTGGCAATGTATTAGGCATCTCCTCCACCATGATACCCTTGTACTTTTCTAACAACTGCTGCACCTCCTTGGGGACTTCTTCCTTACTATGACTATGCAAATCAGGACTGTTTTGAGGCTTCAAAATCAGAGCATACCCTTGGGTTCCTTCCTCCTTTAGGGTGCTAAGAAACTCTCTCCCACTCACTACCATGACACTTGACCCAATGTTTTTATCCACACTCTCATCCGGTAAAGGATCCATCTTATATTTCTTACCACTCTTGGTTATGATGAAGGAGTTTGTCTTCCCATCATGTTTGGATTGCACATCATACTACCAAGGACATCCTAACAGCAAATGACAAGCATCCATGGGGATTATATCACACAATATCTTATCCCTATACTCCCCTATCTCAAATTCTACCCAAGATTGTTCATCCACTAAGACCTGCTGCCCCTTATTCAACCATGACACTTTGTAGGGGTTAGCATGAGGTAGTCTTTTCAATTTCAATTTGTCTACCATCTCTATAGAAACCAAATTCTCAGTGGAACCTGAATCAACAATTACCTTACATATCTTACCATAGGCCTTGCATGTGGTTTTGAACAATGTCTTCCTTTGAGGGGGTTCTTGTGTTTGAGGCACCTTCAACATGGTTCTCCTCATCATCAAGCTTTCTCCATCATGGACTGGGGCTGCACTTCCAATTGGGGAATTGACACTTTGGTAATCATCCTCTTGAATCAACTGGTTCCTTCTCTCCTCCATGAGAGCTTGAGGATTTCTCAGGACACTTGTTCATGGTGTGCCCTACTTGGTTGTAGTTGAAGCATCTCCCTATGAAGACACTAGGACCTCTGCCTGGTCCACCGAATCTACCCCTTCCATTGGGTCTCCTTCCTCTAAAGCCTCCTCTTGAACCTGAGTCTCCACTCTGCTCTTGTGGACTAGGCTCACCTTGATTTCTCTGAAACTGATTTCTTCCCCCAAAACTTCCTCTACCTCTGAAATTTCTTCCCCCTCTACCTCTGTTTTGCTACTCACCTTTCCTCTTCAACTTCTCTTCAGCTCTAAGTACCATTTGAAAACACTTGTCCACTATCTCAGGGGTCAAGATGCTAATCTCATCTTGACTACTGAACTTCAGCCCATTGATATACCTTGCAACTTTTCCTTTCTCATCTTCTACATGCCCACATCTGAGAGTAAGTTTGTGAAACTCTTCAGTGTAGGTGGACACATCCATGTCCCTTTGTTTTAGGTTCTGCATCTTCTTGTAGATCTGCACCTCATAATCTGCTGGTAGGAACTGAGATTTGATCTTCTCCACCATCCTGCTCCAAGAGGTGATCATGCTTCTCCCACTCCTCACCCTTTCACCTTGGGTATAGTTCCACCATGTGAGTGCAGCACCTTTCAATTTTGTTTTGGCAAACTTCACTCTCTTGTTCTCAGGTACCTCCTTGTATTCAAAATAATTGTTCAAGGCTCAATCCACTCCATAACCTCATTAGCATCCATCTTCCCACTAAACATTGGGATCTCCATCTAGGCCTCTTAAGAGTCTTTGCCTATTGACTTGATGGCTTCAAGGAAATATTTCAGATATGCAGGTATCTCTGTCTCTTGCCTTTGGGGTTCTTCTTCATCTTCCCCTGTCTCCTCTTCTTCATCAGAATCCTCCTCTAACCTCTTCCCTTTCCTCATTGCCTTTAGTTCAGCCTTGAGTGCTTCCTTGACTCCGGTCTTGATCTTTTCTTCCATCTCTTGGAACTTCTTAACCACCTCTGTGGTCATCCCTTTTGGAGGCATGATGCTAGCCTCTCCTTCACTCTCTTCTGCTAACATACACCAAAATTTCCTTACAACCAAGGTAGAACCTTTTGTGGCTCTGATACCAATATGATGCAGAGGTTAGAGGGAGATAGAGCAATTTCAATGAGTTTGACAAAGCCTAGACTTATGGCTGACATGGGGTTTCACATCAAACATCCAATCTCTTCAAGATAGACATGTTGAGGGCTTTTTGACACCGTGAGGGACCTGTCCAAACCATCTACTAAGGTCTCATGCCTGCACACATGGCACTTCCTTCACAAACTTGGTCCAACTCCTTGTAGCCCTATTTCAAGGTCTAACAGAAGATTATTTTCAACCAAGACACTTTCAAGGGCAAATGAATATGGTTTGAGATACCCTTTTCAGGCATTGACAATATACCAAAAACTCACTATGGGTTCCTTAAGTACATTTACCATTTCCTTTATGACAGGCCTAATTAGAAGAGCCCCAATTAGCCCTAAATTACAAAGCGACTATCCTTCAAAGGGCTCACAGAAACCTCTGAACCATCTAGACACTTCAAACACATTGCAAAAACATAGATTTCGAGATCATTTGGGTTTCACAGTCGACTGTGATGAATTTCAACAAGACTGTTCCCTTGGTTGCACCTAACACATGGGTCTTGTTAGGTGTTTAATTGGCACTCTCCACCAAACTCAATCCTCTGCCCTGAAGACCTTTACAACATATGAAAGAAAACATAAACAATGCCATTCCACTACTTTTGGAAGATCAAACCAGTGGAATGGGGTAGAAATGTGTGGTTTTATGCCAAAACCCTAAGGTAGGGTTTATCAACCCATTCTCAGAAAAATGCCTAGATCTCTGCTATAGAATTGTTTCAAGAACCCAAATAAGATGCAAGTAATCTTAACTCACCCCTCTATCATGCCAACATCATGAGGATCTGCAATTGTTCCGTACAGTAGAATGGTATGGGCTGAAACAGGTAATTACACATAAAATGAGCAAAAAATTGAGATTTCTTTGTTTATTCTTCTTCAAACTTCATCCACACCAACAATGATCATGCTCATGGCTTTTCAAGCATGTGGTTGACCTTGACAACTGATTGGGAGGTAGTTTGAGATAGGTGGGAGGCCAAAATTGCTCTGCAACCACCAAACTGCCATGTTTTGTCACTTAGTGCAACTACATTTTGTTTACAAGATGGATTATCCTTTGACAAGGTGTTCAAACTTCCTGAATGTGACTCCTATATGCCATGGATGGCTACAAAACATGAGACACATCCTATGAAAAACATGAGACTTCTCCTATGACTGTCACTTGTGTGTTTGCAACCATTGCACCATGGCCATACATCAGTGTCAAGTCACTATGAAATCAACATGAAATGGTCCAATGGACCCTATTACATCAAAAAAACATAAGACAACACAAAAAGACAAGACAAAGATCTTCTTGAGCTCTAGGTGCTCCTACACCATGTATGCCTAAAGAATGAAAATGGACACGGGAAACCATATCTTCCTTACAAGGATCGTAAAGAACTAAAAGTAAAGGGCCTTTGTTTTGATTACAGAGAAGCATGGAACCCCGGACACAAGTGTAAAAACCTCGCAAAAGGAAACACGTGTTTTAGATGTAATGAGAAATGGGAAGCCGGACATAAATGTGGAAAAAGATCTCTAGCACACAATATAGAAATCATACTTGACAAAGAAATTCAGGAAGAAAGTGAGGCAACTTCAAATAAAAGAAGGAAAGAAAATTGATCTTAAAATCTAGTATCCCGAAGAAATTGGGATTGCTTGAGGACAAGCAATCTCAAGAGGGGAGGCTTGTCATGATTCGATGATTTCCAAGTAAAGATTGGAAATATTCATCTCATTAATTCCTTACTCTAAAAATATTAGAAGTTAGCTTATTTCCTTACATGAATAGAAGATGACAAAATAGGAATAAGACAAAAACAATGATGAGGTGGCACTAAAGACAAAAGGTATTAAACAAATAAGAATTAAAACAAAGCATTTTTGAAGACTTTCGCCTCATGGGTGCTGATGATAATAAGGCAACTAATTAGTAATTGAGTTTGCAGTTATGAAGAGATGGAAAGCTTCAAACAAGGTGACATTTGAAAGAGACACCCCATTCGGGGCTTTAAAAAGACCGTGAGATGAATCTCAAAGGATCGATCATTGATTTGAAGAAAACACTCTGTCCATAGAGGTCTTCGAATATATAATCAAGGAGTTTTCTACTTTATATCTGCCAGCAACAGTCAAAGGGAATAATAATTTATGCAGATCGAACTATAAGAGAGACATCATACTAATTCCAGTTACAGTAGAGATTTGAGATATAAAGGATTATGAATTTTCCAGCGGAGGTGTCAAATAGCCCCTTGGATATCTACTACTTATAAAGTTTGCATAAATCTAAATACATAATATAATCAACAGTCTTCGATTTAGAAAGAAAAATAATTTATCAACCATCATAACACCAATAGCATTCGATCTACCTTAAGAATACAAGTTGGTCTACAAAAGAAATTCAAGAGTTTGCTATTTCATCTGGAATTCAGAATATCCTCCAGCACCACGATTTCTAGGTATGATGCATTGTTAGTCTAAATTACATGTTATCTCTGCATATAAAATCAACATATCATTTGTGTCAAAAAGTTGATTGATATGACATCATTGCATCCAGACTGTGCATATGATAAAAATAGATAAATATAGCTATTAATCACAAACGGCTCTATTGATACCATTGCATACATGTTTGAATCGATAAACTCATAAAGTTGTCATGATTGTTATATATTAGTTATGAATATCTATGCATTGTAGATAGGAAATTGAAAATAATATAATCTGAAATACATAGACTTAGCATATCATTATAACTGCTGCCGATGATATATGGTTGCCTATGCATTTTCTTCAATGTATGAGTCTAACATATATATAGTAGGAGATTTATATTTTTAACATGTATCTTTGCTACATTATGACTGATCCAATAATACGATGAGCATTAAGAAGTGAAATTCTCATAATGAAATGTTAGTTATTAGATGAAGTAAAACATATTACTTGTTGAACCATGTGAGCAATTAGAATAATGGAATTAATCCATTAACTCCATATGAGAGGTGTGATCATGAGGATGAATGATTAGCCAACCATGGGTATGTTTTGGCCCTTGTCTCAGCTAGTGCAATGGCACCCCTTGAGGCAAGTGGATTTGGCCTTTGGTCGCAGTTGGTGAAGAAGCCGCCCCTCGTGCCAAAGGATTATTATATAGTGGCCTTGGTTACAGTTGGTGAAGAAGTCACCCCTCGTACCAAGGAACATCATAGTGGCCTTGACTCAGTTGGTGAGTATTCACCCCTCGAGTCAAAGGATAAAATAGTGGACCCATGATGGTAAGTGGCATAAGGCATCCTATCACCTCCTCTCACATGCAATTAATGATTAATGCATGGATCCAAATATGATGGATAATGATGAGAAGAGTGAAATGTATAATGATGTGATCATAAGAGTATAACCCTATAGGGGCAATGTGATTATGTAATTTGAATATTTCTTGTATATATTATAATAAGTGGAAATTCAAAGATAGACTAGTGTACTAATGTTCTCTTTTACAAGTTGAAATTGTTTGCAAGGTTGCAAAAATTTTGACTTGCTAGAAGGGGACATTACATCTTCATTGCACTTTTCCATTTAGGGCAGTTTTCACAAACACCATGGTGACTTTGCTTAACAAATCCACTGGTGAAAGCAACCCAAGTGCTTAAATATTCATCAAAGATCAAAGTTCAATGATACTTTTGGTCTTTTCCAGCTTTCAGGAGCATCTCAAATCACCTGGCGACTCTCTTTTGGTATGTTTCTAGTCTCCAAAAGTAGACTTGTTACCCTTGTTTTCAATGAATATTTTGAGACATCTCTGATTTTCAATGCTTTAGTATGTCAAGCTATTATGGAAGTCATGGTCTTTTCCCTCCATCAAGAATAGGCTTCCATATTGGTGCAGGAGCACCTCGGGATTCTAAGAATCTGAAGATTCCTTGCATTTCTATTATGTCCAAGTGTCATATTGTAAGGCTTTCGAGCCATATTGAAAAAACTATATACGTGTCATTGAGTTTGTAACCAAACTGTTTGAAAGAATTGTAATCATTTGGCAAAGGTGGTTGTAGGCGATTAGCCTTCCATCTTGTAACTGCCAACGTGTGTGAGTCTTTAAAATAGTTGAGTTTGCATTCGTAGATAGACAGAGAAAAAAAGAGAAGAAGAATAGATTGTATGTATAATTTTTGAGGAAGGAATAAATTTTATGTTTCTAGTCTAATTACAAGAACATCGATTTGGAGTCATTCCACTGGTTAAGATTTCTTCAAAATCAGTGGAATGACCTCCGTAGTGTTAGTTTATTTATGTTCTATTAAATTTTAGTTGTTTCTGTGGGTGCTGTTTGGTTACAGTTGGTGCAAAGGAGGTTGTTGGCATAAGGTTATGTTTATGCAAATTGTGAATATATCGCAAATGTATGTGAAGACATTTTGTATGAATCCTGCAAAGTAATGGATGTATGAAGGTTAGTGCATCAGTGCATCGACCGAAGGTGAAGTTTGGAGATAAGTATATCGGCTTGTATGGACAACACTTGTTAAACATATCAGGTGAGTGTCATTTTGTGTATATCCCGCAATTGTATGTCGCAGATAGTGTGTGTGTATATCACAATGGTATGTGAGATCATTCTGTGTGTATCCGTCATTTGTATATCGGGGGGTTCTATGTCGTCTATGTATGTTGCGAATATGCATTGTCAATATGCATTGGTGTAGATGCAAGTGATGACCGGTTGTATAGGTCAAAATAGAAGGAGATACAAGGGGATACCGGCGATAGAAGGTCAGGTAATATATATACAAAGCCGAAGTCTCATGTTTATGCATATTGGTAGGAGATTGGGTATTGGTGAGCGAGGAGAAAGTTTGGCTGAAGGTAGGAGGTCTGAGCAATGGAAGTCAACGGGTTAAGGTTCATCAGAATGACTGTTGGGATCGGTGGAAGAATTTTTGAAGTGGCCGATAAGGTAGGTCAGGCTGACAAGGAAGGAGAGGACTAGTTCGGTGAGACAATAGAGATATCTTGCTGATATTGACAGAAATAGCTATTTTGTGGGTTTTCTGCTGACCACTCTGCGTCAAAGTGGTATCAAAGCTGGTGAAAGATTTGGGTGGTGTGGATTTGATTCCTGTCACTGAGAATGCAGGTAAAGAACTAAAGAAAAGCTGAAGAATTGTGTTGGTGACCATTATTTTGTGTTGCTAAGTTGTTTGGTTGCAGGTGCTTGTTCCAACTAGCTGTAGAAGGAGGTTTCTGAGGTTGTGTATGGGCAGACAAGATGAGGTCTGTCATGACCATTCTCCAATAGAGATTAAGCTGGATAAGGATGCAAAGAGAGGCCACTGAGGAGAGAGTGGTAGGTGCATCACCAGAATCTGCTGTTGGGTAAGATGGATGGTTTGGTGAGTTGGTGTTGTGAAGCAGTAGAGAGATGGATACCTGACTGGAGAAGCACTTGATATTGCAGCCTGAAGAGTACTCCACTGATGGGAGTAGAAGGAGCCTGAAGATGCTCTGAAATGATGGTAGTTTGAATTTTGTTGGTTGGTTGGTCACCATTCCATTGATCTGAAGATTAGAAGCCTGAAGCTGAGGAGACTGAAGATAAAGCCAGAAGAGATACAGAAAAAAAGGTTTTGTTGCAGGTACATTTCCAAGGGACTTGGAAATCTTTGTTGATTGGTTGTATGGTGCAGGAGCACCTCAGGATTCTAAGAATCTGAAGATTCCTTGCATTTCTATTATGTCCAAGTGTCATATTGTAAGGCTTTCGAGCCATATTGAAAAAACTGTATACGTGTCATTGAGTTTGTAACCGAACTATTTGAAAGAATTGTAATCATTTGGCAAAGGTGGTTGTAGGCGGTTCGCCTTCCATCTTGTAACTGCCAATGTGTGTGAGTCTTTAAAATAGTTGAGTCTGTATTCATAGATAGACAGGGAAGAAAAGAGAAGAAGAATAGATTGTATGTATAATTTCTGAGGAAGGAATAAATTTTATGTTTCTGGTCTAATTACAAGAACATCAAATTGGAGTCATTCCACTAGTTAAGATTTCTTCGAAATCAGTGGAATGACCTCCGTAGTGTTAGTTTATTTCTGTTCTATTAAATTTTAGTTGTTTCTGTGGGTGTTGTTTGGTTACAGTTGGTACAAAAGGAGGTTGTCATCATAAGGTTATGTTTATGCAAATTGTGAATATATCGCAAATGTATGTGAAGACATTTTGTATGAATCCTGCAAAGTAATGGATGTATGAGGGTTAGTGCATCAGTGCATCGACCGAAGGTGAAGTGTGGAGATAAGTATATCAGCTTGTATGGACAACAATCGTTAAACATATCGGGTGAGTGTTATTTTGTGTATATAACACAATTATATGTCGCAGACAGTGTGTGTATATCACAATGGTATGTGAGATCATTCTGTGTATCCGTCATTTGTATATCTGGGGGTTGTATGTCGTCTATGTATGTTGCGAATATGCATTGGTGTAGATGCAAGTGATGACCGGTTGTATAGGTCAAAACGGAAGGAGATACAAGGGGATACCGGCGATAGAAGGTCAGGTAATGTATATACAAAGCCAAAGTCTTATGTTTATGCATATCGGAAGGAGATTGGGTATCGGTGAGCGAGGAGAAAGTTTGGCCGAAGGTAGGAGGTCTAAGCGATGGAAGTCAACGGGTTAAGGTTCATCAGAATGACTGTTGGGATCGGTGGAAGAATTTCTGAAGTGGCCGATAAGGTAGGTCAGGCCGACAAGGAAGGAGAGGACTAGTTCGGTGAGACAATAGAGATATCTTGTCGATATTGACAGAAATAGCTATTTTGTGGGTTTTCTGTTGACCACTCTGCGTCACATATACCCATCATAACATTCACACCACTGTCATGGCCTTGCCAAGAAACAAAACATTTTTGGCCTTCAATGGTGGAAGCCCTCTCGACCTTGCATATTATGATGACATCGCAATTCCAGCTCTGAGGGCTATTCCCTTTTTCACTAGTGAAAATTCCACTACACCCACTGAGCACATCCAAGACATTACCAATGTATGCTCCGTTCACAATGTTACCCAAGACAATGTCGTGGTAAGGCTCCTTGCTTCTTCCTTGAAAGGAAAAGCTTTCTAGTGGTACACGGGGTTACCTGCAAATTCAATTCATGAATGGGATGAGTTAGGAGATAGGCTCTATCTGCATTTTGAAGATAACGGTGATCATTTGTCCCGGATAGAGCAACTGGCCACTATTAAAAGGGCTCCCTATGAATTCATGGTGGATTTTAATTTCAGATTTCAAAAGACTTGGTATTGAATTCCACCATTGGTGAGGCCTTCCCCTAATGCTATCTTCTTGTATTATTTGAGATCCCTGAACAATGATATCACTGTCATGATCCAGTCTCTAGGAGGGGATGTGTTACCTGATGCCTATGAGGTAGCTATTAGGGCATAAAACTATCTAATTCTAGCTAGAAAGATTGCCCTCAGGCCTCCAATGCCATTATTTCCAGAAGCCCCAATCTTTCAACCAATTATAGCACCGATTCCTATAGCTAACATGTCATACCAAGTTCCTAATCAACCCTATCAGCTTAGTGAGCAACTTTGTCAGGGGAACAATCAAAGACAAAATCAACTAAGCAATGTTAGGCCCTTGAACCCCATAAACTCAGCTGCCACAAGTAAATCAAGCGTGCTTGTTCCAATTCAAAACAACCTGACTCAAGGTTATGAGTGGCGCCATCCATGCAATCCATCAGCAATCCCAAAACAACAGATTGGATCTAGTCAGCGAGCTATGGTGGAACAAAGCAAATGCAGGCTAAATGTGTGTTTTTGAATTAGCAAGTGTTTGATGCTGCCCTGTTTCATGAACTCCCTGGTTACATTGAAAATGAAGAAGACAGGGAGGTGACAATGGATACGCAACAACATAGGGGCAGTGAAAATGATGGAAGATTGTTGCAGGTTGAGGCCCAACATGACAGTGAGATTCCAGCCCATGAAGAAGAGCATATGAGTAGTCCTATACTGAAGAGTGTAGAGGACTTGGAGGAGGCTCATTTATGGGATGAGATTGATGTTTTTAAATCAAACCTGGATAGTAAATCAATGCCTCTAGATGAGGTAAATCCTGAGCCATTTGAGTAGATTGAGGAGGCAATCATTCCTCCAATTAATATACAATGATCAAAGCATTCAGACCAGCATCAAGAGAAGAAATAGAGCAGAGGCATGAGATCAACTCTGTTGATTTTCATGTCATTTCAAGGGGATGCCCTATTAGGCATTTGGCCCAGCTGGGGACCTATCATGAAGAGTCACCTCTTGTCATGCTCACTCCTGAGCATGAAGTTGAGCATCAAAATAAGTGGGATCAGCCCATTTATCCACTTCCAGGCAGTTGCATAATCAATCAATTCAAGTGGGTAAGTGAGTTTGTCATCATTCTGGGGGAAGTGTTTTGTCAATTTGTCATATGCCCATCCCTCCCCCACCTCCTGTTAACTGAGCACAAGCATGTAAAACATTGTAAATTGTTGAGAAAGGGTAGTTATTTTGAAGAACCAGTTAGTGGCTTTGTTTAAGGTCAGTTCTAGTTGGTTAGTTTAGGTTTATGTAGTTTCATTTTTGTTTTAGGCTTCCCTTCCTCTAAGTGCTTTTGCACAGGCAGCATTCTCATTAAGATATTGTTTGTCTTGTTGTGTGTTTTTGTGTTCTCTAGGGTAGTGTTCAATATTGTGTTGGTCTAGCCAACCCCTGTTCTTGTTGCTGTGTCCTTTGACTCTATGCCTAATGAATGCTTAAGGCCACTGGTTCCCTTTTGTTTAGCAGGAAAACACCCCTGTGAAGTCACCAAAATATTGTCCTATTTTGCTTCCCAACCAAATAGCCCAAATCCATGAAATCTCTAAGTGTTTTCCCCTTTAGAAATGCAAGGAAAAACATCCTAAATTGACTAAGTCCAAAAATCTTGAGTTTTTCCTTGTGTTTTTAACCTTTTCAAAGTTTTGGAGTTCGGAGTTCTCCTCTTCGTCATACCATCCTAATCGGCTCCGAACTCTGCTTTGTTCCTTGTAAAAATCCTCTAAGTGTTCAAAGTTCGTCAGATGTCGGGGGTTGGACCTCCTTTCTTTCTTCCTTCCTTTTCTTTTGGAAGGAGAAAGGCGGAAGGCTCGAAGTCCGAGCTCCGACTCTTTCCCTTTGAAAATAATTCTAGGTGTAAGGCATTCCACCATTCTGCTGAGCCTTTTGGGGGATCCATGACAGGCTTGCGGCACCATGGAATGAAGCCACGTGGCAAAGTTTGATAGTTGATCATCCAAGCAACCCGATGGGTGCCACGTGGTCTACTTTGTGGCATTCTGCCATTTCACAGAACATTTCAACGAAGCTTTGTCTATAGTCGTGGAACCATGTGAAGCTGCCAAGTGGTCGTGACATCATCTGGTTTAACTTTTACCGAGGAAGGCTCGAAGTCTGAGTTTCACTTCTTTTCTTTCAAAATATTTCTAAGTGTTTCAGACTTTGGTGCTTAGACCTTTCTTCTTCCCTCTTCCTTTCTTTGGAAGACAGAAGACGGAAAGCCCAAGGCTCGAACTCCACTGAAACTTTCAAAAAACGGCTAAGTCTTTAGACTTTCGGGGCTCAGACTTTCTTTCTTCTTCCTTCTCTAGGAAGGCATAAGGCGAAAGGCCCGAGGCCCAAAGTCTGTCGATATTGTGATCTTTCTTTGTATAGTAGGACTCAAAAGATGGGGTTTTCTCCTTTCCTCTTCTCTCTATGAAGGCAGAAGGCCCAAGGCCCGATCTCCGATGGCTTCCGTGATCTTCAAAAATGAAGGAAAAAGAGGCAAAATCAAAGGATCTGCCATGGTTAATCATAATGAAATCTTGCTGATAAGGCAGAGTATAGGCCAGAATTGAAAGTCAAACTTCCAACTCCAGCTGGAATTTGTTGTTGGACATTTATTGTTGCAGGTGGGAGATCAGATGCAAAATTTTCAACACAGCTATTTGTTTGTTAGCTACGTTAGAGGAGATATTTTCCGCATTTATGTCAAAGACAAAACAAATGTATCCAGGCATTCCTTCGTAGAAATATCTTCTGACATGCCCATAGGATGAATTTATTGCAGCATGGGCGACAATTTTTTCTTGTTGACCACTCTTTCCCTCTTCCATGGTTGCTATAGTGATTTGTAAAAGATACATATGCATGTAAAAAAGATGTATTTATGTTGGTTGGTCGCTGGGTCATTATTGAGACTGGAGCACTTTGATCTGAATTTTAATGGAGAATTCAGATAACAATACCTAACACTGAGCCTGTGGTATTGTGAAAATAAACAAAATGCTCAATGTGCAGAATTTGTAAAAAGTTGCAGGCAACCAAAGAGGATTTCTTATTTTATCAAAAGTTGGATATATACAATGAGCAAGAATGTGAAAGGTCACCTTATCCATAGAATTTGAAATGGATAGTTGGAAGGTGACAAAACTACTAAAATTCAAATTTTTAAAATTTAAAAAATTAAAAAAAAATACTAAATTTTGGACCCCACTAGGCAGGGTCATAACTTCTAGCCAGCTAGTCGAAATCTAGACATTTTGGACTCATTGGAAAGATCTCCTGAAGAGCTAGATTGAGTTGCGTTGAGCCGTGCCTGTGGCTACCACTCAAAGCAACCGAAAAAAGTTGACCCCAAATTCCACTCCGGAGGCCTCCGAAAATGCCAATTACTAGGATGTAGACAAAACTGAAAAAAATACTAAAAAACTAGAATATAGTTGCCTGAACAAATGCCACCCTAATGCTTTTGAATCTCTGCGGGATCACGCTTGATGCTTGATCTTGACCTCATGATATTTCCCAGAACCAAATGAATCTGATCGACTGTGTCCTCTTCAAGACCTCTTTGTCTTCATTTCTAGTTCAACTATGAGGGGAAAGTTATCATTCCATGTCTCTCCGATCTGTATTTAGATTTTCTATCTTTGTAATGGCTATTTAGCCTCTGTGATTAATACAAGCAATTGATTCCGCCTCTGTCATTTTCTTTTACACTACGTCTGTTTGAATGTTGCTCATTTATTTTGTGGATAAAACGGTCCCTCTATAAGTTCAACATTCAGTTCTGGTCTCTGTTAAAGATTGGATGAGTCTATGTTAGTTTATTCAGCCTTTGAAATCACTATTGTGTTATGTCAGCTCCAACTAAACATACTAAATCTTCGTGTATCACCTTTCCCTTTCTGTATTCCTTCTCTCCCTTTTCCCTGGTGATCATTAACGTAGGTTTAGTTGATTTCTCTGGACCCTAAGTCCAGAAAGAGGAACCAACTTTCTCTAGAGGTTTGATCTCATCTACAAGGTCCCACACCTTGAGATCAATTCCATTGTGTCATTGGAATGCTTGAGCAGGCTTCAAGTAGGGTGCAATTTCATGTGACAACAATTATCCTTATTGCCTAAGTATTCAACAAACTTAAGAGTAAGTATATCATTTTTTTTAAACTGTGACTTGTTAAGCTTTTAATTAATGTGATTAATGTTGAGTTTTAAACACATCTAGGAGATAATGTTGGGATTTTCAAAACAATTTGTTACTGTCACCTTTCCCAAGTCATAATCGCATGTGTTATCAATTAGGGATTTCACATGACATCTACACCAAGCATGAAAAAACAAATCACTACATATGTAGCTAAGAGTAGCATCCCTTTCATTGACCCTAACATCATTGAAAAACATTTTAGCATTTTCCTTTTTTCTTTTCCTAAGGCCTTCCTATCTCTCTTGGTCAATACCATGGGTGTTTTGGGCCCATTAGGGTTTGTGGCAAGTTCCACTTCTCCTTTTTTGCCCATTTTTAACCTAACGCTAGGGTTTCCTCAAATTCATTTTCAAATTCAATTTCAACAAGAGATCAATCATCATGCCAATAACTTGATTACTTATCTTTTGTATATGCTAGAATTCCCTTGCTCTATTTGTTCTCGATACTTCCCAATTGCTTAAGGTCAACTCTTTAATTGCTTTGACTTTATTTGGTTTGTTTGGATCTACATAACAAGTCAATAAATGAATAAAAAACCTCTTTCCTTGTTTTATCAAGCATCACATGAAAAGCACATTAATGGTGATGCATTTAATTTCTAATGTGCCAAGTTGGTAAATGCTTGTTGGAATTCAAAAAACACAAGTGTCAAATCTAACAAAAAATAAAGATAACTTAAAAAATAATGAGTGTAATTTAACAAAATACTTATAAATAATCAATATTTATTGATTAGTCTAATCTTATAAAACAATTATGTCCACTACTTTATCCTTTTGAACTTCGTTCGACTATTCTTACATCTCTTTTCTTAGATGTGGTTGGTTCTTTGGATGTTATCTCTTTGTCAAGTCAAAGCTATTGATATCTCTTAGCCTCATCTTGTATCCTTATGAGATTTGGGACATCTATGTATTTGATAAGTTTTTCCCACTTAAAAGATAGCTTTCAAAAGTCATGATTTGTAGTATTGCATTTGTTGTTCTTTGCAACAACCTCATCAATCAATGACAAGTGTAATTTAATAAAATGCTTATAAGTAATTAAAACTTGATTGATTAATCCAATTTGATAGTTAAGGTATGTCTTCTAATTTATCCTTTGAACTTTAGTAGGCCATCCTTATATCTCCTTTCTTAGTTGTGGTTGGTTCTATTGGTCAATGGAATGTCCCATTAAAATTTTCCAATGATTGTCAAGTATTTCTAAGTTTTGACCAAATTGACTAGCTATGATAAGGAAATCTTGGAGCCTAGGTGTGGTGATATCTATCATTTAAAGAGTTTATATTTATCGGTCTCAAAGTTGTAAAAATGAAATGTTAAAATCTTGCATAAAAGGCCTTAATCATGTGTTTGGGCTTAGGATTTCAAGTTGTTGAGCCCAAGTACAAGTAGGTGATCAAAGGATAGATACATTGATCAAATGATTGAGGCTTCACTCGTAGTTAAAGCCTTATAGAATAACAAAGATCCATTGGGTGATCAAAGGAAGGAGGTGGTGACATAATGATTGGGGGTTTGCACATTGATAAAAAAAAAAATTAAAAAAAAAAAAAAAAAACATTTCGAACCATTCTATTCTTAACATTAGTTGAAAATTAAAAATGATTATTAAAACAATTTCAAATGTTCTTTTCGAAAAGGAAATGAAAGGCTTATTAATTTTCCTATTTATTTATTGGCTGCTCCTTGATTAGAAAAAAAGAAACACTTCGATTTTTCTATACCTAGCGCCTACCTCCACTGGTTTTTGTATGTTTTCTAAAAAGAAAAACAAAAAAATCTGAACTTCAACGCCATTTCTGGCAGCTGCAAACCAATCGAAAACAAAAATCATTCTTATTATTCCTCAAATGCCTTCGCAAACAGCAAAACAATGATGCAAAATAATGGTAACGCCTCCTTGCAGCTGAATGTTGGCGTTTCCGTTTTATTTTCTGCAGATTGTATCTTAAGCGCCTAGTCTACTCTCTTGGGCGGCTTTTTTCTGTCATTCTACAGGACATACTTCGTTTTCTAGCGTCTGACACAGCTGGGACCGCTATTATTCTATATTCTCCAATGCCTCATTTTTTAATTCTTTGCTGCTTTTCTACAAGCATTTTTAATATATGCAAAAGGCACCTGACTTCAGATGATCCCTTCTACATTTCCAAAGCAGTGAGCATTGCATTCCCACGCCCAGGCTCCTTCATCTTGAACAGCATTAATTCCATTACTTGCAGTTTTCTCGTTATTTCTCTATTGGCATTCTGAATTTCTTTCTTTCCGCACTCTTTTACACTAGCATAATAATTAGAGTCTTACTATAATCTAATTTACTATTATTTATAATTCACATTTAGAATAATAACATAACACTTAGTTTGGATGTATTTAGACTAAGTACACGTCCTAACATAAACACATATGTATGCTTTAGTCTTAAGACACTCATAGGCTAAGCCAACACACGTTTCATTTTATCTTGATTGTATGTGGAGGTCAAAAGACTAAAATAGGGGTTTAACCACTTCAACAAGTTCTTATGCAGACACCCCTTTCTGTCCCAAACATAGGCTACATGGAGGATTGCTTTGTAGGGTTTGAACACGTGCCAATTTGCTTTTAGTTATTTACTTTTAAGTTAATATTCTATATATTTTGGTACATTCACTTTGTCATGTTGGTACCCTCTTTTATTACATACCTACCTTGTTGCCTTTATCTCCACATCTTGCTTTGAGCACTTCACCTCTTCATGCATTCTACTTCCAATTGTGCAATTTACGTAATGAATCTTTTGTAATCATAATCAAATCAGTTTCCTCTTTACAAAAATTAATTTAATCTCATTTCCAACTTCATTAATATAATATAAGTTTAACATAGCATAAATTTTATATTACATTACTAAAATTGAGTGATGAAGGCTACATACCCCCACATATGTGAGCCAAAAAAAAACTAGATTTAGATTCCATGTTCCACCAAAGCAAGGATAGGAGCACTTATTGTGACATGAATCCTAACTCTACTTTGACAAGTCCATCCAACACCATTCTTTCAATGACTTGTGCAAGATTTGTTACCATAGATTAATGGGCTTAGAGATTGTATGGTTTGTGTTCTCGTCATGGTCCAAGGGTCTAAGGTTCTGACATTTTATTTCTTATACTTATTTTTTAAAAGTAAATTAAACTTAGATATTAATTAATTCAAATAGAGAAGTAATGCAAGTAAGAACAAATATAAACAAATCTAGTAGTGTAATGACAAGAGACACAGGTTATGCCTTGGGGAAACTCTCAAAACAGAAAAACCCAACAACAAAGTACACTCAAATGTATTATTCTTCAACACAACAATTTCATTACATCACAATCTTAGTACTTCAATGGAAATCGACACTCTATGTTTGGACCAATTCTAGCAGCATATAACTACAATAAAAAACTTGCTAACATCTCCATCTGAAACTTCCAATATATAGGCCAAAGATATCTAAGAAGCCACCAATGGATTCTCAAAATCGTGACCCAAACCTTAGTCCAACTAGTCCAAGTTGGACCCATGTGCCCCTCTCCAAGAGTAATTCCTCCAAAATTAGAATGTAAATCTCGATTTGACCATTTGACCCCTAAAACAAGGGTGTCAAGTGTTTTTCATCGGTAAAAGATGCTAGTCACACTCCATCTTGTAACCCTTGTCTTACATATTTTGATAAGATCCACACATATAATAATTGCAATAAAATAATGCAAAAGATAGATCTCACACAACACCAAATTTTTGTGGGCCAAGATGCCCTAATATCCAACATATGTAGAAATAAAATAAATGCTTAAAGTAGGTTAACGCCATACAATACTCCATAAGGAAGAAGCCACTTCATGCTATATCTCTAAGAGATTCCAAATACAATATTATACCCCACACCCTTACAATTATAATCGCCTCCTTTATATATATATATACCTCCTCCTAATAACAGAATGGAGGGATGATCCCAATGAAGGCCTACTCAACACCTAATAATATTAATTGTACACAAGTTGTCCACATGATCTAATATAACTAAAGGGATGTGTGTCACATGGCAACATCTCCATCCACCTAAATACATTATAATATTATATCCCTAGGTACATAACATACTCTTACATTGCTAGTGGAACTTCTAAAGGTGAACTTGTTGCTGCCTATGCTGGAGGATTGGGGTTAAACACCAACAATGTTGTTGAAGCTATGGCATTGTTATGGGGAATTAAAATGGCACTTTCAGTGGGAATTAAAAATCTACAAATTGAAGGAGATTCGAAGCTCATCATTGATGTTGTTCTTGTTAAAGCAGGTGTGTGGTGGCATATTGCTGATGTCATCCATGACATAAAAAGCCTCCTCATGGGTCTAGACAGATTTGAATTGAGACACATATGTAGAGAAGGCAATGGTGTTGCAGATGCTATGGCAAATCTCAGAATTAATTTTAATTCCAAAAGATGTTGAAGGGACTTAAGCAATTTACCTAGTAATATTAAGGACCTCCTTCATTTAGAGGCGCAACCTTTCCTCTCCTAATGGGTTTAATTTTTATGGATATTACAAATTTAGAATATATTTTATTATATATTCTTTATATTCTTTTGAGATTTTGTATCTCTAATCATTTCTCCCAAGTGAATTGTAATGTTGTGCTGATTAGGAAGGTGGACGCCTATGTATTCTTAAGCCAGCTCATTGAGCCTCCGTGGCATTGGATGATGTGGAAGATGGGATATTTTCAAATTTTGACGGTGACTCTCTTTAATGATCACTGTCCGGACGAAGATTGTAACTCTAGTAATCATGACAAGGGATGTGAAGGAGAACTTGAGGCTAATTCTAGTATCTTCCTTGGATTTTTGTGTGGGTTTCATAATAACAAGCTTCATCATTTGAAATGAAGGTTGTGCAAGGAGTGGTGTATTATCTTCCACCATTCTCACATTTTGCTACAGTTTGGCCACCTTTTGTTTTGTGCTCTCTGCTTAAAGGGTTTCATAATGGGGGGACACAGAGTCATAACCAAACCTATTTCTTGCGATGAATTTAGGGTTGATGAAATGTTGTGTGTTTGTTATGAGGGAGGGATTACTCATTTTCTTGAATGCTTGAATGGCTTTGATGAAAACCTGTTGGTTCAATTCATAGTGTCTTGGGATAACCGGCAAGTTCAAGTGTGGGGTATCCAATTTAAAGTGAGCGAGGAGATAATTGCCCAAGCCACTGGTCTATCGTGTAAGGGAAAGAAGCTGAAAAAATTAGAGCAAGGTTTAGGATAATAATAGCATGGCTCTCTTCTTTAAAGAAGGTGAAACTCCGATGAAGTTGCAAGGGGGTTTCGATAGAGACAAGTTGGTCTCTCCATGGGATAAGGTATGTTATGCATTGATGAAGTGTATTACTTTAGAGGGTCGTTATAAGTGCTTTTATCACTATCACTTCGCCCTCAACCATTTTAGGCACAAGGTTCTTATCAATTTTCCCTTCTATTTGTTGTCATCCTTGGAATCCTCTGTAAAAGTTGTGAAGGATGCTCTTTTCCAAAAACCCTAATGTTGTTGTTGTCCCCCTACACCAAGGCTTGATTCTTTGCCTTTACCATTTTCATTTGGCTCTTTGCCCCTTGAAGCCCATTAAAGCCTGTCTTGTTGAGGGTTCCCCTAATAAGGGTTTGGAGGGGAAGGATCCTTGTTCTCCTGCTAAGGTGGGGTCTTCCTCCAAGGGTGAGCAAAAGATTTTACACGCTAATTCAGACGCCCCCTCGGGTAAAAAGGCTAATACCCCTGTTATTGTTGGGTCCCCCTCACCTCTCTCTAAACAAAAAAACAAGTGTCCATTGTGGTAGATTCCCCTGCTGATGATGTCACCAAGGGCCAACTTGAAGAGCCTAGTTCAAAACCCTCCCCTCCTATTCTTAAATCCTCTACTCGTACCCCTAGTTCCTCTTCTCAAAAAGAGGCGGCTATGTGGCTTTGTAATTTGAAGAATAACCTAGCAGGATCGCATGACAAAAAGTTATCAGTGAAGAGAAGGCTTGCTGACCCCATGAAGAAGTCTAAGGCTAAGAAACCTAAGGGAGAGCCTTTTCAATATGAGGAGGAGAATAAATTTGTGGGGACTGTTGTGTTCATCTCTAAAGGGAAACCCAGGGTCGAGAAGGTTTCTATTGAGGATACTGATGTTGTTATGGAGAAGGAGGTTGATAAGGATACTGGCACTGATAAGGTGAAGCTTGGAGACCAAAAATCTAGGAGGCCGAGCATTAGGCATTCCAACAGGCTTGTGGAAATTCAAACTTCCAAACTCAATATTTTAGAGGAGTCTAGTGACTCTTTCCAGGAGGAAGAGATAGAGATTCAAAAAGTGGTTCTTACTTCGGAAGTGGAGGGATTTCAGGAAGGAGATAGTTTGTTCTAGGAAACGAACACCCCTTATTCAGAGTCTGAAGATGCCGAGCTGGAGAAGAAGTCTGTTCCTGTTCAGAAGGAGTGTTGTACGTGTGATCAGGTTGCTGCAGAAGTTGTTGAGCTGAAGTCGAAGGTTGCGACTCTGGAAAGAAAACTGAAGGCGATGGCTACCTTCAACATGAAGGTGATGCACAGGTCTGCCACTACGTTGTCAGTTGAACTCAAGAGACATCGTTTAGATGCTAACACTTTTGTCAATTATGAGGAAATGTATGGATTCCTCAATGATGATAGGGGTCAATTATTCTCCTAGGTTTCTTGTCTGTTCTGGCTCTAGTTTTTGGTTGTGGTTAATGCTTAAGACTCTAATCTATAGTATGGTTTATTATTGTTAGTGTGTTGTTGGTCTATTGTTCGTGGCCTGTTTGTGGCATGTTTTGCTATGCCCTTGTGGCTTTTCTAGAAAGGGTTCAATACCCTGGTTTGTCGCTTTCCATAATCGAAAACATACTCTTACATGTTTCATAAATTCTCTTACTCACCTTACAATGTTATAGATGCTCTTCCACATGTCATAATATAAATGCCAAGTAGCATAGTATGTCATCCTAAGAATCTTGAGATTTCTCTTAAGTGTGATACCCTTTTCCATGAGGGCCCAAATATTACAGTACACCACAAATACTAAATATTTACAATATTACATAGATTTACAAGGTGTATAGCACCTAATTCTAGCATTTTAAAGTTTCATATTAGGGTGTGTAGTGCAAGCTTATAGTAGGTAGATAATGTTGAAGCCATAATACTTTTGTATGGAAAAATATTTTTGAAAATCCCTCATTGATTCTATATTGTATTAAAACTTTGAAAACATATACAAAGTATATTATGTTTGAAAGCCTACTAAAATCACAATTTCGTCTTCTTTTTTATCATTTCAAGGTATTATGGTCAACGGTCCCTAAAGAACCCTCATTTAACCAATCAAAAAAATAATAATTATAAGGGGCCATTTAGCACAAAAACATCTCTAAGAACTTTTGTTTGTCAAGGGAAGAACAATGCATGTAATCATAAGGATTTCACCCTCTAGCTTATTCCCATTCATAAAGCTTTTGGAGCATGTAGTGATATATAAGTCACCCTTATCTTGGAAGTTTAAACAATGTGGGATTAACCCACATAAAACCCAAACATGTATACATATGAATGTTATTGTAGACATTTTAGCTAGAAACTTTAAATTTTCTTATAGTTGGTTAATTCATGGCAATTATGTTAAATGCATAGAAGGCTTATTTCAAAAAATATGGAAACCTATGGGGACAAAGATTAAAGAACTTATGCCACTTTATGCACAGTTTTGATTATGCATGCAAACTTTGATTCATATTTGAATATCAATGATATAAACTTGAAGATACCCGTTTGTAAAAGGAAAATACACTCTCTTTAAGCTAATCCAGTCAAATGCATATGAGTAAGCGCAAATCAACCTAAGTTAATTAATGGTAGTTGGTGACTTAAAACTTAGACAAGTGTGCTTGCTATTTTGGAAGAGTAAATGCAGAAGATAGGAGTACTTAGCTCTATGACCTAAAAATGATGTCACTTGGTGAATGTTTTGGAATATTCTACAATTTTTCCTTTCTATCTAATGAATGCCTTAGATTTTGTGTTCAATTTGTGCTTTGTCGAAGGACAATTTCATAGGCTCGGGACAAGTTCACAATCATAGACCAGTCCTTTGAGTCCAAATTTGTCCCTACACACAATTGAATTATGCTCTTCTATTCATCTAGTGCACCTTTGTGTCTTCTGCCTTTTTTGATATCTGTAGGGTTGGCCATATTTAAGAATACCTTGATAGGGCTATCCTTGTACCACAAGGAGATCAATTCTCTTAGGTCAAAATCCAAAAATGTGTACAAAGATTCAAAGACAATAGACACGGGCCCTAAAATGATGTATGCAATTTTTTCTCTTTTTAAACACCAAATTGAAATATGTTGCTATTAATTGCTCCTTCAATTCTCTAGGATGAAAGAGAACATGTATATTCCCTATTGATTAGAATGAATGCATTAAATGTCTTTAAATACTAGCACATAGCATCAAATAACAACAAAATGTATGTTTAGTTAGTACAAGGTGGGAAGGTGAATGGGGCTAGTTGGCCAAATTTGAATTTAAATTTTGGAAAGAGGGGACAAGTTTGTGATTGTGGGGTTGCCCCCATGATTGTAGAAATGTCAAGATAGAGTGGGCAAACAATTAGAGCCAAGTGGCTAAATGATTGTATGGAAGATAGGTGAATGTGATAAATGAGTGGATAGAGTAAATGCACATGAGTTTTTGTATGCAAGGACTAGACGGGGGGTGAAATGCATGGGCATATGTATGTACAAAGATGGATAAATGAGCCCAACCTCACACAAGATCTTGCCATTTCTCAATATGTAGATGTATCAAGTCATTTCCTCAAAATAGGCACAAAACTAAATGGGAAATGACATGGGTATGCAAATTTCACCATTATATTGTTACTATCTTGTCTTAACCAACATTTACTTTAGTTCTTTGTGTTATATTTGTGTTGAAATATTTAATTGAGTTGGCATCTATTATTTATAGTCTAGTATATTATTTTGCTTGAAGTTCAATCAACTATTACTTTGATTCATGCAACTAGTTTAGATCAAATAGATGGCATAAGGTTTCCATCAAAGAACTTTTGTATGAGAGAAAGGACTTGGATGAAACAAAACAATAAATGGATGAACAAATGGAACATCAATTTGAACGTATGTCCAAATAATAACAAAGAAATAAAGACATTTGTTCTAGATAAATTCTACAAGTCTATGTGGGAAAAGACATTAGGGAGAAGAGGAAATATTATCTTGATGAGTTCAACTCCACATGATCATCACCAAAATGCTAATAGAGGAGGCAAACATCACTTGGAGTTATGGCCTAAATTTGATGGTTGACCCTACTTATCAAGTAATTTTTTGTTACGGTTATTTATTTGAAGTTGCCTTTCAAATATTAAGGCATACATACATACATATTGATGGTATGTTTGAAATCTCCATTTTCATGTGCTATAGTTTTCTTAAAATCTTGATTGTATTTTATAACAAAATGGCTAAATACAACCATATGACCATCAAATTTAGGTTTTGTTTGGAGAGCAAAAATGCTCATAACTTAATTGAGGACTCACATCATCTTCAGTATGAAACAAGTAGATGAAAGAGGCCAAAAAATATGGGAGAAGAGGGTATGTGTCTTTTGCATGGCTAGGGCAGTTAAGTCAGAGAAACACTTTATTTTAGAGTGCAAAGCTTATAATGCCATTTGGGCCAATGCGGGTACTTTAGCAATAGCTTCTTTATAGAATTTGTTCAAAAAGGAGAAAATTGAGAAAACAAGAGAGTTCATCATTAAAATAAATATTAGAAGATCAACAATATACAATGTCAAAATGATTGGGTCAACTATCCCTTAAATTGTCTTTGATCTCGCAAACATTAAAAACCTTCTATTCTATCACTTTGCATAATCAAGATTTGGGAACATTTATTTGTATTCGATAGATCCATCTATATGTAATTACACTGAGAGATGTTCTACATTGACAATAGGGTAGAGAGTCTCATGTCGTGACCATGTACATAAAAACCAAAATACAACTGACATATAGTTTTAATAAAACTAAAACTATGAAATTAACTAGTATAAATATCTTAAATACATCCATCTAAAAAATGCCCAGAGATATCAATCTCAAGCTATTTTATTTTACTTTATGATAATTAAATTTTTATTTGATAGAAAAGTTATTTATTTTTTAAATATAAAGACATCAAAATTTTAAAATATATATTAACATCTACAAATTGATGTAGGAGCATCTAGGTCCACAAACAATTCTGCATCCCCAAAAATATTTTATGATTATTTTTTCTTTCGTCTTGATGAAAAAATGTTGTTTTTAACTTCTTTTTGGTGTGGAAGTCTTTTATTGGCTCAGATTTTGCAATTTGATATTTGCGCCTAGTCGCAGCTACACAGGTTCAACTGGCAATTCACGAAAATAATTAATTATACAAATCTATAATGGCTGGAATCAAACCACTTTATAAGGGCATTTATAATTTCACTTCACTTAGTTTGGCAAGTTTTTTATGGATAGAACCTGTACTGATTGAAAGAAATTAAAATTTTCTATTTCCGGCGAGATTTTCACGAAAACAATTAATTCGAAAAATTTTCAAAGGTTGGAGCAAAATGGCTTGGAGGGGAGCTTGCATACTGGCCAATTTATAGGTGGAAATTCGCTTCCAGGTGAAAGTTATACGAATAGTCGATTTTACGGTAGTTTTTTGACACTTAATGCTAATTTTCGTAAAATCAATTTTTGTATTTCTTTTTTTTTTAATGCTCCACTAGAGTATTGATTTTGTAACTGAAATTAAATCCAAAAAAAAAAGTCATTGAGTAGTCACCCAATTTGGAGAAGGAATCACATTGATTTTTATAACAAAAAAAAATGCATGGCTAGAGGAAAATGAAATGCCTTGCTAGGGAATCGTGCAACCAGCAAGCAAGAGGCTCAAAAAATTAATGGAGAGCAGATTTTAGACAAGAAGACGCCAAAAATAGAAAATGAGAAGCCCTATGCCTAGCAGGGGATTGGATTCCAAGAAGAATGGAAGGAAATTAGAAATTAAGGGGATAGAGGCAAAAAGAGAGGCATCCAACACAGAGAATTCGCCCAAGGAGGAAAACGCCAAACAAGAAATAAAATTTGTTTTAGTGATTGAAAACACAGAAAATCATTGAAGTTTGATGGAATTTTGAGTGCCAAAGTGATTGAATTCGCCCAACAAGGGTTTGATGATGAAATTTCTAAATTTGTTGAGTTATTTGTGATGTATTTGTTCCATTTCCTTCTCCTGTAGTTGTAACTTTGTTTCAATAAAAATAACATTTTGTTCTGTGAAGAATTTGTATGAGAAATTTGTGTATTTGCTGCTTGGATTGATGGTTTGTCAAAACTCTCGGTCCTTGATTTGCATCATATGGTATCAGAGTGAGGTTCTTGTTGGGGGGGAGTTGAAGAGGTTATAGAAGGTTTGGAGCGGTTAAGAGTGTCTCAGAGGCTCTAAAGATTTGTTGCAGGTGCGTGAGGAGGAATCTTGCAATTGTAGAGGGTTGAGAGGGACATTGAAATTGCGAGAGGATAAGTTCCTATTTTCCACAGTTTGTGGCTAAAAAATAGCAAAGGTAATATTCAGAGTTGTGAAAATGTTCCAAAATGTCGCCGCGCAGGATAGTCCCCAGAATGGACAAGATGTTTGAACAGTTTCAAGCCAATATTAGAAATGAGATAAATGCTTTAGTTGCAAGTTTGAGAAGAAATCTAGAACATGAAGATGAACATGCAAATGGTGAAGAAATTGTGGATGAAGAACGAAAAAGAGAAAATGAATAATAGTCAGCAGATGAGGGAGAAGAAGGTTTCCTAAGAGCTCTTGCCAAGATTAGTGGAGGTAATAAAATGGAGGTTCCAATTTTTTCTGATACATTGAACCTCAAAGAATTAATAGATTGGATTGGTGAATTAGAAGAGTATTTTGAATTTAGAAATATTTGTGACCCACAGAGGGTGTCATGTCCCCTTTTTGAGCAATCAAAATAATTTAATATTAATTTGCTTGAAATAACTTTATTTTATAAATAAAGCGCAACTAATATTTTATTATTAAATTAAAAAGCTTCTCAAGGTGATATTTAATATTAAGTTTTAAAATGCAACTAAAGTGCAACAAGAAATATTAAAAAAAAATACCAAAAGGCATCCGAAAAAGTGTATAAAAAGGAGGTTTTGAGAAGAGAAAGTTCATTCTATGCATTTGATAAACCCTAGCTAATTGTTCAAGATTGAACTTGGTTCATTCTTCCATTGAAGGATGAAAACCCTTTTGGCAATCAGTTTCATGGACGAAAACCCACTTAGCCAATCGAGTGATTTCACCCGGAAGTCACCATTGGGCTTAATGATTTGTTTTAGATTTTATTTATGTGAAGTTTTAGGAGTTTTGGCATTTTGGCTAGCAATTTTCAGAATTATATTGAAAAGCGAAAATAATTCCCAGATTTGTGTTGTAGCAGTGAGATATCATTTCCAGATTTGATTTTAGCGAAATATCATTTGCAATTATCAATTTGGGAGTTTGCCTTGATTTAGAGTTTGAAGCTGAATAAACTAAATAAAATTATTATTTCTAGATTTTTTTGTTAAAACCCAACTTTGAAGTTGTCTGGTTATTTATTCATATTTTATTCAGCTCTGGAATACTAGCCGTACCATTTATGGCAAGATTGGCAGTACCTTTTGGTGAGAGAAAGTTGCCATACCATATGGAATAAAATAGCCGTACCATACTTTGGTGAAAGAAAGCTTTTTTAAACATTATAAAGGTGAAGTGCATAGGTCTTAAAAAATTCGCAGCCTTGCTATGATATTTATTTGAAGACTTTGGAGGCTTTTATTTCAGCCGCTCTTTCTTTAAGGGAGTTCATAATATGTTTCATGTTGATTGCAGCCTTATAATGAGAAGATAGTGGGCCGTACAACTCTTTGGGGTAATTTTAAATATAATTTCTGATTAATATCAGAAATTAATATTTTATTGTGAGTTTGTATGCATTTCAAATATTTTGGCAATAAAAATTCAGGAGCTTAGTGGAGTCTACATCAGCATTATGAGAAGTTCAAGGTTTTTGGGAAGCTACAGGGGAAAGTTGTGTCATTGTCGAGGTGCACAAAATATGTATTTTGGTTTCAGCTATTAATATCTCTGTGCAAAAAGGTACATCAGCACTTATATCAACTTTGGAGTTTTAGATTAAGAGAATTTCTTGCACCATTCCAGTGCATCACTAGTGTCATGTAATTAGCCACAACAAAATGGTTAGTATGATATTTGTATCAGTTTAATGTGATTTGTGACAACTTATTTCATATTTGGAAATTGTTTTTGATAAAGTCAATTGGAAATGAGGGTCCAAATCCCTGTACAAAACAGCTTGGAGGGCAGAGCAAAAGCCACACACAAGACAAAAACAGTGCACTGCCAATAGACAAACAACAAGAAACAAAACAAAACTAAACAACCCCTGAACAAGAGCCAGCAAATCTAACTGCCTTGACCATAGGGCATAAAGCAACAACATATTTGGGGAGCCCTTTCTTACAACGCTGAACCACAGTCTAGGAAAACTCCGAGTTTAAGTCCTCACAGCAAGGCGAGAGGAGGGGATCCTCAACAGACGTCGCAGCCACAGAAGCCTCTTGCAAGGAAGAAGGCAGACCCGAAGAGACAACAGGAACTAACGGAGAAACAAACAGATCACCGTTAGGTGAAGCCACAACAGGGGACAATGATGGGAGCCCGGCCTGCTCGATTGCCAACACCCTCAAGCACAACCAGAACAAGAGTAGAAGTCCCCTCAGGTGGTCCAGAAGCCACAAGAGTACACAGAGGAGAGGAACCAACCGGGGACTCCTCAACTGACCCAACCTCCAAATCAAGAACTGTCAAGTGTTCCAATCGAGCATTCCACCACCACGACGCGCCAGCCTTGTGACGAAAGTGATGGCAATCTGAAGGCAGATGCCCAACTGTGAAGCAGTGGTGACAACGGAAGGGAAGACCCTCATAGTCAAGACGCTTGGATCTAAGGCAATCCCCCACCATCAAGACAATCTCTCCATGAAGAGGCTTGGAAATATCAATATCTATAAGAATGTGAGCATACAAACAAAGGCCCATAAGAATCGTAGGTCTATCCACCATAAGGTAGCAACCAATAGAGTTGCCAATCGCCTCATAATAGGACACTTCCCAGAACTAGAGGGGCAGATTGGGCAATCTAATCCAAACAGGTCTAACATTAAGTGGTTCAGAAATGCGATTGAACAAAGGAGTCCAGGGTTTAAGCAGAAGGGAGTGCTCTGTAATGTCCCTTTTTTGGCGCATAGGCTTTGTACGCATTTTTGCTTGTTCGTAGTCTTGTGAAGGCTATCCGGCATGTTGGAAGAACTCCAAAGTTCTTGGAGTGGTCGAGGTTCTATATGCAGAGCAGTTGTATGTGTCTCAAGTCTTCATTTCATCAGGGAATGGGTCGAAGTTATTTATCAGTGTATTTCTAGTGCTTATTTTGGCTTGGGACTATGATTTTGATAATTAATTAATATTTCACTAAGGTTGCCTAAGGTTATATTTAATTATTGCAACTTAGTGTAATATTAATTATAAAGTGGAGTTTCCTTTTAGAAAATGGATTATTTCTCTTTGGCATTGAGCTCAGTGGATATCCAGGGTTGCAGTGATGTTTTCAGAAGTTTGATCGGGTTCTCGGATTGCTCTCCAAGATTCTTGGAGGAGTCGTCTAAATATAAAAAGTCACCTGGAAGGCATCATTCATCTTCCCAAACATCATGGAGTATGTTGGTATGCTTAATTTTGTAGTTTGGTGATATTTGGGATTTTCCGTAAAATCCGTTGATTTAATGAGCTAAACCATTAATTATTGCACTAAGTTAAAAAGATTGAGAAATGTGCGTTTAACACTTAAGTGTTATAGCTCATTGGAAAGGGGATTAAAAGCTCTAAATCATGGATGCATCATATTGGGGCCTTGTGAATCAAATATTTCATTTGTTTTGATAAAGGGGTCGTTTGGGCTAAAGGGAGCTTTTACTTAAAAAGGTGACTTTAAGTTGTGCACACATAATGAATTATTTTTTTTTACTTCTGAGGAGAAATATGAAGGGATAGAGGAAATAATATTTTATTTCCCTCAAAAAGTTATAAAAAGAGGAGTTGGGCTCATTGTTTGGGCATGCTTGGATTTGTATTGTTACTTTGCTGGATTGAACCTGCATGTTCTTCCATATTCTCTTGAGGACGAAAACCCTCTTGTAGAATGCTCTTGAGGACGAAACCCCTCTTGAGGTTGGGTGTGGTTTCACTACAGGAATCACCATTGTGCTAAAGCTGAAGTTGGGAGCAAGCTCACACAGAGTTTGCATGTGTGCTTTCATGGATTTTCTGGTGTATTGATTTAATAATTTATCTTTTGAGATTTTGGATATATTGTGACTTATTATGGATGGAGTATTGATGAGTTTTGGAGTTCTTGTGAAGATTGTATGAGTCCCTTATGCTGGCCGTACAGTTTATAGCAGCATGATTGAGAGTTTGTGGATTTTTGCAGGATTTTGTCTGTGATTAAATTTGTGCTATGTATAGGGATTTGAAGGAACAAGCTACAGTAAGCTACAGTGGCGGATTGCTACAGTGACGGGTTGCTACAGTGACGGATTGCTATAGTATTGCTTTTCACTAGGGTTTCAGACCCTATTTCTGCTAGCTATTCGATTTCTGGGTTGTGTATTTGTTATGAGTCTTTTGATACAGATTTTGGATGGAAAATACATGTATTTGATGGTTAATGCTTATGTGATAACTCTCTTTGAGTCCTGAGCAATGTTTGTGTAATTTTGGAAGAATATATGATGTCACAGACTGTATGGATCTGTAGGATATCCTCTGATTTGATGCAGCCTGCTGTTTATATATGGTTTTTCTATTATTTGCATCTAGCTTGGTTACCAAATCTGCGAGATGGTATAGCTGTTTGGAAAGGGACATCATTATTTAGTGAACATTTTTGAAGCTAAATCTGAATCAGGGCAGCCGTACTGTTCATAATTGTCTGATTTTTCTTACAGTTCAGTTTGGATAGTAAAGTAACTTTAGTGTGGCAAAGGATTCATATATTCTTCAGTGATATCATGCAGGGTATGATCTCTTGTTCCAAGATCTCCAAAATAGTTGACAAAATCATGCCTAATCCAGTATCATGATTATGATTGCATTGGTTTCATTGTAATATTACTTACTTATGCAAATCACATAAGGGCCCCTGGATGGTTTACCGCCAGTGAGGAGAAATGAACCTTTCTTATTTGCTTTCACCCACTGAATAAGTGGAGTATTCCCACTGAATAAGTGGATGGCTTTATAGTATTTCATGTTGCTTCTTACCCACTGGGAAGTGGTGAATTCCCACGATATGTGGATGCCCGCTGCAGTAGATGAATTGAATATTTTTGTTGCATTGTTGTTCAATGTAAGCCAAAATCACTGTATGCTCTCACCTTGCCCATCCTAGGATCTGGGTGATCAGAAAGTGTGAGGCATTTAGTTAGATGCATTCATTGTGCTAACACTGTGTTATCTCTATTTTATATTTTGGAGAAAAAATTTTTGGGGTTGTTTGTTACATGCTCTCCTCATAGCCACACCCTACCATCAAACACAATATCCCTAGCCTCTGTAGATTCAAAAGCCACAATAAAAAAACCCCTTGCACGGGAGAATATATCAATATTACCTTGGACAATGGGACTCCAGGATTCCGAAATCAACTTATTGAGATCTGGGAGGGAAGGCCATAGTCCATTAAACCTGTCAATCAAGCCAAGCTTGTCATAGTGTTCTTCATTTTCAGAAACTTCCTGTTCACATACCACCATAGGGGAGGTATGGGAGCAAGGAAGGGGGCGAGGATGGATCTTATCCCTCAAAGGTGGTCGGCCATTCGCACTAGCAACAGCCGCAGTGTAATGTCCCCATTTGGCGTTTAGCCAAGTTGTGTCCAATAGCCTATTTCCTTGAGCTTCAGTTGGCTATTTGGCTTGGTTAGGGAGCTCCGTAAGTTGTGGAGAGCACAGGTTCAGTTATTTGTGACATTCTGCTTTGGCTTTGAGCTCGGTGATGTCTTAGGATGGCTATGCAACTTTCGGAAGTTTGTTCAGCTTCCTGGATAGCTCTCCAAGATTCTTGGAGGAGCCGTCTATTTTTAGAAAGTCACCCGGAAGGCGTCATTATTCATCCCAAACCCTATGGAGCATGTTGGTGCAGTTTATTTAGCAGTTTAGTGAAGTTTAGGATTTTCCACAAAAAGTTATATTTTAATGAGTTTATAATTAATTATTTGCACTTAGACTTATAAGTTGGCAAATAATCATAAAGTATAAGGGTATGATAGCTCATTTTAAAGTGGAAAAGTTAATCTTTTAATTTGTCACATAAAAGTGAAGGCCAAAGGGGTGAAATATTGGAGTTGAGAGAAGGTATATTTTTCTATTTTATAATTCACTTTTATTGTGCAAATCGCTAAAAGGTGCCTATAAAAGCAAGATAAGAGCTCATTTGGAGGGTTATGCTTGTTGAGATATTGTTATGCTGCAGGAATGAACTTGTAAGATCTTCATCCTTCTTGAGAACGAAAACTCTCTTGGATAAGTCTAGTTTCAGTGGTGAGATATCCACCCTAGCTGGAAGAGGTAACTTCATAGCAGGAGTTGCACAGAGCCATCAATGGAGTTCGATTGTTTTGATCAGTTTGGAATGAATACCTTTTGGTTTGAGTGTTAGTGTTTGGAGTGAGTTTTTTGGTGTGGTTTGTGAAATCTGATTTGTTCCTTGCATTATTCACTTAGAGGCTGTACAGAACCAGCCGTACTTGTGCAAGGGTATACATTAGAGGGTGCTTGGATGCATGGTCAGCACTTTATATGAGGATTGTAGCCTCTTTGCAGAGTCATAATGATCAGTTCTGGGCAATTTTTATAGTGTTTGCTGCTGCTAGACTCTTATAAAACCCTGCTGTACACCCTACAGGCCGTACACCTCATGGACTCCAAATATCTTGTTCATTGAAGGTTTAGAAATGCAGTATATCAGAGGGTGAATGAGCGTGGACTGTGATCTGAATGCAAGAAACTGTAGACTGTTTGCTGCCGAGGTCAATGTCATGACTGGGCCGTACTTACTGCTGGACCATACTAGGCCAATCTGGAACTGAGCTGTTTCTGAGCAAAGCCCTGCATATTGTAACTCTCATTCACTATTATCTTGGGTACCTAGCATGGTATTGTGGGGAGCCATGAGTATGGGGTTGGAGACTACGTTGAGGAGGTTGTGGTAAGTGTGGATTTGACCATCGTGGGTGCTGTTACAGTCCTGTTTCAGCTTCTGTATCAGACCAAACCAGCAACCAGCACTTCCTTTATGCTCTTCCTTGATGGGGTATAGCTAAAACCACTCATTGGTGACCTTATGATATGTTTATATGTTCAATTCTCTGCATTAGATATCGTTTATTATGCACCTTTGCTACAGTTGAATGCAAGACTACATCTAAGTTGGTGCTCTAACACTTTAGGGGTTTATGGTTGTAATGTTTTATCTTAATGCAAACTCTTGTAATGGCTTCCCACTGAATAAGTGGATGTGCCTTTCTTTCAGTAGTTCAGAGCTCAGGTTCCCACTGAATAAGTGGATGCATCTGTATTTACTTTTCATGCATGGCTCAGGTTCCTGCTGAATAAGTGGATGCACCTGGGTTTCATTTCCTTGTACTTCCCACTGGATAAGTGGATGCCCACTGAATAAGTGGAAGATTGTTTCTTTAGTTGATTATAATTTGACTCTAAAGCACTTGTATGCTCTCACCTTGCCCATATCGGGATCTGGGTGATCAAAAGAGTGTGGAAGAACATTGCTCCTAACATTCAATGTCTTCCTCGTGTTTTCAAAAAAAATAAGGGTAGCATTTTACATGCAGCGAACGAAAGTCCCTGTACACCATCAGAAACAAGGCGGATCTGCTTAGTAGGGGCCGCAGTAGCTCGGGCATCCGTAGGATCTTCACCTACCTCTGGGAAGAGGGTGATCAGAAGAGTGTGGAAGAACATTGCTCCTAACATTCAATGTCTTCCTCTTGTGTTTTCAAAACAAATAAGGGTAGCATTTTACACGCAGCGAACGAAAGTCCCTGTACGCCATCAAAAACAGGGCGGATTTGCTCAATAGGGGCCGCAGCAGCTCAAGCACCCGCAAGATCTTCACCTACCTCTGGGAAGAGCGTGGTAGGGGAGACATCACTGCAGTCGCCACCTCCAACGCCCAAATCCACAGCGGCCGCAGGCAAAGGTACGCGAGCGGGAGCGGGAGACGACATTTGGGAATTGTTATTATTGTATCCTGGTATTAATTACCAGCGTGTGTTTGCCAACTGTTTGTTAAAATGTCTATGAATTGTTCAATGAATGCAAACTATTTGTAAATATGCCCATGATCATCAATCATAGTTGGATTTCTTCTTAATTGTAAAACTCAAAAATATTGATTGGTTTCCTATTCTACCAAGTGTTTGACAAAATGTGTGTGAGCTCACATTGAGAAAATTTGCAAGTTTATAAAAATTTCTTGGTAGGGGCATTATAGAGGGTAAGGTGTTGGCACAAACAAAACTTAAGGGACATGTTGCCCTTTGGTGGAGAGAATAGAGAAAGAGCAGCAAATGGAGAGATGAGGATAAACCGATGGAATCAAATGGTTACTAGATTAAAGGCCAAATTTATTCTTGAAGATTATGAATTGGAGTTATTCAGAAAGCTTCAGAATTTGAAACAGAAATACATTAGTGTAAAATATTATATAGAAGAAATCTATAAGATGGTAATCAGATCTAGGCATCAGTAAATGGATAGAGAGAAGGTAGCCAGATACATAAATGGGTTAAGATTCAATATCCAGGATGAGATGAGTATGCTGAAAATTTCCACAGTTGAAGAAGCTTACCAAAATGCTTTGAAGGCAGAAGAAAAGATATCTAGAAGGCAACAAAATAGTTGAAGAGGGAGAGGAAAATTTTTAGCTGGAAGAGAACAAACGAGTAGCGATAAAGGATAACAAATTTATGAAGAAGCAAGCCCAAAATGGAACAATGAATCAAGTCAAGGAACAAGATGAGGTGGCAGCAGTAACAGAGAATTCGTTGGAAAATGCTACAGATGTGGAGAAGTTGGTCATAGAGCTTTTGAGTGCCCACAATTACAACAAGAAAATAGCAAAAGAAGTGTGGTATGAAATCACATAATACAAGAGGATGAAGAAAGCGTAGCATCACCAAAACAAGTGGAAGAACCAAAGGAAGGAGAATCTCTTATGTTCAAGAGAGTATTAGTGAAACCAAGCATGGAGGAGGATGGACCACCTTAGAGAAGAAATATTTTTTGAACTGTATGCAAATCCGGAGGTAAGTGATGTGAAGTAATTATAGATAGTGGTGGCATTGATAGCCTAGTTTCTGTTGAAATGGTAGAAAAGCTAGGCTTGAAGAAGAGCGAACATCCAAATCCATATAAAGTTACTTGGCTGCAAAAAGAACATAAATTGGTGGTGAAAGAACAGTGTTTGGTTAGTTTTCAGATTGGTTCATACCAAGATAAAGTTCTATGTGATGTTATGTCAATGAATGCATGTCATATTTTGTTGGGAACGCCTTGGCAATTTGACAGAGATGCTATTTATGATGGAAGAAAAAATATGTATACTATTACAAAGGATGGGCAGAAATATACTTTGAGTTCATTGAAAGAAAAAGAAAGTAAAGGAAAGCAGTCCCATAATTTGTTTCAATTCAAAAAAGCAGGTGGTAAAGGTTGTACAAGTGGTTGAAAGCAGCTCAAAGGAAGTTCCTGAGAAGGGGAATACAGTTGAGGATAAAGAAAATGGTGCTAACTTTGTGAACCAGCTGCATAAAGAATTGAAAAAGGGCATAAAAAATACAAGTGATTACCAGAGAAGTGTGGATTCAAAGGGGAAACAACAAAGGCCACAGGTTGGAAATCTGAAATATTCTCATGGAGGCCATGGGACATATTTACATCATTGTTGTGAAGAATAGATAGGCAGTGATAATCTACAAGTTGAAGATAGAGAATAGGAAAGAAAAACAGGAAAAAGAAGGAAAAGGTGGAGTTAGAGAAATTCAACATGGGGTAAAGAAAAGAGATCAAGAAGATAAAGAAGTTTGTATAAAGAACAAACATGGGATCACCATCCCAAACACTTTCAAATGTTCATGAGTTTCCAACTCATGGAACATTTCTCTTATCCGACGTGTCTAATGCAAAAGCATCTGGGTCCACAGGGAATCCTGCATCCCCAAAAATATTTTATGATTATTTTTCTTTTGTCTTGATGTGAAAAGGTTGTTTCTAGCTTCTTTTTGGTGTGGAAGTCTTTTATTAGATTAGATTTTGCAATTTGATATTTGTGCCTAGTCGCGGCTACACAGGTTCAGTTGGCAATTCACGAAAATAGTTAATTATGAAAATCTATGATGGTTGGAGTCAAAAAAATTTACAGGGGCATTTATAATTCCACTTCACTCAGTTTGACAAGTTTTTATTGCTGGAATCTTTTCCGATTGAAAGAAATTAAAGTAGTCGCCCAATTTGGAAAATGAAGCACGTTGATTTTTGTAACAAAAAAAAAATGCATGGCTAGAGGAAAATGAAATGCCTTGCTAGGGAATCTTGCGCCCAGCAAGCAGGAGGCTCAGAAAATTAATGGAGAGCAGATTTTAGACAAGGAGAAGGCACCAAAAATCAGAAGCCTCACGCCCAGCAGGGGATTGGATTCCAAGAAGAATGGAAGGAAATCAGAAATTAAGAGGATAGAGGCAAAAAGAGAGGCGTCCTGTTGATGTTTTGGAACGAATTCACCCAGCAAGGAGAAAAAACACCCAGCAAGAAATAAAATTCGTTCTAACGATGAAAAACACAGAAAATCATTGAAGTTTGATGGAGTTTTGAGCCCCAGAGTGATTGAATTCGCCCAGCAAGGTTTGATGATGAAATTTCTGAATTTGTTCAGTTATTTGTAATGTATTTGTTCCATTTCCTTCTCCTATAGCTGTAACTTCGTTTCAATAAAAATAAAATTTTGTGTTGTGAAGAATTTGTGTGAGAAATTTGTGTATTTGCTGCTTGGATTGACGATTTGTCAAAACCCTCGGTCCTTGATCTGCATCACAAATGAAACAATTAAAAAATAACATATAATTATAGAATATTTACTATATTTTTCAAAGTAAAAACAAAACAAAAGAATTAATGAAATAATGAATAGTGGTTTTTCCAAAGTAAAATTAAAAGTTATACACAAAAATAAAATAGCACTTCAAATAAAAATAAACTAAACAATGTAGATAAAATAAAACAATTTTTAACTAAAAATTTAAATGTATATGTTAATGTATATATAGAAACTAGTATTTGGTAGATGTATTTAAGATATCTTTGCTAATATGTGCATCATGTAAAGAATTTTTATTATTTATGAGTTTCTTCTTGGTAAACTTTGAATAATGAGAGCCGCCCCACATAGTGGAGGAGGAACAATGCGTTACACATATTGCCACAAGCCTAATTTGTCTAATGACAAATTCTAGACATAACAAAATCTCCACACATTTTCAAAAGACAAGATTTATGTTGAAATTTATAAAATATTCTCTTGTTAATTCCCCAAGTAACTCAGAGTGATTGGGATGATTATTTCCATTCAAGTGATCAATGAGAACAAGAATAGATGAATGAGAGTTTTCACATCCTAAAATATCGAGAAAAAGAAGCCCTATAAATCTGTACAAAATATAATAATGAAAAGCAAAGACAATATATAGTATTTTCATTTGAGAAAATTATTTCGGGTAAAAAATTCAGCACAGTAAAATCTTTCACTACTGCAAAAACTCAACCATTCTCCAATACAATAATAAATCTCTCTTGCTTCACTCTTAAGCATGTGTGCAGATATAAATAGGCACATCGAAAGCGGTTTTATACATTGCATGAAATCATGCAAAAGATACACGTGTGCTTTAAAACATGGGTGAAAATAGAAAATATCCAAAATAACACCCAATTTTTTTACGAAAAATACATAATCAGAAAATTGCTTCCAATCAACTTGTGAGGTTGATCTGTAATGTCCCTTTTTTCGGAGTGATCACCTAATAAGGAGACTTGGAGCCAATTTTCACACTTGGCTAATTTTGTGAGACATTTTGAGTGTGCGAGTTGGTTTATCATATTTTTGTGGCCGTTTTGGTGTATTCCATGCTAGTAAAATAAATGGCCTTGAGGAGAAGCAACCTATTGGAGGAGGTAAGGAGATTTGGGAATACATATTTTGTGATTGCTCTCTTTGAGGGACGACATGGTTTGAGTTTGTTTCATGACACATCTTGTGATAAGGTTCGCTCCCTTTTTGTGAAGGAGAAATAAGGCTAAAACATAAATGAAAACATCTTTGAAGGAGTGCTTCACTTAGCCTAAGGTCGGCCTAAGTGAAGACAAGAGTTGGGTCGGCCCTCTTTATGGGAAAACTAATAAAATAAAGAAAATTAAGGCAGGTCGGCCTCTTTGAGAGGGAAAAACAATAAAAAATTAATAAAAGACTGCCTAGGTCGGCCAGATTGAAAAAGGCAAAGAAAACATGTATAAAAGCAAGTTTTTTGGATCATTTCAATCATCATTCAACTTGTCTTTTTTATTCTTCTGATCTGCACTTTGGAGCAGCCTATTCCAAGGACGAAAACCCTTGTGAATATTTGGTGGATTGGACGAAAACCTGATCCATCTTGAGAGGGCTTCATCACGGAGGTCCATTTGTACTTCATTTGGAGATTTAAGGAGTGGAAGGCCAGACTTTGTCAATCAGATTTTCAAATCAGTTGGAGCAGAATTCAATATCATTTGAAGCAGAAATCTAACATCCTTTTAGAGCAGAAATTGATCAGCATTCTATCATCTTTTGGATCAGACTGGAGCGCCATCATTTGAGAAGGTTGTTGGGTTGATTGTGAAGGCACTTTCATCATTTGGAGCAGCGAATTACCCACTCTTGGAGCAGCAGACCTGATACCCATTGGAGCACCTCATTGTGGAGACAACCTACATGTTGGAGCAGATGTGCGCCTTCTTGAATCAGCTTCCTTGGTGTTATATTCTGCATCTTTGAGGGTCTCTAAACCCTAGTCTCAGAGCAGCAGCCTAGCGCCTCTTTTAGGGCATCTTTTTATGTCATGTTGGTATGTACTTTTCATGTGTAGAAGTCTGATTTGTAGTGCAGATGATTCTGGGCATTGTTTGGATTTGTCATGCCCTAGAATTTCCTTGGTAAATCAGATCAGAACTTCCTGTGTTGCAGCAGTGTTTTAAATCAGACTTGGTTGATCAAAATTGATGTTCACATTGTGTATTTCATGTGGTATTTCAACTCTATTTTGAGCAAATCATTTTGTCATGGTGTTTTGGTTGTATCTTGATGCTTACATTGGCTGTTATAAGTGTTAAATTCGAAATCAGAATTTGGGGTTTTAAGGTTTTGCATGCAAGTTTTTTTGGAAAGCTCAAAAATCCAAAATTGTCCATAATATCCCATTTGGGGACATTACATGATCCCATCCCAACTATTACGCATAGAAAGTATACAACACTTGTCCAACATAAAAATGTTGAACACAAGCTCAAATATGCACAATCGACTATTGGGTCCACCTAATTTTTAAGGATTAGTAACAGATGTCAATTAGGTGCTCAGTATTTTGGTTTGAAAGAAAATAAATTTACTTGTTTAGAGGAAAGTTTTTGAGAAGGCTTCGAATGCTGATTAAGATGTTGATTGTGGAGAAGGGAATGGTGCTGAATGGAGTAGTTTGCTGATGCAAAAGGGCAAGCAAAAGAATTGTAAATTTTGTTTGGGTAATCACTTTCATACACAAGTCACAAGTGACATTATATTTCATATTCTAAAACATATGAACCAATGTTTATACTGTAAAAAATTTAGATTGATATGTTTATTTACGTTTGTATAATCCTTGCTAACAAGGCAATATTTGTGTTGCGTACTCAACAGACAAAATGACCTGCAGTGTTTAATTGTTCTCAATGTAAAATTTTCTGTGAAATGAACTAGGACTAAATTTTCCTAATTACTCCTTGATTAGTCTAGAAGTGCATTATTCATATTCATGTTGTGATTCAATTTCCTTTTGGAATGAAAGAAAATGTACGTAATATGAAAGATTAGATGTTAAAGGGCATGGTTGTGGATGTTGTAGTTGATTATTGCTACTCAACATTGGTAGCAAGGATTATTCATCCGATATAGAATTAGGGGTGAAGACTGTGATTGTTGTAACTAGTCCGCTTATAGAGAGAGGAAGACTACGACTGTTGTAATTAAATATAAAAAATATATTAATTACAGATCTTATTCATGACGAATATTGTCAGTTTTTTTTGTTTTCCCTTAAATGGGTTTATGAAGGAGTCTTTATTCACATTGACTCTTCATTTAATCCTTTTTGAAGCTTATGCCCAGGAGGAGTTCAACAGTACTAAAAATGTTTCCATGTGAAATTTAGAACTACTTTTTTATTCTTATCAGTTCATCACACAAAAGCATGCTGAAAATACAACAAAATTACAACTGAATAATTTCAAAACATAATTGCCATTTATGCATCGTGTCCAAGCTATTAAAAAAATATGTTTAATAACTTCATTACTTTTCTAATTTGCTGATGAAGGAGTCCAGTGGAGGCAGCTCCTTAATCATCTCCTTCCAATCTGGCATCCCCTGGAAAACAAAACAGAAACACCACACTCACATAGTCAATTTCATTGCTTTTGTATCAAATCTTTCCAGGGTAAAAGATGAGATCAAGTAGAGATACGAAGCCCTGTATGACCAAAAACATGACCTGAATGGTACCTACAAGCTCAATGTAAACAGAGGTGCCCCTATGGATGCGCAGAAATTAAAAGACTTGTATACAGTAGTTTTATGACAATCAGGACCGTGATAAGGAAAAAGCTAAAGTCATCAAAATATTAAACTTTAGTGCGCCTTGTATGTGTGAGCAGTTGAAGGCAAAACCAGGATTCTGGGGAATGACAACAGGGTTTGAACCCGGCTTTTGAAGAAGGCACATTTGCAAGGTTCCTGTATTTACCACTGTATCACAATCCTAACATTATTATTTCACCCATTCTGTGGTGATTCTATTTCTGGTTGTGTGAAGTTTCAATAGTCCATAAAAAGGTTGTAAAGGAAGGAGAGATTGGAGAAATTGACAATTTGAGAATGTTAAAGGTAGAATTGGGAGATCAATTTAATAACAATACGAAGTGGGGAGATCCAATTAATATCGAGGAAGTGGAAGGCAACACAAAAAATGAGTTGAAAATGAAGCTGCAGATGAGGGTGATGTAAGCCTTGAGGTCTAATTTTTTAATTAGTATCAAGGAAAGGGAAGGCAATACAAAAAATTAGTTCAAAGTGATTCTTTAGCTATTTTTGAAGAGCCCAAAGCCTATGTGTTGCATAGTCGGTTAGTAGGTACAAAGTTCGTACCACTTAATGCTTGTTTGTGTTAAAACAGTGACTGCTAAGATTTATACCTCTCTCACTTTTGTAGCCCTTGAAAAGTTCCCGAGGCAAGGAAACCCTTCAGGAATCCAGCCTATAAAGAGTATTATACAATAGAGGGATAACTAAATGAAAACAAATTCTCGACCACCAGCAAAGGATGCTACAGTTGATCATTCCAGAACTAGGAATTAAGTCCAGATAAAGTATGAAATTTTTTGCTAAAAATAAAACACGGTTTTGGTTGATTAAAGGAGGAACTAGAAGAAGAGGTAGAAGTTTTCAGAAATTTTCGCAATTTCAATAAACCTGTGAGCCCTGCTTGTACACCCTCACCAATTGGTATTTGTTCTATGATGGTGAAAGAAGCAATGGATGTTTGTAACTCTGTTACTAGAAACGCAACGGGAGCACACCGTTTCCCGTTAAAATGGACGAAATGGCATTTCCGTTTTTAACAGCTGTTTCTGGCAGTACAGTGACATTTATATTCTCCCGTAGCGTTGCATGTTTATATATATATATATGTGTGTGTGTGTGTGTGTGTGTGTGTTTTCGAGATCCATTCCATTTGTTTCTTAAAAGCTTCTTGTATACTTTGATTTTTATAAAGTTGTTTATTATTAGTAATTTTAAGTTTAGTGAAATAGTAATTGTTTAAATTGAATATATAATTAACTATAATAATTTTTAATATTTTAAAAATCATTTTAATAATTTATTTTTAATTGTAAATTTAAATATTTTTTCAATTAATTAATTTTGATATAATTTTTATAATACTAAGAGTAAATAAAATTAATATAATTAATTGTATCTAAAAATTATGTTATATATTTTAAAAAATATATTTAATTTATACCCTGTTTCTTATGCGCAATCTTTTCAAATTCTTCCATTTTTTTGTTGCCGTCATGTTTCTTGTTTCTGGTAACATAGGTCTGTAACATAGATTTAGCAGGAGACTCTTTAGATATGTCAATATGGAGATTGATCAAATAATGTATGTTAGAAACGGTTCCTAAATTACAGTCTGAGCAATGGAAGAGAAGAATACTTTTATTACAATAAATTCATTATTATCTGCAAAAAGGGAACAAGGATGGCATCCATATTTGCAAGTTTGAATTCTTTTGCGGAAATATATTTATGTCGAAACAAGGAAAGGAGAAGTCAGGCAAGGCAGAAGAGCTTTAATAAGTAGTATGTAGAGCAAGCCCACACACCAATTCACCAATTTTGCAACTGATCTCAATTTTTTTGTAAAAGGCTCGATGATTTAAGGCCAATATGGTGAATTTCTAAAAGCCATCTTTTACAAGAAACATAGAGGAATAAACCTAATGAAGGGTTACTGTAAAACCTTGGAAAAGAAACTGAGGATGCTAGGAGGAAATAAGAAGTGAGCAGAAATTTATCAAGGTCTATGAGATAAATATGCAGCCTTGAAAAAGCTATATTAAACAGTTTCAGTGAAAACTCATGCCTTGAAGGGAAGACACAGGATTTTGAAAAATTTATAAATTGAAAAACGATCAGGATATACATAGCTGAAGGATTATTCGATGACTGGCAACTGAGAGACGGAAGTAATAACCAATTGGCATGAAGTGCAACAGGTGGTGAGAATCAACAACTCAGAGCAGCCAGCACAAATTTTGTTGATTAAATGCAGGATGGAAGAGCTTTGGACAAGAAGTAAAATAGCTAGGAAGGTCTCATCGACTCTCATTTGCAGCAACCAACAGCACAGTTTCTGAAGTAGCTAATGGACACAATTTCTAGACAAGCTGATGGCATTGTTCATGTTAAGATTAGCAAATCATTTCAAAATCAATCCTGGAGATTCTCTACTTTACCAGTTTACAATTTTGATGTTCTCCCCATGGTATGGTGTAAAATCCCTTACCCAGATTTTAACCAGAACTCAAAAATTTTCTGATTTTTAGTATGCTAGCATTTCGTCAAACACTTCGCAGATGATGTTTCATGAAGTATTTCTGTATGCAGAACTTATGGCACCTAAAACTATAATTATAAATCACGATTCTATCATACAGGCATCACAATATTCAATGACAGATGAGAGACATTTTGTCAAACAATTGACAACTTTCTTTAATCATGTTGATAAATATTCAATACAAACTGGAATATGCTGATTTAAAATCAGAAAGTACATACAAGCCTGAAAACCAAATTCTGACCTCAAAATGGAGCTTTATTTGTTTGAAGATGATGCTGATTTGAGTATAAATGCTCCTGAGAATGCATATACTTCTGTGGTAATTATTTGTGCCTTTGTAATGTCCCCATTTTCGGAGTGATCACTATTGGAGGACAGGAGGACTTGTTTTCACACTCAGGGGGGATTTGGAAGACAAATGTAGGTTTGAAGGTATTCTCCTAATGATGATGATATGACTCTTTTATTTAATATTATGTTCTTGCCATGGGAGCGAAGCACTTGGGAGAGTTGCAACCATGGAGATTTGCCATCTAGAGGGATTGTGAGTGTGGAGGCTTGTCACGCTTTTGCCAAGAGGTAAAGTTGTAGCAAATTCTATGTTTGATGCCACCTAGATGATGAGACATTGTTTGGATCCTATGCATGTATGCGCCAACCTTGTGAAGATCATTTCCTATATACTGTTGACTTTGGACAACTTGTGATGGAAGGATGAATAACAAACTAATACCTTTCCGTGGCACGTGGAGGGAGATGGCATGGAGAAGAATAAAGAAATAATAAATTCATATCTTTAATTTAAATTTACCTTGGCGCCCATGAGGATTGATGCTGGTCGGCCCTCTTAGAGGGAAAAATTTATTAAAATAAAAGAAAACTCTTCCTAGGTCAGCCATGAGGAAAAGGAGGGAAATTTGTGTATAAATACAAGTTGGTTTTGGCATTTGCAAATCATCATTCAGCATTCATTCATTCATACTTCGAGTTATCTCTTGGAGTAGGAGCTTGAGACGAAAACCTTGAGTTCTTAGGAGGAGTTGGACGAAACCCTAGCTCTTTCCTTTGGAGGATTTCATGACGGGAGTTCACTTGTGCTTCATTGGTATTTTGTGAAGAAGAGGAGCAGAATTGCAAAATCAGATTTGGAGATCATCTTTGGAGGCATTCTTGGCGTGGATAGATCATCATTTGTGAGAAGAATTGCCCTATCTTGGAGCGCCACCTCTTGGAGGGAGAATACTTGCATATTTGGGAGTTGTGTTGCTGATTAGGGTTTGAGAAGAGCAAAAATTTATCATAGCAGCAGAGCAGAAATTTATCATAGCAGCAGAGCAGACCTGATTTGCCCTAGATTGGAGGTGATTCATTGGTGGACCGATGCTAATTTGCCTAGGTTTTGACCCTACTACTTGAGCGCCACCTTTGGAGGATCATTTGTTGGAGTTTTTGGCTTCTTTTGACAACATTTGCATCATCATTTGGAGCAACGAACATCTCAGACCTGAGCACACCACTTTGGAGTTGATTTCCATTGTGTTGGAGAGTTGAAGATGGGTTTGATGCCCTAATTGGATCAGCATTCATTGGAGATTATTTCTCATCATTTTGAAGGTCAATTTGTCATTATTTTGGTATGTACAACATTAGGGTTTAGGGTAGAACTTGGCTGGGCATGTTTATCATGTTTGCCCTATGTTTTGGATGTATTTGAAGACTTGTCATATTCAGTTTTTGTAGCAGCAGACTTCTGAAATTAATTTCAGTCATTTGTGTTGGATACTTGGATTGGATTTGTGGCTCATTTGATTGTGTAATGCGAGCATATGGTTGATAGTCATGTTTATGATGAAATTATAGTGATTTGCTATGTTTTATGAACTGCCCTATGTGTTTGTTGAGGTCCGATTTTTAGTTCAGAAATTCAGAAATTAGGGTTTGAGCAGAAATCTTAAGTTAGATATTTTGGAAAGCTTGTAAAACCAAAATTGCTCAAACTATCCCATTTTGGGATATTACAGCCTTGTAAACCCAATCAGAACTTGTGAAATGCAGCTTGTAACCTCTGTTATACCTGCTACAGCAGCAGCACCCACCTTATATCTCCTAAATAAATCTGTACAGTCCCTTGAGGCTGCTCAAAAGACTAGCGATCAGCTTTTAGGAAGAGAGATTACTTCCTAAATGGTACGGCAGATTTGGACGTGTCAAGATTCCTAAAAAAAAGAATCTATTCCGTTTTAAAATTTCATAGGCCTCTTTCCATGTAATGTGCTCTTTTAAAATATTAAAAGCAGCTTTTAGAGAGGCTGTGGTTGAGTTTAGTAAACGCAATGCCTTATTTGAAATTTAATAATCCTCTTTATTTATGAAGAACTCCTGTTATTTGTACGACAGCATATTGGGACAACTGAGAACTATAGGGTCTAAAACCCTTGCAAAATTAATATTTCTGATTTCATATGTAATTTCATCACTTCACACACTGCACTATAAAATATTGATGTATATTTCAAACGCACACACAACACTTACAAATTTATTATTCCCTACAATCTCAATAAATTTGTCACCTAAACCCTTCTTGTAGGCAAACGTCAAAACCTGTGAAATTGATAAATCCTTCAGCACCAATATTTCTTGTAACAATCTGCAAAAACTGTGATTCTGGATGAACCACACCGTATTGGCTAGGGAGGATCTTTCACCACCGAAACCAATCTTCGCCTTAGAGTTTCCGTCCTAGGCTATTGTTGAACAAACCTACTCAACCTCCACAACTGGGGTTTCAAAATAAAATGCAAATACCAAGAATGACCCAAATGAATTCTCCAATATCCTTTTATAATCTCAGAGGAACTTTCCAAAAGTTATGATTTTAAATTACCTTTTAATAATAAACCTCCTACTCCAAATAAGTGACTTTATTTTATTATTTTCTTTTTAAGCCTTAAAATCACTTAAATAATCACTTTTATCAATAATTAATATAAGTTGTCCTTAAATTCACTTTTTGACAACTAAATATTAATTATTTAATATTTCAATTATTTTCCGCACATCTGCCCAAAGTTGCAAAAAAACACCCGGAATGTCGAAACTACTCCCGGAAAGAACCAACGGACTCGTCTTAATCCCTCTGAACACAATGCCATTGTCTAAACTTAGTTCCGAAAAGGCTAACACTCTCCAAGAAATTTGGAGCTTCCACAGATGTTGGAACGACTATAAAAAAGGGACATTACAAGTCCTCACTCAAAGATTGCTTGTCCTCAAGCAATGCATCTCATCCATAACTCTTTTTCCCAGAAGTGCAATAATTCTTTGCAAGAACTTAACGAACTCTCCATCATATTGCTTACTTCTACCATGTTTCCGTTGTTCTGCTTCAAATTTTTTTGAAAAGTTTGTGCTTGTACTTTCAGTTATACTTCTGGAACTCCAATAAGATAGTTGTGCAGAAATCTGTTGTCCCATGTTAGTCCCAAAGACAAAATGGATAAATCTGCAAAACATACCTTCACCAAAGGGTCTTTATAAACTAAGTTGTGAAATATTCTTTCCAGGTTAAGACACAAATCAGCTTGTATGCAAGTTGAAAACAATTCAAAGTAGACATGAATCACTTGGGTTTCCAAACCAAAGGAAGCTATGATAGCTGAATTATTTGTTTCTTTTAGCTGAAAACTTGTGTCAACATTCTTCAAGGTTTCCAAGTCCACAAAAGGTCTAACATTGCTACTGCTTAAGTCTGAAATTAGCATCTAATAATCTGATTTTAACAATCTGAAATCAAAATAGCAACTGCAAGACTGAAATTTTTTAGTAATAACAAGAGATATGGGCATTCTAATAGTTGCAAATACCTTTGTCATGGCTGAAAATTTCTTCACCAAAGTCATCAATTGAAACATGCTCCAATTCTTCACTAAAATTTCCCTCCAATCCACTTGTAAGTATGCAAATGGAATCATATGATGGCTGGTTGAAATGAGGACAGCAACATTAAGATTGAAATTTGGATCCATAATCTTCCATGGTACATTCTTTCCATCATCACTATCCTCCAACAATCCTTGTTGATGATCCCTTGCATACATACTCATCAATGAAGTAGCTACATCATGCTTATGCTGCGCTACTCTAATATCATCACAAACTAGGGAGCTAAAACCTGTGGAAGTCTCATCATTCAACTCAAAAAGTGGATTATTAATTGTCAATTCTGCATCCATTTCAAAGAGTGGATTATCAAAAGATTGGAAGTTATTTCCATCCTCTTGTTTAAACCAATCTCCATGTTGTCCCAACTCTGTACTTGCAAACTTAGGAAACTATTCTAAATCAAAAACTTCTCGGAGCCTATCAGGCTCATCAATCACCTGCTTGATTTCTTTAACTCTTTCCTCATTTTCTCGCTCCTTAAATTGTTCTGCAACATCAAGCTGATTTTCCGCTTCTACAAGTGTCATTTGGGAACTCTCTAATGAATCCTTAGTTGACTTAAGCTCAAAGGTGAGCTTATCAACTTCTTCCTTTCTTTCTTCCAATGCTTCAACAGTCTCTTCTGGAAACTTGATGGTTTGATCCCTGTCTAAAAGTAAGTGCAGTTAATCTGATTTCATTGTTTCTAAAGCATCTTTGACTAATTGGAAATCAACAAGAGTGGATCCTCCTTCAACGCCTTTCTGTCTCTTCTCAACTTTTGGAGGCCTTCCAAAAGAGATCTTCAATGAATTTGTGTGTGCTATCAAAATGCGATAAAACTTGCACAACCTTTTCATCAATGACAATCAACTAGTTCTTCAAAATCTGTAACTCACTAGGCCTTTGATCAAAATCAGCTTCACACAACAAATTCTTTGATTTGTCTACAAGGGAATGAGTTTTAAAATCAGCTGCCTCTCTAACATTCTCCTTGCATATTTTATGATTTGAAGTTAGGACAACACTATGCTCAAACAAAGAATCATCATTTGCTTGCTCTTCATCGTATTTCGGTGTCAAAACACCTGGATCTCGTGGTCTTATGAATTGATGACTTTGATCAAGAAATGTAAGCTCATTGTGTTCTCCATGAATGGCTGATTCCTTCAACAAATCCATTTCAAATTGATCTAAATCAAACAAACTTGAACTATCATGATCACTCTTCTCCATGGGCTCTATTTGGAAATCAAACTGGTACACATTCGGCATTGGAAATTCCCTCTCAACATCTAAACTATCATCAATGAAGTGATGCATGTGCTCATCACTATATGCTGATTTGAAAACTTCCACATACTCAAATTCATCTTGTTTTTTTTAAAAAAAAGCTTCACTAATTTTTCCTGAGTGCTCAACATCACCTGTTCGTCTGAAATTTTCAGCCAACTCTATTTCATCATTAGTGACTTCAAAGTTCTTATCATTTGCATTCCTTCCAATGATGTCATCAAGGGGGCCACTGGTCTCAAAGACTTCGTTGGATTGAACTGAATTTGCAATCAAAGTTGTTCTGAAATTTCCATCAAGCTTATCATTTGTAGCTGCAAATCCTTTAATAAAATTATTTTGAAACTCTGCCATGCATGTCTTTTGAAAGAAGACATTTTCTTCTTCATAGGTGAGTTTTTCAGTTCTTCTAATGTAAAGAGCCTACTACAAATGACTGAAATATTTTCTTTAATTTTAGATAAGATTTCTTGCACAAATCAATGTAAAACGTCAACATATATGAAAGCCATCAAACCCTTTGCATTTCCATTGATTTGAAATGAAATAACATACTGCTGTCATGAAATTGCAGTCACTGTATCAGTCATATCAGACTTGAATACATCATGAAAATAACATCCAATTGTCCTCCAAACCCTAGAATATCAAGTACTATCAATGGTAAATGATCAATGAGACCATATGTCACTGTTGCAGCTTTATATGAAAGCAAATAATGGACTGATAAGAATATATTTGTTGCTGTTATGACTGATATAAAATGTATATATGCCCAGAAATGTTGTAGAAGCCAAACTATGACAAAAAGCTCTTCCTTAGCCAAGCGATTGACTTCTCAATGCAATATTCAGCCTCTATGAAGTTTCCAAGGTCTTCAATTATCAAGATCTTCAATAAAATCATGCATATGAACCCTGAAATGAAATATCCAGTTGGCTGTCATAAAAATCAGAACTCTAATTGATATCAAATCTTTACAAAAATGCTTCTTTTGTCAAATCAACTACCTTGGCTCAACTCCACAATGTCCAAGGGTTCCAATGATATCCAATTCACTCCAAATGATCCACAAAACCTACAAATTCAAGCACTAATGGTGAAATCTAAATGATAACACCTCACACAAGAATATGGGGTCATCACCATATCAAACAAGGAGTCATCTCCTTGCAAATAAACTGAAAATCAGAATCCTCGACTTAAACAAAAGTAATAGAAAGCATACCAAATCATCAATCATCCTGAATTGATCTTCAAGAGCTCTATTTATCCTCTCCAAGGATAGGCATTCCTCTTCTTTGACATTTTGGAATGAAGTTTGGATTCCACCAATGAAGAACAAGAGTCTTGAATCATTTTAAATGAATTACATCCATGAAATCAATCATTTAAAATCAATCTTTAATTGTTTTAAATGAAATACATCTCCTTAACACATGGATCGATCCCCTAAGCAAAGAACTCCTATCATGGGCGGCGGCTGGAAATGATTGCTAACAATCATTTAAAATCTTCATTTTACATTTAAAATCCTTCATATGCGTTAGTTGATCCAAACTAATCATAGGCGATTGCATTTAAAATCATATGTTTGCATTTAAAATAGCTCCTTGCCTTGGCCGCCGATTCCCTTAATTGGCATTGATCATTGAATGATTTCAAACAAACATTTTAAATCCTTTACCTTGCTCCAACCATTAGCATTTCAACTATAATATTTTCCTTGGGCGAATACCTCCTTCTTGGCCATTGGAACAAATGGAACCACGATCCAATGTATTTGCACTTCACCAATGAAATGCCACCTCATATGCTGGTCAACCATCCTCAATGATAGCCGTTGAAGATATTTGAATGAATTTATAATAGCTTGGACCTATTCCTTTACATGGGCGAATAGATCTCCTAGCCGTTGGCTCTCCAAACAATGAGCAAACACATTTTTAAATGCAATTACCTTGGCCGTTGGGTTATTAACAATACAACTTCATCATCTTGATCCACGATCCAATGCAAAAGCACTCCATACAATGTAAATCCATCTCAAATGCTAGTCGATCATCTCCTTAGGCGGTTGGCACTAGAAACAATGAACATTGGACCTATTTTCTTCTTTGGCGAATGCATCACCTTCTTCCATCAACAACTCCATAAAAATAGATTAGAGGAAAATGTAATTAAAGATTTCATTTTCCCTTTTATTCCATAGCTCCCAAATTGATCCAATCAATGTAGGATGAAAATACAATTTGAACATTGCATTCTCCAATAACCTCTATGACATTTGGTTAAATAAAATAGTATCTCCTAGAAATACTTAGCCAATATCAAACAAAATGCTAGTTGAGCCAACATTCTGGTTCTCCATGTGTAGACATAAACCAACATTCCGGTTCTCCATGTATAGAAACAAGCTCAAACTAGAAATCATAACTTAGTTCAAAATGGGGACATTACATCTAACCACTTCAAAAAATTTCAAAGCTAACTCCTCATCTTCAGGTTCGCTTGCAAATGCATCATGTGATTCTTCTTCAAATAAGGCATTTTCTTGTACCTTTGGCCCTTCTTCTTTCTCAACAATCTCTTGAACAACTTCTGATTTTTCTTCTTCAGTATATAGTTCCATCTTGCTTGGATTCCCTTCTTCAAGTATTCCCAAAAAGCCATCAAAGGAAATTTGATTCTTAAAGTTATCTGGTAATCCCTGGTACTCATCAATAATTTTTGTGGCCTTTCTTTTCATTACTGCCTCCTCATCCTCTTCCTTTTCTAAGAACCTTTGGAGAGTTCTTATCATCTCATTTTGACTTTCTCTAAGAGATTCAAGCATCTTATTTTGATTTTCTCTAAGAGGGTGTTGTACCCATCTGAAAACTTCCATACGTTGTTCATCTTTGCAAGTTTTTGTTCTTGTCATCATCTATCTTGGCATATTGTCAAAATTTACTAACCCTACAGATTCAAAATATGGACAACATCGGACCAAAGAAATGCGTCCTAGAGCTAATTGGCACGCCAAATGAAATGAGGACGCATCTAAGTCTGGATAAGCACGCTTATTGAGCGCCTAAGTAGGGGGGACATGCCTGAGTTTGAAGAAGTGCACACAAGGTGAAAAGGACACTCAGAAAATCCAAGAACCTTCTGAAGAGATTTTAGAGGTATCCAAAGAGATTGAATTGTTTCAGGCACACCAAAAGTTCTTAAAACTCGTCAAGAATGGGTAAGGCGCGTTAGGACTCAGGACGCGCCGAAGACATTAAAAGCATGCCTAAACCTTGTAAGGTGCGTTCAAATTGAGAGAAGTGTGCCTCCCTGTAATATCCCAAATGGGCATATTATGAACAATTTTTGGATTTTCTAAATTCTGCCCTAATTTTCTGCACTTTAGTTTTCTGCTCTAACCCTAACTTCTGCTCTAAAAATCAAACTTAAACAATTGCATACAACTTCCATAAAATATGTCGAATCACCATAATATTATTGCCAACAATATTTCCAATATTATATTTGAATTCCACCACACAATATGCAATTAAACCACTTCAAATGGCAACCACAAATGACTGAAATATAATTTAGAAGTCTGCTGTTATAAATCAGATTTAATGGAGTCTCCAATTACATAAATTGGCTAGGGCAAACAGCCAACTTGCCCAGCCACATAACAGAGATAAATACCAATGTTCTACATACCAAAATATGCATGAAATGACCTTCAACCATAGGCGAATGGGGCTGCAAGTCTGTTGTAGCAGAAATTTGTTGTAACCCTAACCCTAGCAGCCAAGAATCTCCATAAAACACCTCAATATGCAAGTTGCTCCTCCTCAAGGACAATGTGCTCCAATCCTAGGGTTAAACCCTAGACAATTCGCCAAGAAGTAGCCATCAATGAATGCTCTCAAAGCTGATATGAATTCTGCCCAAAAAGATGATGAAGTGCAAGTGGATCCCTATCACGGAATCCTCAAACGAAGAGCTAGGTTTTCGTCCAACTCCTCCAAGGTGCTTGAGGTTTTCGTCCCAAGACCTTCTCCAAGAGATAAACTCCCAAATGTCAATGAATGAATGACTTGAATGCTGCCCAAAATGCCTTGAAATGATTTTATATTTATACATCACTTTTGCCGATAAACTCCCAAATGTGAATGAATGAATGACTTGAATGCTGCCCAAAATGCCTTGAAATGATTTTATATTTATACATCACTTTTGCCCTCTCAATTAGGGCCAACCTAGGCACTTTTAGTGCTTTTTATTTATTATTTTCCCTCACTAGGAGGGCCGACCTCCCTTATTGTAACTTGGCGCCCAAAAATCAAATTGAAGATATGATTTTATTATTTCCCATGTTGTCTTCAAGCACCCAAGTGAAGTGTTAGCTATTTTATGTTTTCCCGTCACAAGTCACCCAATCCACAAAATATAATAATGATCTCTGTAAGGTGATGTGTACAAGGAGACCTCGCACTTATCCGTGAATGAAGATGTTATGTCACTCATCCATATATGAAATAATATTACCACTTGGCATGATGATGGCAAGTCTCCGCACTCTTAATAACATATCTCCATCTATGTGACTCTCTCATGTAGTTCGTTCCAAGGAAGACAAATTATCTTATCAAAGATAAGTGCCTCAAAGACATCAGAAAAATATAACAAGTCATCTCAATACTACAAATGTCTCCCAAAATTCCCGAAGTGTGGGAATTAGCCCAATCTCTCTCCAATGGCGACCATTCCAAAAATGGGGACATTACACTCCCTCCAAGAAAGCACGCTTAACATGACAAAGACTGTAATATCCCAAATGGGGATATTTTGCCCTAATTTGGATTTACAGGCTTTCCCAATTAATTTTTTGAATTCTGCCCTAAAATTTCTGTGCTTTATTATTCTGCCCTGACCCTAGTTCTTCTCAAAAAATCAGACTTGAAACAATTGCATATATTAATCATGAATCACATCCAACATCAATGTATAAATGCATCATATGATTTGTCCAACAATGCAAATGAAATTCACCATGGATAACACATTGAACACATCAATTTACATCACCACAATGAACATGAAGTCTGCTGTAATAAATACTGTAAATATGAAGTCTTGAGTACACAATATGATAATGGCAACCAGCCAATAGCTCAGCAACAAGTAGATATTAGTGCCAATAATTACATACCAAAATTGTGGTTAAATGAACTCCAATAAAGGCCGAATTAGGATCTGCAAGTCTGCTGTTATAAATCTGCTCAAACCCTAATTCCAACCAGCCAGCAAATCACCTCAAATCTGCCCTAAGACCAGGTCGCTCTTCCTCTAGATGATGCACTCTAGTTCTAGGGTAAACCCTAGCCCTAAATCACCTCCAATGAATGCTCAAATCGCCTCAAATGTGGGTCGCTCCTTTTTAGATGCAATTCGCTCCAACCCTAGGTGAGTCGCCCTTCATGAATGCCCTCCATAGCTTGTATGAAATCTACCCTTGATGATGTTGAAGTGCAAGTAGATCCTCGTCACGGAATCCTCCAATGACGAAGTTAGATTGTCACCCAACTCCTAAGTCACTTAAGGGTCTCATCCCAAGTCACTCTTAGAGATCACTCTCAAATATGAATGAATGATGCTTTTGGAATACCAATTGATCAAGTATATATACACAATTTGTCTCATCTTCTCCTCATGGCCGACCTAGGTAATTAGCTCATGTTTAAATTACAAGTTTCCCTCTCAAGAGGGCCAACCCATGTGTAGTGTGTTCTCCTTCCAAGGAAAGCGCCTAATTCAAATTAAAGATATGAATTAGGATGACTAGCCAGGGCGCCACCAATGATAATAGTTAATTATTTTATTCCACATCAAATGCTAGTCAAGGAATATGTTTGTTAGCGTTTAATTTCACACCTTTCGGTGAGAAAGAAAAACGGACAGATGTGCAGTAGAACCGCTCTTCGAATTGGAAGGGGAAGCTCCCTGTAAAATAAAACTTAACTAAAAACTTTACAATCTTTTTGGATTTTTGCAACGTACAGAAAGGCAGAGACGCACATTCAACAACGAAGCAAAGATTTTTATACTTTTTGATTGAAAACAAAACCTAGGCCAAATGCTTACACTATTTAGCTAAATACAGAGGTTGAATAAAGCAAGTACACAATTTTGGATTGATTGGACAAATTAACATCACACAATTATGAATGCCAAGACCAGATCAACTATAAGGTGATGCACAGATACGACTTATTCTTTCAATTTTACCTGCAACGCAAAGTTTGCAGATTTGTTGAATCAACCTAACCTTCAGCACAAATAATACATTTTAATGGATATTTGGAAGCAAAATAGGCATGCTGGAATCCATTAATGAACAAAACAAGAACACGATCAGGAGAATATTAGACAAATAACAATTTAAGCAAGTAGAGGCATGAGAATTGCTATTGCTTTTATTCTTTGATTGAACACAAGACTGGATACTAAACATTGAATACTTTTGATTCCTTTGATTAAATCCAGAGATCGAAGGAAACAAATGAACATAGGTGAGCTGATTTTACATGAAAACACTTAAGAACAAAGAAGATGTGAAACAAATGTCTAAGCACAAAGTCCTAAACACTTATCTTAGTCTCAACAACACAAAAAGATACCAAAAAGACCATGCATATATTCATTCTCAAAGTAATAAAGATACGCAAGATCATTGAACAATAAGATGTGAGCAATAAAAGCTTCAGCATTTACCATTATCATTATTGAGAAATTAAGTGTGTAGAATACACTTATTTATACCCTAAAAACCAACGGTGCAAGGAAATAAAAGGAAGAGTTAACTAATACTCTCCAACCGAACCCTAATGCTGCATGGCAAGCATGCAAGCTTATCAGCATTTAAAAATAATAAAATATCTCTCATGCAATTCAGTTAACTGAACTTGCATGTTATTACACATTGAATTCCACTTAAAGATAATTTTGCATGATCTCCAAAACAAATCCAAAAATAGATTTATCTTTGAAAAGCAAAGTTAGTTCTCAAAATAGAAACTGCTTTGGAAATCTCTCCAATTGCCCAAAATAGAATCTCCTACAAACACTAAAAAAATGGCTAAGTCTGAGAATTCAGATTTCTCTCCAATTCATCAACTTTAGCCTCATTTGGTGATTCGAAGAGTATTGCATGGTTGCTTGGAAAAGCATTCTCCTTCATTGTCCCGTGTTGAAAAAAGATCAAACTAGGCCTCTGTATGCTCGCTATTCAAGAAAATCAGGCCTTTATTCTCGCTGTCCAAACTCTGATTTTTGTGAAAAAAATGCATTTTTTGCCCTTGGAAAGTGAAAATATGAGGCTGAATCTTAAAAAAAAAAAATGTCGGATTTGAGCTCTAGACAATCAAGAATGATTAGAAATGTCGTTTCTCGAGGTGGGTATGCAATAGAAACGAGAAAAGATGGACCAAAACACCTTAAAAACTCATTTTGCTGTAGCTGTAGGTGGTCATTTTGGACTGTAACAGTCATAAAAAGCTTGAAATTCCTTCAAAAATGGCTGCCAAGGACTGAGCATTGCCTTATGAGTGTGCAAAAGTGTCTCTAGATGATGTAGAATGGAGGAAATGTTGCCTTGGAGTGACAAATCTACCTCTTCATTGAGTGCTGGCCCACAAAGTGTCTTTAACCTGTCATAGAAAAGCTTGAAACCCTCAACAATGGCAGCCAATGTGAAGAAATGACCTCCTCTTGTATGGATATGCCTTGGAATGTAAGAGAGAAATATGGAATAGTGCAAGAATGTGTCAAGTTTGCCTTGTATGTGAAGCTACACTCCTCAAACCCCTCCAATCTGCCTTTGGAGCTTTCATGGACCTTCAACAATGGCGCCCTAGCTTTGAATGCTGCCTTTACTCCTTTGCTATGCCTTTGAAAAAGCCAATAACAATGAATAAAGCCTCCTTTATAGTGAACGCCACCTTTTAGGGTTTCCAATGTGCCTTACTCTAAAAATAGAGTGCTTTTATTTCTAACTCCATGCAACAAAGAAGAGTGAAGTGGAAGTGAATGATAAAACTCTATTTATAACCCTTGATATTCTCTCTCCTGAGCGCTCTCTCTTGCAAATTGGGCGCCAAAAATAGAGGTATTTTGGCATTTTTGGGAAGGTTGAAAATGGAGTGCAAATCGCCCAAAAAGGGTGCCTTTTTCCAAGGTCAAAAAGGCGTGCAATTTCCCCAAAATGGGCACCTTTTTCAAGGTGGCAAAAGGAGTGAAAAACCGGAATGGGCGCTTTTTTCAAAAAGGAGTGCATTTTGGCAAAAAGGGGGCACTCTTTTGGAGGCACAAAAAGGAGTGTAAAATGGCAAATAGGGGCGCTTTTTTGAGGTTTGCAAAAAAGGAGTGCATTTTGGCAAATAGGGGTGCTTTTTTGGAGGCACAAAAAGGAGTGTAAAATGGCAAATAGGGGCGCCTTTTTGAGGTTTGCAAAAAGGTGTGCAAAATGCCCAATTTGGGCGCCTTTTGCCAAGGCACTTTGCCTTAGTAACTTTTTTAGATTTTGCCTTTGAACATCTTGATTTTTGCCTTGAGATTTTTATAAAAAAAAACCTCGTGATTGTTTAACCATTTTCCATGCTCTTTGACGGAGATTGCTTGGATCAATGTCATTTGTCTCTCCCTGTGAAGCTTCTTTGGCCGTAACTTCTTCATTTGATGACGAAAAGCCTTGAAGTTTGGCAATTAGGCTCATAAGAGTTGAAGCTCTTATTGAAGCCTTTTCTTCTTGAAGCGGGCTCCAAGGTGGAGCGTGCTTTGTCAAAAAAACGCTCCAAAATGCCATAGAAAATTTTTTGAAATTTTTCAAATTTGAAAAATTTGAAAAATCGAATTTTGATTTGCCAGATGTGTCTACATTGCTTTCCTTGGTTCCTTTGTGTCATTTTGGTCCTCGATCCATCACTTTGGCCTCCGCTTCTAGATGATCTTTCACAGCTTGAGGCCTAATTGGCTTGTCAGAATCTCCCTCCATTAGAGCTTTGGATCGCTCTCCTTTGATATGTCTTGTACCTGCAAGGTTAGCGAAATAATGACAAGGCTACATGGTGCTTGGGAAGTGTGTTTAGGCATCTTTTTAGGGTGTTTGTATACATAGACGAAAAATTTCATAGGGGTACAACAATGTCAATCTATCAATGAGTGCCTAGGAGAGGCATGTGAATAATGTTTTCTCTTTGTCCAAAGTGAATAGTAACCTCCAATATCAAATCGCCCAAGGTGAATAATGATCTCCATGATGATGTCGAGTCACCCAAGGCAACGTATCCATATGAAAGCATCCCAAGATGTGATGATAGCATCCATACAACATATAATGAAGCCCAAACTCCTATCACAAGTCCATATGAAAGATCCTCCAATTGGTTGGCTCCGAAGAAGACAAATCACCATATCTCTGATGAGTGTACCAAAGGTAATATGTAAATATGACAAGTCATCTCCATTGTTTGTGATAGCCTCCAAATGTCACAGAGCGGAGTGAAAGACCCAAATCAACCCTAATGGCGACCATTTCAAAAATGTGGACATTACAAAGACACACCAGAGGAAGCCAGGGCGTGCCTGAAACAAGATTGGTGTGCCAGGAGAAAGAAGGGTGTGCCTAGAGCACAGGAAGCATACCTGTAGCCAAAAAAGTGTGTCTATAGTCAGGAAGGCACGTCTGTGGTCAGAAAAGTGCACCAAAGAAGAGAAAGGAGCGCCTATGAGTTTCAAAACACGTCCAGGAGAGAATGGGAGCGTCAAAATAAAGAGCACTCCAAATTAAAGAAAAGTGCATCATCTAGGAAGGAGATAGCTTGCATAGGAGCATTAACAAGACTTAGAAAATGCTAAGGAGAGAGAGACTTGCCCAAAAAGCAAAGTAAGAGATCAAACACGCTAGAAGCCTGAAAAATGCGCCTGGAGGAAGTTTGGCACACTTGGTTAAGAGAGGCGCGCCAAAAGGAGGATGAGCTTGCCTATGACATTATGAATGCGCTCATTGCATAGATGGCGCACTCAGGAAAGAAAAAAGAGCATCTAACATTATTTAGAGCACCCAAGAAAAGGTAGGCGCCTTCAAGGGGCTAAAAGTGCATCATAGTCAAGGAAAATGCGTCATGATAGTTTAGGGCATGCCAAACTCAAGGAAAAACGTGTTAGGCCTAGAACTAAGCACGCTCAAAGGTAGAAAAGACATCTTTTTAAAGGAAGTCACGCCTTGGATAGAGGAACCCACTTTAAAGCAAGCAATACATCAAGAAAAACTAGAAGGCGTGTCCAAGCTTATGTAGGCGCCCTCAAGGACAGGTAGGCGCACTCAGACAGAAAGGAAGCATGTCAAATGTGATTTAGAGTGCCAAGTCGCCATGAGGAACATCCTTTAAATTGCAGACGCGTTTTAAGTTTGGAAGGCGCGTATTATCATTTGGAGGTGCGCTAGGACAAGATAGGCATGTCCAAGGCAGGTCAGGGATGTCTAAATGCATGAAGACGCGCTCAAGATAAGCATGGCGCACCTAAAACAGCCCAGGCGCGTCTAGTTGTTAGTAAGCGCACTTGAACTTGGCATTTTTCTTTTGCTTGAAAAGATATATCTAAATTTAGCCTTCCAAGAGGCTGACTTCACTCAAGTTGAAAGAGTCGACCCTTGCCATGCATTAGTTTTGCCTTTCAAAAGACTATAAGCATCTTTAACAACAAGGGCTTTAATTTGCATGCAAAAGCATATCTTCCAAAAATAAAAAGACAGACTAGTTTAAATTCGAGTTCGCATGTTTGCACATCAGTTGGGCAGACAGCTGCATGTATTCAATCTTAGATCCAGTGGAGCAGATATTTTGTAATAAGTTTGCATGTCATGCAAACACCAGTCAGTTAGAGTTGGACTTCAGTTTATTATTTTCATGCATTTGCTTTGTAATAGTATAAATAAGTGCTTTTGCACATAGAAGAGGATCTAAAGATTTTAGAATTCAAATTCATTATTAGTTAGCTTTTCTCAGAGCTTTCTGAGAGTTAGCTTTTCCAAACAATTAGTTTTTTTAGTATTCAATATCTAGATACTAGTGTTGTATTCAATCAATGAATAGAAAGCAATGACAATTCTCATGCCTCAATTTGCTTAAATTGTTATTCTCGTATACTCACCTGATTGTGTTCTTGTTTTCTCATTTAATGGATTTCATTATGTTTGTTTTGCTTTCAAGTATCCATTAAAATGTGTCATTTGTGCTGAAGGTTAAGTTGATTCAACAAATCTACAAACTTTGTGTCGCAAGTGAAATTGAAGGTATAAGTCGTATCTTTGCATCGTCTTATAGTTGATTTAGTCAAAGCATTCGTAAATCTTTTCAATCCAATTGTGTACTTGCGCTGCTCAGCCTCTAAGTTTAGTTGAATGGTGCAAGAGTGTAGTCTAGGTTCGGATTTCAAGTCAAAAACACAAAATCCTTGCTTCTAGGTTGAAAGTGTGTTTCTGCCTTTCACTTGTGACATACCCAAAAAGATCGCAAATTTCCCTTTCATTCAGCATAAGTATGAAAAACCCCTGAAAAACACTGTACATATTCTGTAGGTTTAAGTTTGTTTTATTTTACAGGGAGTTTTCCCTACAAATTTAAAGAGCAGTTCTACCACACATCTGTCCGTTTTTCTTTCACATTGAAAGGTGCGAAATAAAACGCTAACACAAAATCAAGTTTGTCCATGTGAACCACTGCTGAAATTCACTGCTATAACTCTGAAATTTTCTGAATCACACAATCCAAACAGGCTGGCAAGATACTCTGCTCTGATACCACTATAAAATCCCTTATCTAGATTTTAACCAGAACTCACAAATTTTCTGATTTTTAGTATGCTGGCATTTCGTCAAACACTTTGCATATAGTGTTTCATGAAGTATTTCTGTATGCAGAACTTAGGACGGCTAAAACTATAATTATAAACCACGATTCCATCATACAGGTATCACAATATTCAATGATAGATGGGAGACATTTTGTCAAACAATTAGCAACTTTCTTTAATCATGTTGATAAATATTCAATACAAATTGGAATATGCTGATGTAAAATCAGAAAATACATACAAGACTGAAAACCAAATTCTGACCTCAAAATAGAGCTGTATTTGTTTGAAGATGATGTTGATTTCAATATAAAATACTCCTAAGAATGCATATACTTCTGTGGTAATTATTTGTGCCTTGTAAAACCAATCATAACTTGTGAAATGCAGCTTGTAACTTCTGCTATACCTGCTACAGCAGCAGCACCCACCTTATATCTCCTAAATAAATCTGTACGATCCCTTGAGGCTGCTCAAAAGACTAGCGATCAGCTTTTAGGAAGAGAGATTACTTCCTAAATGGTACGGCAGATTTGGACTTGTCAATATTCCTTAAAAAAAAAAAGAATCTATTCCCTTTTAAAATTTCATAGGCCTCTTTCCATGTAATGTGCTCTTTTAAAATATTAAAAGCATCTTTTAGAGAGGTTGTGGTTGAGTTTAGTAAACTCAATGCCTTATTTGAAATTTAATAATCCCCTTTATTTATGAATAGCTCCTTCTATTATTTGTACGGCAGCATAGGGGCATAGATTGGTACGGCCGGGAACTATAGGGTCTAAAACCCTTGCAAAATTAATATTTCTAATTTCATCTGTAATTTCATCATTTCACACACTGCACTATAAAATATTGATGTATATTTCAAACGCACACACAACACTTACAAATTTATTACTGCCTGCAATCTCAATAAATTTGTCACCTAAACCCTTCTTGTAGGCAAACGTCCAAACCTATGAAATTGATAAATCTTTCAGCACCAATATTTCGAACCTGTAACAATCTACACAAAGTGTGATTTTGGATGAACCACACCGTATTGGTTAGGGAGGATCTTTCACCACCGAAACCAATCTTCGCCTTAGGCTTTCCATCCTGGGTTGTTGTTGAACAAACCTGCTCAACCTCCACAACTAGGGTTTCAAAATAAAATGCAAATACCCAAATGAATTCCCAAATCTCTTTTTATAATCCTAGAGGAACTTTTCAGAAGTTATAATTGTCAATTACCAATAATAAACCTCCAGCGCCAAATAAGTGACTTTATTTTATTATTTTATTTTTTAAGCCTTAAAGTCACTTAAATAATCACTTTTATAAATAATTAATATAAGTTGTCCTTAAATTCACTTTTTGAGAACTAAATATTAATTATTTAATATTTTAATTATTTTCCGCACATCCGCCCAAAGTCGTGGAAAAACACCTGGAATGTCGAAACTGCTCCCGAAAAGAACCAACGGACTCGTCTTAATCCCCTGAACACAATGCCACTGTTTGAACTCTATTCCGAAAAGGCTGATGCTCTCCAAAAAATTTGGAGCTTCCAAAAATGTTGGAACGGCTATAAAAAAAGGACATTACATATGGGGTGATTCATAATCAGGTAAAGCACTTTGCAATTAAAAGGATATGGATGGGGTTCTGGCAGAAGAGGTTTAGATGTAGAGGAGAACAGTGAACTACAAAAATGGCTCAGACTTCTTATATTTTTCTAATTATGAAATAAGCCTATTTAATTACTATGTTAATGTGAGATATGAATAGTTGCATGTCAAAAGTTTTATAATATGACTTTTGGCATATGCTATTTTATTAGCATATTCAGGAAGACATAAGAATTAAGTACATGATAACTTACTATTGTGATCCTTGTTGCTTCTTTTCTATATGGTTATATGTAATGTATAATTAATTACATTGCTCTGTGTATTTGTTATTTACCAATACTAGAAACTTAAATGCCTGCGAGTTTAGAATGATGCTAATTACCTAAGAGCACAAGGTCTAAAATTCTTTTTAAAGCATTGCATGTTGCAAGCCTGGCGATTAAGTAAATAATTTTGAACTTGATATAAAGCCAATGTGTGCTGGAACACTTCTTAATATGATATCGTTGATCTGAATATATTAGCATGTAGTTTAATCATAATGGTAACCTAAAACATAAATGTCATTTTCTGACTGTTCTTTGTTTTATGGAATGTAAATTCATACATGGAAGCATTGCTACCCTGCTCATGTGAAATGAGAAATGACAAACAGAATATGTCAATATGATTTTAAAGAAGCCTTTGCTACAATATACACACCTGACCAGATTTTCGAACACGGCCATCCAAGCGTAAGATTATGTACACATTTTCTCCGGGTGTTACTCCTTCAGACTCTTGTTGGTCAAGGATCCAACTGAAGATTTATAAACAAAAATTGAACAAACCATCAGCTAAAAGACAAACAATCAACATTATGATGATAACCATTTATTTACATTGGAGACAAATTAAAAGTTATGATGCCAGCTTCAAACTTGTTTTTAATTAGGGTCATCCTTGAACACAATCTTCTTTTTCATTTTCCAGTGGAGTATATTACATAATTAAAAATTGTAATTTTTCTATTCACAGCATCATACTCAATTTAATAATAAATTGCAATTCCATCAAACAAGAGAATAATTTATTGTACCTAATTTGATTATTTCATCTCAAAAAGCAGTGGGCATCAAAGGAATAAAGAAATAAAGGCCAAGTAAATTAAGTGGCACCGATTCATTGAATTTTTTTTTCCTCTTAGTTATTGTTAAGTATTTTAGTATGTCATTTTCAAGACAATACAAAACAGACCAGTATATAAAGTCAAGTCTTTTTTCAAACTAGAAGGGGAAGCTCTCTTGTAAAATAGAAGCTAAACTAAAACTCTAGAAGGCTTAAACTATAAACAAAACTTAAATTTTCAGAATATGCACAAAGTTTGTTTTTTTAGGTTTTTAACATCTGGTGAAAAAGAAGCTATATTACCATATCTATTTTTGCTTCTTTGGTATAAGCACAAGACTTTACAGTTAACAAATACAGATGAGAGATTATATTTTTAATGACTACAAATAAGTTGACTTATCTATAATAACCATCCCTGGTTACTACTATATTTTTTTCATTACATCTCAAGTATTATCTTAATCAGCCAAGCAGCTTCTATGCAATATAAAAGTGTTAGCTTCATAATATTACCAACCATAACCATGGCAGCAACTTGTTGTATCCAACCCGAAAATTTTTCGCATGATGTCATTTTTGTGTCTTCAAGTCGTTAAATATCCAAAATGTCATGTCTTGTCGAGTCAAAAAAGTCCAGGGTCGTCTATTTGAAATCTAAAATGTTAAGATGTCATGATCCAAGTCCATCATTCTCATTGAGTGTCAATAGGTCCGTTTCATTCAAATCCATGTTCATGTTTGTTTTGAACTTTTGTCGTTTGTTTGTAATTTTAGTTATTAATTATTTATTTTTAATTAATAATCATTTATAATGATCATTAATTATTAATGATTTTTAAAAGTTAAAATTGTTGTTATTTGTTCATATCCGTAAAATTTAATATTAATTAATTTATGATTAATAATTTATTATTAATTATAATTAAAATTAAAATGTAAAAATTGTTATTGTTATTGTCAAATTTTAAAAATCATAAAAATAAAAAATTATAAAAGTATTATTGTTTTTATTAATAGTTATTATTAATTTAATAATAATTATTATTTAAAATAATAATAATAAAAAGCAAAAAGTAAAATGGTTATTTTTATGATAGTTGTTATTAACTATTTTAAAAGTAACATGTTAAAATATAAAATATAAAAAACAAGAAACAATAATAAAAATAAAGAGTAGTAGGGAACACCCTTTTATAAAGATGAATAAAAATCATGAAATAAACATAAGTCTTCAAGGCAATTAAAATTAAAATAAATCTTCAAAAGTAAAAGAGGATTTAAATAAAAGATGGAGTATAAAGTGAAGTTGAAGTGCTTTTGAGGACGGAAGTGCGCTTTAGAAGGAGATGGTGTGCAGAGAGAACAGGAAACATGCCATTATGAAGGAGAAATTGTGCCTCATAGAAGAGGCACGCGCCATGAAAGAAGTAATAGCGTCTCTATGAAATCATACGCGCTTATCAAAAGGTGTGAAGCGCTTATCCACAACAACAAGCACGTTTTTACAAGGGAGTTCACGCCTGTTCAAACTCCATGCAGAGAAGAAGCACCTCCAGTCTCCATCAAAAACAGAAAGCCTGCACCATATCACAAGGAAGAAGCGCTCAATAAAAATAGTGCACCTTGCATAAGGAAAAATGCCGCCTCAGAAAATACAAATCACGCTTTGTGAAGACTCCATGCACCATCAGCAAAGATGAATCGCACTTCTCAAAAGATTTCCACACCTCTTTATTTCAAACTTCTACAACAAAATTCAAAACGGTTCATACAAAGCAATGAAAATCAAAGCTCATTTCAACAATCAGTACACCACTGAAGAAGTCTACACCAGTTTGAAGGATAAAGCCTACCCAAAGAAAGATAAATGCACCTTCAACTAGTTTAGACACCCATCAGAGAATGAAACACCTGGAGCAGAAGGTAAGGGAAGATTCACAGAACAGAGGAGTACGCACCAATTTCAAGGTTAAGACGCCTCTATGAGGATCGTTCAACACCATTCAGCATGAGAATGCTCAACAAGAAGGAATTCAACACTACATACAGGCTTCATCAAATCCTGCCATCCAAAGGGTGAAGCGTTAGAGAGAAAGAAGATGCGCTCATCAGAGAAGGCATGGCAAGGAAAATGCCAAATGATAAATAATTCATGCTTCCTCCAAAGCATCTCTCTCTGCGTAAGCACCAAGAGTTTTAAAGGATAAAATCAAAAGTTTTGAAAAACAAAAAAGAACACGCCCATTCATAGGCTACGACGAGGAGAATGCTCCAAAAGCTCAAATTAGTATTGGAGCCTTCCAAGTAAGAATCAAATACCTAGACAAACCATCTCCAACGTGCCTCACCAGTAAGACGAAAGAACGAAGTGTCTAAGATATTTAACACAACAGAAGATAGAAATTGTGCATGATCAAGAGGGAAGTGAAGAAAAATGCATCTATAAACAGCTGAAGTGCTTTGTGAAGAATATGCTCATACTCATACTAAACCCATCCCAATTCTCCATAATACAATAGGCAAAATCAAATCAGAGCAGCAATTGGAAGCACTCAGCTCAGAAGTGAGGCACCCAACACAGTGAATCCTTGTCAGCAGGAGTGAAGTAACTCAGTGAATTTCCACTCGATCCAGGGGAATCATGTTTGAAGATTGGCAGATGGTCAGAAATTTTAGAAGCTTCATCAAAGATTCCAAATGCCAGATTCAAATCATCAAGGTCAAAAATTTGTTAAAATATCAACAATTATCACTTTTTCAGATTCGAGTCACCAAGATTGTGAACTCGCTAAGAATCTCAAAATTTCATCAAAATTCTCTAGACTTAGTCAAAATGGCAAGCCAAGATCGTCATCCACATTCGCAAGGGTTTTTGTCCTTGGAATAAAGGCTAGCAATATTGCAGCCAAAGAGTATGAAACTCGAGAAAATATGATGTGAATGATGATCAAATGACTCCAAAACATCTTACATTTATAGCTCTCAAAATAACCTCCTCAAGCTGTGTAATGTCCCCTTTTCGGATATTCCTGATTTCTTTACTTGCATACAATAATATCAATAGAAAGGGGCATTAGAAATATTAAAGGTCAATAAATTAAGATAATATTTAGTTCAATTCATAACACAATTCAATATCGACTATGTTCAAGTCTTAATTCTTATTTCTCTTTCTAATCCTCAACCTTGGACGGGGAATTACTTGTCTAGGGCGCGCTAAACCTTCTCCAATGTAATTGGGATGGGATTACTCCGCCTCTCTCTAACAACCTTGTCTAGGGCACACTAAACCATCTTCAATCCATCGGGATGGAATTACTCCGCCTCTCCCTAACAAAACCCACCTACCCTCAGGTTGCAGGCAATAGAAATATTTACCAAGTGATTACTGTGTTCACATCTCAATCTTATTTCTCTTCTAATCCTCAACCATGGATGGGGAATTACTTGTCTAGGGCATGCTAAACCTTCTCCAATGTAATTGGGATGGGATTACTCCGCCTCTCCCTAACAACATTGTCTAGGGAGCGCTAAACCATCTCCAATTCATCAGGATGGAATTACTCCGCCTTTCCCTAACAAAAGCAACCTAGCCTACGGTTGCAGGCAATAGAAGTAAATAGGCAATGAGATGATCATACCATTACTTAATGTGTATATAGCAAGTTTCATGATATATATATATATATAATGATAATCTTTCCATTATTTGCCATTACTTAATATGCGGCATTCATCATCATAAACGTAAGGTTAGATACATCATACCAAGTATATAATTCTTGCCTTTGTATTCTTTAGAGCTCTTAAAGATTTTTCTCCTTCCTTCTATGCTATCTGCAGCCCAATATACTGCTACATATTTCAGATCTCTCATACCAATCTAAATTTATACCTCCAATCTCTATGAAGAGAAGCATACTCTTCTTCTTTATGTCAACATTAGTCTTCTTCTTTATCTCTGCACTATCTTCTTCCATATCAGCGTGTTGTTCTTTTCTATATTTGCATAAATCTTTCTTCTAATTCAGTCTCTTAATTTCTCATGTGCAGATCTGAGTGTTAATTCATATATTCCTTATCTGATTTTCATATATCTCTTATTCACTTCCTTATTGCTTTAACAGATCTGACTATTTATTCAGATATATATATTTTATTCATACCTCTCTTCCTTCCTTTCTATAAATTCAGATATTCCTCTTTATATGCTTCAAGGGATGTACCCCTTCGTAGATCGCTGCAGCTTATATCATGTATTAAATGCTTTTAGCAAACAATCATTAGTATTACTTCTTTTCTTATACTAATCACTGCATTATACGTTGGATTTTCAATGCTTATTTTATATTTTGATTAGTATAGATTATGCTGCCTCTTATGTTCATCACTTTGACTTATATCTGATCGCTGCATGTTTCTTATATAAACATCGCTGCCATAGCTATTGATTTAATAACATATTTGGAATGATAAAAAGGAATCGTGGGAGTTAGTTATATGTTATAAGTTATATATATATATATATATATATATATATATATATTATAATGATGATTTAATATTAATATTTATATTTATATTTATATAATATATATTAAAAATATTTGTATAACAATATTATATAATTATTATTTGAATTGACCATATTTGGCAAAAGCGACATCTCCATCTTTGTCATGATGTCTAAATCTTTAATTTAAACAATGCCTTAATATCGGAACATGACAAGCTGGCCGACCTCCTCTTGGCAATTTCTTCTATTTTATTTTATTCCTTTCTCCAATAGGGCTGACCTCCCTCTAGGCGCTAGGAATTGAAAAATTATTTTATTTTATTTTTATTATTTTTTGTCAACTTGGGCGACCACCTTTTAGGGCTTCATAATTCATTTTTAGGACCTCTCCTAGGTCGTCTTCCTCCAAGCAAAATTATTTGGATTTATTTTATTTTTTCCTTGGCATTACAAAAATACCCAAAGTCATTTTCCATCCTTTATTTTCTCCTTCCCGGGTCGCTCACCTCCTTAGCCCTTTTATTAAATTATTTCTCCTTCACTAAACGGCTCATAAAAATATAGGAAGTCACTTCATATCTTCAATTTGCCCAATAAAATTGATTAAATATAATATTTAATCAATTAGGTCATTCCCTTAGCCCTCCGGCATAGCCTACGGGAATAGGATAGGCTAACTGACTCCTTTAGGTGATCACTCGGAAAATGGAGACATTACAGAAGACCAACATAGTTGTTGATGCATTGTCACAAAAACCCACTTTGTGCTCTATGGATGAAATATCAACTGATTGGAAAGCTCACATTTTATGTGAGTATTCTAAGAATGTTTTTGATATCATGGAGGGCAAACTGCAAGATAACAAATATCAAGTGGCAAATGACCTCATACTCTATAAGAATAGAGTATACCTTGTTCCTAAATCAAAGTTGAAAGAAAAGATTCTTAGAGCAATTCATGATACCCCCTTGGATGGTCATCCGAGGTATTATAAGACTTACAAGCAGATAAAAGAGAGGTTTACTTGAAAAGGACTCAAAGATGATGTCCTTAAGCATGTTAAAGAATGTTAAGTTTTCCAACAAAATAAGTTAAGAGCAAACTTTTCCAGCAGGCCTACTGCAACCCCTACCAATACCAAAGCAAAAATAGGAGACCATCTCCATGGATTTCGTGACGAGACTTCCATGAGTTCAAGGTAAAGATTGCATATGTAATGTCCCCATTTTCGGAGTGGTCACCATTGGAGAATAGATGGGTGGGTTTTCACACTCCGGGCTTTGTGGAAGATGAATTGAGGATCGAAGATGCATTGATGTATTTTTCTAATGGCCTTGATGTGCTCCTTCCATATAAGTGAACCACCTTGTGAAATTTGAATATAAAAACTTGTCTTGTCAAGGAGATGGTGCCAGGAGATGAATTTGCCAACATGTTCTATGTCGATGCCACTTTGAGGAAGGGTAAGTGCTATTGCTTTGATTATTCGTGTACGCCATCTTTGAGGAGAACCTAATTAATGCATGATTGGTTTGGGACGGCCTATAAAGGAGAAAAGAATAATAAAATAGTTCCCATCCTTGACACTTGTGAGAAAGAAGGCTTGAAATGCAAATCTTTAATTTGGCATTTTTGGCAAAGGAAAAGATAAACAAACAGGACTTGTTCTGCCTAGGTCAGTCTAGGAATTGCAGCCAATGTTAGGCACCAAAATACCTTAAGGCAGGTCGGCCCATTAGGAGAAAAAACATATTTTTCAGGTCTAGATCGGCCAAAGGGAGTTGGGCGCCATAGAGCATAAGGAGGTCGGCCTTGAAGTGAAAAAAAAGTGATAAAATAATGCTAAGTCGGCCAGCACTTAGTGGAGGTGAAAAACATGTATAAATATAAGTTTTTGTGTGGCATTCAATCATCATTCATTAGCTCATTCACACATCATTTGGAGTTTATCTTTTGGAGAAGGACTTGAGACGAAAACCTTGAGTTCTTGGGAGAAGTTGGACGAAAATCTAGCTTTTCCTTTGGAGGATTCCGTGATGGGAGTTCACTTGTGCTTCATTGATAATTTGTGGAAAAGAGGAGCAGATTGCTAAATCGGATTTGGAGATCATCTTTGAGTCTTCCCTTGGTGTGGATTGTTGCATCTTTGACTAGGGTTTGACCTAGATTACGAGCGCCACCTTGGAGGAAGATTCATTGCATTCTTGGAGGCGAAGTTAGAGTTTGTCATTGCTGATTAGGGTTAGGGCAGAGTAGAATTCTATAGCAGCAGCAGTGCAGGTCTGATTTCACCCTAATTTCTTGGCATAAGCATCAACATTGTCTTAGGGTTTCATTCCTCTTTGGAGCGCCATCATTGGAGAATCATTTTGTGGTGGTTTGTTGGCATCCGAGGCATCATTGATCACACTTTTTGGAGCAGTAGACCTAGCAGACCTGAGTGCCTTAATTTGGAGCAGAATTCTTTAGTGATTAAGGGTTCTAGGGCTAGGGTTTCATGCCCTAATTGGAGCAGCACTCATTGGAGGACTTCGCTATCACTTCGGGGTTCATTTTGCATTGTTTTTGGTATGTACAACCTTAGGGTATAGGGCAGATTATTGTTGGGCATGTTTGTCATGTTTGCCCAAGACAATTAATGTAATTGAAGACTTGTCATATTCTGATTTTTATAGCAGCAGAGTTCTGATTTAATTTTCAGTCATTTGTGGTTGCCAATTGAAGTGGATTCATTGCATATTTGGTTGTGAAATTCAAGTATTCTATTGGTAAACATATTGACAATGATATTATGATGTTTTGACATGATTTATGGGCTGTTATATGCATTTATTTAAGTCTGATTTGGAGTTCAGAAGTTAGGGTTAGAGCAGAAAACTAAAGTGCAGAAATTAGGGCAGAATTCCAAATTAAGAAAAATCAGAATTTCCCAAGTGTATAAGTTTGGAAATCCCGTAAATCCAAAATTGCCCAAAATATCCCATTTTGGGATATCACAGCATATATGTTGTAGTTGATAAACTAATAAAATATGCACATTTCTTTGCAATTTCTTTTAAGTTTAAGGCTCTTCAAGTTGCTGATTTATTTAAGGTGTTTAGACTTCATAGATTGCCAAGGAATATTGTGAGTGTTAGGGACAATAGGTTCCTTAGTATGTTTTGACAGGAGCTCTTTTAATTGACCAAAACAGAATTAACTCTTAGCACAAGTTATCACCCACAAACAGATGGGCAAACATAAATTGTTAACAAGTGGGTTGAAGGTTATTTGAGAAACTATGTGGCAGGACAGTAGAAAGCATAGATTAAGTGGCTCTATCTGGGAGAGCATTGTAACAATACCACATACCACATGTCAATTGGTATGACTCCTTTCAAAGTACTATATGGTTATGATGTCTTATCTTTTGTGAATTTAATTATTTCTAACAGCAGGGTGCCAAGGGCAAAGGACATGATTCAACAAAGTCAAGAAATACTGAAGACAATCAAAGACAATTTACAAGCTCAGAATCAGCAAAAGATTTATGTTGATAGGCACCGATTGGAAAGAAAATTTCATGTGGGAGATATGATTTTTTTTAGATTGCAGCTATATATGCAATCTTCCCTCAAGAAGAGTGAAGATGAAAAGCTCAAACCAAGTTTCATGTTCCATACAAGGTCTTGAGGAGGATTGGAGAAGTGACTTATGGGTTAGAGCTACCAGAGCAAAGTAAGATTCACACTGTCTTTCATGTTTTGTGCCTTAAAAAGGCACTTGGGCAGCATGTTACACCTTCTGTTAACTACCTCCACTTGATGATGAAGCCTAGTTGGTCTTAGTTTCCGAATCTATTCTTGATGTACGAGAGAAGAAATTGAGAAATAGGAGTATTTCTGAGCACTTGATCTGTTGGAGGAATCTTCCACCAAAAGATGCTACTTGAGAAGGGGAGCAAATTCTTGAGCATTCAAATCTGCAATTGTTTAAGGGCAAGCAATTTCGGGAAGGAAGGATTGTCATGTCCCCTTCTTAGGTGTAAGTCTAATGAAAACCCTTAGCTTATTCTTTTAATTTTCTCATAGGCTAATGGAGTGGGAAAAAGGGAAATATTTTAATAATTAAACTTAAGTTGTCCAAAAAGAAACTTTAAGTTATATTTTAAAAAGACAACTTCCATTTTATTATTAAAAAGGTTGTTTTAAAAGTGAGTTTTAAAAAGTGTCGTTAGGAATGGGGTCAAAAGGTGGTGGAACTTTTCAAACACTTAAGTTGGAGGGAAAAAAGGAAAAAAAAAGAATTAAAAATAGATTATATTCCCTCAAAAAGGTCTACATAAGGGGAACTTGTGCACAGAAGATCTTCTTCCAGCTTATTTACTCTTTTTTATGCTCTAGAGGATGAACGTGAGTTCTTGTTTTGCCTGAGGATGAAAACCCTTTGGCAAGATGATTTTGAGGATGAAAACCCCTCTAGCTATCTAAGTAATTCCACCCTAGGATTACCATGGTGTTGAACGGTCTTGAAGTTTTTGTAGTTTGCTTGTGATGTGGAGTTTTCAGTTTTTGATAGTGCTGATGTGAATTTCAGTTTGATATTTGAGATAAATGATTGCTTGTTGCTGATATTTCCTAATGTTGATTTATGTGGATTCCTTGTAGGTCGTACCATTCATGTAATGTTGGCCATACCTTTAAGACAATATATATTTTGCAGCAGGGGTGCCGTATAGATTGGCAGGCTATACAAGGGTGAAAGAGGGGCATGTGAAGTCTGCAATTGACGTGTTGCCTTATTTGACCTTTTTCCTTACCAACTTTGTAGCTGTACCATTATTTTATGTTGGTTGTACAGTCTTAGGATGAGTCGCCACTATTAGGGGGTGTTTGGATAGGTCGTACCATCTCTTGAGGGGCCATATAGTTCTATTTTTACTGTTTGTGCAGAAGTTCAATATTATTTCAGCCTGGGACAGCATCTAATCTCCAGTTTCAGCTTGTTATTCAGTGATTTTTAATGAAAATCAGTTAACCATAATTTGGCTGTATAATATGGGATGAATGTCATCTATTTGTTATTTATTTTTGGACTAATCCCTTGCTGCATGTAATATCCCAAATATGATATTAACTGAAATTTATGATTTTAGGGTTCTGATTTCTGCCCTAATTTCTGCAGTTCTGATTTTCTGAATCAGACTTATGTAAACACTTATAACAGTCAAATAAACATGTCAAATCATCATATAAACCATGCCAATATGATTGCCTACAACATAGTTGAATTACACAATGAAATACACGATGAATCCACACCAAATTGCAACCAAAATGACTGTAAAACCGAATTAGATGTCTGCTGTTATAAATCAGATTTATGAAGTCTGCAATTACATCAAAATATCATGGGCAAACAAGCTAAACACGCCCAACTACAAATCTGATATAAACCCTAGGGTTTATACATACCAATTACATGCAAAATTGACCTCCGAATGATGGGAAATAGTCCTCCAAAGTGTGGTGCTCAAGTTAAGGCTTGATACCCTAAGGCAAAGATCTTCAAACACACAATGAAGCTGATCCAAATGTGGCGCACAGGTCTACCAGGGTTTTCTGCTCCAAAGATGATGACAAATGATGCCAAAGATGCCACAACAACCCTCCAAATCAATTCCAAGTGATGGCACTCCAAGGTAGGGCAAAACCCTAACACAAATGATGAATCCTTGCACCAAAATCACTCCACAAACATGGGCAATTAGGTCTGATCTGCTGCTGTACACAATCTGAGAATTCCTTCAAACACCAACAGCCAACAATTACCAAAATTGCCTTACAAAACCAAGGCGCTCCAATCCTTGAAGGTGGCGCTCAACTCCTAGGGTAAAACCCTAGCTAATATGCAATGAATCCCGCCAAATGATGGAGCCTTCAAGTCTGATCTGCAAATTTGATTATGCAATCCTGCTCCTCTTCACCAACAATCAACAATGAAGCAAAAATAGATCCCCGTCACGGAATCTCCAATGGATGAGCTAGGTTTTCGTCCAACTCACCTTGAAATGAAAGGGTTTTCGTCCTTGATTTCGTAGCTCAACTTCCGTTGCAGCCAAGGAAAAAATCTCCACTATCAAATGACAAATACACAATATGATCCAACTAACTCCCAAACACCCATTTTATAACCCACAAGTTAGGCGCCCAAATTCATTTTATTTTATTTTTCTTTCAAGTCCACCTCCATAATAAAATATATATATTTTTTTTTTCTTCCTCAACTTGGGCAGCCAAAATAAAATAATAAAATATTAATATTTTATTATTTTTCCCATATCACAATCGGACGGTCACCTTTGGAAAAAATTAACATTTTAATAAATAAAATATTATATTTATTTTGTCATTTTAATTTATTTTATTCTCTTTATTCTTAATGCAACTTTCCAACTTTCCAAATCTCCATGTTTAAGGTATTTTCCAACTTTCCATTCTCCAAGCTTGAAGTCACTTAAGCTCAAAAAGGGGACATTACACTGCAGTTGTGATGTTTGTTAGAAATTAATTTCAGTATTGTTGTTTGTTGGTATTCTTAGAATTAAGTTTGTCAGTAGTTTCAATTTCATGTTCATTGTAAATCTGGATGGTCATCCGCCAAATAGTAGTTGCATATTTGACCATATTGTAAAAACTAGATGATATACCGCCAGTAGTCTGAATTCATTGTAAGGTCTTGGTCGGTTCACCACTAGACCCAAGTGCATTTGCATATTTCTAGCATGTTTTGGCATTGATCAAGTCTGCTTTGTTATTAGCCAATTTGGCTTGATCAAACTTGTTGGAATCTGCTAGTGGCTTTCTGCATACAAGCATACTTGTCTGCCGAAGAGGTGTTGATTTTGGTCGGCCCTACTGCCTGTATGCTCTGGTCGACTATGCCACCTTTTACTTTTCCAACAATGCATTCATTCAGTTAATGTGTTGTCCAAACACTATATGCTCTCACCTTGCCCACATCGAGATTTGGGTGATCAGAAAGTGCAAGGACTTACGTTTGCATCTTCAAATATTTGAAAAAATTCAAAACAAATTAGTTTGGGTTATTACAATTTGTATTAGAGTGATGCGTCAAGAGAAGGGATTGGGGCAGTTTTGATGCAAAAAGGACATCCCATAGTTTTTAAGAGTTGGAAGCTCAAAGAATCAGAAAAAGGATTCTCAATAAGGCAAGGAGATGTCCATAATGCATGCCTTGGCCAATTTAGGCAAGATCTAATTTGTGGCAGATTTGTGGTTAAGACTGACCGCAACAGCTTAAAATTCTTCCTCAGACAGAGAGATTTGAATGACAGGTAGAAAAAATGGGTGAGTAAGATTTAGGCTTATGATTTTAATATAGACTATGTTAAGGGTAAAAACAGTGTTGTAGCTAATGCATTATCCAAAAAAACAACTTTATGGTCTATGTTTCAAATCTTTACTAATTGGAAGGTTACTATAATAGAAGAGTATGCAAAGAATGCATTTACTACTGATGTCCTTGAGGGCAAAATATAGGATGACAGGTATAAGGTAGCAAACGATCTCATCCTTTACAAGGATAATATTTATCTCATCCCAAAATCAAAGGTGAAGGATTAAGTCTTGAGAGCAATGCATGATCCACCATTTGTGGTCACCCATGATACTTAAAGACTTACAAGCAAATCAAGGAGAGATTTTCTTAAAGAGGAATCAAGGAGGATGTCCTCAAACACATCAAAGAGTGTATGGCTTGCCAATAGAATAAAACAAAGCATATGCTTCTCATAAGTTTATTGTAGCCCTTACCAATTCACAATAAAAAATGGAAGAGCATCTTTATGGATTTCATCATAGATCTTCCAAAAGTACAGGATAAGGATTTCATATTTGTTGTAGTTGATAGACTGTAACATACACTGTCCCGGCTAGGTTTCCTGTATCAATTTTTTGTGTTTTCTAGTTGTTGTAGTTTAGGGTTTCATGTGCATGTTTTGCATGTAGGTTTTTTTTGCATTGAAACATAGAATATAATGCATATAACTAAAACCCAAAAAATCTAAATCTCATATCAACAAAATATCGAATACCCAGATCATATTATTGCAAAATATGAATTACAGTGACTTACCCATTTTACAATCTTCAACTTCGTTCCGCTGTCGTACTTGGGTCAGCTTACAATTCAACAAAATATCATCAAGATTCGCATACAATGGCTGTCACTCTCCAATCTCAATGCTACAGAAATAAATGGGTCCCCAAACGCCACCAATGGAAGGTATAAATGATACCAAGGAAATGGAGTTCCAACACCCAAGACACCCACGACCTGGTACTGGCTGTACGGCCAGCTAGGGCTCTAAATCAGCAATGAATAGCACCAAAATCTTCACAAACCCTTATGTTATGCATTGGAATTGTCTACAAATGCTAGATGATCTGAATGAGATGAGAATACATCAATAAAACCACCCAAACTCTCCTCAATAACTTCAGCAAGTAGTGCGGCATGTACTTGCAGAGGTACAGCGAGCAAATGGATGAAATGCAGCCCAAAATCCACTCCAAGAATGATTCAAATCTGTTTGTCTTTCGATTGCTCTCAGCTGCATACACAATCTTCATCAAATAAGATCATTTCTAGCTCAAATCCTCATCAAAATATATCATTCAAAAGCCCAAATGAGACTCCTGAATGAAGCCTCCAATTCCCCTTCCTAACGTGGTCTTTCACACACGAAGAAAGGTGTCCTTGCAGAGGTTTTTGTCTCAGCAAGTCAATATCAAACCCTCAAAACCCATTAAGCTCCAAGAAATGCATGAGAATGCAAAAACAAGTGAAGTCAATAATCTAGCCTATGCAAATGAGCTTCATTTCATTCTTTTATTTTCCTCTCTTCTCCAACGCCCAATAAGTGAATATTTTATTATTTTATTTTTAATGACTTATGTCCCCAAGTCTCCATATGGGCGCCCAACTCCTAAGTGAACAACTTTAAGTTGACTTAACATTATAACATAAAGTCATTTCATAAAGTAAGTCACTTTACCCCTTAAAATTATTATAAGTTAAATCTTTAATTTAACTTATATTTCATCAATTAATGCTCCGGGTATATCGAAACCATGAATCTCGTGCAACGATCCTCTGCATTTGCCCTATTATAAATAGCAAGTCACTCCAACCTGACTATAAATAGTAAGTCTCCAAGGACCAATTTGACCCCCTAACCACTGTCATTAGCCTACGGGAGTCTGGTGATAGGCTAATCTCCATCATCTATCTAACTGGGCTAAATGGGGGACATTATAGTCCGCCCTCCCCAAGATTGCTTGTCCTCAAGCAATCTCAGCTCAGGATGCTGTAGTATTTGCTCACTCTCCCATGTTGCATCTTCAAATGGCAAGTTCTTCCATTTCACCAGGTACTCCCTGATGATCCGTTTCCTCAGATTCCTCTCCCGTGTATCTATGATAGCCTCTGGAACCAGAATTAGCTTCCGCTCCTCATCCAACGGTGGAAGCTCAATTGAAGGAATCACATTGTGGCCAAGGGCCTTTTTGAGCCTCGAAACATGGAACACATTATGCACTTGGCTGTTTGCTGGTAGCTCAAGCTCATATGCCACTTCCCCTACTCTCCTGGCTACCCTAAGAGTCTGAACGGACCATAGAACCTGGGTTTCAATTTTTCTACTCCACTCCTTTTTAGAGTGGACTACCTATAGGGCTGGAGCCTCAAGTACACCATGTCTCCAACCTCAAAACTCCTCTCCACTCGATGCTGATCAGCATAGAGCTTCTGCTGATTCTGTGTCTACTGTATGTTTTCCTTGAGTTCTTTCATTATGTCCTGGCTTTCTTGCAACAAATCTTTTGCCTTTGGCACTCTGTTGTCACCAAGTAGTAAATCTGTGAAACATGGAGCATCATAACCATACAGAGCCCTGAATGGAGTCATCCTAATCGACATGTGATAAGTCGTGTTGTAACAGTACTCCCCCAGGTGCAACCATCTGATCCATGCCTTCTGCTGCCCCGAAACATAATTCCGGAGATACCTTTCCACCCATTTGTTCACTATCTTTGTTTGGCCGTCGGTCTGTGGATGGTAACTAGTGCTGGGAGTTAGTTCAGTGCCACACAACCTGAACAAATCCTGCCAGAACAAACTTAGGAACTTGCTGTCCCTATCACTCACTATTCCCCTGGGTATCCCGTAAAGTCTAAATATCTCCCTGACGAATAAATCAACCACCTGTACAGCTGTATATGTCGCTGAAATGGCGAAGAAATGTGCAAACATGGTCAGTCTGTCGACCACCACAAAGATGCAATCTTTCCCCTGAACCTTAGGTAGCCCTGTAATAAAATCCATGGAGATGTATTCCCATTTTTTATTGGGAATAGGCAGTGGCTGTAACAAACCTACTGGATAAGTATGTTCATTCTTGTTTTGCTGACATAAGGGACATTCACGAACATACTTAAGGACTTCATTCTTAAGTCCTTTCCATATAAATGTCTCCCGAATCTGCCTGTATGTTTTGAAAACCCAGGATGGCTAGCCATTGGTACATCATGGAAAGTCCTCAAAATCTTATTCTTAAACTGGGAGTTAGGCACTAAAAATATTATGTCCTTATACATAATCAAATCATTCACCACAGTGTACCTGTCGTCCTGTATAGTGCCCTCAATGACTCCTGCTGCCCAAGAGTCCTTAGCATACTCTGCTGGAATTGTCTCCCTCCAATCAGCAGATATCTCACCAAACAAACACAAGTGGGGTCGTCTAGACAGTGCATCTACAACCACATTTTTCTTACCTTTGACATATTCAATGTCAAAATCATAGGCTTGGAACCTACTGACCTACTTCTGTTGTCTGTCGTTCAAGTCCTGGTTCATGAAGTATTTGATGTTATGATCTGTTTTAATTATAAACTTCCCTCCAACCAGATATGGCCTGAACTTGGCCAATGCTTTCAAGTCCTGGTTCATATACCGAGTAGCTCTTCTCTACACCCCTAAGCTTTCTACTCTCAAATGCAATAGGGTATTTCTCCTGCATTAGAACCGCCCCTATCCCCTCTCCTGAAGCATCACACTCCAAAAAAAAAGGCTTGGAGAAGTCGGGGATTGCCAACACTGGGCAAGTAGACATCAAGTGCTTGAAATGGTCAAAGCACTGCTGAGTTGTATCGGTCCACACAAAGGCTCCCTTCTTAGTCAAATCAGTCAATGGTGCAGTGGTCTGTGAGAAGCCTTTCACAAATCTCCTGTAGAAACCACACAACCCGAAAAACCCCTTAAGCTGAGTGAGGTTTGTTGGTGGAGGCCAATCAACTATTGCATTAATTTTTTCTGGATCAACTCTGACACCATCTGCACTAATGATGTGACCCAAATATAGAAGCTCTATCATGCCAAAGTCACACTTGGACTCTTTGGCATAGACGGACTCACTCTCGAGGATACTCAGAACCTCCTCCAAATGTCTCATGCGTTCCTCCCAACTCTTGCTGAAGATCAATATGTCATCAAAGAAGATCAATACAGACTTCCTCAGTTGCTGTCTAAAAATCTGATTCATGCAACTCTGGAAGGTAGCAAGGGCATTAGTCAATCCAAACGGCATCACTAAGAACTTGAAGTGGCCATAGTGATATCTGAAGGCTGTTTTTTCTATGTCTTCTTCCCTCATCCATATCTGATGGTATCCTAATCATAGATCTATCTTGGAAAAATAACAAGCTCCGTGCAGTTCATCTATCAACTCATCTATGCGGGGAATCAGATACCTGTTCTTTATTGTCTTTTTATTTAAGGCCCTGTAATCTATACACATCATAATGGTCCCATCTTTCTTCTTGACCAACACAACTACTGAAGCAAAGGGACTCTTGTTGGGTCGGATGTGTCCCATCTCTAATAGTTCCTTAATTGTTTTCTCTATCTCATCCTTGAGCCTCTTAAGATGACGATAGGGTGTGATCATTACGGGCTTAGTCCCGTCCTCGAGCTCGATTACATGCTCGATACCTCTATCAGGTGGCACTCCTGGAGGTATGCTACCAAACACTTTGCTGTTCTTGGTCAACAACTTCTCTATGTCAGGGTGGTAACTGTTTTTTGGCTGCTGTGGAGACTCTGGCATAATAATACACTTTGTTGCCCACTCTACCTGGTCATGACGCAACATTCTCTCCATCCTCTTAAGAGAGACTACTCATGGTCCACCATCTGATAATCCCCTGAGAACTATTTTCTTTCCATTGGACTCAAACTTCATTGCCATCTTATTCAAATTCATAGTAAACTCACCAAGTTGCATCATCCAATGCATGCCCAGAACTACATCTGTGTCTCCTATACCAACAACATAGAAATCATCCCTGAGCTTGTACTCTCCCATTTGTATAGTCAACCCAGAAATCTTTCGGGTGCAAGTGAGTTTGAATCCGTCAACTACCATTACTTTGAAACCTTCAAACTCTTCTACCTTCAGTCCTCGTCTAGCCACCAACCCCTCATCAATGAAATTGTGTGTAGCACCTGTGTCTATCAGGGTGATGATGTGCTGACCTCCAAGGACTCCTCTCACCCTGAAGGAACCAACTTTCTGAAAGCTAGAAAGTTGTGCCAATGTCCCATCACTGTCATTACTATGTTGTGAGGCATTCTCATCTCCACTATCCTCTCCATCTGATGGCTAGTCTGATGCCTCCGACTGTGACTCCTCTGCTAAATAGTACTCGATTAACTTTGCTTTTGCCTTATTAGGGCATCTGTGTGTAGGGTCCCATGGTTCCTTATAGTGAAAGCAAAGTTTTTTCCTCCTGTATTCATTCGATTGGTCATCAGTTAACCGGTTTGATTTTTCTTTTGACTGGCTAGTGTCCTTCTGAAAGGGCTTCTTGTCCTTCTCCTTGTCCCTCATGTACTAGAACCCCTTAGTCTGAAATTTATTCCTCCATAAAAAGGACTCCATGTCATGGGCCTTTTCCATGGCCTCCTGAAGTGATGATGGATCTAAACCCTTAACCCAACCACGTAAAGGATCTGATAGTCCATCTATGAATAGCATGACCAACCTACGCTCTAAGATATCTGAGACCATAACAGATAGGTTCTGGAACTCTGAGATGTATGAATCCACTGAGCCCACCTATCTGAGTTGTGCCAACTCCTTAAACTGCATCTCTAGATCCTTCTTATCAAATCTATCTATCAGTCTAGCAATGAACTCGACATAAGAAGTGATCTGGTCGTGGCCCAAGGTTACCTTACCATTACTCCACCATTTATGAGTGCTGCCCTCCAAATGTAATGCTGCATATGTGATAGCATCAGCTTCGGGCATGGGGCTGATCTGTAAATAGCTGTCTAACTTCTGGACCCACACTCTAGCAGTGGTTTTTCCAGAACCATCAAAGTAGGGCAAAGTCATTTTGTTGACTTTCTTCTGGAGCTCTTGATTCTGCTGTTTATTTCCCCTGCGGGGTCTATGTTTCATCCTAAGATCAAATTACTCTCCAAAAGTCATCTCAGCTCTAAATTCTTCACTGGATGCTTGCCGATCTCTCAAAATCTCATCCTGAAACTCAATCTGTGTAGCCTTCTATTCAGGAACATTGTTCCTGGGTGCAAATACAGGTATGCCGGGCCTATCACCTGCTGTCAATTGGGAAGCTCTCCTGTTAGTGACTGATGCTTCACCCTCACCATCCCTATCTCTGTGCCTATCCCCATTGTGCCTATCACCTAAATTATTAGCTCTGTTCCTATCCCCAAAGTTATTCTTGTTCCTTACATTATTATTATTATTGTTATTGTCCATGTTCCTGGCATCACGAGGTATCAACTAGGTAAGAATCTGAGCCAATTTTTTTTGTGAATCTCGCATTGTCCTCTCTATAGCTAGTTGTCCCCGAGCCAACGAGTTCAGAATATCTCACAAATTAGGTTCTTCATTCTCTCTATCACCCATCTCCTCAATCGGCACCTCAATCTCACCTGAAAAGGGACCTATCTGTGGTACTTCAGTTTCTGGTTCTCTCTCCAGTACCTAGATCTCTGGTTGTGATATGTTTCTTCTTAGATTATAATGGTGAGTTAAAGACGGTATAGGCAGCATGTCTCAGTTCATCTTCTGCATGTCATGTGAATCCTCACAGGATGGCAGGATACACTACTCTGGTACCACTGTAACATACGATGTCCCGGCTAGGTTTCCTGTATCAATTTTTTGTGTTTTCTGGTTGTTGTAGTTTAGGGTTTCATGTGCATGTTTTGCATGTAGGTTTTTTTTGCATTGAAACATAGAATATAATTCATATAACTAAAACCCAAAAAAACTAAAGCTCATATCAACAAAATATCGAATACCCAGATCATATTATTGCAAAATATGAATTATAGTGACATACCCATTTTACAATCTTCAACTTCGTTCGACTACCGTACTTGGGTCATCTTACAATGCAACAAAATATCATCAAGATTCGCATACAATGGCTGTCACTCTCCAATCTCAATGCTGCAACAATAAATGGGTCCCAAAACGCCACCAATGGAAGGAATAAATGATGCCAAGGAAATGGAGTTCCAACACCCAAGACACCCACGACTTGGTACTGGTTGTACAGCCAGCTAGGGCTCTAAATCAGTAATGAATAGCACCGAAATCTTCACAAACCCTTCTGTTATGCACTGGTATTGTCTGCAGATGCTAGACAACCTGAATGGGATGAGAATACATCAATAAAACCACCCAAACTCTCCTCAATAACTTCAGCAAGTAGTACGGCCTGTACTTGCAGAGGTACAGCGAACAAATGGATGAAATGCAGCCCAAAATCCACTCCAAGAATGATTCAAATCTGTTTGTCTTTCGATTGCTCTCAGCTGCATACACAGTCTTCGTCAAATAAAATCATTTCCAACTCAAATCCTCATCAAAATATATCATTCGAAAGCCCAAATGAGACTCCTGAATGAAGCCTCCAATTCCCTTTCCTGATGTGGTATTTCACACACAAAGAAAGGTGTCCTTGCAGAGTTTTTCGTCTCAGCAAGTCAATATCAAACCCTCAAAACCCATTAAGCTCCAAGAAATGCACGAGAATGCAAAAACAAGTTAAGTCAATAATCCAGCCTATGCAAATGAGCTTCATTTCATTCTTTTATTTTCCTCTCTTCTCCAATGCCCAAGAAGTGAATATTTTATTATTTTATTTTTAATGACTTATGTCCCCAAGTCTCCATATGGGTGCCCAACTCCTAAGTGAACAACTTTAAGTTGTGACTTAACATTATAACATAGTCACTTCATAAAGTAAGTCACTTTACCCCTTAAAATTATTATAAGTTAAATCTTTAATTTAACTTATATTTCATCAATTAATGCTCCAGGTATATCAAAACCATAAATCTCGTGCAACGATCCTCTGCATCTACCCTGCTATAAATAGCAAGTCACTCCAACCTGACTTACTATAAATAGTAAGTCTCTAATTTGACCCCCTAACCACTGTCATTAGCCTACGAGAGTCTGGTGATAGGCTAATCTCCATCATCTATCTGACTGGGCTAAATGGGGGACATTACATAGACTCACTAAATACACTCATTTTTTGCAATATCATCTGAGTTCAAGGCACCACAAGTGATTGGTTTATTTTTCAAAGAAGTATTTAAGCTTCATGGGTTGCTTGAAAACATAGTGAGTGATAGAGATAGCAGGTTCTTTGGTTTATTTTAGGAGAAACCTTTTCATTTGAAAAGAACAGAGTTGACACCTAGTACCGGTTACCACCCTCAAACAGATGGGCAAACAAAATTTGTGAATAAGTGGATTAAGAGATATTTGAAGAATTACGTAGTAGGGCAGCAAACAACATGGATCAAATGGTTCTATCTAGGAGAGCATTGCTACAATATATCGTATCATATGTCCATTGATATGACTTCATTCATGGCTTTGTATGGTTATCACACTCTTTTGTGGATTTGGTCATCTCAGACAATAGAGTGCCTAGGGCAAGAGATTTGGTCAACTAGAGCCAAAAAATTATGGAGTCACTTAAGGAAAATCTACAACGATCACAAAATCAGTAGAAGTTGTATGCAAATCAACATCATACTGAGAGGACTTTTGAAGTTGGAGACATGGTTTTCTTGAGATTGCAGCCTTATAGATAATCTTCTCTCAAGAAAAGTGGAGCTGAGAAGCTCATGCCTTGCTTGTATGGGCCTTACATGATCAAGTGGAGGATTGGGGAGGTTGCTTATGAGCTAGAGTTGCCAAAGCACAATAGGATTCACAACGTGTTTCATGTTTCATGTTTCGTGTCTCAAAAAGGAACTTGGACAGCACATTACTCCTTCAGCTAAGTTGGCTCCTTTAGATGATGAAGGCAAGTTGATTTTGGTTCTAGAAGCCATCATTGACACCAAAGAAAAGAAATTGAGAAACAAAAGCATAACAAAATATCTGATGCGTTGGAAGAATCTCCCAACTGAAGATACAATATGGGAAGGTGTCAAGATACATGAGCATCCGAATCTACAATTGCTTGAGGGCAAGCAATTCTGGGAAGGGCGGACTGTCATGTGCTATTTTCAAATTTAATTTAATTGGGAGACCCATAGCCTATTCCTTATTTCCCATAGGCTAAGGGGTAAAGTTAGGTAAATAATTCAATAATAATATTTTTATAACATTGTAAAAAGACGGTTTATGTATTAGTATCATTTTAATAAAGTGGGCCTAAAGTAATATTTTATTTTAAAATATTTCTAGACACTTTTGGAGGGAGTTCTAGAAGGGAAAAAGAAATTCAAATTAAAAAGGTGATTATAAAAGGAGAACTTCATAGAAGAAGACATCCATTGTTGTAATGTACCCTTTCTAGTCCATTCCAACATTCTTGGAAAGTTCCAAAATTCTTGGACAAGTCCATCCTCCTTGGAGAGCATCAATTTTCTATGGATGAGAGACATATGCATTTAAGTGTTGGCAGAGTTGTCTAGAAAGTTTAATTAGCTTATTTAAATATTTTCTGTAACTTTGGTGGTTGTGCAGAAAATAATTAAATAATTAAATGGTTAAATATTTAAGTTGTCGAAAAGTGGAAATTAAAAGACAACTTATGTTTAATTATTTAAAGAGGGAGTTATTCAGTTATAAGTTTTTACATAAAGTGTCACTAGGCGGATGGTACAAAAGGACACTGTTATATTTTATAACTTTGCGGGAAATAAAAAAAAAGATAAAAGAAATAATATGATTTTATTTTTCCATAAAGTTATAAAAGGAGGTTTTGAGAAGAGAAAGCTCATTCTGAACATTTTTATGAAACCCTTTTTTATTGGGAGATTGAACTTGGTTCATTTTTCAGCCGAAGGACAAAAACCCTTTTGGCAATCAGTTTCATGGACGAAAACCTGCCTAGTTGATCAAGTGATTTCACCCAAAGATCACCATTGAGCTGAACGATTTGTGCCAGATTTTATTTGTGTGGAATTTCAATTTTGAGATCACAGGATTTTGATAATTTTCAAATTTGTGTTGAAGACAATTTCTAGATTGGTATTTTGATTCACGGAGGATTTACAGGTTTGAGATTTATTGAAAATCATTTGCAAGCAAATATTAATCAATTTTTGGTATATGGTGAATGTTGAATAGGAAAATACTTTATTATTCTCAGATTTGATATAATTTCCAGATTTATGTCTGATTTAAACTGAAATTAAAGGCTTCAGTTTGCTGGACTATTCTATTGAGATTTATTATGGTATTTTAATGTGAGAATTTTCCTTGCAAATATTAATGAAATTATTTATGGAAGATATTTCATTGCTAGTGCAAATATTACCAGTTGTACCATTTTAAGAATTATTGATAGACCAAATCTGACCGTACCAAATCTTCCTTCTAAATCTACCATAACATTTCCTAGAATGACATCACCAAATGGCCCATAGGCCCGTACCACACATTGGTGAAAACAAGGTTGTTTTAAATACTCCAAAGAGGAGCACCTCATTTTGGAGGGAATCATGGATGAGAATAAAGGAATTGATTCCTTTATTATAGCCTTTGGGTATTAAAATGCTGGCCACCACATTTTGAAGGGAGCTGATATTATTTGGGGGTGATCGTACAGTCCAGCAGGCTATTGCATTGTAATATCTGATTTTTGTCATATTTTATATATTTATTTCTGAGTTTTTAATCAGCAGTTCAGGAATATTCCAAGTTCTGAGCTCTGGACATTAATTCTGATTTTTCCATCAGCAGTAACAATTTGGCATCAGTTGAGCATCCAGAACTATTTCAGCTGCATGGGAATTTGATGTGAGCAGTCGTACAATTCAATTCAGACCAGCACTCATCAATATCAGCCAGCAAGAGGTGAATCAGCATTCAGATCAGCTACAGATTGAGCAAATAATTAGTTGGTAAGACATTGTATTAGTTTAATATGTCCATGAACATTTCAATGTTTGCAAATGTTTGTGAATATGTCTATGATAATAAAAGTTAATTGCAGCTATTCCTAATCTAAGTTGCCGGTTCGGGTTCGGGTACGGGGGTTCAGTTTGTGGATTCGGCCAAAATTTTTTTGAGGGTTGGGTTCTTTTTATATATATACATAAATATATGTATATGCAAAAAAATTCAGTGTAGAAAAGCAAGAATAAAGTGTAGAACACCACATAGCATCATATAATCAACAAAACCACCATCAACTTCAATATCATAAAATATAAAACTCGAACTTTAAGTTCAATAACAAGATTCAAAATAATAATATCAAGTTCAACAATCAATTTTCAATGTCAAATTACAAATGTCATCAATCAAATGGATTTGCTAAATCCTCCACATCATCATCATTATCATCATCTTGGACTTGGACATTAGCAGGATCATTTGAAGAACCACAACCAACACCACTGCCACTCGCTGAAAAAGTGTGCTCACTCTTTGATCCCTCGAGTGCAACATGTTGGGAATGGGAAGTAGAAGCATCCATGTCAATTTGCTCTGGCTCCACATCCCACAACTTTGATTCCCCTTCCTTATAGCCTCTTTCTTCAATCACAAACAAATATGTGAGTTCAGCCACAATGGAGAGTATTTGTGTTTTGCGAACAAATGAGTTGAAATGGCTTTCACTTTGTGTTTATAATGTGTTTTTAGGGTTGCTTTTTCGTTTTAGGTCAAATAGAAGAAGTCAAAAATGACTTAAAATGTAAAAAAAAAAAAAAAAAAAAAAGCGAGCTGGGCATTTTAAGGGGCAGGTTCGCCCTGGGTGCCATTTCTGGGCCCCGGGTTCACCTCCGGACCACCCGGGTTCGTCTAGGACGCACCCGGCCTATCCTGGACGCACCTTGTCCGCACCCACAGGCGAACCGCACCATACCACGCACCCAGTGCGAATCGCACCCGCATTCGGCCAGGCAAGGGGCGAACCCAGTAACATAGTTCGTAATCATCAAACTTGGAAATATTAAATGGTTTGCATGTTCCACCAACTGTTCGACAAAGTGTTTGTGAGCTTAAGTTGAAGAATTTGCCAGTTTGTTAAAAAAATTGGTAGGCACATTACAATTGTTATTGTTATCAAATCATTTTCTCTGTGATTGAACACTTGTGTTCATCCTTTTGCCTGAGAACAAAAACTTTCTTGGTGTAGGGAATTTGGAGGACAAAAACCCTCTCAATTTCCATTGTTAGATTGGAGGATAAAAACTCTCTAATTCATTCGAGGTGATTCCATCTAGGGATTACCATAGACTGAAAGTTTGAAGTTTATTCCAGTTTAATTTGGTTATTGAAGATTTCCAGTTGGTGAAGTTGCAGTATTTATATTTTATTATTTTGGCAAATATTATTGATTTTTGGAGAATTTTATCAATGAAATTCTAGCCAACAACATAACCATACAACTTTTGCTAAGGGACGTACCATATTAAAGCTATCGTACCATATGTTATTGAAATCGCAGCTTGGTGAGGACTGTCATGTCCCTTTTTTTTTAGAATTAAAAATTAATAATATTGGGTAAAAAGTGTTTTTAACACTTTATTCAAATGTAATTCTAAAAAGGGATCTTGTTGAGACTCAATTCAAAAGTTGCCAAAATCCTACGTCATGTGCCCCCTTGTTACCTTCCCATACTGTGCCCCATCAATTATATCCGATCAAAGAGATATTCTATGGACCCATTTGGGTCTGCTCAGTGTTGTGCTTTTTTCCCCCTTTTATCCTTCATTTGTTTGTCTATGTTGAGGATATCCAAAGAACCTTCAAAAACCTCCAAAATTTTCAAGTCCAAAAAACTTCTAAGTGTGAACCTTTTGGCAGGTTCCCCAGTTCGCGAACCCGCCGGAAGCCCGAAAGGCATTGTGTTTCAGCTTTTCGGCAAATTCGCGAACTAGCGAACCTGCCAAAAGGTTCATAAGTTCTTAAGTCACCTGAAACACCGAGGAAAGAAAGAAGAAGAAAGTCGAAAGGAAGTGTTTCGGCTTTTCGATAGTTTTGTGAACTAGCAAACCTACCAAAAGGATTCTTAGGTTCTCAAAATGCCCAAATCGCTGAAGAGATGAAGATGGAGAAGACATTTCAATTTTTTAGTAGGTTCACAAACTGGCAAACCTACCAAAAAGGTTCTTAGGTTCATAAAAGACTCGAAAAGTCGAAAGAGAAGAAAAGTATAGAAGAAAAGAAAGAATGCTTCACCAAGTTCATGAATTCGTGAACTTGCTGAAACGCCGAAAGAGAAGAAAGAAAGAGTTAGAAAAGTAAGTGTTTTGGCGAGTTCGTAAGTTCGCAAACTCACTAAAACGCTGAAAAAGGTTCTTAAGTTCCCAAGGTCGCCGAAATGCCGAAAGACAAGACAAAGAAAGAAAAAGAAAGAACAAAGAGTAAAGAGAAGAGAAATGTTTCAGTTAGTTTGTAGGTTCGCGAACTAGCTAAATCGTTGAAAAGCAAAGCAAAGTTCTAAATTTTCAAACATGTTGAGGATAAAAAGGAAAAAGGGCACCAAAATAAGAAAGTAGCCTGACATATGAGCGCCTAAGGCAATAATGAAATGTAGATGGACATTCAAACACCCAACCACCACAATACTTTTCCAGGATCGCCATGAATGCAGTAGGTGAGTTCTCAACTACATGTTGTACCTATGCGTGATCCAAGCCATTCATTCTGAGCAGGAAACATTTCAAACGTATATCTCATTCAATGCAGTTAGGACAAGATCAAAGAAGATATATATTGGCTTGTTATTCATTTTTATGTGGTTGGTTGTTGAGCCAATTTTTGGGTCTGCAAGTGCTTCGTGGTGATTCTAGAGCATCAAACAAAGCCTGTCTGGTTTGTAAGGGAATGGAATCCATCTTGTAACTCGTAGAAAGGATCTTCAATGCACATCTTTGTGTAATGGTTATGTCTCCATGGTCATTCATGATGATTCAAGGGAATGTATAGTTGCAGCTATGTATTTTCTTTCACCACATTTGCTGGTGCAATTGTAACCAAGGTTTGATGTATGTGTGACAACATCTAATGCATTACAAAGCTTTTGTATTGGTCTTTCCTTTGTTGCATATGGATCATTGCAGTTCTATTATAGATTATTAAGTATGTCCATTATATGAGATGCCATCTTTGATTTGTATGAGAATGCATATCTAGTTCTGTCGATGTTTTGCAGTTGTATCTCCTTCCTACATCCTATGACTTTGTTGCCCAATGGAGTAGGCACCAGTCCATATTGGTGAAGGGCTAGCACTCTTTTTAATCAATCCTCTGTCCTGTTAGCTGTAAGAGTAGATTAGGGTTAGATTAGGTTTCACATGTTGTTCATGATTCAATATTATAACCAAAGAGTAATCATAAGTAACCTTCAGTGATCAAATCATCAGAGAATCATGTTCTTGCATGCCTGCACCTTGCAAATTGTGTATGTGAAGTTAAGTGGATTCATCTTGTGGAATATCATGTTGTTAATATCTATGGGGGCATCTGCAAGGTGTAGTAATCAGCTTAATTAGAAGTTATATGTGCATTAGGTTAGTTTGTGACTTAGTGACAACTTTTGGGGTCCAACATACATTGGATGCTACTGTAGTGGTTCATCTTGTTCACCTTCCATTGTGATCAAGTCCTATTAAGGATTACCTCTGGGAATACCCTCCCGAGTGTAGCTGAGCTCAAAGTGCAGGAGACATATCCACTCTCGTCAATTGGCCTTTAACCATCCTCAATCTATTGATGAGCCCCTATTTTGCCTTCTCGATGACATCCCCTAGCCTTGAATGTGAGAATATACTCAAGGATTGTGAACCTACGGTTTTGGAACCCAACAGACCTATTGATGTAGTTTAAAAAGTATTCTTAAATACTTGGAGGGAAAATAAATTAAAAAATAAAAAAATAAAATAAAATAAAGGGCCCGAAAGAGGCAACTATAAAAGAAAGGCAAAGGCATCAAGCAAATTATCCAATTATCAAATTATTTGATTATGTCATTTTCACTTGTTCATCCAATTTGGAGATTTCTTCAACATTGAAGGATGAAAACCCTTGGTGCGGGTGATTGGAAGACAAAAATCCTTCGATTTCCATTACAAGCTTGAGGACGAAAACCCTCTCGCTCATTGGAGGTGGTTCCACTCGGGGATCACACTTGGGCTCATTATTGGCGGTTGTTCGATTTGGATTTGCAAGCAAATTGTTCCATTGGTGATATTCAGTTGCAGATTTCCAACTTTCAGATGTAAGTAGTTTGTTTAATAAGCTTTATTTTTCAGTGGAGTGCTCTGGTTTGATGTAAGTTGCAGTAGAAGATGCAGATCAGATTACTGGAGTTGTAATAAACCAGTATTCCAGTTTATCCTTGTACTCAGATTGAATCAATTCCATATCAGATTATGTTTGAATGGTAGAGCTTGTGTTCATTGTATGAGTAGTTAGCAATATTGAATACTGTTGGGGAGTAGAGATTTGGTACTAGGCTTTATTTTGAGGCGCCTGATCCATATGATTGTTAACCCTACTATTTTCCAGATCGATCAATACTGTACTTTCCTGATGATAGCACAGATTTAATGATCAGAGTTGCATGCAGCTTTCCATAGATATATATATATATATATATCCTTTGTATGATCAGATCTATGGTTGTTTAATTCCTTTGGATCGGCTCTGATAATGTTTTCTTAATTTCTGTGGAATCGTGATTTCTGCCGCCACATATATATATATATATATATATATATATATATATATATATATATATATATATATATATATCTTTGTATGATCAGATCTATGGTTGTTTAATTCCTTTGGATCGGCTCTGATAATGTTTTCTTAATTTCTGTGGAATCGTGATTTCTGCCGCCACATCTAAAACACTATATATATTATTTATTTGTCACTGCGCCAGCTTTATCATTGTTGTATCTTGAATCGACATTGAGATTACATGCAGTCAGAAGAGTCCAAAAGGAATGCAGCTGAGTCAAGGTAACACTTACTATTGTTTAAGCTCTCTTTGACCACTCTAACCATTTGGCCTTAGTTGAACAGCTTCAAAGTGGTGATACAACTTAAACAAATATTATCACTAGGATCATGACATATATTGTGCAGCAATACTGAGGTAATAGGTATTAAGATTGCAAACTGTCATTGTTCTTGTATGATGTGCCTGTGTCTTATATCATTGGGTGGTAGTGCATTGAAGAGTTTCATTTCGGAGGAATAAATATTCTAAGATATCTTCAGCTCGACCAGAGAAGCATCAAGCCCCAGCAGAGGTGGTATGTGTGCTAAAATTCCTTGTACTGGATTGTGTATTCATGTTGATGGATCCGAAATGGGCAATAGATCTGAATTGTATCGAATAGGGTTCTGTCTTTAGCACAAAGAGTTTATTTATATTGTAAGGTTATAATTAGTTTATATTGATCTCCTAAGGTCCTTTGATTAGACATAGCTGTAACAGTCCTTTGAAATTTGAAACCTCCATTATAGCTCCGTTGACTGCTACAAGTCATAATACACAGAAAGTGATAACTATCTCAAAGATAAATTGGTCAAGAACCACTGAAATTTGCAGGAACCAATATTATCTCCATTAAGGACATTACAGGACTGTTGTACAAGTCTAGGAGGGACCGTACACTGTTGTATCTTCCTCATAGCCGGCTGTATCAATTACTGGGAGTTGTGTGACTTTTGGGTAACACTGTACATAGGATAGCAGATGCCATACTATCTTCAGATCGATATCCTTAGAGCCAGCTGTGCTATGTATTCAGCATATCATTCGCAGTTTTTGTAAGTTGATTAGCTGCTGATTATTATTAATGATTTTTTGGGTTTGTTGAATAAATATGTCAAGAGGTTTTTGCAGTACTTGCATTTGTATTTATTAAGTTTCTAGGCCTCTGCTCTATCAATGCTATTTGATAATCATTACAGCTTAATAGTTGTTGCTCTGCATTTCATAATTATTTCAGTATTGGTTATTGGTGTCTAGTAGTTTGTTGTTCTACATTTCCAATTTATATAAAGCAGAAAATACAAAAAAATGCATATTTTATAAAAAAATCCAGAGAGGGACATTACATATATTCAGGGTTTTTCTGTTATCTTTGTTTTCCTTTTTCTCAGTTGTAAGGGTCTACCTTTACCTTTCCCATTCACCTGGAGAAACAATCTCTGCCTTGAAACGTTTCTCAGCTTCTACTTTTGTCTTCATGGCAATATCTTGTGCTCTTTTGCCAAATTCACCCTGCCAAAGATCCAAAATAACAATGGTCAAGCAAATTACTATGAATCTAAACCACTTTTTCATTGAAGTTTGTAAATGACCTATAACACCAAAGTCAAATCAAGTGATGGACTGCCTATAGTTGAATAATTTCATAATTAAATATCTTGCATATAATTTTCATTTAAAACATGATGAGATTGATAAATTGATTAAAGCATAGTTACATCAGACAACTCTTTAAAGAGCATAATTCAAAATATTAGTTTTCTTTTTTATTCTATGAACTCGGTATAATTGTTGTCAAAATTGACTATTAAAATGCACAAATCAACAGCGGACATCATAAAAAATGCAATGAGGAAGGTGAGCGGGAAAGGAATGCAGAGGAAGGCGAGTGGGAAAAGAACGCAAAGCCGAAACATAGGACCAAAGGAGCTCTCAAACTAGGTCCAGGCAGACTAGGAGCACGAAGAAGATGGAGGTCGGAGAAGAAAGCGACAAAGAGTCAGAGGCCAGCTCTGGCAACGTGGATGATTGGGGAGGCCCGTATGAGGACAACGAGGACATTAGACTCCTTGAAATTTGGCTAGACGCCTGTAGGAGTGTGAAATCCTCTCAAAAAGTTCAGACCAGAACGGATCTCTTGAAGGATTCGACAGTGGTTCGTGGATCTGTTGGTGGGAACCCATCTTTGGGCGATTCTGGCCAAGAGCTGCGCAGGGGCTTCTTGCTCCCCCCTCGTGAACCTAAGAACGCAGCCGACCTGGAAGTCCCGATGATTGAGGAGAGGACTGACCCTGCTAGGGGTTTGGTGGAGCCGGCGCTCCCTGCTTTGCCATGGACGGTTTGGATCGGGAGATTGCCTATTCCCCTGTCTAGGGTCCAAATTTTAAAGCTCTGTTGAGGAAGAAGGCTTGCACAGTCTCCCTATGGCTAGCTTTGAGCAGTTTCACATTGGAGGAGAGGTCGATTCAAAGGCCAAAGCCCCTGCACCAGTGGCTTTGGGGTCTGGTGGGGATGTGCTTGGCACCCCTTCCAAAGGTTTCCCTCCTCATGGGGCCATTGTGTCCCCCGACTTCGTCGAGGAAGCCACCTGATCCACTGGAATCTCCCATGTTGTGGTGGATGGAAAGCGGGTAGGTTATAGGGTTGGGCCAGGTATCTCTATTGTCCCTCACCTAGGTGAAGTGCATAGCTTGCTAGGCTCAGTCCAGAACTGTCTTGCCGAGGCCAATCAATGTGGGATCTGGTCTAGGGATGAGGTTGTTCCTGCCCTGATAGTGGAAGAGGAACAAATCCCTCTTCTTTTTATCCCTGAATGCAACATTGACAGAGTTGCTTTCAAGTTCAAAGACTCTCTAGTTGGGAGATTTTGTGGTAATTGTCCCAACATTGAAGTGTTAAGAAGATGGGCTCGTATTAGATGGAAGCTCAATAGCCAGGTGGAGATTGCGGCCACGCCAAACAACTTCTTCCTGATTTCTTGCACAAACCCTGAAGGTTGCACTAGGATCCTTTCAGAAGGCCCTTGGTTTTTGGGAACCAATAGCTTATACCTCAAAAAGTGGTCGCTCCGTTTCAACCTTGGGAAGGAAAGGATCAACAAGTTTCCGGTTTTGGGTCAAATTGCCTGGTCTACCCCTAGAATATTGGGATGAGAAGATATTCATGGGGATAGCCAACTCCTTTGGGCAGTTCATAGCGTCAGATGCAGTCACCAACCTCAGAAAGCGATTGTTGTTTGCTCGTTTTTGTGTTTTTGTGGACGTTGAAAAGGAGTTCCCCTCTTAGATTTCTTTACGTTCCAAACGGGGAATTTGGGTTTAACAGCTACTTTTTGAGAATTCCATGATTGTTTGTAACGGCTGCCACAAAGTCGGTCATGCTGAAGTGAAATGTCCAAGGAAAACCATCCCTCTCAATAGAGAGGTAGCTAATCATTTAGTGGGTGTGGAAGTTTGTTCCCCTTCTGAGGAAGTGATGAAGGAGGTGAATAGGGGGAAAGACCATAAGGATTGTGGAGATGAGGCTGGGACTTCAGCTACTTTGAATAGAGATAAAAGAGATTTGGGTTTAGAAACTTCAAGTGATCCCTTGGTATCATCAAAAAAGGGGAGACTTACTCAAAAGGAATTCAGTTTCAAAGAAAAAATGATAGGTGTAACCCAAAGCTCTCTGGAGCAATTTGTATTCAAACCACCATGATTCAGTAGATTATTTGTTGGTCTGTGTTGGCAGTCCCTTCGCCTTGGTTGGTTGATGTTGTAGTGCAGTCTTAGTGTTGCTTGCTTCTTTTTGTTGCTCCTTGTTGTCCCATTTTGCTTCTTTGTTCAAGGGTCTGGGCCCTTTCAAAATCCCTTGTTTTACCTTAATCAAAACAATGGACATTATAGTGATAACAAAGAAACTTTGGTTTATAGAGCATGTTCCCCATAAAGAAATAACCCTTTCAATCGAGAAAATTTGAGGTTAATTTTAAACATGGGATTAAGTTTTCAAAATCCAAGATTTTAGTTGGTTTTACATATTAAGAATGTGAATGGGCACAAATAGCAACTTGTGTTATTGAAGAACTAGTGATATATAGTATATACAATTCAAAACATCACTTAATAGCAACCGACTCCACCAACTACCCAACCAACTTATAATCATTCTCATGGTTATAACTTATAACAATATTAACCTATGTTATAGGTTCATTTAGGAAAACGCCTGATCCAAGTCCAGTTCATACTCGATATGGGTCCCAATTTGGATCTCCAACATGGGTCGTTCATGGTCTACAAAATGGGCACAACTTTGGCTGGGTCCACTACAGAGTGAACCCAAGTGAATCTAGGTCTATTTTGCAAGACAAGAATAGAACCCAAGATGAACCCATCTGAAAAAGGTGGATTTTTAATCTTTTTTAATTTTTTGACTAAAAGGTTGACTATTCAAACTAAAAATGTGAGCTCTAACCCTAAAAGTGCCATCTAAACACATTGAAATACTAAAACAAACTCATTTTATCTCATTTTGAATGCAAAAAGCACAAACCAAATGCAAGTGTTGAACTTCCATTCTTGCTTTTCATTACACAAATAGAATTGAAGATCGATCATTCAAGGTTCCAAAGTGGTTTGGTTCCTATTCCTATACATGTGCAAGAGCTCATTTTATGCCAAGGAGATCATAGAGTAAGTTTTTTGGATTGTAAATTTGTTTTTATTGGTTTTTTCCTTCATTTTTTCTTTTACAAATAAACTATCTTATTTTGTTTTCATTATTATGTCTAAAATATGAAATGAGTTAGGATTTATTAATTTATTGTTTTCATTTGTTTGGAATGTGTTGTTCCAACAAACTTGTTGTGATAGGGATTACAATGGCAGCCAATTATAGCTCCCTATGCCAATCTTGCTTCAAAACAAACCCAAATTCACTATTTGGAAGTATGTTGACATAATATAGGAAGTTCCATGTGGTCGGTGTATGCAGAAAATGGAAATCAAATAAGGAACAAATGCATCAAAGAACCTACTCCATATTCAACATCACATCAAGAACAAGTAACTAAAGAAAGGAAATGAAACAATATTACCAAAGTAGTTCTTGTTGCCCTTGATATTTGATAATGATCTTTGAATAGTAGGTTGCTCACTTTGACAACATAACTTTGCATAATAATGCCGGATGATCATGGCTTGGTTGAGGCTTGATTTATAGATATTTGGATGATAGGATGGATGGCTAGGATTAAGAGGTTTAAATGGATTGCTAAGATTAATAGGTGGAGGAATTAGGGCAAGGATAGGGCATCCTTATGTGAATGGCTAGGATTGAGAGATGTATAAAATGAGTGGCTAGGATATAAAGTTGATTTGACTTTTGCGACACTCATTTATTATTTGTGGCAAGTCATGTGACTCTCAATAATTAATTAAATAATTTTAATTAATTATTGTAGAGGGATGATGATGTGGGAGATATTAATAAAATAAATATTTAATTTATTTAATTAATTTGGCTAAAAGGGATTAATTACATAAATATAGTTTATTTAATTAATTGGATGATGGAGAACAAGGATTAAATTAATTAAATAAACCAAAATAATTTATTTAGTTAATTAGGTGATGAAAGGGGGCATAAAAGGGTCCTAGGACAAATGTATTGCAAGGTGTCGAAAGTGGGATTAGGAGGGTGTCAAAAGTGAATGACTAGATGATGGTCAATTTTAGGTGTCTACAATCGGCATATGTTTGGGGTTGCAGTGGGTGTGATGTGAAGTATACAAGCTCATACAATCATGAGAAAGCTCATTTGTATGGTATTCCTGGAATTGGCATCAAAACTTTCCTAGGCAAGAAGGGTGCACTCGTGCCAACGTCTAAAGTGGTGGAATATTTTAGAGAGAAAGAGAAAGAAGATGAAGCAATTGCTTGTAGAATAAATCATCCTTTGGCAATGAAAGAATACGAAGCAATGAAGCCCCCTCCTTTCTCATCTTTCTTGAAGTTGTGATAGAGAGCTAGCTATTTTTGGCCATGCATCAAGCAGAGCCTGCTTGACATAAGAGAACGAAGGAACCATTGGAAAAGACATTTCAAAATGAATCCCAAGAGATTTCCGATCAACACATAGCAAGATGGATTTATGCAAATGGTTTTTCTTTCAATGGTGTTTGCTCACCACATTGGAAAGAAATGGTAAACAAAATTAATGAGGCTCCAAAAGGGTGTAAAGGCTCAGGTTATGAGAAGGTGCATAGCACCTTGTTGACAAAGGAGGTGAAAGTTGTAGAAGATTTATTGAAGCCCAATAGGGATTTGTGGATCGAGACAAGGGTGTCCATCATTTCTAATGGATAGAAGGGTGTCAAAAATCAGCCTTTGATCAATGTGAATGTAGTGTCTCCTAGAGAGGCAATGTTGTTGAAAGTTGTCGATTGTGAGGGGAAAATAAAGGATGCCCAATTTATTGTTGACATCCTCATAGGGGCCATTGAGGAGGTAAGGCCAAGCAACGTTGTCCAAGTCAAGAATTTGTAGAGTGGCTAGAACAATGGTTGAAGCACATTATTCACATCTTTTGGACACCTTGAGTTGTCCACTTACTCAACATTATGCTACAAAAGATGGGCAACAAAATTGATTGGATCAAATAGGTGTATGTCAAGGCCAAAGAGATTCAAATGTTCATAATCAACCATCACATGCCACAAGGCATATTCAAAACGTTCTCGAAATTGGAGTTGTTAAAGGTAAGTGAAACAATACTATTTCATGTTTCGCTTTAGTAATTTTATTTTTAAAACGTAACTATGTTTTCTTCTTTGTTTTTAAACCCCCCTTTTTTTAATTTTGAATATGTTGATAAGACTTGATTCGCCTCCAACACAATCGTTTTGAGACGACTTTGTGAAGGCTTGGGGGGCATTTTCTAACATGGTCATCAGCCAACTTTGGTCTATATAGAGGCAATCCAATAGTGAAAGGACAACAAGTATTAAGCGAGGAGACACTTGAGAAAGTGGGGGGGCTCATCATCACTTTGAACAAAAGAAGAAATGAAATGCAAAGAGAAAAAAAAATAGGGCTGACTATCCCATAGGCCATGTTTAGCCTCACAGATGTTAAAAGTTATTCTATTCTATTCTATTCCTAGATGACACTTGGTGGGATCATGTAGAATATCTTTTAGTTTCATTGAGCCCATCTTGAGAATGATCTCTTATACTAACATGGATAAGCCATGTTTGAAAGAGATTTATGGTGGCACCAATAAAATGATTGAGAAGATGAAGACCCTCATAAATGAGAAAGGGCAAAGTCCTAAAGACACTTTCTTCAAACAGGTGCAAACAATTTTTGTTAAGCAATGGAACAAAATGACCACCCTACTACATCTTGCCTTTTCATTGACTCCAAAATATTATAGTGCCAAGATCCTTTCTTTGTCAACAAGGATTGTGTAGAATGTAAAATTAACTTATTATGTTTCACTAGTATTTCTATGCCTAATTATGTGTTAATCACTTGTCATCTTGTGGGTAGTTGTTAGGAGTTGGTTGTAAGTTGTCAACAATTGTGTTCTATTTGGCAATTGTCAGGGACTTGAAATATGCTTCTCATAATTAGGGAAGGCAGTTTGATTGTATATGATATCATCCCTAGTAGTCTACATTTAGATTGTACAAGCACTACTCTGAAATAAAATATTCATTGGTTTTCATCTAGAATTATCTAGTATGTACTGTTATATTTTGTTTATATTGTGATTGGTAGTGTTATAGTTTGGCAATAAACATTTGGAAAAAAGTCAGGTCTGACTCTTCAAGAACCAGTATCGATCAATACTTATTGACAACGCTTTCATCTAGTCAGCACATTTTCTTTCGTCCATTGGTAGGTAGGTAGGTAGGTAATGTTTTTTCCCTTTATTCATGATGTCAAAATGTTTTTCCCTTCTTGTGTAATGTGTTTTCCTATTGTTTAGTTTTAAGTATTTTGTTTAGGTTTATTTTAGGCATGACTCTATTGCCCAACTGATAAGACACTAGTCTATTTAACTTAGAGATTCTTAAGTTCCAAGCCCAACTAATAAGACACTGGTCATTTTTACCTAGAGATTCCTAAGTTCTCCTATGGACAAAGTTTGTCCCATGGTCCCCAGAAAAAGCCATTGTTAGTACCCATGTTGGTACCCCTATGAAACTTTTCTTGTAATCAAGATTGTAGTTAGTAATCATGTCATTCTCATCATATTGTCAATGTCACTCGAGTTATCTTTCCTGTCTTCAAAGGTAATTATGTAGTGGTCTGTTGTCAACTAAAAACATTTGCAAATTGATCTCAAATAATATATGGCAAACAAAGATGATTAACTTTTTGAAGGTTGAGAGCTTCAACATGAAACAAGAAGATGCAATGACGAAGACTTGGATCGAAAGGCAAGATTGACAAAGTGTCAGAAAGAACTCCAACACTCTATTCGAAATGGCACATCAGCATAAGGCAAAACAAGCCAAGGAAAAACTCCACTTCAAAGACAACAAAAACAAGTCTGTTGTACCCATACGAAATTTTTCGTATATGTGCCCAAACACCTCTCCCAAGCACCATGTAGCCTTGTCATTACTGCACTAACCCTGCAGGTACAAGACATATCAAAAGATAGCGATCCAAAGGTCAAATGGAGGGAGATTCTGGCAAGCCAGTCAGGCCTAGAGCTGTGAAAGAACACCTAGAAGCGGAGGCCAAAGTGATGGATCGAAGGCCAAAATGACATAAAAGAATCAAGGGAAGCAATGCAAATACATCTGACAAATCAAAATTCAATTTTGAAAATTTTGAAATTTTGAAAATTTTCGAAAATTTTTCTAAGGCATTTTTGAGCATTTTTGGCTAAGTGTGCTCCATCTTGGAGTATACTTCATGGAGAAGAGGCTTCAATGAGAGCTTCAGATCATACGACCCTAATTTCCAAACTGCAAGACATTCCGTCATCAGATGAAGAAATTACAACAAAAAAGAAGCTCCACAAGCAGAGGCAAACGACAATGATCCAGGCAACCTCCGTCAAAATGTCCAAGGCAAATTTCAAAGTTTCTCAAGGTCAAAAGTCATAATGAATGAGCATGGAAACGATGAATCAATCACAAGGTTCTTGTAGAAATCTCAAGGCAAAGACCAAGAGTTTCCAAAGGCGAAATGGGCAAAAATTTCTAAGGCAAAATGCCTTGGCAAGAGCAGTTTTAGACACCTCCGAGAGGCGCCCATTCTAGCCTAAATCCACGCCTTTTTGGCTTCTCCAAAAGGCACCCTTTTTGACCAAAACCCACGCCTTTTTGGCTTCTCCAAAAAGGCACTCATAATAGCTAAACACACACCTATTTGGTCTCTCCAAAAGGCGCTTCATTTCATGGTTTTGCACGCCTTTTCATGCCTTCCAAAAGGCGCTCATTTTGAAGGAAACCCACGTCGTTTTCAAACTCCAAAAAGGCACTCATATTGGCCAAATCCCACGCCTTTTTCACCTTGACAAAAGGCGCTCAAAATGGCATAAAAGCACGCCTTTTTAACACATGGAAAAAGCGCCCTTTTTGGGCAAAACTCATGCCTTTTGTAGCCTAGGAAAAGACACTTAATTCGAGGTAAATGCACTCCATTTTAGGTGCCAAAATTTGCATAAGGAGAGCGTTGAAGAGAGAGAAAGGTGGGCACCTAGGAGAGAGATGATTCAAGGCTATTAATAGAGGTTTACCCCTCACTTCTTCTTCACCTTTCATTTGTGCATAGAGCCAAAAATAAGAGCATCTTATTTTTAGAAAAGGACACATTGAAAACCTTAGAAGGTTGGCGCCCACTATAAAGGAGACCTCAAGCATTGTTATTATCATTTTCCAAAGGCAAGAGAAGAGTCTAAAGGTGGCATTCACATAAGGCGGCCATGAATGGAGGATTAAAAGCTTGCAAAAGGCAGATTGAAAGGCTTTGAGGATTGGATCTAGCATTCCAAGGCAAGGTCCACACATTCTTGCATTATCCTATACCTTCCTCTTGTGTTCCAAGGCATATTTGTTCACAGGGAGACCATTTCCTTGCATTGGTGGCCATTGTTGAGGGTTTCAAAGCTTGTTATTGCAGGTTTAAAGACACTTTTTGGGCCAGCAATATACATAAAGGGCAGATTGAGCATTCCACGGCACCATTTTCTTCATTCTCCTTCATCCCAAGGCCCATTTTCATGCATAGAAGGCAGCGCCCAAGTCTTGGAGGCCATGTTTGAGGATTTTTCAAGATTTTCCTTTGCTGGTTATGACTGTTCATGCCCAAAATCACCACTTACAGCCAAAACAAAAGTGATTTTTGAGGCCTATATGTCTAAAATTTCCCATTTCTATCGCATACCCATCTCGGGAAAAGGCGTTTTACACCATTCTTGACTACCTAGAGCTCAGATCCGGTAACGTTTTGAGGATTCAGCCTCATATTTTCACTTTCCAAGGGCAAAATATACTTTTTTACAAAAAATCAGATTTTGGGCAGTGAGAGTAGAGACTTGATTTTCTCGAACAGCAAGCAAGTAGAGGGCTATAACGGCGGAGCAGAAGTCTATTGTTTTCTCATGGACTCATCAGTACTCCTTGATTTACACCTCGAAGGGTATAGCCATGGAGTTGGCTACATGGAAAGAGAAACTTCTTAACATTGGGAAGTATGCCATTGATTTTGTCCAAAGCATTCCTTGTAGGTATTTCAGCAATGAAGGCGTAAATTGCCTTGTTCATAATTTGCAGGATAAGTTTGTGTAGCTGATCCACGGAAGGTTTTGTGGTGATCCCCACGTAGACAAGATGTATCTCCTAGTGAAAATAGCATCTAAGTTCGTCAAGGCTGAAAAAGAGTTTGAAGGTTTTGCAAAAATCACTGAAGATGCTGGCATCGACCTGCAGATGAGGACAGTCCATCTTGATTCAATCATTACACCAGATGAGGCCAGAGTTGATGAATTCAAGAGAAATCTCAAATCTCACACTTAGCCAATTTTTCACTATCTACAGGAGGAATCTATTTTTGGCAGTGGGAGAGATTTCCAAAGCAGTTTCTATTTTAAGGACTAACTTTGCTTTCTAGAGTTAAATCTATTTTTGGATTTTGCTTTTGGAGATCATGCAAAATTTTCTTTGAGTGGAACTCATTGTTTAATAACATGCAAGTTCAGTTAACTAAATTGCATGATAAGATATTTTTTATTTTTAATTGCTAATAAGCTTGCATGCTTCCCATGCAACATTAGGACTAGAGTGGAGAGTATTAGTTAACTCTTCCTTTTATTTCCTTGCATCTTTGCTTTTTAGGGTATAAATAAGTGTATTCTACACATTTAAATTTTCTAATGGTAAATGCTAAGACTAATTTTTGCTCGCATTTTATTGTTCAAAGCAGTGTTATTTGTTTTTATTCCTTGGTTAATGAGAATATGCATCATGGTTTATGAGATCTCTCTTGTTACCAAAGGTTGAAAGAATTGTTCATGACTTTGTGCGTGAATGATTCTTGTCAGATCTTCATTGTTCTTTTGTGTTGAAATCTCCAATGTTGTCCATTCAATTTCTTTATGCTCTAGATTTACTTAAAGGAAATGGAAGTATGATCTAATAAAGTTTAGTTATATTCTTTTGTAATACTCTAGAAAATCTTATAGCATTGCAGAAGAGCTTCAATTGCCTTGTGTTCATGCTCTTAGAAACCAAAAAGATAGGTTATATTGTATTGTCTTTATATTTTTTTGTTGAGGGAACTTCCCCTCCAAATTTGAAGAACAGTCCTACTGTACACGCTGTTTGTTTTTCTTTCTCACCGAAAGGTGAGAAATTAAACGCTAACAAAGTCCAAGTTTGGCCAAGGATTGAATGCCAAGCAAAATGCAAGGGCACACTTTTTTAGTGGCACTACCACTTAAAATCACCACCAAAGATTGTAGTAAGCTTATAAAACCATGCCATCACTAAAAAGGTCAAGAAAGGAAGATCTAACTGCACTCTTTTAGAGGCTTAGCCATGTGAAAATAGCAACTCAAGTGGTTAATGTTTAATGAATCGTGAACAGCATACAAAGGGAAACAAGTAAAAGTTGTCGCACGTTTTACATGGTCTTACCATCAAAAAACCAAGACTAGTTAAGGGGCAGAATGGTTACAAAGTCGTGATTGGCAAGTGTGAGTCTTAAAAAATCAAAGGTGGTCACATTTTTCATATGGCAATGACATCTCTACGTTGCGACCTGAGCTGGCAATTATCTCATGAAACCATGAAAGGAAATAAAAACAAAGTATAAATCATGTTTTTCTAGTGGTAATGTCATTCCAAAATGGCAAATCATTTGAATATCCTAATAAAACCATGCCTAGTAAAATTTCCAAATAAAACACAAAACAAGGTAGCGATTGTCATATGGCAACACCATCAACAAAGTGCAACAAAGGAGTAAGTTAGCTAAAAATTCAAAGTCAAACACTCGATTTTTTGTTTTAAAGCAAAAAACGATAAAAAACATGGCACCCTTATCTCAGTCGCCTTATGTTTGGAAGAAAATTGTATTAAAGATTGTATGTCTATTTTAGGCAATTTGAAGGGTGTTGTTTGCACTTTGTAATGAATTAGGGTTTGCTTTAAAGCAGCTTTATAGACATTATTTTATTATTATTTTCTCTTTAAAGCTATCTCTATGAGTTTATAAATAAGGCCTTAGAACATATAAATAAAAAGGGGTAGATGTCAGACTTATGCTACAAAGATTGCCATTGAAAAGTGAAGTCAAGTTGTGTTTTTGTGTAGTGAAGGATAGCCGATGTTAAGCTTATGCTACAAAAGTTGCCAGTAGTTATTAAGTGATTGTTAAATCTATGTTTGTAATTCCTTAAGGTAAATCGAAAGTAGATTGTTTTAAGTCAAACCTTGTATTGGCAAACTATGTATTTAAATTGTAGCTTTGTGTCATGTCCCCTTTTTTGAGTTTAGGGTATTAATTTTTATACTGCAGTAAATATCATATATTGAGTGAATTCATATACTGCAGTACTTATCGTAAGTTGAAGTGAATTTATATACTGGAGTACATATCGTAAGTTCGGTGAAGTTATATACTGCAATACATACTGTAAGTTGGGTGAAGTTATATACTGCAACACATCATATATTAGAGTAATTTTATATATTGCAGTACATTCCATAAACTAATAATTTAACTTAAGTTGTCAAAAGTAACTTTATTTTATTAAAGCAACTTATATTTTATTATGTAATGTTCCGTTTTCTAGCTTGATCTTTTACAGTTGACCATTGGCCTATTCCGGAGACCCGTAGGCTACTCGGAGGTTGAAATTGGGGTTTAATGTTTTGGTGGTTGCTTTTGTTCGTGGATTGTGGTTTGGTTGGTGGTTTCTTTCCAGGTTTGTTCTCCTTAGTCCCTGTTGGTTACGGCTATTTTTAGTAAGTTCAGGATTGGCACCAGAACGGGATTTTGAGAGTGGGGTTGGATTCGTCTTGTCAAGACCTTTCCAACGAGCTATAGATCATTGAATTCCGACTTCATCTTGGCCTCCGTTTTAAAGTCCGTAAATTAAACATTATTATTTAATATTAATGTTGTTTTAAAAGAGGGGACTTTAAAGGTGAGGTTGAAAAAGAGGATTATATTATTTTCCCTCTCATGTTTTATCCCATATGCAAGAGGATTTTAGAGACTCCCAGTTGGAAAAGTATAAAAGGAGGAAGAGTGCTCTCATTTTGGCATCCGAAATCTTGATAATGTTATGCTGCCGGATTGGCCTTGGGATTGCTTCGAGGAATGTATGCCTCCTAGCTTGGCATTGCTTCTCGCTTGAAAGATAGCGACTAGTGGTGAAATAGTCTAGTTTGTGAGTTTACATTGGGATTTGTGCATTGTAATCAGCTTTTGGCTTTAGTTCAGTTTTGCATATTGGAGTTTTTTCCAGCATTGCATTTTTAGCTACAGCAGATTTGTGTTTTATTCATAAGTCAAAAAACAACAAAAATATTGTTCTGGGTATTCTCTTATTCTCATTGTCTGGTCAAGGCATCACTTTTCTCCAGTTTGCAGATTTTTTTGAGATAGCTGTGATTTTTAAAGGCAGATCGCCCTTTCTTGAAGGCCGTACCATCTGCTAATGCATTGGAATCTATGCATAAATAATACATGGCATTTTAATCTGTTTTCAGTGTTCTATCCTAAGCATCATCATTCTTAGGGAATATTGCATTTTGTTTCAAGTCAGTCGGATGAGTTATGAGGGAGATATGAGCATATGAGTAAATTCATAGGTTGCTGGTTTTAATTTAAAGGCGAATGAGCTTCATTTTGTAAACTGGCAGTAGTACTGGCAGTAATTCTCAATCTTGTTCAATTCTGATTTGTAATGCTCAACTCTACTTCCAGTATTTGCTTTTGTATTTACTTTACCTCCGCCCTATGGTAGCTACTTTCCCATTCCGGGATAGAAAGCACATTCTGGGTGTTGAGTACTTTCAGTATTACAGTTATTTCTTTCAAGCATTGTAATTTGTAATACTCCGCCATATGGTCGCCTCAACTCCATATTGGATTTGGTAGCACATACTTGGTGTCGAGTTCTCTTTCAGTACTTAGTGTAGAAGACCCTCTGACCATATGCTCGCCATCATCGGCTCCATTCTTGGTTAGAGTTATTGCATAAGCATTTTGATTAAGATTCTCTGACCAATGCTCACACCTTGCCCACATCGGGATCCTGGTGTACATTCTGGTTAGAGTTGCTTTAGCAACGTTTTGGTTTAGCTGCTAACCTTAACGGGTGCATTGGTTTGTAATTTATAATTTGAAAAAACAAAAAAATTTGGCTCGGAATATTTCGGTGGTATCAGAGCCATGCATCCTGCCATCCTGTGAAAACAACTTTCTATGAGTGACAAAGAACAAAGGTACTTAGCAAGAGAATACAAGAAGGCTACCAGTCAGTTTCATTGGCATCAAGCCCCAGAAGGTCAGACAGCTTCAGAGGTATTAAGAGCCAATTGGGAGTCTTCTCCTGAAGGAGAAATGGGGGATAATGAGGGGACGTCGGGAGGTAACAAAGATAATAATGGGAAAGGAAGAGAAAGATCATTAAGTCCGGCAAAGAGGTTCGAGAGGAAGATGGATACTTTAATGGATATGATATCTCTCATGATGGGGAGAATGGGTCAAAACCAACCTCTACTGAACAATTCAGGACATGGTGGAGAACACAGTGCCACCAACCAGCATAACGGACATGCTGCTCAGCCTGCTTCAAATAACACAAACATTTCTTCCAGGCCATTCAAACCCACTTTCTTGGCACCAGTAAAACCTCATCTTGATCCAGAAGAAAATGTGTCATTTGTTGAACAGTTGAGACTCGGCCGCGCTGAGTATGATTCTCTACCTGATGAAATTAAGGCAGATATGTCTTATAATGATTTTATGGATCATAAAAGGAAGGATAGAGGACAAGGAAGACATTATGAACAAAGGAGGACAATAGTTCATGGGGATTTGCATCAAGCTATCAACAAGGTTATGCTTCCACATTTTGATGGGAGTGACAATAGTTCAGCCAGAGCTTGGATACATAAGTTAGACAACTATCTAGCTCTTAGACCCATGGAGGAGGAGGAGGCGATTAAGTTCGCTACGCTACACCTGGATGGGGTGGCGCACGAGTGGTGGTACCATGGTCTAGTCACCTTGGGTCATCGGTCTATCACTACCTATGATGAGTTTACCAATAAGCTCATAGAGAGATTTGAGAAAAAAGATCCAGAAGTGCATTTTAGAGAATTGGCACAACTTAAGCAATATGGTACAATTGATGCCTACATAGCTGAGTTTCAAAGGCTTTCAGTCATGGTCACAGGAGTCACTGAGAGGCGCTTGGTGATCCTATTCAGTGAAGGATTGACGGAGCCACTCAAGGGTTGGATTAAAGCTTTTGATCCACCTTCTCTACAAGAGGCAATGAAGAAGGCAAGAAACATGGAGTGGGCTGCTCCTAAAGCAAAGTTTCAACCCAAGCCATCATTTCACAAAAGAGATAAAGGAAAAAGACCTCAGCATAAGGAGTTCAAACAGCATCAACCTCATGTCACAAGGTTGGATCCCGAGACACTTAATGAACTCAGAAGAAAAGGGTTATGTTTCCGGTGTAGAGAAAAATGGTCCCAAGATCATGTTTGCCCAAAAGGAGGCAAATTTCATCAAATTGAATACTATTCAGGTGAAGAAAGTAATTCTGATTTGTCAGACCAGCAGTCTGATTCTGAAGACAGTGAAGTGGAAAAGGTCCCAGAGGAATCCGAAGATGAAAAGGGAAGTGGAGGCACTTTGGCTCAACTTTCAAGCTTTCAAAGGAATGAATCCTTCAAAGTTCGAGGGATAATTAAGGGGCAACGCATAGTTGCTTTGATTGACACTGGAGCAACGCATAACTTCATTGACGAAGCTGTGGTGGCAAAGAAGGGGCTGCAAACAGAAGAGTTTGAAGGCTTCAAGGTTATGGTTGCTGATGGTTTTCACATCACCTGCACCAAGAAGATCTCAAACATGACCATGCAAGTGGGAAACTATGAAGTCAAGGACGACTTCTATGTAGTCAAAATTGGAGATACGGATGCCGTCCTAGGCATTCAATGGCTGCGTTCACTCGGGGAGATCACTCTAAATCTGCAAACCATGGAGCTCAAGTTTCAATCCAAAGGGAAGAATGTAGTGATAAGAGGAATGTCCAATGGTGGTCCTCGGATTGTGTCATTCAAGAGGATGGCGAGGCTGATTCGTCATGATCAAGTTGAGTGGGCTGCAGAGTGTATGATTCTTCCTGCTAGTCCGGTTGAAACAAAGAGAGACTACCCTCCTAATATTCAGTCTTTACTCACAAAGAAGAGCAAGGTGTTTGCTGATTTACCTCCTGGACCACCTCCTGATCGAGGTTCGGAGCATGTCATAGATCTCAAAGAAGGAGCTAAACCAGTTATTACAACTCCTTATCGGTATCCTAAGAAGCAAAAGGACGAGATTGAAAAAAACATTCGAGAACTCTTGGAGATGGGCTTCATTCGTCCAAGCAAGAGCCCCTTTGCTTCGGCAGTTGTCCTGGTAAAGAAGAAGGACGGTACCATCTGCATGTGTGTGGACTATCGTGCTTTGAATCAAAGCACCATCAAAAATCGATATCCCATCCTGAGGATAGATGAGCTCATTGATGAGCTACATGGAGCCAAGTTCTTTTCAAAGATCGATTTGAGATCGGGTTATTACCAGATTCGGATGAGAGGATCCGATGTTGAGAAGACAGCATTTAGATGTCACTATGGCCACTTCGAGTTTCTAGTCATGCCATTTGGGTTGACTAATGCTCCTGCTACCTTCCAATCATGTATGAACAAAATCTTTCAGAAGCAGTTGAGGAAGTTTGTATTGATATTTTTTGATGACATCCTGATCTACAGCAAGACATGGGAAGAACATCTCAAACACTTGGAGGAAGTGCTTAGCATCCTGGAATCAGAGAGTTTGTTTTCCAAAGAATCCAAATGTGAATTTGGAATGAAGGAGTTACTTTACCTTGGCCATATAATCAGTGCTGAAGGAGTGAAGGTTGATCCTAAAAAGATCAAGGCAATTGTTGATTGGCCACCTCTTGAGAATTTGACTCATCTGAAAGGATTTTTGGGTCTTTGTGGATTCTACAGAAGATTTGTGAAGGGCTACTCTCAGAATGCTGCTCCTCTTACTGACCTCACGAAAAAGGGTGCCTTTTGTTGGTCAGAAAAGGCTCAAACTACTTTTGATAAATTTAAAGGGATCATGAGCTCTTGTCCGGTGTTAGCTATCCCAGACTTCTCCAAGCCGTTCGAGCTACAGTGTGATGCATCCGGTGAAGGAGTTGGGGCTGTTTTGATGCAAGACAAACATCCCATTGTGTTTGAAAGCAGAAAATTAAGAGGTGTTGAAAGGACCTACTCCATCTACGACAAGGAGATGCTTGCCATTATGCATGCATTAGCTAAGTTCAGACAATACTTGGTGGGAAGCAAGTTTGTGGTCAAGACTGATCACAATAGCCTCAAGCACTTCATGTATCAAAGAGATTTGAACGAGAGGCAACAAAAGTGGGTGAGTAAGCTTCAAGCTTACGATTCTGACATCGAATATGTCAAAGGGAAAAACAATATTGTGGCTGATGCTCTATCTAGGAGACCTCATTTGAGCTCATTGTGTGAGCTTACAGCTAATTGGAGGGACATGTTGCTTGTTGATTATGCCAAAAATCAGTTTGCAACCAGCATCATTGAGGGTACTTTTCTTGACGAAAGGTACAAAGTGGTCGAAGGGCTGATACACTACAAGGGTAGAATCTTTGTGGTGGCTGATTCTAAGCTCAAAAAGAAGATTTTGTTGACCTTTCATGACATTCCACTTGCTGGTCATCAAGGGTTTTTCAAGACATATAGGCAGATCAGGGAAAGATTTTCTTGGAAAGGGCTGAAAGGGGAGGTTCAACGATACATTCAGGAGTGTCCCACTTGTCAGATGAACAAAAATGAGCATACTTTACCAGCTGGTCTTCTGCAACCTCTTCCCATTCCCAATCAAAAATGGGAAAGCATATCAATGGACTTCATCACAGGGTTGCCCAAGGTTCAAGGTAAAGACTGTATCTATGTTGTAGTGGACAGATTAACAAAATTTGCTCACTTCTTCGCCATTGCCAACTCGTTTTCAGCAGCCCAAGTTGCAGATCTGTTTTTTCATGAGGTGTTTAGATTACATGGGTTGCCAAAAAACATTGTGAGTGATAGGGACAACAAGTTCCTAAGCACTTTTTGGCAAGAGGTTTTCAGAATGAGTGGTACAGTGCTTACTCCAAGCACTAGTTATCACCCTCAAACCGATGGACAGACGGAGATAGTGAACAAGTGGTTGGAAGGTTACCTAAGAAACTATGTTTCGGAGCAACAAAGAGCTTGGGTGAAGTGGCTTCACATGGGCGAGTATTGTTATAATTCTACTTTTCACATGTCAATAAGGATGTCACCTTTCATGGCTCTTTACGGTTATGAGGCTCCTAGCTTTGCTGATTTGGTGTTTGGTGATAGCAAAGCCCCTCAAGCCAAAGATTTGTTGCAGCAGAGTCAAGATATCTTGAACTCATTGAAGAACAATCTTCAGATTCACAGAATCAGCGGAAGATGTACGCTGATCAGCGGCGTGTTGAGCGCTCTTTTAAAGTTGGAGATATGGTTTATCTTCGACTACAACCTTATAGACAGTCCACTCTCAAGAAAAGTGGAGCTGAGAAGCTCAAACCACGTTTCTATGGGCCGTTCAAGGTCACTAGGAAGGTGGGGGCAGTAGCTTATGAGTTGGAGCTACCTTCGGATAGCAAAGTGCACAATGTATTCCACGTGTCTCGCCTCAAGAAGGCACTTGGACACAATGTTGTTGCTTCATCACAGTTGCCACCTTTGGATGAAGGACAGTTAGTTTTGATTCCAGAAGAGATTCTTGATTCTAGGGAGCGTTCCTTGAGGAAAAGAACTATCAGAGAGTATTTGGTGAAGTGGAAGAACTTGCCTATGGAGGATGCTACTTGGGAGAATTATGAGATTCTGCAGCATCCAGGCTTGCAATTGCTTGAGGACAAGCAATCTTGGGAAGGGCGGACTGTAATGTTCCGTTTTCTAGCTTGATCTTTTACAGTTGACCGTTGGCCTATTCCAGAGACCCGTAGGCTACTCGGAGGTTGAAATTGGGGTTTAATGTTTTGGTGGTTGCTTTTGTTCGTGGATTGTGGTTTGGTTGGTGGTTTCTTTCCGGGTTTGTTCTCCTTAGTCCCTGTTGGTTACGGCTATTTTTAGTAAGTTCAGGATTGGCACCAGAACGGGATTTTGAGAGTGGGGTTGGATTCGTCTTGTCAAGACCTTTCCAACGAGCTATAGATCATTGAATTCCGACTTCATCTTGGCCTCCGTTTTAAAGTCCGTAAATTAAACATTATTATTTAATATTAATGTTGTTTTAAAAGAGGGGACTTTAAAGGTGAGGTTGAAAAAGAGGATTATATTATTTTCCCTCTCATGTTTTATCCCATATGCAAGAGGATTTTAGAGACTCCCAGTTGGAAAAGTATAAAAGGAGGAAGAGTGCTCTCATTTCGGCATCCGAAATCTTGATAATGTTATGCTGCCGGATTGGCCTTGGGATTGCTTCGAGGAATGTATGCCTCCTAGCTTGGCATTGCTTCTCGCTTGAAAGATAGCGACTAGTGGTGAAATAGTCTAGTTTGTGAGTTTACATTGGGATTTGTGCATTGTAATCAGCTTTTGGCTTTAGTTCAGTTTTGCATATTAGAGTTTTTTCCAGCATTGCATTTTTAGCTACAGCAGATTTGTGTTTTATTCATAAGTCAAAAAACAACAAAAATATTGTTCTGGGTATTCTCTTATTCTCATTGTCTAGTCAAGGCATCACTTTCCTCCAGTTTGCAGTTTTTTTGATATAGCTGTGATTTTTAAATGCAGATCGCCCTTTCTTGAAGGCCGTACCATCTGCTGATGCATTGGAATCTGTGCATAAATAATACATGGCATTTTGATCTGTTTTCAGTGTTCTATCCTAAGCATCATCATTCTTAGGGAATATTGCATTTTGTTTCAAGTCAGTCGGATGAGTTATGAGGGAGATATGAGCATATGAGTAAATTCATAGGTTGCTGGTTTTAATTTAAAGGCAAATGAGCTTCATTTTGTAAACTGGCAGTAGTACTGGCAGTAATTCTCAATCTTGTTCAATTCTGATTTGTAATGCTCAACTCTACTTCCAGTATTTGCTTTTGTATTTACTTTACCTCCGCCCTATGGTATAGCTACTTTCCCATTCCGGGATAGAAAGCACATTCTGGGTGTTGAGTACTTTCAATATTACAGTTATTTCTTTCAAGCATTGTAATTTGTAATACTCCGCCATATGGTTGCCTCAACTCCATATTGGATTTGGTAGCACATACTTGGTGTCGAGTTCTCTTTCAGTACTTAGTGTAGAAGACCCTCTGACCATATGCTCGCCATCATCGGCGCCATTCTTGGTTAGAGTTATTGCATAAGCATTTTGATTAAGATCCTCTGACCAATGCTCACACCTTGCCCACATCGGGATCCTAGTGTACATTCTGGTTAGAGTTGCTTCAGCAACGTTTTGGTTTAGCTGCTAACCTTAACGGGTGCATTGGTTTGTAATTTGTAATTTGAAAAAACAAAAAAATTTGGCTCGGAATATTTCATATTACTCAAAGGATGTTTTGACAAGAAGGCAAAAAGCGACTTTATAAAGTGGCGTTAAGGACGGGGGTCCAAAAAGCAATTTTATTTTATAAGGATTTAAAAAGTCACTTTTAAATTACACTTTTGGAGGGAAAAGAAGAAAATAGAAAATAATATTTTATATTCCTAAAAGTGCCTATAAAAGGAGATTTGAGCTCAAAAAGAGGTTAATTGCTCATTTCAACAAATTCATTTTCTCAAGAATGAATGTATGTTCTTTCTTTCCCAAGGACAAAAACCCTCTCGTTTTGTTGGTTTTGAGGACGAAAACCCTTCTAGCCTTTCAGTGCAGTTCTACACAGGGATTGCCAATGAACTTCAGCAATTTGTCATTTCCAGATTTTCAGAGTCTCAGTTTGGCTGTGATGATTTTGGTGTTTTTGTGTGGTTTTCAATTTGCTAGTTGTGTGGGTGTTTACCTATTCTGAAAACACAAAAAAAAAAGTGTTGTTTGTAATATCCCCAATGGGATCTGCCCTAAAATTCTGAAAATAAATTTCTGAATTCTGCCCTAATTTTCTGCTTATTAGTTTTCTGCTCAAAACCCTAATTTTCTGAATTCTGATTTTTATTTTCTGCTCTCAAACAATTTATCACAGCGAGCATACAAGTATCCAAATATGACAAATAAGCACACCAATTGATGCTACCAATTGAAGATTACATCAAACATGAATTACACCATGAAATACACAAGATATACTCATCAAATGTTACACAACAAGTCTGATTTTTAGAATAGAAGTCTGCTGCTATAAATCAGAATATGAAGTCTGAAAATTACATCCAAAACAAGGGCTCAAACATGACAAATATGGCCCAAACTGCTGCTGTCCAAGTCTGCCCTAAACCCTAGGGTTATACATACCAAAATATGGCAAATGAAGATCCAGCAAACCCTCCAAAGGACGGCGCTCACAAGAAATGATCGTGGCTTGTTAGCGTTTAATTTCGCACCTTTCGGTGAGAAAGAAAAACAGACAGCGTGTACAGTAGGACTGTTCTTCAAATTAGGAGGGGAAGCTCCTTCAACAAGGAAATTAAAAAGACGTTTACAAAATAACCTGTCTTTTTGGTTTCTCAGGGCACGAGCACAAGGCAATAAAGCTCTTCTGCAAGGCTATAAGATTTTTCTAAGTATTACAGAAGAAAATAACCAACTCTATCTAAAAACACTTCCGATTCCTTTAAGTAAATCTAGAGCATAAAGAAATCGAAGGAACAACTTGGAGATCTTCAACACAAAAGAACAATGATAATCCAACAATAATCGTTCATGCACAAAGTCATGAACGATTTTCACAACCCTTGATAACAAGATAGATCTCAGAAACCATGATGCATATTCTCATTAACCAAAGGACAAGAACAAATAACACTGCTTGAACAATAAAAAGCGAGCAAAAATTAGTCTCAGCATTTACCATTAGAGAGTTTAAGTGTGTAGAATACACTTATTTATACCTAAAAAGAAAAGGTGCAAGGAAATAAAAGGAAGAGTTAACTAACACTCTTCACTCTAAATCTAATTGCTGAATGGGAAGCATGCAAGCTTATTAGCAATTAAAACTAAAAGTATCTTGTCATGCAATTAAGTTAACTGAACTTGCATGTTATTACACAATGAGTTCCAACTCAAAGATAATTTGCATGATTTCCAAAAGCAAAATCTAAAAATAAATTTAACTCTAGATAACAAAGTCAGTTCTCAAAATAGAAACTGCTTTGGAAATCTCTCATTCTACCAAAAATAAATCCCTCCTGCAGATAGTAAAAATTTGACTAAGTATGAGAATTGAGATTTCTCTCGAATTCATCAATACTAGCCTCATCTGGCATAATAATGGAATCAAGGTGAACCGTCCTCATCTGCAGGTCAATGGCATCATCCTCAGTGACTTTCGCAAAATCTTCAAATTCTTTTTCAACCTTATCTACGTGGGGATCACCACAAAACTTTTTGCGAATTAGCTGAATGAACTCCTTCTGCAAATTATGAACAAGGCAGTTTACACCTTCATCGCTGAAATACCTGCAAGGAATGTTTTGGACAAAATCAATGGCATATTTTTCAATGCCCAAAAGCTTTTCTTTCCATGTAGCCAACTCCATGGCTAGATTCTTCGAGGTGAAACTTGTCACAAGTTTCTTTCTTTGACTTTGGAATATTTATGTTTGAGCAAAGATTTAGCCTCAATGGTGACTGGTGAATATTGCATGATGACTTGGAGGAGTCTTGTTTTGATGCCTTTTTGCCTTGAAATTTGCCAATTTGGACCTCTGTGTGTTCGCTGCCCAAGAAAATCAAGTTTCCTTTTCGCTGTCCAAAATTTATTTTTTTGTGAAAAAAATTAATTTGCCCTTGGGAAATGAAAATTTGGAGTTGCAACATCAAAGAATCAATGGATCTAAGCTCAAAACGGCTGAAGATGATGGAAAATGCCTTTAGCCGAAGTGGGTATGCGCTAAAAATGAGAAATTTTGGACATATAGGCCTCAAAAATCACTTTTATTTTGGCTGTAGGTGGTGATTTTGTCTATGAACAGTCATGACCAGCAAAGAAAGACCTTGAAAAATCATCAAAAATGGTCTCCTGGGGCTTGGGCGTTGCCATAGGAACATGAAGACGGACCCTATGATGGAAGAGAATGAAGAAAAGGAGGCTTTGAAGTGACCAATCTGTCCCCTTTATGCTTTGTTGGCCCGAAAAAGCTTCAAATCTGCAAAAAGAAAAGCTTGAAAGCATCCATTAATGGCTGCCAATGCAAAGAAATAGTCTCCCCGTGAACAAATATGCTTTGGAATGCAAAAGGAAGGTATAGAATGATGCAAGAATGTGTAGACTTTGCCCTGTATGCGAAGATCCACTCCTCAATGCCTTTGAATCCGTCCTTTGCAAACTTTCAATCTTCCATTAATGGCTGCCATGTGTGAAGTGCAGCCTCTAAACCCTTCTCTTGCCTTTGGAAAATGATAATAACAATGAAGAAGACTCTCCTTTTAGGTTTGCTTTTAACCTCTAGGGTTTCAATGTGCTTTTTTTCACAAATAGAGTGTTTTTATTTTAGGCCTCATGCAACAAAGAAGAATGAAGGATGGACCTCCTTTTATAGCTTCTTTGTCAATCCCAAAAAGGAGTGTTTTTTCATCAAATTGAGCGCCTTTTTTCAAAGGCCAAAAAGGCGTGCGAAATCCCCAATTTGAGCGCCTTTTGCAAGAGGTCAAAAAGGCATGGTTTTAGGCAAATTTGAGCGCCTTTGTGGGGTGTCAAAAAGGCGTGTAAAATAGGCAAAAGGGGCACTTTTTGAGATAACCAAAAAGGAGTGCGTTTTAGTGATTTTGAGCGCCTTTGTGGATGATAGAAAAAAGAGTACAAATTGGGTAAAATGAGCGCCTTTTGAGGGTCAAAAAGGCGTGAGAATTGGACAATTTGAGCGCCTTTTATGGATGCCAAAAAGGCGTGGAAAATGGGCAATTTAGGTGCTTTTTAGAAAGGTTGAAAAGGCGTGAGTTTTGAGGGATTTAGGCGCCTTTTGCAAGGATAAAAAAGGAGTGGGTTTTTCTTGAATTGGACGCCTTTTGGGGAAGCCAAAAAGGCGTGCCTTTTGGTCATATTGAGCGCCTTTTGGATGGTGAAGGAGAATCTCCCTTGCAAGAGCATTTTGCCTTAGATTTTCTCGTTCTTTGGCTTTTTGGAAGTGTCCTGGGTGGAAGTATATTTCAAAATATATTTAAGTATATGCTCAGATATTCATATACTTTAAATATTTTGAAATATACTTCCAGGATGTTTGAGATAGGTCCCGGATCCATGGGATTTAACATGCAGATTCTAAATTTTTGAGGATCCACCAGATTTCAGGCTTAGACATTTTTCAGGATCTCAAAACATCAAGCTTCAGGACACCAGACTTATCTAATTTCAAGGCTCACTTTATGATTCTTGACCTTGGAAAACTTTGAACTTTGCCTTGGCCATTTTGACGGAGGCTGCTTGGATCACTGTCGTTTGCCTCTGCCTCTAGAGCTTATTTTTGCTGTAACTTCTTCATCTGATGACGGAATGTTTTGAAGTTTGGAAATCAGGCTCATATGATCCGAAGCTCTCATTGAAACCTCTCCTCCATGAATTATACTCCAGAATGGAGCACATTTTAGCCAAAAATGCCCAAAAATGCCTTAGAAAATTTTTAGAAATTTTCAAAATTGAATTTTGATTTGCCAGATGTATTTGCATTGCTTCCCTTGGTTCCTTTGTCATTTTGGCCTTCAATCCATCACTTTGACCTCCTCTTTTAGATGTTCTTTCACTACTCCAGGCCTGATTGGCTTGTCAGAATCTCCCTCCATTTGAGCCTTGGATCGCCCTCTTTTGATTTGTCTTGTACCTGCAGGGTTAGTGTAGTAATGACAAGGCTACATGGTGCTTGGGAGGTGTGTTTGGGCACATATACAAAAAATTCCGTATGGGTACAACATGGCTGCAAATTAGGGTTTGAGAAAACCCTCCAATGACAAAAATCACCTTCCTCAAGCCAAGTCGCCCTTCTCCAATGGTTGCACTCAAATTCTAGGGTGAATCCCTATGAGGCTATGACAATATCAACACAAACCACCAAGAATGCTGCTCCAAGTGTGGCGCTCCAAATTAGGGCACGCCCTAATGCAATATGCTCCCAAAATGCCACAATAATGCTCCTCCAAATGTGGAGCTCAAGTCTAGGGAAAACCCTAGTGCCAAATGAACACAAAATGCCACAAAGAAATCCTCCTCCAATGTTGATTTAAAAATCTGAATATGCAATCATGCTCCAATCCTCCAAAGGTCTCCAATGAAGTGCAAGTTGAACTTTGTAATGAGTCCACCACAAAGATGAGCTAGCGTGTTGTCCAACTCACCAAGAATCACAAGGGTTTTCGTCCTTGGATTCATGCCCAACAAACATTGCAGCCAAATGAGATAAACTCAATGAGAAAATGATGAATGAATGATGCTCCAAATGACTCCAAAACATCCTTTATTTATAGCCCTCCAAAATAACCTCCTCAAGGCCAACCTCCTCTTGGCAAATCCTTCTTATTTTATTTTTTTCTTTTCTCCCATAGGACCGACCTCCCTTTAGGTGCCAAGAATATAAAAATAATTTTATTTCATTTTTATTATTTTTTCCCAACTTGGGCTACCACCTTTTAGGGCTTCATAATTCCTTTTGTGGACCTCTCCTAGGTCGCCCACCTTGAAAACAATTTTATTCTGTTTATTTCGTTTTTTTTCCATGGCATCACAAAAATATGGAAAGTCTTTTCCCATCATCAAATTGCCCAGCAAAATTAGTCAAATACAACATTTGGCCACCTAGAATATTCCCTTGCTCCTTTGACCTAGCCCACGGGAATAAAATAGGCTAGTCAACTCCATTAGGTGATCACTAGGAAAATGGGGACATTACATTGTTCCAGATTTCAGTTTGTGGTATTTCCGTGTGTGTGTTCGAATCAGATTTGCAGATGATATTAGTATTTAATTTGCTTGCAAATATTAATATTGTCTAATGAGAAGCTACAACACCTAAGAACAGGTCGTACATCTCTCTATGCAAGTCATACCAATATTTGAAGGTTGTTATTACACAAATTCTGGTCCGTACCATCTTCTAACTCAACTACTTTTTCTGTTGTCTATTTTCTATTGTCTTTGTATGCAAGGTGAGGGCAAGGTGAGAGCATACAAAGACAACAGAAAATAGACAACAGATAGTTATTGTATTGAGATTCTGAAAAGAACAAATTAGATTTTATTATTATATTGGTCTAAAGGTTTTTCTATTTCAATGTGTGTTTGGTTGTTCTCTAAATTTGCATGGGTAGGGGCCCAAATGGAAACCCTTGTAAATTATCACACAAAATAACAAGAACAACTTCACTTATATTTTATTTAGTGAAGTGAAAAGACACTCCAAAAATAAATATATGACGTATTTTGATATAAGAGCATCTTAGGAATCGAGCCCATATAAAGAAGAGAAAGCTGATTTTCATAATCTGAAGAAGGCGTTTGAATGCTAGGCATAGTGGGAAATTTTAAGTGGGACCCTTAATTCCTATTAGCCGCTTCATATGAAATCTGAAGTATATGTGTTGATGTGGAAATATTAAACTCAGAAATGAAAAAAGGGAATCACATGGGATATGAGGGATGTGAAGATTATAAAGCAAATCGATTCCTTTATTAAGTCTTCAAAGACTTACTACTAGCCGCATCACCCAAAAGAAAAAAAAAAAGAGCAAATGAAATACTAAGGAAGCCATGGGATATTTGGTAGGACCATCAACCTCATATCAAGTTTGCCATATATATTTCCAGCATATGTTAGCAAGAGCAAACATTAAGGAAAGGGTCGATTCATATATTAGAAGGCTTTAATAGCCTTTATTTTATCCAATGCAGCCTTTGGTAATTGTTTGAGGCATTTTCAATGTTTAAAACAATTTCGTACACTCTTAAGGAGGCACCAACATTGTTGTAGGGTTGAGTATGCTGGCCACCCAGCTATTGGAATTTAAAGAAGCATTTGATACATATTTTTTATTGTATTTTGCTAGCCGCCTAGCATCACAAATGTATCAACTAATCATATTGTAGTTTGAAAGAATTGGAGTTGGACCAAGGGTTTATTTGGCTGTCTACCTTCTCATATCAGCAACATATGGTGCATTATTTCCACTTCATTGTGAGGTCAGGATTCAAGTTACCTTCGATTGATGTACTTCTGAGTTCTAACAGCAGTTCACAGAACATTCCCAGCAGTATATGCAAGTCAGAAAATAAAGTTTAGCAGTTCATTATTCAGTTCTAGGCATGTTTATCATAATATTGGCATTCATTATCTTTGTGTTTCTGAATTATATCAGCAGCTTGTTTTGTATTTCCATACTTGTTTCAAACTGTATCAAGGCAGCAAACTGTTTGACAAAATGTCTCTTTATTGATTGTGAATTTTGAGTTGCATTAATGAATGACTCATAATATAATCTTTCAAACAACTGTCCTATAACACATACATTCAGAAATTCAGTGTAATAAGCATGTTGCAAAGTGTTTGACGAAATGCAAGAGTGGTAAAAATCAGAAATTTTGTGAGTTTGAGCTAAAATGTGGGTTAGGGATCTTACAAGTTAGATCTCAGGAAGCTTCCCCTTATAATTTGAAGAACAGTTCTACCATACACATTGTTCTATTTTGTGTTGTTCTAAAAAGGACAAATTAAAACACTAACACTGCGGAAATAGTTGAACCATCACCTTGCTCCATGGATGCTTGGGATATTTTCTCTTATTTTGCAAACAAGTGATATGTAGTTTCTTCTAGCATAGAAGATTGTGCTCCATATAAAATAGGCAAGGCTTAAGAGGTAGATGGGAAATCTACCTTTCCCCTGATTTGTAGATCAAGAAATAAAAATAGGGTCTTGAAAACAAGTCACCATTGGCAACTTCTTCCATGGATGTTCCTCAAGTACTCTCCTCTCTTTGAATCTATGCTCTTCCATAGTTGTTTGATTCCACAAACATATAGAATCATTGAATATATTTACCTTTTTGGCACAAACTAGTCCATTTCAAATATATCTTGTCATAGAGTCACCATTGAGCTCATCTCAAAGATGTTGAAGGTTACCCAAAAGCATTTAATAATTTAACTTGCAAGCTACCATGACTTGTATAATGCAATGCATCTCTAGACAATGTTGAGCATCATAGTCGCTTGTTGTATGGAAAGAGCAAAATTTGTTGATGATATTATCAAAAGGTGTCTCCAAAGCAAACCATTTAGGTGTAAGAGGTAATCTTGGTCTATCATTCCTATTATTTCTTTGAACATGCCCTAGATATTGATACATTGGACCATTCTGTTGAAACTATCTTTGCATGTCGGTCACATCGGTTACCACTTATTGTAGGAGAGGAGTTCCAAAACTTGGGACCATTGGCCTGATAGAGTCTTTCCTAATTTCATCAGTAGTGATCATGTCATCTTCAAGCTTGACTGCTGTAATGTCCCCATTTCCGGCATGATCACCCAACAAATGTCTGGGTTAGCCTATTCCTATTCCCGTAGGCTAATTCATCAAACAAGGGAATAATTTTGGTTGAGCAATGGCTTGGAAAAGATAATGTCGATCAGAGGCTTGGAGAAAGGAATGTTGTTTTACAAAGCTCAACCAATTTCCAGCAAAAATATGAATTAATGCAATTTTGCATTCATTATCAAAGGAAGAAAAAATAATAAAATAATTGATTTTTGAGCGAATCATTGGAGAAATAAGGAAAAGGAAAATAATAAAATATTATTTCAATTCAAGCGGCCACCTTGGAGAATGAGGATTAAATAATAATATTTTTATTATTATTTAAATGTGAGCGCCCAAGTGAAGGAGGAGAAAAAATTAAAATTAAATAATATTTTAATATTATTTAATTTCAGCGGCCAAATTGGGAGGAGTAAATAATAATATTTTATTTTTTCTAGTGGAGCGCTCATCTTGGAGAAATAAAATAATAAAATATTGGTTGCTAGCCAACAAGGAGGCAAAAGTGAAATTCAAATCTTTAATTTGAATTGTCGGCCTCATCGAAGACTCAAGTATAAAAGAAAGCTTTCGAGCCTCATTTCAGCATCACGAATATTTTGGCAACTTTGGCATTTTGCTTGGCAATTCGATTGCATCGGTGGAATTGGACGAAAACCCAATTTGCATCGTTGGAGGTGGATTCATACAAAGTTCACATTAGCACTTCATTGGAGACTTGTAGATTTGTTTGAACATCATTGATTCATCATTCGAAGATTTGGTCGGAGACTATTATTGGTGATTTGAAGCTTGAAGATTGTTTTGCATAAGACTTTGTGTCATGTGCCGTACTTGGTGTGTCATGATATTTTTGTGTTCTTTTCAATTATACAATGAAACCAAGCTAATCTATTACAAAATCCATATGTCTCTGACGCAACATCTACAAACTTAGAAATGAAAATCTATAACAGCATGTGTATGAATAGCCTTCAAACGTGGATCAGAAGATGAGATTTCAATTACAATGATATTAAATTTGTGTTCAAATCTCACAATTACCGATCAGTCTATCAAGTCTTCAATTACAATGTCAACCTTGGCTCTTATGATAGCCGATTACAAATTTTAGACCACTGCTATAATTTCAAAGATGTTATGAAGGCAACATACCCGTTTGAAGCTCGTGTTTACAATGATAGCTTGAAAGTTCTTGTAATAGATCGCTGTCTTGGTTTGCTACAGGATCGCTTATGATGAATATCCTCCAAGCACTAGTTTATATAGGGACGATGTATTGGAAGAGCATATCGCGGCTCCTTTACTCAGACTTTAGCGATTCTCCTAGAATGTAATTCGCTTATCTATGAACGTGACAAAGAGTCGGCAACCTCAGATCGGCGTGTAGAGATATAGCAAATCTCTAATCTTTGACAGTGTTGGTTCTCACAATTCTTACGGCCTCCAAGTTGCCCTTGATTTGCAGTGATAGTCTTCAATATCCGTTCAGCATATACGGGAGTATCAAGTAATTCGGCGCCAATGAATAAGTTTTCAATATGAGAGTCCGCCACTTATGCGATGCAAACAATATTCGATGTATATAGATAAGCCTGCAGTGGCAGTGTACATAACCACGATCCTCAACTCGTTCCCATTCTGCAAGTCCTTAGAAGCCAGCAACGATGACTTCAATCTATTCACCAACTCAGATCACAACCGATAATCAATGTGAACAATCTTCAACGCCTTCAATAATCGCAAGGATCTTCAAAGAATATGGAGACCGATACTATGAATCATAATCAAGTCTTCAAACAACTCGAGGTAGCTTTGATGATGGTCTCCGACCAATTATCTACAACCAATTATGAATTCCAAACAAGAATACGCTAGAACACAAAAGACGAATCCTGCATGAATTCGCTCCCAAAGATGAATATTGGGTTTTCATCCAATATCACCGAAAATATGAGATGACAAGCAAAATGCTAGCATACCAAAGTTTCATAATAGTCGTGATGATTGAAAATGAAGCACCTCCTCGTCTTTTATAGCCAATTCAATTTGAAGATTTGAATTGCGAATTTCCCTCCATGATGGCGTTTGATCCAATGCTAGGACTTATTTGAAATTTCATTTTCCAATGTACATCAAGAACCAATAGTTTATTTCAAACTCTAATGAGCGAGGACCTATATTTTATTATTTTATTGTCCTTTGCATCATTCCAATGTGGGCACTCAAAATAGGTCCAGACCTATTTGTTATTTTGGCTTTTAATTAAATAATATTATTTAATTTTATTATTTCTCCATGGTGCTTAATTAAATAATAATAATAAATTATTATTATTTAATTATTTACAATTGAATAATTAATGCAAGTGCATTAATCTCATTTACCATCTTCGCCAAATCATTCCCTTTCTCTGATGGGCTAGCCTACGGAACTGAAATAGGACAACTCAGTTCTCTCATTGGGTGATCACTCCGGAAATGGGGACATGACAGTCCTCCCTTCCCAAGATTGCTTGCCCTCAAGCAATAGCAAATTCGGATGCTACAGAATCTGCTCTCCATCCCATGTCGCATCCTCCAAAGGCAAGTCCTTCCATTTCACCAAATATTCTCTGATCACCCTGTTCCTTAGATGTCGCTTCCTTGTCTCCAGTATGCTGTCAGGAACCAAAACCAAAGTGCCCTCTTCATCAAGAGGTGGAAGATCAAGCGAAGAAACAACCTTCTGTCCCAATGCCTTCTTGAGGCATGACACATGAAAGACATTGTGAATCTTGCTCTCTACTGGCAGTTCAAGCTCATACGCCACTTCACCAACTCTCCGAGAAATCTTGTAGGGACCATAGAATCTTGGCTTCAACTTCTTTGCACCAATTTTCTTCAATGTCGACTATCTGTATGGTTGAAGTCGCAAGAAGACCAAGTCACCAACCTCAAAAGTCCTCTCGATCTTGTGTCTATCTGCATACATTTTATGCTGATTCTGAACCTGCTGCATATTATCCTTAAGTGCCTTAAGGATGTCCTGACTGTCCTGCATCAAATCTTTTGCTCTAGGAGCTCTACAATTTTCCAAAGCCAGATGCAATAGTGATGGAGCATCATAGCTATACAAGGCCCTGAAAGGTGACATGCCAATTGACATGTGATAGGTGGTATTGTAACAATACTCACCCAAGTGCAACCATTTGACCCAAGCACGTTGTTGCCCTACAACATAGTTGCGAAGATATCCCTCAACCCATTTGTTCACAATCTCCATGTGTCCATCTGTCTGAGGGTGATAGCTTGTGCTTGTTTCCAACTTTGTCCCTGCCATTTAGAACAACTCTTGCCAAAATATGCTAAGGAACCTGTTGTCCCTATCACTAACAATGGTCTTCAGTAGCCCATGCAATCTGAATACCTCTCTGTAAAACAACTCTGCAACCTGAAGTGTTGAATACTCTAATGGAATTGCAAAGAAATGTGCATACTTAGTCAATCTATCAACTACAATGAATATGCAATCCTTGCCCTAGACCTTCGGAAGACCTGTGATGCAATCCATTGAAATACCTTCCCACCTCTGCTCCGAAATGGGTAATGGCTGGATCAATCCTACGGGAGAGGTATACTCTGGCTTGTTATGCTGACAAACCAAACATTCTCTGACATGCTACATGACATCGTCCTTGAGACCCTTCCACAAGAATCTCTCTCTCACCATCCTGTAGGTTTTGAAGAAACCTGGGTGTCCTGCCAGTGGATCGTCATGAGTAGCTCTCAAAATCTTCTACTTCAATTTTGACTCAAGAACCAAGTAGATCCTATCTTTGTAGTAGATCACATCATCAATCACCTTGTATCTGTCATCCTGAATCTTACCGTCCATGATCTCACAAGCAAAAGTATCCTTGGAATACTCAACCAAGAGATGAGACTTCCAATCCACTGAAATCATTGATAATGAACAAAGAGTGGGCCTCCTAGATAGAGCATCGGCAACAACATTTTTCTTCCCCTTCACATACTCAATACCAAAATCATATGCCTGAATCTTGCTCACACATTTCTATTGCCTCTCATTCAAATCTGTCTGCGACAAAAAATGCCTCAGACTATTGTGATCAGTCTTGACAACAAATTTGTTACCCACCAAATACTGTCTGAACTTCGCCAACACATGCATGATGGCGAACATCTCCTTATCAAAGGTGGAATAGAGTCTTTCTGCATCCCTCAACTTCCTGCTCTCAAAAGCAATAGGATGCCTACTCTGCATCAACACTGCACCAATGCCTATTCCTAATGCGTCACACTCCAAAACAAAAGGTTGTGTGAAATCCGACAATGCCAATACTGGACATGAACTCATCACCTCCTTGAGTTTGTCGAAAGCAATCTGAGCCTTATCTGACCACCTGAATACCCCTTTCTTGGTGAGATCTGTGAGAGGTGTTGCTACCTGTGAAATCCTCTCAAGTCTGAAATGTTCCGCAAAGGTGGCCAATCCAGAATTGCTTGTATCTTCTCCTGATGAACTCTGACTCCATCAGCTCCAATCACATGCCCCAAATAGAGAATCTCCATCATACCAACCTCACACTTAGATGCCTTTGCAAACAATGACTGAGCCTCCATGATACCCAGTACTTCAATGTGCTACAAATGTTCTTCCCAAGTCTTACTATATATCAAAATGTCATCAAAGAACACCAACACAAACTTACACAACTACCCACGAAAGATGTGATTCATACATGACTGAAAAGTAGCAGGTGCATTGGTTAGTCCAAATGGCATAACTAGAAACTCAAAGTGTCCATAGTGGCATCTAAATGTCTTATAAATATCCTCTTCATGGACACGTATCTGATGATACCCTGAACGAAGATCAATCTTAGAGTACACTGCCTCGTGCAACTCATCAAGCAATTCATTGATCCTGGGAATAGGATATATGTTCTTGATTGTCTTCTTATTCAAAGCTCTGTAATCAATGCACATCTTCATTGTGTCGTCCTTCTTCACCAACACAACTGAAGATGCAAATGGCCTAGAACTAGGGCGAATGAATCCCATCTCTAACAATTCCTTAATCGTCTTTTCAATCTCCTTGAAATGCCATGGATGACGATAAGGTGTAGTCATGACGGGCTTGGAGCCCTCCTCCAACTCAATGACATGCTCAAATCCACAATCTGGTGGTCTACCAAGAGGAATCTCTCCAAACACCATACTATGCTTATCCAACACTGATGTATGTCCACATGATACTCCTGTTCTTTTGAAGAAAATTTAGATGATACAAAGCATTGCGCTACCCACGCAACATCATCATGTCTAAACAATGTTTCCATTCTTCTTGTTGTCACAACTCTAGGGCCTCCATTTGAGAGTGCTCTCAAAACAATCTTCTTCCATCATGAATGAATTCAAGTTCCATCTTGTTAAAATCGTGTATGTATCTGCCAAGTGACTGCAACCACTGAACTCCCAACACAACATCAATCTCTCCCAGCCCCAACACATAGAAATCATTAGTCAATGTGTAGTCTCCCATTCAAATGTCAAGTTGTGGTACCATCCTGGTGCAATCCATGGTGAATCCATCTGCAACTATCACACTGAATCTAGAAAAGTCCTCATCTTTTAGCCCTCTTTTCACAACTAAGCCCTCATCAATGAAGTTATGAGTGGCTCCACTGTCAACCAAACAAGTGACTCTCCGTTCGTTGATGTCTCCTTTCAATCAAAAAGCATGATATCTTGGTACTCCTAAAATTGTTGCAATGGTTACCTGTCTTTTATTTTCAACATTCGGCTGAAGCTCCAATTGTAACTGTGGTTCCTCATGATCAACAACATCATCCAAGTTATTATCTTCCACAGTTTCACTCTCTTTATCGGAAATGACTTCGATGAGATGTACCTTGCCTTTTACTAGGCATCGGTGTCCTGGTTCCCATGGCTCCTTGCAAGAAAAACAAAGCTTCTTCCTCAATTCATTCTTTGTGTCTTGATCCATCTTAGGAAGTGGATACTTTTGTTGATTGAATCCCTTCTAATTTGAACTAGAGCCTTTGAAAACTTTCTTTTGTGGATGAAATGATGCATGTGTGGTATCAAGATCAAGTGCCAATTCGATAGCATTATCAAGTGTGCTAGGCTTGTTAGCCTTCACCAATCCTTTCAACTTATCATTCAATCCTTCCACAAACAACATTATTGTCCTCTTTTCTGTCATGTCAGGAACCATTACTGCAATCCTCTGAAACTCACTGATGTAGGAATCACTTTACCCATTTGTTCAGCTGTGCCAAATCTCTATAATACACTTCCACATCCTTTCTATCAAATTGAGTGATATGTTTTTGTGTTAACTCATCATGTAGGAAGTGATCATTGCATGTCTTTGTGAAACAAGTCCATGATGTCACCAATCATACGCTATTCCTTCAAGGTGCATTGTAGCCAACTGTATAGCTTTTTGTTCATCCATTGGTTTGAGTGTGAGGAATGCATCAAGTTTGTGTACCCAAGCTCTTGCACTCATCTTTCCACTTCCATCAAAATTAGGTATGGGTATCTTGTTTAGTGCATCTTGATATTCCTTGTTTTGTTTTGTTGGCCTTTAGGTCTTTGTCCTCCCTTTGTTCTTTTCCTCTCCTTCCTTTCACTCATGAATTGATTGAGGCTAATTCTTCTTCTGACATTTTTAGGTAGGGCATCATATTCATCACATACGACAAACAATTCTTCTGCAAAAGTTGGTTCCTCTTCCTCTTCCTCTTCGCTAGGCAAAAACTTAGGCCGAAAGGGCCTATCCAATGTAGATACATGTATTCTTCCTCCATGCGGCGTACCAACCACGCTACCTTCTCCTGCTGGTGTTTCATTCACTTTCATGTTATTCATATTTCGAGTCATCATTTGCAACAGTCGATTCTGTGTAGCCGTTAGTTGTTCCAAATTCCTATTTGTTCTTTGTTGTTCCAGCAGAAACGGATTTTCATTATCTCTCGGTGGACTTCCCATTCTTCTGTTTCTATCCATCTCAACAAAAGGATAGATCTCTTCTTCCTGTCCACTTCTTCTATATGTATGACCAAATCAAGTCGGTGTATGCATAACAATTACTTTCCGACTAGGTCAATCTTTTCACTCATAACACTTAGATAAGAGTAGAGTTAAATAACAACCCAATGAAGGTGGATATAACCGCTAAACTTATGCACGAAATGCTACCGAAAGAAGATGACTTTCGTCAATTCCAATTATACCCTGCAAGCTGGCAAGATCTCACTCTGATACCACTGTCATGTGTCGTACTTGGTGTGTCGTGATATTTTTGTGTTCTTTTCAATTATACAATGAAACCAAGCTAATCTATTACAAAATCCATTTCTCCGACACAACATCTACAAACTTAGAAATGAAAATCTATAACAGCATGTGTATGAATAGCCTTCAAACTTGGATTAGAAGATGGGATTTCAATTACAATGATATTAAATTTGTGTTCAGATCTCACAATGACCGATCAGTCTATCAAGTCTTCAATTACAATGTCAACATTGGCTCTTATGATAGTCGATTACAAATTTTAGACCACTGCTATAATTGCAGAGATGTTATGAAGGCAACATACCCATTTGAAGCTCACGTTTACAATGATAGCTTGAAAGTTCTTGTAACAGATCGCTGTCTTGGTTTGCTACAGGATCACTTATGATGAATATCCTCCAAGCGCTAGTTTGTATAGGAACGATGTATTGGAAGAGCAGATCGCGGCTCCTTTACTCAAACTTTAGCAATTCTCCTGGAATGTAATTCGCTTATCTATGAACTTGACAAAGAGTTGGCAACCTCAAATCGACATGTAGAGATATAGCAATTCTCTGATCTTTGACAGTGTTGGTTCTCACAATTCTTACAGCCTCCAAGTTGCCCTTGATTTGCAATGATAGTCTTCAATATCCGTTCAGCATATACGAGAGTATCAAGTAATTTGGCGCCAATGAATAAGTTTTCAATATGAGAGTCCACCACTTATGCGATGCAAACAATATTCGATGTATACAGATAAGCCTGCGGTGGCAGTGTACATAACCACAATCCTCAGCTCATTCCCATTCTACGACTCCTTAGAAGCCAACAACGATGACTTCAATCTATTCGCCAACTCAGATCACAACCGATATCAATGTGAACAATCTTCGACGCCTTCAATAATCGCAAGGATCTTTAGAGAATATGGAGACTGATACTATGAATCATAATCAAGTCTTCAGACAACTCAAGGTAGCTTCGATGATGGTCTCCGACCAATTATCTGCAATCAATTATGAATTCCAAACAAAATACATTAGAGCACAAAAGACGAATCCTGCACGAATTTGCTCCCAAAGATGAATATTGGGTTTTCGTCCAATATCACCGAAAATATGAGATGACAAGCAAAATGCTAGCATGCCAAAGTTTCATAATAGTCGTGATGATCGAAAATGAAGCACCTCCTCTTCTTTTATAGCCAATTCAAATTGAAGATTTGAATTGCGAATTTCCCTCCATGATGGCACTTGATCCAATGGTAGGACTTATTTGAAATTTCATTCTCCAATGTATGTCAAGAACCAATATTTTATTTCAAACTCCAATGAGCAAGGACCTATATTTTATTATTTTATTGTCCTTTGCATCATTCCAATGTGGGCACTCAAAATAGGTCCAGACCTATTTGTTATTTTGGCTTTTAATTAAATAATATTATTTAATTTTATTATTTCTCCATGGCGCTTAATTAAATAATAATAATAAATTATTATTATTTAATTATTTACAAATGAATAATCAATGCAAGTACATTTATCTCATTTACCATCTTCGCCAAATTATTCCCTTGCTCTGATGGGCTAGCCTACGGGAATGAGATAGGCCAACTCAGTTTTCTCATTGGGTGATCACTCTGCAAATGGGGACATGACACTTTGAGATTCATTTGCACTTGAGTGCCGATTTGGTAGAATATCATATTGCTGGTTGGACCGCCATATTTGGTAGAGGTTATTGGCTGTTTGGTGGTACACTTGTTGGCAGATCTGAATCTATAACAGCAGAAACCCTAATCGCCGCCACTTTGAAGGGTTTGCTTGCATCCTTGATAGCAGCGATTTCACTTTTGAAGGGTTCGCTGGACTTTATGCTCATCGCCCATCACCTATTTGTATATTCAGGGCAGCGATCAGTCCTTGGAGACTATCGGCCATCTTTGGTGGTCATTTCCCCTTGTTTTGCTTCAGCGATTGGTCACAACTTGAGGATTCTTCACATCAGATCTGGGTGTAGAGTTTCCGCCCTTTGCATTGTAATTTGGACATCATAATTGGTATGTTTCATTGCACATTAGTTTTTGTTTTGCATCAGCAGTGATACTTATATTTGTAAGGCCAACTTGGAGCCTCAATATTGATTGTAATCCCATTCTATGATACTACATTTGGAGCAGCAGACTTGCATATGTAATTTTGCATACTTGGATGTGTATTTCATGTTGTAATTCACCTTGATAGGGCTGCCACTATCTATATTGCTATATCATCAATTTTTGCAACTGTTAGTTCATGTTTCATTCTTGAAGGAGATATAATTGAAGGAGCAGAAATAAAAATCAAATTTCAGTCCTAGGGTTTCATTGTGTAATTGCAAATTCCGATATTGTTGGTTCAAACCCTAGAACGGGACATTACAACTGTTCATGCCCAAGCTTCATCTAACTCATCGATTCACAAACTTTGATGGGGAAGGCAACCCTAGATGTAAGGGCATTGATGAAGTGGCTAAGAAGGATTTGTGAAGGCCTTAAAGTATTACTAATTCTTCCGATAAGTTGGTTTGAAGACTTCATTCATGATTGTTAAAATCTGAAAACACTCTCATGGACACTGCGGCATGTTTTCTTTTTAGACTGTTTTTTGTTTTTATTTTTGACTGAAAATAGGGCAGAGATCAGGATTGGCAGTGCTAACATGAAAACTCTCTTTTTTGTCATGTCTTAGGTGCTAAAACTTGTCATATGATTTGAGCACCACTTCCTAGTGGCTGAGCCTTAATCAAACACACTTGATTTCATGTTTTTATCTTGACCTTTATGGCTGGTTGCAGATCACTAATCCCTCTGCCCTTTTTTAGGCACCTGTAATGTCCCCTTCTAAAAAGCCAAAATTTCCTCAACTTTGCACACAATTTCAGCTGGTTGCTTTAAGAGAATCCATATTTATGGAATTATATTGTTCTTCCACGTTACTGTTGTAGATGATCTTTGCTGATATATACTGCAGATTCAGATATTCTTTCTGCTGTTTGGTATTTATTAGATATTACTTGTTGCTTGTTTGATAGGTGAGTAAGATTGATTGTTGATATGTAAATGGCCTTCGCTGATTCTGAGACTGTATTATGTTTTTTGTGATCAATCTCTGTGGTATATGCGTTTGTTTTCTTCTTCGATTCCTCTGAAAGATATCTTATTCCTTTTCTCTTATTTCTCCCAAACTCTTCTTTATCACAACATAATCCTCCTCTATATTTCTGCAGATCTGAGTGTGTATTTTTATTATAAACTGTATTTCACACTCCATACCTCTGCTTTTCCTTCTCTTTATACTCAGAAATATATCCTTCCCTTGTGTATGTTCATTCATTGGTTGATGAGTGATTGAATGATGTAATGTTGAGTGTTGTACTCTAAATGCTGTTATATTTTTATTGAGATCTGCCTCTTCCGATTGCTGATTATAGTTCCTGCAGACCTGAATTCCCAACTCATATCTTATTTTTGTTGTTCGATTGATATAATATATTTCCGATTCCATGAGTGATTGCTGATGCCATGATCGCTGCTAACTGAGATGAGAGGCTTTTCATTTCTTACTTGATGATGATATTCCTTCTCTAGGCTCCTTCCATAGATTATCGAATGCTCTTTGATTGATAAATAATTATATTCTTTTTTTTTATGACTCCACCGATCCTCTCTTTAAATTTTTAGAGAGAGCTGCCTTTTCCCAACCGATGCCTTTGATATTGTAATCGCTGCTGGAAATGACTTTATTAAAGTCTTGCCACTTTATCTTAATCACCGGTCATAATATAATAATCTAGAACATTTGCTTTCTAAAACCAATCGCTGCCTTAACAAATATATTAATTGCTTGTATGAGGTGAATAAACTAATTTTAACCACTGCTTGGCCAATAGTAATTGCCCTCCAATAGTGATCACTCCTTGTATTATATTATTCGCTGCCCAACATATGTTTTTCTGCCTTTAATTACGTATCATATATATGAAATGATTTATGTTATCATAGACCTTTTGTCTTATAAGTGTTCCTTTTTTATTTAAATACGATACTTTAATATTCTTATGGGGTCCACCTCCTTATGGAGTTGATCGGTCTCTTTTTATAAAACTCTATTTTGTTCATTTAATATTAATAAGACTTTTGTCTTATTATTATGATTCTTATTGTCTTATGATACTAATATATAAATAATAAATCTATTTAAATATTTATATTTATATTATTATTATTTATATTGATAATTATAAATAATATTTAATATTTATATTTATACTAATATATTATATATTATATTTAATAATATATTATATTAGAATTATTATAATAATATTTAAATTAATAATATTTATATTATAATAATAACTATTTTAATAAATAATTATGTTTTATATAATATATTTTATATTATATTATATTAATTTATAATATTACTTCAAACATATTTAATCTATAATATCCTGTGTTAGTATTAGGGACATGACAGCCTGTGTTAGTATTAGAGACATGACAGCACCATTTCATAAAACATCTGCCACTTTGTACTCTGACTAGGCAGAACTCTCTTAGTGCTTTGCCACCTCAAAATTGCAATCAGACTTTGACAACTCATCTTTAATAACTTGGTGCATTATGTGAGTGTCTTTTCCACTTTATTAATAGCTGAGCAGAGGTTTATGCTGGCTGTGCCAACCCAAAATGGCACTTAAATGACTTTAAGTTATTCTTTGTTAGGCTAGCGTGCTTTTATAACCGCTTTGCCACATCTTAAGTGCCATTTCCCTATGGTATTGCTATCCGCCTTGTGTGCCAAACACTACCAATTCAATCACTCAAGTTTTGGGCAGAACTTTTGGTGTTTTAAACTTTATACCCATGAAAGGTGCGCCTATTTGAACTGATTCGAGGCCCGATTGCTGGGCATGGATCACTATAATGATTGCCAAGATTTAAGCGTGGTTTTCCCATGGCCCCTCTTAAATGTGCACCAACTTCTTATCAAAATGTTGAGTGGAAATTATCAAACTTATTACCATTTTCTTGAGTCTTCAGCAGAACTTTTATGACTTACTACCACCTTTTAGATGCTAGGTGGAATTTTGATTTTGGCACAGATCACTAACTGTTTTGCCATCATTTGAGCGCCATTCTTCATTGGTTAGGCCACTATAAAAGTGTGCCAATCATTATGTTCACTTTAAATTCACTTGCTGGTCAGAATTTTGGAGTGGCATTGCCGACAAAATGTTGTGCTCAGACCTTGTTCATGATTGCTTTCCTCCTGACTTTCCAATCTTTGAATTTTGCCAATCTTAGTCTACATTCATTCGCTTGTATCAGATTCCTCTGAACAATTCCCTCATGCTTTGCCAGCTGAAACTTCGTCCATCATTTCTCCTCGAGCACAACTGAAGGAACTTGCTACACTCAATCACAACTTCACATTTGCCTTCTCCATTGTTTTCATAATCTAGAGCTTTTTTGAAATCATATTTTCCCTACAAAATTGTTAGTTTGAAAAGTCCAAGGTGATGCAGAGCAGGGATGGAGAATGTCAAGGCAACCCTAAACAAGCAAACTTTTCAATGGTGAAACCCTAACTTGGTGGCCTTTCCTACAATCCTTCATCTTACCTTGTAACCCTTGGAACATGGTTTTTCTGGCATATCTTTTGGAGAAGGTTGCAAACCCAGAAATCAATCACCTTTTTGGATACCCTTTTGGGCTTCTTGTAACATACCTAATTGGTGGCTAGGGTTGTTTTGGAACACAGGCCTCTAAAATTGACTGTTCGTGCTGCAATTAGGCCTAATTAGGCCACTTTTACAAAGCAAGTATGTGGTTTTCAAGTCCCAAACTCCTAAACTCCACTTGAGGGCTTTGCCCAAGTCGTATAAGGTCTGATTATTCAGGTTCCACCACTTGGAACGAATTCCAATACACCTTTTTTTCAAAACTTAAGCCTAGGCTAGGGCTTGATCAAAAACCAACCAAACTCCTTCCCCTGCATCTGTAAACTTATGAAACATCAAAAGCACTATCCCTACTTCCATTCCACCGAGTTTGAGAATTTTCCACCGGTGGAATGGCTTTCAAAACATGGGTTTTGCTCTCAAACCCTCAAACCCTAGATGCACATACTGTTTTTAGTAAAATTGCAATAACTTCTTCTAAACCCAATGAAAATCAATGAAACCAGATGCAAATGATAGAAGATTCGAAGCCCTATCAACAAAGTCAATTTCACATCATTTGCAGGCCGTACAGGGCCTTACAACGTCCTGGAACAGCAGAAAACACAGGAAAATTGCAGAAAACAGAGTTTTTATTTGTTGTTTGATCTTCAAAATCACTTTTCCGCCGTTGCCTCGAAGTTTGTGAGGCATTTTTAAACTTGTACAATCACCAAACAACGGTTCATAACCACCTTTTGAACCGAATGGCTGTTCAACCATCAAAATAACACAAAAAGTGCCAAATTTCTTAATCAATTTTATGACTTTTCCACTCCCCAAACTGACCTTATGACAAAAACATGTGAAAAACATATAAGACGGTCTAAACAGACCTTATTACATCAAAATTGGACTCAACAACACAAAACACAACATTTAATTCATGATTACATCACTTGACTAGGACTAGGTGCCCCTGCACCACAAGGACAGGACAAATTTGAGAAATTTGACTAGAAGAACAATAATTGACTTGTACCTAATGTGACACCAAGGATTTACTGGTAATTAACTTACAAAAGGAGGCTTAAAATGAAGTTTTGTAGGGATGCCAACAATGATAACAACTGACTTGGACTCGGTGCAAATTTGAGGATCATTTGACAATAAACTTGATAGAAAGGGGGATGGAAATTGAGTTTCATAGGGGCACCAACAACTCTCAAGGAGATTGCCCCCTCAAAGAAACCTGCAATTCTTGTTATCAAAATTCTTGTTATCATGGGATACATCTCCGTAGTCGCCTCCCATACCAGAGACGCATCTCCTTGCTACACTGGGAATTCTGAAGCATCTACTTTATTAACTAGATCAAATAACAAAGCACAATCAAAAGATTTACTGCAAAAATGAAATTATAAACTGATAATTTTAGGCTCTAGCCATATTTATAGAAAAGAGCCCTCTCATGATTTTTGCTTGAACTGAATCCCACATTACTCTTATCTCAATTGCCCAAACATAGAACAATCAACTCTGTCCAATTAGTCGCCCTTCTCCTCATACACAAACATGAAGTGAAATAAACACAATTTACACAATCAAACATGAAATTAAACGACCCATTTTTAAGAACCAAGAGATGGCATAAACCATTTAGTTTCTATATATGACTGTTCCATGCAGGGCTATAAATTTCTCTTTTTTCCAGTCACTGATTAATCCAGAAGTCCTATGGTTTAGTAGGGATGTTAAAATCCTTATAAGAATTCCCAAGAAAGACATTATGGAAACAAGTTCTATATGGTTCCATTCATGTTCCTTAACTAAAGGTGCAATAACCTACACTATGCAAGCACATGCAAGGACATTATGGAAATAAGTGCTATAAGGCTACACTGATGTTCCTTAACTAAGGATGTAACAACCTGCACAGTGCAAATACATGAAGTGGGAAATTTTCTTACAGCAGATGAAGTGCTCGAAGTAGCAAGCTTTCGTAGACCTCCAAAGCCTTTCTTTCTGATTGGGTTTTTTCTTTCATTTCTCCACACTAAGGGCACTAGAAGAACTCCCCTTTCAATAAGTTCAATGCGAAATTTCTCAGCTCTTTGGACTGCTCTATTCACTGCATCTTTTGTCCCTGCCAGAATTACCTACAAATAAACTTCTTTGAGAATCCTGCATGAATAGGTGAAATACAAAACCAAAAAAATGTCAAGATACAAAGTTCTTTGCTTTACAACCAATTGAAAATCAATGAAATAAAGTTCTAAAAATGCTCACAGGCCGAGCTGTATCTCGTAACTGTACAAGTTCAATTACACGATTGGTTGACAAACGCAAAGGCAACCTAGATAGTGTTTCATCGCGAGCAATTTGAGCAATTTGCTCCTCTTCTTTCCTGTTTTCCCATACGAACAGTGCTACAAGTATGATGATGCCTGCAAACATATGGGGAGCTTAATTGGACAACATCCCATTACATTACAATGGTGAACATCTAATAGACAACCTTTCTTAATTTAAACAAAAGTAATGCTGCTAATGTCTAAAGCACTACAAAAGGCTTCATTACCGGTCTTCTTCTAAGAAAGATACATCTGCATTGAGTTTGGGTGAGAAACTACAGTAAAAATAGCTGTGAGAAAACTACTACTGTCTTACAAGAATACCCTTTCATGATTTTGATCTTGAGTGTCAATATACAAGCTTTGGGGAGCTTCATAGTTAAGAAAGTCAAATAAGATGGAACTTGGCCAAAGAGATACTATATACTTTCATACAAATTCATTAGTTGATATAGAGATTGTAATTAACAATATGGCAAATAAATATATTTTTTCAAAGTCTTCAAGTAATAGACTGGTCACTGAATAATAGGGATCTCAAACTGTTCTTTTATCAAAAGCACGTATTAGGACTTTAGCCTTTCTAAACATGATTGTGTTTACTCTTGCTTGAATAAATTTTTTGTTACTATGTTTATTAGGGATTAGGAGGTTAGCCATTATTTTTGGTACTTTAAAACTTGTCTTTGATGTCATTCCAACATTCATCTCTTGAATAAGGATGGGATTGCTCTGGAGATTTTGCTAGGTCTCCAAAAGACTGAGACACATTATGTGGCAAATTAGTTGATATGCGAAGACTGAGAAATGTGCAGGAACTTGTATAATAGATCCTTTTAAGATTTTTTTCACTGGTATTGTTAGGTTTTCAACCTTATGGGATCATAACAGAATTTGTTCATGTTTAGATAACACTTTTGTTATTATTTGTTCTTAGGGCTAAACAGGTTAGTTGGCCATTGTTTTTGCTAATTCATAATTGGATTATGATCAGCATGCTTTGGACCTATTCCTGAAATAAGCCTAAAGATTGGGGAGAGACCTATATTCCATTTTTTCTTGCATTTGGTAGGTAAGAAAAGTGCAGGAGAATAGTCCAAGAAGTTGTTAGAAAATTGAGAATGGAACCTAATTGGCCACTTTACATGCCTTTTTCCTTTTCCAAATGGCTTGAAATATTTTTTCTTTTTGACAACATGGAAACTGAATAAGTGCAATCTTCAAATCATTAGGCATATTTTATATTATTTCTTTTGGAAAATGCTGAGTGATACACTATACGAGAATAAAAATGATGTGAAATTAGTGGCTATAGAGATCTAAGCATCACAAGCACCTTTGGATCATATTAGGACCTCTCCAAGCCATCTTCACACCTTGCACCTTATGCAGTGTTCAGCCACCACGTTGTATAACACTACTGGACTTTCACCTTCCTCACCTACCTAACATTACATAAGACTGACATTGTGTAACACGCTACATTGCATCAGGTTGCACGTGTAGTGCAAGACAAATCCCTAGCAACACTACAGTCCACATCTACACAGCCAAATGGCAATTCATCTTACAGATCAGACAACACTTGGGAAAGCTAAAGTGGCCTGCACAGAACAAATTCATGTAACCTTTCATCTTCTTGTAACATACTGTAATATAATTGTTTTACATTAAAGGAGTTCAAAAATAACAAGATAGTTGGTTCAGTCACTGATTTCCAATATCTAGATTCTGTACACGTTCTTAACACCACACAATCCTTCTTAGGATTTGGCCCAGAAGAATAACACAATCTTGGATTTATGAGTCTGTTGGTGTACTCTTTGTGCAAAATCCTATTCATGTACAATAAAGAGCTTAGTTTTCTATCCCTTATCTCTACTGAATGTCTAATGGTGTTTCCACATTTGTTCTTTCATTTCCATTGTATGTTCAACATGATTTGCAGGTTAACAAAATAGATATGTCCCTTACTTTGTTGATTGTCTATTCATGCAACTCCTAGGTTCAGCATGGATCATATGGAGAGTTTAACAAACCCCTCCCGAGTCCATACAGAGCTCCAAACTTCGTATCATTGTTTTTCTTGTATAATATATGTCCACATCATTATGAGATAAAGATGTGAATAGATGCTCTTGCTTTATAATTGGAATATTTAGAAACAGGTTTTTTAACCATTGCCAACAGTGTTAACTCTTTAACAGTCACACTTTTATTGCTTGGCATTTGCACATCAACGTTTCCAACAATTGTAATCAGATTTCTATTTAAGGCTGTGTGAAGATTTGTTTTACTTTGAATGCGTGTGCCTGTTGGAAAAGCTCAATGTCTCATTGAATGTTTAACAACCACAACCAATTCTATGGTGCAGTAAAATGGTTAAAATATTTGTTTTCAAGAATGTACCCCCGAGCTTGTTCTGCAGTATTATTGTATTTGCCATAGTTTAGGAAAATAACATTTGTACTATGGTTGCAGCATTTTCTGACAAAATTATTCATGCAGTATAGATTCATAGAATGACTAAAGATGGCCCTCTATTTATTTTGATGGATGCAAGTTTTCTCAAAAACTCGCCCGGGTTTTTTGAGAGAACTCACAGTTTTTTTGGCGAGTTTTTGTAGAAAACTCACTGAGTTAACAGGAAAAACCCGCATGATCAGCGTTTTACCCAATCGGCCGAACAAAAAGGCATTTTGTCTTGTTTTTTTCACTCATTTGTGTGCTCTCACTCAGCAAAAACCCTCTCCAAAGCATTGTGCACCTATTTACAGTGATTGGACAGGACGAGATGAGCAGCCTCCATTGTTTTCCGAGGATGACATCTATGACTTAGAGTGACAGGCAATGGAGAAAGGGGGTGGATTTGCATTCTCATTGGATGACATTGAGGATGATCCTGAGGAGTCATTGCCAGTGCTAGTGCCACCAGCAGTAGGATCTACATCCAGGATGGAGGTTGAGGAGCCACAGCAGAGTCCTACGACTACACCCTCCCCGTAGTGAGAACTAGACATGGGAAGAGGAAGATGTGAATTTGTAAAAACTGAAATATATTAATGTTGTATTTACTTTCAGTTTTACAAAAACAATTTGCTATTTTCATTTTGTTTCAGACTATCAATATCAGCATATTGAGCATTCCACATGAGGATGCCATTTTGTATCTAATTTTCTTTCAAATCAATCAAATATAACTAGACTCAGCTTGTTTCTTCTATGTACTCATTTTATTGACTCATTGGATGCATCTTATCATTGAATTTTGCAAAAAAAATGTGTTTTTAATGAAGTTTAAGCAATTTTTTATGTTGCCGAGTTTTTTGCGAGTTTTTGCCGAGTTTTTTCCAAAACATATTTTCCAGGCTTGCCAAATTTTTATATTTGGCGAGTCTTGCAACTATGGGCCTAACAACACACCCTGTCTATATCTTTAGGCTTTTCCATGAGTACCAATGTCCTTAAGTGACCAAACAGTCCACCTACGTACTTTATCAGCACATCATTTTCCATGACATCTCTGCCCAGCTATACTGCCCTTTTCCAAAACTCACTGGTGTACTCTTATACACTCTGTCCTTGTCATTGCCAAAAATAGTGTCATTGGATAACCCTGTCCTCTTCATAACAAATATGATAAAATTGTTTCTTCAGCAGCATCTTGAAGTCTTCCCATTTGTGACATTCCAGAAATAATGCATAACTCTCATACCAAATGAGAGTGTGGCCTAACAACTTGAGCCTAGCAAAGGAGATTTGTTGATGAGGGATAAGTTTATGAAGGTAAAATACACCTCCATTTGAGATATTCATTGATCCAATTTTTTAGCACTAATCTCTGTCATACAGCTATATATCAATCTTCACCTCAACCTGAAAGACATTCTGTGTGAATGATTCTCCTTCCTCAAGTTTAGTTTTCACCAGTTGTATCTCTTCTTCCTCGGGCTTAAGCATCAAACTCATTTTCTCAGCCAAGGCTTGCATGAAACCCTGTCCATCTTACCCAGTGAACTGGAAATCCTAGCCATATCTTCTTTGAGTCTTCTGAAACTGATTTCTCCATCCTCCCCTCCCTCTTTAGCCATTGCTCTAATAGACCTATTCCACTATCTAGTTCTGATCCCAAGTTCATAGGGAACCAAGTTTTCAGGACCTCCTAACCTTGTGGATGGCATAAACTATCCTAACCCTAATCAGCAATCAAGAACTTAGAGCTGTAATACAACTTGATCCATAAATCATTGGATTTATAATCCTAATGACTCACCAATTATGGAGTATCAGGTTAATCGTACTCCACTCTCAACAAAATACTATGCAACAATGAATAACAAGAAAGGAATGAAAATAATAGAGCACATGCAAGGAAACAACATACATGACATGGTAGTTTTCCTTTGGAGAAAACCCAAGACAAGTGAAAAACTCTAGGAAGGGTATGCATGCAACATCCCACCACTAATCGAAGCCAAAAGAGAATTACAATGCCACAACAATGGTCTTTTAGGAATGTTACAGTTTATCAATCACACTACCCTACCTCCTCTATGGTGCTAAAAATCACAAAACTCTAATTCTTTTGTCTGCATCTAATACAAGAGTCACTTTCCAAGCCAACTAACCCCTCAAATGGTCTCCAAGTTCCCCTTTTATCTCTGCTCTGGCCACTCAACTTCCCTAGGAAATGAACAGTTGTTGTAGAAGTGGAACAGTTGGATATTTGCAACTGCCCAACCGCACAAGAATCCACCAAATTGCCCATCCTCAAGACTCCAATGGTCATAGAAAGAGGTTTTCCAAATTTATCAGCCACCCAACAAGAATAATATTGTTTTATCAGCCTCATCCAGTGGTTGTTTCCAAAACAAATACAGTCCACTTGCTTTGTATTTTGCTACCCAAAACAGTCCACATGAGCAAGGTAAAATCACATGGCCTTTTCCAAATTCAATGACCACTTCAACCTTCAAAATTCCAACATTTCTGCCCACACACACTTCAATAACAACTTGTATGCTACAACAGTCTCGTTTCTCACTTCATCATTTGCCTTCAACTTCTACAACCATTCATGCCACTTCGTCAGCCAAACTCACCTACAGAACTTCATGAGCCAAAAGATACGCTTCAATGGTGACTTCATCAGAAAAATGCACCCTACAACACTTCAGCAACAACTACATATACTTCAATAGCATCGTCCACCTTCAACCTTACTTCATTAGCAACTAAAGGCACTTCATTAGCCACAAATACAGAACAATGTATTAATGCCCAAACTTTCATACAGCAAGTAATGATAAGTTAATACCTCCATAAGCACCATGGTAATGTTCTAGACCATCACCAAGAATTCCCGCAAACTTACCATTTATCCATTCTAGCAATAAATACATCGCTGAAAACAATTTTGTGACTGAACTTAATACTGCTCCAAGCATGTGCCCAATTTAAGAACCAACCTAATCTGAACCTCTCAACTCGATTTTGGATCATTAAACCACTCGCTGCTGGGATAATTTAACAAATGACATAACTATCATTGAGATCTTAGATATTCTTGGGGAATGGAAACAAATTATCCCTGAAAATTAAAATGTGGAATTTGGGGAATGACACCCAACTGCATCTGAGCAGTTTTCTTTTGGCAGGAGACCTACTCCTAAAGTGATAATGATATCGACCTCCTTTATGATGTTTCCAAATTATGGTTATTTTATTGTATCATAGATGTAAATTCATTGCATTATGCTAGAGAGAGCAAATGACCTTTGGTTTATTATTCTCAATAAGTGTGAGATACTTAGTCCACCACAGTCAGATGTTTGGTCAATCACAGCTAAAATAATTGTAAGGTTACTAGGAGATGCAAATCCTCTCATATGAAGTCAACTTATCAGCTGGAAAAGTATCTAGTTTTCATCCCCAAATGGGTAACTCTCATCAAATAACCATCTTTTGCCATGCAGAATGGATGGTTAAAGCAGCTTCTGTGTGGCACTAAAGCATACAGCAAATGTCACTCATAATTATCATGTAAGCCTAGAATATAAGTCAGTAAGGGAACATCACTATGAGTACATATCTTCCATTAGATAAGCTGCTTCTTGAGAGTGCTTAATTGTCAAGCAGGTTTAGTTAAAGTCCCAAGTATCTAAACTGTATGTTTACTTCTTAAACCCTCAGAAACCATTTACCTCCAATATTAATGGCGGCATTCCCAATAGTTTCCCAAAGCTCTGGAGCACCATCACCCCCCTGAACAACTCGAATCAGCCTGGGTATAGTGAAAAAGGTTGAAATTCCTGCAGCAGCACACAGGGCTACATAGAAAAATTTTCGGACAGCACGAAATGGGGCTTGGACTTCACTAATAAGCTTCAAGTCTCTTCTGAAACTGCCTCCTATATCATCACCACCCAATCTAGCCTGCACAATCAGAAGAAAAAAATGCATATACTATTATAAAACAGTAAATGTTTTGGCTAAAGCTATTAACATATGTAAGGACTGCACAATTAAACTCAAAAGAATGCATAACTATCAAACAACTCATATGACCACATTTTGTTCAATTGGAGTTGGTCATTTATTAGAATTTAGAACTATCAACCACCTGAACTATCCTAAAAAGTAACAATATACTTTCCGAGCATTCATATTACAAGTATACAACACGTGCGACAATGAATAGCTCAGTTTTGAATCTTATTATATCAAATTGAAATATGAGGCACACAAAAGTAATCTTAAAATAAAACAACATAGTAAAATTTGTGCACTTGAGAGAAAATAATTAGAAACATGTTGGTAGCAAAACTTTAACATCCGAATAAACCATTTGTATATAACTGCAATCAAAAAAAGAATCAAAGCAAACAAATATTCAAACCAAAGATCTCTAAGATTAAAATTTCTACACCAAATATGTCTTACATTTAACTACACCTAGAATTAAAAGACCATTGTATAAGTCATCTGACCTCATTTTGAAGTTCCCTAAACTCAGGCATAGCCCGAAATGCAGCCATGTCTGGGTCATTGAGAATGACACTAAAATTGAGGTTATAATCCCGCAAAGCCTTCCGTAAAGCTTCTGCTGTCTTTCCACCTTCTTCTCTGTTTTGAAAGCAAATTTATTACAATATAATATACTTACATGTTAATCCCTTTATTTAAATTATTTTGCAATATACTTTTAGAAACACAAAACAAATATCTGTACATAGAAACAGTAGTTAATCACTTGGATTGGTTGAATAAGCAAAATTTTCCAAAATCAAATAAGCTTCAGTAAAATATATTATTGTTCCTTGTAAGTTAATGACGAACCAAATATGGAAAGCATAATTACCACAAACAAAATGTGCACCAAAATGCTAAAAATAATTGTGCTACAAATTAAACTTTGTATGTGTTACTGTTTTAATTCAGGCCTTTCAATGTGACACAAAATGGAATAATGTGCGGTAGAACCTCTCTTCAAATTAGAAGAAGAAGCTCCCTATATATAAAAACTAACCTAATTTGCACAATATATACTTGCTATTTACAATCTTTACAATGATTTCCAAGGTGGTTTATGATCATGTTGAATAAAATTATATGTGTATCTTTTTGGATTCATCTAAGGCAAAGGCTAAGACACACTCCAATGCAAGGCAAAGGGTTTTATGCTTTTTGACTAAAAGAAAACCCTACAACGACATGTTTACGTTGTTTAATTAAAAGTAGAGAATGAATAGTGCAAGTACACATAAAGATTGAATAGGCTTAAACACATACGCAAATCGTTATAAGCTAAACACGACAGTTATATTCAAATCCATAGTTCGCATACTTGGACTCGACGAGCCCAGATTTTCTAACTTGACAAAAATTTGGCAAAACTTGACAACTTAAAAAAAACTTAAATTTCTTAAAAAACACAAATTTTATGCAGAATTCAATTACAAAATGTATCCAATGAGTCTTTAAAATGTTGGGGTAGTGTTTTCTACAAGATTTGAATACATATAGAGTACAAAATTGCATCATCATGCGAATACAATAGCTAGCCGATAATTCTTATGAATTTATGGTGATTGTCTTTGAAAATCATCATAAGTTGCATATCTAAGAAAGTTACAAATCACAACATTTTACAATTTCCTCTTCCCCGCTCTATTGAAAAATTGGGGAGAGAGTCTAGTCCTCACACTCTAACTTGACTGCGACTCCTCACTCGGCCTAGAAGACTGTGCCTGTGGCTCCACCATGCTACTAGATGACAATGACTCCTCTTTAAACACATCAATATCATCCAATCCAATCTCTCCTACTTTTGCTACAACCACATCCTCCATACCCTACCTCTCGAAATTAGCAATCCTGACCTCTGTAAACAAGGAAGGCTCGTCATCCGGGCCGGTCCAATCACTATAGTGATCAATCTCATCCAAATCAATAAACTCCTTTGGTTTGTCCTCCACCTTTTTTGTGTGAAGCCGAAGGTTTTATTGCACAAAAACTAGGTCATTGAGACATTGTTGAGTCGACTTATTGCACTTCTTTGTGTGAATGGCGTCAAAAAAAATCTAATTGTGCTCACAACCAAATGCATTACAAGGTTGAGACAAAATTCGGAGGGTTAGCTTTTGGACATTTGGGATATTTCCACCCCAATCTTCCCACCAAGAACCTGCAAATAAGATATTCAAGATTTTGTAAACAAGCAATATTTTATTAATAATTATAATTTATAACTTGTAAGATATAAGACTTCGATTTTTGTTACCTGGTGTCTGGGTGGATCTTCCTTGGATAGCTAGTGGCGAAGAAAAGAGCTTTCCCCTTGCTTGTAATTCTGTGACTTTGAAATAATGAGGTCCCTCGCCTCAACCTCAGGTGCCATCCTCTCAATGCATGTTGAGAGGCCCTCCATAACCAACCCATTAGGGTATGTGAATCTATATGAAAAGAAAAACTTGGGATTAATGTAGCACCCCGCTACATGAATGGGTCGGTGGAGTTGATTGTTCCACCTCCAATCAATGATCTCCCAAATGGAATTTAGATGGCCTCTTTGGCCTTGTCCATGGCTTCATAAATGTACCCCACGGGGTTTTGATCCCCATCCACCAAGTGCAAAACTTTCACCAAGGGCTCCAACACCTACAAGTACAAACAAATTAAAATTACAAATTTACAATGAAAGTAAATACTTTTAAAATTTAAAAATAATAAATTCAATTTGGAATTTAAATTGAAGTTTGAGGTTACCTTGACAATCACTATAACCATATTTGCAAAGACATTATCAAAAATTGTCTTTGCAGTCCTCTCCATCAACGTTTTTTGAATATGGTGAGTCTAGCCATGCTTGACTCACAAACATCTGCTTCAACGGTGTCAACAAACTAGTAATGCTTTGTAACGTTAATGTTAGCATTTAAATTCACACCTTTCGGTGTGACACTAAACGGAACGTGTACAATAGGACTATTCTTCAAATTAGGAGGGGAAGCTCCCTCAGACAAAGAAATTTAAAAAGACGATACAACATAACCTATCTTTTTGTTTCTCAAAGCACGAGCACAAGGCGATTGAAGCTCTTCTGCAATGCTATAAGATTTTCTAGAGTATTGTAAAAGGGAAATAACTTAACTTTAAAACATACTTTCAATCTTTTTGAGTAAATTCAGAGCACAAAAAGATTAAAAGAACAATTGGCAATTTGATTTCAACAAAAAGGAACAATAAAGATCTACAACAATCATTCACGCACAAAGTCATGAACAATTCTTTCAACCTTCGACAACAAGAAAGATCTTAGAAACCATGATGCATATTCTCATTAGCAAAGTAATAAAAACACATAACACTGCTTTGAACAATAAAATGCGAGCAAAATAATAGCCTCAGCATTTACCATTCAAAAGTTTAAGTGTGTGGAATACACTTATTTATACCCTAAAAAGCAAAGATGCAAGGAAATGAAAGGAAGAGTTAACTAACACTCTTCACTCTAACCCTAATGCTACATGGGAAGCATGCAAGCTTATTAACAATTTAAAAGTAGAAATATCTCTCATGCAATTCAGTTAACTGAGCTTGCATGTTATTACACATTGAGTTCCACTTAAAGAAAATTTGCATGATCAAAAGCAAATCCAAAAATAGATTTAAGTTTTTAACTCTAGATAGCAAAGTCAGTTCTCAAAATAGAAACTGCTTTGGAAATCTCTCCCATTGCCCAAAATAGATTCCTCCTGCAGATAGTGAAAATTTGGTTAAGTCTAAGAATTGAGATTTCTCTCGAATTCATCAACTCTGGCCTCATTTGGTATACTGATAGAATCAAGATGAACCGTCCTCATCTGCAGGTTGATGCAAGCATCTTCAGTGGTCTTTGCTAAATCTTCGTATTCTTTTTTAGCCTTATCGAATTTTGATGCAATTTCAACCAAGAGATACATCTTGTCCACATGGGGATCACCACAAAACCTTCCGTGGATCAGCTACACGAACTCATCCTGCAAATTATGAACAAGGCAATTTACGCCTTCGTTGCTAAAACACCTGCAAGGAATGTGTTGGACAAAATCAATAGCATACTTCTCAATGTTAAGAAGTTTCTCTTTTCACGTAGCCAACTCCGAGGCTATATCCTTCGAGGTGTAAATCAAGGAGTACTGATGAGTCCATGAGAAAACAATAGACTTCTGCTCTGCCGTTATAGGCCTCATGCTGAGTGCTTGCAATCTCACCAACAGCCTATCATAAACAAGCTCCATATCCGTCGTGCACTCTAACATGTTCTGAATTCCCAGGAGAATGTCCTTAGAATTGGACACTACTGTCGTCAACTTTGCTAGAAAGTCAACACTCTTTGCTATGAAATGCTCAACCCAATCCTTGGTGTGTTTGCCATATACCACTAGTTGGCTTAATTGTCTCTGTTCATCAGGAGACTCCATCACCTACGGCAAAAGGAGTGAAGGCGGTGAAGGTGAATGTAGGAGTTGTAAAATATACTGACGCAGCTGCTTATTTTCTGATTTGAGGGCAGCCTTGTCTTCTCCATCTTTCAACACTCTATTCCTCATGGTATCAGTAGCAACCTCCAAAATATTTACTGCCGCCTATCGGGAACTATGACCCAAGCTAGTCTTGATAATGTGATAATCATCGGGCTCAACATCCTTTATCGTTTTGTCTTGAGGAGGGACAGCGGTCTCTATGATCAACTCGCCTTCATTAGACTTCAAAATCCTTGACTGCTTTTTAATCTTCTTTGCTAAAGGCTCTTTGAATGTCTTAGCCAGACCACCGAAATCCAACTAGTAAGATGGTCTCCTCTTTTTCTCACCAATCACTGTATGGAGCCAAGTAGGAGTAGATTTCTGAAATATTGGCTCTGGACGACATTCTACCTCAACCTCTGGATTTGGCATGACTTCAACCTCAGGAGGTGCAAAATGTGACTCCAACTCTGGATCAAACTCTAACACTGTATCAGGCTCAAACCCTAGATCAACCTCTATCACTGTATCTGGTTCAACATTCTACTCTACTTCTGGCTCATCTGCCTCTTCAACTCCTGATGAGTTAAATGGTGTAGAAATGATATGTATGGGAGACTAATGAGGTTCAGGTATCCTCTGCGATGTAGGTAAATTTTCCTCTTCTGAAGAAGAAGATGAAGAAGAGGTAGAAGCTGAAATAGAAGTCGTTGGTGAACTCGGCTCAGCTGGTGGCAAAGAGACTGCCTTTGGTTGTTGTTGCATTGGGGCTTGAGACTAAGTTCTCTTCTTCTGGGTCACCCTCAAGGGTTCTTCCTCGGTGATATTCACTTCTTTGGTCTTCCCACTCACTACCTTGGATTTTAGCCCTGTGGTCAAGTGAGTAGGTGAAGGTGGCGGCTCTGCTGTAGAAGCCTTGTCCTTTGGTGCTTTAGTCCTCTTTTGCCTTTGAATATTAATGAACATCCAGCTTCGTTTCACCACCCCTTTGGTTCTTTCAGCGATAGAGGTTATCTCTTGGAGAGACCAATCAATTTGTGGCAAAGGCTATAAATCAACTCCATCCTTGATGAATTTGGGAGATAGGACTGAATCATTTTCGCGTAGGCCTTTGGGGTCCTCATCAAGAAAAGCAGGTATCTGCTCCAAACTGAAGCGGCTGAAACTCCTTCAGCGAACCTCGTATTCATCCTCACAGTTAGCCCAGATATCCTCCATAGTTGGCACATGGGCGAACTTGCCACTGAGTCTAGACTTCATTACCTCCTTGGGATCATAAGTGCGTTTCTCCTTGAAGGTCTTTAGGCCGAATTTTGACATCTCTTCTCCAACTACTTTTGCACCAGAAGCACTCTTGCATTTGAAGATGCTAAGCTGGATAAGGAAGCCCGCTGCAACTTTATGCTTGCTGCGAGGGAAACTATGAACTTCTTCACTTTGACGCAGGAACTCCATGAAGACCACCTCATCAGAAGGGTATCTTGGTAGCATATATGGATAGGATGTGAACCCGTAGACTCGAATGTATGAAAAAGTAGGAAACTGAATGTACCAGTCCGCCCAATTTGAGATCACCGCTCTAGCCTCCTCTGAAATCCTAACGTGGATTAGGTTCTCCAAGTCACGCACAGTGAACATTAGAAATGCGTCATTGACTCGGCGGAAATGCTTTAGGGACTCTGAAAACTCCAACTAAGGATATAGCCTGGTAATCCTGGTGTTTTGCAGTGAGCCCATGAAATTCAACCCAGCAAAATGGTGCTACTTGGCCACCATGAATAGCAAGTAGGATGTCATCCTAAACTCGCGAGTTCGGGAAAACTCTGTAATCTACCGGTGAATACAATTGCTTATGAGGGTAGACCACTCATAGATTGCACTTCCATTGGCTACGGTGCTGATGATGTAGAACATCCATGTCCTAAAACTTCTCCCCTTAGCTTGGCCGGTAATGCGGTTGAGTTATGTGATCATGATTGCATACTCATCCTTAAACTGGCCTCTACCCACGTTCCTTGGGAGTGTATTTCTTCTTTCCTTTAATCATTTGCAGGCTATCTTTTAACACTTATCAACACTTGAGCTCCACACTCTGTCACTTTCTTCAAGGTCAAGGCTGAGTGATTCTTCGAATGGTGGGATGTCGAGGGCATACTCTATATCATCAGGTTTCAGGCTGGCAATCACCCTTCCATCCACTGCTCTAATTTGTCTAGATTCGAGATCATAGTGTTTTATGCATGAAAGCACGAATTCAAGATTGTGAGCGGCTATGGGAAATGAACCGGCTTGAGTGAGCCCAGAATTCTTCAAATTTCTCGCTATTGTACTGCTTGAGCTCTAACTTTGGAATATTCATATTTGAGTGGAGATTTGACCTCAATGGTAACCGAGGAATATTGCATGGTTGCTTTGTGGCTTGGAGTCTTCCTTGACGTTGACTTGCCTTGAAAATGGCCAATTTAGACCTCTGTATGCTTGCTGTCCAAGAAAATCAGGCTTTTCTTCTCACTGTCCAAACTCTGATTTTTGTGAAAAAATGTATTTTTTTGCCCTTGGAAAGTGAAAATTTGTAGTTGTGACTTCAAAAATTTGCCGGATCTGAGCTCTAAACTGTAAGAGACCCTATGATGTGAAACTAAAAATTGGATATATTTTAGATAAGATTTCTTGCACAAATCAATTCAAATCAACAATACACATCACAACATATGATAACCATCAACTTCCTTGCATTCTTATCAATTGAAAATGGAATTGCATCACAAAAACACACTGCTGTTACAAAATTACAGTCACTATATCAGTCAAATCAAAATTAAATTGATCATGGAAATTGCATTCCAATGTCCTTCAAACCCTTAAATATCAGTACAATTAATAACCAAGTCTAAAGACATCATGGATCACGGTTGCAGCCTCATATGAACTCAAACAATAAACTAATTACAAATAACTAACTGCTGTTATGATTGATATGCTAATTGCAAATGCCCAGAAATGTTTTAGAGAACAAAACTTTGACAAAATCTCCTCTTGTAGCTAAGCGATGCACTCCTAGGTGCAATATCATGTCTCTATGATACTCCAATGGTCTTCATACACCAAGATCTTCACTCAAAACATGCATATGAACCCTGAAATGTCATTACCATCTGACTGTCATGAAAAATCAGAACTGAAAATGCATAGCAAATCTTCATAAAATGATGATTTCTCCAAATCGACTACCTTGGCTTAGCTTCTACAATGACCAAAGGTTAGATTGATATCAAATTCACTCCAAATACTCCTTAGTAACCTGCAATATCAAGATCAATGGTTAATATCTGCATAATATCACCTCACATAGAGTATAGGGTCATCACCATACAAACACAAGGGGTCGTCACCTTGCAAAATAACATGAAAATCAGAATTCTCAGTCAAAACAATAGAAAAGAAAACATACCACAGCATTCATAGTTGCAAATTGATGTTCAAATGCTCTATTTAAACACTCCTTGGATGAGCGATCCTCCTCTATGATGGTTTGTATTGAAATTTGAGTTCCACCAATGAAAATTGAGAACTTTGAACAATATTCAATGGTTGTAGCTGATCTTGATGAAATTAAATGAATTCACCTTGCCAATTTGTCTCTCCAAACCCAATCACTCAAGTCTTCAAGGTGGCGTTGGATCTTGCATTGAATTTTGTTTACAAAACATTTAAAATCTTCTTCTTTTCCCTTGGGCGATTCCTAACAGCTCATAAAATGCATTTAAAATCCTCTTCATGCCACATCGACTTCTTCTCAAGCTTGGGCGAATGATATCTTGCATTTAATATTTGAATTTTGCATTTAAAAGCTTCCTTTATCCTTGGCTGCCAATTCTCCTTGGACGTTGGCATTCAAACAAGTATTTTAAATGTCTTTTGTTTGCTCTTCATCGTTTGGCACTTGATCCAATGTAATATAAGGCGTGTACATTTTTACTCCAACGTGTACACTCTAATTCCCACGATCTAATGCAATATGTGTACACTTTTATCTTGAGAGAACTCCTTATGGGCGTTGGAATTCAAGGGACCAATATCCAATGATTTTGCACTCCACATGATAGTCGATCCATTTGAAATAGGCATTTTGAAATATTTGAATATATTTGAACACCTTGGACCTATCTTCCTCTCACATTGGCTCTTGATGACAAATAGGTCCCACCTGGAGCAATTCATTATTCCACACAAAACTCCATAAAAATAGATTAGAGAAAATGTAATTAAAGATTTCATTTTCCCTTTTATTCCATCTAACAAATCAAACCAAATAATTGAAAATACAATTTTAATATTGCATTTTCCAAATAACGCACTAACATACTAGTTGAGCCAACTTTCCGGTTCTCCATGTGTAGACATATACCAACTTTCCAGTTCTCCATGTATAGAAACAAACTCAATCTAGCAAATCATTCCCTTACCAATACATTAGCCTATGGGAATGGATGATAGGCTAATCGTCAACTCCATATGAAGTCACTCCGGAAATGGGGACATTACATAAATGGTAAAGGATGATGGAAAACGCCTTTTCCCGAGGTGGGTATGCATTAGAAATGAGAAAATTTGAACATAGAGGCCTTAAAAATCACTTTTCCTTCGGCTGTAGGTGGTCATTTTGGACTGTAACAGTGATAACCAGCAAAGAAAAAGCTTGAAAAACCTCCAAAAATGGCCGCCAAGGACTGAGCACTGCCTTATGAGTGTGCAAAAGTGCCTCTAGATGATGTAGAATGGAGAATATAGTGCCATAGAGTGCAAGATCTGCCCCTTAGGTATATTGCTGGCCCGAAAAGTGCCTTTAACTTGTCATAAAAAAAGCTTGAAACCCTTGATAATGGCCGCCAATGTGAAGAAATGCCCTCCTAGGGTGTAGACAAGTCTTTGAATGAAAGAAAGATGGGTAGAATGATGCAATATAGTGTTGTCTTGCCCTTCAAGGTGAAGCACCTCTCCTCAAACCCCTCTAATCTGCCTTTGCAAGCTTCCAAGCCTCCATCAATGGCGTCCCATGTGAAGTGCAGCCTCTAATCCCTTCTTGTAGCCTTGGAAGTGACAAATAGAATGCATAAAGCCTCCTTTATAGTGAACGCCACCTTTTAGGGTTTCCAATGTACTTGACTCTACAAATAGAGTGCTTTTATTTTTAGCTCTATGCAACCAAGAAGAGTGAAGTGGAAGTGAATGGTAGAACTCTATTTATAACCCTTGACCTTCTCTCTCCTGAGCGCTCTCTCTCCTGCAAATTGGGTGCCTAAAATTTGAAGTATTTTGACATTTTTGGAAGGCTCAAAAAAGGAGTGCAAATCACCCAATTTGAGCGCCTTTTGGGAAAGGTCAAAAAGGCGTGTGAAAAGCCCAAAATGGGCACCTTTTCAAGGGTCAAAAAAAGCGTGTGAAATTGCAAAAAGGGGCACTTTTTTGAGAGGTCAGAAAGGAGTGCATTTTGGTGAATATGAGCGCCTTTTTGAGGATGGTATAAAAGGAGTGCATTTTGGCCAAAATGAGCGCCTTTTTGAGGTGGCCTAAAAGGAGTGCAAAATGGCCAATATGAGCACCTTTCACCAAGGCACTTTGCCTTAGCAATTTTCTCGTACTTTGCCTTTGAAAATCTTGATCTTTTGCCTTGAGATTTTTATGAAAACCTCGTGATTGTTTCATCATTCTCCATGCTCTTTCATCATGACTTTTGGCCACGGAAATTTTGAATTTTACCTTAGCCCTTTTGACGGAGACTGCTCGGATCAATGTCATTTGTCTCTGCTTGCGGAGCTTCTTTTGCCGTAACTTCTTCATTCAACGATGGAAAGCCTTGAAGTTTGGAAATTAAGTCCATAAGACTTGAAGCTCTCAATGAGGCCTCTTCTTCAAGCGCGCTCCAAGGTGGAGCGGGCTTTGCCAAAAAATGCTCCAAAATGCCTTAGAAAAAATTTTAAAATTTTTCAAATTTTCAAAATTGAATTTTGATTTGGCAGATGTGTTTGCATTGCTTTCCTTGGTTCCTTTGTGTCATTTTAGTCCTCGATCCATCACTTTGGCCTTTTCTTCTAGATGATCTTTCATAGCTCGAGCCCTGATTGGCTTGCCAGTATCTCCCTCCATTTGAGCCGTGGATTGCTCTCTTTTGACATGTATTGTACCTGCAGGGTTAGCGCAATAATGACAAGGCTACATGGTGCTTGGGAGGTGTGTTTGGGCATCTTTTTTGGACGTTCATATGCATATAAGAAAAATTTTGTATGGGTACAACAGTTAAGAAGCTATTTGCAAACCTTGTGACACCCAATCGCACAAGCTTTCCCCTTTATGTTATCTCTCATCAAGCTAAAAACCCAAGGGTGATTATAAATATATTTTGTGATGTTTCTTGCTTCTTCTACAACCGGTCTCACCCAATCAAATTTTCCCATGTCCTCCAAAAGAAGATCAAGGCAATGTGCCGCACAAGAGATCCAAAAAGTGACAAAATGCCTCTCCTCAAGCAATCTCCAGGCCGCTACATTGTCAATGATAATTTGCACCATATTTTGTATGCCCACCTCTAAGACAACTTGCTCCAACATTAGGCTCAAAAGTTTCTGCATTTTTTACTTTGTTAGAGGCATCAATTGACTTCAAGAAAACCATCTCACTATTTGAAGCTATCAAAAAACTGATAAGGGTGCGGTTCTTTCCATCAATCCACCCATCAAAAAGAATAGTGCATTCAAACTTGTGCCACTACCTCTTTTGTCCTTCCAAAATTAACTTCACATCTACAACATCCTAGAACAACTTCCCACTTAAGTCTTTTGGAGAGGGTGCCTTGTACCCTTTCCCTACAACTGTCAATGCTGTCACCAAATACTCGCAATATGGAATCCTAGCCACATTGAAGGGAAGGTTGTTGTAATACCAAAAATTTGCGCATGCCTTACTTGCTTCTTTGTGCGCATCTTTGTTCTACCCTATAGCTTTTAGTGAAGGTTGTGCTCTACATATGTTTCTAGGCAGAAAAAGGGTGATTGAGCTATACTCGAGCTAGAGGAGGTGGATGTCCCACGTGTGTGTGGACCATGACTAAGCTCACAATGCCTATTATATCTACATCAGTTTCTTCTGGAAATATAGGAGCAATGGCTGCTTCTATGGCTACTTGTTTCCTGACCCTCTCCATTTTCTTCTCATCCAATAATGTAAGAAGTGCTAGTATCTCTCGCTTCACCTCTTTTGGGGCACTTGGACATGCCTTGGCATCACAATTAGGAATGCTTGCAATATTATAGTTGAGGTGATTGATGCCTCCACTAAGCTTCTTCATGCACCAAGTACCAATCATACTCCCTGTTGTCAGTCCCATTATGCCATGTTTCCAAGCGGGATCACGACTTCCAAGGGGTTTTAGTTCCAATACGACGACTTCCAATATTTGAGTCCAAACCTAATGCAGAGCTGGATGCCATTGTATACTTATTACTAACCTACAACATTAATAAAAACAAAAAAATAGTGTTTAATAAAAATACAATTTCAACATGAATTTTTTTTTAAAAACACTCAAAATTTAAATGCATTTGTAAAATTGAAACATAATAAATAATATAACAATTAAATAATAAACTAATTAATTAATTTGACAAAAATAACATTTTTTAACCTAAAATGTAAACCCTCTACTCAAATTAAATTTAAATTAAAATTGATTCACTTAAACTTGTGTAACTATAAATAAACAAAAAAAATCACATAAATTGAATTCAATGCATTAAAAAATTTAAATTTTCTATGCTTACAAAACTAGAAATGATTTATAACTTAATATGCTTGAAAAAAAAGGAAAAAAAAAATGAACTAACCCCGTGCAAATCTGAAATTGTAGAAAATTCTTCAAATCCTTTAAAAAATCCTTTCAATTTGCTCAAAAATGCTCAAATGCTACTATTGTGTGATGGAGAGGCCCACATAGGATTTTTATAGGCTCAAAACCACAGATTTTTCACGTTTTTCCCATGTGTTTTCCGCATTTTTTTTGCATATTGGGCACGTGAAACTGAGTGGTGAGTTTTTTCCCATGGACTCGCCAGAAACTTGCAAAAAAACTTGACAAGTTTTTTTCAAAAACTCGGCGAAAAACCAGGTGAGTTAAACCTAAGAGTACTCGACACATGTTTTTGGCGAGTACTTGGTAACTTGCCAAGTACTCTAACTATATCCAAATCGACAACTACTAACCTAACACCTACTACAATACAAAGCTTTTCAATAATTGTTTAGTGATATTTAACTCATAAAGGTGCAATAACACATAAGACAAAACACTTCAACAGTAATTTAGAAGCAAAATAGGCATATTAAATTCCATTGAATGAATATCGAACTCTAGATTAACAATACTCAGCGAATGGTAATTTCAACAAGAAGCAAGCATAAGAACCATTACCCATCTAAGTGCAAATGGCACTTATTTATAATGTTTACAAAGCTATGCATAAGAAAATAATAAAAAAGCTAACTATGACTTCCACTCTAAAAATAGATTGCTTGCATGCAATGCAAGCTTTATTAAAAAATTCTATCCACTAAAACTAAATCTAAAACCATGTGACTACTAGTTAAACTAACGATAAGAATTATTACAAATTATCACTTAAAGCTCACATCTCTCGCATGACACGAGAATTAAATATAGATGATCTAAAAATAGTTGACTTCGGACTAAAAATAGAGAATGCTAAGAATAACACAAAAGTTTAAAAAGTGCAGACTAAAAATAGAAAAGTTTAGAATATCTCCTCTTTGAAAATGGTGACAACTAAAAATAGCACGAGCTATTTGGATAGGCAGCTCTAAGTGACTTTGATGGTTCTGTAGCTTTCCCCTTGATCATGGCTAACCCTCTAAAGACATCTAAAAGACCCTAAAAGTCCATTTTGACATTTTTAATTATTTTGCTATGTAATATCCCCAATGGGATCTGCCCTAAAATTCTAAGAATAAATTTCTTAATTCTGCCCTAATTTTCTACACTTTAGTTTTCTGCTCAAAACCCTAAAATTCTGATTTTATTTTCTGATTTCAAACAATTTACCACAGCGAACATATATATGCCCAAACATCACGAATAAGCATGGCAAATGATACTACAAGTTGATATTCATAACAAGCATGAAATCCACCATGAAATACACAATGTAGGGCAACCAATTGCAACAACAAATCTGATTTTTCTGTAGAAAACTCCGCTGCTACAAATCTGAATATTCTGATCTAATTTTTACAATGATTTCTAGGGCACAAACATGCCAAACAATGCCCAGATTTCTGCACTACAAATCAGACCTATAAAGTATGATTGTACATACCAAATACATGCAAAATGGATGACAAATGATCAACCCTGGCTGGGCGAATTCTCCATGAGGTGCGCCTAGGGTTGGGCTGCTCCAAAACAAGTCAAATCGCCCTCCACAATGGGCACTCCAAGCTGCTCCAAATGTGGCACTCAAAAGTAGGGTAAAACCTTAATGCAATATGCTCCAAAAATGATCTTCAAATCTGAATTTGCAATGAAGTTCTTCTCCTCCAAATGTCACCAATGAAGCACAAATAGGACTCCGTGATGAATCCTCCACAATGATGAGCTAGGGTTTTGTTCAACTCACCACATTTGCAAGGGTTTTTGTCCTTGGAATGAAGGCTAGCAAAGTTGCAGCCAAAGAGTATGAAACTCAAGAGAAAGTATGATGTGAATGATGATCCAAAAAGCCTCTAAAGCATCCTTTATTTATAGCCCTCCAAATTGTCGTCAAGGCCGACCTCCTCATGGCAATTTTCTTTATTTTATTTTATTATCTTCTCCCATAAGGCCGAACTCCCTCTAGGCACCCAAGTACTCAATAAAATAGTTAATTTTGTTTACTCTCCTCCACCTTGGCCGACCAAGACAAGGTATTTTATTTTTTCTTATTTTTCTATCCATTCTCCAAGGGAAGTGAACCACTTAGGCATCTCATATGTCATGTTTTTGACCTTCAATTAGGTAGTCCACCTCAAAGGGAAATTATCTTAATTTGTTCTTATTTTTCCTCAAAATCTCCAAGGCATTTCCATCTATTTTCTTCTTCTTTCATTCTTCTTTTTCTCTCTCCTTGGTCGCTCATCTCTAGGGTAAATTATTTTATTTACTTTGACTTCTCCAATAAGCTCATAAAAATATACAAAGACATCTCTTATCATCCATTTGCCCTAAATAAATTGACTAAGTATGAAATCTAGTCAATTAGGTTATTCCCTTAGCCCTCCGGCTTAGTCTACAGGAATGGAGTAGGCTAGCCAACTCCATTAGGTGATCACTCGGAAAATGGGGACATTACATGCTAGGTAGGCACTTTTGCTTTAAACGTGTTAGTGTGAACAGGGTTTAGATTGATTTCATGATGAGAGACATCTATCTCCTCACTTTCAGCTGGAATGGTAGGATGATTTGGGATCCAGGTATTGGTATGCTTGGTACATCATTTCAAATGGGTCTTGATGAGTTGCTTCACAACTCTTGGCATAGTGTTGTTTGTATCAAAGTGGAGCAGAAAAAGATTTGGCACAGGTGTGCATGTTTCAGAGGTCATATCCTTCATCACTAGATGATAGACATGACTCTCTTCAAGGCTTTGGTTTTGTATAGTGTTTCGTCTTTGATAGACTTAGCACTCATGGACAATGGAGCCTTTGGAGGAATGGAGTTGCTGGCACTTGTAGTTGATGGTTTTGCATTCTTGTTCCTACAACTACACAGGCAGAGCACATGGAGGAGCAGGATTTCTGAATTTGGGGAATGGAGTCGGATTGAGTTCGAGTGTGTATGGCTAGTTGTGCTTCATTTCTAGCCACCAGAACTCACTTTGCATATCATTCTTCATATTCTTCTTGGGAGATGCAGCCACAGAAAGCCTATTCAATGGATTCCCATAGACTAATGAGTTAGGGTTAGGGAATCCGTGGAGTCAGTTGATCCAACATGATAGCAGTATCGGGTGTTTAATTGAGCTTCCAAATGGTTTGATGAGTGGTACGCCATTTTCTGAGGTGTTTTCGGGTGATTTATTCCATACTATTTTTAGTAAGTCAGTTCAGGGCACCAACAGAGGTCATGGTCAACATTTCTATTTATAGTTATGTCGGTGGAGGCTTGTGGTGTTGGAACTTCAAGACCTAACATAATCCCGCATTTTTAATTAATAACGATATTTTATAAGTTAAATTAAAGATTTAACTTATCGTTATTAATGTTATAAAGTTTTGGGCACCTAGGGAGATAAAGGTGTTCTTTTTAAAGGGGGAAAATTAATTAACTTAAGATGGCGCTTATGTGGGAGACATAAGGAGTTGAGTTTAATTAAAATAATATTTTCTATTTGACTCCAATATTGGCGTGAAAGCTTGGGAGGAATAAAAGAAAAGAATTGAAGCTCATTTGTCATTCACGTGCATTTGATATTTGATATTGTTCTTGCTTGGAGGAGCTAGTTCTTTGTAATATCCCAAAACGGGATATTTAGGGCAATTTTGGATTTTCGGGCTTTCCAAATGAATCTTGCTTAGAATTTTCTGACTTGCCCTAATTTGAATTCTGCCCTAATTTCTGCACTTTATTTTTCTGCTCAAACCCTAACTTCTAAAGTAAAAATCAGACTTGAAATAACTAGGGCAGCCCATAAAACATCTCAAAATGTCAACATTCCACCTTAAACATGATCAACAATAATGTATTTGCAATCCACCATCATATGAACAACCAATTTACTCCATTCAACCAACATAAATAACTAAAAATGAAAGAAGTCTGCTGCTAGAAACTGAGTATAAAAATTGTCTTCGATTACATCAAGGTTATGGGGCTAACACATGAGAAATTGCCCGGCACAAATCTGCCCTAAAATCAGAAACAGAATAACATGTTCTTCCTCTAACCTCCTATCAAAAATGAGTCTCCAATCACTCAAAAATGTGGCGCACAGGTCTGCTGGTCTGCTGCTCTGGAAAGAGATGGAAAAGTGGCACAAAGATGTTTACAAACCATACCAAAATGACTCCCAAGGGTGGCGCTCCAAATGAGGGTAAAACCCTAGACAATAATCCACACAACCAACCAAAGAGAAGCCTTCAAATCTGCTCCACAAGTCTGCTCCAAAAATGATGTAGTACAAATGAATTCCCGTCATGGAATCCTCCACTAGGATGCTTGAGGTTTTCATCCCAAGATCCTCTCCAAGAGATAAAACTCTGAGTGTGTATGAATGAATGAGAGAATGATGATTTCCAAATGCCAAATCGACCTTGTATTTATATACAACTTGTCTCCTTTCAGTAGGACCGACCTAGGAAGAGTATTGTCTTTTATTTTAATGAAATCATCCCTCTAAGAGGGCCAACCAGCATCCATGTCTCTAGGCGTCCATAAAATCAAATTAAAGATATGATTTTATTGTTCTCTTTCTTATTTTCTCACGCCATCTCCTAGTGCCAAGGGTGAGGAATATTATTAATTGTTTTTAGGCGCTCAATCCTCAAATAGACCCTCATAGTGAAGGCGTACACAATGCTCCCTTATACTTCTCTTGGCATGAATGAAAGCATCCCTTATGTCAAAATGGCATCCACACAAAACAATATTACCTCTCTCCACACTTAATAGCAATTCTCCATATTTGTGACTCCTCCAAGTGGTTGGCTCCAAGGTAGAATTATGATAGTAAATGAAAAGAGTCGTATCATCAACATTAGGAGAATACCTCAATATGATTTGTTCCCATAGTGAGAGAAACATACTCAATGAAAGGAACATACCCACACCATTAGAAAAATATACCAAGACATTTCCAAGCCACAGTGTATCATCCAAACATCTCGGAGAGTGAAAACCAACTCCTCTGTTCTCCAATGGCGACCATTCCAAAAATGGGGACATTACATTCTTCCTAGGGTTTGTGAGGACGAAAACCCTTATAGACTACATCTTCCACGTTGGTGAGACACCCAATTTGGGAGATTTATTCGTGATCTCATTTCAAGGATTACATTGAGCTGATCAGAAGCATTTACAGGTTGTCACGGAGAAGATATTTAGTGTTGGTATCATATTTCTCTCCATGATAATTCGATAGAAATATAAGAGATGATGGTCACTGGTTTTCAGGCAATTTAGAGCAAATTTGGTGGAGTTTCTGTAGGGTTTGTTACCCTTGCTGGTCGTACCATCTTGTGAGGAGGCCGTACATCATATGCAGTTGTTTTTGAGTGTTTTTTGAAGTGTTTTTCCTCTTTCCTTGGACGTGGAGTATAGGAATCATGCTGCAAATGTTTTAGAGTCTGTTTGGAGCAGATTTCTGAAGGTTATAATGTGTTTTTGCTGCTGATACCACCCTCAGAAACAGGCCGTACAGCTGCTAGCTAGGTGTGATGCTTCCCTAACTCAAAACGCCTCATTTCAAGGTCTTCTTTCTATTGCAATAGAGGTGCCTAGGGGTTGTGTATTGTTGTATATCAATTTCAAGGAGGAGAAATGACGTCTTGGTGACTTTGGAGGGGATTTTATGGAGTTTCTGATTGCAGGTTTTGTATATCAGACCTTGCAACTTTGAATCTAAAAATGGGTATGCTTTAAAACTATTGTTATTGCTATTTTACCAATTGGCTAATTGTTAGTTTAAGCTTCATGTGCTCTTTTAAATTCATGGGTATTGTTAAATGTTGCATTATTTCATTATTGAGTTGTTGCACACAATATTGAATGTGAAAACAAACCAAACAGCAGCAAACAAAACAAAACAAAAAAATTTGCATCAGCAAACACAGATCATAGGTGTATATTACAGTCTAGGTCTTCAAGTCATTCTATGTTACTCTTTCTTGTTTACTAATGGCATTTCCAAGATCCTTATGGGAAAATATCGCCAAAGAGGAAATCAATCTCAGGAGCTCCAACACAAGCAAAAGAAGGAAGAAATGAAGTTTAGAGAAATACTATGGTGCACATTTGAGTCGCAAATGCCAAGCAAATCTCATTTAGTGCACTGAGATAGGATCATACAATAAGGTCATATTTTCAGTATAAAATTGCATGTAAGAACCCTGTCTAGATTTGAACTGAATTTTTGCTCGCTGCCCTGAAATTTCTGATTTGTTTTTTGGAAGTTTCACTTGGTTTTTTGATGTTTCGTTTTCACGTGTTTGATATGATATGAAGATGGAAAGATAGCAATTTGACATTCATATGACAACAAAATATGATTGAAAATAGATTGAACCAACTCACATTCAATTTCAAATTAAAGATATGGAATTAGACAACAAATGTAACATACCCGGAAATGAAGATTGGCTTATTCCATTCAAATATAGGTGGCTAATTACAACAGTCTAGGTCTGATACAAAAATCAGACTTACAAATGCAAGCAAATGATATCCAAATGTAATCCAAATGATGGACAAATCCTCCTCCAATGTTGTATCAATGTTAGCCGCCTTGTGGATTATGAATGCCAATGAAGATCCAAGCCAAATGCCAATCCTAGATGACTGAAAATGAACCTGTAGCTGCTGTTATGAAATCAGAACATGAAACCCTAGCCGATCCAAGCCAAAAACACCTCCAAATCCTAGCGAATGATGCCCAAAATGAAGCACTTAGGGTATATGATGACAATATGTCAATCCTCTATCAATGTCGTGGCTGAAAACTCTCCGATCTGCACCTGTAGGATGATTTCAGAGGTCTGATATAAAGTTGCAGTAGTCTGATATAAATTTCTGAGTACAAAATAGTGAATTCCACCAACAATGAAGCCACCAAATGATGTAGAATCATCAACAAAACCTAGCCATGAATGCAAATGGTGAAATCACACTCCAGTAACCTTCAAGTCTGAATACAAATGCCTTCAATCATGCAAGATATTTTCAAACCCTAGTTGATCATGAAATCTCCACTGAAACCCTAGCTGTTTGAAGCCTTCAACTCCATAAAAGCCTACAATTAAGCTCAATAATGGATCCTAGGTGAATCTGGGATGGGTTTTCGTCCAAACCACTAAAATTCAAGGGTTTTCATCCTTAGATATCGCTGAAACGAAGTTGCAGCCAAGAGAAAATCTCCAATGAGTGAAAATGTCAAAATGAACAATGATGCAAATGACCTCAAATCTTCTTCTTTTATCTTTTTCTCCTTAGGCACCCAAATTTGACAAAATATAATGAATTTTCAAATCCATAGCCGACCTCAAACAATTTTATTTTTATTTTATTTCTCCCAAGTTGGGCGGCGGCTAGGAGAGAGAAAATATAATTTTTTTTTCTTTCTCTCTCATGGGCGGCGATTTTGGAGGATTATTTATAATATTTTAATAATAAAATAGTACAAATTACTTTTTACATCAAATTTCCCTTTTTCCACCATTTTGTCTAATTTTCATTTTTCCAATTGGGTCGCTCCATGTCTTGGCATAATATTTTATTATTTTGACTTTTTAATCAGAGTTGCAGGATATGCCACCTCTCACCCCCTTGGTACCGTACCGGCGTATCAGGTACGAAGACGGGTACGGTACGGCTCGGATACGGCTCAGATACCGTATCCGCCCATGCCCTGAAATTTCTACTTCTTCAGGCGTGCCGGATTCGTAGGGATTCGGTTTTTGAAAAAAAAAACCCCGAATCCTGATAAAAATAGTGAAAAATCTATAAAATACGGAATAAAATGTCATTTTTTCTTATAAATAGACCCTATGATTCCTTGGGCGAGAAGAATACGATCTGTGTAATTATTATTTATTATTTATTATTTTTAAAGGCCCTAGTCTAATTGCGGAGGATCCTTTCGTCTAAGAAGAGTCAGTGCCCAGTCTAAGTGTTCCGTGTTCAATCAAGGCAGACCAGGCCGGCCATATTCCCGACGGGTTCATATCGCATACCATATATACAAAGCTCATATTCCCGACAGGCCCAAAGGTTTCCTTCTCATATTGCAAATAATAATAAGTTTGGCACCGCACATAGTTATGTTATTAAATAGGTAATACTGTGTGTTATTAATATTATGTTTAAGTTTATTTATAATTTTATTTCTATTAATTTTATAAAAAGATAGTTTATAATTTTATTAATATTATTTGTTTAATAAGTTTGTAATTTATAAAGTTTAATAACATTTATAAATGATAGTAACTTTATTTATATTTAGTAAATTTATTAATATTTAAATAAAATAAGTTTAATACTTATAATTAATAGAATTATAATTATTAGACATAAAATAATAAAATCGATTTTAATATAATATATTATTTAAATATATATAATATGCCGTATCTAGCCGTATCCATATTAGGGGGTGTTAAAAAATAGCCGTATCCGTATTAGATACCGTATCCGTATTGGATACCGTATCCGTTTCCATGCAACTTTGTTTTTAATAATTAGCACAAAAATACCAAAAGCCAAAATCCAACTTCATTTCACCATAGAAAATTAGTTGAAGCCATAAAAATCAACATTCCACTCTCCAAGCCTCAACAACATTCTCTTTTCCAAGCCTGGCTCAAAAAGGGGACATTACAAGTCCTCCCACCCCGAGATTGCTTGCCCTCAAGCAATCACAAATACCAAATCTGAATCAGAACCAATCATACCAATCAATCCCCAAATCCCAAATCAATCTAGGCCTTTTGAATGGTTTCATATGTATCATACCAAACTGCTCAATGTTTGCAAAAGGAAGCTCATGCAACTTACTCACCAATAGTGCCACAATCCTCCTCCAGTATGCACTCAATTTGTCAAAGGTGTGCAATTCTCCATCATGCCCTTGCTGTCCCAAGCTGATATACAATGAAAAATCCTCATAGATGTCCTCAAGAAATGATTCCTTTTCCATAGCTATCATAGACTTCACTGTGATTTGATGTGGCAGCGTATATTTGAGTGCTTTCATAGTGACTTGTTTCCCTTCATGTTGGAAACTCAACTCCATAGCTTGTAAATCTTGGATGACCCTTTGTAGTGAAAAATCCTCATAGATATCCTCAAGAAATGATTCCTTGTCCATAGCTATCATAGACTTTGTTGTGATTTGATGTGGCAGTGTATATTTGAGTGCTTTCATAGTGACCTGTTTCCCTTCATTTTGGAAACTCAACTCCATAGCTTGTAAATCTTGGATGAACCTTTGTAGTGAATGTAGCCATTGCATACCAAGCACAATATCATTATCCTTCAAGTCGAGAACATAGAAGTCATGAAAGATCCCTTACCAAATCTGCCCTGATTTTTCAATTTTGATCCCTTGGCAATTTGTCAAACAATTGTTGTGCAAACTACTGAATTCTGATTTCCTGACTACTATTCTGATTTTCTGAGTTTGTTATTTGATGTTTGTGTGGATATGAAATGGTTTTGATTGCAATATTCACATACCGAATGAAAAGAAATATACCCAACAAATAAACATTGCAATACCACACCAAAATAAGCTTTATTTCTCACTAAACATAAGTCTGATTACAAATTCAGAGGTCTAATTTCCACTAAATCAGACTATAACAGCAACCCAAAAACCTCTATAGGACGCAATAATAAACTATCCAAATGACAATCACATACCCGGGAACCAATGCTTAATTTGTTGAACCATTAATAGCTGAAATCCTAATTTCCAGCTAGGATTTGGCTGAGAATAACCCCCAAATCAAACAGCCAGCAGGTGAATGCACAAAAATGAGGCTATATGCTCATAAGAAGCCCGATCTGCAAATGTGTCTTGATAAACCACTGCTGCAACCTCTCCAACATGCAATATTACCCTATAATGAAGTCCAATGACGCCCAAACGGAAACCCAGAGTAGATTTCCCTGTTTTGTGAACTGGGTTGTCGTCCAATCCACTGTCCTCCAAGGGGTTTTGTCCTTAGAAGAGTTGCAATCTGCTGAAACCCTATCTAGAGCTCCAAACCTGCACTTAGTTTTGTGAAAAATGAGAATAAAATGCTCAAAAATGAGCCCAATACCTTGCTTTATAGCCTCCATAACCTTTTTTCCATAAAAAACAATAAAATATTCCCTCCAAGAGGCCACTCCCACCTTGAGGGTCTTTTCTCATGAAAAAGGAAGTGCCACTTTTTAAAAACAACATTGTGCTACTAGGATGGGGGAATTTTTCACTATTCACCTTCTAATTCTCTGTTACTACTCACTTTTCACTATTCATATTAAGGAAAACCTTTAATATTTTCAATTCAACCCTTGGATTTATCAACTGACACCAAACTGAAGGGCTCGAAAGACTCCCAGCAAAGCTCCACTGCCCCTGGATAGGTCCCTTAACCACTCTGCTGACCTACGGGAACCCTGGTAATAGGCCAACCACTGCTCATCTATGTGATGTCTAAGAAGGGGACATTACAGTCCTCCCTTCCCGGGATTGCTTGCCCTCAAGCAATAACAAATCTACATACTGAAATTTATTGCCCAATGACAAGAGTCTCCATCCAGTCATAACCCAAGTGGTTACACATGCCAACAACACAATATAGAGGAACAAATGACAAAAGATATCATCTCGAAAATGTGTCCATCCTACCAACATACCCGCTGCTCCACTCTGATGAAACCGATATCGTACCACAAGCCATGAAACAACCTCAATAAAATCCATGTGAAATAATGCACCAATCAAATCAATACCTGGATTCCTTACAAAAATATAGAGCCTGTTGTAAAAGATGAAGAAGAGATATCTCATCCTATCACCATGAAGAATCCATCCATTTAAGCAAATCAGCAAGACTATGTAGTCATGGACTCTCACGTGCCAAACAACCCACACGAATGGTCGCCAAATCTCATTGTCATAACTCAGTCCAACAATGTAGGTGATATCAAAGATATCATCAAACCAATACAAACCTAAGGAATCCATCTCACATTCCATGTCCAACCCATGAACATGACTCCACACCTTCCTAGACCGCTAAATCGCTAATGTAAACCATGAAAAATCAGGATGTGCTATATGATTCCAACTAGGACAACCATTAATCCATAAGGAGTCTATGAATAAGAAGTCACCAATCAACAAACAGATCACTGCCATGTCATGAGAAATAGGTGACAAACCCAAGGGTGTAGCATAGATGCCATCAACACTCATCAAAGACAACTCAATAGCTGTTGCAGACCATGCTAAATCCGAAAGTGAAATGGAAACCCAAACAGGACAACCACTTACCAATGAAGAATCCATGAAGATTATACTACCATCATACCAATGAACAACTATCATATCATAGGGATTAGGTGACAACTCTAAAGATGTATCGTAGATGCCTTCATCACTAACTAAGGATAATTCATGAGTGACTGATCCATTATAAATGTCATCAATAAAATCAACATCTCCATCAATAAAATGACCAACATCAACTGCAATTTCAGAACTAGAAGACCCTTGCTTATCATCTTCCATGGAGTGGTGAGTGTCACGAGCTTGTTGAAGATGAAGCTTGGCTTGTTGTGCTATCAGCTTAGCTTTCCTTGCCTTGTCAAGCCATCCTTCAATTATTTCTTGGGATTGTTTTATCTCAGTTTCTCCATAGTGTCTAAGATCAGTCCTATAACGAGATGCATCATATAAAATACCATGACCCATGCATGCATCTTGTGTACCAATCAAAGTAGAATCAATATCACTTGTTTCCCAATGATTAGCGGTTGCAATATCGTGAGAAAGTGAGAATATACCACTGATGTTCAAAATCAAAAAATTAAGACTGAATCTTTCCCTTTTAACCATGCTTCTCAAGTCATCCATGTTAGAGCAAACGAACATATTCTTAGCTGTCCCATCCTTTATCTCATTCTTTAGTGCCTTAAGCACAATATGTTTATCCCTGTGAGTAAACTCTAATATCATCTTGCTGAAGTCTTGGACAAATTTTCCAAGAGATTTCAACCATTGAATACCTAACACCACTTCATTCTCCTTAATGTTGAAAACATCATCTACAAATTCACAATTAGAGAAATCCTGCTTCTCATCATGTATAAAGTGGTGTATGTTACAAGTTTCTTTGGACTGATTTATGGCTGTTGTTCTAAAGTAAACAAATTTAGTCCTCTTGGAAGAAGCAACATCAAAATAGCCATGCTTAAACAATGCATCATGTAAACTATCATTTGAAAACTCATTGTCACCAATTACTCCATGAATAGGGGTTGCAAGTTCATGTAATTGAGAGAGTATAACGCTACTATCCCCAACCAGAAAATTAGAGTTGTTATCATACCATTTTGTAGTCCTTTTATCTCTCTCAAAGACCTTCATGTTCCAGGATGCATGCTCTTCATCAAATGCTGGTCCTACATGAGTCTCTCCATGAAATGTCTTAATGTTGATCCTCTTCGCTACCATATCATGGTGTGGCATAGGGTTGTCATTATGCCTCAGAAAGTCAGACACATCCTCATACTCAAGTGAGTTATCCTCCACCAATTTAATCATATCTTCTCCTATGAAAGGATGGTTATCAACAAGGGCTGATCCACAAGTTGAATCGTGTGTACAATGTGTCATCAATGCTGTCCTAGGGCTGCCAATTGAATTATCATGCACCTGTGTCCCTATTATCTAGAAGTCTTCAACATAGGTGTCTTTATTATGAATGATCAAGGAGTCATCATATTCTGAATTCCCTATGTCTTCCTCTTCAAGTGAAACCCTGATGATTGTGGTTGATTCACAAAGTGTTCGCTCAAATTTTCCTTCCATCTTCATTACTTGAATCCTTGAAGCATTTTCGAACAAAGACAAACCATGATCCTTATGATACAAATCAGGTGTACCAAAATTTTCAGACTTGTACCTCTGTTCTTGCTTATCTAAATCTGCATCTTTGTCTTGCTTGCTTGCTTCCATGCACTCTTCCTTTGGAAGGGACAAAGATCTCAGGGGTGCTTCCCTTTGTCTTCTTGCTTGCTCCAGCTGTTCACATTTTGCCTCGACCTCTTGAAGGTGCTGTCTCGCTTGGGCAGCCACTAATTTTGCTTCTCTTGCTCCTTGTACCCAGTAGTTACACAAGACTTGTGTCTTCTTCACATCTACCCAAGTCTGATGCACAAAATCAGAACTGTTATAGCCTGAATTCTTCCCAAACTTACCACCTTTAGTGCCCAATTTATGAGTGCCAACAGTAGAGGGTTCTTGCACCTTCTCACCATGTATGTTAGCTGCCATCTCAGGAATCTCATTCCATTGAGTGACATCAACATTAGGCTTGGACAAGGGGTCTCCATCAAAGTAGTGAGTGGAGTCTACTACTCCCATGTGTGACTGAACTTCAATAAGTGTTGCTTCTTCTCCTTCCATAGGAATAGCTTTGATGGATGGAATGTCCAACATATCTTGATCACTTCCCTTCTTATGAACCAAGTCCATCTCAAGGATACCTACCCCATTATTTGATTCCATGCCAATATGATGTAGAGGGAATGAAACAATATTATCTAATGAACTCGTACCTTGATGAACGATAACCTCCGTGGTGGCATGTTCTTCGTCCATATGATCATGGTGAATGCGATTCTCCAATGAAGCTTCTTCATCACTAAATGTCACAAGGCTGCAAGGTACCTCATTGTATGATTCTTCAATCCCTTTCTCAACTTGTTCAACTCCTACACCATTTGCCTTGTCATCTTGTACCCAAGGAGTAGCTACTATAAAGGACTGATTTTCTGAATTATGCAAGGAATTATTGGACATACTCAAAAGAAGACAATGATCAACAATCTCTCTATCTTTTTCTTTCACCAACTTGACAGCCATGTCTCTATCTCTAAGCAATTGCAAGTAGTCATCTTCCATCAATTTCAATGCTTCCTTGTAAGACTGCAAATGTGAATGAGAGATACCATGTCCCATTCCCTTTTGTCTTTCCTCTCTTTGGGTTGTCCAAATGAGGTCTTCTAGGTGTTTGTGAGTGCTATCCGTTCTTGACAATGCTTGAGCTATTTTATCTTCCTTCACCACTGAATAGTCTTGCAAATCTTCCCAAACCAAAGGCTTTTGTTCCAAATATCCTTGGTTGCCATAGTCTGATTTTTCATCATGTGTAGGTGATGTGACATTATGGGAATCAACTATCACACTAGAAGATGCCTTATGATCACCCAAAAAATCCATACCATTGCTATCCAAATCGCTGACAAGATCTATGCTAGCTTCTAATGTAGAAGCCTCTTGTGAAACCTCTTGCAAGGATGACGTAGACAAATCATTACCCAAGGCTGTCCTAATGTCTTCTCGAGTCAAATCAGCATGTCTATCAAATTCATAATATAAATTTTTATATACCGAAGACACTAAATCATTCTCATGAAGAGTTGTATCACCCATATGTGAAGATTCTCTATCCATTCCATGTATAAACAGTTCATAAGCTATAGTGTGATATTTCTTCCTTGCTTGCCCAGTTTTGTGACAAAGTTTGGGATGCATGTCCATATAGTCCTTGAAAGGAAAATTCTCCTTAACCTGTTGAGGAAGAATGCTATACTCCTCAAATATGCTAAGCACTTCCGCTTCCTTGTCTTGTGGCCTTGGACCCTTGCTAGTAGAAAGTGAAGATGATCCTTTAGAGAGTCCAAACTTTGAAAGTGAATCATCTAAACGCTGCAATTTACGTATGATCTTGTGTTGTGTTTGTTCAAATTTCTTCCATGCCTGTTTATTGCTAAACAACTTTGCCATAATGACCTTTTTCACTGTCCCAAACTAAAAACCAAATCCAAACTAGCATGCGCACAACTGATATCACACCAATTGAATGCAATCATTACCCAACAGGCTGGCAGGATTATGGCTCTAATACCACTGAAAGATCCCTTACCAAATCTGCCCTGATTTTTCAATTTTGATCCCTTGGCAATTTGTCAAACAGTTGTTGTGCAAATTACTGAATTCTGATTTCCTGACTGCTGTTCTGATTTTCTGAGTTTGTTATTTGATGTTTGTGTAGATATGAAATGGTTTTGAGTGCAATATTCACATACCGAATGAAAAGAAATATAACCAACAAATAAACATTGCAATACCACACCAAAATAAGCTTTATTTCTCACTAAACATAAGTCTGATTACAAATTCAGAGGTCTGATTTCCACTAAATCAGACTATAACAGCAACCCAAAAACCTCTATAGGACGCAATAATAAACTATCCAATGACAATCACATACCCAGGAACCAATGCTTAATTTGTTGAACCATTAGTAGCTGAAATCCTAATTCCCAGCTAGGATTTGGCTGAGAATAACCCCCAAATCAAACGGCCAGCAGGTGAATGCACAAAAATGAGGCTATATGCTCATAAGAAGCCCGATCTGCAAATGTGTCTTGATAATCCACTGCTGCAACCTCTCCAACATGCAATATTACCCTATAATTAAGTCTAATGACGCCCAAACAGAAACCCAAAGTAGATTTCCCTGTTTTGTGAACTGGGTTATCGTCCAATCCACTGTCCTCCAAGAGGTTTCATCCTCAGAAGAGATGCAATCTGCTGAAACCCTATCCAGAGCTTCAAACATGCACTTAGTTTTGTGAAAAATGAGAATAGAATGCTCAAAAATAAGCCCAATACCTTGCTTTATAGCCTCCATAACCTTTTTTTCCATAAAAACAATAAAATATTCCCTCCAAGAGGCCACTCCCACCTTGAAGGTCTTTTCTCATGAAAAGGGAAGTGCCACTTTTTAAAAAAAACATTTTGCTACTATGATGGGGGCACTTTTCACTATTCACCTTCTAATTCTCTGTTACTATTCACTTTTCACTATTCATAATAAGGCAAACCTTTAATATTTTCAATTCAACCCTTGGATTTATCAACTGACATCAAACTGAAGGGCTTGAAAGACTCCCAGCAAAGCTCCACTGCCCCTGAATAGGTCCCCTAACCACTCTGCTGACCTACGGAAACACTGGTAATAGGCCAACCAGTGCTCATCTATGTGACGTCTAGGAAGGGGACATTACAAGTCATCACAAAGTGTATACTCACCAAATAGAATGCTAAGCTTGTTGACTTTCTTCTTGCAAGGAATAGTGAGACCACCTGTTATAGTCACATCAAAGCCCTCAAAATCATCACAATGTAAACCTCTCTTATCCACCAAACCCTCATCAATGTAGTTATTCGTAGCTCCACTATCAAGAAGTGCCATGACCTTACACCCAAACAATGTGCCTTCGAAGAGGAATGGATTATACCTTGGAGCTCCTAAAAGATAAATGATTCTAGTTCCTTTGTCACCATCACTTACAATGTTTAGTGTTGGCTGTCCATGTTATTTTCCGAACTAGTATCATCATCCATATCATCAACAACCTCTATGCAATGTACTTTACCCTTTCCAAGACACCTATGACATGGTTCCCAAGGTTCTTTGCAAGAAAAACATTTTAACTTTTTTCTGCGAAGATCATTCTTTGTCTCAAAATCTGTCTTCGATGTCGTAATGTCCCTTTTTTGGCGCATAGGCTTTTGTGCGCATTTTGGCTTGTTCTTGTCCCTCAGTGGCTATCCGACATGTTTGGGAGAACTCCAATGTTCTTGGAGTGGCCACAGATCAGTTTTACAGAGCATTTGGTTATGGCTTTGAGCTCAGATGGTGCTTATGATCATTGTGATGCTTTCTGATGTCTGATCAGGTTCCCGGTTTGCTCTCCAAGATTCTTGGAGAAGTCGTCTATTTTTGGAAAGTCGTCCGGAAGGCATCATTCATCTCCCCAAACATCATGGAGTATGTTGGTATGCTTAATTTTGCAGTTTGGTGGTGTTTGGAATTTTCCACAAAATGGTGTCATTTAATGAGCTATTTTAATTAGTTTTTTCACTTAAGCTCCTGGGGGTGAAAACAATTAATAAAAATCTAAGTGTTATAGCTCGTTGGAAAGAGGAAGAAAAGTTTTAAATCATGGATGCATCATTTTGGGGCCTTGCAAAGCAGATACTTCCTTTATTTTGATAAAAGGGTCTTTGGAGCTAAAAAGAGCTTTTAATTAAAAGTGGTGACTTTAAGTTGTGCACACATAATGAATTATTTTTTATTGTTTAAGGAGAAATATGAAGGGATAAAGGAAATAATATTTTATTTCCCTCAAAAAGTTATAAAAAGAGGAGTTGGGCTCATTGTTTAGACATGCTTGGATTTGTATTGTTACTCTGCTGGATTGAACCTGCGTGTTCTTCCATATTCTCTTCAGGACGAAAACCCTCTCGTAGAATACTCTTGAGGACGAAAACCCTTTTGAGATTTGGTGTGATTTCATACAGAAGTCACCATTGTGCTGGAGACAGACATTGGTGCAAGCTCATACAGAGTTTGCCAGGGAACTTTCATGGAGCTGATCAGATGTTGAAAGATTTTGTTGTGCAATTTTTTAGTTATTGTTTTGTTATGGAGATTGTATGATTTTTGGTGTGAGAAAATAATAAATTGTTCATAGTGTTTTGCTGTGTGCCCAAGCTGACCGTACATGGTGCCGTCCTTTCATGGTGGCCGACTATGATCATGCACTTAAGTCTTTTGTTTGGTGCAGCTTTTGTTGATAAACTCTTGTCAAGTTTAGACGCCCATATGCAGATGTATTTACTTTATTTCTGAGCAGTCCTTGTTGAGTTTGGAAGGATTCCGTACACATACTGCCGTACCCTTCATGGAGTACGATTTAGATTTTATGAAGTCCTTTCTTATTTATCGGTCTTGATATAGCTTGTAATGGTTTCAATGGCCTTGGGCACCACTAAATAGATGATTTTATATTAGTTTTGGGCAGTCATTGGAAGTTATAAGGGAATCCGTACTAGCTGGGTTGTACGGAGCTGCATGAGCATAAGTGTATTTTCACTACAATCTACTTATCATTGGGTCTTATTTATTATTCAATTAGAGTGCAATGCATTGTGTTTGAAGATATCTGGAAGATTGCAAAGGAATTTCTTATATTTGTTCTTCATTAATGCTATAGCTAAGTCTATGATGCCGTACAGCAGGAATATGGTTCTGTGGCATGCAAGTCTGATCTGATCTGATATTGGGTAGGCAGTTTGGGGTAAAAAGATAGTATGTATTTGAGCAGCAATATTTGATATAAGGTTGGAATGTTCTTCATAGTGTTTGATGCCATTGATCTTTGACAGGGATATCCATACCAATGGGTTAAGGCAGAGTTTTATGAATCTATCTTCAATCAGCTGTCTCAGGATCAATAATATCAGAGTTACCAGGATCAACAAGGAATTGATTGGTTTGTGTTTATTGCAGGTGATTCCATGATACGTCTCATCCTTGGCAATTGATCACACTCTAGCTAATAATTCTGATTTTGGTGTTGCTCTTCCTTAAGGAATTTCTTATATTTGTTCTTCATTAATGCTATAGCTGAGTCTATGATGCCGTACAGCAGGAATATGGTTCTGTGGCATGCAAGTCTGATCTGATCTGATATTGGGTAGGCAGTTTGGGGTAAAAAGATAGTATGTATTTGAGCAGCAATATTTGATATAAGGTTGGAATTTTCTTCATAGTGTTTGATGCCATTGATCTTTGACAGGGATATCCATACCAATGGGTTAAGGCAGAGTTTTATGAATCTATCTTCAATCAGCTGTCTCAGGATCAATAATATCAGAGTTACCAAGATCAACAAGGAATTGATTGGTTTGTGTTTATTGCAGGTGATTCCATGATACATCTCATCCTTGGCAATTGATCACACTCTAGCTAATAATTCTGATTTTGGTGTTGCTCTTCCTTAAGTATTGTAATCATCTCTTTACCTTGCAAATTTCATTAAGTACCCCTGGATGGTTTACCGCCAGTGTGGAGAATGAATTTTTCTTTAATTTTCTCACCCACTAGACAAGTGGCGAATTCCCACTGAATAAGTGGATGGCTTTGTAATCTTTCATGCTTATTTCATACCCACTGATAAAGTGGTGAATCCCCACGATATGTGGATGCCCGCCGCAGTGGAAGAAGTGTATTTCTTTCTTGCATACTTGTTACTGTAAGCCAAAATCACTGTATGCTCTCACCTTGCCCATCCTGGGATCTTGGTGATCAAAAAGTGTGAGGCCTTTAGTTGTTTATGCATTTATGCTAATACTGTTCATAGCTTTGCAAAATTGGAAAAAATTTAGGGGTAGTATCTTACAGTGGTATCAGAGCTGGTATGTTCTTGCCAGCCTGTTGGGAAGCTAATTTGTTGCAGATCTTTCAGTTGAGCCAGTCAGTTTTCAGCGTTGCTTGTGTGTGACCAGAACTTGCATGTGTGTTCGAGTTGGGCAGTTGAAAGATTTTGAGCAGTGTTGAGAGATCATGGCATCTCTTATGCAGAAAAGAAGTGAGACAGAGGTTCTGAATGAATTAGAAAAAGTTGTTCAAGAGAAATTGGATCGAAGGAAGTATCATCATGAGGCCACTAAGATTATTGATGAGTATGAAGAACTCCCAGATGACTATAAGCAGCAACTCCCTTGGAATGCTTTCTTGGAAATCATCAAGGAGGGTAATCCAGATAAAAAAGGATTTATAGAATACATTCAGAAGATAAGGAATGAAGAGGAGATGAAGGAAATGTCCTTGTGCAAGCCTGAGTTAACTACTTCAAAGGCAAGGACTAAGAACTTTTCTAAGTATTCACTTTCCCGCCCACCGAACAAGAAGCCTCCTATTTCGGGGAAGAAAGAGTTCAGCAAAAATGAACTTAGAAGAAGAAATCTTTGTTTCCTATGCAAAGATGCTTTGGAGCCTAACCACCAATGCAAGAAAAAGAAAGATGAATCAGCAACCTTCACCACATGTTCTTTCTTGCTGAATGATGTAAAATCTGAAAATGGTAAAGATGAAGATTTGTTAGTTGAAATAAATGAGTCTAAGCCTCTGTATGATGAAGACAAAGTCACAAATCATGAGACATGCATAGAGGAGTTTGCTGATTTGGAGAAGTCTACAGCAGAAATTAGTGAAGTTGAGCTTTGCTTTGACAAAGAGCCAGAGGTGTTGGACTTTGCAAGTCCTTCATTTGATGAAGATCCTGAAGATGCCACTACAAGTGAGGAGATGAAGATGATCAATAGACTGCTAGAAGGTGACTATGCAAGTGAGTCTGAGAGGATTGAAGCAATGTGTCTTGTTGAGGACATGGGAGACAATGAAATCACAAAAGATAAAAAGTTTGATGCTGCTGCAACTTTCAGAACAACACCTAATGAAGAGCATTTCCACCATTCTAGTGATGGAAGTCTTGATTATGAGTGGGATTGTTCCATGCAAAGAGAAGAGCAGTTAGATTCTTCAAAGATCCTTGACGAAGAATGTGTTGATGAAGACTTTAAATCAGCCATTGGTGATGATTCAATGTTTGATTATGAGACTGCCATTTCATTTGATCTAAGTGATGAAGAAGAAGATTCAACTCCTATGCAATTTGAAGAACTTAGTATCCTTGCAGAAGAGTCAGTTGATGAGCATGTTGATGAAGAGTTTGTTGGAAATTTTGGATCAGCCTCAAAGGTTGGCTCAACATTGAATTTATGTGATGCTACTTCTTGTAGTCAAAGTAGCTATGAAGAGGATAACTTAAAAGCAGCTGATTTCAAGGATCATGCTTCTAATGTTATGACAAAAAATTTATTGTGTGCAGCTGATTTGGATTTTAAGAATCAATTGTTAGTCACCGAAGATAAGGTTGTGCAAGTTCTAACACATTTGGATAGCTCACATAAGTTTGTTGAAGATCACATTTGGAGAGCTCAAGTTGAGAGGAGACAAATGGGCATAGAAAAAAGATCTTCACTTAAAGATTGGTGTGTAGTCAGGAAGGCATTGGAAACTTTGAAATCAGATTATTTGAACTTGCTTATTGATAGGGATCATGTCCTTGAGATTGCTGGCCAAATTTTTGATGCATTGAAGGAAAGAGATGCTGAAATTGATAAGCTTATATTTAAGCTTAAAACAACTATGGATTCTTTAGAGAGTACCCAAATGGCTCTCTTAGGAGTTGAAAGTCAGTTTGTAGATGTACATCAATTCAAGGAACAAGTTGGAGCTGCTAGAGCAGATAAAGGCAAGATGATAATTGAAGAGCTTGATTTGCTCCGAGTAAGTTTTGACTTAGGACAGTCTCCTAAGTATGCAGATACAGAGTTGGAGCAAATTGATGAGTTGTGTGAACAAAAAGGTGAAAACAACTTCCAATCATTTGATGATTCTTTTTCTATGACGGAAGTTGAGTTTATACATGATAATCCACTCCTCATGTTGAATGATAAGGAACAATTGGATGTAAGTAACATGGAGGAGGATAGTAACCGGATATGGGATCCTGGTGCAAAGCATTCATGGAATATTACTGTGCACAAAAACTTCTTCAACTGGAAGTTTTCATCAGTTGTTAAAGATGGACAGAAGGTTCAGGTATGCAATGGATTGGGTTCACTGATGGCTTAGTTTCATAATGGAGTTTATTTGCGGGATAGTGGTGTTGGTAAGATTGTTTTATGGATGAATTTGGAGTCAAATTTATGTCATGAAGCTGCTGCCCCTCATCTAATCAGCCATAAAAATTGTTCATTTGCATACATAATGATTGACTGGAGAGAAATTTTGGTCATAATCTTGACTTATTCTGATTATAGATAGCCTAAATTTCTTATTGTTCTCAAAGTGTTTTAGTTTTGTTGTTGCTATCTCATTTTGAGATTACTGAAATTTGATTTTCATGAGATTATTTCAGACTTATGCAGCCATGAGATTGATCTTTTTGTTGATTTTAACATTTTATGGGAAGATGACAAAAGTTTTCAGCTGAAAGGAACAAGTGTTACAGTTACTAATGCTCTTTTGGAGAGTGAGAATCAGCTGATTCATGGTTGTTTAGAGTTGTTTTCAGCTTGTGATCAAGCTGAATTATGTTCTTCCTTGGAGGAGCATCATAGATTTTGGTTCCCAACAGTAGTTTCATGTTGGACAATTGTATTGATGATTGCTAACTCTTTCATTTTTGGAGTTAATGACGTTTGGGATCCTAATAGTTATGCGATTGGAAGAATGTTTCAGAAGTGTAATCAGAATACCAGCTGTGCAGTTCACAAATATATCAGAGTAGAGCAACAGAAGTGGTGTGAGGCATTCTTCAGATTGATTTGGAATCCAAGTATATTATTGATGATCATGCAAGTATCTATGTTAGATAGCATGTATTGCTTGAGGACAAGCAATCTTGAGCAGGGAGGACTGTAATGTGCCTTTTTTGGCGCATAGGCTTTTGTGCGCATTTTGGCTTGTTCTTGTCCCTCAGTGGCTATCCAACATGTTTGGGAGAACTCCAATGTTCTTGGAGTGGCCACAGATCAGTTTTACAGAGCATTTGGTTATGGCTTTGAGCTCAGATGGTGCTTATGATCATTGTGATGCTTTCTGATGTCTGATCAGGTTCCCGGTTTGCTCTCCAAGATTCTTGGAGAAGCCGTCTATTTTTGGAAAGTCGCCCGGAAGGCATCATTCATCTCCCCAAACATCATGGAGTATGTTGGTATGCTTAATTTTGCAGTTTGGTGGTGTTTGGGATTTTCCGCAAAATGGTGTCATTTAATGAGCTATTTTAATTAGTTTTTTCACTTAAGCTCCTGGGGGTGAAAACAATTAATAAAAATCTAAGTGTTATAGCTCGTTGGAAAGAGGAAGAAAAGTTTTAAATCATGGATGCATCATTTTGGGGCCTTGCAAAGCAGATACTTCCTTTATTTTGATAAAGGGGTCTTTGGAGCTAAAAAGAGCTTTTAATTAAAAGTGGTGACTTTAAGTTGTGCACACATAATGAATTATTTTTTATTGTTTAAGGAGAAATATGAAGGGATAAAGGAAATAATATTTTATTTCCCTCAAAAAGTTATAAAAAGAGGAGTTGGGCTCATTGTTTAGACATGCTTGGATTTGTATTGTTACTCTGCTGGATTGAACCTGCGTGTTCTTCCATATTCTCTTCAGGACGAAAACCCTCTCGTAAAATACTCTTGAGGACGAAAACCCTTTTGAGATTTGGTGTGATTTCATACAGAAGTCACCATTGTGCTGGAGACAGACATTGGTGCAAGCTCATACAGAGTTTGCCAGGGAACTTTCATGGAGCTGATCAGATGTTGAAAGATTTTGTTGTGCAATTTTTTAGTTATTGTTTTGTTATGGAGATTGTATGATTTTTGGTGTGAGAAAATAATAAATTGTTCATAGTGTTTTGCTGTGTGCCCAAGCTGACCGTACATGGTGCCGTCCTTTCATGGTGGCCGACTATGATCATGCACTTAAGTCTTTTGTTTGGTGCAGCTTTTGTTGATAAACTCTTGTCAAGTTTAGACGCCCATATGCAGATGTATTTACTTTATTTCTGAGCAGTCCTTGTTGAGTTTGGAAGGATTCCGTACACATACTGCCGTACCCTTCATGGAGTACGATTTAGATTTTATGAAGTCCTTTCTTATTTATCGGTCTTGATATAGCTTGTAATGGTTTCAATGGCCTTGGGCGCCACTAAATAGATGATTTTATATTAGTTTTGGGCAGTCATTGGAAGTTATAAGGGAATCCGTACTAGCTGGGTTGTACGGACCTGCATGAGCATAAGTGTATTTTCACTACAATCTGCTTATCATTGGGTCTTATTTATTATTCAATTAGAGTGCAATGCATTGTGTTTGAAGATATCTGGAAGATTGCATAGGAATTTCTTATAGTTGTTCTTCATTAATGCTATAGCTGAGTCTATGATGCCGTACAGCAAGAATATGGTTCTGTGGCATGCAAGTCTGATCTGATCTAATATTGGGTAGGCAGTTTGGGGTAAAAAGATAGTATGTATTTGAGCAACAATATTTGATATAAGGTTGGAATGTTCTTCATAGTGTTTGATGCCATTGATTTTTGACAGGGTTATCCATACCAATGGGTTAAGGCAGAGTTTTATGAATCTATCTTCAATCAGCTGTCTCAGGATCAATAATATCAGAGTTACCAGGATCAACAAGGAATTGATTGGTTTGTGTTTATTGCAGGTGATTCCATGATACATCTCATCCTTGGCAATTGATCACACTCTAGCTAATAATTCTGATTTTGGTGTTGCTCTTCCTTAAGTATTGTAATCATCTCTTTACCTTGCAAATTTCATTAAGTACCCCTGGATGGTTTACCGCCAGTGTGGAGAATGAATTTTTCTTTAATTTTCTCACCCACTGGACAAGTGGCGAATTCCCACTGAATAAGTGGATGGCTTTGTAATCTTTCATGCTTATTTCATACCCACTGATAAAGTGGTGAATCCCCACGATATGTGGATGCCCGCCGCAGCGGAAGAAGTGTATTTCTTTCTTGCATACTTGTTACTGTAAGCCAAAATCACTGTATGCTCTCACCTTGCCCATCCTGGGATCTTGGTGATCAGAAAGTGTGAGGCCTTTAGTTGTTTATGCATTTATGCTAATACTGTTCATAGCTTTGCAAAATTGGAAAAAATTTAGGGGTAGTATCTTACCGATGTACCTTCAAACTTTGAACATGTGGGCTGCTCAAGAGATTGTTCATATGAATTTTCATTTTTGAAACTCTTCTTTTGAGGCTGAAATGAAGGAGTAGTGTCTAAGTCAAGTGAAAGCGCAATAGCCTCATCAAGTGTACTAGGCTTATGAACCTTCACTAAACCTCTCAACCTGTCATTCAATCCCTCAACAAAGAGCCTAGTCACTCTCCTCTCTAACATATCAGGAACCACAACAACAATCTTTTGGAACTCATTGACATAGGAGTCTGTAACATACACCCCTGGTATATGTTTTGCTCTGTGTATTTTTGTTTTTGATGTTTTTGTTGTTTAGGGTTTTATGGGGTTTTCTTGCATGTGCGTTTTTGCATGAAATACATATGAAATGAACAATATACTGAAAACCCAGAAAAACTAAAAAAGATAACAGAGAGCCAGCTACACAAGACATATGAAAATGCTTACAACTTTTGGGAATGCAATAGTTTGCTTCTACAACGAATGGCAGCTCAAACCCTTGCCCTAATCGCCCACTTTGATGAATAGAAAGGTCACAAAGGCAGCTTATTAATTTACTTGAAGTCCCACAAATTGCTGCAGCTGGTACAACCCTTGTAGCAGCATATATTAGCAAGCAGCCCACTGAAATCTCTCTCAAACACGACTGTGTTATATTAGCAAGGTATCTCTTCTAATGGCGACCACATTCTAGCTCAAAATGATTCTAACCAAGCATCAAATCAACAACTTGGAAGGGTATGGCCTCCTAGACAGTACGGCCTGCAGAAATGAAGGTACGGCCTACTATAACAATGAAAGGCAACTCCAAAACAATGTCAAAATCACATGAATCTACTGGTATTCTAATTCATCTCAGCTGCTCATGATATCTCTGTCAAATATGAACATATTCTCCTCAAATCTTCCTCAAACTATCTCCGGTGAATGCACAAATAAGACCCCTGGATGAAGCCTCCACAAATCCTCTCCTGATACAATCTCTCACGCACGAGGAAAGGGACCAATGTCGGGGTTTTTGTCCCAACACAGCCAATTGAAACCCTAGAGCCAAGCTCCAAAAACCAAAGCACAATAATCTCACAAAGAGAGCAAATTCAATAATCTTCGCATAACAAATGAAGTCACTTTTTGGTCCTTTTGTTGCTCTCCTTCCCAACGCCCAAGAGGGATTTATTTTTAATTATTTAAATTGCAACTCAACCCCTTATCACTCTAGGAGGGGCGCCCATCCCTAGGAATACAACTTTAAGTTACAACTTGCACTTTATAAAATAACTTTACTTGATAACTTAAAGTCACTTTGAGGTCTCATAAAATTATATAAGTTAAATATTTAATTTGACTTATATTATATCGATTTGAACTCTAGTCACATTGAGACCATAAATTATGTGCAGAGGACCTCCACGACTGCCCTGCTAAAAATGGCAAGTGCCCGGCATCTGACTTACTATAACTAGTAAGTCCCCTGAAATGACCCCCTAAACATCTCCATTAGCCTACGGGAGTTTGGTCATAGGCTAATCCTTGTCCACTGATCCAATGGGCTAGATGGGGGACATTACAGTCCGCCCTCCCCAAGATTGCTTGTCCTCAAGCAACCTCAGCTCAGGATGCTGCAATATCTGCTCACTCTCCCAAGTGGCATCCTCAACTGGTAAATTTTTTCACTTAACTAGGTATTCTCTGATGACCCGTTTCCTCAAATTCCTCTCTCGGGTGTCAATGATAGCTTCTAGTACTAGAATTAACTTCCCCTCATCCAACGAAGGAAGCTCTACTAAAGGAATCACATTGTGGCCAAGAGCTTTCTTCAACCTGGAAACATGAAACACATTATGCACTTTGCTATCTGCTGGCAATTCGAGCTCATATGCCACTTCACCCACCTTTCTGGTAATCCTGAATGGGCCATAAAACCTGGGTTTTAATTTTTATGCTCCACTCTTCTTGAACTTTATCACCAAAAAATGGGAGAGCATTTCTATGGACTTTATCACATGTCTCCCAAAGGCTCATGGTAAGGATTGCATATTCGTAGTGTAGACAGACTCACTAAATTGCACATTTCCGTGCAATTTCTACAAAATATAAGGCACCACAAGTAGCTGATTTATTTTTCAAAGAAACCACAAATAATTGATTTATTTTTCAGAGAAATTTTCAAACTTCATGAGTTGCCCATAAATATAGTGAGTGATAGGGGCAGTTGGTTCCTCAGTATCTTTTGGCAAGAGCTTTTCCGCTTGGTAGGAATAGAGTTAACTCTTAGTACTAGTTACCACCACAAACAGATCACCTAACAGAAATTGTAAACAAATGGGTGGAGGGTAATTTGAGGAATTATATAGCGATACAACAGTATGCTTGGATCAAATGGCTCCATCTGTGGGAGTATTGCTACAATACCTCATCATATGTCTATTGGTATGACTCCATTCATGGCTTTATATGGTTATGACCCTTTATCTTTTGTTGATTTAGTCTTAACTGATAGCAAAATACCAAGGGCTAAAGATATGGTCAAACAAAGCCAAGAAATCTTGCAGTCACTCAAAGAGAATCTCCAAAGAGCTCAAAACTAGCAGAAGACGTATGCTGATCGGTGCCACATTGACAAATTATTTGAGGTTGGAGACTTAGTTTTCTTGAGGTTATAGACTTACAAGCAATCTTATCTCAAGAAGAGTGAAGCAAAGAAGCTAAAACCTCGTTACTATGGACCTTACAGGATCTCACGGAGAGTTGGAGAAGTGGCTTATGAACTAGAGCTGCCAGAACAAAATAGGATACACAATGTTTTTCATGTTTCATGTCTCAAGCGAGCACTTGGGCAGCAGATTATTGCTTCAATAGAATTGCCTCCAATAGATGATGAAGGCAAACTGATCTTGGTTCCAGAAGCTATTATTGATACCAGAGAAAAGAAGTTGAGAAATATAACTATTACAAAATATTTGGTACGTTGGCAGAATCTTCCCCATGAAGATGCTATATGGGAGAATGCAGAGATACTTGAGCATCCCCATCTAAAATTGTTTGAGGACAAGCAATTCTAGGAAGGGTAGACTGTCATGTCCCCATTTCTGAATTAAGTTAATGGGATGAAACCTTAGCCTATTAATTATTTCCAATAGGCTAAAGGTGTTGAGTGAGAAATGATTTTAATAATAATGTTTTAAGTTTATCCTTATATTATATTCTAAAGTATTAAACATGATAACTTAAGTATTATTATTTTTATTTAAAGATCAAATTAATGAGATACTAAAAGATCTTTCATAAGATATTAAAGTTGATGAAAGTGGAAACTTTGAAGGGAAAAGGAAAAGCAGGAAAACGAAGATCTATAAAGGAAGGAAATTCCTCTTTGTTATGGATGTTATTTTACAATTAAAAAAACCCCTTTTGCAGAGCTTGGAATTTTTGTTCAACTTTTACCAATTGACGAAAAACCTCATGGTTTCCAGAGAATTGGAGGACAAAATCCCTTCAATTCAAATTCGATGATTTCATCCAAAAATCATACTCTGCTAAGATTGAAGAAACTCCAGTTTTAGTTTCAGTTTGCAGGTGTGGATTGCAGGATTATTACTGTTTGTGTGGAGAGTTTTTATATACAGGAAAAATACAAATATATGTATATAGTGTTCAGTAGTGAAGACTACCAAATTTAATTCAGAAATTTATTGTGACCAAATTAATTTCTAAATATATTTGTGAAGCCAAATAGGTTGGTCGTACCAATACCAAGAGTGATATTTTGCACTACCTTATGGGGCACGCGGTTCTGGATGAAATTGGCACAATTGACTACTTCAACCCAAAATATAAATGCCATATTCCTAGACTGAATCATGCAATTTGCCATCTCCCATAAGGTTCTATTCTTTCTCTCAACCATACCATTTTGTTGACGAGTGTAGGGGACTATAAGCTCATGCTAAATACCATGCTCACTGCAAAAATCACTAAAACCCTAATTCACATACTCCCCCATTATCCGTGCAAATCCTCCTGATAGAAAGAGTGGACTGCTTCTCCACAAACACCTTGAAGGTCCTAAAAGTGGTGAAGACCTCACTCTTGTACTTAAGAGTGTACACCCATGTGCATAATGAGAAGTCATCAACAAAAGTAAGCACATACTTGGCCCTTGAAAAAGGAGTCGAAAAAGACATAAGATCATTGTGTACCAACTCTAGGGGTGCCTTAGCATGAGTGGCCTTACTCTTTGGAAAAGGGTCTTGGTAATGTTTACCAAGAACACATCCTCGACAAACTCCCTTAGTACATGAAACTTTAGGTAGACCAATCACTAAGTCATGTGTTGCTTATCTGTTGAAGATACTTGTAATTCACATGACCAAATTATTCGTGCTAAAGCTTTCTCAAAGAATCTGCATGTGTGATGTGGGATGATCCTGATGAAGTCTCAAAACCATCAAACCTTATAAACGGGATCCATGATCAACACTCCCTCAAGCAACAACAAACTCAAGATCATGAAGCTCTCGAATAACCACATCATGAGGAGAAAACTCAATTGTCCTGCCATCACCAAAATGACAGACCTAATACATGGAGAGAAGGTTGGCTGAAATCTCAGGAACCAAAAGAACATCCTAAATGCAACCATCTGCTAACTGAATAGTGCCTAATCCCAAAACTGGAATATGTCTAGAGTCTCCCACTGCAATATGAGAGGTACTACTATCTAAAAGTGAAGTAACAAGATCATGTGAATGAGTCGTGATATGAAGCACCTAAATTAAGTATCCAAATGTTTGTAGAGGAATGCAAAGCCTGTGAAGAAAGGGTTTGCCCTTTGCCTGTGGAAGAAGTTTTGGAGATAAAAATATTATGCTACTACAGGGCCTCCTCGAATGCCTCTAACCTATTCCAACATCTAGATAGATCATGTCCAACTTTGCCACACAAAAAATTGCAAGGATCTTCTGATTTCTTCTTTGTCTTGGAGAAAGACTCACCAGAGTTGGAAGAAGATGTGGACTTCTGATCCGACTTTGGCTTAGTTTTGGAGGGATGCTCACCAATTGAAGTAGAATTTGTTTTAGGCTTTTGTTTCTTCTTGCCTTTGCCTCTGGATAATTGTACCACCAATGCCTGATTCTTAGAATTTTGAAATGCATCTAACTAGATAAGCTTAGCCTATTCCCTAGTACAACATTCACAAAAGAGCTCAAAAGAAGGTATATAAATGCATCACCTAGGGCATCCATGGTGGAATGAAAGGTAGAAGAGAAGACCTGAAAGGGGCTTTTTAAATTAGACAAAATCATGAATATACATTTCTTATCAAACTTATCTTTCCCACAACCCTACAATAGTGACCTCAATGATTTGAATTTAATAAGAAAAATCCTCAATGGAAGGAAAGTATTTGGAGCAAGTACAGTTAATTCTACCTCTATTTGCAAAGCACATAACTCATTAACTATAACAAAAAGTTCTTTGAATTTGTCCCATACCTGCTCCAGTGTTGTACAATCCTCAACATAAAACAAGTTGTCTGAAACATGCAAATCAATGAGTCCCAAGGCCTCATCAAGTTTGTTTCTATAAGAAAATCTCTCATACTCTCTAGTGAACTCAAGTGGAGTTTCAACCAATGTGGACCATAAACCCTTAGACATCAGTAATCAAGTCATTTGTGGTCTCCATGTGTGATAATTATGTGGCGTAAGGCGCTCAATATAAGAGGATTTTGCCATTGGATCAACAAACACCACGCAAAATAGACAATATACAGCAAATATGTACCTTACAGCCCCCAATGTATCTCAATGCTAAAAATGATGCCCCCCCAATGAAAATAACCACTTTTATCCCTATGACCACCTGTTGTAAGGCACAAGTGTCAGCCGTGTGCAGGGACTATGCCCTGCAATTTTTTCAAAATAAAAAACTTTTAAAAAATGAAAACTCATACCAATGCTGACACAGAAGGTGATGCAAGCACATGCAGAATGATGCAGGCAATAGGTTCTCTAGCGCAATAGAGTATGGCGGCAGTATGGTCCATAGGAATTTATTTACAACCACCAATAAAGCTCAAAAAAATATAAATCTACAACTCACTCAAACCCATTTTATATCAATTTATAGGTTTTTGAGCCTTCTGAACTCAACAGTGAGGTTTCTTTTACTCCAGAACACACCGTATGAAAGCACTTGATAAAAATCCCCCAAATAAGAGAAGGGGCTTGCAAATTCAAAGCTCTGATACCATGTAGAAGTCACAAAAAGAACTCACAGGAGAAAGAATCTTCTGCAACACCAAAAATCCTTCCACACAAGAGAGAAGCAATGAAAGAATGCTATATTGCCAAATGATACAATGCATACAAGGTGAATAAAGAGACCTTGCTTATATAGGCAAGGATAAAACCCTAGGACAATCTAAGATCATCACAAATGTCTTAATCCTATGACATGAGACAAAAAAAGAAAAGCCCTAAGTAAACTTAACTAACTAGGTGTCAATAGGAATCATAAAGTAACTAGACAACTAATGATTAATGTGGTCCATAAACCCTTAGACATTCAATGGAGTAGCTCAGTGTTGGATTTTAGTCTTACTCGGTAGAATGAATCTTCCTTCTAGGTAAGACATTTTAATTTATTGTTCTTATTATACAATGAAAAGAATTAATTTGAGATAGAGAAATGAAAGAAGAAAGCCTATGTGTGAATATGAACTTTGGAGTTATATGCAAGTAGATAATCATAATTAACCTAATTACCAAAAAAAATAGTTTGAACTTTTTTGCATGTTTACACATTTGCTTTATGTTGTCTCCTATTTAGCCAAAAGGTGTATGTGCGTGTGTGTTGTCATAGATTAATCATTAGTGTGGAAGTGCTATGACAACCTTGTGCTCATACCCAAGAACCAAAAGATAGAGTAGATTTTTGTTTATTTGCATTGCATGCTGAAAACCCAAAGGATTATTTTGTACATTAATAAAAGCTAAATTCGTCTCCTTAAGTTTCTAGGTTTTAGTTTAGTTTTCAGTTACAAGGGAGCTTCCCCTTCCGATTTGAACAAAAGTTTTACCTTACACGACATCCCGTTCTACTTAGTACAGAAATGGACAAAATAAAATGCCAAAAAAGGCTGCAAAATGCAATGCAAATCTGCAAATTTAAATTGCAAAATGAATGAAAAAAACCTTCAACTATATACTGTCCTTGCTTTCCTTAAAGTGCGCTCCAAATCTCTTTACAAGGTACACACCTTGACAGTAAGCGCACTGTAAGATACTACCCCTAAATTTTTTCAAAGTATGCAATGATAAACAATGTTAGCACAACTTAAACTCCTCCGCACTTCTGATCACCAAGATCCCAACTGGGCAAGGTGAGAGCATACTGTGCTTTGGATTACAAATTAAAATATTGTGCAATCAAGTAAACATTCATCTACATATGCAGGCATCCACAAACTGTGGGAATTCACCACTTTCAGTGGGTAAATAAGAAAACATAAAAAAGTTACAAAGCCATCCACTTATTCAGTGGGAATACTCCACTTATCCAGTGGGTAGAAATATGAAATAAATAAACCAATTTACCCACACTGGCGGTAAACCATCCAGGGGTTATTTAGTGAGTTTGCAACATTAAGAATAATGATTACAAATGATATATATCAGTCAGCCAACTACTCAGAAAAGATGCATTAGAACAGTCTATCAGTATTGTTTATGCCTTTGCAATCACAAGAAACCCCTGCATAAAAATTAGTGTCAATGAACACCATGCCACCACTGCTCACAGCTGATAACTAGCAATGATTCACTGCTGGTCAGGTCTGAGACATAACATCAGTCTTCACATAAACTGTAAGGCAGCCCTGGAGGATAACAACTTTCCTAAAATGTGCATATCAAAGATCAATACCCTCATAATCAATCCCACATACATTATGATCATCAATCAACTCTAAACAGATAAAGAACTAACATAGAAAGGGACAGGTCTGCACCAATCAACAACATGCCCTCTGACAGGTCCGTACGGCTCTGTGGCAGCAATATCTCATAACTCCACAAATTCTGCCCAGTTCACAAGGTAATAAGGCTGCATCGAAGTGCCAATGAATATCAAAGACAATACAATCTTAATTTGTTCCAAACAAGGTAAGATGAAATCACAACCAAATCGTACTTCACAAGGGTATGGACTGTCCAGTACGGACTGCATAGAAAGTGCTTAAACATTCACCAAAATCTCTGCCATGATAACTAAAAACAGTGCCAAAAACACAGGAAACAAATACTCCAAGTCTGATCATATATTTCCCAAAGTATGGACAGCATAGAAGAAGCCACATATAGAAATGTACGGCCCAGCAAGGTTTTCACAGCAATCTTCAGATGACATTCAATTGATCTAAATCATACGAAAATCCACACTAAATCTTACACAACAAATATAAACCCTTCTCAAAACCAAACAAATCAAGGTACATCAACTCCATGAAAGCTCAATGGCAAACTCTGTATGAGCTTGCTCCAATTTTTGTCTCCAGCACAATGGTGATTCCTGTAGTGAAACCACACTCAACCTCAAAAGGGTTTTCGTCCTCAAGAGCATTCGACAAGAGGGTTTTCGCCCTCAAGAGAATAGGAAGAACTCGCAGGTTCATTCCGGCAACATAACAATACAAATCATTAGCCTCACTTAACAATGAGCCCAACTCCTCTTTTTATAACTTTTTGAGGGAAATAAAATATTATTTCCTTTATCCCTTCATATTTCTCCTCAAACAATAAAAAATAATTCATTAAGTGTGCACAACTTAAAGTCACCACTTTAATTAAAAGCTCTTTTTAGCTTCAAAGACCCCTTTATCAAAATAAATGAAATATCTGCTTCGCAAGGCCCCAAAATGATGCATCCATGATTTAAAACTTTTCTTCCTCTTTCCAACGAGCTATAACAGTTAGATTTTTATTAATTATTTTCACCCCTAGGAGCTTAAGTGAAAATAATAATTAAAATAGCTCATTAAATATTAAATTTTGCGGAAAATCCCAAACGGCCTCCGCATGCAAAATAAACTGAACCAATATGCTCTGTAAGGTTTGGGATGTGCAACGATGCCTTCCAGGGGACTTTCCAAAAATAGAAAACTCCTCCAAGAATCTTGGAGAGCAAACCAGAAGCCCAATCAAACTTTAGAAACCATCAATTTTACCCGAAACATCAACTGAGCTCAAAACCATGACAAAATTATCCATTTACAAAAGGAAAACCCAATTAACTGTTCTGCAGACTGAACTAAGACCACTCCAAGAACATTGGAGTTCTTCTCAAACATGTTGGATAGCCTCCAAAAGACTAGTAACAAGCACAAATGCCCATAATAAATCAATGTGCCAAAAATGGAACATTACACGCACACCTGTTCATACCACTTTGATCTTTAATTTGAAATTGAAATCAGCTTCGGTGAAGTGCACCCTTGCTCACTAAGTGTGCACCTATCTCCATGACTTCCTACTTGATTCAAAACTAGCTTCTCCCTTTGATAGTCGTGCCCCTCTGAATGAGATTGTTTGATTGAATTTTTACTTTACAAAGCGTGCCTTTGTCAAGGCAAAACAAGTCTTTTGATGGCCACTTTTAGGTGTGAACCTCATGCTCTCGTGTGCACCTGTACACTATAACTTAGATTTCAAATTCCCCCCTCATAGGTGCACACACCTCACACTCCCACATCCACCTGACAACGTAAACTGCATCTTTGGACTTTACTTTTTATCAGGTGCACCCCTCTGCTTCAAGTGCACCCCTCTGCTCTAAGTGCGCACATCAACACCATAAGGCAATTTTTGATTGAAATGCCTCCTCAAAGGTGTACCTCTAACCTCATGCCTTAGCCATCTCTCTGAGTTTTTAACATGACACCAATTTCTCCTCTGGAAACTCTAGACTTGAATTTGGATGAGTCTTCCCTTCATAAGGTGCACCCTATTACATGTCAATGTTCAAAGTTCTGAACTCCTTCCTATATCAGGTGCATGTTGATCTTCAAACCTAGCAAGTCTCTCCAATAGCAACCTCTCTTTCTTCACCAAGACGGATGACTTCAAGAACTCCTTTCCATGATCCTACAAACATTCATAAAAGAGCCACAAAGATGACAAGACAAAACAAATTGGACAAGACCTAATCATGACTTGCACTTGACAATACAATAGATGTTAAATTTAAACTTGACACAATATGAAAATGTTGTATGGGTACAACATTAAGTAGCACAAAATAAATATATATGTTAAAGCATTTTTTTAATATTTTCTGTTTTCCCATGCTATATCATATCTAGTGATCCACCAAAATCATCATATCCCTTTCTTTTGCATTTGTATCCTACTTAGTCCATAAGTGAAGGATAAATTTCTGCTTTAACATAGCACTTCCATAAGTACAATGAACTTTCAGGAATGCTTTGAACAACCTTCTACTGGTTGGACGTGAAAAGAATACAAATCAACTTTTATGTGAAGGTTCCTGAAAAATAGTTTGAAACTCCAACAGATGTTATATGGAGGTTGTACAGCTAGAAATTTTATTCGCTATTGGTTACGTAAAGCAGGATAGAAAAGTAATTGATATCTGTACCTGGAGGCATGGCAACAGGCTTTGTTGTATAGAGCTGCTCTTGCTTCTTCTGGATTTGGGTCTAGACTAAGAGCTTTTTCAAACTGAATAATTGCATCTTTTATCTGTCAAATCAAATAAACTTATAAATAAAAAAGTAGTAACACGTGGTAAAGCAACTCAAACTACTCCCAAAATCAGGAAAAGTTTCTTCTCACATTGATAATATTTCTGCAGCAAACAATAACTCAAACAAACACAAGAAGCAGACAGAGATACAACTCGTGCCTGGGTCCAGAAGTTTGCACAGGCAAAGTTTTGAAGTGCTAACATAATTCAAATACAAATTGGAATATGTAACATGCATGCCAAAGTATCAATACCATCATAGATGAATATGATGGAATTTTCTTTAGCTTGATCGATCGTGGAGCAAGCTATGGTTGGATTTCAAATGCTTCTCAGAGACTTCACAGATATGAACAGAACTGTGATTGCTTCCCATGGGAATAAACGGATGAATTCATAAGATAACTCTGTCATCACTAAATCATGAGTGGTATATGTGAGGCAGTAAAATCTTGCCTAATTTGAATGGTCATAACAAAGTTGATGCTTGGAAGTACCCAGGGTATTGACCAAATCTGTTAACATGATCAAAATGGTCTTCGAATCTACAAGCCTAGATAAACAAGAGACTTAGGAGCCTGATTATTACCTTTGCATTGTCCATAAAAGCTAACAATGGAAAAAGTGAGGTTAAACATTAGACCACCAAAAGAAGTTCTCTTACATGCATCAATGAAACATTATATCTTTTACCCCTGATCTGTAGTAAATTTATCAGTACATTATATTTGACTTAAGGCTACCTCTAGGTGTGTAAAACATCTTTTAATCTATGTAAAACAACTTTTATAGTATACCTAGGTCCTAATAGGAGGATGGTTGCGACTTAGAGATGCTTATCCATCGATGAGTTTGTTATTGGTCATGCTCTGTGCTATTTTTTGTGGTTCTAGAATGAGATTCAATGCATTCATGCGTCAAGGCTAACAAATTTACCAGATTTAGTTGTCTTAGTTATTCCTCTTATAAACCCCCTTTTACTCCCTCATTTAGTTAATATCTTACATTGTCTTAAAGCAGCAACTCTCATATTTTGTGACTTGGGGACTTCTAAAGATATTACAAGGTCCATTATGGGGTTGCCTATCCACATTCTTAGCAAGTAGATATTACAAGGTCCATTATGGGGTTGCCTATCCACATTCTTAGCAAGTAGAGTTGTATAAGGCTTCAAAGGACAAGTTCTTCCTAGATCATAGAGGCTATCTCAAGTGCAAATGCCTAGAGAAACCCTCTAGTGGGAAGGAACTTGGAGTAGCTGAGGCAGGTGAAAGCTTTGCTCCAAATGCAGAGGTCAACCCCTTTCAAACAGCAAGGGGAAGATGACCAGAAATGTCCTGGTATCTCAACTACTTGAGTGCACTCTATGAAAAATGGATAAAGGAAGCTGGCACCGTCAAGTGGCAAGGCACTCGGAAGATGTTTTTCATGGTGGAGAGAAATGTACCCCTGTAAAAAGCATGACCGACTGAAGAGAATCCTTGCCCTTCATTCATTGAGTACCAAACAGGGAGAGAGTTCTTCGACATGAAGCAGCATAGTCACACCACGAAGCTGCACTCCAACCACACAAGATGATATGGTAAGACCATGAAAATGCAGTGACCACACACCATAAGGTTGTTCCATATTTGACAAGTTATTGGAGTCAGTCGTTTCAAATCCCATTATGATAGATAGTAGCTTTTTTCTGATTTTTTGGCTTAATTTTGCTCAAGTCAAGGCTCTCCTGTTGTAACATGCAATCCTCTATAGGTCTTTCCATTTTTGGATATCAGTCGTGAATGTCACTGTTTTGGATGACCATGTAAACAGCTTATCTATAGGTCCATTTTGAATTTGTAAAGGCTGACTCTACTGACCTTGGTTTAATGATATGTTCCTAGTTTTGTACCATGTTTCTCACATAATATAAATATTTATTTAACCTTATCAAATGAACAACGGTAGGGATCAGCTCCTCGCCCCACTAGTAGAGAACCATATTTGTGGTTGAAATAGTACATGAGGGACAAAGAGCACCCCTGCCATGTTAATAGAACAGAAAATCCTGAAGTGGACACTCAACCAACCATTTATTCCTAGATAACATGATAAATGGGGTGCCTCATCTAGTCGGGAAGTAACAAGTGCAGTTTTAAAAAAGGTGTTGGAGGTAGGTGTAGTTCCCCTCAAGGAGGGATGATTGAAGGAGATGAAGTAACCAAGTGGTTCTATCAAAGATGCTATGATTAACTAGTGATCCATAAGGATCTTAAAAACTAAATCACTTCATCAAAAAACTACGAATTTATCAGAAACACAGCTGAATCAGAGAGCATTTTGCACAAGGACAAAACTGCCAGGTGCAGTAGGGTAGCGGTTGTATTATTGTCAAGGCAGTTTTTCATGTGATAGTAGCAATAGCAGATGTATCATGGAAAATTTTGTTTGTCATAGTGGTTTCTCTCATTTTGTACAAAGATGACAAAAGTAACAGCAAAGAAGTTGACTTTCATGTTCCTGAAGAAATCCTTTAGTGTAAAAAATGATGATTCCAATATGTCATATCTCTAAAAGTCATAAGAATGTGGATGCAAGAGAGTGTGAATGTAATGTCCCCTTTCTAGATACAGTGTTAGTCTATCATTGGGTTCCCGTAGACTAGCAGTTTGGTTAGGGAACCATGGTGAGTTGGCCTTGGTTAGGCCATTTGGATGTTGCAGATATGTTTGGCTCCAGTTGGCACGATCAGTGGCAGTTTGGGGTGGCTTGTGGAGTACTTACTATTTTTAGTAAGTTCGGGTTCGATGTCGGATCGAGATTTTCAAAGTGGGGTTAGATGCATCTTGTCAAGACCTTTTGGGCGAGCTAAAAATCAAGGCATTCTGACATCATCTTCATATTTATTTTAAAGTCCGAAGTTATATAATGTTTATTTGACGGGACTTTGATAAAGTATTAAGTTGAGTGGCTTTATGAGAAATAAAACATAAAGTAAAGTCACTAAGGTGTGGGCGCCCATCCCTAGGAGTGCAAAGGTGTTTTAAAATGATAAATTTCCCTCCTAAAGTCCCAACGCCCTCATGGGAGGAAATAAAAGAGTAAATGAAGAGTCATTTTGATATGCTATGTTTATGATATTTTCTCTTATTGAGCTCTGCTAGGGTTTGTACTTGTGAGGATTTGAAGGATTCGAAATAGAGGCTCTTGAAGACTAAAACCTCCCTGAGTAACAACATTCTACAAGTGTGCAAGATCACCCAAAGGTGCCATTAGAGGTGGATACATCCAATGTTCACAGTTGTGCTAAAATGGCATTCGTTGAATGAGATTTTGAGGGTTTGTTGATCTTATCATTTGCAGATTTCCTTGTGAGCAGCAGAGATACATTTTCAGTGGCAGATTTGTGGTTTTGTGGTGCTGTTGAGACTGCCTTTTCTTTACCTAGCTGGCCGTACCATTTCCAGGCAGGCCCTACTGCATTTTTCGGGGCATTTGGTGGTTGTTCATGCTCATTCCTCATTCCACCTTGGTCGCCTAGCTCCATATATTGTCTGCAGTCCAGTTTCAGACCTTTGCAAGGAGGATGCAGCAATGTTATCAGCTGCACATCAGTTTCAGCCAGTCGTACCATGCCTAGGAGGACGTGGGGTTCATGAGCGCTCAATCTCTTGAGCTTGCAGCTATTGTATCTCTTGTTTTGGAGATGTCTAGGGTCTTAGGACTGATCATTGCTTTGTATATCCATCTGCCCAACATTTGTAATGAATTTGGAGTGATTCTGGCTATACCCATTGCTGGTCCGGCAACAGCATGAAAACGAAGTTGCATTTCTGAACATGGGTATGTGATAGTAATTAGTTTTTGGTCATTTTACTATCTGGGTATCTATTATTTTCTTCATATCTATTGTATCTTTTCTGGGTTTGCATTCTATGTTATATATTGCATGCTCCAGCAACACACATCTGCAGGGAAACTGAAACCCCTTCTGCATCTTCTGTCTAGTCTGTAAGAACACCTCAAAAAAATTAAAATAACACATAAAAAGATCCAAAAAAAAATACAAACAGGTACGGCACATTACAATGGTATCAAAGCAGAAGATCTTGTCATCCTATGAGGTCAGATTCAGACATGCAGAAGTGAACATGAGACATGCAGCCAGGTACTAATAGGTATTTCCTCAAAAGGAATAGGTCAAGGCCCGATTTACAGGTTCCGCAGAGATATCCCTTTGATACAGACCCTGAGATAGTAGCCGCAGAGGAACAACCAATGGTCTTTTACAGCGAGGAAGATATTGAGGTGCCGAGTACAGATCCATTTTCAGGAGTGCTTCCAAAACGGGTTGAAGAAATGGGTGACAAACAGAATGAGGAACCCAGCATGCAAGAAATTCTCAACACTTTGATTCAAGGATAGGTGGCTATAGAAAGAGCATTGAGGGAGTCACAACACGAGTTGAGAGAATCATAGGCAGAGTTGGGTCACATCCTTGAAGGGTTAACACCCCCTAATGGCAGAAACAACAGAAATAATAATAATAACAATAATAACTACCGAGACAAGAACAGGAACAACATGGGAGACAGGAACAGAATGAACCATGGAGGTGATAGGTACATGGGTGACAAAAACAATGGTGATAGGCAGAACGGTGATAGACATATCGGGGAGTGACATAGAGATAGAGAGGATGATGAGGCCTCGATCACCAACCAGAGAGGTGCCCAGTTGACAGCCAGTGATAGGCCTGGCATACCCACATTTGCACCCAGAAACAATGTCCCTGAACCAGATGCCACACAGGTTGAATTCCAGGACGAGAACCTGAGAGATTGGAGAGCATCCAGTGCAGAGTTTCGAGCTGAAATGACTTTTGGTGAGTACTCTGACATAAGGATGAGGAATAGACCCCGCAGGGGAAACAAACCACAAAATCAGGAGTTACAGAAGAAGGTGAGTAAGATGACACTCCCATATTTTTGATGTTCGAGTAAAACCACCGCCAAAGCATGGGTCCAGAAATTGGACAGTTACCTATAGATTACTCCCATGCCTGAAGAAGATGCTATAACTTATGCGGCATTACACCAGGAGGGTAGCGCGCATAAGTGGTGGAGTAATGGGAAGGTCACTCTAGGACATGATCAAATTACTTCTTATGTGTTCACAGCTAGACTCATAGACAAATTCGACAAGAAAGATCCTGAAATGCAATTCGAAGAGTTGGCTCAATTGAAACAGGTGGGCTCTGTAGATTCCTACATATCAGAGTTCCATGACCTTTCAGTGATGGTTTCTGACATTTCCAAGCGTAGATTGATCATGCTCTTCATTGACAAGTTGTCAGATCCTCTTCGAGGGTGGATAAAGGGTTTAGACCCTGCATCATTACAGGAGGCCATGAAGAAGGCCCGTGACATGGAGTCTTCTGTTTGGAGAAACAAATTTCAATCCAAGGGGTTTCAGCATAGGAGAGATAAGGAGAAAGACAGAAGACGTTTTCAAAGAGATTCCGGACAGCAGCATAAGAGTTCTTCTAGGTTAGATAATGATTAGCTAAATGACCTCAGGAGGAAGAAACTTTGTTTCCACTACAGAGAGGCTTGGGATCCTAAGCACAAGTGTGCTGCTCAAGGAAAAGCAAAACAGTTAGAATATTTTTCAGTAGCGAGTCCGTCGAATCTAAGTCACAATCAAAGCAGCAATCAGAGGATAATGACTCAGTGACTGATGTTGCATCTAAAGCATCAGATCAGGAGACCGCCCTACCTACAGCTCATATCTCGAGTATTCAGAGAGAAGGGTCATTCAGGATAAGAGGAGTACTGGGTGGACAGCAATGTATTACACTACTTGACACAGGTGCCACTCATAACTTCATAGACGAGGGCTTGGTTGCGAAGAGAGGGCTGAAAACTAAAGAGTTTGAGGGATTTAAGGTGAAGGTAGCTGATGGATTTGTACTCACCTGTACTAGGAGGATACCCAATTTGACCATCCAACTGAATAATTACACTTGCCAATCGAAATTTTATGTAGTCAGCATGGGTGACATTGATGTTGTGTTGGGTATGAGATGGTTGCATGACATTGGAGAGTTCACACTCAACTTGAGGACTATGGAGATGAAGTTTGAGGTGAACGGAGTACAGCATGTGCTCAGGGGTATTTTAGATGGTGGGTTGAGAGTGGTTTCTCTCAAGCGGATGGAGAGATTGATTCGTCATGATTAGGTGCAGTGGGCAGCAGAGGTGATGGTGATGCCTGCAGTATTAGAACAACAGAAACGAGAGTATCCACCTGACATACAGGCTCTCTTGACTAAACACACCAAAGTGTTTAGTGACATACCACCAGGTAAACCCCCTGATAGGGGTATTGAGCATGTAATTGAGTTGGAGGGTGCTAAGCCAGTGATTACTACACCATACAGGCACCCGAAGAGATACAAGGATGAAATTGAGAAGGCTATCAAAGAGCTTCTCGAGATGGGTCACATAAGGCCTAATAAAAGTCCATTCGCATCATCAGTGGTCTTGGTGAAAAGGAAAGATGGAACTCTCAGAATGTGCATCGATTATAGAGAGTTAAATAAGAAGACCATTAAGAACAGGTACCCTATACCCCGCATTGATGAGCTGATAGATGAGTTGCACGGGGCCTGTTACTTCTCCAAGATAGACTTGAGATCCGGATATCACCAGATTCGGGTCAGGGATGAGGATGTGGAGAAAACAACTTTCAGGTGCCATTATGGGCACTTTGAGTTCCTGGTCATGCCATGTGGGTTGACCAACGCACCAGCCACCTTCCAATCCTGTATGAACAAGGTGTTCAGAGAGCAGCTGAGGAGATTTGTGTTGATATTTTTTTATGATATATTGATTTATAGCAGGACTTGGGAGGAGCATCTAAAGCACATTGACATTGTTCTGAGCATATTAGAGCGGGAGTCATTGTATGCAAAAATGTCAAAGTGTGAGTTTGGGATGACCGAGTTGTTGTACTTGGGTCATATCATCAGTGTTGGTAGTGTGAAGGTAGACCCAGAGAAGATTCGGGCAATTGTGGATTGGCCACCACCAAAGAATCTCTCGCATCTTAAGGGATTCCTTGGTCTTTGAGGGTATTACCATTGTTTCGTGAAGGGGTTTTCACAGTCAGCTGCCCCCCTCAAAGACTTGACTCGAAAGGATGCTTTCAGTTGGTCGAGTAGTGCACAGGAGTGCTTTGATAGGTTCAAGGAGATCATGAGTACATGTCCTATGTTAGCTATTCCTGATTTCAGTAAACCTTTTGAGCTACAGTGTGATGCCTCAGGGGAAGGCATTGGTGCGGTAATCATGCAGGACAAACACCCCATAGCATTTGAGAGCAGGAAATTGAGGGGTGTGGAACGGAGCTATAGTATATATGACAAGGAGATATGGATAATGAGTTACATATACGGTTTTCAGCAGATGCTAGAATGGCAATGGCAGAATGGGCTGATTGGTTTATCCAGTTTCCCATTTTTTCCTACATCAGAGTATATGGCTTCTCAGAAGAGCCAACCATGTTGCCGAGATATCCTGCAGATGAAATAGCATTTATGGAATTTTTGAGGCAAGCCTATGAAGTTCATACATTTTTGTGTAGCAGACGCAAGGCAGCTTTCAATTTTCCAATTGGGATGAGTATTTACAGATGTAGATCTGGAGCAGATACCAAGGTAATTGGTAATGAATCATCCAAGTATGGTCTTAAGTTTTTCGATAGGAGGTCTTCATATGATCCTCGTGGTGTTTTTGCATCACAACTTGGTCAAAATTGTGCACATACGCATGCAGTTGAAGACTTCTGGGCTAATTGTGCTGATGAGTTTGAAGTGCGAGAACGCAGTTACAACAGGTTTACTTTTCAGCAGATGTCTGATATCCTATCAGAAGATGTAGAGGGTTTGACAGAAAATGGTGAAGTTCTACTTCCCACGTATTTCAGAGACCAAGTTGAGCAACAACCATTGCAACCAGTTAATTGGTCAATAAAAGTGAACACTTCCATTGAGGAAAGAACGAGTCTAGTTGTTAAAAACAATTTGATATTCTTGAAGAATAAGTGGAAGGATGATATTCCGGTCGCAGAGCCGCCAGTTGTACAACCATCAGAGCCTTCCACTTCCAAACCAAAATGAAGGGTTAAAGCTATGAGTGTTCTTCCAGAAGGAACAAAAATGGCTAAGTTAAAGAGGAAAAAGGATGAGTCTCCAGCTCATGTCCAGCAGGAACAACCAACAGTTGAATCAGAAGTTCCTGTTGAACCAATGCCGCATGTTAAAGCATTACCTTCAGATCATGTCTCTCCTCCTTCACTGAGCACTTCTCCTATCCACATAGATTCAGAGCCAAATTCGCCAGTTCGTAACTCTAATGCACATATTGGTTCATCAGGAGCTGATGAGGTTAGAACCGAGTTTCCAAGAGACGATGGCTCATCCTGGCTTGAAAAATTTCTGGGAAGGAAAAGGAGAAAGCCTTCATATCAGCTGGATTTAACAGAGCTTAAAAGCGTCTACCAAGACACACCAGACAAGAAGCTGAAGAAGCAGGTTTGCATTGAAAAGAATGCAGATGGAGAAATGATTCTTGAAACTGGAACACCGTCAGAAGATAGAAGTGCTGATGATATCGAGGTTGATGACTTCAAGGTTGTCAAAGCTAATCTTGGTAGGAGTACCCGGCATATAGATGTAAATCTCTTCGAGGTTGCAGCGGATAATTTGAAGGAAAGGGTGTTGAAAGATGGAAAAGATAAAGTAGCTCTCAAGGCTGAAGTTAGGCAACTGCGGCAGTATATTTCAAACCTTTTCCATGGCGCATCATAGGCTGATTTATTGCTTCCACCGAATCTGGAATCACCAGCCGATCAGCGGCAATTCAGTTAGTTGGTCCTCTATGGGAGGCACATGAATAATTGGGTGGAAGAATTTGTGACTAAAGGGAGAGTTGTACTTTTAGAGTTTTATCAATTAAAGTACAACGCTCATGATTTACGCCAAGGCATCCAGGGATTGCAGCAGACTATGGCAGAAAATAGACTGCTGTTTGAGATCATTATCTCTGACTTGAAGATAGCATTTGATTCTATTGATTCAGCTGATGATAAGAAGACAGTTTCTACTTAGAAAGTGCAATATCTTTTCACAGTAAAAACTTATGACAGTATAATTTCAGAATTGACAGAATGGAAAGAAAAGGTAGTAAATGTCCTCAAGTTCGTCAGATCTTTTGTTTCTCAGATCTCGTGTTCGTATGAAAAAGAAGATGGTACGTTGTATGATCTCAGGGAAGTGCAAGCAGAGTTCCAAACTCTTGTCCGCAGCAATTTTAATGATGATATCAATGCCGGCAAGATGGGTCGTTTTGCCGCAATGACAGTGAAGTTTGACAAGGTTGTGGGCGAAATTCATGAATTCTTTCAGATGGTTGCAAATGGTGAAGAAATGTTAGAGAATCGGAATATCATTCTAGAGAGTATTAGTGTTCCTGGCAAAGATGCGGTCACTCGCTTTTTAGAAGATATTGTTTCCCAGAATATCAATGGATGACATCATCAAAAAGCAAGAATGTTGATGAGGATGCATTTAAAAAAAAAACAGCTTTAAATCAGATGCTTTTTGTTTTAAAGCATTTGCTTTCATCCTAAGCTCATCCATTCTATATTTAGAAAGAAATCACTGTGTTAGTTGAAGTTTTCTTTGCTTTAAAAACAAATTGCTTTAAAGCGTTTATTCATTGTAATCTTTGTCTTAGAATAGTAATAAAGTTTGCGAGTTGGCAAGTTAGGGTTAATCAAGGAGATTTTAGGGTTTCCTACCTCTTTGATTTTAGTATAAATAAGGGCAGCCTTGCCTATTGTAAGGGATCAACTTTTGTGATAACATATTTTGTTGTGCCTATTCTAGCCTGCAAACTTTGTTATTCCAAGTGTTTGTTCACTCTGTGTACCTGTTCTCTAGTGTTTGATCGCTTGCTGTATGCCTGCCTTTTGCTACAGTATTGTTGTCTTGGAGTTGTATCAACTTTGTGATATTGAATAGAAGTCTCATGCCTATTTTGCTTTGATATTCTATCTCGAATTATCAAGTTTCGTCGTCAGATGTGTGGCTTTTGTAGCTTTCATTTCATCTTTCATCATTAAAGTACTATAAGTCTTGTGATGTAAATCTGGGAGAAAATTGCTTAAGTTTTTGTGTTAAAACAATCATTCCTTGTTCACTTTTATTTTCCTTTGCTCTGAATTTACTTAGGAGATTAAAAGCGTCATTAGTCTATGCTTAGTTGTAGTAGAAGTTTTAAAAAAGGAAAAAACCTCTTCTGCAGCGTTTAGAGTTTTATAACCTTATGCTCGCAGCTAAGAATCAAAAAGAAGATAGGCGAAGTTTTATTTAGTTATCTTTTCAACAAACATCAGCGAAAAGAGAACTCCCCCTTCCAATAGGAGAGCAATTTATCTGTGCATAGCTGTCCGTTTCCAACTCGCATTCCAGAGGTGCGAATTAAAACGCCAACAGTTTTCTGGCGCCCACCGTGGGGCACGAGGCATAAAACTTCAAGCAAGCTTAGGCTTATGTCACGGGAATGACTCTCTGGTGTCCTACTGCTCCAGTTCAACAACCAAATCTTACACCACCTGCTATTTAACCAAATCTTGTACGAGTGGAAGGAGAGCAACCGGACATCATTAGTAGCCTGAGGAGTTTCATATTAGTGCAAAAGGAAAGTCCTGATCAGTGGAGAAACGCAACTACTATTCTTGACGATGAAGAACACAAGGCAGATCTTGCAACAGGAAGACTAGTATTACCACCTCTCGTGTGGCAATAGATAATCCTGGCTCACAAGGTTTATTCAAGAAGGGGAAAAGGTGGTGCTACGGATCCTTTCTTCCAAGATCTTGATTCTACAGAAGTTGGAGAAGCATCGAACATAGTTCCTTAAGTCCAGATAGCTCCTGAAGTCAATCAGGAAGAACCACAAGAAGAACCAGTAATCCAGCCTAGAGCGATGGGTGATGCAAATAATAACAATCACAATGATGCAAATCAGAGGCAACCACCCCCATTGCCTTGGGGTAATAACATTGGACCTTTGGCTCTGCAAGCACATCATGAGTTACCAAAGGGGTCAAGGAAGCACTTTCCCCGATTCCACGGCGATGGAACTCAACATCCTGACGAACACATCTCTGCATTCACGACAGCTTGCTCCGTTTTGCATGTATCACATGAAGATGTTGTTGTCCGTCTCTTTGTTGAGACTCTCGTGGGAAATGCTGCCAACTGGTTCAATCATCTAGAGCCAGGCATCATTACAAGTTGGGCAACTATGAGCGAGAAATTCTTGGCAAGGTTCAAGCCTGCCGAAGATGGTCACAGATTGTTCGCCCAACTCTCAAATTCAAAGATGGAAAACAATGAACCAATGAGGGAGTTTGTGGCAAGGTTTAATCGCTTGGTTACGCACCTTTCTCATACACTTAATCCATCTCCGCAAATTCTGTTGAGCAATTTCATTAACGCTCTTCCTTCTGAGATAGCCTTCTTTTTGAGATCGGCTAATGAAACAAAATTATCCAATGCACAAGAAAATGCCATCAAGTTAGAGGATGACATGATTACCTCTGGCAAGATGAAGACGGATTCAATCAGGCCTCTCATTCAGAGTTTTGCGGATCCACTGCTACATAAGGTAGCAAATGAAGTGACTATCATGAAGAAACAATTGCCTACTCAGGGGCAACCTGCACAACAGCCATATTAGTAACCATAGCAACAATATCAACCACAACAACCATATCAGCCTAAGAGGAACAATTTTCAGCCTTTCAATAATTACAGGCCCAGGGTGCCAGCACCACCACCAAGACAAGTAGTTGATGCTGCTCAAAATGCAGTATTTTATTCCTTTCATGAGACTGATGCACATACTGGAGCCACATGTCTTGAAAAATTAAGAATGAATCAAATCATGGGATATGCTGATGCTGCGCCCATTTCAAGCATTGTCCCTTCCCCAAGTGCGAATGTTGTCTTACCACAGACGGACAACTTCGATGGCAACTCTACTACGAGATACTTCCAGAATGAACCCGTTATAATAAAGGAAGAACAAAAGGATCTTTGTCAATATTCCCTTGCAGTGAATCATGAAAATCTTTCGACACCTGTGTTTACACGTGCTCAGCATTTCAAAGCACAAAAAGAAGAGGATAAGCAAAGATCAAAAGACAAGGGGAAGGAAGTGGCTTCCACTTCTAATGTTAAGCCACCACATGAAAATGTCAAGGCTGCTCAAGATTCGTCTTCAGCGAATTTTGATATAGTGGATTCCATGATGAAGACAAAGGTGCAGATTTCTCAGTTGGAGTATCTTTAAAATCATCCAGATCAGCGGGATAGAATTGTTAAGTATGTCAAGAAGAAGACCATCGTACAACCTACATTGCTTGAATCTTCCATTCCAACAGAAGAGAAGCCAAAGCCTTTCTATATCTCTCTGTATATAGGAGGCTATAAATTGAGCAATTGTATCATTGATTCAGGAGCCTCGGACAACGTCATGCCTTTGCAGGTAATGAACGCTTTGGGACTCTCGTGCACCAAAACGCATGACAAGTGTTATCCACTTGAGTCTAAATCAGTGCCGTTAGTTGGACAATTGAAGGATGCTCAAGTGCGGTTGGCAGTTTGCCCAGAGAAGAAAATAATGATGACTATCTTGGTAGCTGACATTCCAGCCAGTTATGGGATGCTGCTAAGTAGAAGCTTCTGCAAAGATCTTGGAGGAGAAATACAATTGGATTGGTCATCTGTGACCATTCCTTTAAAGAAAGGTAGTTTTAAATTGGAACCAAAAACCAAGTCACGGTTCACGGTGGGTGAAAACTCAGGATCCTCAAGCACAAGTGCTATATCAAGAGACAGGTCCTGATGCATATGTTACGCTATCAGAAATAACTGAAGAGAATCAGGAAGTTGTCTGTGCGGTTGATGAATCAGAGGAAGAATCCGAAGGAATGTACAACTTACAAACTTTCTTTGAGGAAGAAGAAGTGCGACAATCTTCTCAAGAACAAAATAATAATGAATCAAATTTATTTTTCTCATCTTTTGAAGGTTGGTTTGAAGAACCTGTGTCAGATACATCCAAAGAAGAGAACAAAGAAGCATTGCAATTGGAGCAAGAACATGATCTTCATTTTTAAGATGATTTCTTCCTGGAAGAATTTTTCAGAGCTGGAGATCATATGAAAGACTCATCATCAGATCTAAATTGTTTTCTACATCAATGGGAAAGTGATTCTTCAACAGAAGATACTGCAGATTTTCCTTTACAATATAGCCCGTCTTTACCTGTGTCCCAAGAATCCTTCATACACACTAGTGAAGAGGACGATGTTGAATCCATCTATGAACCTGTACAAGGAAAAGACTTCACTGATACTATGCAACCAGTACAAAATGCAACATATGAAGAGGTTGATGGAGAAGAGTTCATGGAATATTCAATTTTGGTCACTAAAGAGGATGATATTGAAAAGTCAGAAATTCTTGACAAATGTTTTGTGAGATACGCCGTATGTGAGATCGATCAAGAAGATGAAGAAGAAGCATATAGCTCAAATGAATCTCTCTTTGATTCCGCTTACCAGAAGAAGAAAGATACATGAATGCTGAAGATGAAACGATGCCGGATATCCGCATTGAAGAAGGTGACTCTACAGAAGATGACGAGGTTCAAGATAATGAATGGCAAAGTGAGTTGTCAGATGAAGATGTTATCAATAATGATCAAGAGTGAGTATTCAGATTTGGATGATTTATCAGATTCTAAGGATTGGATGGACGAAAACACAACCAATGAAGAAGAAGAAGCTCCTGAAGCACTGGAAAAATGGGCAATGACAGTTGTGGATCCTATAAGCCAAGAATTAGTAATGAGAGTCGTGTATGAACAGCTTACACCTTTTCCAGAAGATGATGCATTCACTGAGTTCAAAGTTGCGTGTGTACAAGATATAAATGAAACTCATATTCAATATGTGGTGATAACCATTCCCACAGATATACTTTGGCCACAAGACTTTCCTACATATCTTCAGAAGGAGGTTTTGTACCTTCACCTATTGCAGAGGTTGCTTGCTTTAGAAGAAGATGCTCCACCTGATCTCTGGCATATCAACCAGTTCCTCATGTACTTCTCGTGGCTTGAACATGAATACCCTCCTGAACCGTGGCTCTTTGAGGAGATGTTGCAGAGAAAGAAAAGTTTTGTGCTACCAAGACAATCTTCACAGCTAAGGAGAAATGGTTCTTACTTTTCTGAGTCGGTTGATGGTTTTATGTGACAGTCTTGTTCTTCTCATCCTTGCTCAGGAAAAAGAGCGTGTGTGAACACTTTATGTTCTCGTGATGTGTTTCCCCTTTCTGTGATGTGATCGTTATGTCGTAATGTTTTCCCCCTTTTTGTAATGTGACAATTGTGTTCTTTGTGTTCTGGAAAGTTCCAACTCTTAGGTGATTTTAGGAAGTCCGGTTTTAGGTGATGTAGGGAAAAGTCTTGTTCTAGGTGATTAGGAAAGTGACCTGACTCTATTGCCCGACTGATAAGGCACTGGTCCAAGCTCAAAAAGTCCAAAGATTCTCGGTTCTCCTATGCCGTAAGTATCCGACATGGTCCCCAGACAGAGCCAATTGTTGTACCCAATCAAAAAATTTGCTTCATTAAGGCATTTTGAACAAGTCTAGAAAATTTTTTGTCAAAAGAATCAAAAAAGCAAAATTTCTAAAAATAGAAATTTCTATTTTTAGAAAGTTTCTAAAAATAGACGTCAAATTAGGTTTTCTGGGTTTCTTGAGATATGGATGCTGGCAAAACTTTTTAAAAATATAAAGTTTCTAAAAATAGAATCTCCGACTCAGGTGTCATGCTTGATTCTCATTGGTCGATTTTGCTTCACGATCAGCATGGTCCAGACAGAATCTGAAAAGGTCAAGTTTTCTCTACTAGGTCATTTCTGCTTTTTCGAAAGGTGAAGCATGAGCTCTGAAGTCGTCAATGGAGGAAGTTCATCTGCCAGAGCTCGTCTTCATGTTTTCAATGTTGTTCCAACGACGCAAAACCGACGAACAGTCGTCGACTCGACGAAGCACGCAAAACGGAGCAAGATGGATTCGAGCTGAGCAGAAAATCTAGAAATCATGAAATTTGGCTAAGTCTGAAGATTTCAGGTGCCCCAGGAGGCTTGGGGCGCCGAGTCCCACCAGTGTTAGAAATTTTTCACGTTTTTCGAGAAAATGCGAGAAGTGTGTTCGTCAATCCGTTCCGACAGGCATAAAAGCAGTCATTTTGATCATCAGGCTCTAAAAAGATAGAAAACTCGTCAGATGTACCCAGGCTATGCAGTTCATTCGCCATCCAGTGGTAGTTGACTGACGAAATCGTCGAAATTGTTACATCCCACTTGTGCCCTAGTCATTTCTTCATGTCATCTGAGATAATACCACGCAGTACCTTATCCCTATCAGGCTGAGTTATCGTGTGTTCCTCATTTCGGGTCAAATGAGTATGAACATTCTCTGAATTTCTATCCTTAATTCTTGACTCATGTTCCTCGTCTTGGTTCCTGATGTCCCTGTTCTCTCTCTGTTCTAACTGCTGGAGCCTAGTCTGAGTTTCATGCATCATCTGCAAAAGTCTGTCTAACTTTGCAGCAGAGGTCTCGGGGAGTTCAGTTCCCCCTCCTCCTTCAAATAAGTGAGCCATTCCCTCACTAATGAAACCTGTTAAGGTGATTATGCTCTTAGTTTCTATATTACCACTTACATTCTCTTAATTATACAGCAAATTAAACATAACAACATTTATTTTATTTACACACTGCAAAAAAAAAAAAAAATTTAATTAACACACTACAAAATTTGCACTACAAAATTTTTTTGTTACAGTATTTTACATGGGTCTTTTGGAGCCCCTTATCTAAGAGCTTTCATCACTACCGGTTATGGGCTCTTCCTGCCCTTCAAATTCCGAATAAGGAATCAACCGGTAACCTGGAGTAGGTACTCGAGTTTTCTTCACATTATGGGACATGTCAATGTTGTCAGCTAGAATTACAGGTGGTTTGTCATCTGTCAATGTTCTAAGCTTTAAGGAGATAGTTTCCACCACTTTTTGTTTGGTTTTAGCTTGGTTTCGTTTTTCGGTCTTGAGCCGTTTGACAGCATCAACTAAAGTTTCAGTATCCAGGGGTATAGTACAACACAGATAATCACTTGTTTCGTTTACTGTTTTCCATCGCGGAATGATACCTGGTTCTCATGTTCTCTTACGTTTTGCAGTGTAAACCCGCATCCTGGTACAAAACCAAAATGCTTGTTTCAGTTCTAAGAGTTCTAAGCTTTTCTTGGTGATGAACCCATGGTTCAGTGTCGAACCTGGTAGCTCTGATACCATATGTAACAACTAACTTAAGTAAGCAATGTAAAACAACTCTACACAACAACATTAAAAATTCATTGCACAGCATAAATGATTTAACAAGAATATGAATATGATTCAACTTTCAGGCAAGTACAATTTTTTAAAAAAAAAAAAAAAACAACTCCCTTTATTTATAAATTCTACCGTTACAATATGGAAAGAAGAAAAACAGTAAATAAGAACAGTGTACCTTATCTATATTTGATGGTATGACAATTTCAATGCTTCATAAGTTTCTTGCTCTATTTGAAACACTTTAATCTCTCAATTAATCAGCGTTTAAGAAGGAAAGGTATCATCAGGGCATTTAACCACCCAACCACGGACCATCTAGTCCCCCGTGTCATCCCCACTGGAATGACCCGGCCCGCCGCAGAGAGGTAGCAAGAAGAGAACCTAATGCCAACTGAGACTGGTGTCTGACTCTACATTTTCCTAGTCGGTCACGCTCTATAGGTAACTCCTAACTAGTGTGACCATCTGACTGGAAAAGTATCTGAGAAAGAAAACTGCCCGACACTACTCAAGCTATTAGCGTCACCTTGGCCAAGCGCAACATGAATCAACTGGTCATGTGGTACAGTTTGCACCCTACTCGGCATAGTCTCCAGATAAAGGAAAAGCTTCCATTTTAATTTTTCATGCTTCTGCACACTATCTGCATGACCTTGTGTGCCTCAGCACAACTTGTAATTTAATTTAGCTTCTTAAAATTACATCTTTTCATTCAGCACGAATTCTTGGTTCAGACTCGTGGAATCTTGGAAGTGAGAAATTGTTATAAAAGTGACAGACTGCTTCAGGAAACGTGAGGAGTTCCAGCAAAGAGCTTGACTCTAGTTATTATCACACCCTTGCATCCCATACTAAGGTACACCTAGGAGGAGCTGTTCCTAAGAAATACTTCCAACCCAGTTCACAACTCACAGAAAGATCATCGAGGAAAACAATATATGTTGCAAGAAAGGATAAATTTTGCTCATTTAATAACCAGGTTATTGTCAAGCCTTTTCGTAACCAGAGTCGAATGTATAAAACAGGAAAAGAGTTTAAAAGGCTTAGCATTTAACTCCTTGAGGATTCTTGCGAAGATCGTTATCTTTGTTATTTTTAAGTTTCAACATCTACAAGGCTGGCTCATTCAAATAGACTCATCACTGGTATTACACAGTCATTAAAAGCTCAAACGTTTACCAAGCTGACTCCATCAAAAGCTCTATACAAAAAAAAAGATAAAGACTCTTCGTGGAAATTGCACAGACATTTCAAAGCTCTTACGGCTACCAAGCTAGTTCAATCGAAAGCTCTAAACGAAAGAAAAGATAAAGACTCTTCGTGGAAATTGCACAGACATTTCAAAGCTCTTACGGCTACCAAGCTGGTTCAATCGAAAGCTCTAAACGAAAGAAAAGATAAAGACTCTTCGTGGAAATTGCTCAGACGTTAGATCCTTCAAGAAATGAATATTATTCAACATGATGAAGAAGAAAAAGGCATGCCTGTTCTACTGACGATTTCCTTTTGGAATCTCCTTGCTTTCTCCTTGAGTCTATCCTCCGTCGTCTTTACTGCTCAACGTTCTCCACTCCTCTTACTCTGTGGCTCCCGAAATCCTTATCTCCGCTTCCCTCATGTTGCTTCCTCCTGCCTTCTATTCCCGTTTTTTTTTTTTTTTTTTCAGATAAAAGAACCGCGCCCAAAGATAAGGTTTTCTCCTCCACTTAACTCCGTCACCCCCGATCAAGAAGCCACTTCCCCCCGAAATCCTCTTCCACGCTTCTAAAAATAGAAACAAAAACATTTACCAATGCCAACATTTACGCTCCACCGAGATAAGGTTAAGGAAGCATGTTCGAATCCCATTGCCACATGTTCATATAAGTCTCGGTTGTGTTTATTTAGTGGCCCGACGGTTCAATGGGTCGGGTGACTCATTAGACAAGTGGGGTCGACACCCCCGACTAAGGTTTCGAATGACACAAGCCATAGACGAGACTATAACAAGACTTAGTTTTAAAAGTTTAACGTTGTAAAAAAAAAGACTCCTAAGTGTATGCATTCCGCCGATAGGATATCCCAAAATTTGATGGTCAAGAAGAATCACGAGTTGGGGATTAAAGAGGTAAACATATAAAATAAAAAAAATTGAGAATAAAATAAATGAGTAATGATTGTTAAAAGTTAAACTTCATTCACAAGGAGTTGATCAGCTATTATTGCACAAGGAAGTTGACAAGATGATGTTTTACTCATTGGTTAGGAAGGTCGTATCTTATGTTTGACCTAAGGGTTTTACTGACCATTCGGGTCTGAACATCCCCAACCCAAGATTGTGACGACAGTTTTCGACCTATAAAGGTTCAATTGGCATTAGATTCTCCTTTCATTCTCTCGAACCTGATGATACCTTTCCTCCCTTCCGAGGAGATCTACCCTGCAATCACTAGGTCAACATGAATAGTTAGTCCGATAACACATTGCAATGTTGCATCTATATTAAAATAATAACGAGACATCCATCAATGTACTTCATAGAAATCAAAACATTTATATACATTGCATACATCTATGCATCTATTGATTAACATCATTCACATGTTTTAAGTTTGAAAGAAAACAGAAATGACTAGGGCACAAGTGGGATGTAACATATCCTTCCCCTTGTGAATCATCGTCCTCGATGATTTTAAGATATCAAAATTTATAGTAACATGTTTAAATCAAACATTTAAAAGGTTCAACTATTGTAAATAGTAAATAGATGAGGAAATTTTTGTTGCATTTCCGTGTAATCCTCCTAGGTGGCGCTATCTTCTGAATACTGGTCCCACTGGACCTTACATTAGGCCACTTCTCTGTTACGTAAGTTGCGCTCACGTACCTCAAGCACCTTGATTGGTTCGATCATGATGACCCCTGGGTCCTGAACCTGTAAAGAGTTCCAATCAATCATATGTGTAAAATCAGATATATATTTTTTTAGATAAGAAACATGGAAGACGTTATGCAACCGAGTGAGAGCTGGTGGTAGAGCAAGTTTATAGGCAACCAGGTTGATAATTTCCAGAACCTCAAATGGGCCAACATATCGAGGTGCAAGCTTAGTGGATTTCCCAAATTTTATAGCACTCTTGTGTGGTTTGACACGCAAAAGCACTTTTTCTCCAACTTCAAATTGTCTGGGGGTTCGTTTGGCATCTGCATAACTTTTCTATCGATCGTTAGCTTCTGCTAACCTTTTCTTGATCAACTTTACTTGCTCTTGCATTTCGGAAAGCATTTCTGGACCGAGGGTTATCCTATCTTCCAGCTTATCCCAGCTGATAGGAGTTCTACACCTCCTTTCATATAGTGCCTCAAATGGTGCCATTTTTATGTATGATTGATACGAATTATTGTAAGCAAATTCAACTAATGGGAGGTATTCTTCCCATTTGTATTGTTGATCCATACAATACATCCACAGTAGATCTTCTAAAATTTGATTAACTCTTTCAGTTTGGCCATCGGTTTCAGGATGGTAAGCAGAACTGATGTTCAATTTTGTACCCAAAGCTGAAAATAATGTTTGCCAAAATCGGGAAGTTACTCTAGCGTCCCTATCAGATATTATTTTCTCAGGTATTCCATGTAATCGGAATATTTCCCGAACAAATTTATGAGCAATAGTAGTCGCACCATCAGTTAAATTGGCTGGTAAAAAGTGTGCTACTTTGGTGAGTCTATCAACAACTACTAGGATGGTATTATGTTTATTGCTAGACATGGGTAATCCCTGGATAAAATCCATGTTGATTATCTGCCACTTCCAGTCAAGTACCGCATGAGGTTGTAATAGTCCCGCGGGATGCTGGTGTTCCGCTTTGACTCTTTGGCACTCTAGACAACTTGCTACAAATCTTGCCGCGTCTTTCTTCATTCCCTTCCAAAAATATAAAGGTTTTACGTCTGCCATAAGTTTGGTAACTCCGGGATGCCCTGAATACGGTGTTGCATGAGTTTCCTTCCAAATTAAATTTCTGAGCTCAGTATTTTCGGGTATGTACATTCTACCCTGATATCTTAATAGTCCATCCCCTTCAAATCTGAATCCTTCATACCTTGGATCTAGTGGATCAAGTTGAAGAGCCTTCTTTGCTTGCTCGTAGTCCCGCGGGATGCTGGTGTTCCGCTTTGACTCTTTGGCACTCTAGACAACTTGCTACAAATCTTGCCGCGTCTTTCTTCATTCCCTTCCAAAAATATAAAGGTTTTACGTCTGCCATAAGTTTGGTAACTCCGGGATGCCCTGAATACGGTGTTGCATGAGTTTCCTTCCAAATTAAATTTCTGAGCTCAGTATTTTCGGGTATGTACATTCTACCCTGATATCTTAATAGTCCATCCCCTTCAAATCTGAATCCTTCATACCTTGGATCTAGTGGATCAAGTTGAAGAGCCTTCTTTGCTTGCTCGTAGTATGAATCATCCTTCAATTGCTGAAGTACTCGATCTCTGAAGTCTGAGTGTACTGAGATTAACACATTGACATGCCTTCTACGGCTTAAAGCATCTGCTACCCGATTTTCCTTCCCCTTGATATAACTGATCTCGAAATCATAATCTGAAATCAACTCTAGCCATCGTCTTTGTCTGGCATTTAAATTTGGTTGGGTAAATATGTACTTTAATCCCTGATGATCAGATCGGAGTTCAAACGGTTTCCCTAACAAATAATGCCGCCACATTTGTAAAGCATGAACAATAGCAGCCAATTCGAGATCATGAGGGGCATAGTTTTGTTCATAATTCTTGAGTTTTCTAGATTCATATGCTATTACTTGTTCATTCTGCATGAGTACCCCTCCTGTTCCTTCCCCTGAGGCATCGGTTACCACAACAAATTTTCCTTCGAGATCTGGTATTTTTAATACAGGTGCAGAAACTAGTTTCTCTTTAAGCAAATTAAATGCTTCCTGACATTTTTCTGACCAAACAAAACTTTTCCCTTTTCTTTGCAATGAAGTAATCGGATAGGCAATTCGTGAAAAATCCTTTACAAATTTTCGGTAGTAACCTGCTAAGCCCATGAAGCTTCGGACTTCTTGAACATTCTTGGGACTAGGCCATTCCGTTATTGCTTTTATTTTTGCTGAATCAACTGCTATACCCTTTTCAGATATAATATGTCCCAGATATTGAACTTCTTTCTGGAAGAAAGTACATTTGGACAATTTCCCATAAAGCTTGTTTTCACGCAGGCATTGCAAGACAAGTTGAAGATGCTGATAATGTTCCTCTTTATTCCTCGAATAGATTAAACTCTTTTCTTGTTTTATACATTCGACTCTAGTTACGAAAAAGGCTTGACAATAACCTGGTTATTAAATGAGCAAAATTTATCCTTTCTTGCAACATATATTGTTTTCCTCGATGATCTTTCTGTGAGTTGTGAACTGGGTTGGAAGTATTTCTTAGGAACAGCTCCTCCTAGGCGTACCTTAGTATGGGATGCAAGGGTGTGATAATAACTAGAGTCAAGCTCTTTGCTGGAACTCCTCACGTTTCCTGAAGCAGTCTGTCACTTTTATAACAATTTCTCACTTCCAAGATTCCATGAGTCTGAACCAAGAATTCGTGCTGAATGAAAAGATGTAATTTTAAGAAGCTAAATTAACATTACAAGTTGTGCCGAGGCACACAAGGTCATGCAGATAGTGTGCAGAAGCACGAAAAATTAAAATGGAAGCTTTTCCTTTATCTGGAGACTATGCCGAGTAGGGTGCAAACTGTACCACATGACCAGTTGATTCATGTTGCGCTCACTGATAAACCTTGGCCAAGGTGACGTTAATAGCTTGAGTAGTGTCGGGCAGTTTTCTTTCTCAGGTACTTTTCCAGTCAGATGGTCACACTAGTTAGGAGTTACCTATAGAGTGTGACCGACTAGGAAAATGTAGAGTCAGACACCAGTCTCAGTTGGCATTAGGTTCTCTTCTTGCTACCTCTCTGCGGCGGGCCGAGTCATTCCAGTGGGGATGACACGGGGGACTAGATGGTCCGCGGTTGGGTGGTTAAACGCCCTGATGATACCTTTCCTTCTTAAAAGCTGATTAATTGAGAGATTAAAGTATTTCAAATAGAGCAAGAAACTTATGGAGCATTGAAATTGTCATACCATCAAATATAGATAAGGTACACTATTCTTATTTACTGTTTTTCTTCTTTCCATATTGTAACGGTAGAATTTATAAATAAAGGGAGTTGTTTTTTTTTTTTTTTTTAAATTGTACTTGCCTAAAAGTTGAATCATATTCATATTCTTGTTAAATCATTTATGCTGTGCAATGAATTTTTAATGTTGTTGTGTAGAGTTGTTTTACATTGCTTACTTAAGTTAGTTGTTACAGAAATCGACATAAGGAAGTAGCTGTCGGCACGCAAAACAGAGCAAGTTGCAAACGAAAGTTGGAAATCAGAAAAATGGTTAAGTCTGAAGAAGCCAAGCGCCCCTGGAGGCTAGGGGCGCCCAACTTCCCTAGTGTTAGTTTTTTTTCACGTTTTCCAAGAAACGTCAAAAATGGTTTCGTCAGCTCGTTCCCGGTTGGTCAAACTTGGTCAAACGTCAGTAAAAGCTGGGATTTCATCACAGATATGTTCAGGCTGCTCAGATCATCTCCCGTCCTGCCTCAACAGTCATCCGGACGACCGAAAAAAAAAGATCAAACAGGAGCTGTTTGCACGGAAAACGAGAAATGGCATGAAAATTGAAATTTTCAGAAATTTTTCTAAGGCACGGAAAACCAAGCGCTCCAGGAGGCTTGGGGCACCCAAACCCACCAGACTTAGTTTATTTCTGAGTTTTTTCCAAAAAACATAAATCTCCCTCCGTCAGCCCGATCCAGTTCACAGTAGGTCAGTTTGGCACGTTTCCCGAGGCAGACTGAGAGTATAGTCAGCTCAGTTTTCATCAGGCCTACTTATCTGCCAGATCATCAAACTCAGTTTTGTCCCAACCGACCGAAATCGATAGCCAAACAGAGGTCCACAGCCACGGGAATGCGCACGCAAATCGAAAAGTTGAAATTTTCAGAAAAATGTCTAAGGCATGAGAAGTTAGGCGCCCCTGGAAGCTAGGGGCGCCCAAGTTCATCAGTGTTAGAAATTTTTCGTGTCTGCAGTGTTTTCTGACAACTATTTCTCGATCTTCGTCCGGTGCCCGTTTCCAGAAGTTAGATTCGCAATTAAAGCTTCCAGGGGCGCCCAAGTTCATCAGTGTTAGAAATCTTTCGTGTCTGCAGTGTTTTCCAACAACTATTTCTCGATCTTCGTCCGGTGGCTGTTTCCAGAAGTCAGATTCGCAGTTAAACGATGTCAAATCGTCTATTAGAGGCTAGGGATGGAATCTCAGTTGATAGGTCTCCAAAATGTCAGGATCAGTCAACTTTTTCAGTCAATGGTGACATTTTGCCATCTTCTTGAAGTCGGAGACAAGTCATACTTGAGTCAAAACGAGTGTAGAAGTGTCGAAAATGAAGAAAAATTGGCTAACACTTCTGTCAACTTGTGTGTTCGATGACATCATCAAAAGAAGATATTTTTTGTCATCTTACACATGAAGCCATAGGCAGCTACAAAATAGGGATTCTTCCTATTCGAAGACATCCACTTGGATTTGTGCTTTAAAAGTTGATTTCTTCATAGATGAGATCCAAGTTTTATTCTTTCACAAAGAAAGTTGCTTTTTCGCCCTAAAGATCTATAAAGACAAACATTTGGCTTCTTTATTTCATTATCTTTTGCAGGTTGCATCCAGAGGAAGAAGACATATTTTTCTTTCAACGAAGATTCGAAGACCCAAACGAAGTGTTTTTTCAACATTCTTCATAGTTTCGGGTTCAGAAATTGGACCGAAGCTTTTTCAGTTTTTATCGAGATAGGTCCATCCAGAATATCATCCTCTTGAAGATCGGGAGTTTTTTTTTTCGAGAATCTGTTTTTTTGCTGTTTTTTTGGGGAAGTCTCCGTTTTTTCAAAATCCGACAATCTGGGTTGCTTCAAAATAGAATTGCCTACAAAACCCATGTGCTAGCTTTTTTGCTCGGAATTTGTTTTTTTCTAAAAATCAGCAAGTAATTTTCAGCCATTTGTCCAATATTTTTCCGACATAGGCGTGTTCACAGTCAATTTTCAAATCTTTCAGTATGCTATACTCTCCAACACAAATCAGGCCCAAAACGGCGTTGGTTCACAATTACCTGAGAACTTGCGAGACAGACTTGCATAAAGTACTTCCAGTGATCAATTTACATTCTTTGGAGGATGCAGAAAATAATGCTATCAGGAATCTAGGACACTCCGGTTTGCTTGCAACAGCATCCTTTCCCATCATAGTGCAAAGTATCGAATTTGTAATTGCTTGCATAACGGATTACAATTCGGTCACAAGAGAAATCCAATCAAAAGATGGACGTGTGCTCTGTAGCCTGAGGCCGAACGACATTGAGAAGTGTTTTACAATACCAGTCTGGAGGGAAAACTTAACTGTTTCAATTGAAGAATGCAAGAGGGTTTGGAACAATGATAAAGAAAAATACCGGAAAAAGATTGGTCAGAGGTGGTTAAAAAAAAAGCAGAATGTCATGCCAAAGAATGTTGGACGTGGAGAATTCAAGGAGGAACATGCAATAATGATTACTCTGCTAAGCCGGATCACAGGTCAAGCAGATGCTAACAAGTTCCAGCCTTGGATGTTTTACATTGTGTATTTGATGGCTTTTCAAGGTCAATTCAGAGGTTTGAATGTTGTTGGAACTCTGGGTATTCAGCATGTTTATCACTATTTCCCGCAGTTAGAAATTTCTCGAGCTAAACGACATTACAGGCGGGTAAATGATGCATGCAGTGCTAGATATGGATAATGAGTTGCATATACTGTTTTCAGCAGATGCTAGAATGGCAATGGCAGAATGGGCTGATTAGTTTATCCAGTTTCCCACTTTTTCCTACATCAAAGTATATGGCCTCTCAGGAGAGCCAGCCATGTTGCCGAAATATCCTACAGATGACATAGCATTTATGGAATTTTTGAGGCAAGCCTATGAAGTTCGTACATTTTTGCGTAGCAGACGCAAGGCAGCTTTCAATTTTCCAATTGGGATAAGTATTTACAGATGCAGCTCTGGAGCAGATGCCAAGGTAATTGGTAATGAATCATCCAAGTATGGTCTTAAGTTTTTCGATAGGAGGTCTTCATATGATCCTCGTGGTGTTTTTGCATAACATCTTGGTCAAAATTGTGCACATACGCATGCAGTTGAAGACTTCTGGGCTAAGTGTGCTGATAAGTTTGAAGTGCGAGAACGCGGTTACAGCAGGTTTACTCTTTAGCAGATGTCTGATATCCTATCAGAAGATGTAGAGGGTTTGACAGAAAATGGTGAAGTTCTACTTCCCACGTATTTCAGAGACCAAGTTGAGCAACAACCGTTGCCACCAGTTAATTGGTCAATAAAAGAGAACACTTCCATTGAGCAAAGAATGAGTCGAGTTGTTAAAAATAGTTTGATATTCTTGAAGAATAAGCGGAAGGATGATATTCCGGTCGCAGAGCCGCCAGTTGTACAACCATTAGAGCCTTCCACTTCCAAACCAAAACGAAGGGTTAAAGTTATGAGTGTTCTTCCAGAAGGAACAAAAATGGCTAAGTTAAAGAGGAAAAAGGATGAGTCTCCAGCTCATGTCCAACAAGAACAACCAACAGTTGAATCAGAAGTTCCTGTTGAACCAACACCGCATGTTGAAGCATTACCTTCAAATCATGTCTCCTCCTTCACCGAGCACTTCTCCTATCCACATAGATTCAGAGCCAGATTCGCTTGTTCGTAACTCTGATGCACATATTGGTTCATCAAGAGCTGATGAGGTTAGAACCGAGTTTCCAAGAGAGGATGGCTCATCCTGGCTTGAAAACATTCTGGGAAGGAAAAGGAGAAAGCCTTCATATCAGCTGGATTTAACAGAGCTTAAAATCGTCTACCAAGACACACCAGACAAGACGCTGAAGAAGTAGGTTCGCATTGAAAAGAATGCGGATGGAGAAATGATTCTTGAAACTGGAACATCGCCAAAAGATAGAAGTGCTGATGATATCGAGGTTGATGACTTCAAGGTTGTCAAAGCTAATCTTGGTAGGAGTACCCGGCATACAAATGTAAATCTCTTCGAGGTTGCAACGGATAATTTGAAGGAAAGGGTGTTGAAAGATGAAGAAGATAAAGCAGCTCTCAAGGCTGAAGTTAGGCAGCTGCGGCAGTATATTTCAAACCTTTTCCATGGCGCATCACAGGCTGATTTATTGCTTCCACCGAATCTGGAATCACCAGCCGATCAGCGACAATTCAGTTAGTTAGTCCTCTATGGGAGGCACATGAATAATTGGGTGGAAGGATTTGTGACTAAAGGGAGAGTTGTACTTTTAGAGTTTTATCAATTAAAGTACAACGCTCATGATTTACGCCAAGGCATCTAGGGATTGCAGCACACTGGCAGAAAATAGACCGCTGTTTGAGATCATTATCTCTGACTTAAAGATAGCATTTGATTATATTGATTCAGCTGATGATAAGAAGACAGTTTCTACTTGGAAAGCGCAATATCTTTTCACAGTAAAAACTTATGACAATATAATTTCAAAATTGACAAAATGGAAAGAAAAGGTAGTAAATGTCCTCAAGTTCGTCAGACCTTTTGTTTCTCAGATCCCGTGTTCGTATGAAAAAGAAGATGGTACGTTGTATGATCTCAGAGAAGTGCAAGTAGAGTTCCAGACTCTCATCCGCAGCAATTTTAATGATGATATCAATGCCGGCAAGATGGGTCGTTTTGCCGCAATGACAGTGAAGTTTGACAAGGTTGTGGGCGAAATTCATGAATTCTTTCAGATGGTTGTAAACGGTGAAGAAATGTTAGAGAATCAGAATATCATTCTAGAGAGTATCAGTGTTCCTGGCAAAGATGCGGTCACTCGCTTTTTAGAAGATATTGTTTCCCAGAATATCAATGGATGACATCACCAAAAAGCAAGAATGTTGATGAGGATGCATTTCAAAAGAAAGCAGCTTTAAATCAGATGCTTTTTGTTTTAAAGCATTTGCTTTCATCCTAAGCTCATCCATTCTATATTTAGAAAGAAATCACTTTGTGTTAGTTGGAGTTTTCTTTGCTTTAAAAACAAATTGCTTTAAAGTGTTTGTTCATTGTAATCTTTGTCTTAGAATAGTAATAAAGTTTGCGAGTTGGCAAGTTAGGGTTAATCAAGGAGATTTTAGGGTTTCCTACTCCTTTGATTTTAGTATAAATAAGGGCAGCCTTGCCTATTGTAAGGGATCAACTTTTGTGATAACATATTTTGCTATGCCTATTCTAGCCTGCAAACTTTGTTATTCCAAGTGTTTGTTCACTCTGTGTAACCTGTTCTCCGGTGTTTGATCGCTTGCTGTATGCCTGCCTTTTGCTACAGTATTGCTGTCCTGGAGTTGTATCAACTTTGTGATATTGAATAGAAGCCTCATGCCTATTTTGCTCTGATATTCTATCTCGAATCATCAAGTTTCGTCGTTAGATGTGTGGCTTTTGTAGCTTTCATTTCAGCTTTCATCATTAAAGTACTATAAGTCTTGTGATGTAAATCTGGGAGAAAATTGCTTGAGTTTTTGTGTTAAAACAATCATTCCTTGTTCACTTTTAATTTCCTTTGCTCTGAATTTACTTAGGAGATTAAAAGCGTCATTAGTCTATGCTTAGTTGTAGTAGAAGTTTTAAAAAAGGAAAAAACCTCTTCTGCAGCGTTTAGAGTTTTATAACCTTATGCTCGCAGCTGAGAATCAAAAAGAAGATAGGTGAAGTTTTATTTAGTTATCTTTTCAGCAAACATCAGCGAAAAGGGAACTCCCCCTTCCAATAGGAGAGCAGTTTATCTGTGCATAGCTGTCCGTTTCCAACTTGCATTCCAGAGGTGCGAATTAAAATGCCAACATACTCCATGACTTTGTGTGTTAAAATGTATACTACATGATTTATGTGTACTCCATGACTTATGTATGTTCAAATGCACACTTCGTGACTTACTTGTATTCATGTGTATACTTCATATTCGTGCGTATACTTGTGTGTTACATGTATGCTTCACGCCATAGGTATTGCATGCGTATACTTTGTATGCTTCATGCTTTGTGTATCAAGTGTATGCTATGTGTTTCATGTATTACGTGCATATACTTGTGTATTACATACTATGTTCATGTTTCATGCTTCGTATACTTTCGTGTATCATGTATTAAGTGTATAAGCTTTGTGTATGCTTCATGTATCAAGTGTATGTACGTGTATGCTTCATGCTTATTGTATTACATGTATTTAAATGTATGCTTCACATGTATTTATGTGTATACTCCGTGTATTATGTCTTACGTGTATACTTCGTGTATCAGGTGCACTTCATGTATTATGTATATCTATGTATGTGCTTCAAGTCTAATGTTTCTTAACAAGTTACTCTATGTTTGTTTAAGATTTACTTAAGTAAAGGCAAAATCTCTAGAGCCTTATTTGTCAAAAGCTTCTTGGTTTAAGAAACACTAACAAATAAACAATCGTAACTAGTGAAGAGAAAATGTATGACTCTATCAAACTTGAGAACATATCATTTGAGAAAGACATCAAAAACATCATTGAAGGATTCAATTGAGAATAGAACCCTAAGAGATTTTATAAGTAAATAAGAAAACAAAATGGAAAGTAGAGAAGTGGAGATGAATATAATATACAAGCAATATGAAACATAAGTAACACAAGAAATTAGCATACAAGGAAATTAGAAATGGAGCATGTAGATCTAAAACAGACAATACGGATTCGATTACTAAAATCAAATTCAGATTCTTCATCAACTACATTTCATTCAATTCTAAATACACTTGCTGATTTGTTCCATCCTCCATGTCTCACACGTACTCTCTTCAACATCATGGCTCCTCTCTCTTCTAATAATTTTATCTGTCATTGATTGTCTCCACGCTATCTTATCATCATTCATTAGAATTTTGGAATCTCAATACTCTCAAAATTTTCTTTAGCATTGAAAATACTTTCATTGCTTAAAGCCACATCTTCATCTATGATAATTGCATCACATCGTTTACCTATACAATTGTCTTTCATTAGACCTTTCAAGTATTCTTTGGTTACAAATTCTCTTTCATGGAATCACAATCATTTTCTCTTCACTAAAGCATGTTCATCTGGAATCAAGACCATGACTTCGTCTCAATACATTGAAGGTAAACATTAAAGTGCAAGGTAATGAAAGAACTCGTTGTGATTGCTTGAGGACAAGTAATTTTGAGTGGGGAGGGCTGTCATGTACCCATATTAAGGCATTGTTTAAATTAAAGATTTAAACATCATGATAAGATAGAGAAGTCATTTTGATGATGATCATGAAAATAATAATATTTAATAAACATATATAATGTTATTAATATATTATAATAAATTTGCATCCCCTATATTTGCATTACATTACACATTGTGACTTATGTATATCCAAGTGTATATTTTATGATTTACCGATGACTTACATATATTCATATGATGTATACATGCATTCATATTGTTATAATTTCCCTATCATTTAACAAATATATATATGATAATAATATATTATACATATATATATTATCATGATATATAAATAAATATATATATAATATAGAACAATTATAAATTATATATATATATAATAATGATATAGAATAATTATAAATTATATATATTATATCATATATAAATATATGTATATGAGCTTAAGAAACTATTATTATTACAATATAAAAATAAGTATATTACAAATATACTTATACACATAAGGAGTGATTGCCTTGAGAATCGGCCAAGACAATAATAATAATTATCATGGATAGCATGCGATTATTAAAGGTTACGGGAATAGATTAAGAGCTGTTACAAACAGCAATCCACTAACTAAAAGAAACGTCCCTTTTGGGACAGCAACTATTGTAAGTTGCAACCATTGAATGGAGTATAGGAAAGTATAAAAAGATATCGATGGGCAGTGATAAGGGAATGAAAAAAAAGGATCAATTCATCATTCAAAGGGCATCGATAAAGGATACTCCAATACAGTAATCAGCAGCAAATAAAATCAAAGGTTTATAATAGTTCAGATCTGCAAGAAAGGTAATTAAAAGGTATGTTGTATTTAATGTTATGATATTAGGATAAATATCATATGAGAAGATTCTCTTAGATATATATGTATATTATTAATTTGCTATCAATATATTAGTAAGAATTATTTAATATGTCTAATCTATGGTTATTAAGTATGTATGTATGTATGTATGTATGTATGTATATTATATTAATATCCTTTCATAGCTAATATGAATCCATGTGAATGATTATAGTTTATAATGAAATGTCTTCTTTATTCATAATCGAACTGATATCCATATTTAGACTCAAGATTTAACAATGATGAACAATTATAAGGCTACCGTATAACGGTACTTCGATTTGCAATATGAATGTCTTTATTCATTATCATGATGATAAATGGTATAATAGAATTCCATCTATAGTACAAGGGAATATTGCATAAAGATCATATTTCCGTAGCCCTTATTACTTCACCCAATGAGGAATCGTGGGTATTGTAGGGAAAGGTGGAGTAATTCCATCCCCTGTATAGACCCCAATGGCTGGGATATAGTTCCCAAGGCCGGGTCCAGAGATCTCGTATTGATCCCAATGGCTGGGACATAGTTCCCAAGGCCGGATCCGAGACTCCGTGTATAGACCCCAAGGGCTGGGACTAAGTTTTCCGAAGGTCGGGTCCACAGATGGTTTCAGTGCGCCCTAGTCATGTAAATCCCAATTCTTTGGTGAAGAATAGGAGGGGAAGATATGGATCTTGAAATATGTTTAATATTCACCCTAATGTACTTATGGAATATATTATAGATTGGTCATCAATAGTGAATGACAAGAAGGAAATGAATAATCCTTTGATAAGAATGAAATATTTATATTATCTTTGATTTTATTAGATATTATCACTGAAATTTCTTGATCTTTAATGTTTCTAATGTCTCCTTGAGAATCACTTTGAATGTAGATTCAGGTTTAAGTGTTTCCACTAAAAAGGGGACATTACAGCAGCGGCAAATTTGATGGAGTCTCCTTCTAGCATTGGGTTCAAGCACAGATATTTGTCAAGCTTCTGCACCCACAATGTGGCAGTGCATTTTGAGGATCCATATAGGCACCTTCCCAAGCTTCCTTTGAAGATCCTGATTCTGGATCCTGGGCCTATTCCGATACTTGAGTTGACAGAAATCATGTAGTGACAGCATTTTGGAACTCTTCCCCCAAAGATTGCCACTCACGTTGATAATCTGCAAAGCTTTCAACTACAAACTGCTGTCCTCTAGCTTGAGTCTGCTGCTGTCCCAAAAATACAGGCGTCACAAGCCTAGCAGTAGAGGCCCGAGAGGATCTTGTGTCATTGTTTGAATTGCTAGCATTATTGGAGTTGCTAGTCTCAGCACGATTCTCATTGTTCCCTTGATTTAGAGAAGTCTCTCCACCCATACTCTGGTTCACCAAATGAGATAAAAGTCTTGACATCTGTTGATTGCTTCTTACTAACTCTTGTTGTCCTCTAACAAGATCATTCAAAATATCCCACGTACTAGGATCTTGTGGCTGTCTATCTCCCATACTATTCTCTTCTTCTGACTCTGAATCAATTTGATACTTCCTTCTTCTGTATGTGATGAAGTCAGTGTCTTCTAGATTCATCAAAGGCACATGCAAACCAATATGATTTCACTCTGAATATTGATTTGAAGGATGACCAGCTCTGATACCACTGTAAAATACTACGCTTGATTTTATTTTTTTGAAAATCACAAAGAGATAACACTGAATGTTAAGAGCAATGTTCTTCCACACCTTTCTGATCACCCAGATCCCGATATGGGCAAGGTGAGAGCATACTAGTGCTTCAGAGTTAGCATTTAAATCCCAAACCAACTGAAGAAACAATCTTCCACTTATTCAGTGGGAAGTACAAGGAAATGTAAACCAGGTGCAACCACTTATTCAGCGGGAACCTGAGCCATGCATGAAAAGTAAATCTAGGTGCATCCACTTGTTCAACGGGAACCTGAGCTCTAAAAGAACTAAAAAGAAAGGTGCATCCACTTGTTCAGTGGGAAGCCATTACAAAGCAAGATAAAGCTAATCTATTTGGCACATCCACTTGTTTAGTGGGAAGCCCATTACAAAGCATACTGAAGAGCAGATTACAATGAAGTTCACTTTGACTGTGATATACAAGATTAGCTCCCAAAATCTCAACGCAATACTATGCTAGGTAATAGAATATGAATCCATACGGAAAATACCAATCAATGAGCACACGATGAGAAGTAAAGGCAAGTTTATACCATCTATGATATCTGTTGTCACAGGTAGCACTAAGACTGCTACAGCTGCTGATGTACGGCAGCCCTATGGAGGAGTAAACACTTCAAATGTCTCTATATATTGTGCAGTTAATAAACAACTGTCTCAGCCATGCTATATCCATTCTAAACGCCTATTCCAACAAAGATTTGACACCCACATACTCAGCAGATACAAAGGAAATCTCAGACGTCTGGAACATGTTGTACAACCTACTGAAAGGGTACGGCCATGCTCACAATCGCCAGTTTCCACAAACCGTCCCAAAAATGGATGGAATGAGGTCGCCCAAGGCTGAAAACAATTACCAATGCAAAAGCTCTTCAAGGTCTTCAAATCCCAACAAGCCACAAGCATATAACTCCAAATTGTATGGCCAGCAGGGGGTGTACAGCTAGCAAGAACAGAAGAAAGAAAGACTTCAAACTCACACTCCAACACAACCAAAATATCACTATAAAACTCACACAACCAACCCCAAAAACATCACACCAAGCCAATCCTCAAAACACATCAAAATCCATGATTGCTCAATGCAACTCCTGCCAGTGAAGTTGTCAAATCTCCAGCTAGGGTGGATATCTCACCACCGAAACTAGACTTCTTCAAGAGAGTTTGCATTCTCAAGCAGGAAGAAGATCTCACAGGTCCATTCCTGCGGCATAACAATATCTCATCAAGCATAAAGAACAAACAGAGCTCTCAACCTCCTTTTATAGGCACTTTTTAGGGATTTGCACCCTAAAATGAATAATAAAATAGAGAAAATACACTTTTTTCCTCAACTCCAATATTTCTCCACTTTTGCACCAACTTTTATGTGCCTAAATAAAATATTATATTTTTCCCTTTCCAAAGAGCTATTATACCATTGCACTTTATTATTATTTTTCAGCTTAGAAGACAAGTGCATAATATTAACTGATAGCTCATTAAAAATATAACTTTTTATAGAAAATGCCAAACTTCACCAACTGCCAAATAAACTGCACCACAAGACTCCATGAGGTCTGGGATGAATATCGATGCCTTTCGGACGACTTTCTAAAAATAGACGGCTCCTCCAAGAATCTTGGAGAGCAATCCAAGAAGCCAAATCAACTTTTGAAAGTTGCATTGCCATCCTGAAACAATACTGAGCTCAAATCCAGCATTAGAAACTAACAAGAATCACTGAACCACGAGATCTCCAAAAAGGGGAACCCCTTACCTTACCTCATAGCCTATCGGGATTCCGAAAATAGGCTATAGGACCAACAAGTGACTAGGCTAGAGAAGGGGTCATTACAGATCATGCAATACATTTGTTAGAGCCATCAAAGGTAGGAATGGATAACTTACCCAATCTTCATTACAAATCCTGATTTTGGGCTCTTTCCTTCTTAGGTCTATTCCTTAATTTTAGTTAGCAAAAATAGTCAATGACATAGCGGCATGGAACTCATCACCTAATGATTGATACTCATGCAAATAGTCCACAAAGCTCTCACCATCATTCTATTGTCCTTCATTACCTTCCAACTGTCCATCTAAAAATGTAGGCATCAATGGCCTTGTTGCTGATCCAATAGTTGTTCTAGTATTGTGACTGTTATTGTTTCGGTTATTTGCAGGTTTACTTGTTTCACCATTGTTCCCATTATTATCCTGATTGGCCCTAGAAGTGCTCATATTCTACAACATCTGTGTCAACAACTAAGGCATTTGCTGCTATCCTCTAGCAAGATCATTGAGAATCTATTCAGTGATGTTACCTTCATTTCTCTTCTCTCTATCATCCATGATTTCTTCATCCTCTCCAACCTACAGATCTGAAAAAGGAGGTTCTTTTGGATCTTCTGGGAAATTAAACTGGCCTCTTCTCAAATTCCTCTAATAATACCTGTTGGCTCTATCACTAGGCTGCATATGAATTATTTTTCTACATCATATTGATAAATTTCCCACAAGCTGACAGAAAAACCAGCTCTAATACCATTGTAATGTGCCTTACTAAATTTATGTGTATTTCAACAAATGTTTGACAAAAGGCCCACTAAATGAAAAACACATAAATAGACACAATATGATTATAGCAATGAAATAGAATTAATTTTCACAACTCAGAATGTTGTTATTAATGAGCCACTGTATTTTTGATAAAAATATTCATATAATTCCAGTGCTAACAGCTAATACACATATAGAAGAACTGCTGATACAAATAGTATGCTGATGTAAATATCAGAAATGCATATATAACTGAGAATTAAATTCTGACCTGAGTTATTGATGAAAATACAGAAATCAGAATTAATATTTGATTTATTATTAATAGCCTCCCTTATGCTTGTACGACACCTTGAAGATTGTACGGCCTTGGGAAATATAACCCAAAGGCTGCGATTAATATCCAAAAGATGAAATAAGGCTGCGTCTGGGATAAATAAGGCTTTAAGCCTTCAAATTTATGAATCACCCCTCCTAAAAATAATCGCTACCTTGGCCATTCTTGAATCGTACGGACAACTTCAGCAGGCTTGAATGGTACGGCTGGGTCTTTGACTTTTAGCAGTTAAAAATATGGATTATCTCACTTCAAAATATCTCAATAACTTGCCACAGAAAATCCACCAAAACTGAAATCTTTAATCTTTCAATTTATCTAAATACAAAATTTGGAAATTACTTCAAATCTGAGAATTACCAGCATTCACTGAAATCTCCAAAAATATCAAACAATAAGCACACCTATGAATCCTGTATGAATCCACCTCAAATGTTGGCTAGGAGAAAATTCCTTCATCAAAACCAATCTCCACCATAGGGTTTTCATCCTAGGGCTGCAACTTGAACAAAGATGTTCAAAACTCCACAACTAGAATATGAGAATATGAAATGCCAAAAGCTATGAAAATCTCTCTTCCAAGCTTCATTTTTATAACCCATTTGGATCTTTCTAAAAATTACATTTTAAAACCACCTTGAGATCTTTCTAGAAAAATCATATTTTGTTTCCTCATAAAGTGACTTTTTAATTTAATTTACTTTTTGGACCAAATAAGTCACTTTATAATAAAATAATTAATTAAATATAAATTACCCAAAAAAGGATTATTCAAGACAACTTAATTTAATTAATCAACTATTCCCTTACCACAATCCCAATTATTCTATGGGAATAAAGAATAGGCTAAGGGCCTTGCCGCTCGATCATGCTTGTGATGGGGACATTACACTATCCAATGAGGCATAAGGTGGATTAGAAGATTAAATGGAAGTACTACAAACAACAAAGTAGTCAAAGTGTGTAGAATTACACTATAGAATTTTGTCGGCAAGGCATGACAAATGGTATGGCTTTAGAAGAGGACATGATGACAAAGCACCTTGGTAGGATCCATTCCCACATCAAAGGAGGGTAGTCACTACCAATCTAAAGGACTTGGAAGAGTCATCTATCCAAGCTTACAACATGGAGGTGGAGAAGAAGAGGTATAAAGGTGAGCCTTCCAAATACAAAAGTAAAAATAAGAGTAATTGAAAAGTAAAGAAAACTATTGATTTTGTGCAAAGAGAGGATAAAAAGGACACAAAATCATTATAGTCATTGTAAGATAGATGGACATGTAAGTTCAAAATGTTGGAAGCTACATCCTGAATTACATCCTAAAAATAAGGGAAAAGAAAAGGATGAAACTAAGAAATCTATGTTAACCATCCAAGATGATGTCATTTCAATTCAGAAACCATGATGTTTTTCCCTGGCACCATTATGTTGGTGTAAGTTGATTGGCCACCAACTTAACACACAAGCAAAATGCAATACTCAATTTCAAATTGCAAGAGCCTTCAAAATAAAGAAGATAAACACATCCCCGACAACGACACCATTTTGTCGGCGTAAGTTGATAGGATGCCAACTTAACACACAGAAAAATGCAAACCTTCTTCATTGAATCACTCTTCAAGATGAGATGTTGATCAAAACTTCCCCGGCAATGGCGCCATTCTATTGGTGCTCAAACATGCAACTCCACAAATCCTAAAGACCAACACCAAAACTTAAGGCCAAGGATACGTCGACAAAGGTAATGGGCAAGACTTATGCTCAGACAGTGGCATGAATGGACCAATTATTGGAGTGGGTAAACTCACCTTCAACTTTAGGCTCTACAAGGCCAAGGGGGTATTCCCTGAGGTCTCAACAACAAGACAATTAAAGAGAAATAACAATTTAAACTCTAGGCCTTTAAGCAGCCATACCCAATATGCTATGAACCCCAAGATTTGTCACTAAGTTCATGTCAGCATTGGCTACAAACAGACCTACAAGACCTCTAATAAATAGATGATAATTTCACTCTTACCATGTACCAAAAGATACAACAATTATATTGTATTGTTGTAATGTCCCTTATAGGAACAATACTAATTTTACACTAAATTATCAATTTCCAAACAAAGGGTTAGAGAGTACCTTGGCTTGATTTAATTCCAAGAGGATGATTCTTGCCTTCGTATTCTTTAGAACCCTTAAGAATTTAATTCCTTCCTTCTATGCTGTTCTTCCTATTTATTCTTACACTCCACTCCCCTTCCAAATCTGCATATTCATACTCATGTATCTGCCGGTGGATATCATTTATCTTTTTCCTTGCTTTGCTGTTCACTTGGTAAATATATCAGAAATATATATATCCAACTCCCGGATTATTCTTCTCCTTGATATTCCTTTAAGTTTTGCTTTCTTTTCTTTTTCTAAATCATTATTCAACTCAGAAAATATTCCTTAATCTGTATATAAATCCCTTCTTATATTCAAAAATATAAATCAGAAAAACTCAGAAATATTATTTCCATTCCCTTTTGATAAAAACCAGAATATATATGTATTTTACTCTGCATATTCATCCCTGTATATCTGCTCTATATTCCCAGTAATATTCCTTCCTTTTGATTGTATTCTCTCTTCCATATTTCTGTTTCCCAAAATGGATATTTCATATATATTTTGCAGTTTTCTGATCTCCCCTCCCTATCTTTTCATTCCCCAAAATTTATATCTTACAGACCCTCTCAAAAGGAGGCAATTGACATACCTTTTCATAAAGTTACCACTTTTGACAAAACAATATGGTGCAGGTGCACCTAACCCACGGTGGCCTCCATGAGGCATTTAGTTGTTTTATGTTTATTTTTATGTTTCCAATAAGGTCTTACAAGACCAATGCATAGTAATAAGGTCTATTTGACCGATGCTTTCTATTTTTAGGTTGTTAGTTTAAGAGTTAGTTGGAGTCTGTTGGACAGCTGTATCTCCCAGCCGCCTGGAAGTGATTCCCAGCCACTGGGAATCCAAGTCAGAGTACTACTCTTTGTGAGTAGATAAATACCCCCAGGGACAGATCGAAAGACACATAGTATGTGTTGTAATCAAGTTGTAGTTCAGTTCAGTTGTGAAAGTGTATACAGAGCATCTGTAATCACATTTCTGAAGAAGTATAATAAATAAGATTCCATTGCATTTGAATTCACTGTGTAATTGATTTTCTGTACTGAGGTCGGATGGATTCGTTTATCCATTCCACCGGTTGATTCTCTGAATCGGTGGAATGGCTGTATATATATTAGTTAGGGTTTTGTTTTCTGGTTTGTCTGTGTTAACGCTTGCAGGATCGGGCAAGGAATGCATTAGAGGGTTCTAGTGTGACTGCATGCTAGATTTGCGAAGTGCAGAGGGCTGCACGATTGAAGGAAAAGCAGATCGAATCAGTCGCTAAGTGAAAAACGGCTGAAAACAGTGAAAATCCGCGGGTTTGCAGAAAGATACAATTTGTGTATATATCACTTTTGTATGCGAGATATACAATCCGTGTGTATATCGCATTCGCATGTTATGTGTATGTCGCATTTGTCCATCGCTGGTGTATCGGGTGAGAAAATAGGTCGAGAATGCATGTTATGAAGATGCAAAGTTAAAATCATATTGGATATACAATTCCTGTGTATATCGCTTTTGTATGTCGGGTTCAATTTGTGTGTATACCCCTGTTGCATGTGCAGACAGTTCCTATGTATTTGTCAATTGTATCTGGCGGGTTGTATGTATTAAATGTACATCGAACATGTACATCGGGTAGATCCAAAGGGTGACTAGTCGAGGTGGTAACCCGGATGTATGTTAGAAGGGTTTTGAACTGCAAATACAAGAGGTGACCTGCAGTAGAAGGTAAGGACACCAAGACAGCAGGTAAAAGTTTGTATGTATCGATTGTATATGGAGAACATACAATGCGTAGATACAAATGTTATATGCAGGAGGTGACCGGCAGAAATGGTAAAGGAAACCGGTGATAGAAGGTCATGCATTGTATATGCAAAGGCGAAGGCATCGGTGTAACAAGGGTTGTCGGGTGAAGGAGTTTATGTTGGACCAATAGTATATTGTCTGGCCGATGGTCGCAAAGGGTCAAAGTCTTCATCGGGGTCAGAAAGACTATCGGAAGGCATGTTAAGTGTTATGCCGACGGAAGTGAGTCTTGGCAATAGAAATGTCGGAGACACATCGATGTGAGATAGGACTTCAGTGTGAAAGGGATTTGGTTGGCCGATAGTGTATGGTCTTGCTGATAGGCAAATAAACATATAATGAAGGATGTATGCATATTAAAGAATGCGTAGACATACATTTGTAAATATATCTTAGGGTTTGAGTGGTGGATGCTCTGCATCATAGTGGTATCAGAGCTCAATAAAAGGTTTGGGCTGTTGTGTGTTTGGTTCTGTCACTGAGAAGACAGAGGTAGAAGATTGAGAGGTTGACAAGATGCCTCCGAAAGGTAATGGTACTGCAAGAGAGTTGCAGGAGATGAAGGAAAAACATGCTAAAGAGATGAGGAAGATGAAAGAGCTTGCTGAAGCACTTCAAGCCAGGCTTGCAGCCTTGGAGACAAACAAAAGAAGAGAAATAAAAGAAAGTGAATCCGAAAAGGAAGAAGATGATGCTGAAGAATTTGAAGAGGTCGATGAAGATCTGAATGCTGAAGATCAGAGGTTTGCAAAACTGTTAAGGGCAGTCAAGAATGACAAACCTAAGGTAAAGATTGATGTTTCAAAATACACTGGAAGTTTGAATGAGGAAGAGTTGCTTGATTGGATTGCTACATTAGACAATCACTTTGAATGTGAGGAAGTTCCTGAGGAGCAGAGGGTAAAGATTGCAAAGACCAAATTGACAGGTCACGGTTTGGTATGGTGGGATTACATACAATCAAAGAGGAGAAAGCAAGGTAAGTCAAAGATTTCTTCATGGGACAAGATGGTAGCAAGGATCAAAGGTAAATTTTTACCCTAGGATTATGAAATTCAAATGTTTAAGAAGCTGCAATTTTTAAGACAAAAAGAAATGGATGTGAAGGCATATACTGAGGAATTTTACAAGTTGAGTATGAGGTCTGCTCATCATGAGAATGAGGTTGAAAAGGTTGCTAGATACTTGGCTGGTTTGAGATTGAATATACAGGGTGAATTAGTTTTGGCTAACCCTAGGAGTGTGGAAGAATGTTATCAAATGGCAATCAGGGTTGAGGAAAAGATGAATAGGAGACAAGATAAGTCCATGAGACGAAGAGGCAACAATGTAAGGGGAAGAGGATCCGCCCCTACAACAAGACAAGTCCATGAGAGTCAAGAAGACATTGATAAAAGACAGGAACAATCTGATTCCAGAGGTGGATGGAAAGGGACAAGAGGTAGATTTGGAGGTGGTAGAGGTTCTACTACATTTTTTGGAAAGTGTTACACTTGTGGTGAATATGGTCACCCAACATTCAAATGTCCAGAAAAAGCAACAAGTTCAGTAGGAGAAAAGAGGGCAAATCTGGTCCAAGAATCTGATAGTGTGAATGCTCCTGATAGTTATGGGTATCCTGAGCAAGGAGAAGCATTGATGTTAAGAAGAACAATCTTGAAGACATCCAAGGACATGTTTCAAAGGAGAGCACTTTTTAGGACCTGTTGCAAAAGCAAAGGGAAAGTATGCAAGGTAGTAATAGATTCTGGTTCAACAGACAATATGGTATCTCAAGAAATGGTGGATAAACTGAAATTGGAAAGGACTCCACATCAAAATCCTTACAAAGCATCTTGGGTAAGTGATAGTCAATCACTTTTGGTATATGAACAGGCATATGTTGATTTTCAGATTGGAGATTATCAGGATAGAGTTTTGTGTGACATATTGCCCATGGAATGTTGTCACCTACTGTTGGGTAGGCCATGGCAATTTGATAGGAGAGCATTGTATGATGGGTATGCTAATACCTACACCATCATGAAGGATGGGCGAACTTTTCTGTTGGCACCTATGTAGGAGGATGCTGAAGCAAAGACGACAGGCAAAATTATTTTGGTAGGTAAGAAGGAGTTTGTAAAGATGCCTACAGCAGAGTCAACAGCAGCTGAGGATATCTCCAGGAAAGGAGATCAGAGTTTGGAGAAGATTTCAGTTCTGATTGAGGTTCAGAAATAGGTTTGTACATAGCCACAGGCTGATTGGAATGACAAGGATGCAGTCATAGTAGAGACTATTGTTTGTCCCCTAAGAGTTGAAAGACAGACACATTCTGCCATAGCAGTTAATGAGGTTTCCCCTATCCATGTCCAGACAGAGATGATGGTCAGAAAGAATGACCAACAAGGTGTGAGACGAGCCTACAGTGCTAGGCATGAGTATTTGCCTCCATGGAAGCAGGTTGCAGCACAGAGATCATGGGGCAAATTTGAGACAGCAGTAGCTACAGGTGGTTTCAGTCAAAGACTTGACTCATGGGACATGAGTTCTTTTCAAATTGGGGAGTATGGTGCAGGTGCACCTAACCCACGGTGGCCTCCATGAGGCATTTAGTTGTTTTATGTTTATTTTTATGTTTCCAATAAGGTCTTATAAGACCAATGCATAGTAATAAGGTCTATTTGACCGATGCTTTCTATTTTTAGGTTGTTAGTTTAAGAGTTAGTTGGAGTCTATTGGACAGCTGTATCTCCCAGCCGCTTGGAAGTGATTCCCAGCCGCTGGGAATCCAAGTCAATACTACTCTTTGTGAGTAGATAAATACCCCCAGGGACAGATCGAAAGACACATAGTATGTGTTGTAATCAAGTTGTAGTTCAATTCAGTTGTGAAAGTGTAAACAGAGCATCTGTAATCACATTTCTGAAAAAGTATAATAAATAAGATTCCATTGCATTTGAATTCACTGTGTAATTGATTTTCTGTACTGAGGTCGGATGGATTCGTTTATCCATTCCACCGGTTGATTCTCTGAATCGGTGGAATGGCTGTATATATATTAGTTAGGGTTTTGTTTTCTGGTTTGTCTGTGTTAATGCTTGCAAGATCGGGCAAGGAATGCATTAGAGGGTTCTAGCGTGATTGCATGCTAGATTGGCGAAGTGCAGAGGGCTGCACGATTGAAGGAAAAGCAGATCGAATCAGTCGCTAGGTGAAAAATGGCTGAAAACAGTGAAAATCCACGGGGTTGCAGAAAGATACAATTTGTGTATATATCACTTTTGTATGAGAGATATACAATCCGTGTGTATATCGCATTCGCATGTTATGTGTATGTCGCATTTGTCCATCGCTGGTGTATCGGGTGAGAAAACAGGTCGAGAATGCATGTTATGAAGATGCAAAGTTAAAATCATATTGGATATACAATTCCTGTGTATATTGCTTTTGTATGTCGGGTTCAATTTGTGTGTATACCCCTGTTGCATGTGCAGACAGTTCCTGTGTATCCGTCAATTGTATCTGGCGGGTTGTATGTATTAAATGGACATCGGGTAGATCCAAAGGGTGACAGGTCGAGGTGGTAACCCAAATGTATGTTAGAAGGGTTTTGAATTACAGATACAAGAGGTGCCCTGCAATAGAAGGTAAGGACATCGAGACAGCAGGTAAAAGTTTGTATGTATCGATTGTATATGGAGAACATACAATGTGTAGATACAAATGTTATATGCAGGAGGTGACCGGCAGAAATGGTAAAGGAAACCGGTGATAGAAGGTCATGCATTGTATATGCAAAGGCGAAGGCATCGGTGTAACAAGGGTCGTCGGGTGAAGGAGTTTATGTTGGACTGATAGTATATTGTCTGGCCGATGGTCGCGAAGGGTTAAAGTCTTCATCGGGGTCAGAAAGACTATCGGAAGGCATGTTAAGTGTTATGCCGACGGAAGTGAGTCTTGGCGATAGAAGTGTGGGAGACACATCGATGTGAGATAGGACTTCGGTGTGAAAGGGATTTGGTTGGCCGATAGTGTATGGTCTTGCCGATTGGCAAATAAACATATAATGAAGGATGTATGCATATTAAAGAATGCATAGACATACATTTGTAAATGTATCTTAGGGTTTGAGTGGTGGATGCTCTGCATCACAATATGACTCTTCATTTGATCGTTGCCCATGCTTCTCTTCATAACACATAAAAATGAAATTACACCCTCCTATAAAGCGCACCTTTGATATTAATCATACATCTTACCTCAATTTAATCGCTCCAATAAGGTAATCGCGGGACCCATGTTCATGTTTGCTGTCTTAATATTAATATTTGCTGCCTATACGATTAGTATGAATGGCTTTATATATAGCCTCATTTATAAATATTGCCCCCTTTTTTAATATGGCTTGATCTTTATGATCATCGATGCCATAATAGTTAAAATAATAATATTTAATTTGATTTCATATTTATATTAATAATTATATAGGGATATAATAATATTTATATTTATATTAATAATTATATTTGTTATTTATATTTAATAATATTTATTTATATATGTCAACAATCATATTTATAATTGTAAATTCAAATCGAACTTATGATCTCTAACTTGGATAACTTCTGAATGTTGGATATTTGTATTGCAGATTTAATTTATTACTTTCTTTTATTTTGCAGATGCAATTTCCACTTCTCATACACTTCCGATTTCTGTGTCTTTTTTCATGGTATTGCAGAGCAAAGACATTGATATATATATGAGTGACGGTAGGAGTCACATCTGTGATAGACGTGACTCCTCAAGGAGTCACGCCTATCACAGGTGTGACTTCGTCACCTTTCCATTACTTTAGCAATTGCTAATCACCGTTTGAATTTTAGTCGGTGTTTATACTTTGGTAATATATCATTCGATCATGCTAAATTCATATTTATTTTAACATACCTTATATATTAAGTATGAATATATAAGTAATATTTAATATTACTTATATATTCATATTTATTATGATCATAATAAATACGTTATCTGATCGAAGCTACAAACAACTCAACACTCCCTCTTAGCTCGGGAAGATAACAATATCACAATAATCTCTGTGAATATCAATTATCTGATCTGTAATGAATTACTCAAAGTAATTTAATATCACATAACTCATGATATATAGTATCACCTATCTCGTGATATGTAGCATCACCTACCTCGTGATACTAAAGGATATACTATACTCGAGAACATTACATTCTCCTTATATATCCTAGTTATGGTATGTGCACTGACATTAAGTCACATAATGTCTACCATAACTTAATCATGATAACTCCATGATTCATACAAATATCAAGTCACATGATATTAGTCTAATGAACATTATAAGATCGTCACCTTATAATGTTAGGTACAAGTGTAGATTATCCAAAAATCGTCACCTTTTAGAAATAAACACAGAATGGGTAGGCCCATAATGTCATAGAGTCACACATATGACATATGACACAAGAAGTTTACACGTTAAACATCTTTAATATATTAGTACAAATCAATTAGAATCTTACATTTCAATCATACCAAGATTTTTCCTGAAGTATTCAACTTTCACCTTGAGTGGTTTGGTAAGAATATCTGCAGTTTGATCTCCTGTACTGATATACTCCAACTGAATCACTTTCCTTTCCACCATATCACACACATAGTGATGAGGAATCTCAATATGTTTAGATCTATCATGGAATACTGGATTCACTGATAGCTTAATACAGCTTTGATTGTCACAGTGGATGATAGTTGGATTCAGAGGTTTACCAAATAATCCCACAAGCAGTTTTCTAAGCCATACTGCCTCTCTAGTAGCCATAGAAGCTGCAATATATTCGGCTTCTGTAGAACTCTGAGCAACTGAAGACTGTTTTCTGCTGATCCACGATATCATTGCTGACCCTAAACTGAAACAACATCTGGAGGTGCTCTTCCGGTCAGTTACACTTCCAGCCCAATCTGAATCTGTGAATCCATGTAGATCTAAGTCAACCTTTTCATATTTTAAGCCATAATTTAGAGTACCTTGAAGGTATCTCATTATATGCTTCACAGCCACAAGATGTATCTCCTTGGGCTCACATATAAACTGACTTAAGGCATTTACAACATAGCAGATATCGGGTCTGGTATTAACCAAATACATCAAGGATCCAATTATCTGTCTGTAAAGAGTGGGATCTGCCAACGGAGAATCTACTGCTGCTTCCTTCAATTTATGAAGATTTGTTTCCATGGGGGAAGACATAGGTCTACATTCCATCATACCAAACCTTTTTAATATATCAATTGTGTACTTCCCTTGGTTTAGAATAATACAGTCTGATTTCTGCCATACTTCCAGTCCAAGGAAGTAGTGTAATAGACCTAAGTCCTTCATGTCAAATTCTGAAGCTAGATCTTTCTTACAATGATCAATAAGGTGATCTTCTCCTGTAATCAATTGATCATCAACATATAATATCAATATTAACATATCACCTTTGCTTTGTTTGAAGTAGAGATTTGGATCTGCATCATTCTTTGAGAAGCCTAATCTCAAGAGGTAACTGTCAATTCTTTCATACCAGGCTCTGGGGGCCTGTTTAAGTCCATATAGAGCTTTCTTTAATTTACATACATGGGATCCTGCATTGTAAATCTCAAATCCTTCGGGTTGCTCTAAGTAAACCTCATCTTCAATGGTTCCATTTAAGAAAGCAGTTTTTACGTCCATTTGATGGACTTTCCACCCTTTGGCTGTTGCAATAGCTAGAACTGCCCTGACTGATGTATATCGAGCAACTGGAGCGAAGGTTTCGTCGTAATCAATTCCTTCCTTTTGTGAAAATCCTCTGGCTACAAATCTTGCTTTGTATTCCCCTATACTGCCATCTGCAGCATGTTTGATTTTAAATAGCCATTTTGAAGAAACAACAGATTTCCCTTTTGGTCTAGGTACTATATCCCACACATCATTCTTCAGGATGGATTGATACTCCTCTGTCATGGCATCCTTCCATATTTGGTGCTTAAGAGCTTCTATAGCACTAGAAGGTTCTGATTTAATGAATTCACTCATTAAAGCTACATAACTAGAGAATCTCTTAGGTCTTGTGCTTTCCCTAAAAGTTCCTGATGGAGCGGCATAATTTTTAGCTTCTTCCATTGTTTTGGTGGCCCAGAGTGGTCTTTTCTTGGGATTTTCTAGTGATGTGATTTGTTTATGGTTTACATTTTCCTCAGGATACTCCCTCTGAAACTCAGGTGCAGGATCCTCTTCTATGCCTGAGTTCGAAGTTTGAATTTCTGACTCAATATAATTTCTGGCTCTTTTGAAAGCTATGTCTTCCTCAAAAATCACATCTCTGCTTAGTTCAATCTGTCTTTGACCAGGTATATATATTCTATAAGCTTTTGATGTTTCACTATAGCCTACAAAGATGCCTTTTCTCCCAGAAGGTTCTAGCTTAGTTCTTTTCTCTTTGGGCACATGAACGTAAACAGGACAACCAAATATCCTTAAATGACTAATGTCTGGTTTTGTGCCAGTGAAGGCTTCTTCAGGAGTTTTGTCATCAATATGAGAGTGAGGACATTTGTTCTATATATAGACAACAGTACTAGATGCTTCTGCCCAAAGTGAAGTGTCTATATTCTGATCAAGTAACATAGCCCTAGCAGCGTCTACAATGGTTCTATTTTTTCTTTCTGCAACTCCATTTTGTTGAGGATTATAAGGTACAGTGAACTCCCTCTTAATCCCAGTGTTTTTACAAAAGTCTTTAAAAATGTCTGAAGTGTATTCACTCCCATTATCTATTCTTAAGGTTTTGATTTTTCTCCCGGAAGAGTTTTCAGTAATGGATTTGAATTCCTTAAATCTTTTAAGGATTTCCTATGATTCTTTACATTTAAGAAAATAGATCCATGTCTTTCTGGAGAAGTCATCAACGAAGATTACATAGTATAGAAACCCACCTAAGGAGGGTACAGACATGGGTCCACATAAATCTGAGTGGACTAGTTCTAATACATTATTTGTTTTGCTAGAACTATTTTGAAAGGACCCCTTTGTATTTTTCCCTAAGGCACACCCCTTGCATACCCCTGAATTACATTGTTTGAGTTTGGGTAACCCTGTAACTAGTCTTTCCATGGAAGATAGGGCACGGAAATTTAGGTGTCCTAGTCTTCTATGCCATATTTCATTAGAGTCTGCAATTTCATGAATTAGGGCTAGATTTGGTTCCGTACATAACTCGTACAAGTACCCTTGTCTATGACCTATGGTTTTGGCTTTCTTAATAGTAGAATTCTTTGGCCATGCCAATACTTTGCTATCCATAGAGGTCACCCTATATCCATTATCTTCAAATGCAGATATGGAGACTAGATTTCTTTTGATGCCTGGGACAAACAATACTCCAGTAAGTTGGATGGAGATGCCAGTCTTTAATTTGAGGGTGCATGTGCCAACACCCTTGACTGTATGTATAGAGTTATCTCCAATTGTTACTTCTTCGTCAGTCTCTTCTACCATGGTGTCTAGTAGTTCCCTGAACCCTATGATGTGTCTTGATGAACCACTATCTATAACCCAGGTGTTGGATTTATTTGTTACTTGGTTTGAAAGTGCAGAGTAGAATACATATTTCTTGGATTCATGCTCCTTTATTTTGGCCTAAGATGCTTGTTGCTTGGTTCTGTCAGGACATCTAACTGCATAGTGTCCATATTGGTCGCATCTGAAACATTGGATGCGAGCAATGTGTTTCTTGAATGAACCTTTCCGGTGAAGATTTTTCCTCTTCTTGAAGTGTTTCTTCTTCTCTTTCTTGTGAGAGTTTGTATTTAGAACATGAAGATCTTCATCCATATTTTTCTGTTTTGACCCTTTCTTTGTCTGTCTAGATTCTTCTTGAAGACAGTCTGATCTTAGGCGGTCAAATTTTGGAAATTTAGACCTTGCACTAATGCCTTGAACAAATGTCTCCCAGGAATTTGGGAGACCATCTAGGGCAATAAATGTTAGTTCCTTGTTTTCAATTTGGTACCCAAGTGTTGATAGTTGATCCCTTAGTGCAGATATTCTCATAAAGTATGCATTGATAGATTCTCCTTTGTTCATACTTATATGATTTATTTCTCTCTTTAGGGCTAAGGTTCTGCTGGAGTTATTAATTTCATAAGTGCTTTCAAGTGACTTAAACATATGATATGCAGTCTCATGTTTTGTCAGAATCGGCACGATATGATCTCTAACTCCATCAACTATGATTTTCATGGCTTTGTCATTTCCTTCAATCCATGTCGTTTTATCAGGATCATTCGCTGGTTCCGTTTTGTTTTCTCTCACAAATGAATCAACTTTATTTTCTTTTAGTATCATCATAATTCTGAATTTCCATGATGAGAAGTTATTTCCTCCTTCCAATCTGTCTTCGAATCGGATTGTTGCTGCCATTTGAGAAATGAGATGTATTAAATCTGAATTTCTCAAGTTCGATTTTCTGCCCGGATTCTGCTTAACCTGGCTCTGATACCATGTAAATTCAAATCAAACTTATGATCTCTAACTTGGATAACTTCTGAATGTTGGATATTTGTATTGCAGACTTTATTTTGCAAATGCAATTTCCACTTCTCATACACTTTCGATTTATGTGTCTTTTTTCATGGTATTGCAGGGCAAAGACGTTGATATATATATGAGTGACGGTAGGAGTCACATTTGTGATAGATGTGACTCCTCAAGGAGTCAGGCCTATCACAGGTGTGACTTCGTCACCTTTCCATTGCTTTAGCAATTGCTAATCACCGTTTGAATTTTAGTCGGTGTTTAAACTTTGGTAATATATCATTCGATCATGCTAAATTCATATTTATTTTAACATACCTTATATATTAAGTATGAATATATAAGTAATATTTAATATTACTTATATATTCATATTTATTATGATCATAATAAATACGTTATCTGATTGAAGCTACAAACAACTCAACAATAATAACATTAATATTATATTATATAATTACATTAATAATATAACATTACTATTATATTATATTATATATATTATAATATATGATAATAATATATATTTATATTATCATTACTGATATTTGTTATAAATAATATAATATTAAGAAATAAATATTATATATATATTTAATTATATTAGAATATATATAGGCATATATATAATAATATTATTTAATATTGTCTATTATATTTTAATAATATTATTTATATGTATTAATATTAATACATACAAAATTATCCATATTTTCGAAAGTGACTTCCGTCCTTTTATCATGATGTTTAAATCTTTAATTTAAATAATGTCTTAATATCGGGACATGACAATTGCTCCCCAAGAGATGACTCCACTTAAACATTGCATACACATGGGTAAGAGGAAAAACACACCAACATGATTCTCTAATGATATTCCAGTTTAGAACTACACAAGATATGACGATTTACAATATTAAATCATGTAAGTATGGTGGAACCTAATCTACTCCTGCAGCTATCAAGAGAGATGAAAAAAAATGAAATGTGTTTAGCCCCTCACCAATCAGACCGGTGTCTACTCCATTGAACAACAGAGTCAGTTGAAAAAGAGGATAGAGAATACGTCTATAAATCAGCAATGGAACCAAGCTTGCATATGCATACAAACTCATGAGATAAGGAAAACTGCAAATGGGCATTCTTAATTATCTATTACAAACCACCAACATACCACATGCAACAAAAGAAGACCATTCCAAAAGAGTTTGCAATGCTTTAGAATGAATGTCAACATTAATCAAATTCGGTTACAATCATGCCAACAAATGTGGCAAGTGAGAGATAGCAACTAGGTTTGAAGCCCCTCCTGAGATATTTCAGCCTGTTGTTGGAGACATACCATTTACAAGCAAAACCTTATTAAACTACCCCTTCCCCTGATTTACAAACATGCTTCATCATTCACAAAGCTAGACATTCATCGTTTGATACCCTAGAACCTACCTAAGACACTTACAGTCAAAAATTGGCTCAATGACCAACCCCTATTACATCTTTTCAACATGTATATATAGCATTACATTCAGTCATTGCTTGGACAAGAATCCTAGAGTAATCAACATGATTTTCGGTCACCCATGCCCGTTGCAATAATTTGACCTAGGACTGGACATAGGAATGAAGGTTACCAAGTGAAGTTGGCAACCTTACAAAGAAACTCTGCAAAACTGGAAATAGGAACTGGACATTTGGAAGCAATGGAAATCTATGAAGGAAATCTGGAAGTCCATTGGATTTCCACAAAGGAAGAAAATGAGTGATTTGATGACACGGGGAAATGCGGGGTTTGGTTGCGAAACTCGACAACAGAACGGGATATGGGGTGAAAGGAAGATATCCTGAAGCCTTGGGAAGTTCCACAAACAGAAGGGAGTGAGTGAGTAGAGGATGTGAGAAAAGCATACGGAAATAGATATGTGAAGTGAGCAAGTCGAATGGAATAAGTCCAGAAGAATTCCACTAACAAAGGAAATGGAAGCACAAAGATGTGGTAACTCCATGCAAGACCAAAGGTTAGGATAGGATATGATCATATTCCGAAGCCCATGGAAAGTTTGCACAAACGAGGTAGGTGATAGGTTATGCCAAGGGAACTTTGTGCAAAAATGGCATGGAATAAGAGGTGGGAAGTGGAAGTGCCAAATGGATGAGATATGGAAGCAAGGCAATGTCCCACAAAAGGGGTCGGGAAGAATGCAGGAAAGAAAGGAGGAACCAGATGTTGGAACGGCGGGAAGAAATCCTGCAACCTTGGGAAGTTCCACAAATGGAATGAAGTATACGTGGGAAAAGGAGATAGGACCGGATGTTGGAACATATAGAAATCGAGGAGAATTCCACATGTCAGAAGGAAACAAGAGATTAGGCCAAGGGAAAGTTGCGGGAATTTCATGCGGAACCAAATGTGGGAAGTGGAAGGACCAAGTGGAGGAAGTCCAAAAGTGAGGTGATGTTTCGCAATGGGGTCAGGAAGAATGCGAAAAAAATGATGGGGGACCGGAGGCGAACATGTCTAGTTTACAAGGGAATTCTTTAAAATGGGATAGGAGGAAGGATGGTGAAATGTGGAAAGAGGCCATAGGAAACCGCGGCAATGCGGAAGGGAATAGGATGACCGAATGTGGGAACTCAAAAATGGAAGTCTAGCAGTCCATCAAATTTCCACAAACTAGAAGATATGAGTGGAAAGAAAAAGACTAAGGACTCGATAGAGTCTTGTGGAATTTTTATGTAGAAAAGGAGGTGGATATAGGATTTGAACGAGCAAACTACATCCGGTAGTATGTCAGGATTCCGCAGAATGGGAAAAACGAAGGAAACAAAACAAGTGAAGGGCCTGATGGAAACTGCGAGGATTTCATGCAGGACAAGAGGTGGATACTGGATGGAAGGTGAAAAGGAAATGTCCGTGTAATGTCCCCATTTTGGAATGGTCGCCATGGGAGAACAGAGGAGTTAGTTTCACTCTCCAGAATGTCTGGTTGATACACTTGGTGTGGATATGTTCGAGGTCTTATTGTACACATCATCTTATGGAGAGTCATTCGAGAATTGGGCACCTAATAAAGGAAACCTTTTGCAATATTCTATTCATCCTAGGCGGCGCTTGAAGGAGGAATAAAATATAATAAAATCATATCTTTAATTTGATTTGTTTGGGTGCCAAGGCTTCCTTGTGCTGGGTCGGCCCTCTAGGAAGGAATGATGAATTTAAAAATAAATAAAATACCTTTCTAGGTCGGCCAGGAGAGAGAAGACATGTTATGTATTTATAGGAGGTCAATTGTGGCATTTCAAGGCATCAATCACTCATTCATTCAATCAGCTTTGGGAGTTTATCTCATAAGAAGGTTTGAGGCGAAAATCTTAGGCCTTAGGAGGAGTTGGACAAAACCCTAACTTCTTCTCTTGGAGGATTCCTTAAGGGGAGTTCACTTGCACTTCATTATTTGGAGCAGAATTATATATCTGATTTGAAGATCACATCTAGGCACTTCTTTGGTGCGGATTGTCCATCATTTGAGGAGAAGATTGCCCTATCATTGGAGCGCCACCTCTTGGAAGGAGATATCTTGCATATTTGAAGTTTATTTGCAGATTTAGGGTTTCAGCAGAGCAGAGTTTATGACAGCAGCAGAGCAGACCTGAGTGCAATCATTTGAGAAGGTATTCTTAAGTGCTTTGAGTCTAGAAGACCTAGGGTTTATGCCCTAATTTGGAACAGCAGCATGAGAACCTTTCTCCTATCATTTTGTAAGGTCTAATTGCTTTGTAATTGACATTATATATTCAGACTTATAGCAGCAGACTTCTGATGTGCTTTCAGTCCATTATAGTTGCAAATTGAAATGGTTTTCCTTGCATAATTCATTGTGGATTACAAGTATATTATTGGGAAGTGTATTGGTGATGCTTTTTGCAATGTATTGAACATGTTTTTGAGCTAAGATAAGTGTATGTTTAGGTCTGATATAAAAATCAGAACTTCATAAAATTAGGGTTTAAGCAGAAAAGTCAGAATTATAGCCAAATATCCCATTTAGGATATTACAGTCTGATAGTCGACTAAAATTCTGCAACTTTGCAGAAAACACCAAAAATGACTTAGCACTCCCCACACTTAAATTTTTTTTAATTTTTTGAACATCTCAACATATGATAGGAACATGGTGAAGGCAATGCACCACTCCAAGACAAAATATGACCAAGGTACAACCCATTGAAGGAAATCTGAGACTGGTTATCAATGATAGGTAAAACACTTCCAAGACAACAAAGGGGCACTAGACTTAGGATTTTTGCAAAGTTTGAGACCATTTGAACTGGGCTCCAACAAGTGGGGAGGTGCGATCCGTAAATCAGATTGAGATACTTGTTTAGGACAAAATATGTTGTCACTCTCAGTCAAGAAGATGTTGAAGACTTAATATCCCTAGCATATGATGACTTCGTAGCCAACCGAGTATTCCTCAGAGAAGAAAACAGCCTTGGGGTAATCTGGGGCATCTTAGGGAAGTCAGAGAACAAAGGAAATTTGGAGAAAACACAGTATCTTTCAGTTGGTAACAGAACCATCAATTGATGCAAGGGGTGGTTTTGTGATTGCCCTGGCAGTTTCATAACTGCCAGTTTGCACGTGTCAATTATGTAAAGCCAGTCTACCTAAAGCAGCAGTTTCATCCAGTTTGGCCATACAAGAAGTTCAATAGTTGCAAACGATGTCCCTTCCCATTCCAGCCATTTTGGATAAAGATTACAGCACATTGAAGCATTGTGGATGTTATAAAAACAAATTTATGGCCTTGTGCAAAGGCTAGCTCAGGTGCAGACCTTCATATATGTCCATTTTTTACTGTTGCAAGCAGAAATCTACAGAAGACGTGGAGTTGCAGAAATTTACAGGTGTTGGAGCTCAGATATTTGTTGCCATGGGGTGCAATCAGTCCGTGGGACATTAAAACACTTGTAATAGACTGAGAATATAGTGGCATGAAGAGTTTTGACTCACTATTATGGAGTTCTTTTTTCCCATTTATGGATTTCTCCGCGTCTACTTGCTGAGTTTCAATCACTGCCAATGTCTGGTTGTGCTGTGTTTAATCTCTTCTTCATAGTTGGTACATTTGCCTGTATTGTTCATTGGATAGACTGGTTTTTGAGCAATTTTGAGCTTGTTAATCAGTATTTTGGAGGATTGCTTGAGCTGTTTATTAGATATCTGTAGTGGAGGAGCTGATTGAGGAATATCCCCATCAGTTTATGGATCAGTCAAAATGGTTTGTTGTGTGACAATAACAATTGCATATGTGTCATGGAAGTTGTTTGTGACATGGCATTTCACCCATTTGGAACAAAGAACACAGAATAATGTCAGAGAAAATAGATTTTTATGTTCCTTAATGCTCAGAAGTTCTTCAATGTACGAAAGGGCACTTCTAATATATTCTATGACTATTTATAAAAAGCTATGTTCCACGGCGTTTCGGGAACGGCAGGGGACGCACTTCGGGGACGGCAGTGTATATATATATATATATATATGAATTTTTACGGGGATGGGGGGACGGCAGGGGATGCATTTCGGGGATGGCAGTATATATATATATATAGGGGGACGGCAGGGGATGCATTTCGGGGATGGCAGTATATATATATATATATATAGAGAGAGAGAGAGAGAGAGAGAGATTTCTACAAATTTAACTAATATTGAGTAACATGACATCAAAATTAAGACAGTGACATCAGTATAGCAGCAATAAGTATATCATGACAGCAGTATAACAGCAATAAAATTAATCATGACAGCAGCGACAGTAGTATAACAATAATAAATATATCATGATTCAGATTAATAGCTAATGATATAAGTTATATAACAGCTAACACTATTTTTTTAATGTCATTAAGGAATCCTTGAATTTAGATTCATGAAGGAATTTTAAAACAGCTATATAACAGTTAGCAGTTATATAAGTTCTTCAGACTCATTAAGGAATTTTAAAACAGTATTTTTTAATGTCATGAAGGAATTTCTTTTTTAAACATTACAAAAAGTTACCTTGCCATTGGGGACATCTGGCCATCCGCAGGACAGTCGAGGATCGTCTCAGACATCCCTGGCCACCTCGGGGACGGCCAAACATCCCTGCTGCATTTCCTGTTCCTGTAACGCACTTCTTATATGTTTCAGAATTTTGAAGATTGTTGGGGACGGCCAGGGGATGTCCCCTGCCATCTGCCATACCCAAAACGCCATTGGGGATGGGGACGGGGGTTTAGGGCCAGGGATGCATCCCAATGGAACACAGATAAAAAGTCATAAGCCCATGAAGGAAAAAGAGTGAGAGGGTGAGAATTGGATACTTCAGTTGGTTGTAGGAGTAGGATTTGTAAGTGTAGAAAGTAGTTGAGTGATTATAGCAGTACGCTAATTGTTGTATATGCTCTATTTGAGCTCTTTGTAAAATACTTTCGGCCAAAGGAAGGAGAGCAAACTCAGCATTTTCCTCTTCCAAATGGCTCTATCTGAGCTCTTTGTAAATACTTTTGATTAAAGAAAGGAGAAAAAAATGAACATTTGCCACTTCCAAACGGTTTTCCTCACACTGGGATTTCCAAATTAAAAGTTTTTGTGTCAATTACCATATAGTTATTATTCTTTGATTGTTTCATCTTTGTTTTATAAACTAAATTACTATTTCATTTCCAAAAATTTAAAGAATACTAATTACAATCCTAATATCATTCTAATGTTTGTCAATTTGAAGCATACTTCAATTAGGATGATATATAAATCTGTATTTTTGCAACAAGTATTGAATCTTGAAAGATTCCAGATCAGCTGGGAGTACAGCCACCCCTTACTAAAATTCCCTATTTGTGATCATGCTAATGATTCCGAGGTTTTCACCATGAACGCAGCTTGTCTGCCAAGCGAACATCATTTTATTATTTAGTTTGGAAATTGTGTCAACTTTTTTCAAATGGCTTCCGTGTCTATATCAGCATATGTTAGGAGTCAATTTTTTTATTGTCGAAGATCCTTTTTACAACTGGTTCAGAAAATTGACTGTACCATTTTGTTCTTGTTTATTGTGAGTAATTGCTTCACCTCAGAAAAGCAACATTTTATAAAAGCAATGTTTTCTGATAATTTATCAGAATTTGATTGTGTAATTTTGAGTCAATATTCATCCAGCCATATTTCATGAGTAAAGTTCACAAGTCTCATATCCATAATAATTTTGATCAAAGTTTATGATATTATTAATCTCAAACTTCGAGATTCTCGGCATCTAACAAAATTCCCAATAATGCCAAGGATTTACAAAAAGGAAAAACATTATCAACCTAAGTGTAAAAAAAAATTGCCCCCAAAAGGTTGTTATTACTTAGGATTTCTATGGCTGCAGTAAGCTCGTATGAAGAGAAAAGTTAAAAACGAGAGCAAAGCTCTCTGAAGTTTGAGATGAAATGAAATGAGTTGAAATTTTAGTACCCGGCCTTGGTTGAAAAGGGAAAGCCCCAAATTGACAGCATCCTTAGCACTCGTGGAGTCAATGGGTGTAGTTTCTGTGGCGGAGGCACAGACAACCGCAGCTCCTCTGCATTTTTTACCTTTGCCACAACCAATTTTGTTTAGAAGTATAAGATGTTTTAATCTGAATGTGGGTATTCTTCTTTCTACCAATTCCGAAGTGGGTGTTGAACACTGGACGACTATATTACTAGAAATTACGACGTTTGCAATGGCCATGACCCTGCCTAGCTGCACGCACGCACTTGTCTCCAATGTTCACTGTCTTAGCCTCGCTCTTTTATCGACACCCAATTGTTTTTATAATACTTGTAAAGGAAAATAAACATTCCTTCAGAGTTAGTTTAGGTTAATTAAGTAAAGGCAATCAATTAAGCAACAATCAGCACAGCACATTCTGACTTCTAACTAAGATGTTAAATTGAGACTTGGTAAATTGGCAACTTCTTATGTTTTTTAGGAAATGCGATGGAGGGATATATTTAGTTTGATGACTAAAGAGTGAGTAAAGAAGATTAGGTGATATGTATAATGTTTGATCTAGAAACAATGCCTTGAAGTTTGCATTAGACCTCTACTTTATCAAAGGACAAGTTCGCATATTTGGGATGAAGTCATGGCTATGGATCTATACTCTGAGTTCAAACTTGTCTTGGCAATCATGTTGTAAGTATATGCCTAATCGGTGTTGTCATTGATGTCAACATATCTATGTTGTCGTTGGTGTCAACTGTGCTCTTATTATGTTGCGTGTTTGTAATAAGTGAGATGCTTTGTATTTACTTATGTAAGTGATCTTGATGTTGAGGATATTGAGAAAATTAGCTCCTCCGGTAGAAATAGTGAGTTGCAGTGGAAACAGTGTATTGCATATTGAATAACAGTCTAGAAGATTGCTCCGCATTTCATGTAGGATGAATATCTTTGTTTGCGGATTGGAAGTTATTTAGAAGTCTATCTGAAGATGTTATATTCCAAGTTTGAGCCTCCGGTATGAAGATTTGAGTGAGTTATGTTCACCAGAGTGAAAATTATTTTTCCTGTATGTTTGGTGGTAATAGGGAGAAAGTGTTATGCTCCGCATTGAAGTATTTTGGTCTGCGGTTCTAAAGTTAAGTTTGGAATGATGATAAGTGCTTTCAACTACAATGGTTCGTGATTTGGCGGTCCCCAAGCTATCCTTTCCTTATGACAGTGGCTAACAGTGTTGTTCTTGTGTTCTGGTTTGTAGAATCTTCTTGACAGAGTGGTTAGAGATCGTGTGGTTGTTCTTGGTGATTACAATGTGCTTCTGGATGTCTCATGATCATGTTCCTACCTTTGGATTGGTCCGCAAAGAGAAAATTGGATCATGGATGAAGAATGTTCTTAGCAGACCTAGTGTTCTCACCAGTCTTGGCTGACTTGGTTGATTTCACTAATTGCGGAGATGCCTTGAAGTTTGTGGAAGCATTTCATGGCGTAAAGAATTGTGTTTGAGTCCCAGCTAAGGCGCGGTGTGATCAACATACATCTTTACATCTTTCCCTTAGCTCATTTATGTATTAGGTCCAGACCTATTTCTATGTATGTTTTTGTAATGCCGACCTTAGAGATTGTTTCAACAATTGATGAATGTATTGCCGACCTTGATGTACATTCCAAGGTTGATGACTCGTATAAAGACTTGTAATGTGATTGCAAAAAAGGGTATGAGTGTGCGAAAATGAAGAGGTAAGTGTGAAGGCATGAAAGAGCAAAGCAAAGAAATTATATTGTGCTTCAATGGAACTGAACCTAGGCATAGAGTAGATGCTACTTAATCAATTCACCATTTTGGCAGTGAGTCACCCCTTGGCAGTGAGCCACCCTTTGGCAGTGAGTCATTCTTTGCAGTGAGCAATTTGAGCAGTGAGCCCTATAGGCAGTGATCCTCTATTTTTCGGTATTGTTATAACTCATATATTTTATGTGAGCTAACACCCACCGTGGTTTTTTCCTTTTAGGGTTTTCCACGTAAAAATCTGGTGTCTATTGTGTTGAATGTGCGATTGTGATTAAGTCTATGGTTTCATGCTTTCATAGTTAAATCTAATTATCAGTAATTAAGTAGTTGATGGTTTATAAAGTTAAGTTTTTGTGACAACTGATTCACTCGCCCTTTCAGTTGTCCTATGTATTTCAACAATTGGTATCAGAGCAGGTTCCTTGGAAGAAAGCCTAACAGCTTGAGGAAGATCCAGGATGTCTTTTAAAAAGGAAGCACCACAGTTTGATGGGACAAATTATGCTCTATGGAAGGTACGAATGAAAAGCCATCTCCTTTGTCTTGGTTATAAAGTGTGGGAAGCTGCAGAAATAGAATACACCATACCTAAAAATGGTTTGACAACTGAAGATGAGATCAAAGAATATGAGTTGAATAAAAAAACTAGAGATGCCTTGTTATGTGCTTTGTCTGACACTGAGTTGATAAAAGTCATGGATCTAGAATCTGCAAATGGGGTTTGGGAAAAGTTGAAGAAACTGTATGAAGGAGATGACTTTGTAAAAGAAGCCAAGCTACAGGGCCTGAAAGCAAAATATGAGATCTTAAAGATGAATGAAGATGAAAACATTACAACCTTCATGCAAAGGATTGATGAACTTGTCAATGGAATAAAAGGCATGGGAGGAACTATTAGTGATAAGGAAGTTGTGATGAAAATTCTTAGATCACTACCAAAGTCCTACAGTCACAAAGTAGCTGCCATTGAAGAAGTAATGACTGTGAAAACTATCAACAGAGATCAATTACTTGGAAAGCCTACAGCCTTTGAGATGAGAGAGTTTGGTGATGCTCTGCCAAAAGTTGAAGCTACTTTCAAAGCCAGTGCTTCAGAAAAGATCTCTAGAGCTAAAAAATATAAGGTGGAACCTGATGATGACTTTGATGAAATTGAAGCTAACATTGTTGACAGATTACAAAGAGGTTCTGGTAAGTTCAAAGGCAAACTACCTTTCAAATGTTTTTCATGCAGTAAAGTAGGTCATTATGCTTCCAGATGTCCTGAAAGAATTGAAAGGAATAGAAAAAGTTTTGAGAACAGGCCTAGAGCTCCAAAGAAATGCCACTATGTTAGAGATTTTGATGATGAAGGTGTGACTGATGATGAATCTGATGATGCTAGTACTAGTGCAAATGAATGCTTGTTTATTGCTATTAAAGAAGAACCTATGTCTACTAATCATGTTAGCTATGTGAAGGAAGAAAAACCAGTGGAAGAAAGTGATTTGGCTATTCAGGTTGAGAAAGACAAGGATGAATGGATTATTGATAGTGGATGTTCACATCACATGACCGGTGACAAAAGTAAGTTTGTAAGTTTGGAAAAATATGATAGAGGACTGGTTAGGTTTGGAGACAATGCAGCTGGTAAGATTTGTGGAAAATGATCTATTTCATTTATGGAAAGCATAATACTAACAATGTCCTATATATCAAAGGCTTGAAGCTCAATCTTTTGAGTGTTGGTCAAATGTGTGACAAAGGTTATGATCTGAGATTCAAAGACAATGGATGCAAGATCATGGAAAGCTCTAGAACTATGATTGTTACCGGTAAGAAGACCAGAGGTAACATCTATCAATTGAGAGGAACTAATGATTACTATTTATTAGCCTAAGCAGATGAGAGTTGGTTGTGGCATAGAAGGTTGTGTCATATAAATTTTGATAATCTAGTAAAGATAAGTTCAGGTCAGACTGTAAGAGACTTACCAAAACTTGTGAAATCTACCAATACTATTTGCAAAGAAAGTCAGTTGGGGAAGCAGACAAGAACAAGTTTCAAGAGTAAAGAGCATTTTTTTGTCAGTTTGTTGGATCTAGTTCATACAGATCTATGTCGTCCTACAAGGATAAGAAGTCTACAAGGTGACAGGTACTTCATGTTGCTTATTGATGATTATTCTAGAATGACTTGGGTTACTTTTCTAAGAGACAAATCTAAAGCCCTAAAGAAGTTCAAATCCTTCAAGGCAATGGTTGAAAATGAAATAGAACTGAAAATCAAATGCTTGAGGTCTGATAGGGGAGGTGAGTTCACATCAAATGAATTCAACAATTTCTGTGAAGAGCAAGGAATAAAGAGGCAGTTGTCTGCACCTAGGACTCCTTAGCAAAATGGAGTTGTGGAAAGGAAGAACAGGACAGTTCAAGAAGCTGCCAGAACAATGATGAAGGAAGGAGGCTTGCCAAAAATTTTCTGGAAAGAAGCTATACATACTTCTGTCTACATTCAAAATAGAGTTCAAGTGAAAGGTAATGGTACTAAAACCCCCTATGAATTGTGGTATGGAAGAATTCCAACAGTAAGATACTTCAAAGTCTTTGGAAGCAAATGCTATATCAGAAGAGATGAAGATCTAGGGAAATTTGATGCAAGATGTGATGAAGGAATCTTCATTGGATACTCTACCAAGAGTAAGGCCTATCGGTGCTACAACAAAAGGTTGAAAAAGATTGTGGAGAGTGCAAATGTGAAGGTGGATGAAGGCAAAGGAAAAACATCAGATCAGAGTGGCTATGAGTCAAATGAACCTGCTACTATAACTTATGAAGAAAAAGTTGAACAAGAAGACAATCAAGGTGAAGAAGAAAAGGCTCCAAAAATTGCTAAGACCCCCAGGTATGTAAGAATCAATCACTCTGAAGATCAAATTATTGGAGACAAAGAGAAAGGAGTACTGACAAGGAAAAGAGCTACAAAAGAACAAGTGAATTACTGTTTGCTCTCTACAGTTGAACCAAAAACTGTGAATGAAGCATGTAATGGTGAAAATTGGGTTAAGGCATTGGAAGAAGAACTAATGCAGATAGAGAAGAATGAAACTTGGGAATTAGTTCCTAGACCTGCTGACAAAAATATTATTGGAACCAAATGGGTCTTCAAGAATAAGCTAAATGAAAATGGAGAAGTTGTAAGGAATAAAGCAAGACTTGTGTGCAAAGGATATTCTCAAATTGAAGGAATAGATTTTGAAGAGACTTTTGCTCCAGTAGCTCGGATTGAAGCAATCAGAATGTTTCTGGTATTTGCAACTCACAAAGATTTCAAAGTATATCAGATGGATGTGAAGTCTGCATTCCTGAATGGTGAGTTAGAAGAGGAAGTCTATATTGAGCAACCGGAAGGATTCCAACTATCAAATCAAGGTGATATAGTATGCAGGTTGAAGATAGCATTATATGGACTCAAGCAAGCTCCTAGGGCCTGGTATGCAAGGTTGGATAAGTACTTATTGCAGTTAGGATTCAGTAAAGGCACTGCTGACAGCAATCTTTATTTCAAGATTAATGGTGGTCAAATTTTGATTGTTGAAGTCTTTATTAATGATATCATATTTTGAGGAAATGAAGGTATGTGTATGAAATTTGCTGGTGAAATGTAGAAAGAGTTTGAGATGTCTATGTTTGGTGAGATGAATTTCTTTCTGGGTCTACAAATCAATCAATCAGATAAAGGAATCTTCATATCTTAGTCTAAATATGTGAAAGAGTTGTTAAAGAAGTTTGGGATGGAAGACTCTAATCTGGTATGTACTCCCATGGTGACTAGCTGCAAATTGAGCAAAACTGATGAATCACCAAAGATTGATCAGAAAAAGTATAGATCCATGATTGGAGGATTACTTTATCTAACTCAAACTAAACTTGATATTATGCATGCAGTTTGTCTTGTTGCAAGATTTCAAGATGATCCAAGAGAATCACATGTGATTGCAGTAAAGAGAATCCTAGGGTATTTAAAAGGCACTCCAAATCATGGCTTATGGTATCCAAAATATAATGATTTTACTCTTAGTGCTTATACAGATGCTGATTGGGCCGGAGATGTTGATGACAAGAAAAGTACAAGTGGAGGTGCCTTCTTCTTGGGAAATAGATTGGTTTCATGGTTGAGCAAGAAACAAGATTCAATCTCTTTGTCAACTGCAAAAGCAAAGTATATTGCAACAACATGTTGTACTCAAGTGTTATGTGATGAGCCATATAATTGACTCATCTATTTCATGTTATTTCTACTCTTAAGAACTTTCACAGACACTTTGGCATATATAAATACATATTATTATAATTATATTTGTCTTTTGGTTAGATTATGCACATGATTAGTTTTCATTTCCTTTGATGAAATCTGTTGCTTTATTTTACTGGATTACATTTCAAATGTGCATATGTTATGAATTATAGTACGAAATTGTGAATGTTTTTATAAGGCTTGTAGCAGTATGAACAACCAATGGTCTCCGGATCCCTCCAGAGCCCTCTGTCCTGAGAATAACCTAGACTCCGCAGAGCTCCATATGCTGAAAACCTCCCTCAGATCATCCACCCCTTGAGTCGATGATCGCCACAAGTCCATCCTTGAGTGCACACATAACTTGTGTTTCAATCACGTAGCTAAGAAGGGTAACATTGCCACGATGCCACAATCTTGGTGACTAACTGAAAAATCGGTTAACCAACCTCAGTCTCAACTGAAGTGACTCCCATCTTGCATCGCACCATTTCTGGAGAATCATCTAGTTCGCCATGCAATTAGAATTAACGTAAATCTCTAATTTGCAGTTTTGTTTAGGAATTCTGAATGTAATAAACGATGCAACTAGCTTTAGTACCAGTTTGCTCCAATTAGACTTACTGATAGTTTTCTTCTTCCAATAACGCTCGACTGTATAAGTAAGAGCAATTCATTTTCTTTCTAGTTAGTTCGAAGTTTTTAAGTTTCATAGTAGTTATCGCTAGATCGTTGTAACAGGAGGAAAACTCCTCATGCTTGTAATTCCGTCCATTTTCTAGACTTTGATTTAATATGAAGGGAAATTTCTGCTGAAAGAAGTTAGTTGAGTAAGAGGATCGTCTCTGGTTGGGGAAGTAGGGCCCGCTTATCCATCTAAGGTATTTATTATTTGGTATTTATGCAATTTTGTTTTAATCTCTATTAAGTTTTCCTTTATGTTTTGTGTGATTGTTGTTAATTGTTCTCTGCATGTTAGTTCTTAAAAATCCTAAAAATACCAAAAAGAGATAGTTTTGTTTCTTATCAGCATTTTCATATTCAGAGTGTTTCATTGTTGTAGAGTAACAGTGGATTCACTTGATCTTCATTTACTTTTTCAGCATGATAGATTAATTTCTTTTCCAGCAAAGTGTGTTTGTTTCCAGCAATTTAAGATAGTTTCTTTTCTAGCAAAGTGTGTTTCCTTTCTAGCAATTCAAGATAGTTTCCTTCCCAGCAAAGTGTGTTAATTTTATAGCAATTAGATAGACCTTTATTTCTGCATGCACTTTCAATTCTGGCGAGACTGACAAACCAAGTCCCATTCACCAAAACACTCGACCAAAACCCCCCATTCTAAGAAGTCTTATTGCAGATAGCTCCAAACACCTTCGGATTGATAAAAGTAAATGGTGATGCATTAACAAAACCTACTTCGACCTCATCATTTTTGGCTCCGTTGCTGGAGATAATCTACAAATCATTGTAGGTTTAAGGTGTTGATAAGACTTTTGATCCATTGGTTTATGAGAAGACCTAGGGATGCCTTAGGTCGATTCATTAGACATCCTATAGCAGATATACTTCTGGAGGCTATTTTGGAAGAACCTCTAGATCACCTGATCAATCAAGAATCACCTGTACTATCAGAGTCTCCCAATTCATCTGTCACATCCTCAACAATGGGTGATAATGGTGGTAATCATGAAGATCCAACTAATAACAAAACATTCTCTTATCCGATCTCCATCATTCCTGAGAGAAATGAGCCTCCTATGAAAAACATATCTCCTGCATTTTTACCTACCTTTAGGGGAAAAAGATCAAAAGATCTAGACCAATTTCTATTTGAGTTCAAGGTCCTTTGTCAAGCTTATGACTATGCTACAGATAACCAAAAGTTGAAACTGTTCCCTTCTACTCTTAAGGAGTTAGCTTTAAGATGGTTCATGGGCTTGGCAGCAGACTTTATCACTACTTGGGATGAAATGGAAACAATTTTTCTTGACAAATATCAGGATTACTCTAGAGTCAGGGATCGAAAAGATGAACTTTTCAGCATGAAACAAATGGAGGATGAGAACTTAGAAGACTATGTGGATAGATTTTTATTTGTCCATAGGAGGTGTGGAAACAACCTAGACGAGGAATTAAGTAAGACCATCTTTTTAAGAGGGATTAATGATGAGAGCAGGGAAACATTAAATCTGATAGGTAAGGGAGATATTAATAAACAAACTTTCGAAGAAATTATAGAAGTTTGCAGAAACTATTCGCGTACAAGAGTAGGCAAAAGAATTTTAAAAAGGGGTAGTAACAATGACGTTACAAAAGTAATGGAGAAACTAGCAAATCTAAAAACTGACATCCTACTTTATTTGAATACCACTTTGGATGGCATGCAGGCTAGTAAAAAGAGTACTGAACCCTTATCTATTTACTGCCCTCATTGCAGGGAGAAACATCCACTTAGGGAATGCCCCTTGAATAGAACTGAGTTGTGTAAAATTTGTGAGAAAAATCATCCTACCAATGAGTGTGGCCTACTTCCTGAGATTAAAAATAGATTGAAAAAGGTTCTAGCAGATGAGGAAGAGCTAAATTTTATTGGTCAGAAACAACCTACTTATGGATTTAATCAGTTTCAAAACCAATATGCTCCAAGAGGAAACTCTTATAATGGGCCCTGGGGAATGCAAATGCCAATGCAATGGCGTCCATGGCCTTAGCAAGATTGGACAAATCAATCCTGGTCCAATCCATAATGGTCAAACCAACAACAATATCAATAACAATGGGCTCCTCAATACAACCAAGGAATGAGGAGATTTGGAAACCAAACTTAGGCCTTACTCCCTAGACCTTCACAACCTACGAATGCAAATCCCAATGAGCAGGTAAACCAGCCATCAATGCTCGCACAACCAGTTCCAAACCCCAAGAACAATAGGCCACAACAACAGGTGTACAATACTGATCTAAATACAACAAACCTGAATGTTGTGGAGATTAATGATATCCAACTCCGATCTAGAAATGTTCCTGTAACTATTCCTATTGAGGAAGTCATTGAAGAAGAAGAAGTGAGTCCTAAAGACGATACACAACAATCCAATAAGAAGGCTAAAGAAAAAGAGAAAGAAGAGATTTTGAAGGAAACCTCTATTCCATTCCCATAATGATTGAAACATGTTCCTCCACAATCTAAGGAAAACCAGCCCTCACATGATGACTCCTAATTAATTAGGGAACTTAGAAAAATGCACATTGAAGTTCCTTTGTTACAAGTGATAAGAGATATTCCTGAGATAAACCAGACCATTAAGAGTTTGTGTCTAAAAATTCCAGGCAAAAAAAGAAAATTACCCAACACTATCCAAGTGGAAGGAAAGCTTGTTGATGTCCTATAAGGCAAGTTAATTCCTCAAAAATATGGGGATCTTGGGAGCCCTGTCATTACGGTAGACATAAAAGGAGTATCAGTTTCAAATGTTTTAATAGATATGGGGGCTACCATTAATGTAATGACATTAGAGACTGTAGAAGCTTTGGCATTAACACACGTTTGGCCAACATCAACTGTATTACAACTTGCAGATGTATCTATTACCAAACCAGAAGAAATTTTGGAGGACGTCATAGTCACTATTGACACTTGGGACTATTCGGTTGATTTCCTTATCCTATAGACAAGAAAGAAACGTTCAGTATACCCAATAATCCTAGGAAGACCTTGGTTGGCTACAGAAGCAACCCTTATTGATTGGAGATCTGGAAATTTGACCATTTCAAATGGAAAAAGACTTAAGGAACTTTCTATCTATCCTCCTGCCAAACCATTTCTGTAATATGAAAATAAACCATGGATAGATGACTTGATGGATTCTGACGAAGAAGATGCCTCCTCATTGGCAATGGTAACAATTGTAGAACACCTTGAAGAATGTAATGAGGAATATAAAGAGCTAGAATCAAACGGTGAACTCTCCTTATACAGTGCTACCCAACAAGAGGTCTCTGGATGGCTCCGGAGAGATCTAAAGGGATCCTTCAAAGCTTTTAACTGCCCATATTCTAAAAAGATTGCCTCACATGTAAGCTATCAACAAGCAAAAACTGGTGCAGGAGCACCCGCACATGATCAGGATATAGGTCCGCATGATGACATACATGATCAGGATATAGGTCCGCATGATGACATACATGATCAGGATGTAGGATAGTTATCATCATGCTGACGGGATAATCTATTTTTAGTATGTTTGACTTTATCATGTAATAAGGTCCACTGGACCGATGCTATGTAATAGTTCAACATAGGAGTATGTGTAGGCAGTTAGAGGCAGTTAGAGATCGGGATAAGGTTATCTGAGCTGTCCTCTCTCCCAGCCGCTTGGAAGCTCCCAGCCGCTGGGAAGTGATGTTAGTAGTACTCGAAGGATTTGTTATATATACCTTCGATCTGTAGGGTTTAGACATATAGTTTTGATATTGATGTACTGGTGTTGAGTAGATATTCAGGAGAGCAGTTCAGACATTGTGAAGCTGTATTCAGGACATTGAATTTCAATTGAATAAGATCTCGTCTTTTGCATTATCTGTTTGCATCTGGGTTGATTTCCTTTCCGTTTTGCAAGCTAATGACCACTTTCAACCCTTCCACCGGTTGATCCTGCAAATCGGTGGAATGGTCCTGTATCATAGCTTAGATTGCATTTGTGTTTTCTGTTTGTGCATTGCATTGTTCAGGAGATCTGTTAGAAGCATGCTGTAAATCAGCCTAGCATCCTCATGTGCTAGGTCTAGAAGATAAGTTTGCTTAGATTTTGGTTTGAAGGTGATCCGGCCCGGTCGTCACATGATCTTTGTGAAATTATGCGGTTGTGAGTGTTTTCATGCAGTGGAAGGATACACAGGAGTCTGCATGTGCGTTTCCAGTCGGAACGAGCTGCAACATCATCTGCGAATCCATCGCCATCAGGATCGGGTCATGAAGTTGTTGAAATTTGCATGTTGCAGGTGCATCATGATGTTTTGAGTTGGATATATACTCAGTGTATATATCGCAGTCAGGATCATCTCTCGGGGAAGGTCATCATCCGCATATCGCTAACGGATGCGGGTGTGAAAGTTGAGTTTTTTTGGCTAAGTGTTGAAGAGTTCATCAGGATGATGTGTGACGTCATCGTCATCAGGATATGACGTCATCGTCATCAGGATATTCAGAAATCCCTCTATGCGAGTTTATCCTGTTGTCGCTAAGGGTTTAGACATCGGCATAGGCAGGAAGTTGTATTAGCATCATCAGGAGGTTCCGAAGTCAACCGGATAAGTTGAGTCATGATGCTGTTGCTTGTATCGTCGGGCAGTGGAGCATCGAAGGCAAGTTGTTGAAGTGCAACGTCATCAGGATATTTGGAGAACCGGATATTAGGATATCCTGCTGACGAAGGTGATATTGAATATCATGATGATGCCGCTTGTGTTTGGCACCCGATGAACAGTGCAACCGGAGGAGGTTCGCGCCCGTTGTTTATCATGATGATGACAGGCGACAGTCGAAGGAGGTAAATAGTAGTCGACAGGAGGATATTTGCGATCATCTGAAATATGATGATGCTGTTGAAATGTGATGATGCTGTTGGTATTGTTAGGAAATATGATGATGCTGTTCAGCCGATAGAGAATTTTATCATGCTGTTTGTATTGTTGGCTACTCCTTCCTGTTAGGTTGCCTCTGTTGCGTTCCACTCTGCATCATAGTGGTATCAGAGCAAAGGTTAGGATCTTTTGGAAAAGATAAGCAGGATGTCAGACGAAGAAGGAACATCTGAGTTCCCAACAAAGATGACCAACGCTGAGTTGGCAGTTCTGGTGAAGAAGCAGATTGCAGAAAGCAGGGCCGTGAAGGCTCAGAATCAGGAGTTGAAAGATGAATTAGCAAAGTTGAGGAGCAGAGTAGGTTCTGGTAGAGAAGATGATAGGGAAGAAGAGGATATCCCTAATTGGAGTGAGGAGGTCGTTCCTGCAGACCAGAGACCGCTGTTGAACGCCCTCAAGGCCATGGAGAGGAGAACCATGGATGTGAAGCTGGACTTGCCAGTGTTTACAGGTAAGATGGACCCTGATTCAGTAATGGAATGGATAGACTGTCTGAACAATTTCTTTGTGACAGAGGAGATACCAGAACAGCAGAGAGTGAAGATAGCACAGTCAAAGATGAAAGAAGCTGCCTTGACATGGTGGAACTTTGTTCAGGATGATAGAGTGCAGGAGGGAAAACGTAGAGTTGCCACATGGAAGAAGATGATGGAATTGGTAAAGGAGGCTTATATTCCTTTGGACTACAGTATCCAGCTACACAAGAGGAAACAGAACCTGAAGCAGAAGGAGCTAGATGTCAGCTCATATACAGAAGAGTTCATGAAACTCTGTATGAAGACCAAGGTGAAAGAAAGTGAAGAAGAAAAGGTAGCCAGATACCTGAATGGACTGAGGTTTAATATTCAGGAAGATCTGAGTCTGCATAACCCAGATACAGTGCAGAAAAGCTTTCAGTTGGCATTGAAAGTGGAAGAAAAGCTGAAGAGAAAGCAAGATCAGAACAACAGAGGAAGAGGAAGACAACAAAGAGGTGGAAGAAGTCCTTTCAGAGGCAGAGGACAAGGACAGGGATATCAAGGAGAATCCAGTCAGGACAATAGCAAGAGCAACAATGGTCAGAATCAGAGAGAGAATTTCAGTCAGCAAGGTAACTTCAGAGGTAGAAGACCTTACAGAGGAAGATCCCAGGGCAGAGGATCCATCAGGTGTTACAACTGTAACAAAGAAGGCCATATAGCCAGCAGATGTCCAGACAAGGCCACAAGCTCAGCAGGAGAAAGGAGGACAAATCTGGTCAATGAACCTGATAATCAAAGCAGGACAAGCTCTAATGATTTTCAGAGTGTGAATGGTCCTGAGAATTATGGATATCCAGAAAGTGGAGAGTCCCTGATGATGAGAAGAACAGTAACTACCATGAAGGTACCTGATAAAGAAGCCCCTCAGAGGAAGTCCCTTTTCAGAACCACTTGCAAAGCAGGAGGTAAGGCTTGTAAAGTTTTGATTGATTCTGGTTCTACTGAGAACTTTGTGTCTGAAGAAATGGTGGTGAAGCTGAAGCTTAGGAGATTGCCTCATCCATCTCCATATAAAGTCTCATGGCTTACTCAAGGTCAGCAGACAACTGTAGAAGAGCAGGCTTGGGTAGAATTCCAGATTGGTGGATATAAAGATAAGTTGTTGTTTGATATCACCAAGATGGATGCTTGCAACCTTTTGTTTGGTAGACCATGGCAATATGATCTGAAGGCACAGCATGATGGTGTTAAAAACACCTACAAAATCACTAAAGATGGTAAAGATGTAACACTACTCCCATTGAAGGAGAAAGAGGAGAAGTCTAAAGGCAAAGAAGTGAAGGTCATGCTGATGGAAGGCAAACAGTTTATGAAAGAAGTAGCAGCAGAAGGTGCAGTTGCATATGCCTTAATCCCCTGTATGAGTGTGAATAAGAAACAACAGCAAGAAGCCAAGAAGGAGAAGAAGCCAAGGTTGATAGACCCAGCTGTCCAAGAGTTATTGGATAAGTACAAAGGTGTTATCTCAGAGGGAATGCCAAGATCCCTACCACCTATCAGAGATATCAGTCATTGCATAGACTTGATTCCAGGGTCTACACTTCCAAATAAAGCAGCTTATAAGCTTACCCCAGAACAGAATGCAGAAGTAGCCAGGCAGATTGAAGAATTGATGAATTCAGGTCTGATTGGGAAGAGTCTGAGTCCATGTGCAGTACCAGCTGTACTAGCACCTAAGAAGGAAGGCACTTGGAGGCTTTGCACAGATTCCAGAGCCATCAACAAGATCACAATCAGGTATAGGTTTCCAATCCCCAGAATTGAGGATTTACTTGATTGTTTGGGAAATGCTAAGTACTTTACTAAAATAGACTTGAAGAGTGGATACCATCAGATAAGGATTAGACCCGGTGATGAGTGGAAGACAGCATTCAAAACAAATGAAGGTTTGTATGAATGGAAGGTTATGCCTTTTGGTTTGTCTAATGCCCCTAGTACTTTCATGAGGCTGATGAATGAGGTTCTGAAGGAATTTATTGGTAAGTTTGTCATAGTCTATTTAGATGACATTCTGATTTTCAGTAACACCAGAGAAGAGCATCTCAGGCATATAGATCTGGTTCTCAAGAGATTACATGAAGAGAAGCTGATGATAAACTTGGACAAGTGTTTGTTCATGAAACAGGAGATCACCTATTTAGGTTTTGTCATCTCACAAGGCAAGCTGCAGATGGATAAGGAGAAGGTGAGTGCCATTTTGAATTGGCCAACTCCACAAACCATGAATGAAGTCAGAAGTTTCCATGGGTTAGCAACCTTCTACAGAAAGTTCATCAGAGGGTTCAGTCATATTTGTGCACCCATGTTGGATACCATCAAAGGAGGACAAAAGTGCAGGTTTGTTTGGACTCAAGGAGCAGATGATTCCTTTGAGGCATTGAAGAGGAAGGTGGCACAGCAGCCAGTCCTTGCACTTCCAGATTTCAATAAGATCTTTCAGGTAGAGTGTGATGCCAGTCACATGGCCATTGGAGCAGTACTCAGTCAAGAGGGTAGACCAATTGCATTTTTCAGTGAAAAGCTCAATGATGCTAAGAAAAGGTATTCATCATATGATCTGGAAATGTATGCTTTAGTTCAGTCCCTAAAGAAATGGAGGCATTACCTGATGCCAAAGGAGTTCATAGTCTTCACAGATAATCAAGCTTTGAGTTTCATCAACAGTCAGGAGAAGCTGAACCACAGACATATGAAGTGGGTAGAAACACTACAGGCTTTCACTTTTACCTTGAAGCATAAGAAAGGGGTTAAGAACAAAGTTGCAGATGCTTTGAGCAGGAGAGTTCTCACAGTAAATCAGATTCAGTTAGAGAGTGTTGGCATTGACTCACTCAAGACCATGTATGAGTCTGATGAAGATTTTGGAGAAATATATCAGGTCTGTACTTCTTTTGGGGAGAAATACCATGCTGAGTTCTCTGAATACCTGATCCAAGATGGATTGCTGTTCAAGGGTGGACAGTTGTGTATTCCCAGATGTTCTATGAGGTTGAATATAGTCAAGGAGAAACATTGTGGAGCGATGGCAGGTCATTTTGGTCTAGACAAGACTCTTGATCTAGTCAGGAGGCATTATTTCTGGCCTAAGTTGCAGACAGATGTCCGGAAATTTGTAGAAACCTGTGTAATTTGTCAGAAGGCTAAAGGCAGGTCAACTAATGCAGGGTTATATCAGCCCTTACCCATTCCTTCCAGACCATGGGAAAGTATCAGTATGGATTTTGTTTTAGGTTTACCAAGGACCAGGAGAGGATTTGACAGTGTCTTTGTTGTAGTGGACAGGTTCAGTAAGATGGCACATTTCTTGCCATGCAAAACCACTGCAGATGCCTCATATATTGCAGATTTATTCTTCAGGGAAATTGTCAGAATTCATGGGTTGCCTTTGAGCATAGTTTCAGACAGAGATGTGAAGTTTGTGGGTCATTTCTGGAGAACCCTATGGAGGAAGCTGGGAACCAATTTATCTTTTTCCTCTGCATATCATCCTCAAACGGATGGACAAACTGAGGTTGTGAACCGTTCCTTAGGGAATCTACTTAGATGCTTGACAAAACAGCATGGAGAGAAGTGGGACAATATTCTGTCTCAAGCTGAGTTTTCATATAATGATACTGTCAACAGGAGCACAGGAAAATCGCCTTTTCAGGTAGTATATGGAATGCATCCCAGAGGTATTTTAGAGTTGCGAGAACTACCTACAGCAGATCCTGTTAGTGCAGATGGAGAAGCTTTTGCTGAAGCAATCAAAGAAGTTCATGATCAGGTTAAGACCCAACTCCAGCAAACCACCTTAAAGTATAAGGAGTATGCTGACAAGAAGAAGAAGGATGTTCAATTTGCTGTTGGAGATTTGGTTTGGGTTCACTTGAAGAAAGACAGGCTCCCTAAGGGGAAGTATACTAAGCTCATGCAAAAGAAAGTTGGACCATGTCAGATTTTGCAAAAACATGGACAAAATGCTTATCAGATCCAACTACCACCTGATCTTGGTTTATCTCCTATCTTCAATGTATGTGACTTAACTCCCTACCAGGCTAATCCAGATGCAGATCAGGATATTCTACTAGATACAGTTGCTGAAGACATTCCTCAACATGATCCTCCACAGCTACAGCAGATTTTGGACACTAGAGTGGTCAAACAGACCAGGAACAAGAAGTACTTGGAGTACCTCGTCTCTTGGAAGGGACAGCCGACTTCTGAAGCCGTATGGATGACTGCAGAACAGATACAGAAACATGGTGCCGACCTTGATACTCTCATCTCAAGTGGACTTGAGATTTCTTCTTTTGGGGAGTATGGTGCAGGAGCACCCGCACATGATCAGGATATAGGTCCGCATGATGACATACATGATTAGGATATAGGTCCGCATGATGACATACATGATCAGGATGTAGGATAGTTATCATCATGCTGACGGGATAATCTATTTTTAGTATGTTTGACTTTATCATGTAATAAGGTCCACTGGACCGATGCTATGTAATAGTTCAACATAGGAGTATGTGTAGGCAGTTAGAGGTAGTTAGAGATCGGGATAAGGTTATCTGAGCTGTCCTCTCTCCCAGCCGCTTGGAAGCTCCCAGCCGCTGGGAAGTGATGTTAGTAGTACTCGAAGGATTTGTTATATATACCTTCGATCTGTAGGGTTTAGACATATAGTTTTGATATTGATGTACTGGTGTTGAGTAGATATTCAGGAGAGCAGTTCAGACATTGTGAAGCTATATTCAGGACATTGAATTTCAATTGAATAAGATCTCGTCTTTTGCATTATCTGTTTGCATCTGGGTTGATTTCCTTTCCGTTTTGCAAGCTAATGACCACTTTCAACCCTTCCACCGGTTGATCCTGCAAATCGGTGGAATGGTCCTGTATCATAGCTTAGATTGCATTTGTGTTTTCTGTTTGTGCATTGCATTGTTCAGGAGATCTGTTAGAAGCATGCTGTAAATCAGCCTAGCATCCTCATGTGCTAGGTCTAGAAGATAAGTTTGCTTAGATTTTGGTTTGAAGGTGATCCGGCCCGGTCGTCACATGATCTTTGTGAAATTATGCGGTTGTGAGTGTTTTCATGCAGTGGAAGGATACACAGGAGTCTGCATGTGCGTTTCCAGTCAGAACGAGCCGCAACATCATCTGCGAATCCATCGCCATCAGGATCGGGTCATGAAGTTGTTGAAATTTGCATGTTGCAGGTGCATCATGATGTTTTGAGTTGGATATATACTCAGTGTATATATCGCAGTCAGGATCATCTCTCGGGGAAGGTCATCATCCGCATATCGCTAACGGATGCGGGTGTGAAAGTTGAGTTTTTTTGGCTAAGTGTTGAAGAGTTCATCAGGATGATGTGTGACGTCATCGTCATCAGGATATGACGTCATCGTCATCAGGATATTCAGAAATCCCTCTATGCGAGTTTATCCTGTTGTCGCTAAGGGTTTAGACATCAGCATAGGCAGGAAGTTGTATTAGCATCATCAGGAGGTTCCGAAGTCAACCGGATAAGTTGAGTCATGATGCTGTTGCTTGTATCGTCGGGCAGTGGAGCATCGAAGGCAAGTTGTTGAAGTGCAACGTCATCAGGATATTTGGAGAACCGGATATTAGGATATCCTACTGACGAAGGTGATATTGAATATCATGATGATGCCGCTTGTGTTTGGCACCCGATGAACAGTGCAACCGGAGGAGGTTCGCGCCCGTTGTTTATCATGATGATGACAGGCGACAGTCGAAGGAGGTAAATAGTAGTCGACAGGAGGATATTTGCGATCATCTGAAATATGATGATGCTGTTGAAATGTGATGATGCTGTTGGTATTGTTAGGAAATATGATGATGCTGTTCAGCCGATAGAGAATTTTATCATGCTGTTTGTATTGTTGGCTACTCCTTCCTGTTAGGTTGCCTCTGTTGCGTTCCACTCTGCATCAAAAACTCTCCACCAAGTTGTACCTCACCTTTGTCCATTAAACACATTGTTAAGTCCTTATAAAGAACTTCTTTTTGTTCACATGCTGGCATGAAGCAAATCTCAATCCAAACCAACAAACAACTTTCTATCAGCAGTTGGTTAACAGAGGTGGAAGAAGTCCGTTTGGCAAAATTGTTACAAAACCACACCCAGGCCTTTGCATGGGAATACTACGACATGAAAGGAATCCATCCCAGTGTTTGTACACACCATATTTATACTGAGGATGTATGACCTGTTAGGCAACCACAACGAAGGATCAACCTAGCCTTGAAAGACATAGTGAAAGAGGAAATAGATAAACTATTGCAGGTAGGATTCATTTATCCTATTTCTGACAGTCAATGGGTATCACCATTAGTAATAGTGCCCAAGAAAAATGGAAAATGGTGAGTCTGAATTGATTATAGAGAATTAAACAAAGCTACAGAGAAAGACTATTTCCCACTTCCTTTCATTGACCAAGTGCTGGATAATCTAGCTAGTAGTTGCTACTTCTCCTTTCTGGATGGATTTAGTGGCTACAATCAGATCTAGGTAGCTCCTGAGGACCAGGATAAAACAACTTTCACCTGCCCATGGGGGACATTTGCCTACAGAGTTTTGCCATTTAGATTGTGCAATGCACCTGCCACATTTCAACGTGTTATTTTGGCAGTCTTTGTTGATTTAGCAAATACATGTGTAGAGGTTTATATGGACGACTTCACAATGCATGGAAACACCTTTGATGAAGCCTTGAATAGTTTAAATAAGGTGCTTGAAAGATGCAAAGAACATCAACTGTCTCTAAACCATGAAAAATGTTTCCTTATGATGACTGAGGGAATTGTACTTGGTCACCACATCTCACAGGAGGGAATGAAAGTAGATCCCAAAAAGGTCAAAATTATATACAAATTCCCCCTCCTAAAACTAAAACAAAGGTAAGAATCTTTTTGGGACATGCTAGGCATTACAGAAGGTTCATTGAAAATTTTAGTCGAAAAGTTGACCCTATGTTCACTTTGCTAAAAAAAGACTCTAAATTTAAATGGACACTAGAATGCCAACAGTCATTTAAGGCCATCAAAAGTACCCTCATGACAGCCCTGGTAATAGAAGGAACAAACTGGGGAGAGTCGTTTCACATCCACACAGATGCTTCCAATAAGGCCATTGGAGCTGTGTTAGGACAATTGAGTGAGTCTGGAGGTATGCACGCAATATATTCCATTAGCAAAAACTTGAATCCTGCAGAGAAAAATTACACCACAACTGAAAAAGAATTTCTGGCAGTAGTTTATGCTATCAACAAATTTTGCTACTACATCACAGGTTACAAAATCTTCATACATACTAATCATGCAACCATAAGATATTTGATGAATAAAGCTGTAGTAGGAGGTAGAATTATCAGATGGCTATTATTATTGCAAGAATTTGACATAACCATTGTTGATAAGCCTGGCAAAGATAATGTTGTTGCTGACTTCTTGTCTAGATTGAATGTGCAGGGAAATAACAAACCAGTGGATGATGCCTTTTCGGATGAACATTTGTTCGCTATCTCTATACAATCTCCGTGGTTTGCTAACCTAGCTAATTATCTGGCTTCAGGAAAATGCCCACAACACTTCAATTGAAAATAAATTAGACGGCTGGTTTGAGAAAGCTTCACATACAAGTGGGTAAATGGTTTTTTGTTGAAAATTTGTCTTGATCATGTATTACGTCGGTGTGTACGGGAAACGAAGGTGTATGACATAATCCGTGCATGTCACGATGAACCTTCTGGTGGACACTTTTTAGCCATCAGGACGGGGCACAAGATCCTGGGAGCTGGATATTTTTGGCCAACAATGACCAAAGATATTCACCAATATGTAAAGCAATGTGATCAGTGTCAAAGAATGGGACGTCCAACTTCCACCACAGAGATGCCACTCCATCCTCAAGTGGGTTTAGACCCATTTGAAAAGTGGGGAATAGATTTTTTCAAACCAATTGATCCACCATCCAGAGGAAATCACTACATTCTAGTCTGCACAGACTATGCCACCAAATGGGTTGAAGCAAAAGCCTTACCAGCATCGAAGGACGAGAAAGTTGCAGATTTTATGTACAAACACATCTTGCAGTGGTATGGAGCACCCAAAACTCTTGTTTCTGATCAAGGACCACAATTTATGTCTGCCATGATCAAAGCATTCCTGGAAAGATATCAGATCAGTCACAGAAAATCTTTACCATATCATCCGTAGAGCAATGGTCAAGTTGAAGTAACAAACAGAGAATTGGAGAATATTCTCACCAAAACAATCTCAAGCAAAAGGACAGATTGGATCGATAGAATGATAGAAGCTATTTGGGCTTATAATACTACCTGGAGGACAACAACTAACTTCATGCCATATGAGTTAGTTTATGGGAAGCACCCAGTGCTGCCTATTGAATATGAGGTAGAGACATTAAAAACAACACTTGAAGCTAGTATCGATTTGACCGGAGCACAGCTACAAAGGATATTGCAGTTAAACATATTGGATGAGATGAGGATGGAGGCACTATAACATGTGGAGTTAATTCAACAACAAAGGAAAGAGTGGCACGACAAGCACATCGTTAGCAAGCACTTCAATCAAGGAGATTGGGCCCTATTGTATGATTCTAAATACCAAGATCTAGAAGGGAAACTACACACCAAATGGTTGGGGCCTTATGAAATTCAAGAAGCCTTCAGCAATGGAGTTGTTCAGTTAGTTCCCATTGATGGAGATTGTAGAGTTTTTCTAGTCAATGGACATAGATTGAAGTTGTATCATAAACCAGCCTCTAAAGAAGAATTCTTTGCAGAAATTCAGTCTCAGATAGAACATTTTTTCATGGAAGATCTTTCTTCCATGGGAATCGTGCTCTAAATGATGATTCTTGAATGAATAAAGTAGTTGAGGTTGAAAACCAAAAATGGCGGCCTCTCCTGTCAGAAAACACACAAAAGAAAATCGAGCAAATGTTGAAAACCAGCAATGACAGCTTTGCCTAGAGGAAAGACTGAAAACCAGCAATGGTGATCTTTTCTTCAAAATTCCCTTCCCTTTCAATAAAATTCCTTTTTTTGCAGATTTGCATGTCGGCATAATAAATTAAATAAGTGAGGCTCATGTTAGTTCCGAAGAGCTCCTAACAGCTCTTGATGGCTCCAGATGACTACAGATTCCTCCAAAAAATATCGGCGTATATTACCCATACAAGCACCATTGAGCGCTATTTTCGATGCATCGCGAAAATTGATTCGGTAAATGAAGTTGAGGTGAAATAATTAAAGGCATGGGAACTTTTCAAGGTATATTCTTTCCTTAACACTTATATAATTATTTTAATATATTTTGTATATGCCATGTGTCTCCCAAAGTATCTGCATGTAGTTTCACACCCTGCGGCAGTTGTGACAATCATTACAGTTGACAGGTGGCAGTCGTAGGGTTATTCGAAGATCTTGTGTAACCCAAAATAATTAAAAGTACTAGGCAATCATTGCAAACGATATTTGAAATAAATGCCATAAAAGGGAATAAGCGCTGGACTGTGAAGCCATCATAGCCAGTACTTATGATTAATTATGGCAAGTACTATGACAAGTGAGAATGCTAGCGTTAGCTCCAGAGTTGATTGGAAAGACAATTAAAGCAGCGGCTGTGAACTTGCACTTCGCACGCGGCCAACCTGTTGCATAATGTCGAAGTACACGCCGTGATGGATGAAAGGACATACAACATAACTGTCAACTTGTCAAAATCTCATGCCATTAATCCTGCACACATATCTGCAAATGACAACACATCATTCATAACTCTTTCCCATTTTGAATTAGAGTTAAAAGATCAAGAGAAGAACAGGTTAAACTCCATTGTAAGAGGCCACCGCAAAATTGTTCACAGTTGGACAATCAAATGGGTCACAAAAAGAAAGCAGAACGAGAGAATCCCATCTTCGACAATGCAAGTGCACAAATATTTGAGCAAGCAGGGTGGCTTGAATTCCTGCAAAAATTTGAAGGGTTCGAGGCAGAGTTGATTGAAGAATTTGTCACAAATTTCCATCGAACCTTCACCACCGTCAAAGGGGTAAGATTTCAAATTAACCCAACTATCATCAGTCAACTTTCTGGTATTCCTGCTGTTGGGGTTGATATGTTTGCAAGTAAACCCTCCTATGAGGAGTTAATTCGGAACTTCCATGTTGCTCTGGAGCCCCTGCCCCAGTACATTGTGAACAAGGGAGCAACAAAAGGTATTGAGAGGACCAGTCTTCGGCTGTAGTCCTATGGGTATGAAATTCTTTACATGCGAAGGGTAGTATAGTACAATCTTAGGCCATGGTATGAGATTGATCACTCATCTGAGGCATGGGGCCAATAACCCTCAGTATATGATAAACGTCCCTGCTTTTCTGCATGCCAATTTGGTCACCATGATGACTAAAAGAAGGGACAAGGAAGGGCAAATCACTCACCCTGGTTTAATGCACTTGATTATGAAGCACCACTTCCTATCATAGGAAGATGGTCAAACAAACTGGGAAGATTTCTTGGCCTTGCAACCCAAAAGGAAGAAGGAAAAGCGCCAAGCCTCTGTTGTATCTATTTCAAGCAACCCTGTCGTAGTTTCCTCACAACCTACAGAGGTTTGGTTTGGACGGCTCCAAAGAAGGATAGAGAAGAGTGCTCAAGCAAGTATAGCTACTGATACTAGAATCCACCACCCTAATTAATCATCTCTTCAGATGAAGAGGAAGAACAAAACCCTATGGCCATAGCAGGAGAGCATGCATCCCCTGCTGCATAGCCAGTAGAAGAAGAGGCTCAGGAGGAAGAAAGAGTTGAAGAGGCTGGTGGCGGTGGAATGCCAGAGGAAATTGGTGAAGACAATGTTCCTGAGGAAACAAGGTAGGCTATAAATATCCCCTGAAGAAACTGAACAAGCTACTTTGCAGCACAGCCATAGAGAAGGCAAGGAAATCCTTGAAGAGGGTTTTGAAGACACTGCTGCACCAGAAACAAGGTATGCCCTCAATCTTTCTAAGATTGAATTTGAGTTAAAACAGTGTAAAGCATAGTTGAAAGCCATGGCCTTGCAATTAAAATCTAAAGATGAGGAATTTGAGAAAAAGATGGCAAAAGTAGATGAAGAGAAACAAGAAAAAGAACAAGAAATTTCTGCTTTTAAGAAAGAAATTGAAAATCATAAAAATATGGTGGCCCAGAAGGATACATAGATCACTCAGCTTAGGCAAAAGATGACCCAACAAAACCCTGCACCTGTTCCATTCAAAATATATGCACAAATTCATAACTAGCACAGGAGAACAGACAGCTCCAGAGAGAAATTAGACAGCTTCGGAGAGAGCTAGAAACCATAAGGCATGAGAAGTTGACAGTTGAGAAAAATCTGGCCTTGGCTTGCGAAATAGGGGAAACCCTACTAGCTCAAAGGGCACCATCTGGTATATATGCCCTGTTCCTGAGAGAGTAATATTTAAGGTGGAAATTGTTAAGGATAAGCTGTAACCTTCCTTTTGACTTTGATAGTGACATGGAATTTGTAGAGTGTTATTTGCATAATCCCAAGGACCAACAAAATCTATTGTGTGAGTTTTTCCAACATGGTCATATCATGTGCCATGTAAACACTTCAATGCTGAATTTGTATGTCAGAGAATTGCAGATCATGAGCTATCTATCTCTGCTCAATAACCATAGATTATGGGCTGATAGAATGAAAGAGTACAATGCTGCTGCAGGATCCATTGGGTTATTGATGCACCATGAATGTGCCAAAACTACTTGGTTCACCAACACTTTCAAGGCAAATGTTTACAGGCAAGGTATTATAGGGCAGTATGTGCAAAATCTGAATTCTTGTATTGCTAACTTTTTCGCCATTGCTAGATATCTTCCAAATGCAGCAGTTGCAATTTGCATAAACTAGTTTGAGGACTTGCCTCAAGTTTTCAAGAGGAGAGAGCCTATTTCACCCGCCAATATTAGATGGATGACTGACAAGGTGCAAAATATTGTCCCATTAATTTAGCAGAAACAACAAAACTGGTTGGAATGAGATTCAGGCCTCCATTAATTCTAATGCCAGCTCTTCGATTGAACCATCCACCAGGACATGGAATGAGAGAAGGGAAATTCAGCAAGTGGTTCAGCAAGGTGCAAGAAAATGATGGATTCCAGCCAAAGGGGAGACAACTGTCCCAGTATGACTATGATGAGGCTTATGACTGCAGCCACAAAATGGAGGGCATAAACATATTGGATGAAGTAGACTAAGCACAACCATGAGGACATGGCATATGTTCAGTAGGGGAAGATGATGAGCCATATAATTGACTCATCTATTTCATGTTATTTATGCTCTTAAGAAATTTGACAGACACTTTGGCATATATAAATACATATTATTATAATTATGTTTGTCTTTTGGTTAGATTATGCACATGATTAGTTTTCATTTCCTTTGATGAAATCTCTTGCTTTACTTTATTGGATTACATTTCAAATGTGCATATGTTATGAATTATGGTGCGAAATTGTGAATGTTTTTATAAGGCTTGCAGCAGTATGAACAACCAGTGGTCTCCAGATCCCTCCAGAACCCTCTGTCCTAAGAAGAACCTGAACTCCAGAGAGATCCAGATGCTGACAACCTCCCTCAGATCATCCTCCCCTTGAGTCGATGATTGCCATAAGTCCATCCTTGAGTGCAAACATAACTTGTGCTTCAATCACGCAGCTAAGAAGGGTAACATTGCCATGACGCCACAATCTTGGTGACTAAATGAAAAATTGGTTAACTAACCTCAGTCTCAACTGAAGTGACTCCCATCTTGCATTGCACCATTTCTGGAGAATCATCTAGTTTTCCATGCCATTAGAATTAACACATATCTCCAATCTGTAATTCTATTTAGTAATTATGAATGTAATAAACCATACAACTGGCTTTAGTCCTAGTTTGCTCCAGTTAGACTTACTAATAGTTTTCTTCTTCCAGTAATTCTTGACTGTATAAGTAGGAGCAATTCATTTTCTTTCTAGTTAGTTTGAAGTTTTTAAGTTTCATAGTAGTTATCGCCAGGTCGCTGTAACAGGAGGAAAACTCCTCATGCTTGTAATTCTGTCCATTTTCTGGACTTTGATTTAATATGAAGGGAAATTTTTGCTAAAAGAAGTTAGTTGAGCAAGAGGATCATCTCTAGTTGGGGAAGTAGGGCCCACTTACCCATCTAAGAGAAGATCTCTCAATTATTTGGTATTTATGCAATTTTGTTTTAATCTCTGTTAAGTTTTCCTTTATGTTCTGTGTGATTGTTGTTAATTGTTCCCTGCAGACTAGTTCTTAACAATCCTAAAAATACCAAAAAGAGATAGTTATGTTTCTTATCAGCATTGTCATATTCAGAGTGTTTCATTGCTGTAGAGTAACAGCGGATTCAATTGATCTTCATTTACTTTTTCAGCATGATAGATTAATTTCTTTTCCAACAAAGTGTGTTTGTTTCTAGCAATTTAAGATAGTTTCTTTTCCAGCAAAGTGTACATTTCCTTTCCAGCAATTCAAGATAGTTTCCTTCCCAGCAAAGTGTGTTCATTTATCAGCAATTAGATAGACCTTTATTTCTGCATGCACTTTCAATTCTAGCGAGACAGACAAACCAAGTCCCATTTACCAAAACACTCGACCAAAACCACCCCATTCTAAGAAGTCTTATCGCAGATAGCTCCAGACACCTCCAAATTGATAAAAGTAAATGGTGATGCATTAACAAAACCTACTTCGACCTCATCATTATGGATGAAGCAGACTTTGAAGGATATAAGAGTTGTTTATGAAGATCCAATTGCAATCTTGTGTGACAATACAAGTGCCATAAATATTTCCAAGAATCTAGTGATGCACTCAATAACAAAGCATATATCTATAAGGTATTACTTTTTGAGAGAAAAGGTGACAGAGAATGAAGTAAAGTTGGAATATGTGTCCATAAAGGATCAGATTGCAGATATCTTCACCAAGCCTCTGTCTAAGAATACTTTTGAGTATCTCAAAGAAAAGTTAGGGGTCATTACCCCTCCTGCCCTAAACTAAGATCCATGAGAATGCATCAATCTAGTGGTGCTCAAAGTCTCATTGTTTGATCTAGATTGATGTTTTGAGAGCTACTTCACAGGGGGAGTAGCTAGATGTGTTGGTAACAGTTCAACTGGATTAGAGCAGTAGAATGCAAGTATGTGCCCTTTGCCATTGATGTCAAAGGGGGAGAGAAATCATGTGAAAAACTCAGGAAGAGAAAGAATGCAAATGTGTAAAGAAAAAGGGGGGAATCTTGTCTTGATGGTCTTTTCAAATTTTCACATCATATGTTGCCATCAATGACAAAGGGGGAGATTGTTGCAAGTATGTTCCTAATCGGTGTTGTCATTGATGTCAACATATTTGTGTTGTCATTGGTGTCAACTGTGCTCTTATTCTATTGCTTGATTGTAATAAGTGAGATGCTTTGTATTTAATTAAGTCAGTGATCTTGATGTTGAGGATATTGAGAAAATTAGCTCCTTCGATAGAAACAATGAGTTGTAGTGGAAACAATGTATTGCATACTGAAGAACAATCTAGAAGATTGCTCCGCATTTCATGTAGGATGAATATCTTTGTCTGCAGATTGGAAGTTATTTAGAAGTCTATCTGAAGATGTTATATTCCAAGTTTGAGCCTCCGATATGAAGATTTGAGTGAGTTATGTTCACCAGAGTGAAAATTGCTTTTCTTGTATGTTTGGTGGTGACAGGGAGAAAGTGTTATGCTCCGTATTCCTTTGCATTGAAGTATTTTGGTCTGTGGTTCTAGAGTTAAGTCTGCAATGATGATAAGTGCTTTCAACTACAATGGTTCGTGATTTGGTGCAAGCTATCCTTTCCTTATGACAGTGGCTGGCAGTGTTGTTCTTGTGCTTCGGTTTGAAGAATCTTCTTTACAGAGTGGTTAGAGATCGTGCAGTTGTTCCTGGTGACTACAATGTGCTTGTGGATGTCTCCTGATCGTGTTTGTACCTTTGGATTGGTCTGCAAAGAGAAAATTTGATCGTGGATGAAGAATGTTCTTAGCAGACCTAGTGTTCTCACCAGTCTTGGCCAACTTGGTTGATTTCACTAATTGTGGAGATGCCTTGAAGTTTGTGGAAGAGTGTCGTGGAGTGAAGAATTGTGTTTGATTCCTAGCTAAGGTGCAGTGTGATCAACATACATTAAGTTACATATTTCCCTTAGCTAAATTTTGTATTAGGTCCAGACCTATTTCTATGTATTTTTTTGTAATGCCGACCTTGGAGATTGTTCCAATGGTTGATGAATGTATTGCCAACCTTGATGTACATTCCAAGGTTGATGACTTGTATAAAGACTTGTAATGTAATTGTGAAAAGGGGTATGAGTGTGCAAAAATGAAGAGATAAGTGCGAAGGCATGAAAGAGTAGAGCAGAGAAGTTATATTGTGCTTCAATGGAACTGAACCCAAGCATGGAGTAGATGCTACTTAATCAGTTCACCATTTTGGCAATGAGCCACCCCTTGGCAGTGAGCCACCCTTTGGCAGTGAGTTGTTCTTTGCAGTGAGCAATTTGGGCAGTGAGCCCTGTAGGCAGTGAGCCTCTATTTTTTGGTATTGTTATAACTCATATATTTTCTGTGGGCTAACACCTACCATGGTTTTTCCCTTTTAGGGTTTTCCACGTAAAAATCTGGTGTCTACTATGTTGAATGTGTGATTGTGATTAAGTCTATGGTTTCATGCTTTCATGGTTAAATCTAATTATCAGTAATTAAGTAGTTGATGGTTTATGAAGTTAATTTTTTGTGACAATTGATTCACCCCCCCTCTCAGTTGTCCTATGTATTTCAACAAATCAATGGTGTTTGACTCTGCAATTTTGTCTAATGGAAAGAAGTTTGCTTTGCTCTTCCTAAATGTCTAGGAGCTTGGCAGTATTTAAAATGTCTTAAGCGCTATTGATTAATCATAGGGAGGCAAGTTCTCATAGATCAACCCTCAAAAATTGAACAATGATCGAAGACAATAAGCAAGCACCTAAGTATGCAAATTTGGTATTCCTTATATTACATCAAATTGAAATGTATTGCTATTAATTGATCTCTAGAATGAATGATTACTTGATTCTTTAAATGATTAGGAGATGATTAGCATCAAATTGCACCAAGCATGTGTTTTGTTGGCTCAAGGCAGGAGGGTAAATGTGGCCAGTTGGCCAAAATTTAAATTTTGAATTGTAAAATGGAAGGGGACAAGTTCATGACCATGGGGTTGTCCGTGTGACCACAGACTTGTCTAGAATGTGCTAATAGTCAAATCCTATTGGCAAATAGATAAATGAAGGTAGGTACATAGGTAAGTGTGATAAGTGGGCAAATAAGATGAATGTATAAGAGTGTGTGTGTAGATGGATATGGTAGGACTAAGTGTATATAGATATGTGTGTAAGGATAGATAAAAGTCTATAGGAATGAGCCTAAGTTCGCACAAGATTGTGCTATTTGTCACTATATACATATACCAAAACATTTCCTTAATGGGCACAAAATTAAATGGGAAATGGCCTGGGCATGCAAATTTCACATTACAATATTGTAAGGAAAATAATTACACTACACAAATAATCTAGGCTAGAATGCAACCCAATAAGCATGAATTATCCTAGATTAAATCAGTTGGGATAGATAATAGAAATAAATACATGAAAATTTAATGTGATGGATAAAGGATACTTAGCTTCTAAGAGCAATGGTGGTGAAGTTGTGGTAATTGATTCACCATTATTAAATAATTTATTGCCATTGCATGTTCATTGTCCTAGGTTTTATATCAAAAATCTTTACAGTTCATTCTCGAGTGATGAGATTCAATCCCATGTGACACAGAATTGATCTACCATGTAAATTTAATCTATGTTGTGCGAGATCAATTTCATAGAATATGCACTTGAAAACCTATTCTCCTTCATCTTCCAAATAGTTGAACTTGTCTAGGTGGTGTCTAAGGAAATCATTTAGGAGTTTGCTAACTTGATAGGTGAACAAGATCAGCTAAGTCAAACCCCTTTCATGGGCTAAATTAATAGCAATGTGAAGTATTTAAGACAACATAAGCAAACATGAAAATGAACTTTATGATAATGATGTGAATCTAATTATTTATTACCTTTTAAAAATTGAAGTATGCTCTAATGATTTTTTTTATGTAATCACATATGAATTAATTGTACATTGATTGTCTTTAAATACCATGACATAACAACATGTTGCACAAACACGTGTTAAGTCAATTATTAATGACTACTATAAGGGATTGGAAAACTTGGAATTTGAATTTTGGGGTTATTCTCACATGCCTTGGGATTGAACCAAGTCAATCCTAAGTAATGCAGAAATGAACCATGGGGATAAACTGATAATCTCATGGTAAGGGGATAAAGTGAAAGTAAACACAAATGGGGGTGAAATCAAAATGGATAGACGGTGAATGTATGGAAGTTAGTGTAAATAAGGATGAAATGGATATGGACAAGCCAAACCAAGCACAAGACTGTGTCACTTGTCGATATGTTGTTGTATCAAGACATTCTACCAAGGTGGGAACAAAATTGAACAGGAAATGGTGTGTGTATGCTAATTTCACCATCACATTTTCCCCCACTTTGGTTTACATGTGAATTTAACATGATCATGCATTTCAAAGTATATAAGTATTCTCAACCAATGTGAAAAGTAAATATGCAAGCACTCATAAAGGATATTGTCTTTAAAAAAGGATGCAATTAATCTTCTTGTATCCTCCTTGGTATGAGCACTCCATTGAAACCTACAAAATAGTGACAAGATATGCAATGAATAGATCATGCCTCATAATCAAAGTAAGCACAAACTGGAAGTTGCTTCAATTGTCTATAAAAAATGAAAGCTAGATGGAAGGGATAGAAAATTCCACTTGTATAGAAAGTGATATGAAAATACTCATGTAATGTGGTAATGTAATAAAACTTAATGTGATGTGGCAATGCAATAAAACTCCACGTGATCTGCCAATGCAATAAAACTCCACATAATGTGGCAATATGAAAAACTTTGTACAATGTGGGTAATGCAACCAAACTATATGTGATGTAGCACTATGCTAAATCTCTATGTAGTGTGGCAAATGCAATAAAGCTACATGTGTTGTAGGCATGTAACATGATAAATCTCCATGCATTGTGGTAATCTAATAGATCTTTGTGTGATGTGGATGTGTAATGTGATGAAGTTTTGTCTAGATCTGATGACGAGTCTCTGTCTACCACAAGCTACTACCTGAAATCTCAACCATGAAAAGTGTTAGTAACAATATATGCCCCTCTCTAATTGGTTTCATACAAAGTATGCAAGGAATTGGAAGAGGGGTAAAATAATACCTAATAATGATGAAACAGTAAGGTAATTGAATAAGATGTAAAAATTGAAGCACATATAGCATGTCAAAATGTATCGTTATATAACAAACATCTAAGGACATGAATTAATGATAGGCATAAAGACATAATTTTTCCCCCAATATAGGAAAATTAGAAAGGAAGGATGACCATAAAGGCTAGATAAGAGTCATGTAAGCATATTGAAAATGTACTTAAATGAAAAGATAAGCATGTAACCATAGATAAGTAGGATATCGGTGTGAAAGTGCATGTAAAGATGATTGCCCCCAACATAGGAAAGATAATAAGATAAAGCTCAAGTGAGTAAAAATAAAATGTAAAGGATGTGGGAAAAGATCATAAATAGTCTAGTTGACTCATTGTTTTTCTAAGCAACAATAGTAATGACATAAATGAATAATGTTGATTGGGTCTTTTAATGGTTTTTTATCAAGAGTAAATAAGCCAAAAGCTCCAAATCTAAATTAAGAAGTCGTGATGAAAGGTCCAATCTAATTAGGATGAAAATTTTGCATAACTCTTTCTTATCATTTGTATTTTTAGGATTAGCACAAAGAACTAAAAGACCTAGTTGGAATTTTTTATGAATAAGGCCTTTGTTATTTCTTTAATTATCTTTGAGATACCCAAATATCATCTAATGCATAGACTCGTCTTTCATCCAATGTTTCAAGTTCTTATAATCTTTATTCTTTATATGTAGCATCATCAGCAATGCCATGAATGGAAATTCCTAGCAAAAATGTTTTTAACTCAAGGGGCATAATAGCCTCAGTATCATAAACTAACAAATAAGAAGTATATCTTGTTGGAATGTGAATACTAGTCATATAAGCCCATAAATGTCAAAACAAGTTATGTATGCAAATTAATTCCACATTTATCAACTATTTTTTCTCAAAATTTGTGCAATAATTATGTTTTTAGCTTTAGCTTGACCATTTCCTTATGAGTAATAAGGAGTACAGAATCATTATTGAATATGAAATATTTCTAAGAACTTATTCACATCTTTGTTCTTGAAAGATATACCATTATCCATGACTATAGTAGATAGAAAGAAAAATCTAGAAACAAGATTATCCATGACAAAGGTAGAAATATTAGTCATAATGATGGATTTTTTTAAGGGGATGGCCTCAACCCACTTAGTGAAATAATCAATAGCAGCAATAATGAATATGTGGCATGTTAGCATTTTATTTTGTCTTTTGCAAGAAAACACAAAATGGAATAGTGTGAGGATAACCTCTCTTCAAATTTAGAGGGGAGGCTCCTTGAGATCTAAACTAAACCTAAACACTAAGCTAAGCTAACCCTCGACACCAAATTATAGACGATATACAAATATCAACACTATGCAATATCTTCTTGGGGGTTTTGAATTAATGAAATGACTAATTTCCTATGTCTTTGTCTTAGACACAAGCACCAGACTATAACAATTATGTCTTCTTAGTGAGATTTTGTAGATTTTAAGGTTGAAATATCTAATCTAAACACAATGTCAATACCTCCTTACTAGCTAAAAATAAAGAACAACATTTCAGTGCAAAAAGATTATGAAAGAGATGACAACTTAGATCAACAACAAATTATTTCAAGGATTCAATAGTGAGTTTGCATGCAAAGTTGCAACCTAGATAAATAAATGGAATCAATATAAATCTTGACACTTATTATTCAATTTCAATCTAATAAATAAAATTACAAACATAGATTAACTAGCGTAAATAACAATTTCAGCAACATAAGCATAGTGCCCATTGTCATTCCTCATGACTTGTGGCCAACACTTATTTATAGGTTACAAGATGCCTATTTTAGGATTTAAATAATAATTATTTATCCCTAAAATCATTATTTTAAAAGGTAATTCTGAAAGCTACGAAAAAGCAAGAAATAAAGGAATTTAAAAACAAAACTATTCTAAATAACTAAAATAAAATAGCCTAAAAATAGGCTTTCAACTTCACCTAAAAATAGAACATGACTAGAATAGGAATCACTAGAAATGGTTATTGCTAAATTAGCAATTCAAGGCATTAATGACCTATGTGATTCTGAAACCTTTTACTCTAAAACTTATGAAACTTTTAAAGAAATATAACTCCAAAGCACTATGAAACATTATCAATCTAATTTTGATTACTTGAATACTCATGAGACCCTCTATGAAAGAAAGGAAAACTTAGAGTTCTAAATCCATGGTTTTAGGCTTGTCAAGTTTGAACACCATGATTATATCTTTGAATGAAGATATGAAAATTTTCAAATCTAGAACCCTTGTCATTGAAAAACAAGTTGGAAAATCCTTTCATTGCTTGTTAAAAACATATCAACAACCCTAATATTTCATCTACAATACATTCAAAACCATTGGCGGCTTAGATAAGACAAAGGCATGATTTATTTCTATTGGCTAACTTAATCCTTCCTTTCATGCAATTTTAACCTCTTGTCGACATATAATAATTTATGGGAACAATTTTGAAGTAATTTCTAACATGAATTTCTTGGTTGTGTGGTTCAATATGCTTGGACAAACTTGTTATGGTTGTGATTGAAAGTGTTATGTTGGCATTAACCTACTAGTCATGCAAAACAATCACTTATGGTAACCTCCAACATGTTTGTTACATGGTTTAAACACTTTTTCCAACTTTGACCTACTTTAGGAATGATTTAGATGCAACTATCAACCTCTTATGCCTGAATCATGTCCATGGCTTGTTTATGCCTACCTAAAGTGCATGTTACATTCCCAACTTGCTTGTGTCATCCTGAATGTCCAAATCATGGAATTTGAGTGTTGCAATTGTCCCAAACTCCCTAGATTGCACAATGCACCCATTCATGTTGTTCAACATGCCTTGGTCACATGACTACTATGTTTATGTTGTCTATAACCCTTTGTCCATGTGAAATACCTATTTGATGATGGCTTTCACTATCCTACTCATTGGAAGATTATTAGTACTTTGATGTTCTATTATGGGTTCAATGAGATAAGGAGTGAATGCTAAAAAATATAAATCCATAAACATTCCTATTATTGAAGATCAAATAGGTTGACCTACTTTTGGCCAATATCAAGTCAACCCTATTTGATTTTGACATCATATTTTTTGAGGTTTATATAGGGTTGTAACAATTGGCTCTCTTTGGGACCATGGAGCATACTTGGACCATAAGAGAACCTCAAATTCTCTAATTTAAAATGAATTGGTGTTTATCCATTAGGAAAAAGAGTCAGTCCCATTTCCTAACACCTAAATAGGCAACTAACCTAACCTAAACAAAAACAACGATAAAAGCAAACACATTATGAAAAGGGGAAACACATTACTAAGGGATGAACACAAAAATGATACCACCTACCTATAGACAAACATGGGAAAAAAATAGGATGGACAAAAACCATTTACAAGATGGGAAAAGTAGAAACCCCTCCATTTGATTTTGGAATTCAACCATTGTGACACATCTCCTTGAAACCTTTGTGAAATATTAGTTGAGATCCATGGTTCAAGATGATTTGTATAATCATGCAAGGAAAACTCAAGCATGAACTCATCAATGCTTTTCAATTCATGAAAATATTCTTCATCATTGGAACCTATCTCCATCTATTGGAGAGACTCAACTTCTTTTTGAAGATATCTTGTGAAATCTTGCAATCGCAACACATCTTCAAGAATGATGATAACTTTGGGTTGATTATTTTATCCATTCAATCTTCTAGAAATAGATAGAGTGATTCATAAAGATCTCGATCACCTATCACTAACCCTCTAAGTTTACAATGGGTGCTAACAATGAACCTTATATAAGCAACAATTCTTCAGTTTGATCATCTAAACCTACTGAATCATGGTTTGGTAAACCTTGAGCTTTGCATCTTCCTCAAGAACTAAATCATCATCAACATGAAATGTTGAAGAAGAATGTCAATCTTTGTCAACAAACTTTGCAAATCCTCCTTAAACAATGATTGTGATCCTTAAGCGAACTAGATTTATTTAGCCTCATCGTGATTATCTCCATCAAAGAATCCATCAAATAAAGGAATGAAATAGTTAGATTGGTCATCTCTTATTTGGTAGTTGTCTTTTGAAACAAGAATTGAAGGAAGAACATGGTCCTCTAATAACATATCTTCTTTTATTAGCAGTTGTGTTTTGAAACAAGAATCAAAGTGATCACATGGTCCTCTAATAACATATCTTCTTTTATTAGCAACTCTTCTTATTCTTCTTTGATATCCACTTATGTCATACACATGTTAGAAATTGGTGAATTTTCAACACTTGATTCTTCATTGATGTACAAGGGAGCTATTGAGGATGAGCATGAAGATGATTTGAACTTGAAAAGAAAATTAATCATGTCTTCCATTGAATACCTACTCTCAAGGTGTTGCAAGAAAATATTGATATTTAGTAATGAATCTTCCACACATACCTCCAATTTGGTGTGTGCCTCTAGAGCCCAATCATCTTTAGATATAAGATCGTGTTCTTTATAAAATTGTGAACTTTCCTTGGTCTTATCTTGTATATGTTCTTAAAACAATCCTTTTAATCTAGAGAAGAATTCATTTTATGTATCTTCATCCATGGTATTTCTTAATCATCATAAAAACATACCTCGTTACTTTGCTTTGTTGATACCTATGTGGCCTTGTTTTCCTTAGAGAACATATGATATACTTCTATAGTTCATTCTATGTTAGATACAAAAGGTTATTATTCTTTAATTAATGGTCCTTCTTCTTCATTGTAGATCTTGAGCAATGCTCATGAGATAGATAGAAATTCCAACTTGTCCACCTAATTTGCTAATGAAAGAGCAAAAAAGGGTTCTAAAGAATAAGATATCATTGGTGAGTATTTTTGTAGGTTCTCTTCATACACTTTCCGCATTTTATCTATATGCTCTTTCTCAACTCTTTGACTACATGAGCATGTGTAGTCATTAGACACATGGTTGTGTAAATTATTCACTTTTTAGCACGAACGGGTTCGTTTTGAAAATATATCATCAAAAAGTCACCATCAAGATCATCTCAAAGATGTTGAAGGTTTACTTGAGACCCTTTAATGATTTAATTGATAAAAATTCATAAGTTGCAACATGCAATGCATCTTCAAATAATCTCTATCATCGTGATCTCTTGTTTCATGAAAATAGTAAAAAATATTTGTGTTGTTATTAGGAGGTGCCTCTAAAACAAGACTTGTTGGTGGAGGAGGTAACCTAAGTCTTATCACTATTATTGGAAGGATCAATTTTTTTCTCTAAGGATGCCCTTGATACTACTAAGCTAGAATATTTTGTTAAAGTTGTCTATTCATGTTTTTCATGTTACCATCTTGTGCAAGAGAGGATTAACTAAACATTGAATTCTTGGTTTGATGGAGTCTTTTTTATTTTACCACTTGAAATTATGTTGTCATCTAACACAACCACTTGCTCTTAAGCTTCTTCTAGTTCATAAATCCCACTAGATTTGATCATGAATGTGATCTTTGAAGGGAGAACATTTATGAAATAACTTAAGAGGATCTCTATAGAAGGCTTTATAGATGCATTAATCCTCTCGACAAGGTGATTACGTATTGCAATAAATTTCCTCATTATTTCAGTATTTTCCTTCTTCACATTGGAGAGTTATGTAAAAATAATATGGTCATCCTTAGCTATCCTAAAACATGATAAGATCTTCTAATGCATGATCTCCCACTTGGTGATTGAGCCTACAACAAGATGGTGGAACCAATTAGCTACACTTCCCACAAGTGTCTCAATAAATAGTTACATTATGACATCTTCATGTTCTACTCCCAAAATATTAGATTTTATGGTGAAGGATGTAATGTGTTCATTAAGATGTGTTTTGTCACCATAGAGTTTCAAGAAAAAGTTTTCTTGAATGGTGTGGAAAATCATTACATTCTATAAGAGCTAAAGGACCAATGTTGGCTCCCCATGGTATAAGAAGCAAATACATACCATTACAATTATTATGGGCATTGTTGTTTATGTGATCCATCATTTGTAAAGGCTTCTTTCATGTGTATTCTAGTCTAAAGCATATATGTTGGAATGGATTAGCTTCAATTGAAGGTGATAAGACTAGCTCTCTTGATGTAAGCTTGGCTTGTTTGTATCTCATTGAAACCAAAAGTTGTTAGCATTTTAATTTACCTTTTACAAGACAAAATAAAATGGAATAGTGTGTGATGATAAATGTATCTTCAAATTTCAAGGGGAAGCTCCCTGAGATGTAAACAAAACCTAAAATCTAAGCAAAACTAACCCTAGACACCAAACTATAGACAAGATGTATATATCAACACTATACAACATCTTCTTAGGGTTTTGTATTGATGAAATGAGTACTTGCTTGTGTTTTTCCCTTGGATGCAACCACTAGATTGTTAATAGTCATGTCTTGCAAGTAAGATTTTGTATATTTTAAGGATGAAACAACTAATCTAAACATAACATAAACACCTTCTTACTAGCTAAAAACAAAGTCCAACATTTTAGTGCACACAAGATTATGAAAGGGATGACAACTTAGGTCAACATAAAATTATTCCAAGGATTAAATATTGAGTTTGCATGCAAAGTTACAACCTATATGAATAGACGACGTCAATTAAAAGCTTGAAATTTATTATTCAATTTCAATCTAATCAATGAAATTACAACTATAATTAACTAGTCTAAATAACAATTTTGACAGCATAAGTGTCATCTATGATCATTCTTCATGTCTTGTACCCAAAACACTTATTTGATTTAAAAAATTATTTATCCCTAAAATTACTATTTAAAGTAAAAACATATAAAGCTACAAAAAAGCGGGAAAAAAGGAAACTTTAAAACAAAACCATTTTAAAAAATTAATAGAGTTAAGGATCCTAAAAATAGACTCTCAACTTCTCTATGCTTGGAAATAGAACATGACTAGAATAGCAATCGCTTAAAATAGTTATTGCTAGAATTACCAATTGCCAAAAATAGATATTGCTAAAATTAGAAATTTGATGCATAAATGACCTCTGTGATTACGAAATCTTTCAGTCTAAAATTGTTGAAACTTCTAAAGAATTTAATTTGAAAGTGCTATGAGACATTTTCAATTTAATCCTAGTGACTTGAATACTAAAATTTTAGACGCTCCAGGAAAGAAAGAAAAATTTAGAGTTCTAAATCCATGGTTTTGGGTGGTTTTGGGATTGTCAAATTTGAACACCGTCATTAATTCTTTGAACATGGACATATAAAAATTATCAAATCTAGAATTCTTGTCACTAAAAAGTAAATTGGAAACTCCTTTCATTACTTGTTAAAAATTAATTTGTAACCCTAGGATTTCATCTACAAGACATTCAAAACCCTAGGTGGTTGAGACAAGACAAAGGTGCAATTTATTTCTATTGGTTAACTTCATCCTTCATGTTGTGTGGTTTTAACCTCTTGATTGATAGACAATATTATGAGCATAATTTTGAAGTAACTACCAACATGAACGACCTAGTCATGCGATTCAATATGATCGGCTAACTTAAACTCATTATGGGTATGATTGAGAGTGTTGTCTTGGTATTAACCTATTGGCAATGTGAAACAATCACTTACACCAATTTGAACCTACTTTAGGTGTGATTTGGACTTAAATGCTAACTTCTTATACCCTAGTGCATGACTATAACTCATGTGCCACCTGTAAATTCTAAGTCATGCAATTTATGTTTGTTTGCCACCTTTAAGCCTCTAATCATGCCCCTACTTTGTTTATATTGACATGAAGTGTTTTTTCATGCCCCTATCTTGCTTATGCCATCCTAAATGCATAGATCATATTATTTTAGTGTTTCAATCATCCCAAGCTACCTGAATTGTGCAATTCAACCATTCATGTTGTCTAGTGTGCCATGACTACTATGCTTAAGTCATACATAACCCTTTCTCTACGTGAAGTACCTATTTATGATGGCTTTCATTGTCCTACTCATAAAAAGATTGCTACTAATCTCTTGTTCTATTATAGGTTGAATGGTAAAAGGAGGGTAAGTTAAACAATACAAATACAGTAACATTCCTATTATTGAAGATAAAACAAGTTAGCATACTTTTGGGCAATATCAAATTGACCTTATTTGATTTTAACATCTTGTTATTTGAAGTTTCTAAAGCATTGTAATGTGTCTATACAAAGAGACTAGGAATATCTTACCTACCAAGTCTAATCCCCATGTAGAGAATGGACTATTGGGGATTTTTGTTGTCCAGTACTCTTAATAACCCCTAAGAAGCTCATTGAAGAATTTTATATCTATCACCTCTAGGGATTTCAGATTTCATAGGTATAATGAACTTCTATAATTATAATTATCAAATGGACATGCCTAGTGATAAGAGAAGTCTCTCTCCCACACTTTGAGTTATGCAAGGCTCAAGAGGGTGTTCCTACAAGACCATATGGAAGTACATGCTTATGATAAGAAATAATGCATAATCTAAAGAACTTTGATCTATTCTTCTAAAAATATCCAACAATTAGCCAGACTTTTGAGGAAAAAAAGCTAAGACCAATTTTTCTATCACTAACTCACAATGTAATATTGTTAGGATAGTGTGATATTTAATTACAATCCTATGTACAAATATTACATCTCCAACTATCTTAGAATGGGTGCTTCGATTCCCATATAGTTGAAAGATATTATTATTTTATTATTTATTCTCCAATTGACTTGGAATATTGGTTGTAGTGGCATTCATGAAGGAGGTGGAGCATGATGGTGGCAGTTACAAGTTGTTTTGAATGCATTTACACCACTTTCCTAATCCTAGGTGCTAGTAGAGTGTAGAGCATCTTTACATTTATTAGGTGGGTTCCATGTGAGTTGATGGAGTTTAATGAGGGTGCCATTTTTAGGAAGTGTGCATTATTGCTAGTGGTCAAACATGTAGTAATTATTTTGGGAAACTACTTAGGGTTTCCCTCTCCCATTCTCTATATTTTGGAGGCATGAGATAGAATTTGTATGGTTTTTTACAAGTACTTAGGTACTACTAGAATGCTATCAGATTAAAGGGAGAAGTTTGTTGATTATGTACTCCTAGTTCAAAGATTAATATAGACTTGTGCTCTCTTTGGTGGTGTATTTTTTTTTTTATCGAAAGGGTTTCTCCACGTACATCTAGTGTTATGTGTCATATTCTTATGTTTTGTTGATTTCTAATTTGTTGTTATATACTCCCACATATGATCTTAATGGTTAATCTAATGTTCCATTAGAAATTTTTAGATTTGCATACTCTTTTAAGAAGCTTACATTTATCATAGTTTACTTTTTTTAACAACATTTGGTATTACAGCATTGGTTTGTTTAGAAGGGGATGCCTTTCTTGAAGTGTTGTAGGTTTTTTAGTTACTATGAAAGATTTTGGATTGAGTGGTTTTCTATATTTGTGAATGATTGAAGCCATGGCCTCTACCCCTTGTTTAGAAATTAACAAGTTCAATAGCATTGGGTACAAGTTATAGAAGTTGAAGACAGAGGATCTCTTGGAAGAGAGGAATCATTGGAAAGTTGTTGCAAATGAAGGAAAGCCGAATGGGATGTTTGGTGAAGATTAAAAAAGGTTGGACAAGAAGGCATAAGGAACAATCATTTGTGTCTTGTAGACTTTATCCTCTTTAATGTCTCAGAGGAGATTATCACATTTGCATTGTGGAAGAGAATAGGTGATATCTACCAAACTCCTATATTCTTTGAAAATGAATGATGATGACTTAGTTGCAAAACATTTAAATGTTTTCAACTTGATTTTGAGTTAGCTAGCTTCAATAGATGTTAATCTTGAGGAAGAGGATAAATGTATCTTACTACTTTGTTCCTTATCTAAATCTTGGAAAAATTTAATTGTTGCTATCAATGGTAGTGCTATAGAGCAAAAGATTGTCTTATTGATACCTTTTTTTAGAGGACATAAGAAATAAATCCATGAATGAGGGTTCGAAGGATGCCTTGCATGTTTAGAGAAGGCTCATGGACAAATGTGGGTCTAAAGGGGATTGAAAGAAATCAAAAGATAGGTCCAAGTCAAAAGGATGGTCAAAAACCCTTGAGAAGAGTAAAGTTTTTGAACTATGGGAAGAGAGGGCATGTGAAGGTGTGCAAAAACAAAAAGATATCTTGTGATGATGGTGATAATGATGCATTATTTATTTCTATTAATACTATTAGTGATTATGATTGGCTCATTAACTTAGGTTTCTCCTACCATGTGACTTCCCACAAGGAGTTTCATGAAATTTTCTCACTTGTTGCTAAATTATCTTCCATTAGATTCCTATTATCTATTTATTGTAGCTTGTGATTTTTGGATTGAGAATATGGATGTTAAAATTGCTTTCTTGCATGGGATCTTGAAAAAGAAAATTATATGCAATAGCCAGATGAGTTTGAGGTAAAGGAAAAGAAAAATTAGTTTGCAAGTTAAAACATTCTTTGTATGGTTTGAAATAATCACCTTGGATGAGGTATCAAAATTTAATGCATTTTATTTGAAGTTGGGTTTTGTTATAAGTGAAGTGTGTTGGAGCAGCCAAGATCAACTTGTAATATCAACACAACCTTCCACAAAGCTAAAATACAAAGAGGCTTCGTGTATAAGTAGGATAAGGAGGAAGGAATGTCAGAATAGAAGGCTGACTAACCTTCCAAAATATGTGACACATGTGGGCACACTTGGGACAAGTGTGAGGACACATGTAGAGCCCACATGAGGTGAGATAAAAGAAAAAAGTCTCTCTAAGTCAACTTAAGTGTAGTGTGAATAGGACTAACTAGTTAGTATAATAACCATATAAGTAATAACACTTTTTACACTATGTTTAAGGTCCCCTTTTCACGCATAATCAATTTAAGAATAGTTAGCCTATTTTTGAAGTTTTCCCGTAGGCTAATTGGTTGGGCAAGGGAGAACTCCAACTTTCTTGGAGAGCACAGGTATGAACAAGCAATGGTTTTACTCATGGCAGTGAGTTCAGGAGATATTTGTGAGCCCTATGAGACTTTTCAAGTGCAATTCTATCTTTCTGAGAGAACTCCACACTTCTTGGAGAATGCATGTTTAGTTAGGTGGGGTTTCTAACAATGGTAGTGAGTTTAGGAGTTCAAGATAAATTCAATGATTATTTTCTGATGTAATTCCAACCTTTTGTGTGCATTCCAAACTTCTTGGAGGAGCCAACTATTTTTAGAATAGCACCAAGTTGATACAATTCATCATCCTAGTCTTCAGAAGCATTATGGTATGATAAAAAATTCATATTTGACTCATTTTGATACTTTCCATAATTTGGGTGGATAATTAAATTATTAAATAGTTATTACTTAAGTTGTCGAAAAAGTATTATTCAAAAAGACAACTTATGTGTAATTATTTAATAAAAAGGTGTTAAGTTGTGCATATAGGAGGTGCTAGGCACAAGGGGACTTAGCTCACAAATGGATTATTATTTAATTTTGAAAAAAGAGCTTTTGGAGGGAAAAGAGAAAAGTAATATTTTATTTTCTCAAGTGAGTTATAAAAGGAAGTTTGGAGCTCATTGTTGGGGTTAGCCATGTTATGATATTTTCTTATGAATTTGAGAGAACTTGTGTTCATCTCTAATTTTCTTGAGGATGAAAAACCTCTTGAAAATATTGGTTTCGGGGATAAAAACCCCCCTAGTTGGTCATGGTGGTTTCATTTCAAGAATCACATTAAGTTGTAAATGGAGATTTGATGATTTCTTTGATATGTTTGGAGTTTTGTTGATATATTTTGGCAAGTTGATTATGTGTGAAGATTAGGTTTTCTTTGTTGGCCATACCATTCCTTTTTAGGACATCTCCCAGGTTGCTACATGGGATTAAAGTTTTAGATTAATGCACACTATGATGGACTAAAATCAATCAAAATATTAGGTCGTCTTTGTATGCAAGGACTACTAACTAATTGTTACCTTTTGAGTCACCCTTATTTATCTATTGGTAAGATTTCCTAAACAAGAGTCGATTTGCTGTGTTGTATTATTGGTCATACCTTTGTTTCTTAAATCGGCTCTTGATCCTTCAAATCTTACCCGTTTATCGTCTTTGTGTGTGAAATTACTTAAGGTTTGAACCTTTGAACCTGAACCATTCTCAAAGTTCAAAGTTCAAATGGTTCGATGTGTTCAAAGTCTCTCAAAAAGCAAGCTGTTTTGTTCTATGCATTTTAAACGTCTTTGAGTTTTCGGGTTGAACTTGAACCCTTTTTGTCAATAGTTCAATGGTTCAACGGTTCAAGGTTCAATATTCAATGCCTTGTAATAAGTCGCGTCATGCAGTTATCTCATGTAATTAATGATCGTTGAACCATTCGTTCGAACTCTATAGTGAAGTTCAACGGTTCAATGGGTCAAAGTTCAACGGTTCACTGTCTCATAGTTAAAAGCCTTTTACAAAGCCGCGTGACTGTTGGCCGGTCTGTGTAGTCTTTGCGTCTTTGAACCTTCATGTTGAACCATATCCTAACAAGTTCAATGGTTCATGAGTCTAAGTTCAATATTTCTGTAAGTGAACCCTTTCCCCCTTTGTATGATCCAATTGGTATGATCGAACCACCGCATTGAACCACATCCCAAAGGTTCGATGGTTCAATGGTTCAAGGATTTGGTGATTTTGATCTCATTTCTTCCCGAGGCTTTCTAAGTCAAATTTAGAGGGAAAGTTGGAGGAAAATGTGTCTAAAACTCATTATGAAACATAAAGTTCTAATTTGGTGGAGGTTACGGATAATTATTATACATCATGATCACGCATGAATAATACTTGCTATTAATGAAGATGTCAGAATTCATGTCTTTCAAACATTTTTGGCACGTATTGTTTCGGGTAATAATTATTCAATCTGGTTAGTGCCATTATTAACAAAGAACAAGCCAAATTTAGCAAGTGAACATACTGTGCGATATAGAGGAGAATAGCGCAGGAAGTGTAAGGTTCTTGTTACTCAAACTTTGCAGTAAATTCAGATATCTTGAAGGTGAGTTCTGTTCTTCCTATATGCTGTTCCTATTTCTTAGCTGGAAAGAAGAATCTCTTGAGTTTCTGACATTATTTTCAAAATTCAAAGTGTTTTTCATTTTATCCTCCAAGTATGGCTTTGAAATCCGCTTGTCTGGGGAATGAACATGGCCCTGGTCTTACCTGTTCTCACTCTGAATTTGGGGATACTGTGCTGGTGCAATATGATTTAGAAGAATTTAGAGAAAGGTCTAGAAACCCTATGCAAACCCCTATGATGAAGAAAATAGTAGACAGTGGTTTAATTGAAGCTACGGCCTTTCCCATGGCTGTACAGTGCCCAGAACTGGTTCAGGAATGTATGAATAGGTATGAACCCCAAAACAGATGCATTAGAAATGCAGATGGTGATGTATTGTTTCATGTCGACAGACAAACCCTGATGTCTGTGATGAGAATACTGCCTAAAGAGGCGTATTCTAGCCTTAACATTACTTCTTCTTATGGGCATTTCTCGGAGAAGAAAATAATTTACAAAGTGTAATAGCAAGATATTGGCTACTGAAGTTTTAGAAAGGTGGCTCAAGGTTGCCTAGACCACTTACTAGGGATCATATGATTAAAGAAGTGAGGGATATTGTGGTGTTATTACACCGACTGAAAGGAAGCCAGCATGCATATTATTTGGAAGATTGGATTTACTTTTTCGTACAAGTTATCCTCAAAGGAGAGCAATATTTGGACTGGGCAGAAATTATAGCTGATTGTTTACATCAGGGACTAAGTAATTGTTTGGGAGATAGAAATTTTTATATGTCTTCATATCTGTTTTATTGCCTAGTGTCTACAAGACAATGGTTGGGGCTACCTCATGCACCTTTAGCAGAAGATAGTAAAATTTATGAATATTATTCACAATTGTAGATGCAGAACTATTATGAGAATTACAAAAGGGTTAGTGATGTTTTCACTGGAAGGATGACTTATGAATTGGCAGGTAATCTGAATAAAAGAATGTCCGATGAGGCAATGCAGTTAATTAGCATTTATGGTAGTTTCTTTATTCAATTTCCAAAATTCACTTACATCAGGGTTGGAGGATTTGACGGTGAACCTGTTAAGTTACCCAGGTATGCATTTGACCGTTTTGTGCTGATAGAAGTTTGTAGACAGTTAGCACATGTGGATGAAAAGTTCTCAGCAAAGAAGGGATCTAGTATTTCTTTCCCCATTGAACTTGGACATTACTCGTGCCAGTCAAAATCTGATGCTTTGAATTTAGAAGTGAACCTTAAAAAGTTTAATTTCCAGTTCTTCATTGTCAGATCCCAATTTGACAGCAAAGGCTTCGTCAGGGATAACCTAGAATCTGGAACAGGGCATTCACATATCCCTGAATTAGAAGATTACTGGGAGGACTACCCAGATGAATTCGAAGTCAGGAGGAGACTGTGGTGTAGGTTTTCTTTGGGATAGATAATCACCCTTAATTTGAGAATGGATATTTCTGGAGTTATTGATAATCAAGAGTAGATGATTGATCCCCAATTTGAACAGATAAAACAATCACCTATTCCAGAAATTGATTGGAGTAAAAAGGAGGAAGACAAGATTGAGGTGAAAACTTTCCCAGTGATAAGGAGGACCGAGAAATGGTTGAGGGAATAGAAACAGAGAGTGTTCCAGAATAAAGACACCCAACAATGCATGCCAATGATTGAATCACTGGTCCCTATAAGCTCCTCTAATTAGCCTATTGCTATCTGTGGTGTAGGTACTTCCAAGCCAATAACTAGGAGGAGTCCTGCTATTAAAGAATCTAGAAGAGCCCTCACAACTATTCTGCCTCCTTGTGCCACTAGGTCGAGAACCAAAAGCAAAAGAAAGAAGCAGATTTTAGAAAGAATAGTTGTGGATTTGAATTCAGAAGAGGACTCGGCCGAAGCCATGGATGATAAGGAACCTGGTTCACCAAGAACAGAGGAAGTTAGTGCTAAGCAACAGTCAGAAGTTGTCTTAGAGACCCCCAAAATAATGATGATTTCTAATGTATCCTCTGATAAATTGGATTGTGGGAAAGAACCCTCGGCCCTTGCTCCTAAATGGCTGGAGAATTCTATCAGTGATAAAAGAAAAATAATCCCATTTTCTGTGCCTTTAGAAGATATGGTGAGCAAATGTTTGGGAAAAATGCCTAAATCCAAGATGCTGAAGACAACCTCTAGGGTAAGCGTTGACCCAAGTACCGGGAATTGGAGTGCGGAAATAGCCAGCCCAGTGACTGATGAAGAAGTACAGGAACCCACTATATAAGATTTCACTGTTGAAAGGGTGGATCTTGGAACTGCTTCTAGAGCAGCGGATGTTCATCATCTTGAGACATCCACCAAAAGAATCATCAGCCGGGCCTGGAAGGACGAGAAGGATAAGAAAGAATTGAAGCAGACTCTGCGTACCATGGCAGAATACATTAACGCCATTCATAATCCCAACCCGTAGCCGGTCTCACAGTTTTCTCTCTCTTTTGATCCTAAGTCGCCAGCCAACCAGAAGATGTTAGACCAAGTTAACAGAAATAGAATGGTGACTAAAGTATTCAATGATTGGTTGGACTGCATTGTGCAAAAAGGTACTGAATATATTCATGAACTTAAGAATATATATGATCAAACTGCAGCCACCATTGAAGACCTTAAGGCACAGATTACTTCTTGGGTGAAAGATGAAGGTAAGTGGATGAATGTGCTGAACCAGATTGATGAGATCCAAAAATATGGGGTAATGAAATTTCTGTCAGAAAAAAGTTTAACAGGTGTGGATGAAGATCTACTATACGTGAATAAGAAAAACATTGAATGGAGAAATTCGGTATCACGGCAAGGGCGTCTTGAACTCACGAAATTGATTAAGGAAATCATCGAGTTCACTCAATCACTGCAGCATGATTTACAATGCATTGATGTGAAATACATAAAAGATGATGGGAAACCGGAGGAGGATGTCGACACAGTGGTTCAATCTTTTAAAGATAAAATTAGCTTTGTCAAAGAAAGTGACAATATCTTAACTGAAGATTTCTCCTGAATCTCTAAGGTGGAGTCACTGCTTTACCTCTGTATCGACGCACTTCCGGAACATAAGGAAAAGATTGGGAAAATTCGGAGGGAGAAGGACATCTGGAAGACTAGGGTGAGACACATAGGCATCCCCAACCTTCTGAAAATTCAGGAGTTTGTTACTACGGTTCAGGAGTGGAAGACTCAACATGCCTCCCCGACCGCCAATAGTAAATTTGCAGATTCAAATCTGTTACCATAGCCGTGATCTCATTCACCCAGTTGCTTTTATTCAGTTTCTTTTTAGTTATGCTATTTTCAAGACTTGATCTTTAAAATCAATTTGTTAAGAAACTAAATCCCGTGTGGGTCAAAGTTACTTTAACTCTGGGTTGTTTTCACTTGATTAAGGAATTAGGGCAGTCATATTTATAGGTTTTTCATTGCTTAAAAATTGAGAGGAAGGAAGGAGATAAAAAAATCTGAAGTTGAACTACTGTTGTTTTCATGAGCATTTATGATTTTTGTTTGAAACATCTTTTTCATCTGTGAATGAAAGGAAGAAACAATTACTGCATTCTTAAATCTGTGCGTTTGAGTTTCTAAAATTGGATTTCCTGTGCGAAGTCTTCTTTCTTATGGTAATTGTTCTTTTAGATAATTCATTATATGTGTTCTATAAATTATTGGATCAGCAACAGTTATATGTTTATATATCTGATTGATTTTTAAACCATAGAATCTATGTATTTTATCATAAAATGGTGTTTTGAAAAGGAATATCGCATTCATCACATGGTGATGTATGAATGTTAGTTTGGCCTTTAGGCACTTTCTGGTTAAAAGTGTATTGGGATAATTAACATAGATTGAATTCAATGAAGATCTTAAAGGGAGCTGTACCTCAATTCAGAGGGGAACTATTTTTGAAAGTTCACCCATTTGTTGATTAATTTGTTTGTTCTTTAAGGAAGAAAAAGCATAGAGTCAGAATAGAGTGATTTTAAATAAAGACAAACCCATTAACCAACACTAATTAAATAGTATTCTTTGAGTTTTGATAACTCTTTTGGCTATGTTGTATGGCCCAGTTACAACCGTACCTCTTTGATGGTTAGGAGTGAAATCTGGGCACGAATTGCCCCTTGTTTCTTGTCTTCATTGCTTGGATTGGTGGCGCCTTGGTTGGAAATGTCTGATTTCATGTATTTTAGGGTGTACTTTGATCAATTCGGGGTACTTTGATGATTCTACATGCTGGTTTGGGATTTGACAAAACTACATTTTCCATATCAGAATAGTACATTCAGTTTGATAGTGGTTTTAGTGTGATACATTGTGTTTGTGACCTGCAACTTCATCAACATCATCAATACTTCAGTGGGGTATGACTCTAGTACTGTTTGAAATAAATTTTAGTCCCCATTATCTTGATTTTTTGGTTGCAGCAGAACTGTTTAAGTTTGGATCAGATTAATAAAGTTTATTAATGCAACTTCTATTTCATTGTAAAATATTATCTATTTGCAATTTAATCATATATTGTAAACCTTGGACATGGTAGTACTGCCAGTGGTCTTCATAGTCATGCATTTCATTTTGTAACAATTGGATGGTTTACCACTAGTTTATAACATGCTTTGTTTTTTAGCACACTCCGTTGAATAAGAGCAAATGAAGGATGGCTTAGCCACCTTGTGTGCATCATTTTGTTTGCATTCAAACACACTCCGCTGAATAAGCGTAGAGAAAGGTCAGGTCAACTACCTCGTGTGCTCATATTGTGTTGCATTGGTACACTTCACTGAATACACACAGAGATGGATGGCTTGCCATCTAGTGTGTCACAACGATAGAATTTGTATTGCCAACTCTCTTGTTACTACGATATAGAGTTTGGGTGTGATCCAACACACTATATGCTGTCACCTTGCCCATTCTGGGATCTAGGTGATCAGAAGGTGTTGATGGTTTTGCATTGTAGTTTATTTTCAGTTGGAAAAATAAAAAAATTGGGGGTGTTTATTACACACTAACAAAGAGGATTTTTGTGTTTAAATTAAGTGTATTGATGATCAAATTGTAATTATTGTCTTGTATGTGGATGACATGTTTATTGATAACAAGGCAATCATTAGTGAGCTTAAAACTTATCCTTTTAGCGAATTTGACATGAAAGATTTGGGGGTAACAAAGTCCATTTTGGGAATAGAAATTAACATGGACCAAGCTCACATAAAGCTTTGACTTAGTCAGAGTAAGTATGTTGAAACCATTTTGCAATGATTTTCTATGCATGATTAGAAACTAGTGACTATTCATTTACCTGTAGGCACTAAGCTTTCATTGGATATGTGTCCTAATTAAAATGATGATGTAGAGGATATGTATAACACATCCTATGCTAGTGCTATTGGTAGCCTAATGTATGCAATGGTTTGTACTAGACTAGATATTGCCCAAGCAGATAGAGTTCTTAGCAGTTTTATGTCTAACCTTGGTAGAGAGCATTGGATTCATGTTAAGAGGGTATTTAGATAATTGGGAGGAATTCCAACTATTGAGCTTTGTTAATGTAGATCAGGCAGGTGACTTGTATAGTCGAAGGTCCACTAGTGGCTATGTGTTTTCTTTGTTTAGCAATGCTATCAGTTTGATGAATAAGAGGTAGCCCATGATTGATTTATCTATTGAAAATATAACACATGAAGAGCCTGAGGCTCCGACACAATAATCAGTCATTCATCTTCAACACAACATTGATTACATTCTATGGCTTTATAAAGCCATTCAACTTACTAACTACCCAAACCACTAACTACCAACTAACACATAACTTAGAACTAACTAAAACTAACATCTAATAAATTAACATTAACACGTTAATTTATTATTTATTGTATTATTATATTATTATATGCCATGCACTAATAATTCCAAACACCCCCCTTTAGTGCTGACATAGGGAATTTATTTTGGTACTGCAGTATCGATAGTATCAACAATTGGTCTGTCTCTTATTTCCCCCACTTTAATGAAAAAGTTTCTTTGGATGTCAGTTTCTAATGATAATGCATCTAATTACAATGTTCAAATACAAAATCTATTACACCCTTATAGCTCCAAAATCCTTATTTCTCTATTTACACAATGTTGAAAAAATAATACAATTTCACCTCTACTTTCTACATCAAACTTCTCAACAAATATTAACATAATTCTCAAACAATTTTTGGGTTTTGTTCTCCTCTTTATCAGATTTCTAGAACATTTTATATTTCTAAATTTATTTACAAAATGAGAAAGATATCGTAGTTTTAGTGAGACTGATATAAAAAGCTTTTTGCAACAACAAAGATTTCTGCAACTTTGAATGTATATATTTTTAAAAAATTTCTGATTTTTTTTATATGAAATGAAGAAAATAGAGTGAAAACTATGAAAAGAGTGAACAGGATGGAGAGAAGAGAGAAACCAAATGAAGGAACAATATGGAGAAGGAAGATAAACCAAATGCAGATGGATAATGAATGTCATAGATTTGCACGTGGTCCGCACTACGCCTCTATTGACAAAATGCAAGAATGGTGGATGGATAACAATGACTTTTGTACATGGTCCTAATTGCATCATCATTGAGTGTCGCTTTGGAGAAGGAAAGACAAGTGAATTAAGGGCGACCAGAGAGATACAAGACACCTTCTGTAATACCATATTGAAAATACAACACATGAAGAGCCTAAGGATCCAACATAATAATCAGTCATTCATCTTCAACACAACATTGATTACTTTCTATAGATTTATAAAGCCATTCAACTTACTAACTACCCAAACCACTAACTACCAACTAACACATAACTAATAACTAACTAAAAAATAACATCTAATAAATTAACATTAACATGTTAATTTATTATTTTTATATTATTATATGTCATGCACTAATAATTCCTAAAATTATCTACTATAGAATAAGAGTATATGGCTACTACACATGCTTGTAAAGAGGTAGTATGGTTATAGAGACTATGTTTAGGAGTTGGTTTTGATTTCATGGTGGTTCAAATCAAATGTGATAGTTAGAGTGATATTTGTTTGGCTAAGAATTTATGTACCATGCTTGTACTAAGAATGTGGATGTACAATATCACTCTATTCAAGAGATGCTGGAGAATGGTAAGGTCATGTAACAAAATGTTGCCACTTGAGAGAATGTTATAGATTCACTTACGAAACCAAGGAGCACACAAAAATCGCTTGGTGTAGGGAGGCCATGGTCCTTGCATCCTACACCTAATTTATTTATGTTTCCTATGTATGTTATTATAATGTATACTATCAAGTAGAAGAATGTCAGAATGGTGTGATATTTGATTTTTAATCGTAATGTACTAATGTTGAATCTCAAACTATCTTAGAATGGGTACTTGGATACCCATGTAGTTGAGAGATATTACTATTTTATTATTTATTCTCTAGTTGACTTGAAATATAAGTTGTAATGGTATTCATGAAGGAGATGGAGCATGGTGGTAGTAGTTAAAAGTTGTTTTGAATGCATTTACACCACTTTACCAATCCCAGATGCTAGGAGAGAGAGTGGAGCATCTTTGCATTTATTAGGTGGGTCCCATGTGAGTTGGTGGAGTCTAATGAAGGTGCCATTTTTGGGAAGGTGGTCAAAGATGTTGTAGTAATTATAATTTCCTATTCTTAGAATGCTCTCCATGAGTTGGGGCATGGGTTTTACATGATACCATGGTTTTAGTAGTACATTATTTTAGGATACTAGTTTTGGTTTCCCTCTCCCATTCTCTCTCTATATATTGGAGGCATGAGAGAGGTTATATGGGTTAGTTACATGTACACAAGCACTACTAGAATGTTATCAACTTGAAAGGAGAAGTTTGTTGATTATGCACTATTGATTCAAAGATTAATATAGACTTGTGCTCTCTTTAGTGGTTGAGTTTTTTTTCCTAAAGGGTAAATATCCACATACATTTGGTGTTATGTTTCATATTCTTATAGTTTGTTGATTTCTAATTTGTTGTTATATACTTCCACATATGATCTTAATAGTTAATACATTGTTGCATTAACAAATTTAAGATTTGCATACTCTTTTTAAACACTTACATTTGTAGTAATTTGCCCCATTTAACAATAGTTAGTTCATTATGGAATATAAAAATGATATTAAGATATGCATAAAAGATGGATTCATAGGTGTATAAGTAGAGGAAGAAGAATCAAGGTTGAGTGAAAATGTTCCTTTGTACTAGTATGTGAAATGTGAATGAATAAATAAAATAAATTATTGTTTCGAAGGATTTTTCATTTATATTTGTAAAATATGGCATTAGAAACCTATAGATCAATGCTTATTCCTGTGCAACAACATTAGAAATGAATTAATCTAAACAATTTCATGTGCATATTATAGTTTCAAAAAATCATGACTTACCAAGCTTTGTCTTGCAAAGCTTACACTCTTAAATGCATTATGATTCATTCAATACAACTCATTCTTTATTATCCATTATTAAGCCAGACATCTCACATATTGCATTTTAAAAGATTTATAAACAACACTTGGTTGTAGACTAATCAAATTACAATACAAGCACAAAAAATGTATACCTAGAAATATGAGTAAGATTCCATACAATAATTGATCAAACAATGGAGACAATATTACATTCAATAGATGGGAACATGTCTTATATTAGTTCTCTAAGAAAAGAATAGGTGTTTGTTACAAAATATTAGTTCAAAATTTGATTCTATTGTTGCTTGCTTAGAGAAAATATCTTAGATTCTTAGTGCTAAGAAGCTACACAAATTTTCTAGCATGTATTACATTGTCAATAACTTCTATTTATAACTAAATGATAAGGCTCATCTCACTTGGATGATTAACACTTGTCAAATAGATTTACAATTAGTTACAAAAAGTGGTTGGCACTTTTGAAAGTGCCATTAGGTCTAGATCCTTCAAAGTTTGGGAGTTTCATACTGGGTTGAGAAAGAAAACTCTCATAAAAACTTCATTAACCACTAGAATTAGGGACATTAGACCAATGAAGGAAGGAAATTGCCATGAATACATTCTTTAGAGATCATTCCTTCATAGTTAACTATGAGCTCTTTCGAAAGATGAGAAGAGCATCTATCAACATGAAGGATGTGAGTTTCAAAACGACCTTCTCCTTTTCATTAATGAAATTGATGGCCTTGTGAAACCCAAGTCCCCATCCAACTTTTACAACCATATTGTTCAACATTTCTTCTTCAAGTTGTAGAGAGAGACGGTTTAGGTTTTCTTGGACCTAATTCCCTGCCAAGACCTTTTCTCCATGTTAATAGCTAAATCTAGCAAGATATTTCAAACTATATTGGCTTTTCCATGGTATATCTTTCATGACACCTCTTGATGTTGAATCCAATCTGAGTTGACAACTGTAATGTTTTGTCTCCATGATTTCTTTTGAGTCTAACTTTGATATGTTCCTTCACAAGATGCTTTTGAATGAGCTTTGATTCACAAGCTTGTTACACATTCAATTGAAACTTTGTTATATTCTTCCTTCTAATTTGATGGTGTTCTAGCACCCATGTGACTCATATTTGTAGAAGTACAAAAGGATATCATATCTCCTTTTATCCTTACTAATAACCTTGACTATTTCACTCACTTGCCTTTAGGACTTTGGATACATCATCATCAATTATATGCTTGACTATACCTATAGTTAGGAAAAAGGTATCAAATAATGAAAGAATAGAAAGAATGCAAAAATTAATAACTTATACCAAATGCCTCTATCCACTAATCATATTCTTTTTCACTTGGCCAATCTATTTTGACGCAGGGGCATCTTCCCGAAATTTTAGTTTACTTGTGTTTCATTTTTTGCTTGCATTCGGATCCTTGTGCCCAAGTTTTTAGTTTGTTCAGTGTGGTTGTGACTTTTTGTGGGTCCCATAGACTGTCTGGCCTCGTGGACGTTATTAAAAGCCTTCATTTATCCTTAGCCTTCGTGGCTTTCAACACAAATTCTCCACGAAAGCCATTTTGCAACACTGGAATGAGGGGATGAGAAGTTGCATAGGCTTGTATGTTGCATCGTTGGTCTCTCACCTATGACTCCCGTCGTGGGAAAAAGACACCGAAGTTGAGAAAAGAAACAGAAAGTTTTTGCGAAGGGGGAGACAGTTTTAGCATTGGGAGAACACTCTGTCCAGAACGGGGGAGAAGGAATAGAGTGAGAGAGTTTTTGCATCCGAATCGAGACTGACAAAGTGTTGATGACGTCGATATGGTGTTTGCTTGTTTCTGTAGAGTGAAAAGCAATCAGAAGCCTTTCTAAAACCTCCCACGACGCCTTTCTGGAGGTTGCAGATAGGTAGCTAGTGTAGGAATCGTTGTTTGTTTCCATCTGGAGTCGCTTTTGAATCTCCACGAGGATATTGCAGCAGTTTAATGGAGGTGTAGCTGTGTAAATCAGAACCAAGAGCTTTCACTGATAGGTGAAGCCGTGTCTGTGCATTCTTGCAGATTTGAACTCGTGTGTTGTTGGAATTCGGCTTGGCTGTCTGTTTGACACAGAGACATCAATTTACCTGTGTTTTGTTTCTTTTTAAATATCCCTGTTCTTTGAGCAATGAGTTTGTGCGGAGCACTTGACAAAGAACTTTAAGTTTATGTAACAGATCTTTTAAGAAATAAACCACCGTAATCTGCCTCATTGTGTCTGATTCTATTGAATCTGTTGTGTAAAGATTGTAGTTCGTCCCCTGTCTGGGACAGCACCAGTTGTGACTTGCTGCTGTTTGTTTTCTTGAGCTGTCATTTTGACAGCACCAGTTGTGACTTGCTGTTGTTTGCTTTCTTAAGCTATCATATTTCCATAATTTTTTCGAACTTGTACATATTGGAAACATGTACCAAGCATCTAATTCTATTCTTTTATCCTTGATGTAATTTTCTACTCTTGTTTCAAGTCTGAGCATTTTGTCTAGTTGCAAAATACACAAAATTAGATCTACCTTCTCATCCTTCATCAAAGGATCTAAAAAAATATACACGACGGTATTAAATTCATCTTTCTAGCACCACATAGCCTCCGTTTCTCCATTTGTGTCTTTTAGACAGGGAACACCTAAATCCATGATAGATTTGAATTCATCTGTCCTCTCCTTTAAAACATCCCATCATGCCGAAGCAAGTAGACAGATCATACATTAGCTTGATGGCCTCATATATAGATGCTATCTTGTTTGGGATACTAGAGTACATTTGGCATTCTTGTATATAGGGGAGAGGACCCAATAGTGGAGTATCCTAACTTCGCGCCTCTCAAAATGATATGTGGCAATTTCAAATCACTCCAAAATTTTTACAATAGTTTACTTGGCAACGCCCCTTCTTATAACTAAGGTTTCAGGGCCACATCATCAAATATGATGCCACATGAGCATACTTTTTGTTGACGTGTCAAATAGTTCCCCAAAAAAAGGGTGGACCAATAAGTGTGCATTAAGTCATGTTTTGTTGGTGGGTTGATGATCACATGATTGGTTGCTTTTTAAATCTAAAGGGCACATTTCATTCAATTATTAGTACTTATAGTAACACTAACAACTTTAGAGTCACAACTACTAGTACTAAACTTTTAAAAATATTGGGCCTTAAATGCACATATACTATCTTCACCTATTGGGTCTTTTCCCCTAGTGGGATTCCCCTAGTGGGATTACCCTAGAGGCCCACTTTTTATAATCTTAGCCAATATGGGGTCAAAATTTTGAATTTTAATTTGGGCCTTTCAAATATTTATATGGCATTCCATAAGTCATCTACCATCTTTATTAAATTCAGTACCCTCTCTTAGAAAATACCCCTTATTAAATCTTCAATATCTTCCCTAGCTCTTATTTTATTATTCTTTCATTATTTTTGGATGTTTATTGTAAGGCATTCTTAGTTCCTAATGTGTTAGGAGGAGTTCAATCTATTTGGGAACATGCTCCAAGAGTTGGACCTTGAGCTTCTCTGAACTTGACTTCTCCTTATTGAATTCATTTATTAACTTGGCATTTTCCCCTTGTAGTTTATTGTAATTTGCTTGCAACTTTTTTGTAGTTGCCTCACTGAACATGCAAGTATTTACTACCAACGATGTTGGCTTTGGGGATAAAGTGTCCCCAACTCTTCTTACAATTATTTGTACTTTTAACTCCTATGGGATTTCATACACTTATGGCTTATTATGTTCAGGAGCAGTGGCCCATATTACCAAAGTTTCATACTTGGGATGGAATTTAGACCCAAAGTAGAATGATGCAGCACACAACATACACTCAATACAATTTTACCATTAATCATGTGAGAGCCTGGAACATAAAAAAAACTTCTATTCATTAACTCTGCTACTACAATGAGAGAAAACTCTCTTATATCCAAGAAAAACAAAAAAAAAAACAAAAAAATTACCCTTTTTGGCAGATTTCGACAATTGTCAGATTTTTGCCATTTTAGGTAATTTTACAATCATATCTTGAAAATCCTATTTTTTCCCAAAAGCTTCCTAAAACTAAGGTAGGACGAAATGCCAACTAATATTCTAAATTTAGACAAGGTCTTATCCTTTGTTTATATAATTTTCATCTTGCTTTGGAGCCGCTTAAGCCAATTCAGACTCCTAGTTGTGAGGTTCTTGCCAATCCCGACCCCCTTGATCTTGCCGTTTCTGAGGAACCTTGCCCTACCCCTATTTCACACAAAATGAAAGGGGTTTCTTTCTCTATGACCACTGAGGAGACCACCACGGTGAAGGATACTCATACTCCGGCTTCTAAAGGGAGTGTGAAAAGTAAGAAGATAAAACTCAGGGAGATGGATGATGATATTGTGGGGGACTCTGTGGGGACCCATAAGAATCTGAGTAGTGAACCTGTGGGACCTGACAATAAACATAAAGCTAATTTGTCTACTAAAGATAAAAAGGAGGGCTTCTCTTCTAGGGTAAGGAGGTCAGGTAGGATTGCTAGTAAGCCTGCCCCGCAAGCTAAACTGATTGACTACTCTGAAAGTGCTTCTAACGCCTCCACTCAGGGGGATGATCAACTGAATTCCAAAGACATTGATGTTCAAGAGATCTCTGAAGATGATGCGGGTAAGAATGAAAGGAAATAGATTGATGATTCGGGAGGTACTGATGGTGATCCTGTGGACAATACTGGTGAAGGAGAGAGGATGATCGTGGAGGAGGTTGGTGAGGAGACTGAGGAAGGGGATGACCACAGGCATGATCTTGTTGTCTTGAGGGGTCATGTGGATGATCTGGAGCAGAAGGTTTCTTCTATGGGAGAGCTCATAAACAGCGTGCTTAGTCGTACGACGATGCTTAACCTCTCTCTGTTACAGGAACTTGGGACTCATGCTGATGAAGAGGAGGAGAAATTCAAAAAACTTGATGAATTTGTTGAATTTCTGGTTAAAGGCTGGGAGAATGTATCTCCTTAGTTCTATTACTTTTTATGTTGTCTATCTACTGCTACTTACTATCTGTTGTTTATAGGCTGTATATGTTGTTTATGTTGTAGTTGGTCTGGTGGCTCTTTTTGTGCTTGAGCCTCTACGGTCTCTTTTTGTCTTGATGTAAGGGTTCGGCCCCTGGTTTTTGCCGACTTATATAATCAATAACCAATATTCTAAATTTGAAACATGAGTTTTGATTTATTACAAAAGCAACTTTTTAAAAATTTAGAAAAAAAACACTAAATTGCTATTTTGAGGGCCAAGATGAAAGTTTCAAGCCCCGAAAAAGTGCCAAGATAGTGTCCAACCAACTAGGGTGGGTTGCGAAACCACTTTCCACCTCATAACACATCCACCCGTAAAATCTTGTAGAAAACCCACATCCGAGTCAAAAGTTATGACCTCTGGAAATTCCTGCATCATTCTCCTCTTGTTGAAATGAACGCAGCTCCTGCAAGTGAGTGTCTTCGTACTGCTGCCACTTGACTGGATCCAACCTTTGCACTTCATTCTTCTCTTTTTTTTCCTCTTTTTCCAACATCTTTCTGGAACAAGCTTCACTCTCCTTGAACAAATCTGCACTTCATTTTTCTCTCCTCTTGTAGATTTGCATTCACCAAATATTGTCTTCCTCTGCCAAATTATTTCCCCTCTCCTCTCCTTCTTCGTGGGATCCAACCCACCACTAACCAACCAACTCCACCAAATCTCTACTGTAGCTTCCTCTACAACCTCTTTTATCTCACTATTTGTGCTTTCCAATAGACATGTTCCTGCTGCAAACTCATTCTTTTCTTCTTTTTCATTATTCTTGAGGACTTCCACTTCTTTGTCTTTATGTTCCTTTTTATCTGCAAACAAAATAATGTTAGGTAAAATAAGGTTTTCATTATCACTCTGCTCTATTGCAATCTCAACCATCAACACATCCATATCTTTGAAAAGACATGTTTCAGTTGCAACCATGTGCTTTTTCTTTTTCATGCCACTTTCATGACATTCTTTCTCACACCTTTTATTATCAACATTTCCTCTATTCATTTCAGCTTTTAATAGATCCACTATATCATGAAGTCTTATCAACTCTTCATTAAAACTATCCATAAACTTTCTTTCCCACTTTTCTATATATGAAATCATTATAGGTCTCTTCATGACCCATCTCATCCTCTTCTTTAAAAACATTTCGCTCATTCTCAATATGTAATTTCTACAACCTGCACACATAAACACTTTAGAGCCAATGCTCTCTGCAGTTACATGTCCTCTCTACAAAAAAAACTCACTCATAACTATCCTCTACCCAACAAAAGACTTTAGAAGATGCACCTCTTCAAGACCTCTTCTACCCACTTTCTCTCAGTGGAAAAAGTCTGTACACCTTCTACCCAGATTTTATCTTTGCTGGAGGACAGTGAACATGTATGTCACAAAATCAATTTTTTTTTTTTGCAATTACAAAAATTTCTCATACTTCAACACAGGAAAATAATTTGCTTCACAAACTCCTCTCGGTACTGGTGCATACTCTACACACTCAAGATCAACCCGCTCTGATACCAAATGATGTAGCACACAACATACACTCAATACAATTTTGCCATTAATCATGTGAGAGCCAAAGATTTGAAGACTGGAACATAAAAAAAACTTCTATTCATCAACTCTACTACTACAATGAGAGAAAACTCTCTTATATCCAAGAAAAAAAAAATTACCCTTTTTGGCAGATTTCGATAATTGTTAGATTTTTGCCATTTTAGGTAATTTTACAATCATATCTTGAAAATCCCATTTTTTCCTAAAAGCTTCCTAAAATTAAGGTAGGATGAAATGCCAACTAATATTCTAAATTTTAAACATGAGTTTCGATTTATTACAAAAGTAACTTTTTAAAAATCTAGAAAAAAAACACTAAATTGCTATTTTAAGGGCCAAGATGAAAGTTTCAAGCCCCAAAAAAGTGTCAAGACGGGGTCCAACTGACTAGAGTGGGTTGCAAAACCATTTTCCACCTCATAACGCATCCACCCGTAAAATCTAGTAGAAAACCCACATCTGAGTCAAAAGTTATGACCTTCGAAAGTTCCTGCATCATTCTCCTCTTATTGAAAAGAACGCAGCTCCTACAAGTGAGTGTCTTCGAACTGCTGCCACTTGACTGGATCCAACCTTTGCACTTCATTCTTCTCTTTTTCTTCCTCTTTTTCTAGCATCTTTCCAGAACAAGCTTCACTCTCCTCGAATAAATCTGCACTTCATTCTTCTCTCCTCTCGTAGATTTGCATCCACCAAATATTGTCTTCCTCTGCCAAATTATTTCCCCTCTCCTCTCCTTCTTCATGGGATCCAACCCACCACTAACCAACCACCTCCACCAAATCTCTCCTGTAGCTTCCTCTACAACCTCTTTTATCTCACTATTTGTGCTTTCCAATAGACATGTTCCTGCTGCAAACTCATTCTTTTCTTCTTTTTCATTATTCTTAAGGACTTCCACTTCTTTGTCTTTATGTTCCTCTTTGTCTGCAAACAAAATAATGTTAGGTAAAATAAGGTTTTCATTATCACTCTGCTCTATTGCAATCTCATCCATCAACACATCCATGCCTTTGAAAAGACATGTTTCAGTTGCAACCATGTGCGTTTTCTCTTTCATGCCACTTTCATGACAGTCTTTCTCACACTTTTTATTATCAACATTTCCTCTATTCATTTCAGCTTTTAATACATCCACTATATCATGAAGTCTTATCAACTCTTCATTAAGACTATCTGTAAACTTTCTTTCCCACTTTTCTATATATGAAATCATTATAGGTCTCTTCATGACCCATCTCATCCTCTTCTTCGAAAACATTTCGCTCATTCTCAATATGTAATTTCTACAACCTGCACACATAAACACTTTAGAGCCAATGCTCTCTATAGTTACATGTCCTCTATACAAAAAAAACTCACTCATAACTATCCTCTACCCAACAAAAGACTTTGGAAGATGCACCTCTTCAAGACCTCTTCTACCCACTTTCTCTCAGTGGAAGAAGTCTGTACACCTTCTACCCAGATTTTATCTCTGCTGGAGGACAGTAAACATATATCTCACAAAATCAATTTTTTTTTTTGCAATTACAAAAATTTCTCATACTTCAACACATAGGAAAATAATTTGCTTCACAAACTACTCTCGGTCCTGGTGCATACTCTGCACACTCAAGATCAACTCGCTCTGATACCAAATGATGCAGCACACAACATACACTCAATACAATTTTGCCATTAATCATGTGAGAGCCAAAGATTTGAAGACTGGAACATAAAAAAAACTTTTATTCATCAACTCTGCTACTACAATGAGATAAAACTCTCTTATATCGAAGAAAACCAAAAAAAAAAAAAATTACCCTTTTTGGCAGATTTCGACAATTGTCAGATTTTTGCCATTTTAGGTAATTTTACAATCATATCTTGAAAATCCCATTTTTTCCCAAAAGCTTCCTAAAACTAAGGTAGGATGAAATGCCAACTAATATTCTAAATTCTAAACATGAGTTTCAATTTTTTACAAAAGCAACTTTTTAAAAATCTAGAAAAAAACACTAAATTGCTATTTTGAGGGCCAAGATAAAAGTTTCAAGCCTCAAAAAAGTGCCAAGACGGGGTCCAACTGACTAGGGTGGGTTGCGATACCACTTTCCACCTCATACCGCATTCACCCGTAAAATCTCGTAGAAAACCCACATCCGAGTCAAAAGTTATGACCTCCAGAAGTTCCTGCATCATAGAACTTCTTTGCCTACTCAACATCCTCAAATACATCACCTTCTTCCCTACTTCTTCTAATGGTATCCAAGGTAATTGCAAAAGATAAATCCTATCCAGGCAATAAAAGGCACTCACTATCTTCCACCAACTTCCTCCCTTCCTCAAGGGTGATCTTCTCAATATCAACATTAAAATCCTTTAAGGAAATTTGGGTTGTATTCTACTCATCAACATCCAATCTTGATGTATTACCATGTTCTCTTTCCTCAATTTTAGATTTAAATTTTAATTTAAAATGAGCATTTTGAATTCTTCTATTTTGATGAATTCATCATTGGTCAAAAACTCCTTGCAAGCCCTCTTTCTCACATCCTCCTTCATCGAGTCATTATCCAAAAGGGACATAATTGTATGAGCATGTGGTGTAGTTGCTAAAATTTTCCATTGATGTGTTGGGGAGAGTAAGACATCTCTGATAGGATAATTATCTAGTACAAAATATTCAAAGTGGCCTTTAGTATCCATATAACGAGCACCAATGGTTCGAATGTGTCTATAATCGTAGGAGATTTACCCTTTGATGTGAGATGTAATGAGGTATTTTCCTAGAGGGTGAAGCTTTGTCTATTACACTTGGTATTGTAGACATGGCTACTAATTGGATAGGTGATGTAAGTGAGACATTTGATCTTTCCTCCAAAGTTCTCCCCTGACCCCCAAGCTTTGCTTATGCCATTTTTGGTGGAATGACTCCCAATGTTTCAACATGGTCCAACTTGGTTTTCATTTCTATATTAAGTTTTTTTACCTCTAAAAATCTCCTTTATATTTTGAGTCATTCATCTTTCTTCTCCTCTATGCCAATACAATATTCTTCCATTTTTCTCTCTACTCTTTATCTACTAGGTTAACACAATTTTTAACTAGACCCTCTTTCTCCAAATTATGATGCTCATATCTTAATCTTATAACACTTTTTCTCATATTATCCATGAAGCCTTCAAGATCATATTACTTGGCATCATTAGTTTCCATGTCATATTTATTGATCATATCAAACAATCTACTATATCCTCAAACACATTTAGATCCACATCAATCCAATTAACCTTTAAACTGTTATGATGATTAAGCATGAAAAGCAAATATCAAAAATTGAATCACAACAACATCAAACACAAGAGAACACCAGATTTTACGTGGAAAACCTAAAATAGGGAAAAACCACGGTGAGGATTAGCTCACTATATAATATGATAAAACAACCGGTTAAGGTTGGTACAATTGGTGGACTCATTGTCCAGAATGCTCACTGCAAGTGGCTCATTGCCAAAGGACTCACTGTCCTAAAACAAAGAGATAGAAGAAATGGCTCACTGCCAAGATTTGAACTATTATAGTTGCATCTAACACATGCATGGAGTACAGTTCCAATGAAGCTCAATATTCACCGCAACATCAACATCATCTCTGCAACACCAATGAAAGATAGTAGACACCTTCTGCTCACTGCATCTAGTAATCTAACACATAAAAGCATGTACTTCTCTACTTACTCAACTACTTTATTACTCACATCATTTCCATCATGCGCACACTTGATCATGATCCCTTTAACGCTCTTTTATACTATCTTCAACCTTGAGAACATTCTCCAAGGTTGACATCACAACTTAATACATAGAATTCAAATTAGGTCAGGACCTAAACAATCCTGCGGTGGAAAGGAATGAAGGAAAACCACAACACGCCTTAGCTTGGACCTAAATTCATCAAACACGCTATTCCACACTTTCACAATCACCAAAGCAGCTCCGCAAATAGTACAAACATACAAGGTCAACCAAACCTATGTAATATAATGAACTTTTAAAGTACACGCTTCCTCAAGGCAAGAAATGGCTCATGGACCATACACAATGCTTGAACATACTCTATAATCTTCCATAGACATCTCGAAGAAACCTAAAAACCAACAAACTCTTCCGCAACAGCTTTCACCTAAAGAAGGTTCACACCGGAGCACTCAACTGACTCTGTCATATACTGTCACTCCAGAAATCAACTTTCAAACCACCAAACCATGATCAACTTCAACTGGAGAAAGATATGAACCAAGTATAGGCACAGTTCTAGAACCGCAAGACCTAAAACCTCTTTGCAGAGAAATGCGGAGCAAAGACATTTCTCCTAGACATCTCTGCAATGCTCAAAAGCAAAGTCCACATTCTGGTGAACACAACTCCCTCTGCACAACAAACCAGAGCATAATATTTGGAATATAACATCTTTGAACATCTCTTAATAACATATCCAAACTGCAAAGACAGATCTTCAATATAGAGGAAATGCGGAGAAAAAATGGGACACTACTTGCTAAGCCAAAAAGCCACTTCACCACACTGTTTCCTTTATTAATCAAATTTTCTCAAAAGCACTTGGAAACTAACCATCCGAAACATATTCCTAGCATCTTCAGTACTTCCTCAAGGCAACCAAATAATTTTCAACAAAGCAACTTAATCAAACAACAACAACCTCATCAGTAGACACAGTTGACACCAATGACAACACAAGCTTGTTGACATCAATGACAACACCGATAGCACATACTTGCAACAATCTCCCCCTTTGTCATTGATGGCAACACATAATGTGAAAAACCATCAAGACACAACTCTGCACCAAACTTCTTTTCTTTCTTACTCTCCCCCTTTCTTTTACACATCTTACCCTCTCTTTGACTACTGGCTCTTTTTTTTTTCACATTGCTCTCTCTCCCCCTTTGACATCAATGGCAAATGGTGAATACTCCCCCTTAGGAGTGCACACCAAACTGTATTAACTCTTACTCCCCTTGTCTACAAAACAATCATCATGACCACTACCTGCTCCCCCTGAGAGGCAGCCTCCAACATCAGTCCAGAGACAAGAATGAATCTTGAAGTCCACTAGATTGATGCATCTCCTTATGCATCTAGTTCAAAGAAGGAGGGGTAATAACCCCTAACTTCTCCCGGAGATACTCAAATTCATCCTTAGGAAGAGCCTTGGTGAATATGTCAGCAACTTAATCCTTTGTAGGCACATACTCAAGCTTCACTTCATTCTCTGCAACCTTCTCTCTCAGAAAGTGATACCGGATTGAAATATGTTTTGATATTGAGTGCATCACTGGATTCTTTGAAATGTTGATGGAACTGGTATTATCACAAAAGATAGGAATTGGCTCCTCATACACAACACTAATATCCTTCAAAGTTTGCTTCATCCACAACACTTGTGTACAACAAGATGCTACTGCAATGTATTCCACCTCTACAATAGATAGAGACATTAAATCTTGCTTCTTACTTAACCATGACACTACTCTGTTTCCAAGAAAGAATGCACCACCACTTGTACTTTTCCTGTCATCTACACATCCAACCCAATCTACATCTATATAAGCACTCAGAGTACTTTTCCTACCATCTACACATCCAACCCAATCTGCAACTATATAAGCACTCAGAGAAAATTTAGTACCCTTTGGATACCGCAATCCATGATCTGGAGTGCCATCTGAGTATCCTCTTCACTGCTGCAAAATGTGACTCTCTAGGATCTTCTTGAAATCTAGCCACAAGACAAACTACATGCATAATATCTGGTCTAGTAGCAGTCAAGTATAACAATCCTCCAATCATTAACCTATACCTACTCTGATCAGCCTTACATGATTCTTCATTCTTGCTTAGCTAGCAACCAGTTGTCATAGGAGTACAAACTAGTTTAGAGTCTTCCATTCCAAACTTCTTCAACATTTCCTTGACATACTTTGATTGTGAAATGAAAATGCCTTTATCTGTAGCCCAAGGAAGAAGTTCATTTCTCTACACATTGACATCTCAAATTCTTTCTGCATCTCATCTGCAAAGTTCTTACACATGCCTTCATTTCCACCGAAGATTATGTCATCCACATATACTTCAACAATCAGAATTTGATCTTCACCTACTTTGATGTACATATTACTGTCTGCAGAACCCTGGCTAAAACCTTTCTGTAATAATTACTTGTCTAATCTTGCATACCAAGCTCTAAGGGCTTGCTTCAATCCATACAATGCCTTCTTCAATCTGCAAACCCTATCTGGTTTGTCTGATAACTGAAATCCATCTTCTTGTCTTGTGTATACCTCCTCTTCTAACTCACCATTCAAGAAAGCAGACTTCAGATCCATTTGATATTACTTTAAAATCCTTATGTGCTTCAAAAGACAAAAACATCCCGATGGCCTCCATCCTTGTCACCGGAGCAAATGTTTCCTCATAGTCTATTCCTTCTACCTGTGAGTAACCTTTACACACAAGTCATGCCTTGTTTCTTACCACCTCCCCATTCTCATTCAGTTTGTTCCTGAATACCCACTTAGTTCCAATCACATTTTTGTTTGCTAGTCTTGGGACAAGTTCCCAAGTCTGGTTCTTTTCAATTTGCATTAGTTCTTCTTCCATAGCCTTGATCCAATACTCATCCTTGCATGCTTCGCTTACTATTTTAGGTTCAACTTTAGAGAGTAAACACATATTTACCTGTTCTTCAGTAGCTTTCCTTCTTGTCAGAACACCTTTGTCCTTATCACCAATGATTTGATCTTCAGAATGATGCTTCTGCACATACTTGGGAGTTTTAGGAGTCTTTTTTCGGAGCTTCAGGAGTCCTTTCTAGATCTTCTTCAATCTGTAGTTCCTTTTCACTAGCATTTTCTTCTTCTCTACAGGATGACTCATCTGATTCATAACCATCAACTTCTGAATTCTTTTTTAGATATTCATCAACTTTGACATTTGCACTCACAACAATCCTTCTTAACATCTTATTGTAGCACCAGTAAGCTTTGATTTTAGTAGAATACCCAAGGAAAATACCTTCATCAAACCTTGCATCAAACTTTCCTAGATTGTTTTCATCCCTTCTGCTATAACATTTGCTTCCAAACACTTTGAAGTACTTAACAATAGGAATCTTTCCATACCATAGCTTATAAGGTGTCTTTGTACTATTTGCTCTTGCCTACACTATGTTTAGTATGTAAATAGCAGTATGAATTTCTTCTCTCCAGTAGACCTCTGGTAGGTTTGCTTCTTTTATCATTGTCCTTGCAACTTCTTGAACAATCCCATTCTTTCTTTCAACCACTCCATTCTGCCGAGGAGTTCTAGGGGCAGATAATTGCCTCTTTATCCCATGATTCTCACATAACATGTTAAACTCATTGGAGGTGAACTCTCCACCTCTGTCAGACCTCAAACATTTAATTTTCATATCCATTTCATTCTCAACCATGACTTTGAATACTTTGAACTTATCTAGGGGTTCAGATTTTTCTTTGAGAAAAGTAACCCATGTCATCTTAGAGTAATCATCAATCAATAACATGAAATACCTGTCAACTTGAAAACTCCTTACCTTGGTAGGGCCACAAAGGTCTGTATGCATTGATTCCAACAGTTTGGTAGAAGACTAATCCTTGACTTTGAAGCTTCTTCTTGTTTGCTTTCCAATATGACATTCCTTACAGACAACATTGATGGGCTTTGTGATCTTTGGCAGATCTCTCACAACTTGAACTAAACTTATCCTTACCAGACTATCAAAATTGATGTAACACAATCTCCTATGCCATAACCAACTCTCAATAATCTGAGTCATGAAGCAATAACCATCACTACCTTTGAGATGATAAACATTTCCATCTATCCTCTTTCCAACAGCTATCATAGTTTTGAAATCTCTTTTGATCTCACAGTCGTCATCCTGAAACACAAGATTGTATCCTTTTCTACACATTTGTCCAACACTCAAAAGATTATGCTTTAAACCCTTAACATAAAGAACATCATCAGTATTGTGCTTTCCATCAAAACTAATTGAACCTCTTCCACATATCTTAGTAGCATTGTCATCACCAAATCTAACTAATCCTCCATCATATTTTTCAAGTTTAATAAACTTACTCTTATCACCAATCATATGATTTGAGCAACCATTGTCAATGACCCAAAGGTTCTTTTCTTGTGTAGTATGGAAAGAAGATATCACAATGCTTTTAGCATTAAGACTTACCTCCAGATCCTTTTCCTTCACACATTTCCTAGAGTTAGTAGAAACAGTATCATCTCTTATAGCTATGAAAAGACATTCGTTATCCTCATTGTTCTCATAATCAAATTCATCATCAGATATACTTGCATCTTCTTTGACATAGTAGCTTTTCTTAGGCATTGTACTTTTGTTTTCCCTATTATTTCTCTTCAAAATTCTTTTTGGACATCTTGAAGCATAATGACCTATCTTACCACAACTAAAACACTTGAAAGGTAACTTACCACTATACTTACCAGTACCCAATTTTATTTTTCTTACAAAATTGGCTTCCAAATCATCTGAATCCTCCTGATCTGATTCCACACTCTTCTTAGATTTGCTAGCCTTGAAGGAAGTCTTAGTCTTTGCACTACTTGTACCAAATTCTCTTATTTCAAAAGTAGTTAAGGTGCCAAGCAATTGATCATTGGTAAACTGTTTCAAATTTTGTAATTCTTCAATAGTAGAAACCTTAGGACTATAAGCTTTAGGAAGAGTTCTGAGTACCTTCAATATCACTTCTTGTTCATCCATCTTTCCACTGAGACCTTGGATACCATTGACAACTTCATCCACCCTCTGTAAGTAGCTTGTATTGTTTTCATCTTCAGACATTCGCATGGTTTCAAACATGAGCTTCAAATTCTGCATTTTAGCTTGCTTGACCTTATCATCTCCTTCATGAATAGTCTCTAGCTTTTTCCAAATTTGATTATCAGTTTTTAGATCCATGACTTTAACCAATTCAGAATTAGAGAGACTTCTTAAAAGAGCATACCTTGCTTTACCATAAATTTCATATGCTTTGACCTCATCTATAGTGCTCAGACCATTCTTAGGTATTGTATATGCATTCATTGCAAACATCCATATGTCACATCCAAGAGAAATCAAATAACCTTCCATCCTTTTTTTCCAGAAAGCATAGTCAGATCCATCAAACAGGGGAACATCCTTCTTGTGTGCCATTCCGGATCTACCTCAAGTGGTTAAACTCTTTTCCACAGAACCTTGCTTTCATACCAATTGTTGAATGCACAAGACAACTGAGAGAGGGGGTGAATCAGTTGTAACTCATAATTTCAAAAACCCTCAAAACATTTAGATCCACATCAATCCAATTAACCTTTAAACTATTATGATGATTAAGCATGAAAAGCAAATATCAAAAATTGAATCACAACAACATCAAACACAAGAGAACACTAGATTTTATGTGGAAAACCCAAAACAAGGAAAAACCACGGTGAGGATTAGCTCACTATATAATATGATAAAACAATCGGTTAAGGTTGGCACAATTGGTGGACTCACTGTCCAAAATGCTCACTATAGGTGGCTCATTGCCAAAGGACTCACTATCTTGAAAGAAAGAGATAGAAGAAATGACTCACTGCCAAGATTTGAAATGTTATAGTTGCATCTAACACATGCATGGAGTATAGTTCCAATGAAGCTCAATATTCACCACAACATCAACATCATCTTCGTAGCACCAATGAAAGATAGTAGACACCTTCTACTCACTGCATCCAGTAATCTAACACATGAAATCCTGTACTACTCTACTCACTCGACCACTTTATTACTCACATGATATCCATCATGCGCACACTCGATCATGATCCCTTTGACACTCTTTTATACTATCTTCAACCTTGAGAACATTCTCCAAGGTCGGCATTGCAATTTAATACATAGAATTCAAATTAGGTCTAGACCTAAACATTCCCGCGGTGGAAAGGAATGAAGGAAAACCACAACACGCCTTAGTTTAGACCTAAATTCATCAAGCACCCTACTCCACACTTTCACTATCACCAAAGCAGCTCCACAAATAGTACAAAAATACAAGGTCGGCCAAACCTATGTAATACAATGAACTTTTTAAGTGCACGCTTCCTCAAGGTAAGATATAGCTTGCGGACCATATACAACACTTGAACACACTCTAGAATCTTCCATGAACATCTCAAAGCAAACTGAAAACCAACAAACTCTTCTGCAATAGCTTTCACCTGAAGAAGGTTCACACAGGAGAACTCAACTGACTTTGTCATATATTGTCACTCAAGAATCAACTTTTGAACCACCAAACCATGATCAACTTCAACTGGAGAAAGATATGAACCTTATAAGCACAATTATAGAACTACAAGACCTAAAACCTCTTTGTAGAGAAATGTGGAGTAAAGACATTTCTCCCATAAATCTCTACAACACTTAGAAGCACAGTCCACATTCTGGTGAACACAACTTCCTCAACACAACGAACTGGAGCATAATATTTGGAATATAACATATTTGAACATCTCTTGACAACATATCCAAACTGCAAGGACAATTCTTCAATATAGAGGGAATGCGGAGAAAAAATAGAACACTACTCGCTAAGCCAAAAAGCCACTTCACCACACTATTTCCTTTATTAATCAAATTTTCTCAAAAGCACTTGGAAACTATCCATTAGAAACATATTCCTAGCATCTTCAGTACTTCCTCAAGGCAACCAAATCATCTTCAACAAAGCAACTTAATCAAACAACAACAACCTCATCAGTAGACACAGTTGACACCAATGACAACACCAATAGCACATAATTGCAACATTGATCTCTTAGAGCATCCACAACCGTTGATCTTCATCCCTGAGGGTCTATAAATTGAATGTATCCTCAACCATCTAATAATCTCTTATCTTCATACAATATCGCACTGCTAAAATCATTCTAGATCCTATCATCCTTATATCACAAGGTTATGCTGACAAATTGAGCAATCCACATACTTAAAAAGGAAAGAACAATCAATTAGAGTTGGGTGCACTTCAATAAGCTCAATCAATGAAGTTGGATTTGTTTATGCAAAGGGAGGTAAATTGTATTTGATTTTGATTTCTTTCATTTATGTTTACGTCTTAGATTTTATTTAACATTTTGATGTTTTCCACAAGTTGGTTGGATGATTTAATTATTAAATACTTATAACTTAAGTTGTCTAAAAAGGTTTTTATTCAAAAAGGCAACTATGTGTGTAATTATTCATTGGAAAGGATTAAATAAGTTGTGCAAACAAGGGCACTAGGCACATGGGGGACTTTTCTCATGAAAAATAATTATTATTTTGAAAATAAGTTTATTATTTATTTTCAAAAAAGAGTTTTTGGAGAAAAAAGGGAAAAAGTAATATTTTATTTTCTCCAAAAAGTTATAAAAGGAGGATTGGAGCTCATTGTTGAGGTTACTAATGAATTTGATTTTTGATTTTGCATTTGAGAGAACTTGTGTTCTTCTCCCATTTTCTTGAGGATGAAAACCCTCTCGAAAATATTGGATTCAGAGACGAAAACCCCCTGACTAGTCGTGGTGGTTTCATCTAGGAATCACACTTGCATTGCAATGGAGGTTTGATGAGTTTGAAGTTGTTCATTTTGGTATTGTGTTTTCAGTTTGATAGTACTAATATTTTGTTTAGAGTTTGTGAAGAGCTTCTTCTATCTGGCCATACCATTTCCTTCCAAGGTTGCCATATAGTTTGGAGTCACTGAAGGATGAAATCTCATGCAAATGTCATAATGATGAAATGAAAAACATTATAGTTTTTGGTGATGTTTCAACAATTTTTTGAGGGTGATTATCCATGTTTATTATTGGTTGTACTACTACAATAGAGGTTGTACTTGTATGAGTGCATAGGGTTTCCAAAGCTGAAAAACCTCACATCCTTATGGTTTTATCTACTATTGGGAGGAGCTTAGGGTTGTACTTGCAGTTTGTAGAGGTTTGGTGTTGAGGAAATCAGTTTGTGACAAGTTCTTGATGATTTGGGTCTATTGTTAGGGTTTTTATAGTGCTAGTACAGTATATCAGACCTATAACAACAGTGATATCAAAGGTTTTAGCCCAACCAGACCTTCTAGTTACATTTTGGATGGTATATTTCAATGCCTTATAGTTTTGGTTGTTAATTCATGCTTTCAATCATGTTTCCATGTGAATTTTAGTGTCTTTTTGTGTGTTGCAGCAATATATTCAGTTTGATATTAGAAATATAAGTTGATATTGCAGTTCCTTTATTATTGTATTTCAATTCAATAGTTGCAATTGCTTATGAATGTAAAATCATGAATGGTAGTACCGCCATGGGTCATATTTTCATGTATGATCATATTATAAACTGGATGGTTTACCACTAGTATTTACAACATTTCATTTTCAGTCCTTTTGGCATGAACAAACTTGCTATATCAACCATTTTTGTTTGAGCAAGTTTTGACATTTTGCCAGTGGCTTGCATTACACATGTCTACTAAATAAGTGTTGATAAGGTTAGCTCTACCACCTCATTTGTTGATCATGTTGCATCACTCACTCCACTAAACAAGTGTAAGTGTAACTATGGTCGGCTTGTCACCTAGTGCATTCATTCTATGTTGCATCAACCAATCCATTGAATAAGTGTAGATTGTGGACGGCATGGCCGCCTAGTGGTTGCAATGGCTTTGTATTGCATACTCTTTATATTTGCATTGGATATTTGTGTGAATCCAACACACCGTATGCTCTCACCTTAACCATCTCAGGATCTGGGTGATTAGAAAGTGTTCAAGAGATTGCATGGTTGCATCTTCATATCAGATGCAAATTTAAAAAAAAAACTAGGGTAATTATTACAATAAGGATGTGTTTTCTATGGAAGGTATGTTTTATCCTTTATGGAAGGTTTGTTGTATCCCTAATATCTTCTTTTTATGCTTTTCTAATTCTTCCTGTGCCCAAGATTTTGAAGAGTTATCACTCCCTATAAAAATTTCACCTTTTGAATTGGGTTCTCCACCCCACTCTATCCTAGGTATCCTTCCAATTATGTATAATTATTTATTTCTTTCCTTTCCTTCTTCATCCTAACTGTGTATTTCTTCTACAAATGCTCCTTTCACAACTTCAATAAAAGGCATGTGTATTGCTTTGCTAATTCCTTGTAGTACAATTCTTCCTTCTCTGCATCAAATACTCTGTTATTATCCACAAACCACTCAATATTTAATATTGTGTTAAAGACTTATTGATCTCCTTCATACATTTATATGAATTCAAGTAAACCTTTTTCTTTATGCCCATAAAATCTACTCATGCATCTCTCCATGTCTCTATGGAGCATATGGGACTTCTATCTGCTAAGGCAATGTCACAAGGAGAAATGTAGTTGTGGTCTACCAAATGATTTCCATATTTTTTGGCATGATGTTTTTATCTACTCCCAAGTCTGGTAAAGCTTTTTTGAGTATTTTTCCATTTAGCTTTACATCTAATAGAATTGGTTGCTTCTTCCACTTTTTTCATGCTTTTGCCAAAGATTTGACTTGAGGTCTTCTTTGCTCTTTTATCTTTTTTTTTCCAATGCTTAGAGAATTATTTAAAATTTTCCAATAAATTCTCTTCTTCTATTAAATTAGCCATCTCTTTTAAATTTTGGGCTTCTTTTTTAGAAAGTTAGCCTTTCTTATCTTCTTCTTGTTTCTATATTTTTTAAATTATTTATTTAGATTTTCTTACTACCATGTCATGTTCTTTTCTATTGGGGTATTTTCCCTCTTCATCACTTCCATCTATTTCTTCTAATATTTGTTTTGTCTTGTTTGTATCTATTCTTTTATGGGTAATTATTGCAATTATATGTCCCTTTTCCCAAATTCTTCAATGTCTTTGCTTCTAAGTTGTTCCTTCTTTTCTTTGTATTCTTTTCCAATAGTTCTTATTTTGTCATGGAAGGTTCCCCTACCTCATATTTGGTTTCTTTGTTGACTTTGTTGCATCTTCTAATACCTTTCCCTTCTTTCTTTGGTATTTTCATTAACACCTTAGCACCACATGATGAATATGGACCCAACAATTCTTCACTTTTTGTTCTTGGCATTGGTCCATTCTTGTAAAACTATGCAGCTTTGGGACAACTAAATGCATTGTGTATAGCATTACCACAAAAGCCACAAATTGACTCTTCTTTCTTCTACTCCTACATTTGTTGGCATAATTTACTAGTTTATCACAATAATAATAGGTCGGTCTTTAACTTCTTCCTCTTCCACAACCACCTCTATTGTTGTTATGGTAGCCTCCTTTGCCATATCCTTGAGAATAATCAATGTTATAGCTTGTGGAAGGTTCCTCAACATATATTTGTGGCATTGAATGGTTTACATTATTGACTTGTTTTTGGTTTCTCCTCCATTGTGGTTCCTAGTAACTATGTGTTGTATATCCATTTATTGTGCTTCCGATCAATCCTTGTGCCCTGGCCATGCCTCTATCCATGGAGGATTTCATTTCTATTCAATCCTCTAACCATTGGATTGTAACTATCTTCTTCAAGTAACATAGGGTAGTCACTTGTTTCATGTCTATATCCCAATATCAACATATACCATAATAGAAATGTGTTGATCTTTCGACAACCTTTTCAAATTCTATAGATATTCATTCCTTATGTGTTCCTCTCTAGTGCAGTGAGTACACTAGATATTGGTCCTTCTACCTAAAGGAGAAGTCACACTCTTCTCACCCTTCACCAGAATTTTAATTTTAATTTTTCCTATTCTAATTTTAGTTTTTTAATTTCTTCATTCCATAGGAGTCATTTTCTCTCCTCTAATATTGGGATCTAATTCTGGTAGCCAACTTTATCACTTCCTTATACATGTTGAACATTCTCCCATCTACCATAGTCTTGATATGTGGTCTTAGTCCCAATACAAACCACTTGATTCTTTACTTTTTTGTTAGTAGTTCCTCTAGCTTCCTAACCACACTTTTAAAATGTTGATCATATTCTTGTATTGATTTATTCATTCCTTACACAATTTCTCTCATCTTTCTCACACTTTTAGTTGGGGCATTTGGAGAGTAGAAAATTTTCAAGAATAACTCACTTATTTCTTCCCACTTCTTATCATGCTTTGTTTATTCTTTGATATACCATCTCAAGGCTTCATCCCTAAGAGTTTCCATGAATTCATATAATCAGGTCTAGTCATCATTGAATACCAACCCTACTCCAGTGAGATTCCAAGATAAAGAGATACTCACTTGCATCGTTGGTGTCTTTGCAAAAAATAAGGGCTTAGTCCTAGTTGCAACCATTTTTATAGGAGTTGAAGATATTTTTTATTTATATTTTTGTGGTTTTGGGTTTTTCTTTCCTTCTAACTTATCTTTTGTTCTTGGTTCTCCCTCTTTCTTTTCTTTAGGTCTTCTCTACTTGGTTCTATCGCTCTACTGGTTGACTATTTTCCTTTCTTTTCCCTTGTCTCTAGGCACTGAATCTCAAAATACATGTACATTGACAAATGGCTCACTCTTGTGTAAATTTAGGCTCATTTACCTAGCTTTTACCTCACCCTTATCCACACTATCTCATAATTGTTCACACACCTCACTTTTATGTGCACATGTTCCCATAAACTTGATCTATTTATTTGATTATACATATTGATCCATGCACTAATCCTTAGATTATCTATGTCTATCATGACTTATTATGTCTATCTGATCCTAGGTGAAACTTGTGATTATAAGGTCATTCTTGTGAGTGCAAACTCAACCTATCTAAATTTAGATTTAAAAATTCAAATTGGTTGACTAACCCCCTTTGTCTCTCTCCCTTAGAGCTAACTATGTACATATTTGCATAATTAATTTTCATGTGCTAGTATAAAAAAATGTTATATTTTGTATACATACACACATTTGAATATCTCTCATTCTAGGAGCATTTAGAAGGGCAATGAATTAAGACAAAAAAATTAGTAGGTGCTTAAAGTAATGAATATGTTTTATAGGTGAATTACTTATTAGCTTCAATCATTTGTCAAAGTTTATAAATCAACATCCTTACTTGGCTTGACACAATGAAAAAAAGTGGGATTCCATCAATTCCAAGCTAGAAACTATACTAAACCCTTCTTATCTAGGCTCGACTAGTCTATATTCAAGTAATAACTCAAGATAAACTAAAGGTAAATCCATAGAAAAATCAAGTCATAACTCAAGATAAACTATGGTTAAATCAATATTTTCACTAACAGCACATGAATAACCAATTCCCTTAGTATCATTCTTTATAATATGTTTTAGAGGTTTATGCATGCCTTGTTGCTTCAAACCTAGACCTTTTTCATTATAACCAAGCTTTCACAACATGTTATTGTCTTTCTCATAATTACTAGCCAACTTAGATAGGAGTAAATTATTCTTAATATTCATGAATTTAATAAAATGGACCCATGAGATGTGCCACCATCATTAAAATGTAAATTTGTCTGAGGACCTAAAATTGACATAACATGGAAGTTGATATCAACAAGCAAAAGAGAAGGTTGGTTGCCATCTTCCTTTTACGTCTCAAAAACTAAGGATCTTCCATAATATTTAAGGTAGATATGAGATATAAGATGAAGATGATAGAAGATATTATATGTATGATGATTGTTGTATTGGAAATATCAATATGTTATCTTTTTCAATTATTTGACAAAATTTAAATGGATCACCATTAGCTTTTATCACACATTACCTATTTTGATACTTTAGCATTTGATGCAATGAGAATGGTACAACACCCATTCCAATAAAGAATATTATACACTAATTTTTTTATGGTAAGCAACAAACTAGGATGCTGATCCCTTTAACAAAAAGCCACAAGGGTAGAGCAAAATAGGGCATAGACAGGCCATGAACAGAAAAACAATAGCACATTACTCGTAATAAACCATACTATAGATCAGATTCTTAAGCATAAACCATAACCAAAAACCAACAATAGAACCAGCAAGAAACCTAGGAGAATAACTGACTCCAATCATCATTGAGGAATCTATACATTTCCTCATAATTGACAAAAGCGTTAGCATCTAAACCATGTTTCTTGAGTTCAAGGTCCTGCAGCACTGACAACATAGTAGCAAACCTGTGCATCACTTTTGATCAAAGGGTACCCATCACCTTCAGTTTTCCTTGTAGAGACATAACCTTCAACTTCATATCAGCAACCTCCGCAGTAACTTGATCACACTTCGAGCACTCCTCCTAAATAGGAACAGACTCTTTCACCAGTTCAACATCTCCAAGCTCCTTCTCCATCTCAACATCTTCAGACTCATAATAAGAGGTGTTCAATTCCTCAAACAAACTAGCCCCTTCCTAAAAATCCTCCACTTTTGGGGTAAGAACCACTTTTTGAATCTCCACCTCTTCCTCCTGGAAAGAGTCACTGGACTCCTCAACAATTTTGAGTTTAGGAGTTTGAATTCTTGCAAGTCTATTGGATCACCTAATACTCAACTTCCTAGATTTTTAGTCTCCAGAATTCACCTTATTAATACCAGTACCCTTAGTAGTCTCCTTCTTCATAACCACAACATCAGTATCATCCATAGTAGACACCTTCTCATCCCTAGGTTTCCCTTTATAGTTGAACACAATAGTTCCCATGTAAATTTACTCTCCTCAAGTCCTTATACTAAATAGGGTCTCCCTTAGGTTTCTTAGCCTTCAACTTATTCATGGGGTCAGAAAGGCTTCTCTTCACTGATAGCTTCTTATTATCTTGGGATCCCTCTAGGCTATTTTTCATATTGCAAATCCCCACATCCACCTCTTTTTGAGAAGAGGAACTAGGGATACATGCAAAGGAATTAATAATAGAAGGAGGGGAGGGTTTTAAACCAGGTTCCTCAATTTGGCGCTCGATGACAGAAGGGGAATCACCCACAATAGACACTTTCTTTTTTTTGTTTAGAGCAAGGTGAGGGGGACCCAATAGCAATAGGGGAATTAGTATTTTTACCTAAGGGGGCATCTGATTCAGCTTGTAAAAACTTTTTCTTACCCTTAGAGGAAGGCCCTACCTTAGTAGGAGAACATGGATCCTTTCCCTCCAGACCCTTCTTAGGAGAATCTTCGACAAGACATGCTTTGATTGGCTTCGTGGGGAAATAGCCAAATGAAAAAGATAAAGGTGAAGGATCAAACCTTGGTGCAGGGGGACAACTATAACATTAGGGTTTTTGGCTAGAGCATCCTTCACGGATTTAACAGAGGATTTCAGAGATGACAACAAATAGAAGGGAAAACTGATAATAACCTTATGTCTAAAATTGTCGAGAAGGGAAAAGTGGTAGTGATAAAAACATTTGTATCGACCCTCTAAAGTAATATACTTCATCAACACATAACATACCTTGTCACATGGAGAGACCAGCTTGTCTCTTTCAAAACCCCCTTGCAGCTTCACTGGAGTTTGGCCTTCTTTAAAGAAGAGAGCCATACTATCATTATCCTAAACCTTGCTTTGTTTTTTATCTTCCTTCCCTTACACGACATTCTAGTGGCTTGGGAGATAATCTCCTCACTCACTTCAAATTGGATACCCCCCACTTGAACCTCCCGATTATCTCCCGACACCGCGAACTGAATCGACAAACTTTCATCAAAACCATTCAAGCATTCAAGGAAAGGAGTAATCCCTCCCTCATAGTAGACACACCACAACATTTCATCCACTCTAAATTCATCACAAGAAACAGGTTCGGTTCTAATCCTGTCTCCCCCCATAACAAAGCCCTTAAAGCATATAACACTAAACATAAGGTGGCCGAACTGAAGAAGAATGTGAGGATGGTGGAAGATAAAACACTAATGTTTTGAATATGACATGAAAAGTATTTTCAAGAGTAAAAAGTCTTAAAGTAATAAGCAAAGTAACATAACTAAGGGACTCTCATATAACATTGTCAATTCCTTTGATGTTTAACTCAAGTTTAAAAAATTAGAGTAACTAACTTGGATCACATCTTGAAAGTGTGTACTATATATGTTTTGTCTAGATATATTATCAACTAATGCATATTTGACTCTAATATCTCTATATTTGAATGCAATATATAGTGTACTATACTCATGAATAACATGTGGAGAGGTAACTCATAAATTGAAAAGGATATAGAGGCATCACAAGTATGATTGTGAGAACCACACCCCAGATGGTTATGTCTAGGAGTAGATATGGTATGAAAATTAGGCTTAGGATTATATAAAACAAGGAGAAGCATAAACCATATAAGTGTCAAACATGTGACTATATGGACTCTTATCAAGAGATCATTTGTAGCATAATATATGCAACTATATCAGTAGTGGTAGAAAAAATGAAATCAACATAAGGTTCATCACTAGGATAGTCATCATAGATAGGTGGAGATGATAAATCATAATCATCCATAATCTCAACATGAGATGTAGGAAAATGATCAACACTATACTTATCATCATTTATAAAAGAAGATAAAACATGTGAAGTATATGAATCAATGGACATAGAGCTAACATGACATGTAGAAGATATATCATTAAAAGTTACACAAAGATCATGAAAATATGAGCTACATGATAGATCCTTTCTTAGTATATGCTCATCATTGTTACAAGGAATAGGATCATCATGACATGTATGGAAAAAGGAAATAAACATTTATAATAACATATATTTTACACTAATCAACTCCATGAGGGATGGGAATGATGAAACATGATAGAATAAACCTTCCATAGAAAACACATGCTTATCATTATAAAAATGTGTCTTGAGCATGGCAAGGATAGAGGGATTTTGTGTAAGTAAAGGTAGGAATCTATCAAAATATAAAATGTATGCATGAATATCCTCCAAGGAATAAGATATAAGAGGGGCCATAATATAGAATACCCTAAAGTGAGAGAGCATGTGTTAAAAGATATATCACAATGTATATTTCAACCCCAATCAAAAAAGTAGAAGAATGTGAAAATTAAATCTAGATAAATTTCAAATGATAATATGAGATATGTAAAATATGAACTAGAAACCCTAAAGTGAAGATAAGGTTGTGTAGAATCAATCAAGTTCATTATAAATATGAACAGAAAAGAACAATCCCTAAGGTTAGTCTAAGTTAATATAACATGAAATAATCTAGTGTGCATAACAATTATACACTAAGAACCACATCATAGCTATTGAGTGGAAGGGTGAACATATTAGATTTCAAGGTGTAATCACCCTCTAAAAGACCAAATTTCCACATTTCCCTTATAATCCAGTACTAAAGTGGATGTCATATAACACCTAGCTAGGGTGGGTAGGGTGTGTGAAGGATAAGATTATGGAAAGAAGAACCAAACCCTAAGTTAAAAGATCTATCAATGAATCACATGGAAAGCATGTCGAACTTCGTATTCACCAATACATTGATATAGAAAGGACATACATACTACTCAATGGAGCAACATATCCCTTATCAAGTAATCTACTGGTTACATAACGTACTACATTTACATTGTCAAACCAGGGAATCGTATTCTTATTGGATGATGCATGTACTATGTGTATAGTTAAGGATTCCCAAGTTTTATCCTAGAGGTTGTGTAAGGGAAATAAATCAATTACAATATTCTGAATAAACAAGAATAATGGAGAGCAACTAGATTATCCAACATAGTAGTAATCAAATGTCTTTATGTAACTTCTATATAAAAGAGGAACTGACAAGTGGATCAACCAATGCTCACCTTGACTGAATGGACTTGACAACACAAACTACTAAAGTTAAATTACTTCACATGATTCTTAACAACAAACATCAATCATACACATATATATAAACATACAATTCATAAATTGAACATATAAACAAGGTGGAGAAGAATAGTACCTCAAGTGGCCAGATTGAGTGGTTGTGATCCCACAAGATCTAACTAAATCTTCTACTAAATGTTTGTAGTCATAAACATAACTCAAAAACACATATTCTTCATTGAATACCAAAAGTAACAAAGGTACAACAAAATTTGGTACAACAAAATCTACTACTGTATCTCTGTTCAAAACTGTATGAAACAAAATCTATCTATTATCCTCTGATCTAGCTAACCGAGATCAAAATTGTCTTTTTATGAGTAAAGCTACTGAACAATAAATGTCTTAACTACCCATTATCCCACATCATAGGAAAATGACTTAACTAATGAGCAACAGAAAATAGGAAACTAACTAACATGAAGGCGACAGAGAAAACATAGTCCTACTATAATTCTACTTCTTCATTATCCATAAAGAATAATCATAACTTAGAAATAGAATCATAGAGAACGATCTAGGTTCCTCAACTACATCATTTATTGAAAGATAACTATTATAGAGTCATGGGTGACTCGTCCCAATTAATTTGAGCTCTTCTTCCTTTGGCTGTAGGTTCCTTTATCATCTTCTGCGGATATTAGCATCTCCTTCGACTACGGGTTGTTCAGTGTTCTTCATGATACAAAGCCAAGACTTTGCTGCATGAGGAGTTAGTACTCTATATAATATTTATGCATCATTACCACTTAGAATCAACATAAAATACTAACTTTTCACATGAACAATCTATTATCCACACATAATTAATTATCAGCATATTATATACCATCTTTCATGCTTTAGTGTCTTAAGGATAAACATGGACATAATTAATACATATATAAGTCTGGAAATGTCTTTGGAAAATAGGTAATTAAAGCAATAAAAACAAGACAATTGATGGACTCATCAAAGCACTTGAATAGTTCAAATATGAAAATAAGATGTAATAAAAAATAATGTAGATCTAAAAAGCTATAAATCCCTACAGGCAAACTTTGTTATGTGGGATCAATTAGGTTCCACCAAAATGAAAAGGGAAGAACATACTCCCTTATGGTTAGTCTAGGATAATCAATAAAATGCATAAACATAAGCACACTTAACCTAAACTAAAGAGTGGATAGGTGAAATATATTAGATCATAAACAATTAGACAATTGTATAATTCCCTATAAATAAAAATAAATAAGAGGGTAGATCACGTATCTCTATGAATGAAGAATAAATGCCAAGTGGATGAAGACACTGGAATCATGGTACATCTCAAGATTTGAGAAACTCTAAAATAGTCATATTTATGGATCAAAATTAGAATAATCAACTCTCCTTTGCCTAATTGATTTCATCAATCTAGGTTTAAAAAATTTACAACTCAAACCCAATCTTTTGCTTCAAAATTGACCTTTGATGTAATTATAACTTTAATCTTGTGTGCAACTTGAAGATGGATTATTGGAGCTCTGACTAGAAAAAGGGGGTTAGTGTAGTTTTTGACTTGCAATTTATAGAATCCCACTATTTTCCACCATGTCCAGCTAGGCAAGGATGTCTATTTAGTGGACAAATGATCAAAGATAATAGATAATTTTCTTAGAAATTAGATTTGTTACTCCTTTTAAAGGACCATATCTAAATGCATAGCTATTTATTACTCTTCTAAATGCTCCTAGAATCATATCTACGTGTGTAGACTACCTAGGTTATTACCATAATTACAATTTTGAACCTTGAACTTTTAAAATTCAAATTAAAATTAAATCTTGTTGACTCCCTCTTATTAGCCATTATGAGTTGACCTAGAACATGTTTGCATTGATTTGTGTGTTATGTTGTTGTATTTAAAGACATTCACTCATTCATTTAAAGTTATTAAAGAATGTTAGGACATTAAGGAGTTATTAAAATATCATTTACATTAATCTGAGCAGTGCAACATCATTTTATCATAACATATATCATCATACATCTTTGATCATTGTTCCTAATTCATTGAATTGGTTTTCCTAGGGGTTTGATTGAGGAGAAAATGATCCTCATAGTTTAGTAAATTCCATAAAGGTGGTTCTAAACACTACAAGGCCTTATTGAGATTCAAACATTATAAGATCAAGGACACTAAATTCCAAGCTTCAAATTTCTACCAATTCATTCATATAGGTACAAGTTTAGGTCAGTGCACTAGTTCACTTTCATAGACATGGATTTGGACCAAAACAAAGTAGATTCAGATTACATATTTTGAGATATTTACCTAATCAAACCTTAAAATTTCAACACCTTAAAAAATAAATACATGTGTCTCCCATAGCATATTTCTATCATTGAATTTTGTGTTAAATATCACATTTAATTTATTTAATTTTACACATATAATTCAATATTAATCCCAACTCATAAATTGTAAACTTTTATTACATAATTTTTTGTCCTAGATAAATTATAGTGAATACCATTTATCTTCATTACAATAAGTAATAAAATAATACAATTATATTATTTAATAATAATAATTATTAAGTATCACTATAATCATTCAAAATAATACAATTAAACTATTTAATAATTATTATTAAATATCACTATAATCATTATAAAAATTGAAATTTTAAATATTATAAAATAATAATAAATAAAAATTTTAAGTTTTAGAACTTTTAATAAAGAAAATAATTACTTAATACAATATTAATAGCATGAGTGAAATTACATTTTCATATTTGACTATGTTAATATAGTAGGGTTCTTCAGTGCTACCATAACCATGAGACTCCATCAAATTGAAAAAAACCTTAAGTGTTGGATTATTAATTGCATCTCTATTCACCTCAAGCAACATAACAATCGAATGTGGGATTAAAACTTAAACTAAAACCCTACCAAAGCAAGCATGTCCAACTACAACATTTGATGGATATTCTTCTATCTTTTGTGCTTACAAAGACATATTCCCTATTCCAAAGGAGCCATTTCAAAGCTCCCATTTTGGCATGCGCTGGGAGTATGCTTGCAATCAGGTTGGAGACTGTTGATCTATTTCCCCCTTTCCAGAGACAAATAGCCCGGCTTGAAAATGTTGAAAATCTTGTTGAAGTTCCTTAGATGCCCAATGTTCTTCATGTAAGGGTGTTTTCCTTGTAAAAATCCCCAAAAATCCTTAGTATAAAACCCCTGAAAAAACCCAAAAATTTCCAAGTTTTACCTTAGTTTTTTCAGCCTTAGTCGACAAAAGTTCAAGTTCGTGAACCCGCTAGTTCACCGACTAAGCGAAGGTTCAAAAGAAGCTGAAAAGTGACTAAAGAAGAAATTAAAGAGAAAGGAATCCTTTGTCAACAAAATGTCAAGTTTGTGAACCCGTCGGTTCACTGATCAGCAGGATCAATCAGTGAATTCGCCGACAAAGAAAGGGAGGCCAAAGGAAGATTTGAAACAAGGATAAGGCAAGGAAAATAAAAGATTTATTAGGAACTAGGGGAAAGCTTGAACTTGTCCAATAGTTCAAATTTTCCTAGGTTCACCAATAAAGCAAATCGCCGAAAGAGGCCAAAGAAACAAAGAGACAAGGGTAGGTTTTGTAAAAGGAAAACTTTGCCAACAAGGTAAAGAAAATAGAGAAAAAAGCAAAATGGTTCACAAAAGTGATTTTTCGCTGATCGAAAAAGGACATAAAGTAACAAAGGAGGATGCATGGTTTCAAAAGCAAAATTTTGTAGACTAACGGGTAAAAAGAGAGAGAAAAGAGAGCCGGCTAAGAATAGTTTGAAAAATTTGAATTTCGTCGACTAAAGGGCAGAAAAGGATGAAACAAGTATAGTTCATGAAAAGGTGATTTCACCAACTGAAGGAGAAATTAAGGGAAAAACAAAGACAAAATGGTTTGTAAAAAAGAGATTTTGCCGATAAGGCAAAACAAAAGCCAAAATTATAGAAAAGTGACATAAATTGAAAATAAAGCTTGTAATTTAATGTAAAGCTTTAAAATACTTTTTAAGTTAAAATATTTTAAAGTGTTGTAAAAGCTTTGCATAGGGATTTTGGCGGGAATATATATTTGAAATATCTATCTTCTCCAGCTGCCATTATTGCAAAATCAAACATCCCAGTTGGAGGTAGTTGTGCATTTATTTGTTGTCGGTAGATGAATTAGTTGCTTGCATTCAAGGTAGCAGATATTTCCCGTCTACTTCATCCTCAAGGTATTTTTTGCATTTATGTTTAGAAGAACAAATGTACACAGACATTCCCTTTATAGAAATATCTTCTGACAGGCCCATGGAGCGAATTTATTGTAGTAGTTGACATAGGTTAGTGAATGAAATGGTATAAATAGATGAAAAATCAATGTAATGAGGGTTGGATACAGAGACTTATTTATGTGTTCCAAACAAAACCCTCTGTTGCCGTAACTGTGCCTTTCTGATTAATATTTGCTGCTTATTTCACCTTTTCATGTTGTTTTCTAGCTCTGTGTAATCTAGAACTGGTTATTGTTTGTGAATGTTTATTTTCTTGAAATCTATTATGTTCTTTACCTCTATTAAAATCTGCAAGATTTGTGTGAGTTTATCAGCTATATTTGGTTATTTTGTGCATTTTAGCTTTGTGAGTGTTCTCTAATCAAACCTGGTGAATCACCTTTACTTTTTAGTTTCTCCTTCTTCCACTTTTCCCAGCGGTGATTAGATTAGGTTTAGTCTTAGTCTACTTTGAATTGCATATTTAATGGAAGGAACCAACCTTCTCTGGAGGTTTGATTTCCTTTGCAGGGTCCCACACCTAGAAATCACTCCCATGTTTCACTGGATTGTTGCAGCAAAAGCACTTCAACACAAGGTGCAAATCCAAGTGACAACAGTTTATTTTGAACGAAGAGTTAACTTGAGAAATTGGTGTTGTTCTCAGGATTCTGTAGTTTGGCAGACAAACTTTCATGCACCTGGCGACTCTATAAGCTTCTGGTTTCAGATCAATCCAACATTATATGCCTAGAGTGCAAACAAGAGCTTCTTCAAGAAGTAATAAATATAAATTTGTTGAATTACCTGTTGCTACTTCAAGGAGAAGAACTAGGTTATCTAGGTCTCCTGTAAGAAGGAATAATAGTGTTGTTCCTCCTCACCCAAGAGCTCAATCTACACCTCCTCCTGTTAGGTTTCAGTACTCAAGAAAGGGCTTGCACATACCTAGAATAAATCTAAATATTCCCAATATGGTAAGAAATTTTCCTTTTGTAACCTCCTAATGGTGCAAAATTTTCACACTTAACAAGCATCATTGGTGGAAGCAGTCAACAACAACCCTGAGGTACCAAATGAGGCTGCTTCTAATTCCAATTTAATGCTTTGGACTCTTGAGGATTTCTGTGTTGTTAATCAGCCTATGGACAATGTGATCATGCCTGTAAGTAGCGTTGCAGACAACAAAAAGGTCCAAGAAGAGGTAATTAGAGGATAACCCCATGTCTACCATATTACAAAAGGAACCTGTGTCAAAGGCAAGAGGGGCTAGTGCTGCAAATTCAACTCAAAGCAGCAGGCCTGCTAGTGCAAAGGAGGTTTTGTCATCTCTAAAAGTGCCTGAACAAGCTATAGAGCAGTCAAAGAGGGGAACATGGATTCCTTCCATGCACAAAACAACAGCTTTTCCCCTGAATATTGTAGAACAAATGAAAAAGACAAATTTGAATGTGTCAATGTGGGAGGCATTATCAATCCCCTCTCAAAGGGATTTGTTACAAGACGCCTTAAGGCAATTCCTAGCAACTGAATCAGTAGTCCAGAAGGAAAAGGGCATAGTCAATCTTGTACAACCAAGTGAAGAGCAGGGGGTCCAACAAAGAATCCATCCCCATTCTACTTATCTCTAATAATTGGAAATTCATGGTGCATAATTGCATGATAGATTTAGGGACGAGTATTTCAGTTATGCCAAAGAAGATAGCAGATCCATTAGGCATCAAATATACCCATATTTCATCAAGTGTAGTGCAATTGGATGGCACTTCTATCAATACTGTTGGAGTGATCAAATGACTTGATTTGACCTTACATGCTTGTCCAAACTTGACTATTAGTCAAGATACTTCAGTCATTGATCTTCCTCCTTTCTTTGCTATTTGCTTGTCAAGATACTTCAAAGCTAAGGTAGGTGGCTACCTCTCTTCTAATTGGTCCCATATGCTGTTGAGGACAAGATATGGTACAAGGTTCACGATTAAGGCTGAACCAGTTTCAAATTATCATGTAGAAAATTATGATCATAGCCTGGTGAACCCTCATTGTATGATTCAGGGTGAGGAAGTGCATGATTCAAGGTCTCTTGAGATAGTATCTTCACCCCTTCCTACCCTAGATATTTTCCTTGATGAATGCGCAAAAGAACACTTTGATTTTGATCCTTATGACACCACTGAGACAAATGGGTTACGCACCTACATGATTCATGAGGGGAATTCCTTAGTCCCCTCTATATTAAAAATAGATGATGATTTTGATGGCCCATCGATAATGTTCTTTGATGGTACAAAGAGTAGAAATGGAGTTGGTGCAAGAGTATTACTGATCTCCTCAACTAGTACAAAACTACATTTTGCTCACATACTACATTTTTCACACACAAATAATGTTGCAGGGTATGAGGCATTGGTCCATGGCTTGCTACTAGCAGAAAAAAAGAAAATCAGACATTTGAAATTTTTTGGAGATACTGAGTTGGTGGTCAACCAGGTCAGGGAGAGATGTGCAACAAAAAACTTGCTCCTAAGAGCTTATAGACACAGAGTTTGGGGCATGTTTGATAGTTTTGATGCACTCAACCTATAGGTAATCCTAAGGAAATTAAATTTTGAGGCAGACCAATTGGCAACAGTCGGTGCTCAATTTTCTCCCCCATAGACCTCTTTCAAGGACCTAATCAACATGTCAAGATAGTGGTCAGGGCCTCAGTCCTAGATAATGATGTGAACTAGAAGATTTTTGACAGTAATGAGCAAATTATAAACTTTATCCAAAATGAAGCTAAGTTCTCATCAATTGCACAGTCCAGGTTGCAAGAAGGGTATGGTGATCAGATTATTCAATTGAAAACAAACAAGTTGCCCAAGGGTTTGTTCATGTTGGAGGCTATTTACAGCCATGATGATGAATTCCAAGGTGAGAAGAAGAACATCACGTTCAAAAAGGAGGACTATCAAAATGTTGCTATCGCCTAGGAACCAAAGATTTATTGTTGGGAAAGGTATGTTGTGATGTTGAACAACTAAAATTTATTCACCTTTCTCAGCAATACAGTGATGTTTTTGCATGGAACTATGAGGACCTAAAGGGTTTTGGCCCTAATGTTGCCCAACATGCCATAGACCTTGACCCAAACACTAAGCCTGTTTGCCAAAGGCAGCGGCCTGTAAATCCTAAAATTGAGGCTTTGATGAGGAAGGAGCTTGCCAAGCTCATTCAGGCCAAAATCATTTTCCCCATCAAGTATTCCACCTGGGTAGCTAACTTAGTGCCAGTGAGGAAGAAAAATAGTGAGATAAGGCTATGCGTGGACTTCCATGATCTCAATCGGACTTCCCTAAAAGATCACTACCCTCTGTCGTCCATGGATCAAATCTTGCAGACTATTGCAGGGGCAGAGAGGTTCTCATTACTTGATGGCTTTTCTAGTTATAACCATATATTTGTAAGGGAAGGGGATAGATTCAAGATGGCATTCACCACTAAGTGGGGAATCATGGCGTATGCAAAGATGCCATTTTGGCTCTCCAATGTTGGTGCCACTTTTCAGAGGGCAATGAACATTGCGTTCAAAGGCTTCATCAACAAGTTCATCCTAATTTATTTGGATGATATTACAGTCTTCCCCAAGAGAGGACAAAATCACATGGTGCATCTGAAGAAGGTTTTCGAAAGATGCAGGGAGTTTGGGGTGTCTCTGAACCCCAAAAAGTGTATTTTTGTTGTCTTCCAGGGCAAGCTTCTGGGCCATTTAGTGTCCAAAGATGGGATCTCCATAGATCCAGAAAGAACTTTAGCTCTTCTTTCTCTTCCTCTGCCTCCTCATAATAAGGCTCTGTAGTATTTTCTGGGCAGATCAATTTTGTTAGGAAATTCATTCCTAATTGTGCTGGTTTGGTCAAACCTCTGACCCTAATGCTTACAAAGGATGTTGTTTTTAGGTGGACCAAGGAAGGGAAGGATGGATTTGAGAAGATAAAGGAATAAATTGCCCAAGCTCCTACTCTTATGAATCCTAATTATGAGAAGGACTTTGTCCTTTATGCCCATGGAGGAGAGAGCAGCATTGCGGATATCCTGATGCAACAAAATGACCAAGGTATGGAACAACCCCTAGCATTTTTTAGTCAAATATTGAAGGACTATGAGGTCAGGTATGGTCCCATGGACAAACAGGTTTTTTCCATTGTAAGAGCATTGAAAAAGTTTAGATATATGCTGGCAAATAACCATATCAAATTATTAGTTTCTCATCCTAGTGTGTCAAACTATATAATGGGAATTGAAACCAGTGAAGAGAGAGCAAGCTGGGTCACAAAGATCCTAGAATATGATGTTATTATCATAGCCACTAAGATGATTAGAGGTAGAGGATTATGTGAGCAGTTAGATCAAACTACAGTGGATGAGGTGAACTCATCCTATCACTTGAATGGGGAAGAACCTATAGCTGGACCAATAGATGTAAGTTCTTAGACAATAGACATGGCCAGGTTCCTATCTATTGGTGAGTATCCTTATGGATTGGACAAAACTAAGAGAAGACATTTCAGGTTGCAGTCCATTCCTTATGCTTTGGTGGATGGGGTTCTCTTTAAAGGAAATCTCGGTGGAGTCTTGCTGAGATGCATTGAAGAGAATCAGATTAACAGATTGCTTAGTTAGTCTTATGCTAGTCCAGATGGAGGCCATTTCTCTGCAAAAGCTACAACAATGAAGATAATGAGGGTAGTTTACTATTGGCCCACATTATTAAATGATGCCCATGTGTGGGTAAGAAAATGCAAAGAGTGTGCTCTCTTTGCTGGGAAGAAAAGATTGGCATCCCTTCCACTTCATCCTATTCAAGTAGATCAACCTTTCTCACAATGGGGCCTAGATTTCATTAGCATGATCAACCCTACATCCAGTGCTACTCACAAATGGGTTCTAACTACAACATACTACTTCACTAGGTGGGTTCAAGTAGTCCCACTCAAAGAGGCTACAAAATCAACAATCATGGATTTCTTGGAAGAAGTCATGACAAGGTTTGGAGCTCCTGACACTATCATTTATGATAATGCAAGAGCTTTTACTAGTTTTAGGATAGTTGATTGGGCCTTGAAATATAATTTGTTCTTGAAAACTCCATCTAACTATTACCCCCAAGGTAATGGTTTAGCTAAATCCACTAATAAGAACCTGATCAAAATCCTAAAGAGGACCTGTTGATGGTCATTTTGGCACATCAACTCAAGTAGAATGAAAGGTTCACTATACTTCTCTTGAAAGGTAAACGAATGCCAGGGTTTACCCCAAGGTCCTTGTTTTGCTAGGTCACATCAGTGTTAGAATAGTAGAGTGGACAATGTGAGTGTTTTTCCAAGGGGACTGTGTTGGTGATAACAATCTAGAAAATTGAGGAATTCTCTGATAGGTAGATTTTCAATGGAGTGCAAGTAGCTAATCTACTCCTAGGTTATAACAAAAAGGAAAAAGAGGTTTAGGGTTTAAGAAAGAAATAAAAAGAGCCTGGATAGCCTCTGCACCTTGCCTTTCACTTCATACAATAAACATTAGTAGGATTGATTAAACAAGCATTGGGTGACGAGTATTCCACACAATCATAACCAATGCAAGTGCAAAATTCTAAGGAAAAAAGCGAGAGAACAAGGAACTTGAAGACACCATATTACATGTGTAGAATTCAAACTCTTATTCGCTTACCATTCTTACGATTTGTCAATTTAGGCACAACATCCACTAATGTAATATCATATGCAAGGAAAAGAAATGTGAGTAAATTATCACCATAGGGAAGAAACACAGGAATAATTCTGAAAGATCTATCTTCTCATTGATAGGAAAAATGTTGGTAGATTACAAAAGTACAGTATTCACACACTCTGTATGCAGATAAAGTATGCCACTTACAAGCCAAAATACAAGCATAACTTGTGCTCGCACAAGTTCTCTATGTTTCCCCCCCTTTACAAATGTTCCAAACTCCCCTTTATATATGAGGGTTTTTTGTTTACTCATGTACATTTAGGACCTAGTCGGCCTGAAAATGTCTTTACATCTTAGTTACAATACAAAATTGAAGTCGGCCTTATCAAAGAATGAAAGAAATAGAAAAATGGAAGAATAGATGCCTGTGAAGAACAAGGATATTATGCTCCTTCCCCAAAATGACTTTTGAAATTAGTGATGGCCTCTTGGATGTCCACCACACTAGGTCCGCTGTGATATTTGATTTTGATCTACTGGGAATATGATGACCTTTTTAGTTTATCCAGAGTTCCATCCAACCCAACCAATTTCTCTTGGAATTCAGTGAAGAGGGCCTTCAGCCTCATTAGATTATCAATGCTTTGTTCTATAAGTTGTTGCAAGAAAATCCTTGAGAATTCCTTTATTATTCTAGCTGCTGGTAAAATGACTGAGGAATTATCCTTAAGCTAGCAGGGGATGAGGTTTATCAATGTTTCTACCGCACTGGTGCCCTGTTTGTCTTTATCTATCTTCCTCTGCAGTTTATCCTTACATATCTGTAGCAGCTTGACTCATAGCTTTCCAGCCTTGATCCATTCCAGAATTATCCTTGGATCTCCCTTATCTAATATGCCTAATTGCAAAATTATGTCTGGAGGTGTAGCCTCCATCTTCTCCAAAACTAGAAGATATTCTTCCCATACTAGGGCTTCATCATTAATGATATGCATTAGCTCATCAGCAACTTCTAGTTCATGCTCTATGCTATGATACATCTTTAGGGCTTCCCTGATGGTTGTCTTCCCCAAGGCCTCCAATGAGTCTTTCAAGGCTGTAGTTGTAGGTAAGATACCTAGGGGATCAGAAGTTGTGCTCTGATGGAGCCTTGCTAGTCATAGGTTAAAACTAAACACTTACAGAAAACTCAAACAAAGAGATATGTAGAGATAATGGCAGGAATTCAAATTATTTCCTTCACCATAAATAAATACAAAATGATAGGAGGGAAAGAGAAATTCTACACAATCTTAAACAGTCTATTACTATTCTCTGCTATTATTAAAACATGACTATTTTATAAAAAAAAGCCTCTAACAGTCAGCCTAGAGTGCACAAAACTAAACTTCCTCACTATTCCTATACTCCTATCCTTCTCCCTCTGTTCAGCTCCAAAAATGACCTCTCCTTTTCTATCTCTTTCGGTCTGATCAGTTCCTTTGAAATTGTTGGCCTATCTGGCTATCAATTCATCTTCTACAACCATCCAATCATCCATTGCATGCTCAGATTCTTTGTTGTCATGCACCATCTGTCATTAAATCACTTGAGAATATTCATTTCTCTTTTCCTGTAACTGTCGCTTCTCTTCTTAGACTCTGTGTTTTCTTTCCAACTGTCTTTGACCATCGACAGACCTTTCAACTTCCTTCAAATTGATTTGTAGAATCATGATCTTATTCGAGGCTTACAAGTTGCTCTGCCTTCGTTTGATCCTGGTGACTATTCAAATTCTTGAACTGCCAAAGAAACCGCCGGTTATGCAGAAAAAAGAATGACATATTTAAATCCCTTTGACAAATGGTTCCTGGCACTCGGTGATAGGAAGTTCATTAGATGCAGAGTGATAGGAGCTTCAAGACAAAAACTTGATTCCCAAGCTAGCGATAAGATCACTTCATCAATTTTAGCTTTACATACAGAGGATTTTAAGAGATGAGGACAGAAAGCAAAACCACCTACCAAAAAAAACTAACCAAAAGAAAAAAAAACAACGAAAACAAAGTAAGCTAAAAACTATAGGGCAAGATGCCCCTACATCATACTCCCCAGGCGGAAAAAAATCATGAGCTTCTACTCATGAGGTCTGCAACTGAATGACCCTGTTTGATAATCTCCTCCTCAATGAGCCATGAAGCATCTTCAACTAGATGATTGTTCCATTTGACAAGATACTTGAAGTACTCATACTTCCAGGTCTTCTTCAGCAATTGTTTATCCAGAATGCATTTGATTTGTGGTGGAGCAGCGACTGTCTTGAATTGTTCTTCATGTGTTGAATCAACTGCTTCAGCTTCATCTGCCTCTTTATCCCCTTTGTATGGATATAAATCTACTACATTAAAAATGGGAGATATATTCAACTTTGCAGGCAGTGATATCTTATAAGCATTGGTAGAAAATTTCCTAAGGATTTGGGAAGGACCAATCTTCTTCATCTGAAGTTTATTGTATGTTCCTGTAGGAAATCTCTCCTTTCGAAGATGTGCTAATACAAGGTCTCCAACTTGAAACTGCAACTCTCTTTTCTTCTGATCAACATGCTTTTTATACTGTAGATTGTTGTCCTCAATGTTATGCTTCACCTTTTCTTGAATGTCATGAATGACTTGAGCAAATTCTTCCCCATCTGCACTCATCTTCTCCATTCCAGCAAGATCATGAAGTTCAAATGCACCTCTTGGATGCATGCCATACACTACATAGAAAGGACTGAAACCTGTGCTTTTATTTGGGGAATCATTATATGCAAATTTAGCTTGGGCCAACGTGAGATCCCAACTTCCAGGTGAACTACCAATAAGACATCTTAACAAATTGCCAAGGCTTCTATTAACAACCTCGGTCTATCCATCCATTTTTAGATGATAAACAGAACTAAAATTCAAATTTGTACCCAATTTCTTCCATAGAGTCCTCCAAAAATGACCCACAAACTTAGTATCCCTATCACAAATTATGCTTCTAGGAATACCATGTAGCCTTACAACTTCTTTAAAGAACAAATTTGTAATGTTAGTGGCATCACTAGTCTTCTTACATGGTATAAAATGCACCATTTTGGAAAATCAATCTACTACAACAAAGATTGAATCATTACCCCTTTGTGTATGAGGCAAACCCAAAACAAAATCCATACGCACTGAATCCCAAGGTCTGGTTAGAACTGGTAATGGTTGATAAAGCCTCGCATTTTGACTTCTTCCCTTAGCATGTTGACAAATTCTGTACCTTTCCACATATCTTTTCACATCTGCCTTCATCTTTGGCCAATAATAATGAGTGCTTAACTTTAGAAAAGTTTTATCCTGTCCAAAGTGACTAGCAAGACTACCACTATGCTTTTCCTTCAACAAATTATCTCTCATGGATCCTCTAGGAATACATAACTTGTTTTCCTTAAACAACAAACCTTCTTGAATCATGTAATCAGTCCATGGCTCTCTATTCCGACTAATAGGATCATTGCAAGCTGCAAATGCTTCTCCAAAATCTGCATCCTCTGCATACAACTCTTTCAAACTTTCAAACCCACACAGTTAGTTTGTATTTCAATTAACAATAAACTCTTCCTACTTAAAGCATCAGAAACTCTATTCATTTGACCACTCTTATGCTTCAAAACAAAGTTAAAACTCTGAATATACTCAACCCATTTAGCATGCCTTTGATTCAATTTATGTTGGCTGTTAATGAACTACAAAGCATGGTTATCTGTATACACAATGAACCCTTTTGGCAATAGATAATGTCTCCATTTCTTGAGAGACTAAACCAAAGCATAAAACTCCAAATCATAAGAAGAATACTTTCTCTTTGCCTCATTTAATTTCTCACTAAAATATGCAACTGGTTTTCCCTCTTGACTTAGGACTACCCCAATAGCCAAACCACTAGCATCACACTCAACTTGAAACACTTTATCAAAATCAGGCAAAGAAAGTATGGGCTGTTCACTCACCTTCTTCTTGAGAAATCTGAAATTTTCTTCAGCTTTCTTGGTCCAAACAAATGGTCTTTTATGCCCTTTAATAGTCTCCAAAATAGGTGCTACTACATGGCTGAAATTTCTTATAAACTTTCTATAAAAACTAGAAAGACCATGAAAACTTCTTACCTCCATGACATTTCTTAGCGAGGACCAATCAAGTATGGCTTGAACCTTCTCCTTATCCATTTTCAGCCCTTCTTTTGACACCATGAAACCCAAGTAAACCAGCTCGGTCTACATAAACACACACTTCTTTAAATTGATTTGCAACTTTTCTTCATGTAACCTCCTCATAACCTGCCTCAAATGCTCTATATGCTCCTCTTTGGACCTGCTAAACACTAAAATGTCATCCAAATATACAACCACAAATTTACCAATAAATGGTTTCAAAAGCTCATTCATTAACCGCATAAAAGTACTAGGGGCATTAGACAATCCAAAAGGCATAACTAGCCACTCATACAACCCATTACTAGTCTTAAAGGTTGTTTTCCATTCATTCCCCTGATCTAATTTTTATTTGGTGATAACCACTTTTCAAATCTATCTTAGAAAAATATGTAGAACCACTCAAACAATCCATTAAATCTTCAATTCTAGGTATGGGAAACCTATATCTTATGGTAATTTTATTTATTGACCTTAAATCAGTACACATCTGCCATTCCCCTCCTTTCTTTGGAACCAATACTGCAGGAACAACACAATGGCTTAAACTTTCCCTTATCAACCCCTTCTTCAAAAGGTCCTCCACTTGCTTTCTTATCTCCTCATTTTCCATAGGTGTTAACTTATATGCAGCCTTATTTGGAAGGCTAGCACCCAGAATCAAATCCATGTGATGGCTAATGCTTCTAATAGGAGGCAATTCATTAGGCAAATCATTTGAAACAATGTCCATATTCTCATTCAAAATGTCTTGTATTTCAATAAGCAAATCCTCCAACTTTGTAGAAGTCATTACACATCTAGGTTTAGGAACCAAAGCATAACCAATTTCTTCATTTTTCAAATCATTCAAGAACTCTTTACCACTTACCAACATTACCTTACTACTGCTGCTGATGTTGTCCTCTTCTTTCTCCTTTATGGGCAGCAAGGTATGCTTCTCTCCATCCTTCTCAATGGTATAAGTATTCTCCTTTCCATCATGCACTGATTTCCTGTCAAATTGCCACGGTCTTCCAAGCAAAACATGGCACACATCCATAGGCATTATATCACACAAAACACAATCCTTATAACTACCAGTATGAAAATCAACATAGGCCTACTCACTAACCAATATTTGATGGTCTTTTTGTAACCAAGTCACTTTATATGGAGTAGGGTGTTTGATCCTTTTAAGATTCAACTTTTCTACCATCTCAGTTGCAACAATATTATCAGTGCTACCACTATCTATAATGAGCTTACAACATTTACCTTGTGACTTACACTTGGTTTTGAAAAATGCTCTCCTTTGAATTGGCTCTTGACTCTCTTTTTGTGGCTTCAATAACACCCTCTTAAGCATTAAAGACTCTCTTGATTCCGCTTCATCCTTGTGGTGTACTAGTGATCCCACACTCTCTTGATCAGCATGAACAACTTGATTGCTTCTCTCAAACTTTGAATGTCCTCCTTGAGATGATTCAGAGAATTCCCAACTCTTATGTCCATATTGATTGTATTTGAAACATTTTCTGGCAAATCCTCTTCCTCTACCTTGTGAACCACCTCTTCCAAAAGACCTTCCTCCTCTATTTTGATAACCACCTCTATCATTGTTGGTTGTCCCACTGGAACTTCTAGCCTTTTCTCCTTGATGATGCTGTTGTCCCCTACTGGTTTGTTGTCCTCTACCTCTAAAACCTCTTCCTCTCTTCGTCTCTTGTTGACTTTGCTTCCTTTATAGCTTCTCTTCTACCTTTAAGGCAAGTTGATAAGCCTCGTCTAGGCTCCTTGGGGACAAAAGACTCATTTCGTCTTGCAAACTATACTTGAGACCATTTACATATCGAGCTATCTTCTCCACATCTTCTTCAGCATGCCCGGATTTGATTATCAACTTGTAAAATTCCTCAGTATAATATTTCATAGACATATCCTTTTGCTTCAAATTCTACAATCTCTTAAAGAGATTAGCTTGATAGTCACTTGGCAGAAATTTGGCCTTCAACTTGGCCACCATTTGATCCTAGGAGTTAATCTTCTCCTTATTTCTTCTTCTCCTCTCAGCTTGGACAAAGTCCCACCACATGGCAGCATGGCCCTTTAATCTGGTGTAGGCAAACTTTACTCTTCTTTCCTCTGCTACACCCTCATATTCAAAATATTTATCCAGGTCATTAATCCAATCAATCAAGTCTTCACCATTGAGGCTTTTGGCATATGTTGACACCTCTATCTTGGGTTTAGAACCCAGACTCAAGACTGACTTCAACAAATTTTCACCAAATTCTTCTTCTTGATCCACCTGTCCTTCCTCATTCTCTTCTCTCTATTGTTCTTCTTCCTCATCACTTACATCCTCAACATCATGGTTTCCTCTCCTCTGTGCTCTCTCAAGAGCTTCCATCCTGGCAAACAAATTCTGCAACAACTCAGGGTCACCCTGGTCTCTTTGGCCTTTGCCCATTCTTCTTGGAGGCATATTGACCACTTCCAATGCCCAATCTCAACCTCAGGCTTTGATACCAATCTGATAGAGCCTTACTAGTCATAGGTTAAAACTAAGCCACTTATAGAAAACTTAGACAAAGAGATATGTAGAGATAATGACAGGAATTCAAAGTATTTCCTTCACCATAAACAAATACAAAATGACAGGAGGGAAAGAGAAATTCTGCACAATCTTAAACAATCTATTACTATTCTCTGCTATTATTAAAACATGACTATTTCATACAAATCAACCTCTAATAGTCGGCCTAGAGTGCACAAAACAAAACTTCCTCAATATTCCTATACTCCCGTCCTTCTCCCTCTCTGTTCATCTCCAAAAACAACCTCTCATTTTCTATCTCTTTTGGTTTGTATCAGTTCCTTTGAAACTGTCAGCCTATTTGGATGTCGATTCATCTTTTACAACCATCCAGCCATCCATTGCATGCTCAAATTCTTTGCTATCATGCACCATCTATCATTAAATCACCTAAGACTCTTCATTTCCCTTTTCTTGTAATCATTGCTTCTCTTCTTAGACTCTGTGTTTTCTTTCCAACTGTCTTCGACCACCAGCAGACCTTTCAACTTCCTTCGAATTGATTTACAAAATCATGATCTTATTCGAGGGTTACAAGTTGTTTTGCGTTCATTTGATCCTGGTGACTATTCAAATTCTTGAACTGCCAAAGAAACTGCTGGTTATGCAGAAACAAGAATGACAGATTTAAATCCCTTTGACAAATGGTTCCTGGCACTCGGTGACAGGAAGTTCATTAGATGCAGAGTGACAGGAGCTTCAAGACAAAACTTGATTCCCAAGCCAGCGATAGGATCACTTCATGAATTTTAGCTTTACATACAGAGGATTTTAAGAGATAAGGACTGAAAGAAAAACCACCTACCAAGAAAAACTAACCAAAAGAACAAAAACAATGAAAAAGAAGTAAGCTAAAAAATATAGGGCAAGATGCCCCTGCATCATGCTCTCTTTGTTCATTGCCTCCATCAGGGCAGGAGTAGGAGTAGAAGTATCGATTGGCCCCACCGGGTGGGTGACATAGGCTGAAAGTTAGGTGACTTGTTTCTTTAACTCCTCTTTGGTCACCTCATATTTCCTCATCCTATCTAGGATTGCATGTACGACATCAGTTAAAGCATTCTTATCCCCTTCTCTAGTTCTTGAACCTAGGATGACCTGATGTATGCTATAATGACCATTAGGATCAGGTATGGTCAAAATAGGAGTTGTAGTGAGCTTTTCCTTCAACACTTGGATCACACCTTTCTATCCATTCAAACTTTTTACCCTTCTTCTAAAGTGAGGTAATCAGTGCTGCTATTGTTGAGAACCCTTCCACAAACTTTCTATAATATCCTGCAAGTCCCATGAAACTTTGAACTTCTGATACATTATGAGGTGCAAGCCATTCCATTATTGCCTTAATCTTCTCAATATCAATTGCAGTCCCTTCAGCTGAGATTACATGTCCTAGATAGTGCACCTTGTCCTGATAGAATATACACTTGGATAGCTTACCATAAAGTTTTTTCTCTCTTAAGCATTGTAATACTATCCTTAAATGATTTTCGTTCTCTTCAACTGATTTGGAGTAAATCAGGATATCATTAAGAAAGATCAACACAAAATCATCTCAGCAATCATTGAATATGCTATTCATTAAATTCATGAAGGCTATTGGAGCATTAGTCAACCCGAATGGCACCACTGTGAACTCGGAGTGACCATAGTGAGTTTTGAAAGTTTTCTTTGAGATGTCTTCATCCTTAATCCATAACTGGTGATAACTAGGTCTAAGGTCTATCTTTGAGAACACAGTAGCTCCCTTAATCTAATTGAAGACCTCATCTATTCTCGGAAGTGGGTACTTGTTCTTTATGGTACCCTTATTAAGCATTTCGTAATCAATGCATAAGCACAAAGTCCCATCCTTCACAAAGATGACCGGTGTGCCCCATGGTGACACACTAGGTCTTATGAACCCTTTGGTTCAACAACTCCTGCAATTGTACTTTAAGCTCATACAATTCTATAGTGGTCATCCTATAAGGTGCCTTATATTGAGGCTCAGTCCCTGGTAGCAAATCAATTGAGAAGTTAAACTCTCTCTTTGGTAGTAACTTTGTTAACTCTATAGGAAACACATCTTGGAATTCCCTAAGGATTGGGTAGTCATTAAATGCTGGTTCTTGTGGCACTTGTTTAGTTTTTAGGGTTTTAAGTCATTCTTGTCAATTGTTTATCCTTATTTCCCCTTAGATCCCTAAGTCTTACAGTCATCGTTTTACTTTATCTTATAATCCTCTGTTGACTGTCTAGCCTAGGTTACCGGTCGTCTAATTTATAATCTTGAGCCTTATATACCATGAAATGACCAGCCTCGAGTCCTAGTATTTACCTGCTCTAGCCCTTAAAGTTATATTCTTTATAAGGTCTTAAGTCCTAAGTCTTTGTAGGGTCTCGAAAGTGCCACATGGTAGGATATTGCAATCCCACAGACAACTGAAGGTGACGTCATATCTCCACTACGCGGCTGGGAAATAAGGACAGGTGTAAAGTGTGTTGTGGCCTATGGACATAAGATCGATGATTCAGTTGCACGATGTTGATCATGCCACGTGTTGAAGAATAAAGTGAAGAGTTGGGACCAATAAGGATCAGACGGTAGTGCAACGTCGCAAGGGAATCTTGTCTATAAGAAAGATTCAGTGGGTGGCTGCAAGATGACAACATGTGGCCTATTCCCTGGAGGAAAGAAAAGGGCTTGAGTGTTAGAGATCCACGTGGAGGCTTAGCGCGCACCTATGGAGCCAAATGGAGATGGCCACTTTCTACTGTGTGACTGCGAGATGATGACACATGGTGTATTAGCACTCTTCCTCAATGCGAAATCAAAAGGGAACTTTAGTGGTCGTTGATCTTAAAGTAGACTCATCTACAACTAAAATTCAAAAGGGACTTTCAAACATCCCGAAGGCGGGAGGATACACAAACTTGGCCAAGCGGCATTGCAGGGGCCGATTTTTCAAAGGATTCAGAGCCAATGAAGACACAGTGACTCAGGGGTTTGAAATTTAAAGTGTTGAAAAGATTTGCTTGGTGAATTTGAAGAGATTTTTCTCATATGTCATCAATGCAGGTGCTATGTCTTTTAGCTACCCCTTCCTTCTCAGATATTTGTTGCATTTATGGTTGCAGATCAACAAATCGGTTGTGTGCATTAAAACAGAAAATATCTTCCATCTGCCTCTAGACCCTAGATATTTTTGTAGTTATTTTTGGTAGATAAATGTCCCTTCTGGCCAAGATATTTTCTGACATGACCCATAGGGAGAATTTTTTGTAACCTAATTAGGTCAATTAGAATCAGATTCTATATATCCATGAATGTAAGATGTAAAAAAGGTTGGTCTTTTGGGTATTTTCAGGCAATCAAGTGTAGATCTCTCTAGGGTTTCAAAGAGCAGAAAAGTTCCAGTTCTCCAGTAGTGAAGACACATGTTATGAAAGGTTTCTCATATTGATTACAACTATCATTGTATGAACTTCTCCTTCTTCTTATGTAATCTTTCAAGGAAATCCTGAGTTTCTTTTAGGGTTTCCTCTTGCCACACTTCGTGGTATGACTCTAACCATTGATCAGATGAATGAATAGATTCTTAAAACATTACATGCTATGTGATGATCTCTTTTATGGTTGTAGATGATTGATTGTATATTGATGAAGGATTACTAAGCATATTCTCCATTGATTGTTGTTTTTCTTGCATCTGAATATCTAGAAAGTGCATGTTTCATTTCTCTTCTTGTTTTCTTCCTTCTGTTCAAGTGAAGAAAGTAATTAATTTGTATGTCTTGTAAACAAGCATATCTGCACCTTCCATTATCAATGGGAGTGCCCTTTTATCAGCTATATAGGGGGTATTAATGACAACCCATTGTTTTAGGTCTAGTGACAGTCTTTGAGGCCTAAAAGGTAGTTTGTGTTTGGTTGTCCTATTATTTTTAGTTGTTCATCTGGTTTCAACCTAATACCTATTTAGGTATACCCCTCAGAATATCCCTCCTAGGCTTAAGCTGAGCTTGAAGTGTAAAGGAGTTAACCCACTCCTATAGGTTGCCCAAAATTATCTTGAACTTGTTAAACCTCTTCTAGTCATCTAGAACGACCATCCCTGGCCCAAGTGATTTAGGAATGTTTTAGGGTTTAGGGTTGTAGTTATTTTGGGAGTTAACATATTTTTGGCGTCGTTGTCGAGGAATGAATTAAAAGGTTGATCAGTTTCAAGCCCCTCTGTAACAGTCACTAAAGAAGCAGTTCTTCCCATCAAGGGAGTGGCGACTCCGTCAGTGAAAAACCTAGAAAATCAGTTTTCAAGAGTATTGAAATGGATAGAGGAAGAAATAAATGACAAACTAGACATGGGAATTCCTCTAGCAGTACAAGAAATAGGAGTAGATACAGGGAAAGAAGACCCGGTATGGTACCCTCAAGGAATACCCAAGACAATCCATTTGTTAGCCTCAGAAGTTAATATCAGTATACTTCTGAGGACTCTGCTGATAATATACTCAAAACAAGTAGGAGAGTGAACATTGATGGGTATGATATCTAGAGAAATGAAAACATTATTGGTAGACAGAGCAGGGATAGATCTAATGATCCCTACTTGAGGACGTTTGGGATTCCCTGTGATAATGAAGAAGCATATTAAAATATCAGGCATCCTAGTTGTCCCACCAGGACAATTGAAAGCCAGCATGATACCACCAAAATGAGAGTGATCAACAACAACAACCTGATGATGAGGAAAGAGAAAGGAAAATTTAGGATGAGTTGGACCTGCTTGATCATATTAGGAATAGGCAGAGAGAGGTGTAGGCCTTACATCTACAACATCGAGCTCAACTTGCTCAGCAGACCCAGGTAAATCAAAATATTCAACACCAAGGCCATATACCTCAACAACAGCAACAAGTGGGACAACAAGATGTGAATAATGCCCATGCTCAAGGTATGCAAAATCAACCCTGGTAGAATCAAATGAATCAGCAACATGGCAATATTCTGAATGTTAGATCTCTATTCAGAAAACAAGCACAAAGGTTTCTTCCACAGAGGAAACCATTGGTTGCTAAAAGGTACAAACAACTTGACTTTATTGGCATACCTAATTTTCCTAATCCCATTCCAACTGAGATTAGAGAGAAAATTCCTAGGTTTCAAGGTAATAATGCAGTGACTGGTGAGGAACACTTGAGACACTTCATCAATGTCACAAATGAGTATGAGATTGATGATGAAGATGTGATGATGAAGTTGTTTGTGCATTCATTAGAAAAATGTGCCAAAGAATGGTACAAGCCACTCCCTGATAATAGTATTGACTCATGGGAAGAGTTCATGACAGTGTTTAGATTGCAGTATGGGGATAGGATTGACCCCAAATTTGCTATCCATGAGCTTACAAAAATCAAGAAAGGAATAAATGAAACTATTGTTGACTTCAATGGCATATTCATTATGACAATGAGAAAAGTGCCACCTCATATGAGACCTAATGAATCCATGTGTTTAGTTTTATACTGTGGTGCCTTTGATTCTAAGATTGGTTAGTGCTTGAGGGACAAGAGTCCTCAAACACTGAGGGAGGCCTATACTGTGGCCATAAATATTGAAAGTAACATGAGAGCCTCAGGTAAACATGTTAAGAGATCTGATGTAAAGATTTCTCAACCAGATAGGGCAACTTCTAACAAGCCCCTCACTACTAAAGACAAACTGGATAAACTCATGGGATTCATGAAAGATTTATCCTACAAAGTTGGTCAAAATGACAAAGGGCTACCACCTCAAGGTGCTCCAACACATTTCAATGAAGGTCAAAGACTTCATAACAGACCTTACAATACATATTGGTCTAAGAGACCACAACAAAATAACAGACAAGCTGCTCCTAGGCATGTTAGCTTCAAACAACCTGAGAGGGATACCCTTGATCCATTGAGCAAGGATTAAGCAAATTTTTAAGATGATACTCTTTGGTGCCAAGTGTGTTTCCTTCTGCATGAACCAACAAACTGTGCAGTTGCTCATTTAATGAGCAAAGATAGGAATTTCCCAATGAAGAGGGTGGAGCTGAATACTATGAGGAGGAGATAAGTTAGTTTGACACCCAAGGGTTTGAGCAAATGGATCATGATATAAATTATGACAGCTATGAGGATTATGATCATATTTTCCAATATGATCATAGTGAAGGTCAAAAAAGATATCACTTGCCCGCTCATGATTTTAGGCACTTGAGGGATCTCATGCAAAAGAAGTATAAACAATCTAGACATTCTGAGAAGGATGTGAAAGCTCTCACTGATCCTGCCATCTTACAAGTTCAAGGCAGCTATCAGTTGAGGAACAGGTAAGTACCTATGCAGAACTCTCCTATTGTTGAGCCAAGACAAGGTACATTAGATGATGCCAAGAAGAGGCAGGAGGTGGGTGTGGAACAAAAGAACAATACCATTCCAAAGAAGACTGTACATGGAAAGAAGAAGCCTCCAGTTCAGCCTATAGTAGCAAAATAGAAATATGTACAAAAGAACCCAACATCAAAGGTGCAACCAGTTACCTCACCTATTCTAGGGGTCCATTATCCAAAAGATTACAATAAACGTGATCAGCCTCAAGTTCAAAAGGAATCAGATAAAGAGAAAGATAAGACAAAGGAAGAAGGTAAGGATATCTCATCCTCTCAAGTAATACCTTATATTCCTTCTGCAAATGATGTAACTATTTCATCTGATACTCCTTTGCCAAATTATCTCCCAATTGACATGGCTCAAGTATTTAGCCAAATTAGAATTTTTGTTCCACAAGGGGAACTCCTTAGGATCCCTGAGCATAGGGATAGAACATGATCTCTTATTACTGCTATAGAAGCACAAAAACAATCTGTTGTTGAAACCAGTAATGAGGAGACCATAGAAGTATAGCTGGGATCAATTGTTGTTAAAAACAAGATGGGAGTTGACCCCTTTTTCACCACATTGATTATAAATGGGTGGCTATTACACAACTGCATGCTTGACTCTGGTGCTTCTAGTAATGTTACGCCCTTATCTATAATGAATAAATTGGGACTGAAAGTGTCCAAGTCCTTTGGCAAGTGTTTTGTTATGGACTCTAGAGAGGTAAATATGATTGGTCTTGTCAAGGATGTTGAAGTCAATTTAGTTGCCTATCCTGACAAGTCATATTTAATGGACATACTCATTGTGGATTGCCCTGCTAAATGGGGTATGCTGCTATCAAGAAAATGGGCAACCTCTATGGGTGGAAGTATCTAGATGGATCTCTCATATGCCACTATTCCAGTACAGGGTGTAGAGGTAAAGTTATATACGGAATAGAAGGTAGAAGGTGAACACATAGAAGATAGGTACAAAATAGAGGAAGATCAATTAAATTTCTTTGACACTGACATAGACCATTTCAGGGGATATAACAATGATGATAATCCTAATTTGGAGGCTTTACCTTTTAACCCTATTACTCCTATTTATGGTACAATTAATTTATGGACTCTATATTTTGATGGTGCATATTCAAGGGAAGGTTCAGGTGATGGTATTGTCCTGATAGCACCTAACAGTGATCAGTTTGGCAAGTCTTTTAGACTTGATTTTCAGTGCACCAACAATGTGGTTGAATACGGGGCACTATTGTTGGGATTAAATGTTGCCCATAAACATGGAATCACATGTCTGAGAGTACTTGGTGATTCAGAATTGATTGTACAACAGATTAGAAAGATATTTGTTGCCAAGGAAAAAAGGCTTAGACGGTATTTGAATGCAGTCTGGGACACAATTGAATTGTTTGATGCTATTGACATCGAATGGATTGAAAGAACAAAAAATGAAGAAGCAGATTCACTTGCTGTCATTGGTTCAAAATTTTACCCTCAAATGAATTTTCCCCACGACCAATATGCTGTGGAGGTACTCACAAGGCCAACAATTCCTGATAACATTTATAGTTGGCAGGTTTTCAATGACACCAATCAAATTTTTAGTTTTATGAATTGCATGGATGAATTTGAAAATCAGTTGATTGATTAGCAGCCAATGATGGAAATGACAAACGGTAAGGAAACTTTGTTTGGTACTGAGGTTGTGCAATTAAAGACAAACACTATTCCAAAAGGGTTGGTAGCATTAGAAAGAGTATTTGACAAATCAGACCAATGGAAGAGTAAATGTAAACCTATTATAGAGGACAACGTTGAAGGTGTAAACCTTGGAACTAGGGAAGCACCTAGAATGGTTTACATTGGGAAGAGGTTGAAGCCTCATGAGAAGCATATATTGATTGTTATGCTCAGAAAATTCAAGAAGTGTTTTGCATGGTCTTATTACGAGCTTAGGGCTTATAGAGAGGATCTATTCCAGCATACCATTCCCCTTGAACTTGATGCAAAACCATTTAGGCAAAAATAGAGGCCTATAAATCCTACCATTGCTCCTAAGATGCAAAAGGAACTGTTAAAGATGAAAGAGGGAGGCATTATAAAACCTATCAGACATTCTAAGTGGGTATCCGACCTTGTCCCGATAAGAAAGAAGAATGGGGAAATCAGGTTGTGTGTTGATTTCAAAAATTTGAACATCAAATCCCTTAAAGATAACTACCCTCTCCCAAGCATGGACCATTTATTACAGAGGGTGGTTGGTTCAGAGTTGATATCAATGATGGATGGATACTCTGGATACAGCCAGGTGTTGGTCAAGGAGTCTGAACAACACAAAACAACATTCACCACTCCTTGGGAGACCTATGTATACCTGAGAATGCCATTTGGTTTGAAGAATGTTGGTCAACATTTCAGCAAGCTATGGAGTAGCTTTTACTGGTCTCATTGATGAGGTCATGGTGGTTTATCAGGATGACCTGACAACATTCTCAAAAGAAAGAGGTGAGCACTGTAAGCATCTTGAAGTAATTTTCCAGAGGTGCTTAGAATATGAGATTTCTTTGAATCCTAAAAAATGTCAGTTTGGAGTTGAAAAGGGCAAGTTACTTGGGCACATTGTGTCAAAAGATGGGGTAAGTATAGATCCAGAATGAGTTAAGGCTATTGATCTCATTCCACAACCCAAATAAGTTAAAGGAATACAGTCTTTTTTTGGGCAAATCAACTTTGTTAGGAGATTTATCCCTAATTTTACCGAAAAGACTAAGGCCATTTCTAAAATGCTCAAAAAAGGGCAATCTATTATATGGGAGAAAGAACCATTTGAAGAACTCAATGATATTAAAGAAGCTATCAAGGAGGCACTTGTATTAATAAGTCTAGATTATTCTAAACCCCTTCAGTTGTTTTTCTTTGCTTATTTTTATACTATTGTTGTTCTTCTTCTACAACCTATTGGGTTCTATAGAAAATCTTTACAGGTTGTTAAATTGAATTATTCCATAATGGAGAAGCATGCCTATGCATTGGTTAAGGGCATAATAATTTTAGATCTCACTTCACAGGTGCCAAGATCATAGCATATGTGCCACACACAGCTGTGAAGGATATCGTCATACAACAGGAAGCTTTAGGTAGGAGATGTGGATGGATCAACAAGATCCAGGAATATGACATGGACATTCAGATTACCAAACTGGTTAGTGGCCAGGGTTTAGCTAAGTTGATGGCAAATTCTAACTTAGAGGTAGTTGAGATAAATGAGGTAAATGCTTCTCAACTTGTTGATGTGTGTGCTTTGACAAATGACCCATGGTATAGGGATATTATCCTTTATCTTGTCAACATGCATTGCCCCCCAGGCATGAGTATAACTCAGCAAAGGACACTCAAACTCCAATCCCAAAGGTATGTCTTGATCCAAGGTATTTTAATGTGGAGAAATCATGAGGGATTGTTATTAAAGTGTCTAGATCAGCAACAATTTGAGCAAATCATTGATGAATATCATCGAGGAGTTTGTGGTGGGCATTTTTATGCTAAAATGATAGCACATAAGATCATTAGGGTAGGCTTTTGGTGGCCTAGTCTCTTCAAAGATGTTGCAAAAAAAATTAGAAAGTGTGATGCCTGTCAAAGATTTGCAGGTAAGTTGAAGTTCCAAGGTGCCCTTCCCCTTATGAATATTACCATTGAAGCACCCTTTTAGCAATGGGGCATTGATTTCATAGGGGAGATCCAGGAGAGATCAAGTAATGGGTATAGGTGGATATTGGTGGCAATTGATTACTTTACTAAGTGGGTTGAGGCTATTCCAACTCGCAATGCCAGGTCCAAGGTAGTGATTGAGTTCTTGTTGAACAATCTGATAACTAGATTTAGTGTGCCATCCAGAATTGTTGTAGATAACGCTATGTGTTTTAGATCTCAGGACATTGCAAATATGTGTTCCAAGTATGGGATATGTTTGATTCATTCATCACAATATCATCCACAAAGTAATGGACAAGCTGAGTCTGGAAATAAGAGCCTCATGAAAATTGTAAAGAGGACTTTAGATGAGAACAAGAAAGGGTGGGATGGCAAGCTAAAATATGCAGTTTGGGCTGATAGGATCACCTATAAACATGCTATAGGAAAGAACCCTTTTGAGTTAGTATATGGGAAGGAGGCCAAAATGCCAATGTCGCTAGAGTTGCCTGTGTATCAATTGTTGCAACAAACAGGAGAAGATGGAAATGATGTTATGGCATTGAGAATGCATGAGTTAATAGAGCTGGATAAAGTCAGAAGGATGGCACATGACAAAAACCTGCTAAGGCAGCAGGAGGTACAACATCTATTCAACCAAAGAACAGTCAAAAGATGTTTTTAGATTTGTGATTTGTTTCTTCTCTGGAATGCCAAATCAGAAGACAAGGGCAAACACGGTAAGTTTGAGCCACTATGGGTAGGCCCATATCAAATTGATAAAAAGGCCAGTATGGACACCTTTTATGTCAGAAACTTGAAAGGGGAATTGCTGGAGCTGCCTATCCATGGGCAACATTTGAAACATTACTTCTCATATATAATGTTTTTCCTTCAAATTTTACGGTAAAGTCTTGTTATATCTATTTTTTGAGCTTGAATAGTCTTGACCATTGCTGGTCTTGATGGTGTTTTGTTTTGGTTCCTGTGTGTCGTTGTTTTGGTCTACCCAGAGATCTGGATTCTCGTTGTGTCACTGCTTGATACACGTCCCCAACCAGAGCCAGTGGTGACACTTGTTTAGGTTTTAGGGTTTTAAGTCATTCTTGACAAGTGTTTATCCTTATTTCCCCTTAAAGCCCTTGTATACACCTAAAATTGGCTCGAGTCGAATTAAGTAAATATTTCAATATTTATCTTAATTCTTATTTTCTTCTGTCAATTAAATAAATATTACAAATTTATTTAATTAGCTCATTATCCCATAATTAAATAAAGTCATTTTATTTAATTAAATTCCCTAAATTCTTCTTATGTCTCACATCAATTAAATTCCCTAAATTCTTCTAAAGGTCTAAAGTCCAAAATCCACCTCACAAAATCCACCTCACCAATCCACCTCATCAATCCACCTCATCTATTCCACCTCACCATGTTGCACATATAATTAAATATTCTAAATATTTAATTAGCTAATATCCTCCATTTTCTAAAATAAATCTTTAAATCAATTATCCTCCACCAAATTGAATTTTTAATTCAATGTTCCCCATTATCCTCCACTCTGAATTTTTAATTCATTGTCATAACCCATTGTCCCCCACTCTGAATTTTTAATTCATTTGTCATAACCCATTGTCCCCCACTCTGAATTTTTAATTCAAATGTCATAAACCATTGTCCCCCACTCTGAATTTTTAATTCATCCATTATGAATTAAAGATTCACAAATAATGAGGGCCATTGATCTCATCATTGGATCCTCACCCTCCATTCTATTTTCAGAAATTCTATAAATAGAACCCTCTTCTAAGCCATTAGAGGAGGAACTTTATTTTGGCAAGATAACTATACACAAATTATCCTCCATTTTTGGTGTGTTGGATCTCTCATTCAACACAAACAAGTACTCACAACCATTCTTACTTTGCCATCTTCACACAAGCAAGCAAAGCACAAAAGAGCTTCTGAGGGCTTCAATCAAGATCAAAGCAAGATAGGCAACAATGGAAAATGATAGTTTAAGGGGGTTTTGTAAGTGTTTCTACTTCTTTGGTTTGATTCCTCTTTATCTTCCCCTTCTATTGATGTTTGGGTTTTTATTGTGTTTCATTCATTTGAATCTAACATCTCATTCTCTCCCTCACATTTTGGCACCCACCGTGGGGCCTTTGCAAAATGAACTAGCAAATACATCCACAATGCTAGATAGCAATTAGGTCCAATTACTTCCTTCCTAGTTAGGGACTATGTGTAGTTTTGTCATGAAATGCATTTGATTACTTCACCCCTAATTAGGCTAGATGGACTAAGCAAAATATCTAGATGAGCTAATCCAGCCACTACTCCTGCAAAACTGACGTTAGATTAACATGCAAAAATCAGAAACCATACAACAGAAAAACAGGAAACATATGCACAACACTGCAGCCTGAATGCGCAGAAACAGGGAGTGTATGCGTCTGTTAAATGAATGCGCAAAGACAGAGGACGAATGCACAATTTTGAGAGGTATATGTGCAAGAATTATACATGCGCAAAGACAGAAAATGAATGCGCAATTATACAGCGTAAATACGCAAATACGATGGATGTGCAACAATACAATGTATATGCGCAAATTAGGTTTCGTTTCTGCAGTCAGAATGGATGCGCAACTGCGAAGTATGTATGCGTAATGGAGGAGCGGGAATGCGCAACTGTGGCGAATGCACAACTGCGGAGTATGTATGCGCAACTGAGGAGCGGGAATATGCAACTGTGGCAAATGCGCAACTGCGGAGTATGGATGCGCAACTAAAGAGTGGGAATGCGCAACTGTGGTGAATGCGCAACTGCGGAGTATGAATGCACAACTGTGCAGGTTAAATGCACAATAAGGTTGTACGCGCAGCTGCGGGGTGTAAAAATGCAACTGTGGAGTGTGAATGCGCAAAACTGCTGCCAGACACCTGTTCTTCGCCTGTTTCTTCGCCTGCACGGACCTGCAACTTAAAACAGCTAGCTTTTTGGATTAGTAAAGGGGCAAGGGCCCCACGGTGGGCGCCAAAAATGTGAGGGAGAGAATGAGATGTTAGATTCAAATGAATGAAACACAATAAAAACCCAAACATCAATAGAAGGTGAAGATAAAGAGGAATCAAACCAAAGAAGTAGAAATACCTACAAAACCTCCTTTTACCTGTCGTTTTCCATTGTTGCCTATCTTGCTTTGATCTTGATTGAAGCCCTCAGAAGCTCTTTTGTGCTTACTTGCTTGTGTGAAGATGGCAAAGTAAGAATGGTTGTGAGTACTTGTTTGTGTTGAATGAGAGATCCAACACACCAAAAATGGAGGATAATTTGTGTATAGTTATCTTGCCAAAATGAAGTTCCTCCTCTAATGGCTTAGAAGAGGGTTCTATTTATAGAATTTCTGAAAATAGAATGGAGGGTGAGGATCCAATGATGAGATCAATGGCCCTCATTATTTGTGAATCTTTAATTCATAATGGATGAATTAAAAATTCAGAGTGGGGGACAATGGGTTATGACATTTGAATTAAAAATTCAGAGTGGGGGACAATGGGTTATGACAAATGAATTAAAAATTCAGAGTAGGGGACAATGGGTTATGATAATGAATTAAAAATTTAGAGTGGAGGATAATGGGGAACATTGAATTAAAAATTCAATTTGGTGGAGGATAATTGATTTAAATATTTATTTTGGAAAATAAATGATATTAGCTAATTAAATATTCAGAATATTTAATTATATGTGCAATATGGTGAGGTGGAATAGATGAGGTGGATTGGTGAGGTGGATTTTGTGAGGTGGATTTTGGACTTTAGACCTTTAGAAGAATTTAGGGAATTTAATTGATGTGAGACATAAGAAGAATTTAGGGAATATAATTAAATAAAATGACTTTATTTAATTATGGGATAATGAGCTAATTAAATAAATTTGTAATATTTATTTAATTGACAGAAGAAAATAAGAATTAAGATAAATATTGAAATATTTACTTAATTCGACTCGAGCCGATTTTAGGTGTATACATTTTGCCCCTCTTTGAAGCAATGTGTTTTATCACGTTGTTTCAAAGAATAAGAATTTTTGACAGTGATACATGCCTCAGTTTGCCCCTGGTATAAGTTTAACGACAGGATGCCCCCTCGGGAGATTAGACAGGAGGAAGACGGCGGGGCGTGAGACGGACAATCTCACGAAGAAGAAGGCGAAGAAATGGGTTAGGTTGGAGAAAAACGGGTTATGGTTCGGAGAAACAGCCATGGGAAGCGATCAAAGAGTCATACAGTCCAATATTGGCCACTTGCTATATATAGGAATTGGGTCCACACAAACTATTCATTTGTACACTTGGCCATAGGTGATTTGTCTTCTAGAGAGCTTAGGAGAGCATGGCAACCAGAGAGATGGATATTCCGCGCGAGCAGCATCGGTTTGAGCGGATTCAACGGTTCGATCGGCCAGCAGAGGCAGGAACCCCGGTATGTAGTTCTCCAAAACTTGTCGAAAGTTAATTTTTGTGCGTATTAATTGTCACAAAAACCAACTAAAATGAATGCGTAAAAACCCTAGTTTTGTGCATATGCGCTCTTAAATTGCGCATTTGTTGCAGGATTGCGCATTTTTGCAGCGAAATTATACATTCGCTTGGTTTGCGCTTTTGTCTCCTGAATGTGCGCATTTGTGTGTCTTGCGCATTTGTTCTAATATGTTGCGCATTCATTCTGAAGTTGCACATATACACTGTGAGTTTGCGCATATGTTGATTATTGTGCATTTGAGTTATGTCATTGCGCATATGTAGGTAATTTGCGCATTTGATCCAATAGGTTGCGCATGTGCTAGAATGGCGCATACATGTCTTGGAGTTGCGCATTCATGGGGAAATTGCACTTTTGTTATGAAATTACGCATTTGCCCCATGGATTTGCGCATTTGTACTTTTAGGCAAATCAGTTAACTTAACAAAATTAACCCAATTGGCATCCTAATCGATGCGTCAATTGATGAGCGATCTCCGAGATTGCTGAGAATCTAGTCGAGAGATGATATGCTGTTTGATTAATTTGATATGTTGAGTCATTGATAGGATAGCTTGATTGCTTGGAGTAGGTTGTCGATATGGATTTGGATTTTTTGCTGACAGTATGCATTTCTTGGTTGCAGGAGGATATTCGGGATGTGTTGACATCGCGAGAGTTGTTCCTGATGCCGTTGTTGCAGCAGTACATGCTGACTGATATGGATCAAGAGGCTCTAGCTGTGATGGGATTATATCACGTGCTCTTCATGCCCGAGGTTCGCATGAACTGGGCGATGGTGACAGCAGCCGTGGAGCGATTCCACAGTGAGGATGGGACCTTCCATTTTCTGACGGGGGAGATGGCCGTCACTTTGGAGGATGTTTATCAGATTCTGCACCTTCCTATCCAGGGAGAGCTGGTTGAGTACGAGTCACAGCATGGCGCTGGGCTAGAGGAGTGCAGGCAAGTGTTTGATGATCCTGAGTTGGTAGGGGAGGAGATCTCGTGGCAGGACATGTATGACTGCTATGACTACTTCCCAGGCATAGTGGCTGGACTGATCGGAGGCGTAGTATGCCCCGATAGGAGAGCACACGGCTTCCCCATTGGCTGGGGATGGGTGCTAGAGAGTATGATTACCGATGGGACCCGGTATGCATGGGGTGTGTGCGTGCTTGCGCATTTATACAGAGACCTACATCAGGCAGTATATCACAGAGGCTCTGGCTTAGCGACAGGCGCGTCTCTCTTACAGTTTTGGTTGTGGGAGCACATTGCCATCACACGTCTGATTTGTGTTTTTCAGAGGCAGAGGGGTGAGCCCTACAGCTATGGGTATGCAGGTGTGATTTCCCAGCACAGGATGGGGAGGCTTGAGTACTGGAGACATGCCTTTGATGGCGTGGATGCAGTTGTCTGGCATCCATACATTGACTGCGAGGTATGGGATGACGAGGCAGCTGAGCTTCCGTATTGTTTTCAGACGAGGTGGCTGATTGGTCGAACTTGGTTTATTTTGGAGCGGCAGATTATCAGCCGCGTGCAGTGGCAGATTGTTAGCCGTGTGCAGCGGCAGTTTGGCCAGGTGCAGGGAAGACCGCAGGGAGAGGCCCGTTTTGCTAGGACATACGTCGAGCGGTATAGGTGGGGCCTATGGCTTCTTATGAGGAGGCATTGGCTGATTTTCAGTAGATTCCGTATGCAGCCTAGCCGATGCGGAGAGACATAGTGGATGCTGACATGACGCCAGATTATGAGGAGTGGTTTGCAGCACATTCGTTTCCTCGGTACTCAGGTCCTGGAGAGGTAGCGCCTCATATAGATGAGGGTGACTCAGACGGAGGCGGCAGGGGGAGGGGTGGACGGCGGAGGAGGAGGAGGGATCAGGGAGAGGAGGGGAGGCAGAGGCAGAGGCAGAGAGTCAGAGCAGGGCTCATGGGGCAGCAGGCAGTTGTAGGATATGCACAGGCTCAGGCAGAGGTGTCAGTGGCAGTGTCAGGGCAGATGCCGCCACCTCGGCAGGTGGCATAGCCGATACATGGATAGGTGCCTGCGCAGCAGGTGGCACAGGCTGAGCAGGCTCCATAGCCTGATGTGCAGCAGCAGGTTCTGGTGTCATTACAGACCCAGATTAGGCAGCTGATGGCTCATCTGAGAGTGGCTGAGTCACGGCGAGAGGCAGATGCGACTCGGATATCTGAGTTGAGCTAGGAGAGAGATGGAGCCCTGGCTAGTGTGCAGGCTATGAGAGCAGAGCGAGATGCAGCCTTGATGGCTATGGGTACTGATGCGACCTCCAGCTTTTTGGTAGCACAGGTGCAGCAGACTTAGGCCCAGATAGCACATTTGCAGGGTGATCTGACTAGAGCTCAGGCACAGACTCAGTATTACCAGGGTTTATATCATGGTGCCATGCCAACGAGTTAGAGAGCTGCGACCTTTCGGAGCCAGTCAGAGGCAGCACAAAGAGCAGGTGGGTCTCGGTCTATGGGCTCAGTGAGGGGCCCACCACCGTCAGGGGTGGATCGAGGAGAGCCTAGTGCTGGGAGCAATGTTCTGCGACAGCAGGGTTAGACAGACCCAGATACTTGTACCAGGTTTTGATCGCATTGTAGCACATTTTGGATAGATGGCTGAGATAGTCGATATATGTACTTATTATGTTTTGAGACATGTATCACCATTTATATGTTGTATACATTTATGATATGGCTCTGGGATTGGACAGAGATTTTGATATAGTGTACATGTGGACATATGTTTATGCGATGATGTTGTTGTTTCCTATATGTATGGGCTATATGTGTGATGCGTGGATGTTTATATGCTATGGATGCACGCTATTTATGATGGTTTATATGTGATGCATACTAGATGGATGTTTTAGAATGCTTTTGAGTTATGCAAATGCTAATGTATATGGATATGGTTATGCAGTTTGATATGTATGTGATCTATGTTTTTGATTTTCTCTCGATATGATGTATGGATGCACAATGTATATGGATGATTTAACATGTATGGAAATTGATCTCATTATGTATGCAAATGATGTAATCATGCAAATGGCTATCTCATGTGATGTGATATGCAACTTATATGCTATGTGTTTGATATGTCCAGATGTACTCAATCGACACAGGGATGATATAGATGAGAAAATAGAAGGCATGGAGAAATACTGAATTTCGTTTGTGATAAAATGCAGGGTGTGCATGGTTTGTGTGGATGATATGGAGTTGCTGGATATGAGACAGATGTAGATATGGAGTTGTCATCTTCGCAAGGCTTTTGCTTTCATCATCGGGCACTTTTTGGTATTTTTCATTTTTTTGCAATGTGGTAAGAGAGTACAAGCGTCTAGGTATAATTAGACCTAGATGTCCTGAGTATCTCTTGCCTAGATTTTGATATAGCAAGTTGGTACGAGCATCTAGTTGAAATTGAATCTAGATGACCTGAGTACTTCTTGCATTTCAACAGACAAGGATTACCCCTTTTCATGTTTAGATCACGGAGTCCTCGATGATCTTTTGTTGATCACATCGTTAGACATAAGTCGTCACATTACTAAAGTTTAATCCACAAGCAGAAGACAAAGAAAAATTATGTCCCCATCATAGCATCTCTAGCTGTTGCATCCTTGAGTAGCATAGGAAGACATAATTGACGAAAAGTCAAGACCTTGTAAGTTAACCTATTGACAAAACATTCTTGCATTAGATGTGTCTTTTTGCCATAATTGAGATAGAATTGTTTTGAGTGTTTCGATATGGTGCTCTACTTTGTGTTTGTTTTGTACAGGTTGATGTTATGTGTCGAGAACTTTGTCCTAGGTGTCTAGTAAAAGTATCGCAATCCGTTATTGGTATCTCCTTTCAGAACGATGGCATTCAAGAACCCAAATCTGTAACTAAGTCAAGGAGTTGCCCCCAGTTTAGACCAGGATCGATTTATTATGGGTGAGATGACGACAAATGTGGAGAGATAGACCCTAAGGGACTGACCTAGTGCCTCAGGGGCCCATTGCTAAATGGCCTTGCCTACGTGACGACGCAGAGGCAACGTAGTTCGGGGGGAACCCTGATGGACCTAAGACCTAGGTGATGGTGGATTTGCAGAAGTGGGATGGACTTGGATAGAAAGACCAGATATGGGATTGATGGGACAGTGGAGCCTCAGGGGCACATTGATAATGGCCTTGCCTACGTGATAGCTCAGAGGCGACGTAGTTCAGGAATTGGACCATGGAGGGACTAGTTCGGTGTGATGGGGACAAGAGTCAAATGAAGTCGTCATAGATGGAGGGAGTGGTTTGTCGTAGATAGCGCCTGTTTACAAGGTTTTTCACCACTTACTTTTATTTGCATGTGTAGCCAAGAGTACACATGACGCCTGTTTGCTAGGTTTTCATCATGGTACCGATCTTTTTTTGTTTTTGTTTTTGTTTGGTTTTTTTTTGATATTTTTGTTCTATTTTTTATCACTTTTTCAATTTTTTTGATTTTTTTAGGACTCCCTTACATCGGGGTTTTCAGGTATAGAACTTGCACAGATGCATGCTATTGACAGCATCCTCGAAGAGTTCACCTTCAGATGTGGCCAATTGATATGCCCCCAATCCATAGGCTACAATGACGACATAAGGCCCTAACCAGTTGGGTTTGAACTTTCCTTTCTTTTCTCTATCTCGCTGATTCCGGGGGTTCTCTCTGAGGACGAGATCACCAACTTGGAAGACTCGGGGCTTTACCTTGTGATTATAGCTTTTGGACATTCTTTTGTTGATATGCTTTCAGGTGGTTAAAGGCCTGTTGCCTTCTTTCTTCCAGTAGTTCTAACTCTTGCAGTCTAGCCACTCTGTATTCTTCATCGGGGATGAGGCCTCTTAAGGACACGCACAAAGATGGGATCTCGACTTCGATGGGCAAGATGGCTTCAGCTCCATAGACTAGGGAGTATGGTGTTGCACCTGTGGGTGTGCGGATGCTCGTGCGGTAGGCCCACAGTGCGGGATTTAGTTGGACATGCCAATCACGACCGGCATCATTGACAGTCTTTTTCAAGATTTTTAGTATGGTTTTATTGGATGCCTCCGCCTAACCGTTGCCTTGGGGGTAATACAGGGTGGAAAAGCAGTGTTGGATGTGGAATTTGTCACATAGTTCCCTGACATCCTGATTTTTGAAGGGTCATCCATTATCTGTGATAATGGACGAAGGGATACCATAGCGACAAATGATATAGTTTAGGAGGAATGAGGCAATTTGTTTGCTGGTGATGTTGGTTAAGGGCATAGCTTCAATCCACTTTGTGAAGTACTCAGTGGCAGTGATTATGAACTTGTGTCCGCTGGATGAAGGGGGGTGAATCTTGCCCACTAAGTCAAGTCCCCACTGACAGAACGGCCAAGGAGTGGTCAATGGCTGTAGCTCCTGTGCTGGTGCATGTATTAAGTTCCCATGGATTTGGCATTTTCTGCACTTCTTGACGAACTGATACGAATCTTATTCCATGGTCGGCCAGTAGTACCCCGTGCGCATGAGTTTCTTAGCTAGGGTAGAGCCACTAGAATGGGTCCCACAGATACCATCATGTATCTCGCTCAGAGAAGTTTGAGATTCCTCTCTATCTAGACACCTAAGGAGAGTACCATCGAGACCTCGGTGATACAGGGTATTAGCGATGATGGCATACCAGGATGCCTGCCAGATGAAGGTTCTTTTCTGGTTCCAGGAAAGGTCGGGTGGGAGTGTATTCTCTTTTAGATAGGCAAATATTTTACCATAGAGAGGGGAATCGGTTCCTATGATGTGGCATATAATGTGGGATTCGGGGGTATCATACGCAGGACAAGAGACTAGCTCTACTAAAAACTCATATCGTGTTTGATTGCCTGGAATGTCGAGAAGAGATGCGATTGTAGCCATTACATCTGTAGCTTTATTCTCGATCCTTGGTATCTGTTCAAATGATATCTTGGTGAAATACTCCTTGAAGTCATCTACCATGCGTTTATAAGGAATCAGTTTCTCATCCTTCGTTTGGTAGTCGTCATTTACTTGGTTGATGACCTGTTGTGAGTCACCATAGACTTGAAGTTCCTTGATGTTCCACTCAACTGCTAGCTTGATGTCGATGACCAGGGCCTCGTACTCTGCTACATTGTTAGTGCAAGGGAACATCAATCTGTATGACTTTGGAATCATGTCGCCATTAGGTGTGATCAACAAGATACCTGCCCCCGATCCATGCTGAGTGTAGGAGCCATCAAAGTACATTTTCCAGCTTGCTATGTTGACGTGGAAGATAGACTCATCTGGAAATTCAGAGCTTAGGGGGTTGTCATCCGTTAAAGGTGCCTTTGCTAGTTGATTTGCAAGCATTTGTTTTTTTATTGCTTTTCTATCCACATATTCTATGTCAAACTCACTAAGAAGCATGACCCATTTTGATAATCTACCTGTTAAGTCCACCTTGTTGAGTAAGTACTTTAGTGGGTCAATCTTTGCCACTAGTTTAACAGAGTGTGACAGCATGTAGTGTCTCCATTTTTGCGAGGCAAATACAACAGCTAGACATGCTCTCTCTATTGGTGTGTATTGCAACTCGTATCCAACGAGTGTTTGACTAATGCAGTAGATAGCCTGTTCTTTTCCCTCATAGTTCTGTTGAGCCAGGAGAGCTCCCAGAGCTGCTGGTGTAGCTGAGATATAGAGTAATAGAGGCCTGCCCTGAATTGGTGGCATTAATACTGGTGGCTTCATTAGGTATTCCTTTAGCTATTGAAAACCCTGCTCACATGACTCGTTCCATTTGAAGGATACATTTTTGTGTAGCAGATGAGAGAATGGGTGGCACTTATCTGCCAGTTGGGAAATGAACCGTCTGATTGACTGTAGTTTGCCCTGTAGGGATCTTAATTGAGTCAAATTTTTAGGAGGTGGCATCTCCATTATGGCCTTCACCTTAGCGGGATCAACTTCGATACCATTTGCAGATACTATGTAGCCCAGTAGTTTTCTTGATGTAACCCCGAACACACACTTTTTTGGATTAAGTCACACATTGAACTGTTCCAGTCTATTAAAGATCTTGTCTAGTACTGCTAGATGCCCTTCTCTTGTGAGAGACTTTGCTAGAATGTCATCGACATAGTCTTCCATTATAGTATGCATCATATCATGGAAGATCGTTGTCATGGCTCTTTGGTATGTGGCCCCAGCATTTTTCAGACCGAATGGCATGACGCACCAACAGTAGGTGCCCCAAGGACATGTAAATGCAGTTTTATGCTGGTCCTCTGGTGCAATCTTTATCTGGTTATATCCCAAGAAACCGTCCATGAGTGACAGCATGGTATGACCTGCCGTGAGATCTACAATCATGTCGATGTTGGGCAAGGGGAAGTCATCCTTCGGACAAGCTTTGTTTAGATCCCTGAAGTCACTACATATCCTGACCCGGCCATCTGGTTTAGCCATTGGTACGATATTGGAAACACATTCTGGATAGTCTATGGGCTTGATAAACCTGACATCTAGTAGTTTCTTCAGTTCTTCTTTCACCATGAGAGCCACCTGCGGATGCATCTTTCTGAGCTTTTGTTTAATAGGCTTAGCTCCTGGAGCTAAAGATAAGTGATGCATGATGAGATTTGGATCAAGCCCTAGCATGTCAGCGTACGTCTATGCAAAGTTGATTTGCTTTCTTTTGAAGAAATCTTTAAATGCTAGTCTTTCTTGTTCTGTTAGAGCCTTTGCCATGTGGACCATTCTGGGGTTATCATCTGTGTTGATATTGATTGCTTCCGCCGGTTCTACCAAGATCGACGATCTCTCCTGATGTGTAAGATAGGGGAGAGGGTCAAGCCTTCCATCTTTCGGTGCCTCAGAGTGGTTTTCACCATTGGATGCATCTTTGTTTTTACTATTTTGAGGATCTAACACTGTCACGGAGCGGTTTTCACCATTAGATTGTTCTTTCATTTTGATGTTTTTATGACTGAAAGGCTTGGCGCTCTCTCCAAAATAGGCCTTCTCGTTGAGTTCTATAGCATAGCCAACTCTATGGTCTCCTGCAGGTATGTGATTTCTAAGCTCAAGGTAATCGATGATTGCATCATCATTTTTGAAGGTGTCTAGTTCAGGGGTGGTACCTTCGAGGTCCCAGTCGATAAGTTCAGGGTGCACTAATGGTAAGAGACCATTAGGTTGATCTGGTTCAATGGCGTTGATGGAGTTATCGAAGGAGCGGACAAAGTCGGCGATGGTACTCTCTATTAGTGGGTCTGTCAAGAGTGGACTCATTCCTTCCTCGTGATTCTCACTAAGGTTATTGTGTGGTACTGACTCTAGTGTTCTAGCCCTTGGGCTTTGTCCCTCAGTTGCAGGGGTCGGGTCATACTCATGGACCACATCGATATCTTTTTCATCACAAGATAGCTCAGAGAGACTATCCCACTCATACTCATTTGATTCAGTATCGCTCCACATCTGCATTCTCTGAATGTGTGCAATCAGACTGCTAGTAGCTGTTTCTATTTTTTGGTCTTTGCTGATGGTGGTCTTGGTGTCTTTTGCTATTCCTATGTACCCTAGCCCTGTAGTGTCTCGGGCTGCCAAGGTATGAGGCTAGATGGGTTCAATGATGCCCTCCTTGCTTGAATCCAGCGGACCCCGTCCTTCATACCCCATACTCTTTAGTATTTGAAAACCTTGCCCATATTGTGCTGTTGGTATGACGGGGTGGTCCTGTACTGTTGAGGGGCTAGCTTCATCCTTGTATAACCATTGCAGGATATCTTTTTCCTCACTCTCGTCTTCTAAGCTTCCCCATTTTATAAACGGTCCTTTGGTGATTTTCTCTGCATTTGGTGTTCTTAGTATGGATCTCCCATGCGATCTGGGAGACAGAGGTAATTGTGCTAGACAGAGGGATTGAGAGGCCATGTACTCACCCAGGCCATTATCTTTGATTTGGAGGTCTGGTTGAGATGCTCTTGAAGATGAAGCCAGTGTAGCTGGGTCTACATAAGATGAAGAGACAACAGAAGCCCTGTTGGTCAGGATTACTACCTCCGGTTTTGGTTGAATAGATTTGTAGTATTGAAAGGGGTTGGGGTCACCTTGGATGGTGATCTCTTGCCCTTCGTGCGGGAACTTAATGCATTGGTGGTAGGTCGAAGGTACATCTTTTAAAGCGTGTATCCATGGTCTTCCGAGAAGAATGTTGTATGCCAAATCTCTATCTAGGACTTGACAAGCTACATCTTTTACCAGGGGGCCTACTCTGATTGGTAGAATCACCGTTCCCTTGGTCGTTCTTTCTTCCTCATCATAGGCTTTGATAGTGATTCTCTTTTTCCGATCTATGGTCTTCTCTGAAAACCCCAATGTAAGGATTAGCTTTAACATGCAAATATTCAGACCAGCCCCTCCATCTATTAGGACTCTCTTGATTTTATGTTTGTGGACGAAGGCTTCGATATGGAGGGAGGCGTTATGGGGTTGTGTGATAGACATATCATCCTTCTCAATGAATGATAAGGAAGGTGGTGAGGTGATGTGACCTACCATGGTTTGGAATTTTTCTTCCGCTAGATTCGTGGGAACTGAGGCTTCTGCTAAAGCTTTATTGAGGATGGTCCTGTGAGAAGGAGATAGATGCAACAGTTCCAATATGGAGATATGTGCCGGTGTTTTGTGGAGTTGATCCACGATTTGTATTGATTGGCTAGGAGAGCGGAGGCTCCCCTAAGGGTAACTTTGTTACTACGGGTAGTAACATTACATTCTGGGTCTTTGTTTATAGTGATCACATTGATATGTGAGCTACTTTCCCGGTTATGGTTAACAACGTAGTCGTAACTGACGTTTGTGTAGTTCGCGTTGTTAGAGCCATTATTTTTTCTATTAGAAGGTCCTGCTTGTTCGTAATTGGGAAGAGGATCCTTGAATGCCTGATGGTCATTATTGGAGGTATGAACTTTAACAAATATCTTGTTCTGCTCTATCAGGTCTTGGATTGTATGTTTGAGGGTAATACAATCATTTGTCTTGTGCCCCCTGTTTCGATGGTATTTGCAAAAATCATTTTCGTTCCACCAACGGGGTTTGACCTTTGGCTCATACTCCTGTGTTGAGGGAAGTGTTATGAGATTGCTGGCGAGCACTTTTCGTAGAGCTATCTCTAGTGGTTCATCCAAAGGCGTGAACGTTCTTTTTGGTCGGAAGTTGGTGAATCTAGATTGATTATTTGTTGGTTTATCTTGCGTGGGGTTGTTTTAGGGCATTGATAGGTTAAAAATCGGTTGTTTAGGTGCCACATTCTTGGCATCTACTAACCCATCATTCACAATGTTTTTGTTTTTGGTCCAAAACCTAGGTTTATCATTGTTGGCATAGGTGTTGAGAGTGTCTTTGTAGTGTTTGATCTGGCCTTTTGCGAGTAGGGCTTTCTCTATGATGAGACCCACCTCAATAACCTTGCTAAACGAAGTAGGACATTGGATTTGAACTTGGTAGATAAGGTCCGTTTGTAGGTTGTGAAAAAACATCTCTAACATTTATCTTTCTGGGATTTGATGAGGGCATTTGCTTGCCAGTTGTCTCCATCTCTGTAAGAAGGCAGCGAAGGATTCTCCCACTTTCTATTTAGTATTATAGAGGTCCAATATTGAGGTATCGTGCTCAATATTGTAGGAAAAATGGGTGACAAATTTATTGATGAGCTCATTGAAGGTTTTGATGCTAGGCGGCAACCTAGAGAACCACTCCATGGCCTATCCTCCCAAGCTTCTAGGAAAAAGTCGCATAAGATATGTGTCATTATGTGCGACTTCTAGGCAAGTAGCATTGAATTCTCTAACATGATCTCTTGGGTCACTTTTCCCTCGATATTTGTCGAACTTGGGTACTTCAAATCTCGCGGGAAAAGGTATCATGACTAGTGTCCTATCGAAACGATACGGTGCAATATCCTCTAGGGTGTACTATTTTGTAGAGGTTCCCCTTTCCATGTCTGAAATTCGTTGTTGGAGAGTTTCGAATTTCTGGTTCATCAGAGTGAGAGCATCCAAAGAGTCAATTGTTGCTTTGCTCTTATCCGTGGGTACTTCATCTTGTCTACTCCCTTCAGGGTTTCTTTCTTCATCAGTTTCCCTTAGAGCCTCTACATCATAATCTTTGGGAAGTTTTACTCCTAGGCTTGCTAGGTGTAAGAAGAATTTTGTAGGGTCCTGTGCGAGTACTCCATCTAGTAGGTGGTTAAATCTTGTGTCATGTTGCATTTTGAGGATCTCTTCCATGGAAGGTTCTTCGTCATTGTCATGATTGCCAAAAAGATTCATCTTGGCCATTTCTAACTATTTTTGTTTTTGTGATCTTGTCAAGACCATGCAAGGTGGTGAAGTGATGGGATGAGGTGAGACTAGTAGATTTTGAACACGGTACGAGGATGGAACAAGGTTTTAGCAAGGTTCCTCTTAGATCTAGGTGGTGTCAAACAAGGCAGATATATGAAAGCGATAGTCAAAAGCTAGGATGTTAGGAATCTGTTACTTGATGTTGACTAGCCTCCGTCCATCCACTAGCAGAGTTCTGATAGAGAAGGATAAGTAATCCTTGATACTTGGAAGCTCACTAGATCTTGTTTAAGATTTGATTTTGATCAAGAAAAATTTGACTATAACCTTGTTTGGAAACTTGGGAAAAAGTGGCAAAATTTTGGATGAATAAGCAACTATGGTGCAAAAAGGGCAAAAATGGTGATTTTGTAGGCTCTTTAATTAGATTTGAAAACTAGAATAGGTTGAACTAGTTTTTTGCAAAGTATTGACAATTTTGGCTTTTTTGGAAGATGTGATTTTTTTTGCTCTCTATTTTAAATGTGCAAATACAGGAGGTAAATGCGCAATAAGTCAATATGAATGCACAACACTGGTTTTTTGTATGCGCAACAACACTGTATATATGCGTAATAAGGATAAATGTGCAACAAGTCGGTTCAAATGCGCAAAATGTCGGTATATATGCACAAATCTGGCTTTTGTTTGTATTTTTCTCAGAAGTTTTGACTTTTTTGGATCTTTTTCAGGATGTTTCTCAGTGTTTTTGGTTTTTTTGAAAAATTTGGTGTTTCTGTTGAGGTTGATATTCAATTATGGCAAAAAAGCACAGCACACACATAAATGTTTTTCATGATTTTTATCTTTATATATATTTTTTTGTGTTTTTTTGGACTATTCTGACTCAAAAGATAAGTACAACCTAGGCTGGATGGGGCAATATTTGTTGAATCCTCTAGCTGTGCCACTAAAAGTGTGTAGCTCCAGGATCTGGTAGCACCGGCTCCCCTCCACAGCACTCACTTCTCACGCATACCAGATCTGGGTTTCCTTAGGCTCATACCCACACCGAACCTTAGGATTGTCCCTGCTACCTCTACTTAAAGTCACTTGAATCGAGGCCGCTTCAAGGGCTTCGCCCTTTGCGTCAACAAATAGGGGTTTTCGGTTTGCTATACACTTGGTTCTTAATTAGGGCAACCGTTCAAGTGGTTACACATGCGGCAGCACTACTCTCCGTTATGGAGTCTCCCAGCCTCACAGGGTTGCGCCTATGAGGGTTTTGGGGGAGGTTGGTTGTCGGTGTAACACAGCAGCACTCATTGTTTGAGGTTTTCACCCCAAACACAATTTATTTTAAGTGGCTTGGTAGGGCTTGGCTTTAGCTTGTTACCACTCAGGGTCGTTCCCACTTGGACAAGCGTGCATCCAAGGGTAGGCCCCCCTAAAGGTTTGACAAAAAGAATGACAAGTCTGGCACTTTGATCACCCAGTTAAAGGGAGAGCATAAGCCTATTGTCATTCACAAGCACAGAGAACAATGGTAAATCCAACCTAGTTAAAATACAAAAACTAAATGGGCTAAACTAATTTGTGCACTCACATGATAGTTAACTTGGAAAGTGATTAATCATAGCAATGTTCATTTCCCGATTGTTAACTTTGAAAGTGATTAATCATAGCAATGTTCATTTCCCGGTTGTTAACTTTGAAAGTGATTAAACATTGCATTGTTCATTTCCCGTTTGTAGAAGATAGCAGTGATAGAACTAGCAAATACATCCACAATGCAAGATAGCAATTGGGTCCAATTACTTCCTTCCTAGTTAGGGACTATGTGTAGTTTTGTCATGAAATGCATTTGATTACTTCACCCCTAATTAGGCTAGATGGACTAAGAAAAATATCTAGATGAGCTAATCCAGCCACTACTCCTACAAAATCGACGTTAGCTTAATATGCAAAAATCAGAAACCATACAACAGAAAAATAGGAAACAGATGCGCAACACTGCAGTTTGAATGCGCAGAAGCAGGGAGTGTATGCGTCTGTTAAATGAATGCGCAAAGATAGAGGACAAATGCACAATTCTGAGAGGTATATGCGTAAGAATTATACATGCGCAAAGATAGAAAATGAATGCGTAACTGTATAGCATAAATACGCAAATACAATGGATGCGCAACAATACAATGTATATGCGCAAATTAGGTTTCGTTTCTACAGTCAGAATGGATGCGCAACGGAGGAGCAGGAATGCACAACTGTGGCGAATGCGCAACTGCGGAGTATGTATGCGCAACTGAGGAGCGGGAATACGCAATTGTGGCGAATGCGCAACTGTAGAGTATGGATGCGCAACTGAGGAGCGGGAATGCGCAACTGTGGCGAATGCGCAACTGTGTAGGTTAAATGTGCAATAAGGTTGTATGCACAGCTGCGGGGTGTAAAAATGCAACTGTGGAGTGTGAATGCGCAAAACTACTGCCAGACACCTGTTCTTCGCCTGTTTCTTCGCCTGCACAGACCTGCAACTTAAAACAACTAGCTTTTTGGATTAGTAAAGGGGCAAGGGCCCCACGGTGGGCCCCAAAATGTTATGGGTGAAATAGATTTGATCAATTAAGATAAATAATTACCCAAACAACAATAGAATATGCGAATAACAAGAATAAACAAATGAAACTGTCAAACTTACAACCTTGTTACCCTGCGACTTCCATTGGTCGCCTATTCTTTCTTGATCTTGACTGATGAAGGTGGCCCTCAGGGAGCTTGCTTCCTTGCTTCGATTCCTCAAGATGACAAGGAGAAACGACTATGATACTTTGTGTGATTGAAGATGAGCTTCAACACACTAATGATGGATGATGATATGAGAAGATTTGGGTAGAGGTTTAGTACCTGAAGTGGCCTCCCCTAATGGCTTAGAGAGGGGTTTTATTTATAGGATTTTGGAGATGAGGATGGAGGGTTAGGATTCATCTAATCAGATCAAGGGCTAGGAATAAAAGTGAATCTTTTATTCCCTAGTGGATGAATTAAAAATTCCCATTTTGGGAAGAGTGGAGGTGAGTGGGGGACATCTGAATTTAAAATTGAGTGAGTGGGAGACATCTGAATATTAAATTCAGTGAGTGGATGAGTGGGGGACAAGGTTAATTAAGTGGCATCTTAATTAACTTAAGTCTAGGTTAATTAGATAATCAGGATTTATCTAATTAATCGAGGATTAGGGAAATGGATAAGTCAATTAAATGAATATTAGGAGTATTCATTCAATTAATAGGATAGGGTTGTAAGGTTAAATGGATCAATTAGGTGAATTAATTGATCACCAGGGATATGCAGATTGGGGGAGTGGATTAGTGTAGAGGTACGGAAATTGGTTTTGCAGAGCAGTCCAATTTTCGGTGTCTACATTTTGCCCCTCTTTGAAGCAATGCGTTTTTATCATGTTGTTTCAAAGAATAAATAGTTTGATAATGATGCATGCCCCAGTTTACCCCTGGTATAGGTTATGATGATAGGATGCCCCCTCGGGAGATTGGACGGGGAGAAGGTAGAAGGCGTGAGACTGACAATCTCACGATGAGATAGGTTGACAAGGGATAAAATGGGTGGATGCAGAAGAAGGGATGAATGATGATAACACACACAAGCAAGTAAGCAAGTATGCCCAAATGATACAGGAACAACCAAGGTATTGCCCTTGTCGAGCAGTAAACCAACGATATAGGTCGATGATGTCTGGTGTCAGGAATGAGACATGTCGTATAAGACTCCGAGTCTGGTTTCGACAATGTGACATCCTGTCTAAGACATATGATAACGATATACGACAGTGTTGTCATGGCGGGGAGTGATATATCCCTAGACCAACACGGCAGGCGTGTTGTCATGGTGGGGAATTATGGATCCCTAGAGCAACACAAAGGATAGTTATGACTGATTGATATGGTTTACGACTGGACAAGGATCAAGACCACTGATTGTGATTGGATCATTTGACAAGATTGACTTGACTTGATTGGCATGGATTAAGGATAGACTTGCAATTGGATATGGTATGGAAATGTTAATGAAGTGCAGTTGGATACGGTATGGATATGGATATTTGTCATCTTGATATAGCAAGTATTTTGAAGCGCTTTCATCATTGAGCTTTATTATGTTGTAAGAAAATACAAGCATCTAGGTATAATTAGACCGAGATGACCTGAGTATTACTTACATGGATTTTTCAACAGACAAGGAATGCCCCTTTTCATATTTAGACCTCAGAGTCCTCAATGATCTTTTACCGATCATGTCGTTAGACAAAAGTCGTCACATTACTAAAGTTTAATCCACAAGTAGCAGACAAAGAAAATAATCATGCCCCCATCATAGCATCTCTAGCATTTGGCATCCTCGAGTAGCATAGAAGGGCATGATAGCATAAATCAAGACTCTTAATCTAACCAACACAAAACATTCTTGCATTTAGATGTGTCTTTTTGCCATAATGGATATGAGATTTAGCTTGAGTGTTTCAGTATGGTGCTCTGTTTTGCCTTGGATAGGTTGATGTTTTTCGTCAAGATTTTTGTTTGGAAGCGGGCTTTGTTGCTCTTGTTTGTCTAGCAGAAGGTATCACAATCCTTATTGGTGGGACGGACAAGAAGACATGGGATGAATGGGAAGTGGAGCAGACTCAGATGGATAGAAGGACTAGACATGGAATGGATGAGACAAGGGAAAGCAGAGCCTCGGGGGTGCATTGATAATGGCCTTGCCTACGTGACAACGCAGAGGCAGCGTAGTTCGGAACTTGGACCATGGATGGACTAGAGGATAGATGACAAGATATGAGATGGACAGGGAAGTGGAGCCTCGGGGGCGCATTGATAATGGCCTTGCCTATGTGATAACTCAGAGGCGACGTAGTTCGACAAGAACCCTACTGGACCTAAGATATGGATCAGATGAGATGCGATATGGAACATACATGGATCAGATATGGATCAAATAAGACACGATATGGATCAGATATGGAACAAAAAGAGACATGACATGGAATAGATATGGAACAAACAATACTGATGACAAGGAACCACCACGGATATGTAGATGGATGGAAGATAGTAGATACGGATGGTTATGAGGATGGGCAATAGTGGACAGAAGGAAACAAGGATGTGATCTCCAAGGACTATGTCGCAGAAGTGTAACATGCCCCATTGTAGGTAGAATACGTAGGATTGTTCATGACAATGCTAGTGACGATAGGAGGATGAGAGGATAATGAATGATTTGCCTGGTATGGAGGGATAAGGTATGTCAAGAGACATCTAGAACATTTATCAATCATTGTGCCCCCAATCTTTATCAAGACCAAAGAATAGAGGAAAGGAAGTTTGGATGGATGGATGGGACAGGATAGGAAATGGTATGAAAGGAAACTGGTAGGAGAAGAGTGATATGCCGATGAGACAAGGTGCCCCCAAGTGTAGGTGACATAGAAGATCAACTTTACACATGACACCTGTTTGCCAGGTTTTCATCACGATACTTATCCAAGGCGCCTGTTTGCCAAGTTTTCACCATTGGATGAAGGGATTTCTCTTTACTTTTTTCATTTTTGTCTTTTTTATTTTTTTGAATATTGAGATTGGAGAAGGTGGATATGGAAAGACTCACGTATAGAGTTCCTTGAAAGGTGATAGTCCCGCTAGATAGATACTGTCGAATGGACAATGTCAAGTGGTCTCACAGATGTTGGTAAGGGATCGTATGAAGGTGAGATGGTGTAGGTAGCTAGTGGATTATGATGCAGAATATGGAGGGAAGGCTTATGTAAAAGCATGGACCATAGGAATAGGATGAGGAAGATATGTAGCATAATAGTGGAAGGAAGGGGATCATGACCAACGGTTGCACATACCATGGTAAACATTGAAGCTAGTGATGGGAAAGTAGTGTAGGAAGCAACGGAGACTTTTGCTTGTGGATGAATGATGTAGGTATGTAGGGTTCCACATAGACTAAGTATTGTCCTGATTTTTGTTCGTCATGTGGGATGGAAGAATTTGAGACTTTGGGATGGAATGGGAGAAAGTGGATGGTTGAGATTCTTGAGAGGTGGATGCCTCATGTAACTTTAGGACTTTTTGCTTGGGTACCCAAACCTTTTTGCTTTTAGCTAGTACCTATGAAGGTATGGGTTTGGGTGTATGCAGCTTTTGTGCAGCTTTTGGAGTAATTATTTGTTGCTTGGGGATCCACACCTGTTTCAGTTTAGCATTGAGGTGTATGGGTGTATGCAGCTTTTGATATGGATAATGCTTTGATTCTTAGCTTTTATGTCCTAGGTCATGAGGACTCTTAGGATTTTTTACTTTAGAGGTAGAGGCATCCACATATTTGTCAGTGAATCCCCGTGGGATGGTAGAAGTGAGGGTGGTGAAAGCTCCTTGTTTAGACAATATGTGCATTTGTCGGCCATGATTGGAATATTGAGAGGATTTATAAGGTGTTGGAAGAAGTGGTGGTAGATGGCATGGGGGGATATTAGGAGTTGGAAGTAGTGGAGGTAGATTGGATGGTGGGATTGTCATGCCCACATTTTCCATGTGGTCACCACACACATCACACGTGTCATAGCCACATCTGTCATGTGGTTATGACACGAAATATCAAAAATTTTCTCACGTTTCCCCTAGAAACCCCCTCGCATGCGTAAGCATGCTCGGTGGTGATCGCTCAAGGTGAAAACACTACAGTTGTCGGCGGGGTACAAGTACAATTGCGTGCAACCAGACGCAAGTAGACCAACAAGGGGGTCTCTACGATGCCGTTCACGTCACTACAAGGTTTATAATATCAAGGTTCCTAAATCTAAATCTCGGCAAATTTCGGCAGCATAACGCCTTACGGCGTAAGTGGGAATTACTCAACACTATATTACGCACGTGGTTCACTGATAGATTAACAACTTCCCATGACGCCTTGTTCCGACTAAACCGACTCGTGATCTCCCTATTGAGTCATTTTTCAGCAAGGCACGGTTGTCTGTCTCCTCTCTTGTCTCCTGAAATATACTCCTCCTTCGACTTAGCATTCTCAACAAGGCGGTTCGTTTGCTCTCTCTTCCCTTTTCTCTGGGTCTTAATTTTGATTGTATTTTTATCGCGCTCACCTTAACTATTTCTCTGATAATTTAGTTTGTTTATATTTCGGTCTCTCTCTCTTTCGGTTTCTATGCTTTCTTTATGTTTATCCGGACCTTTCTTCATATTTTACATCAATCAGGGTTATCACTGTATCTATTATTGACATTAATCCTAACTTCCGGATGGTCCAGGTCACATAGGTTGGTTTACTACTTCGCTGGACTCGATCTCCTAGTCTTCTCCGATCTAGGTTTCTCCTCTTCGTTTGTATTAATTAACTTGTTCCTAAGCAAATTTAGCGGAAGGGTCCATCCACTTAGTTCTCTTATCCCATGTGGGAAATGCCGCGCATTTTCTCCTCTGTGTTTTCCAATGTTAGTTTTTTCTTCTTCTTACTCTCTTACAGGTTTACTTATCTGGACGTTTACTACAGTTGAGATTAAAATGGCCTCACATGAAATGTCTGTGATGGCTTCTTAAGTTTATTTCCAGTGATTTTTTAAGCAAGGTGACGTGTAATTTTCCTCTTCATTTTCCCGGTTATTGAATCACGTTGATAGTTGAAACTTTCGAGAAACTCTTTCCGGAGTAATACAGTATATTCCTTTATGCTCTCGTTAAATTATAATTTTATTTTCTCTTATTATTGTTAAGAGAAAACGGCCTCTCTGAAAGTCGTAATCATTAAAAAATATAAGTATGTAACGATATATTTATATGTATATATATATATATATATATAAGATTGTATATATATATATATATAAACATATATATACTCAAATACATTTCTCCTATTTATAATTACTGTTGTTATAATTATTGTTGTTTATTACAATTCCTATTATTGCAATTGTAAAGTTATCTTAATAATTTATTTATCTCTTATACTATTCCTAATCTTGATAAGAGGCTCTCCTCTTTATAAAATAGAATCCAAACATAGAAACACCTCGTTAATTAAATCCGTGGAACCTTTACTTTAAATCAATGTCAAAAGGAACCAGGAAAATGGGATCTCTTTAAGTGTATATATATATATATATATTAAATTTAAATCAAAATATAAATAGATATCTATATATACAAAGATATATATATATATATATATATATATATAAATATATATTTATAAATTAATATCTATATATATAAATAAATAGATATCTATATATACAAATATATGTATATATAGAGGTATATATTTATCGTATATAAAGAGTTATCTATAACAAATATATATTATTCTAATACTTTTGTTCTCATATATTATAGGGTTTTCAAACCCTAACATTCTTTTTTTTTTTTTGTTTGTTGTGAATGATATTGAGCAGGGTCCGAATGGCGGTGCCAGCGGAGGAGATGGGGCGGCGGTGGAGGCCGAACTGGACAGTGGTGGGCGGAGTTGGCATGGTGGATGGCAATGGTAAGTGTGGCGAAGGCCGCGCTGTGCAGAGAAGGGGATGGAGCTTCGCGTTGGGCGCGAAGGTGTTCGGGCCACCAAAAGGGGGCGCGGGGGTTGCGGCCTGCGGGAGGCCGCGAGCTTCAAGGAAAGGGACTGTGGGGGGGGCGGAGCCCCACCCACATCCCATGAAGTGGGGTGTGGGTGGGGCTCCGCCCCCCCCCCACACTTCGTAACAATAAACAATGTGGTGGGGTTTCATTCCCCACCGCCCACTGTAACTCTTGACTGTGTTTTGTTTTTACACAGCGAAGGCAATTCGCTCCCCTTTTGTTTATTTCGACTATCATAATTTTTACAATTTTATTAATATTTAATATATATATATATATATTATTTATATGATACTCAATTTCCTCAATTGCAACAATATATTTCAGTTTCACAATTTCGTTAAATAAATTAATAAATAATTAAACAAATCAAATATATATATATATGTATATATCTATATATATATATATCATTTTCATAATACCATTCAAATTTCTCCAATACAACAAATATTCAGTTTCTCATGTTCTGTTAAAATGTTCAATTAAGAAATTTAATAAAGAATATATATATATATATACTTTTAGTTCACCTTTACTCAATTTTTTTAACAGAGAACAAAACTTTCTCAATAAGGATAAAATGAATGAATAACTTTATCAAGTAGATTCAAATTCTTACAATCACATTATCTCATAATTACAATTTCTTTCATACTAATCTCAACATGATAAAATTAAATAACTACTAATTCTAAGAACAAAGGAAATGGATTTTAATCAGTTTAATTCTGTAATTTGTCAATTAAGTGTCCATTTCAACTAATTGGACAAACAGAAGTAAATACATAATTGACTACCTCTAAACTTTCCAAACTACATGTAACCATTATTTAATGAAAAAGAAACTTAATCATTTAAAACTGTATTTTCATCTAATTAAGCAGATTTATCCTTGATTTTCATATACAAGATCAGATTAACTAAGGAACCCTTCTTTTCAAGAACACATTAAACACAATAAAATTGCTATTTAGAATAAGTTTACAAAGCAACTTAACTTGAAAATTTAAGGCATTTGTTTACAACATTCATAATATAGAAAAGTTAACTCTTCCACTACATATAGCAAGAGATAATTTTAAACCATGATACATACAACTAACATTCCACATCTTCTACACACTCTAAGGGAGATATGAACTTCCTTCTCCCAAACAACATACAAAAGATAGCTTGTAACAACTAAGTAAAAGTCCATCAATAACAAGATCAGGGAGGTGATTTCCTTCACTCCCAGGGTGTCAATAAATTACAACAATATCAAGAGAGGTGCTCTCTTTTACACTCTTATGAAAAGAACATGATCTAATTCTCATGACAAAGAAGAATAAACTGTTTCTTCATAAATATAACTTCTCCAAATCCAACCATAAGCTCCAAGAGGAAACCTGCGTATCAAAGACAAACAAAGAAGAAAACACCACTCATCTAGCTCTCCTCCCTTCCGTAGACCCGCAAGAGGGTCACCCCCGAGCTAGGGAGACCATACTCACACCTGGGTAACTCAAGCACTCCACTTCACAACAAGGAACAACAACAAACCCAAAGCACACAAACACCCATGGGTACATTACACAGCACGAAAACTCAACTACAGTGAGTTTCATAAGGGGGAGGAGAGTGGACACACTCGACTCCAGAGTGTCACCCTTACAGATAATTTAACCAACACAATTTCTCTTGGCCTCAAACCAAGTTTGATCACAAATTTTTAAGAAATCTGTATTTGACTCTCAAGTCAAAGATACAGTCACAGATACATGCCCTCAAGGCTTTCAACATCCCAAAAGAAGGAAATAGGTATGCACCCGAGGAGGATCTCTCCTCCCCTACCCCAAACTTGATGAGCATTTCTCCCAAGTGGGAGAAGCTTTGTCAAACAACCCGACAACAAAACCCACAGAAAACAAATCTAAAACACAAACAAATAAACATCTTTCACACACTTTTCATACAACATTCAGGTATACGAAAGAAAGGTAAAAATCAAACCAACCTTACAAAGCCCTCCTGGAATGAAACTGTTACAGAGCTCCACTGAGATCTCTTCCAACCTTAGCCACCAACTCCCTCTTCCTTTCCTCTCCTCCAAGCTAACTTCCCTATTTTTGGCAATAATAATAAAACTCTCCCAAAATTCAACTAACTCCCTCTCATCCCAAAATTGGAAACAAATAACCCAAATCCTTTTCAATTTAGAGGAATGGGGAGGTGACACTTGTCACCTCCTCACCCTTCCCAAAACCACTATTCTGTCCTGATGGCTTATGTCACTCACCCATCCCTAAAGTACTCCTTATCCCTCTCCTCATGTCATTTCTCTTACGCATGGGAGAAATAAAAGGAGTTAAAGGAGGAAAAGACAGGTGACCCATGCCTCTTCTTCCTTCCTTCACATGGATGACCCCACAGCACATGGGGGAATCTCACTAATGGTGAGGGTGACTTCAAGTCAATCCCTCAATAATGGATGGGTTTGTAGTCATCTCTTACCTTGGGGATTGAAGAGGGATGGGTTGGGTGTTGGTACAACCCATCATGTCCCCCCCCCATACCCCAATTTTCGCCACTTAACTTCAGGGGGAAGTTAAGATGACTAGATGGAGGTTACTCAAGGGTTACCCATGTCAAATGGGCCCCTGGACCCATGGGGTATAACCCAGGGTCAACTTTAACCCATTCAGGACACCCATGGTCAAGGTAAAGCACATGAAAAGACCTCAAAGATTTAAATAAAATAAAGAAATTCAAATTCAATCTTTTTACAACACAAATCATAAAATAGTGTTACAAGAGGGTAACCTAACCCACTCGACCATATGAAAGATCACATTACAACATCACATCAAACACAGAAAGATCTTGGTTCCTCATGGAACCAAATCGGCTTAACAGGGAATAACAATAACAAGGTGCAGAATGATCTCCGAAATCTATGGTTCGATTAGTAATCCTGCACACTAAGTTACAAGATCAGTATCCACATATAATCATCATAGCCGAAGCAACTTAAAAACATGCATTATCATGACATAGTTCTAATTAGCATAAATGAAATCATATTACAATTTTCCATCATCACCTAATTAACTTTTCTGAAATGTAAACTTATCCAAACATCACCCAATTAGTTTTTCCGTAATCATAATAAAGTTTAATAGTTTGACAAATCTGGGAACTGCTATCCCACAAATATAAAAAGTAACAATAACAGTAATGTAAATAGTCATAAAAACAGAAGTAAAAAGGGTGGTCCTCACAGGGATAGGAGGAGTTGGAAGTAGCGGAGGGAGATTGGATGGTGGATTATTAGGAGTTGGAAGTAGTGGAGGGAGTTTGGATGGTGGATTATTAGGAGTTGGAAGTAGCGGAGGGAGTTTGGATGGTGGAAGGTGTATGGTCACATGCTTTTGACAATTGTAGGATGATGGAGGTGGAATGGTGACATATGTTTTGGGGATATGATAGTGTTTACGATGGAAAGTGGTAGACTTAGGAGGAGTGGAGGAAGTACCAACATCTTGAGTTTGTGCAACTTGGGGTATGTATCCAAGGCCGTATGAAGGTGGAGGAACATTGACATGGATAGGTTCCAAAATACCTTGTTCATGAAGGCCTAAGACTTTACCTTGATAGTTCATCTTCTGGAGTATGCGGTGGACAACGGGATTATGTGTAGGTGGAACACTAGACACAAGTTCTTTATTGGATGGAGAAGGCGAGATAGTGGATAATGGTTTTTGGTGTTCTAAGAAAGAACATTCGTGCATGAAGGTAGTAAGACCAAGGATATATGGTGTAGAATTTGCCGCTTGGTCCATAACAGATGGCAGAGGAGTATTACTGGTTTGATCTTCTATGCTTGCTTGGGAGTTAGGTGTCTCATCGAAGGAAGTGGAAGTTGTTGGATCTTGGGTAGGACTAGATGGGGTGCTAGGCTCAAGACCATGGAATACGTAAAGTGGGCTAAGAGGATCATCATGGTCTGCTTGATCATAGATAGGTTCTTCATCATAGATGGGATTTTGATCATAGATAGGATTTAGCATGATGGGATTAATGTTCTCTTGTATAGGTTCGTCATCAACGATAATATCTTGATCATAGGAGAGAGATAGGTTATGCATGGTTGGAAATTGAATCTCTTGCTCATGTATAGGATCAAGTGGCTCCTGGAGAGGTTCATTATTATGGATATCATCTTGATCATAGAAAAGCCATTGGATCTCTAGTTCATGCATAGGATCAAGTTGCTCATGGATAGCTTCTTCATCAGCACTAGTATCTTGATTAGGGAAAAGATATAGGTTATGGATGGGTTGCATGAAAGTGTTTTGATCTTGAGTTGGACTAGGGCTTAATGTTTCCACATGCTTAGGATTAAACTCTTGACATACCTCTTGGGTTGCTTGAATGGAAGTGGAAGGCTCTCGGATAGGCTCTTGGTCAACAACATGAGAACATGATGACTCTTGACTTGGATTCATAATAGGAGACTCTTGATTAGGCTTGATGGCTTGTTGGTCACATGATGGGCTTGAAGGGCTAAGAATGTTAATTGAGGGCTCTTGGATAGGCTCTTGGTCAACAATATGAGGGTGTGACGGACCTTGACTCTGGTGCATGGTAGAAGGCTCTTTGAGAAGCTCAAGGGGTTGTGGATGACATGAAGGGGTTGTAGGTGTTGACAAGACATTGGAAGAATCTTTGGTAAGATCAAGGACCAGACTTTGGGGACATGGTTGACTCTCTGCTAATAGCCCTTGGAGCACATCCTTCGCAGGTGTGTGGGTAGATGGATGAAGGGATGGATGAGTGGATTTTGCTTTTTCCCTAGCTTTGCTGTTGTTGTATAGATGTGGAAAATGTTTTTCCTACCACTCATCTGATTCTTTTTTAGTGTGCCATTTGAAGTTTGAGGAACTAGATGGTGGTGTTGTTATAGGACTGGTATGCTTTGGGAGAGGTGTCGTAGGATATGGTGAAGGAGGACTAGGAGCCAAAGTGGTAAACGATTTCCCTCTTGAGGTGGCGGTTGCCTTGTCATGAGTATGGGAAAAAGACATAGGAGTTTGTGGCGAGGCATAACTGGTGCTGGCATGTTCAGCTTGCAAGCTTGTCAATTCTTGTCCTAAGATGTCAATTTGTTGAATAATTGCTATACAATCTTGGGGCAAGGGACCTAAGTTTATTTGCAATTTCAGAAATTACAATTTTTGATTAAGATATTCTAATTTGTTTGCCATTGACCCAGGACTGGAAAAGCTTACTAGTGTGGATGTGCAAAAAACAAATGCGTCACAAGTCAAGACAAGTGTGCTTGGAAGAATGAGTTGAATGACTTGTCTTATGTGTTTGATGTTTTAGTTTGATTTGACAATGTTTAGCAAATGATCACATGTACAAACAAGAATCACTCACACAAGACAAGCAAATTTGAATTTTGAATTTGAAGAAGATGATAATGATTAGACAAGCACACTTGCAAAACAAATCAACATGCCCTAATGTCTAGTTTGATGGAAGGTATGGCCAATTAGGGTTAGGCAATGTTTACACAAGGTTGACTAGGAATTTTGAAAGCAAAATCTTGCCACACAGTAGGGAGAAGGGGGTAACCCACCCTTCACCTTCACTTCCCAAAGGTAGAAAGTTCTTTGGGGCTTAGCTAAGAGTGACAGGATTCTGGTTTCAAAGAGGGTGTCTTTTGATTCAACCTCGAATGAGGTCATCCCTAGGGGTGATGAAATCCCCTAGCAGGCCTCCTAGGAAGGGATTGACAAAAGCGAATCAAGTGAGGTGTTTTTGATCTCCAAGGTCACTTGTGGTGCGAGGAGAGAGCATACACACACCCACTGGATTCACACTCACAGTTGATTAATTATCCCTTAAGAAATTGAAATGTGATGAAATACACGTCAAGCAGTGGTTCTTTTTAGCCCAATTTCAGGATGTGATTGAAGACACTGATTGATTTTAAACCTGATTTCAATGTGTGATTGAAGACAATGTTCGTTTTAGAGGCCCAAATTGAGATGTGTGATGAAAACAAGATTATGAGATAAAGGATGAAACGAAGGCACCTGATTAATTCACTATCCAAATTGTTGTATTTGCAGCACCTGATGTTTGTCCAATCCCGAATGCTCACCTGCAAGTCACAAAAATGAAAACAGAGCAAGTAGACTTCCAAGAGGATTGTAATGCAAAAAATTGATAATCTGAGAAAATCTAATAAAAACTAAACTGATACAGAGAAAATAAGTGCATAAATAGATTCTTCAGGAGATTCTATGCAATTTGAATTTTTTTTTTGCTGAAAACTGATCAAAATTGCAAAAGATATGATGATTTGAAGTTTTAAAGCTTGTTTGACTTTGACTAATGAAAAAAGTGGGAAAAAGGTATAGTCACATGATAAAAACCTCACAACTGCAAAGTTTGCCTCATCAGCTTTCCAACGAGTCCAAGTTTGTGAAAATCTGCCTCCGTATGGCCAAGTTATGATCAAAAGAAAAAAAATGCCTCCTTCGGTGTCTAGAAGACACTAGAGGTTAAGTGACTGTTTAAACCGTTGGCAGTTTGAAAAAGAAAACCCGGTCACATGAAGCGGTTTGCCTCCGGCAGTTAGCTATTGAGGTTGGCGATTAGAAGGGGCCCCTGGTCGCTGATATGACCAGGGGTTGGGAAGTTTGAAAAAAAAAAAAATTTAAAACGGGGGCTAAAAGCCTCTCCCCGCGGTCAGAAATAGGGCAAACCCTAACTATAAGGTAGAAAGGCCCGGGATATGGTGAATGGTGGTTGGACGAAGGGAGGAGTGGTGGAAGCAAGTGGCGCCACAGGGAGGTGAGGTTTGTGGGGATGTGGCGGTCAGGAGGCAGTGAAGGGAGGTCGGCAGGGTGGGAAGGGAGGAGGGGAGGTGGTCGGGGCTGGATGGTCGGCCGGGAGGCGGTGGTTACGGGGTGCGCTGCGCGAAAGATAGGAACAACGGCAGGGATGGTGGCAAGGGCAGCAGGGGTGTGGATAGTGGCCGAGAGGGGGCTTCGGGCGGCGGTATGGTGGTTAGGCGGTGGCAACGGTGTTCGAGAGGGTTTCGACCTGGTGGGGGGTTGGTGGCGATGGGTGTTGGGGAGTGGTTGTGGTAGCGACAGGGCGGTGCTACGGGAGATATAAGGGTGTAGACAGAGGTGGGTGTGGGAGGCAGGTGGTGTCGACCAGGTGGTGGTAGATGGAGGTGAAGCGGTGGATCAGCGGCGGTAAACAGACCTGCGCACAACTACCTTAAACTTGCAACCACTTTGTTAACTCGAGTTTACTGTCAAAATTCATAGAAATAGCATCCGGAGCACAAAAATGATGTCCGTTTCTGCTCAAAATGAAACCTACAACACTTTTTCCACAAAACTTGATAAAAATTGTTAGAAAAAGGGTTAGAAAATGAAGATTTTGACAATGAAACCTTCACAAAATGACGATCAGATTCGAGAACAGTACGGTGGGCGCCAAAATGTTATGGGTGAAATAGATTTGATCAATTAAGATAAATAATAACCCAAACAACAATAGAATATGCGAATAACAAGAATAAACAAATGAAACTGTCAAACTTACAACCTTGTTACCCTGCGGCTTCCATTGGTCGCCTATTCTTTCTTGATCTTGACTGATGAAGGTGGCCCTTAGGGAGCTTGCTTCCTTACTTCGATTCCTCAAGATGACAAGGAGAAATGGCTATGATACTTTGTGTGATTGAAGATGAGCTTCAACACACTAATGATGGATGATGATATGAGAAGATTTGGGCAGAAGTTTGGTACCTGAAGTGGCCTCCCCTAATGGCTTAGAGAGGGGTCCTATTTATAGGATTTTGGAGATGAGGATGGAGGGTTAGGATTCATCTGATCAGATCAAGGGCTAGGAATAAAAGTGAATCTTTTATTCCCTAATGGATGAATTAAAAATTCCCATTTTGGGAAGAGTGGAGGTGAGTGGGGGACATCTAAATTTAAAATTCAGTGAGTGGGAGACATCTGAATTTAAAATTCAGTGAGTGGGAGACATCTGAATATTAAATTCAGTGAGTGGGAGACATCTGAATATTAAATTCAGTGAGTGGATGAGTGGGGGACAAGGTTAATTAAGTGGCATCTTAATTAACTTAAGTCTAGGTTAATTAGATAATCAGGATTTATCTAATTAATCAAGGATTAGGGAAATGGATAAATCAATTAAATGAATATTAGGAATATTCATTTAATTAATAGGATAGGGTTGTAAGGTTAAATGGATCAATTAGGTGAATTAATTGATCACCAGGGATATGCAGATTGGGGGAGTGGATTAGTGTAGAGGTACGAAAATTAGTTTTGCAGAGCAGTCCAATTTTTGGTGTATACATTTTGCCCCTAGAACTACATCGCCTCTGAGTTATCACATAGGCAAGGCCATTATCAATGTGCCCCCGAGGCTCCACTTCCCTGTCCATCTCATATCTTGTCATCTATCCTCTAGTCCATCCATGGTCCAAGTCCCAAACTACGCTGCCTCTGCGTTGTCACATAGGCAAGGCCATTATCAATTTGCCCCCGAGGTTCCGCTTTCCCTTGTCTCATCCATTCCATGTCTAGTCCTTCTATCCATCTAAGTCCGATCCACTTCCCATCCATCCCATGTCTTCTCGTCCGTCCCACCAATAAGGATTGTGATACCTTCTGCTAGACAAACAAGAGCAACAAAGCCCGCTTCCAAACAAAAATCTTGACGAAAAACATCAACCTATCCAAGGCAAAACAGAGCACCATACCGAAACACTCAAGCTAAATCTCATATCCATTATGGCAAAAAGACACATCTAAATGCAAGAATGTTTTGTGTTGGTTAGATTAAGAGTCTTGATTTATGCTATCATGCCCTTCTTACTACTCGAGGATGCCAAACGCTAGAGATGCTATGATGGGGGCATGATTATTTTCTTTGTCTGCTGCTTGTAGATTAAACTTTAGTAATGTGACGACTTTTGTCTAACGACATGATCGGTAAAAGATCATCGAGGACTCTGAGGTCTAAACATGAAAAGGGGCAATCCTTGTCTGTTGAAAAATCCATGTAAGTAATACTCAGGTCATCTCGGTCTAATTATACCTAGATGCTTGTATTTTCTTACAACATAATAAAGCCCAATGATGAAAGCGCTTCAAAATACTTGCTATATCAAGATGACAAATATCCATATCCATACCGTATCCAACTACACTTCATTAACATTTCCATACCATATCCAATTGCCAGTCTATCCTTAATCCATGCCAATCAAGTCAAGTCAATCTTGTCAAATGATCTGATCACAATCAGTGGTCTTGATCCTTGTCCGTTCGTAAACCATATCAATCAGTCATAACTATCCTTTGTGTTGCTCTAGGGATCCATAATTCCCTGCCATGACAACACGCTTGCTGTGTTGGTCTAGGGATATATCACTCCCCGCCATGACAACACTGTCGTATATCGTTATCATGTCTTAGACAGGATGTCACATTGTTGAAACTAGACCCGGAATCTTATACGACATGTCTCATTCCTGACACCAGACATCATCGACCTATATCGTTGGTTTACCACTCGACAAGGGCAATACCTTGGTTGTTCCTATATCATTTGGGCATACTTGCTTACTTGCTTGTGTGTTATCATCATTCTTCCCTTCTTCTGCATCCACCCATTTCATCCCCTATCAACCTATCTCATCATGAGATTGTCCATCTCACGCCTTCTACCTTCTCCCCGTCCAATCTCCCGAGGGGGGATCCTATCATCATAACCTGTACCAGGGGCAAACTGGGGCATGCATCATTATCAGACTATTTATTCTTTGAAACAATGTGATAAAAACACATTGCTTCAAAGAGGGGCAAAATGTAGACACCAAAAATTAGACTGCTCTGCAAAACCAATTTTCGTACCTCTACACTAATGCACTCCCCCAATTTGCATATCCCTGGTGATCAATTAATTCACCTAATTGATCCATTTAACCTTACAACCCTATCCTATTAATTGAATGAATATTCCTAATATTCATTTAATTGATTTATCCATTTCCCTAATCCTTGATTAATTAGATAAATCCTGATTATCTAATTAACCTAGACTTAAGTTAATTAAGATGAGACTTAATTAACCTTGTCCCCCACTCATCCACTCACTAAATTTAATATTCAGATGTCTCCCACTCACTAAATTTTAAAGTCAGATGTCTCCCACTCACTGAATTTTAAATTCAGATGTCTCCCACTCACTGAATTTTAAATTCAGATGTCCCCCACTCACCTCCACTCTTCCCAAAATGGGAATTTTTAATTCATCCACTAGGGAATAAAAGATTCACTTTTATTCCTAGTCCTTGATCTGATCAGATGAATCTTGACCCTCCATCCTCACCTCCAAAATCCTATAAATAGGACCCCTCTCTAAGCCATTAGGGGAGGCCACTTCAGGTACCAAACCTATGCCCAAATCTTCTCATATCATCATCCATCATTAGTGTGTTGAAGCTCATCTTCAATCACACAAAGTGTCATAGCCATTTCTCCTTGTCATCTTGAGGAATCGAAGCAAGGAAGCAAGCTCCCTGAGGGCCACCTTTATCAGTCAAGATCAAGAAAGAATAGGCGACCAATGGAAGCCGCAAGGTAACAAGGTTGTAAGTTTGATAGTTTCATTTGTTTATTCTTGTTATTTGCATATTCTATTTTTGTTTAGGTTATTATTTATCTTAATTGATCAAATCTATTTCACCCATAACAGCCCTAAGTCTTACAGTCGTCATTTTACTTTATCTTATAATCTGTTGTTGACTATCTAGCCTAGATTACCAGTCATCTAAGTTATAACCTTGAGCCTTAATACCATGAAATGACCAGCCCCAAGTTCTAGTATTTACCTACTCTAACCCATAAAGTTATATTCTTTATAAGGTCTTAAGTCCTAAGTCTTTGTGGGGTCCCGAAAGTGCCACATGGTAGGATATCGCAAGCCCATAAATAGTTGAAGGTGACGTTATATCTCCGTCGCGCGGCTACGAAATAAGGACAAGTGTAAAGTGTGTTGTGGCCTATGGACATAATATCGATGATTTAGTTGCATGATGCTAATCGTGCCACGTGTCGAAGAATGAAGTGAAGAGTTGGGGCCAATAAGGATCAGGCGGTAGCACAATATCGTAGGGGAATCTTGTCTGCAGGAAAGATTCAGTGTGTGGTCGCAAGATGATGACACATAGCCTATTACCTGAAGGAAATAAAAGGGCTTGAGTGGTAGAGATCCACGTGGAGGCTTAGCGCACACCCGTGGAGCCAAATGGAGGTGGCCCACTTTCTACTGCGAGATGATGACACGTGTATTTGCGCTCTTCCTCAATGTGAAATCAAAAGGGAACTTTGGTGGTCGTCGATCTTAAAGTAGACTCATCTATGATTAAAATTCAAAAGGGACTTTCAGACATCTCGAAGGCAGGAAGATACACAAACTCAGCCAGGTGGCATTGCAGGGGCCAATTTTTCAAAGGATTCAGAACCGATGAAGATACAACGACTCAGGGGTTCAAACTTTAAAGTGTTGAAAAGCTTTTCTTGGTGAATTTGAAGAGATTTGTCTCATATCCCATCAATGTAGGTGCTATGCCTTTCATCTATCCCTTCCTTCTCAGATATTTGTTACATTTATGGTTGCAGATCAGCAAGCCGATTGTGTGTATTAAAGTAGAAAATATCTTCCATCTGCCTCCAGACCCTAGATATTTTTGTAATTATTTCTTGTAGATAAATGTCCCTTTTGGCTGAGATATTTTCTGACATGGCCCATAGGGAGAATTTGTTGTAACCTAATTAGGTCAATTAGAATCATATGATATATATGCATGAATGTAAGATGTAAAAAAGGTTGGTCTTTTGGGTATTTCCAGGTAGTCAAGTGTAGAGCTCTCTAGGGTTTCAAAGAGCATAAAAGTTCTAGTTCTCTAGTAGTGAAGACATAGGCTATGAAAGGTTTATCATATTGATTACAACTATCAGTGTATGAACTCCTTCTTATGTAATCTTTCAAGGAAATCCCGAGTTTCTTTTAGGGTTTCCTCTTGCCACACTTTGTGGTGTGACTATAACCATTGATCAAATGAATGAATAGATTCTTAAAAAATTACATGCTATGTGATGATCTCTTTTATGGTTGTAGATGAGTGATTGTATATTGATGAAGGATTACTAAGCATATTCTCCATTGATTGTTGTTCTTCTTGCATCTGAATATCTAGAAAGTGCATGTTTCATTTCTCTTGTTTTCTTCCTTCTATTGAATTGTGGACTCCGCAACTCAGTATATTAAGCACCGGTCTAAAGGTTTCTATGATCACCCACACTCTTAAAAATCATAACAAAATTATCATGTGTGAAGAAAGTAATCAATTTGTATGTCTTGCAAACAAGCATATCTACACCTTCCATTATCAATGGGGGTGCCCTTTTATCATCTATATAGGGGTTATTAATGACAACCAATTTTTCACGTCTCAGACTTTTGTGATTGATTTCATTTCCATTAATACATAGAAACTATTGAACTCTATTGATGACATTTGAATTTAAATCAATTTGATGATGATACCTTAGTGAGATTATGATTGAGTTGCTTCAACTATATTTTTTGAAACTAACCTATTGACAGTGGGAAATGAGTGGGATTGATTGCATGTTTTGTCAAAGGCAAGAACATGTGTCAGGTAAAGGGGACCTAACTGCTTGGCAACAATCGGATGGGTTTTGTCTAGTGTCACACACGTAGATTTACATTCTTGTTTCAATGAATGTTTGCCTCTTGCTCCTTGTTTGAATTTGTCGTATCTTGTAATTGCCTCTATGCTCGACTTCGATGCTTGCTTCGTCAAAATTAGATAAGCATGGCTTTGTTTTATTGATATAATTAAATAGTATTGAAATTATTTAAACTCTTCCAAATGGTATTTATCATGAAATTATGCAAAAATAAATAAATTATATATTTTATAATTATAAAAGAAGGGTAGTTTATTTTTAAAAATAATTAAATCTTAAATTGCCTTTTATAAAAATAAAACACTTATGTTTAAAAAGAAAGAAAATCTCTAAATATATATACTTACAATCACATTTTCAATATTGATATATTTTTAGCTTTGTTAAAATAATAAAGGAAAAGAAAAAACAAGAAAAAGGTGGAGAGCATGCGCAACATGCAAAGAAGGATTTTTATTTTAAAACAATGTAAGAACTTGCATGAGAATGGACGAAGGAAGAAAATTAGGTTTTGAGGGAATAAAAGAAAAGAAAATCTTTTTGAAAATATACACACACACACATTGAAGAAAAGAGAAAAGGAGACGCACACATAGAGAGTAAAGGAGGGATTTCTGCCAAGTTTTGAGAAGGTTTTCGCTTCAGCTGAAGTAATACAGGTTCTTTTCTTTTGATTTAATTATTTTTCCTCAATGAAGTTATCATGGATTCCTCTCTCAGCTTATGTAATTTTAAATGATTTCCTTTTAGATTAACAATCACATGTGCAAATCTGTGAGCTCACTTCTTTTAGAACTATCTCCTTCATAGTTACAGCCTATTGTAAACCAACGACCTCTATTTGATTTGCTTTTTGGTAAAACAATCTTGATCCTCATAGACCAGCGACCTCCTAATGTAAAATCATCCTTCTGAGCGTCTTTAAATGACCTTCAGCTTTTATGGGACCGGCCTATGTAACGACCTAGAATTTTATTTGCTTCAGACCCATAGTTGTTATCTCTTGTAAATGGATCTGCATCTTAAATATAGCCAGCATGTAATCGGCTTTAGATTTATTGTTTTGATCTGATCTTTAAAACGTCCAATATCTTTTGATTGGCATTATGGCCCCTGCACCGTGTATCGGCCTTTTACCAATGAATGACTTTTTTTTTTGTTTTAACGACTTCTAGCCTTTTGATCGCCCTTGAGTTAGATCTGCCAGTCACTAAACAAATGAAATTTGATTACATTCTGATCTCTTATTCTTGCTCATCACCGATTGGTGAAATATATCAAATCGGCCTCTATTTTTAAATTACTTTTATTTGGCCTCATTCCAATTTGAAACGACTTTGTAGCCATAGAATCAATCCTTCTTCTCTTTACTTAAACAACTTCTTCAAATGCAAAAATGACTTCTTCAAATATGAATCGCCCTAAAATTTCTTTTTACCTAGATCTAAAACTTCAAAGTGGCATTATTTCGATCTGCATGTTTTAGACTACCTGTAGCAAAAATAATCGCTCTCATCTTCCTTTTGGTAAATCTTCTTGTTAAAAATGGATTCTCCTATTTTTCTCTTTCTTTGTCTGCAAGTTCTTAAATGAGTTCGGCCTGCTGATATGGGATTGTGTGACCTATATGGTTAATACTTTAGTTTGGTTTTCTTGCTAGAAAAAAAACTATGTAGCGGCCTATTCACTATCGTAATCGACCTTTCATTCTCATTTCTGGTCTGTAACTGCAATCTGCCTGCATTTTCTTTTCTAACAGCCTTTCTTTCACTGTTGTCAGCTTTTCTCACAGCCTATGCAAATTTCTTTGAGGCCTCCTCAATACTTTTAACAACCCTTGTCTTTTACAAACATCTGTGACTATGGTTGCTATTGAATTGGATCAGCCTCCTAACGACCTCTCGATATGACTGAACGACCCTTCACCGTAAACTTGACCTAGTATTGAATTAGAACTCCAAATCTTTCAATTCGACTACCTAATGTGTATCATTTGAATTCATCTGTGTTTTAATCTGGGTTGTTTTCTTTTAAGCGACCTCACTCCCGGGTATCCTTTAGTATCCATGTTGGTGGAATGCATATTAAAGCTCCTCCTTTGAACCGTCTATTCTGTGTATGCCTCTAGAGACTACCTCATTTTGTTTTCTTACATACATGTCTTCCAGAGCTTTATACTTAACGCTATGATTCTAGTTAATGTGTTCATTTTTGATAAAATGCCTTAGAAGGTGTCGACACCGTAATGTGTACCACTTTTAGGTGAATACAATACTATATCTTCAAACTTTATTCTCAACTAAGGATGTAATAGAACTTAACAACATAGATATAAACAACTATTGCCGACATGATGGTTGGAAATGGGCAAAATAAGGAAAAGTGCAATTAGCTCTGATTTGGAAATATTAGGAACCTTGTATGAAGCAATTATACATACACTTAACTATTTAGAATAGATATGTGAGGAGAATTAGAAAGCACTCTAATTAGATTAGTATGGTTTAAAGCAAGGGTATTGTTTTTTTTATTTACTATAAAGTTTTTTTATATATAAACACTGGAAGTAAAAGAATGATTGTCCTTATACGACCTTGGTGGATCTAGATAATTTAACGATGAAATTAGTTGCCTTCTTTTATATCACATGTATCAAAGAAATGGAAATAGAAACACATATAGTATACTTTTGTATTTTTTAAATGCATTTAATAAGCTTGAATTTTGTCGTAAAATGCGTTTGAAAGAGATTGGTTATCTTGTTTCTGTGTTTTTGTTTTCTTTTGTAGAAAGTTGCCTTCCGAGATGGGTGCGGAATATGGGAAAATAGGGAAGTAGGTTTTATTTTCAAAAGTTACACACCGTTAATCGATTAATACTTTGGCCAAAGTAATTTTGACGTTGAACAAATGTATGTACCATTGAAATAGATGGTTTGATTGCCTTGTTATGCATTTATTTTTCCCTGCCATATCATGTTAATGAGATGCACTACATTCTAGTTAGGATGCATGTAGGTTAATAGGCATGCACTAGATTCCACCCTACGCTTGTTTACAAATTCCTTAGTTTGAGGAATATCGTGGAAGCGCAAGCTTCGTGGTTGGGCAGAAAAGTGCCTAAACCATGTTCTTGTCCTTTGACGCAGTAGATGGCAAGATGGTCAATGATAGTTGAGGACTGATTGTTTGGATTCACTTGATATTGTTGATAGATGTACTTCTTCAGTGAACTCAAAATGTTATGTAAGGCGTAAGCCATTATTGAGACTTGTATATGTTGTAATTTCAGAAAGATCTGTAATTGTACTTCAGTAAGATGACTTGTATCATGATTGTATATCAAACTTTATGAATTGATTCTTGTATGGATATTATATGTTAATTCTATCTCTTTTACATGATGATGTAGTTGTATTTAATTTACTTTACTTTACGTTACTTTACTTACTATTAATTTAGCTTTACTTCGGTTAAATATGAATGTGGAATTTTAGTACTTTACACATCTGTTTTAGGTCCAGTGACAATCTTTGGGGCCTAAAAGGCAGTTTGGGTTTGGTTGTCATGTTATTTTTAGTTGTTCATTTGGTTTGAACCTAATACCTATTCAGGTATACCCCTCAGAATATCCCTTCTAGGCTTAAGCTGAGCCTGAAGTGCAGAGGAGTTAACCCACTCATGTAGGTTGCCCAAAATCACCTTGAACTTGTTGATAAACCTCTTTTAGTCATCTAGAACGACCATCCTTGGCCTAGGTGATTTAGGAATGTTTTAGGGTTTAGGGTTGTAGTTATTTTGGGAGTCATCAGGTTCCATATTATCAAGATCTTTTACTTGGACTACATATATGGAACACCCTTTCCTTTTGGCTTTCTTTAACTGCATAGTTGAGATTTGTCTAATTTCTATGGGTCTCTTAGAACCATGAATCTCTACATGATTCCCTAGGTCATCCAAACATCTAACAACCTTGTCTTTGTAGTTTACAATTGACTTATGTTCAGCTAACCAATTGATTCCCAATATCACATCATAAGACCCTTTAAGGTGCTACATAAATATTGACTTGGGTTTGAAAACTTGGAAGCTCTAACTAGCTACATGCAAGACATGAATCTACTCTCTTTTCTGCCCTATTGCCATATTGAACCATCAATGAATTTGCCATATGTCCAGGTCTAACAGATAACTTTGAAACTACTCTTGGATCTACAAAGCATTTAGTTGCTCCAATATCAATCAAAATAGAAATAGGTAGTCCATAGAGCTTACTTGGAAACTGAATAGGTTTTGCCTGGAAGTCATCTTGTTGATTGTCCATAACTGCATGAATCTAGTGCTGAGGTGCTCCCTTCTGATTCCTATCTCTTCATAGTGCTCTCCTCTGCATACATAGCATCCACCATGAGGTGCTCTTGGTCCTTCTGACCTATCTCTCTGGTTATTGTTGTGGTTGTTGTTATTATTGTTGTAGTTACCTCTGTTCTAATTTCCACCATTCCTATCCTAAGAGTTATTACCCCTCTTCAATTTTTTGATTTGTCGATTGTTGTTGCCCTGATTGCTATTATTCTGATGGTTGTTCTGATTGTTGTTGTTATTATTCTAAGATCTCTTGTTTCCAAAATTTTGAACTTATAATAACTGGTTGCCTGTTGTAGCTTCTACTCATGTTTAATAGCTTTTTCAAAAACTGCATCCATAGTCAATGGATTGTGGATGTCCACATCTACTCCAATATGAGGCCTTAAGCCCATGATAAACTTCCTAATCCTAAATCTCTCAACCATATGATATTGTGGAACATACTTGAGTAAGTGAGAGAACCTTTCCCAATAGTGGGTTACCGACATACATCCTTGTGTCAAATTTTGGAACTCCATCATCTTATCAAAGAAGAGTTGTGGTAACCACCTTTTCCTGAAGAGCTCAAGAAAAGTTCCCAAGTAATTTCTCTTGGCAACAATATTTTATCCACCTTCTCATTATCCCACCATGTATCCACTTCTCCATTAAGCTGATAGGAACCCCACATTTCCTTAGTCTCATCCAAAAGGTTACAGAGCTCGAAGTACTTTTCCATTTCGATAATCTACGCTTCAGCTCCATCACCAATGGTCCTACCTTAAAAATTGGGTGGTGAGACCTTCTTGAGATCTTTGTCCAACTCCTTCATAATCCTACTGTGATTGTTCACATTCCCTTCATTCTTTGGGTTCTGCACCTCTTCCCTCTGGTTCTCATTGCCTTGATTCTAATTTGCATTTCCTTGATTTTGATTTAGCCCTCCACGATTTACTCTAATCTCCTGCTCAAGATTATCCATTCTAGTACCCTGCTAGGTTAGAAGAGCAAGGATTTGATCCAACCTTCCATTTTGATCATTGTTTTCTTCACCATGGTTTCTTTCATTTTGCTCATTGTTTGGTGCAGGTGCACCAAGCATCAAAATTTTGCACTAGGAGGTCTTGTGATGGTTTGGTGTTTAGAGTAGGGGTTTTGTGTCTTTTTGCATTCAATAAGGTCTATTAAGACCATTTTCATGTAATGAGGTCAAGATGACCCATTTTCTATGTTTTGGAGTCATGTTGTATGTCCTTGAGTCATATCTAGTCCAATAAAGTCATGTAATGCAAAGGTTTCTAACTGTTGTTTGAAAAATCCAATGTAAACATGGATGGGAGAGAGGGTAAACGACCATATGGTTGTATGACAGTTAAAAACTATGGAAGAACTATTCCAACATGTTCAAATAGCCTCTCAAATCCTGAGGAGAGGGTGGAATGAAAGTTTTTGAAGACTAAATTCAATAAAAAGTTTAGTTTTTCTGTTATTTCTCTAAAATTTTGTTGTTCCTAGCCATACCACGACATTGACGGTACTGTCAGAAACTAAAACCACTTGCATTTGGTAAAGGAGTGAATGAACTTTCTTTTTCACGTGGTTGAGGTTTTTTTATTGAGATTTAAGGGAGAAAACACTTTTTTTTTAAAAACTGTTGTAAAACCTTGATCTAGGGTTTTGAAGTAAAAAACAATGCATAACTTGGCCATTCCACCAAGAGTTCCCCTCTGAACTAGTGGAATTGGATTGCCTAGGGTAGGGTTGATAGTTTATAGGAGCCTAAGACCAGAGGATAGGGTTGGAGCACTGTTGTGTGAGGATTATGTCTGATATAGCCATGAATTGGGCCTATCAAGGGTGCAGTCAATAGAGCAGAGCCACAACAGGTGTTGTAGAGGTTAAAACCAGTGAAATTGGTCCATTTACCATGTATTTGAGGTCTCCAAGTGTTTTGGTGAGGTTGGGTCGCATGGGTTTGGTGGTTGCCTTGTAAAATAGGCCTAATTAGGCCTAGTCCTTAACTGAACTGTCATAAATTTGGGCCTCCTATCCAAAACAAACCATATCCCATTTTTGATATGTTGTCAAGGAGGATAATGGGTACTCAAATCTACCCTTATAATTCCAAGATACTACTCCATGTGGAAGATAATCACTAACAGACCCAAAAACAGGGCTACAAGGCCTTAGGACAGTTTACAAAGTAAGAGGTAGTTGTCTTGGGTTTCTACAAAAACCAAGGGTTGGAATAGCTAGGTTGAAGTGTCTAACCATCTCCACTACATCAAAGTGGTATCAGAGCATTAGGGAGTAGGTCTTTTGATTGAAATTTGCAGGTTTGTGAAGAACAAGGGAAAAGTTGAAGAGACAAGTTATCAGATGCCTCCAAAAGGTAAAGATATGGCTAAAGAAATGAAGGAGTTGAAGGATAGACATGCTAGAGAGATGAGAGAGTTGGAGGAAAGAATTGCAGCCTTGGAGACAAATAAAAGAAGAGATGTGGAAGAGAGTGAGTCAGAGGAAGAAGAAGATGAAGGATATGAGGATGTAGAAGAAGAGTTAGACCCTAAGGATCAGAGAATGGCTAAATTGTTGAAGGCAGTAAAAGAGGACAAACACAAGGTGAAAATAGATGTACAAAAGTATGGAGGAAGTCTAAATGATGAAGAGTTGCTTGATTGGATTACAACTATGGATAACCACTTTGAGTGTGATGATGTTCCTGAGGAGCAGAGAGTGAAGATTGCAAAGACCAAGCTGACAGGTCATGCTTTGTTATGGTGGGATTATCTACAATCAAAGAGGAGAAAGCAAGGAAAGTCAAAGATTTCTTCATGGGACAAGATGGTGGCAAAAATCAAAGGTAAGTTCTTACCCAAAGACTATGAAGTTCAAATGTTTAAAAAGCTTCAAAGTTTAAGACAAAAAGATATGGATCTGAAATCATATACTAAGGAATTTTATAAATTAAGCATGAGGTCTGGTCATCATGAGAATGAGGCTGAAAAAGTTGCTAGATATTTGGGTGGTTTGAGATTGAACATACAAGATGAATTGGTTTTGGCTAATCCTAGAAGTGTTGAAGAATGTCATCAAATGGCAGTTAGAATTGAGGAGAAAATGAAAAGGAGGCTAGACAAATCAGTTAGAGGAAGAGGCAGCAATGAAAGAGGGAGAGGAGCATTCCCTACATCACAACAGTCCTTTGAAGGACAAGAAGACACAAACAAGGGCAAAGATCAAGTTGTTGATTCTAGAGGTGGCTTTTGAGGCACAAGAGGCAGATTTGGTGGAGGTAGGAATTCAAATATGTTTTCAGGTAGGTGCTATAATTGTAATGAATTTGGGAATCCATCATTCAAGTGCCTTGAAAAGTTTGGTGCTACTTCAAGTGGTGGAGAAAGGAGAAATGAAAGAAGGGCTCAAATAGTCCAAGAAGATGAATGTGAAAGTGTTGGTTCATCTAGTGTTCATGCAACTCCTGAATTTGGTGATGCACTCATGGTGAGAAGTACCCTACTTAAGACATCTAAAGAGAAGGAACCATTGCACAGGAGAGACCTATTCAGAATTTCATGCAAATGCAAGGATAAGGTGTGCCAAGTAGTCATAGATTCAGGATCTATTGATAATATGGTGTCATGTGAAAGGGTAGACAAACTGAAGTTAGTAAAAGTCCCTCATGAAACTCCATATAGGGCATCTTGGTTGAATAATGATTAGTCTCTTTTGGTAAATGAACAAGCATTGGTTGAATTCAAAATTGGTGGTTATAAAGATAAAGTGCTTTGTGATGTTGTACCTATGGAGTGTTGTCATATTTTGCTTGGGAGACCATGGCAATATGACAAGCATGCATTGTATGATGGGAGAGCCAATACATACACCATCGAGAAGGATGGGCATACTTTTACTTTGACTCCATTAGTGAAGGATAACAAAGGTAAATCCAAGGTTATCATGTTTGGTAGAAAAGAGTTTGTGGTAGGGAGAGACCTAAATGGAGAAGGTGCAGCCTTTTCAAGGCTTGAGAACACTAAGACAACCACTAGGAAGGTTGATAATGAGTTGTGGAGTGAATGGTTAGGTGGAGTGCAAGATTGGCACACTAATGTCATGGTGGGGACCATAAAATGTCCATTAGTTGTGAGTAAAGGCAGTGAACCATCAAACACTGCAGTTATAGAGGTCTTTGATGCTGATCAGATAGTGAGTCTGATGACAGTCCTACAAGAACAGAGTGGATAGGGATCTAGAGGCAGAGATAAGCATGAAAATGCCATAGAGAAAAGGATAGTCCAAAGCACCATTGATAGATGTTTGTCTACAGGAATAAAAAAAAGAATGTCAACATGTTTTGATCAAGGAACAGTTAGGAGACCATCATCAAGTCTAATTGCAAAGAGAGGGACACGTTCTTTTGCAAGCAAAGTCATGGATGCAAGGTGTGGTCCAAGATCTCATTGTCAGAACCAAGAAGAAGATTTGTAGAGAAAAAAGCATATGGAAAAATAGAGACAAATCTTTACTCATGTGACATGAGTCTTTTTCAGAGGGGTTGTATGGTGCAGGTGCACCAAGCATCAAAATTTTGCACTAGGAGGTCTTGTGATGGTTGAGTGTTTAGAGTAGGGGTTTTGTGTCTTTTCACATTCAATAAGGTCTATTAAGACCATTTTCATGTAATAAGGTCAAGATGACCCATTTTCTATGTTTTGGAGTCATGTTGTATGTCCTTGAGTCATATCTAGTCCAATAAAGTCATGTAATGCAAAGGTTTCTAACCGTTGTTTGAAAAATCCAATGTAAACATGGATGGGAGAGAGGGTAAACGACCATATGGTTGTATGACAGTTACAAACAGTTGAAGAACTATTCCAACATGTTCAAATAGCCTCTCAAATCCTGAGGAGAGGGTGGAATGAAAGTTTTTGAAGACTAAATTAATAAAAAGTTTAGTTTTTCTGTTATTTCTCTACAATTTTGTTGTTCCCAGCCGTACCACGACCCTGTATGATATTGTCAGACACTGAAACCACTTGCATTTGGTAAAGGAGTGAATGAACTTTATTTTGCACGTGGTTTGAGGTTTTTTATTGAGATTTGAGGGAGAAAACACATTTTTTTAAATTGCTGTAAAACCTTGATCTAGGGTTTTGAAGTAAAAAACAATGCATAACTTGGCCATTCCACCAAGAGTTCCCCTCTGAACTAGTGGAATGGGATTTTGTAGGGTAGGGTTGATATTTTATAGGAGCCTAAGACCAGAGGATAGGGTTGGAGCACTGTTGTGTGAGGATTATCTCTGATATAGCCATGAATTAGGCCTGTCAAGGGTGCAGTCAATAGAGCGGAGCCACAACAGGTATTGCAGAGGTTAAAACCAGTGAAATTGGTCCATTTACCATGTATGCTAAGGTCTCCAAGTGTTTTGGTGAGGTTAGGTCGCATGGGTTTGGTGGTTGCCTTATAAAAGAGGCCTAATTAGGCCTAGTCCTTAATTGAACTGTCATAAATTTGGGGCCTCCTGTCCAAAATAAACCATATCCCATTTTTGATATGTTTTCAAGGAGGATAATGGGTACTCAAATCTACCCTTATAATTCCAAGATGATGCTCCATGTGGAAGATAATCACTGATAGACCCAAAAATAGGGCTACAAGGCCTTAGGACAGTTTACAAAGTAAGAGGTAGTTGTCTTGGGTTTCTACAAAAACCAAGGGTTGGAATAGGTAGGTTGAAGTGTCTAACCACCTCCACTACATCATTGTTTGATCCTAAGATGCCTCCACTACGATCGATGTTTCTTGTATTCATGATGATTGATATGCATCAAAGTCAGATCTTAGTGTAATAGACAAAGGCCCTAGTGTCAAATCTGGAGCTTTGATACCAAATGTAATGTACGCATTCCAAAACAATATTACCGAAGTAAATAATCCACTTAACTACATCCATTCAAGTAAAAAGGATAAATCTTCTAATATCAACAATCATTTCATTACATCTTACAAATCCATGTGCCATAACTAGGTGTTAGCATTATAAAAGAATATACAATATACATCTTAGGCTCTCATGTCATATGTCATCAAATGAATACTAAGGTACAATAATCAAGTACAAGTAATGAATAAGAATTGAATCAATGTCTCCAGCTGCTACTAACCCACATGGTCATCCGCAAGCTGAGAGATGGGAACATGGCCCAAGCGCTTTTCCACCCACCCATGAAGCAATTACACTTCCTCGAAATCATTCATGACATGAAGGATATCCAGCCCCACATGAAACACTTAACAACCTGGAAACAACTGGCAAGGGGAATGCCCAATGCAACCTAATGTCTAAATGCAAATCTAAATGTTGATGTGCAATATCTCACAACAGGATGTGGTAGAGAAATTTATAAATAAAGTTTTTCTAGACAATCTTTCATCTATTTCAATGACCATGGCTTGGCCCAAGCACTTAGAATAGTTACGGTCTAATCCTGAAAAAGAGGAAAAGCCTTCTTTGTTTGCCCACATTCGGCATCCTAGCCCAAAAGTAACCCAACATTTACATAAAGCAAGAAAATACACTAGCCTCAATATACCACCAATCAATAATTTCAAGGCATTCGAATGCACTCATAGATACTCTAGTTCAGAATTATAATGAAAATTGCTTCTATATTCAACCCTTGAAGTGATGCATATCTTTAATCATAAGAAAAGTCTCGTAACGGTTGGGTGGGTATATATGTAGGTAAACAGATGTATATATAATCAGGTAAGTAATATATGCACAAGTATGCAAACATAGTTTTCTCTCTAACAACCACCATTGCCTAAGTATTTTATCAATAAGACTAATTTGTATTCATGAGCAACTTGCTTTAAATAAAAGTACAATATAACTAAAATCATGCTCACATATATCCTTTTACACACTGTTATACTCATGTGTTTCATTATTGGTTTACATCTATACACACATAGACATACATATTTATACATACAACCATAACCATTAAAAATCATAAGTCTCTATTTTAACATTGCATTCAGCTTGCAATAATGCACATACCCTCTAAAGCAAGGAAATTGGTTGAATTAGTTATAAAGGTTGATTAGTAAAAAGACATAAGCTGACTATAAATAAACAACCGGCCATTTTATTTACACAGGTGTTGAACTTGGTTACACAGGTTGAAAAGCCATTTGGAATGAGTGTTGGCTAAAAGGCTAAGCAAGACCTAAACAGAGGGATATCAAATGGCAAAAAGGCTGATTTTTCACCTCTAAGATTGATTCAATTATAAGACCAATGCTGGCATAATCTAGATAGTTTGCTCTAAAACAAGAAGCAAAAGGTCACTTCATAAGATAGGCTAAAAATCATATCTAACAGGCCGACCAAGAATGCTTTAAGAAGGTGAATAGGCTCATACAAGTATTTATTTTATAAAACAGTTAGCTTTTATGTAAGCAAGGGCACCCGAAAAAGGGGTCGATGGCCCCAAAATTTACAGGTGGTGACAATACAAATGCCTCAGACAAAGATGCAACTAGCTGCAAAAAATATAAACAGGTCGAGTAAAAAGTAACTAAGGCTAAACCAGATAGAAAAAAGGAAAAGACCTACTATCTACATAGTCTTGGCTGATGAGATTCTAGAGGCCATACAAAAATCTATCGAGGCTGAAACGAAATGAGAAGAGGCTATGAGATCGATACCAAACAGGAAAACATGAAGGCCGCTATGTATTAAACAAAAAGGTCGATCTAATTAATAGAGAGGTGATTTTTTTAAAAAAAGTGTAGGCTGTTTAAAAATCAAGAAGACCGTTCTACCTACGCAAACCATTAGGATTTCAAAAAGGATAAAAAACCACCGATTGGAACAAGAAACTTTTAAAGTCTAACCACAGACCGAAAATGGTGAAACAAAGGCCGATTCAATGATAGATCTTGGATCAATTCAAATTAGAAGTCCAATGAAAGAGTGAACAGGATGATATCGAAAGTAGAGGGTCAAAGGAGCTAAGAGACAGGTCTTTGTTTTCACACAGACTGAAGAAAAAAACCAAAGATATCCATATAAAAGAGGAAAGCAAGAAGAATTTTCAATAGTTCAAGAGGCCAACAACTTGCCAGAAGGTTGATCTAACTAGCAATATTAGCAAAGTATTTTCACAAGATAAATACCTAATATTGTTCCGAGGATTATCTCCCTGCTCTAATCTGCTTTAAAGAAAAATCCCTGCTCCCCTCTTCTTGGCTCTATTGATAGTATATCCTCCTTCTCTGAGTGCCCTTGCTTTCTTTCTCTGAGTCCTTATAATATAATTTCCTTTGTTTTTATTAAAATCTCTCTCTAATATGGTGTACCCCGCCTTAGAACTTGCAGTCTTCTTTAGTTGACTTTGACTTGAGGTTATGGCGCGTGATGCCTTCATTTTTGCATGATTTAAGTTTTTTTCTAAGTATAATCTATATGTCTAAAAATATGTTTTTATTTATATTTTTACAATATTAAAAATATACATCTACTTATCATTCCAATATGTCTATAATACTACACTATAAAGGAAGTCTTTATCTCAAATATTTTAATATGAAAAGCATTGTATTTATATCCACATATATAATTGCATTTAAACGTAAGTCTATATAAATCAACTACACATTTATGACTAAGTATGAATAAGTCCATTTAAAAACTCTATAAACAATTTATTCCAAAAGGTAAGAGAGATACATGAACACATATCGATACCTTATATACTTTATCTATTCCGCAATAAACATTCACACCAAACAGAAGCTCAAGAAGAGTTTGCCACAAGCACTCAATGAAACCAATAAAAATGTAAAATGACATGATACTATATGATCTATGTGTGTGTGCAGGCATTGGGGTCCCATCCGAAGAATTCTTTCCAGCAGCTAGTCGATTCTACCTCAGCCATGTTCTCATCTTTGACTTTTCCTACATTCAGTTGCACTTGATTCTCATTAATAGGTTAGTTCCCAGAAATCATAATCGAAGCTCAAGAAAAGATAAACCATTTTAATTCATCATTATAACTATGCTCAATATATGCATTCATCAATTACGACAATTCACCTGTTATGCTTACGTAATTAACCACGCAATAAAACAATCAAGATAATAATCAATAGTTCGAGTTATAAAAAGAGTCAAAAGGATCGAGACGTGACACATCCAAAAATTATTATCCAAATACTGATCTAAAAATAAGTAAGTATGAAAGAGGGATGTGGCACTAGGTTATTTGTACTCCCACTATTAATGATAACTTTGCAACACTTTCCCCCTACTTTGCATCTATTTCTGAATAGGTTCTTTCTTTATATTGATCCTTCATCCTCATGGTGCTTCAGTAAGGCCCTCCTCATGACTAGTGATTCACTATGTTTGAGCTCATCCTTTGACTCATATGATCTTTGGGGGTCCTCATCTCCAAATACAGCTATTGTGCTACCTTCTACCCACTTCCCCTAATCTTGAGAGCACTCAAATGCTCAATGTCCTTCCCCACACTTGAAACATGTTCCTTTAAAAGACCTTCTCTCATTCCTCCCATATCCTCCTCTACCCTATTGATAACCATCCTTATGGTATGTACCACTTTTTCCCTTATTCATGCAATATATGTTACCCTCTTCTCAGTCTTTACGGTAGATATCATGACTCCTTTCATTGTAATAGGTACCATTGTCCCTATAGTAGGTATTGTAAATCTTTCTTTCCTCCTTGTATGGTCTTCTATGGCCGCATCATGATCTTTCCCTCTAGGGCCTATCCTCTCTTCCTCTGTTGATTCTTCTTTCTTTTGAACCTCCTATTTAATTTGTCTTCCACCTTGATCACAAATTGGCATTCCTCCTCTATGGTGGTCAACCTAACTATACTTAGCTCTTCTTGGGTGCTTTCTCTCAATCCATTGATGTATCTTACAACCTTTTCTTTGTCTACATCACTATGTCCCATCCTAATGATTAGCTTATGAAATTCTTTAGTATACTCTTTCACGTTCCTATCCCTTTGTCTCAAACTTTGTAATTTCTCCAATGACTCCACTTCATAATTAATTGGTATAAACTATCTTTTCAATTTTGCAACCATCCTATCCCATTTTGTTATTATTTACTTCCCCTTCCTATTTATTTCTAACTATACTTCTTTCCACCAAATAGTAGCATGTCCTTTTAACTTATTCTTTGTAAACCTAACTCTTTCAAGATCTTCAATCTCCTCATACTCAAATATTCCTCCAAAAAATTTATTCAGTCAATTAATTCTTCAAGATTTGAATCGTTGTAATATAAATATCAATTTTAGGTCTCTTACCAATTTTTAAAATGGACTTCAACACCTTCACCTGATCTAATTCTTCTTCTAAGTCTTCCAAATCTTGCACATCTTCTCTTGCATCATCTTCCACATCACTCTCATCATCATCCCTTGGGCTTCGACCTCTTTTCCTATCTTTCTCCAAAGCAATCAATTAAATTATGTTCTCTCTTATCTCTTTCAATACTTCATCCAACTTTCTATCAATGTTAGCAACACCTTAGATTCTTCACAGCGGCATCTTTCCTAGGATCTGTCGTAAACTACCTTAGATCAGTCGTCTACATATAATCACCCCTTTCAACTACCTCTCATTCAACAATTTGTTGACAAGCTTCTTGTAGGCAGCCTTAATTTGGAAATCTATTCATAAGAAAAACTTTTATAATATTGGATTTCTCTCCTCAAGATTCAAACCTTATGCTCTGATACCACTTAATGTAGGACTCATGGGTGGAGGATCCAATGAAGGAATGTCCAACCATGCAGCAAAATTAAAAAACACACAAAACTCATAGCAAATCTCAATGAAATAGTAACAGGATATTTATTGAATTCACAATATAATTGATTACAATCTGTTGTAATGGATACCTACATGCTATGTCATAGATGTTTGATTACTAACATATAATTTATTAGATTCAAATGAAACTCAATACATTCTATGACACGGAATCTGCCAAGCAAAGCCTAACAAGACCCTTCACTTTTCTATCTAATATGTCCTAGTTGCCTTGACAAATTACAGTGGGTTTGGATCTAGATACAACCCATAGATCTCTATCTAAAATCATATTATTCATCTTCAGCTTCCATAGCTTAAAGTTAGTGCCCATGAATCTCTATCCTTAATATGTTTTACATTTTTTATACAAGATCTCCTTCCATGCAATCTTTGACTCAAACTAAGATTAGTACAAAAAATCTTGTCCCTAACACCTAGAATTCAAGGTGATCAAGCTCTAATACCTAATGAAAAGGAAGCAATGTTTTGGAATACTCTTCCCACTCTAAACAATGAGGGGAGGTATGTGCAAAAAAAATTAACCTTATAGTTATAGAAAATAATACACAAATGATTATACCATAACAAAAATGATTTACATGGGGAAAACCCTTTTGAGAGAGAAATCCCACACCAAAGCATGAAATAATTGTATTATCAACAACAAAGATTACAATACAATATGCAGGGATATGCCCTTACAAGAGTATTACAAACATGTTAAATTGGAGCTATTTTGACAACACAACAAACCTACAAATCAATCATACGACCCATACATAGCTCCAACTCAAGAACCTAATATATAGGAGATTCAATACATAAAACCATAAGTGGTAAACCACAACCTTGGACCAATACCATGACCCAAATATGGTACTCAAATCTAGGGCTTAAATTCCAACAGCCCTCTCCATGATGAGTCAATATGCTAAAAATAGTAGATGCTCTTACTTTTTCCTAATGCTCAATAACTCCATCATAATCCACTCACCAAATTGGGTGCTCCACTTTGGCTGGATAATCTCCCTCAAAAGATGCTATATGATATGCCATAACATGCCTCATATAGTTGGTCAAGATTCCTTTCAACAATGTAACTCCCCTACAATCATGATCTGATGCGTCATAATATCTCTTACACCACTATATTCATCATAAATGCTCCTACACATCCTTCATGACAAGTTATTCTCTTACACACCATTATACACATCATAATAAGACATACACATGAAATAATGACCAAGTCATAAGTGGGATGCTCTTTTCTATGTGAGATCACAAATAATAAACACATATAATATTAATTAATTAATTTCAAACATTAGAATTTTAAAGTGTATGACACACCTATCCTAACACTTTATAAAGGTTGGAGTAATAATTTAGAAATTTGTAGACTACTATGATGGCATAATTATCCAAGTTAAACATGCTAGATGATCTTGAGACTCAATTGTTGAATCTTAATACCAAATATCAATCCATGATTAAACAAATCTAATAGATTGCTTGATAAAATATGGGACAAAAATCTCACACTAAACACAATAGTTTTCACAATGAGTGAAATCTTAGCAACACTAAATGCACAACTAAATTGGAATTCTTAAAATTTGATGGTAACAACCTTATAAGTTAGTTATACATAGTAGATTAGTATTTTACTATCCTTCAAACACCCATGCCTCAAAAACTCTTTATTGTATCTTTCTACCTAGAACATGAAGCTATACATTGATATCAATGATTGGAAAATTGAATGCTTTTCTCACATGAGGTGAATTTTGTAAGGAGATCATCAACCACTTTTGTCCAAATGAGTACAAATACTTCATGGGGAATTAATGAAATAATGCCAAACACAATCATTTTGCAACTACTAAACATAATTTAAAAAATTACTAACTCAAACAAGTGGGCTTGATGAATTTTTTCAAAAGTTGTTTTATTAGTGGTCTAAAGATGGCATCCATGCAAAAGTCCAAATAATCCTATTACATTCAAGGAAGATCTTAGGCTAGTTAAATTATCTGAGGATAAATTTATATCCAAATTTCATCCATGTAAAAAATCACATGCCATCACTCATTAGACATTTCATCCCACACCACATTAGGGAACACACTCCATACCTAGTCCTGGTCATCACCCATCAAGCCCATAACACTTGAGGAAATGGTTGCTCGTTGAGTGAAAGGATTATGATAAATTTGTGATGAAAAGTACTCTTTGTGTAATAAATGTGTGGAATAAAAATTGTATCTATTGGATGTGGAGTTAGGCCTATCTCTAAAAAAATAGTGCATCAAAGTTCCATTCCATTGAGGAAGAAGAAAAAGTGCTTGACTTAATTGATGATCTTCCACTAGATATTGTAGTACATACCTTGGCTAGAATAACCACACTCCAAATGATGAAGATTAAGGGGTACTTTAAAAATAGTCCCTTAGTTATCCTCATTGATTCATGCAAAACTCGTATTTTCTTAAACCCTTGAGTAGCTAAACAAGACTAAAGTTGCATGTATCCATGCTCAAATTTTGAGGCCATGATAGATAAAGGGGGAGTATTGGCATGAAAGGGGAAATGTAAGAATGCCCAAATTTTAGTGGGTGACTATAATTTAAAATCTAATATGTTTATTCTCCACTATAGGGTTATGATGTGGTTTTGGGAGTATAATGTATGTACACTCAAACCCATCTTGTGGGACTTTCTTTAATGTGGATAAAATTTACAACCAATGACTATAAATTCACTCTTATAGGTCTAAAAACAAGTCCCATAAACCCCATTAGCTCCTATCATATGGAGAGGCTATTAAAAAAAGGTCTTATGGGGATATTAAATGTGTTTAAGATGATTTAGTGGTTTTAGGATATGGTGGTACCATATGTGATTATGTCATCATTCAATGTGTGTGTGGATGCATAACCTCTAACCCTAAATTTTGCATATGCCTTTAATGAGAAATTGCAAGGTGTTTTGATTGTAAATGATGATAATGTTATAGGATTAGATCTCTTATAGTTGGCTTAAAATTTAATGTAATTGAAATTTAGTATTAGAATTGTGAGTATAGAGTGAAAGAATATGTAAGAAAACTTGTTATAGATTATTATGATGAGGTGTATGAGCATATAGATACTAGACTTGATCACGTTGAGCCATAATTTCTGATTTGAAATCTTATGATGAATCATAATTCTTGTGCATACGATTTGGATCCATTATTACAAGTGAATAATGTAGTTTTAATCATGATGCTTTAGCTATATACATATATCTAAGATATATTAATCTATGCATTGAGTGTATAGGTATAGGTTAGATAATGGGAGAACAAGAGATCAAACAAGAACCCCAATTTTTGTTCCTACTTCACCTCATGAAGTAAGAGGGGAATTGATTGTAATTCCTAGTTACACCAACTAGTCTTGGTCTAGTGTGATCAAGACCCCTCATTGTTTCCTTTTGTTGTTTGATTTATGTATTTTGATTAAGTATATGTAATTTGTGAAGAGTGTTTAGTGATTTTAATTATTCAGATTTATTTCTAATTTGTGAATTTTGGATGGATGCTTGCATAAAATTTTAAAATGTTGTAAAATGAGTATTTTGAGTGTATTATCATGAAAATAAATCTCTTAGGTGGGTATCTTGGGGTGGGGTACCTTTTCAAGTAAATTTGATTATGAGTTAAAGGTCTATGTACCTATTTTGGACCTTGTAAACATCATGCATTTATGAGGAATGGTGAGTTTGTGTGTAAAAAGTTTAGTCAATCCTTTTTTAAAATTATTATTTTTGTGGAGTAGATAGGACTCCTCCACGTCTTGGCATGCCAAACCCATATTGGTTTCACATGGGCTTGTAAGGTGAATTTATGTGGTGTAAGAGGTGGTTGTGTGGGGGTTTGGAGAAATTAAAGGAGAGAGCTCTTGAGAGGAGATTCTTCCATTTTTTTCTTTTTTCTTTTTTCTTTTATTTAGTTATTGTGCAAATTTTTTGAAGAATTTGGAGGACCGTTGAGTGTCAGTTGTGTTAGGATTAAGGTGCCATCAACCTTGTAAATCCTATGTAATTAATTACTCATAATATTGTTTGTAAATCACCCATAAGGGATGAAAGGTTTCACCAGCACTAGTCTTGTTTCATCCATATGTTTATATTTGGTCCTCGACGCTAATTCATCTGCAACGAGGGGTCACGGGGGGTTTCCCATTGTAAACCACATTATATATATTGTAAATTTGGACCGTTCGTCATTATGTCATAGATCTGACGATCGATATTATGTCAGTTTTCTTGCCCTAGAAGGCAACCCCCTTTTATAAGGATATTTGTACTACATTTTTATTAGAATTGAGAGTAACAGGTGCTGCTGGATTGAAGACTGAAGAAGAAGAGGAAGTGCATGTATTGTAATCTCATATTTGAAGATAATACAACTTGGAGCCTCTTTTCTTGGGGGAGTTTTTTTACCTGAAAGGGTTTTTCTCCACGTTACATTATATGTTATGTGTTCAATTCCTAATGCATGTTATTTTTGTGTAGTGGGTTTTATTTCTGTTGCAATCTCCATTGATTCTACATTGTTTAGAGGACATAAATAAGGTTTGAATCATATTTTTGTTGTGTGGTTTGCATCTTCATTTCTAACAAGTTGGATAGTGTGTATTCTTGGGAAGGAGGTTTATTATAGGAAGATGATTCTTCCATCTATTTGCAAGTTACCTTTGGAGGTGTGCTCTATTTTTTCCATCTTTATGCTTTCACTACCTACACATGTGTATGCGACAATAGAGAGAGTTAATGTCTATGGCACTTCAATATTTGTGTGTTGTGTGTGTGTCTTGGCTTCCTTGAGTGGACCTAAGAGTATATTCTTGGTGCATACAATCTCTTATATTGTGTATTTTAATGTCTTTTATATTATTGATTCAATGTTTTCTACTTGTTCTTGATTGGTCTCTTGGCTAGAGAGATGGAAAGAGCCTAAATAGCTTGATGATGCCATAATGGTTGAGTGGAGAGCCTTATATTCCCATTGGCTTTCTCAACTTGGTTGGAACTCTTGAAGATTATGCCTTTGAAGAAATTCATTATTGAATAAAAGTGTATTGTTGAAATGTATCAAATGGTTCGATGTAATTGGTTTAAATATCAAAGGGCATTGTATTCATTACTTAGAGAAGATTATTTTCCTGGAAATTAGTTATAAACTTGAATCTATATAGTCAAAGATCCAAGAACACTTTAAATTGTTATAAAATATATGGTCCAAGAGTAGAATAGGCATGCACATCAATCTGCAAATATATGTATGCATGTGCATAAGTTTGTAAGGATATAAATGCATATACTCTTTTTTGTTAGATCTAAAAATTTTAGTGGGATTATATATGAATATAAACATTTAATTTGTAAGAGATAAAAGCCATTATTTTTTTTAGGCAAAAAGTGCAGAGTACCTAAACTATTATATTAATATTATATAAAAATCTGAAAATTACAAAAAGCCCATGTAGAGGAATCACGGGGTGGAATAAACATGAAGCCAACCCCAAACAAAAAACTAGCCATCATAAGGCCAACACTATAGACGAAGCCTTCTCATAACAAAACAAAAAGAGAAGAGGTTTTTTCAAAATGGAAGCATACTATTAACCTCTACAAAGATTTTGCAGACTATACAAAAGTATTCATTCAGACCATCAATTGTGTTGGCTAAACCTTAGACTATACAAAACAACACTAATTAAAAACATTGAGATCTTCAAACAAAAAACCCTGTCGTTTAGGATCAACTGGAGAATCATCAAGATGAGGAGGAGGAGGTTGGGAGTACATAGGAAAATGCAATGCCTGGAAAACATCACGAGTTGCTTCTAATTCTTCACCCAACTCACTGGCATGGCAATGGAGAGAATTTTGCATAGACATCACACAATTATTTTAAAGCCCATGAAGAAGGTTGCTATATGCACAATGCATTGCCAGAAGATGGTTGATGTCCTTGTGGAGAAAGAGGCCTCCGATAAGCATCATCCCCATGTGAAGATCATAGTTCTCCAAGACTTCAGTAAACTTTTTGACTGAGAACAAGAAATCTTGAACAAATTTGGTTGCCAAATTCCTTACCAAATATGCATTTTGCAATAGGTCCGTCAAATTGGAGAGGAAATGAGTGACAACCTACGAAGGATATATTGTTCTAGGGAAATGAAGCATCTCACAGCCACAAACAACAACAATGGCATTTTCCACATCTTCATTATAGATTTTGAAGATTTACGCAAGCAAATTCAAGTGGACTCCTTGAGATGGTTTTTCCCACTTTTGCCCCGAAAAGAACATTCTATTGTTCCTCTAGATGGAGCCCATCTTCAAAAAACACACTCTACAAAACTAAATGATAGAAGAATGGCAACTGAAAAGAGCACAATTGAAATTGCAGTATGAGAGAAAGCAATGGCTCCCGGATGGTAAAAAAGAAGAGAAGAGTCCCATTTAATGAATGTGCCACATGTAAGTTTAATGCCAAATAATAATTGCCTTCATTAGGGATCAAGATCTTTGCAGTTGGCATCACATATCATCAATGATAAGAGTACTAAATTGTACTCAAATATCCTAATTCGCACATGCCCACCAACGACACCAAGATAATCTAAGATGCTAGATACTCAGATAAAATCTCCACTAATAATAGTACCTATCAAAACAAACAAGAGTTAGATAAAGAAATCTACATCTCTAAATTTAGAGACACATCACCTCAATCTCCACATCCACTCATCAATTCCCACCAATTTTTAAACATCTCCCTCCTCCTGAATATCACTGAATATGCAACGGCTCACAACTATCAACGAATGAGTCATCATCCAGAAGAGCAAATGCCTCTGCAGAGATTAGAGTTCACATTGACCTCTTTTTGAAGTATGTCATATAAGTGTGGGAAGTCCTTAATTGAATCCTTATCAAAGATCTTATCCTCCAATTTTTGGCCCAAAGCTAAATTTGCCAAACCATCAGTAAGGCAATTAGCTTCTCTGTAATAATGAACTATGTCAAAATGCTCAAAAGAATCCAATAATTTTGAAGCATCTTGAAGAGAATATTCAATTTTCTAGCTAAATCCTCTTCTCAATTTTATAGCATTAACAATGATTAATGAGTCACCCTCTACACAAATGTTATTAATTCCTCTCCTGTGGGCTAACCTTAATCCTTCAACCATTGCAATTGCCTCAGCCTGATGGTGCCTTCTGGAATACACTTGGATATAGCAGCTAATAATTCCCCCGAAGAACTTTTGATAACACATCCAATTGCCAATGGGCCTGGGTTACCTCTGAATGCTCCATCAAAATTGAGCTTAGCCTATGAATCAATTGGAGGGGTCCAAGAGATCATCCTTCTATCTACTTTCTTTAGATTAGAAAAGCAATTAGATGAAGGGGGGCTCAGGTTCTTCCATTTTGCAACCATAAGAGAATCCCACGTAGAGAAAGAGAAATTTTTAATTCCAAGTCTATTTAGATGAGACATAATAGTTTCACAGATTGAATTATCAATAATGGAGAGAATGGGCTCTAAACTTCTGCATTCTTTCTTGAAGATTCTTCTATTCCTCTACAACCATATAATCCAAATGATAATGGAAGGAGAGACTACCCACAAAGCTAAGAAAGTAGATTCCTTGTAAAGAACAGGCTAACTTATAAAGTGATCTTGTAATTTACCTGGAAGAGGAGAATACCAATTTAATTTGTTACTAACCTAGTACCAACAAGCAGATGTAAAAAGGCAAGTCACTAACATATGGTTAGTACTTTTTTCAGTAAAGCCACAAAGAAAACACTGGAAAGATTCAGAAATCCCTAATTTCACCAGTCTCTGGCTTGTCAAAATTTTATTAATAAATGCTAACCAGGCAAAAGAACTTGCCTTCGGTAAGTAAGCCTTGTTCTAACATAAATAATAGGGCCATCTAGTAGTAGCTGAGTTCTTTGTCTGAAGAATGGATTGGTACCCTTCTTTCACTAAATATTGCCTTGACTTAGAAAAGGACCAGATTAGCTCATCATCTTTGTCTAAAAAAAGTAATTCATCTATTCATCAATAAACAAGATAATAATTCCTTTTGATCATTTGAGAAAGGGCAATCTTTAAAGTCTCTCCATCACACTCTAGAAAAAATTGAATCACCAGAAAAAGAAAGGTAATCCTTCACCTTAGTACCCCATAAATTTGATAAAACTTCTTGAGCTTGAGTAAGCCCTGGCTGATGACACAAAGGAGGAAATCCATTCCATGAATCAAACCAAAAGTAACCCTTATTCCCTCTATGGATTACCCATGATAAATGAGGAAGGTTAATCCTTCTACAATCCACAAGAAAATTCCATTCTTTAGACCATGTTAGAGGATTAGAGACTGTAAACACCCTTTTTGAGAGAGGAGAATCAAGATATTTGTATTGCATCAATTTACACCACTTTGACTGAGCTTTAACATGCTACTCCATGCTAATTTAGCTCCTAAAGCCAAATTATGATTTTCTAAACTATGAATCCCAGTGCCACCAAAATGTATTGACGAGCAAATCTTTTCCCAAGCTATAAGAGCAATCTTTCTTTCCTTTTTTCAATTCCCCTTCCAAAGAAAAGCTCTCAAAAACTTTTCAATTTCATTAATCACCCCCTTAGGCATTCTCAAAATAGACATCAAATATAGGGATGGCAGTCAAAACTGATTTAATTAGTGTTATTCTTCCTTCTAGAGTAAGTCACTTACCTTTCCACAAAGCAACTCTTTTTTGGATAGCCTGAACAACCTTTAGCCAAAAATCTTTCTTTTGAATCCCACAAAAAATAGGCACACCCAGGTATTGTGAGGGAAAAGAATCAATATTGAAACCAAGAAGTGCAGCAATACAAGATTGAGTAGAAGGCTTAGTATTGAAGATTTATTTTTTTTTTGCTGGATTTACAGCTTGCCTAGACACATGACAGTAAGAAGAGATAACCTCTTTAATACATCTTGCTTCAGAAATTGAAGGAAATCCAAATAGTAGTGTATCAATAGCAAAGAGAGTGTGAGTGAAAATAAAAGGAACCTTAGGAATTACTATTCCTCTCCAACTATAATTGATATTTTGAGTTGTGATAAATCTACTTAATGATTTTGCCATAATGATGAAAAGAAAAGGAGAGATTGGATCCCATTATCTAACTCCCTGACTAGACTAAAAAAAACTTGAAGGGGAACCATTAATTAGAACTAAGAATCCGACTCCTGAAATGCAAGAAAAAATCCACTTACACCATTTATGAGAAAATCCAAACTTAGCCAAAACCTTCATAAGGAAACTCCAAGACACTCTATCATAGTCCTTCATCATGTCTAATTTCAAAATCATAGCCTGAAGGTTATTAGATTGAATAGAATGAAGAATCTCATGTGCAATGATAGCCCCATCACAAGTTTCTTTTCCTGGTACAAAACCTCCTTGTTCATCAGATATTATTTTTGGAATGATCATGGCAAGACGCAGAGTAATTGCTTTAGAAAAGGTTTTATAAATAGTATTACATAATGAAATTAGCCTAAAATCAGAAAAATAACATGGTGAACTGCACTTTGGAATCAAGTAGTGTTCATTTCTTTCAATATAGTCCTATTTCTTCTAGACTCTTCCAGGGCTAGCCATATATCTTTACCAATGAAATCCCAACATTTATGAAAGAAGAGATTTGTGAAGCCATCAGGCCCTGGTGCTTTATCTTGGTCTAAGAAAAAAATAACTCCCTGAACCTCCTCTAGAGTAAATTCTTTAAGCAACAACTCATTGTCTTCCTTTTGGACTAAATTAGGGATGCACCCTAAAATATCATCAATAGATTAAGGATCAGGATCAGCATTATGATTAGAGAGAAGATTGGAAAAAAAAACTTAATTGCCTATGCTCGAATTAGAGATCGATCTGACAATGTTTCCCCCTCTGACGATTTGATGGACTAGATCATATTCTGTTGTCTTCTTATTTTAAGGGAAGCATGAAAGAATCTTGAATTTCTATCTCCCTCCCGAAGCCAAGTTTCTCTAGATTTCTACCTCCAGTAAATATGTTCCCTAGAAAGTACTTCCTCCAAATCCTCTGAAGTTATTTTTGCTTCTCAAATAGGTCTTGGTTCATTCCATGTTGAATAATATGAGAATTAATAGATTCAAGAAGATTAACCAGTTGAGCTTTCTGAGTGAAAATATTCTTGAAGTGCATTATATTCCAATCCAAAATTTTAGATTTCAACCAGTTCAACTTCTTGCATAACTGGTACATTCTAGACCCTTCCACAAAGGGTGCTGAGGACCACCATTGATTAAATAGAGAAAGAAAAAATTTCATCCCTAAACCACATTTCTTCAAATTTAAAGGACTTTTTACCTGAATTACCTATGGAAGAAGGATTCACTTCCAAAGCTATGGGAAAATGATCTGACCCAGAAAAAGGTAAGATGGAAGAGTAAAAATGAACATTAGAATCAATCCATTTAGCTGACAAAAGGAACCTGTCCAATCATTTTTCTATAAGACAAATTCTTTCTCCTATTAGTCCATGTAAACCTGCCATTAGTAGGGAAGGGATCAATAAAACAATTATCACTTATAAAACTAGCAAAATCAGCCATAACTTGCATTAGAGGGATTATACCACCATTCTTCTCCTTCATATTCAGTATAGCATTGAAATCACCCCCTAGTAATAGTTTTTCCTCTTTTAGATTTGATATTACAGCTAACAAAGTATCCCACAAAACTTTCTTTTTAAGTGTTGAAGAAGGCCCATAAACATTGAAAAGCTAGAAATTAAGGTTGCCACTTTTGACTTTGACTAACATCCAGTTTGGTGATCCAAAATAATCCAGAACCTCAACTCGTGATTTAACCCAAAGAATGGCTAAGCCCCTAGAAGCACCTTCCGTAGCAGACTGCAAAAAATCCCAGTTTTTCCACTTAGACAATATCTCTTTGGCCTGATTAGAAGAAAATTTGGTTTCTTGTAGAAGGACCAAATTTGCCCTTGAATTATCAATTTGACGCTTAATCAAGCATCTTTTGTTAGGGGCATTAAATTCCATGAAATTATCTTCATCGTCTTCGAGGAGAGTGACATGCTCTCCTCGTGCGAATTATTCTATCAAGAGTTGATTGGATCCCGGCCTGAATTTCTTCCTTTATCTTTTTTGCTTTACTTTTTCTTCCCCTTTTGGTCAGAGTAGAAGGATTCACCTCTTCATCTAGAGGGCTTTGGAATATAGCACTAATCAAAGTAGATTTCAAGGAACGGTCTTCTAACAATACTTCATCCGCTATTTTCTCAATGAGATCTGACCCTACTTTTTGGATAATATCTGACAGCAACTTATCTGCATCCTCAAATGGGAATGAATCCACTTTATCATCTGTTATAACACTATCTTTTACAAGGTCAACTTTCTGAGATCCATTTTCAAGGCAGCTAATTATTGGCATATCTAAGGCTTCACTTCCTATTTCCATATCACTGATCAATTGTATTATAGATTTGACTGGAGTCTCAATGTTATTAGCTGAAACATATTTCAAACAATCTATAAATGATGGGATATCAAATTCAAAATCTTCAATTTCCACTTCTGATTCCTTCACAACAATTTAATTTTGAGTTTGTTCAAAATTAAGCATAGGATTATTCTTCACCAATCCATCAAGGGACAATTCCCCTTCGCCTGTCCCAGACTCCCCCAAAGTTAGACTTACTATCTCTGACACCCCATTATTATTTATCACACAAAATGAAGGAATTTCTCCTTCTTCCAAACCACTCTTCTCCAAATCTAACATTTTGTTGCAACCTTCTAGATCTATCCCACAATTTCGAATATCTGGGTTCTCAAAATTGCCATCCAACCCTAGATTAACCTTACCATTCTCAGGCGATCCCTATAATTTTACTTGACTTGACCCATTAGTTTTATTTAGATCAGAGGTACTATTGTTAGGATTAATTTCTGGATCCTCACATGCCATAGGATCAAAGATATGGTCAAATTCAATGATAGTTTGTAGATCCTCAAACACTAGGTTTTGGACCCAATTACTTTTTGAAGTCTTGAGAACCACTGATTTAGGAAGGGGGAAAGAAGTATTCATAATCACACAAAATCAAACCAGTAAATGGGGATTTTCAAAAGTAAGCAGATCATGATTTCAAAAGAACCCTATTTTCTCCGCCATGATTCGAATAATCCTCATATCTCTATACTCCAATGGGAGATTGAGAAAGCTAACCCAAAAAAGGAAAAAACATTATCCTTATTTGACAAAGGGTCAAAATTAGGAACCCATTCGTGTAAGAAAATTCCCCTTCCATTAAGAAACCACGATTTGACGGTCCTCAAGATGTTATCTCTTGCCTCTTTACTAGAAAAAATTGCTACAAAATATCTCGAATCCTTGTCTAAAACAAATAGATTTGTAACGATAGCCCAATTTTCCTTAACCCATGAATCTAAAACATCTATCTCTGGGGAGAAGTTCCAGATCTTACCTATTAAAGCATTCTTATTGTTGTAACAATGTTAAATTTCTTCTAATATATAAACATGACTATATTAATCCTTAGTACCTACTACACTTTTAGTTTAAAAGAATAAAAATAAAAAATTGAAGGAGGTATATCCAATAATTTGTGTGATTCATAAATGTATATTTTGTATATTGCATATATTCAATTTATCACTATTGTTATTATTTATTATTATATGTATATACATATGAAAAATGTGTGTAATTAAATATTGATTCTTATTTTAAATGCGAGCTTTTAAAACTATATATTAATAAAAAGAAATTATATGTATATTCAAATATAACTTTTATATTTTGAACATTTATGTAAGGAAAAAATATATTTTAAAATATATATTATGTATACACATGTATATATAAAGATTATATAAAGATTGACTTAATTTTTTCTCTTGAATATCATTTATAAATATTCTACTCATACAAGCTCTTGTGAGCACTTATTAGAGACTAATACAAGCTTCTTATGAGCATATACACTAGAAATCACCTATGAAAGACCAAGAGTCACTACTTAGAAATCCACTTTATTTAGAAACCACATCCACATTAGAAGCCAACAATAGATCACCACTCAAAATTCCACATTAGATTTCCCTATGTGGACTTGGGCTTGGGTCTCCACAATGAGAACCTAATGCTTTTAAACAATTGAGTTCAACCCCTTGGAGTTTCAAAAATACATGTTTTTTACATACATATTAATGTGATATATTGCATACATATGTCTACTATATATATTTGAAAAATATATTAAAAGGGTTAAAAAACAAAAATGAAAATACACACGTGTGCATTGTGTATATCTAAATATATATGTGAAATAAATAAATATTGTGCTATAAATATATTTAAAAAATAATAATAAAATAAAAAAAATTGAAAAAAAAAGCATGGGCAACAAAGCCAAACCATGTCGCCATAGGCGCACAATCCCTTAGAGGGGGGTTGCGGCCCTCGTGGATTTGTGACCCCTCTATGGGCTGCAACCTTGGCAATGTTGTAGCACCTCCAAAAGGGGATTTCAACCCTAATAAACATATTTAAAAAATACATGTATATATACTATGATATAAATATATAATAAACAAAAAATATATAAGGGTTTGTGGATATATGTATATATACAAATGTGTACATATATATTCTAGATTTATTTTCTTTTTAGGTATTTATTTTTGTAAACAAACAAATAAAATAAAATAAATTTATAAAAATAATCATGATCCTCCTCTTGGTTGAAGTTGGTCTTCAAACTCTTTCTCCTTGCCCATTATTACTCTCTTTAAACATACAAATGAGCCAACAATGTGAAGAAATCCCTTTTTATGATCATTTTTTTAGACTAGGCCAACATTTAAAGTTTCACTAGATCGAAGGGTGAGCAAGAATCTCATCTATTAGATGAGATTCAATGTGCAACCCTTTATAAATCCTAACCACTTAATTTTTAGAAGTAATGTTTGACTAATTACTCTAAATTAAGAGTTAAATCACGGCGAGGTCCCATGTTGCCTAGTACCCATGACTTAAGTTTACTTTTTGAAAATTAAATTGTAATGTGAGACTAACTCTAAATTATTAGTTAATTTTAAAACCTACCTTTGTGTGTAGTATTATTTCATAAAATTGCTAATTAGTTCTATGGGGTAAAATGAAATTAAATTTGCATTTAAATATAATGTTAGGATGTCATATAAGAAGGAAAATATTTTGTCATACTACATGCACTAACAAATGTTAATAGTTCATAAGCGTAACTATAATGATGTTAAATATAATAAGGGTATGGGCTATTACATTAAACCAATCCCCTAATACTAATATGTTAATACTTAGCAAACTAAACGAGAAGTGTCTAATAATTATTAAATATAATTCAATGACTCAAGTATAATTAAAATTAATATTCAAATCTTGGTCAAATAATATTTCCACTCATTAGATAGATTCTCTTAGCATACCTAATCTAAGGGTGCCTCGAACCTTTATTTTAGAACTCGATCCTAATCAAGCATGTCAACCCTGAAAGGTCTAGTTGTTTGATAATTGGCATTGTTCATGTGAATGTTATCTCTCCTTGTATACCACATGTTGTCAAAATGTACCTTCTACACATGTTGTCTTGTTATGAAATTGGATGTAATGACAACACGTGTGTGTTTGTCACACTTTGACAATATGATAGTTCTTGCCTTTTTAAAAAAAATTGTTGGGTTTTAACTAAGTTTTCCTTGGTTAAGTATTGACATTGCTTACCCTTCTATCTGATAAATGAATACATGTAATAACAACATAATTAACAATGCATACTAGATAGAGGAGTAAAAGTATATATTTATTTGTACATGAAAGTATTACAGAAGTAGACTAGAGATGGTTGGCCAAGGATCAGAGTCGATCCGACAAGATCATACTACTTTCCTTGACAATAAAAAGACTATTTAAAAGACTCAACGGTTGCCAAGAGAAACACAATCATTGACTAACTGACTCCAACTAACTAACTCGAGAGTTGACAACCAATTAATACATAGTGGGATAACTCATATTATCAAATATAATAAGCGACATTGTACATCGACTACATCATCCCCCCCAAAATAAAAAGTCATCTTCCAGACAATAGAAAACCATGAAGCATCAAGTGACATTAGGTAAGCTCTACCAAACTGACGACAACATTGAAGAACCTGGAGGAAAACCTAGAAGTACAAGCAAATTAGAAGTAGAACCAACACATCCTAAACACCTACCAATAGAAAAAGAATGGTGAAGACCAACCAACCAAAGAACCCATCGATCACTGAACCTAGATAGTACTACAAGCATCTTAGAAGCATTATGATCATGAAAAGATTGTCTAGTGTCCCCATATGCCAGGAATTTACATTCATTTAAATCACTTACCAAAAAGAATGATTCTTTGTTTCTGCTTGGAAGAGTTAATGATAGGTGATCTAGTATATGAAGAAAACCATTGATTACTATAGTAAGATTACTTAGCAAAATCCATACAACTAAATAATTTGAATCCTCAACGTCAACAATGAGTTTGATGAGGGTCTAGGGGCAGCACCCCTCATGGGGGTCTGGGGGCAGCACCCCCTGTGGGGTCAAGGGGTAACGCCCCTTGCGAGGTTTGGGGGTAGTGGGCCGGTTTGAGGGGCGGAACCCCTACCACCAAGCATTATTGAAGACCTTCAAAACCACATGGACCTTCATGGCGCACACCATTTTTTTAAAAGAGTCATTTCATCAATTTGAATGCAGAATTCCTTATTTCTGTCAAACTCATAGTTAGAGGAATAACCAACTGTAAATGAAGGAGGAAGAAATGTAGCCAAAAAGCTTTGAATATATTCTTAGTAACAATGGCAACCAAGGATGTCATATGGTGTAGAATAAGAAGTCTTGTAGGTCATATGATGAATCGTGCAGGTCATACGACAGTCAACTGACTATGTTCAAGTCATACAGTGGGTCGTACAATGAGCAATAGTCGGTAGAGTTCAAATTGTACTCCAACAAGAAAAAAAATGCAGATCATACAATGATGACAAGGGAGTACACTACAGGTCGTACAATGGGAAAGGAGAACAATGCAGGTCGTACAATAGTCACTTCAGGGTGTACGACTAATGTTACAGGGCATACGATAATCAGTATGGCAAAGTATGTGGGTCATATGTCTGGTGATTGAGAGGAAAATGAAAATCGTATGGCAACTAGGGCGTTGGAAGACGTATGGAGTGGCTTCAAGACAAAACATAAGGTGTTGTTTTTTGTAGGCCGTACGGTAGTTCCTTTATGCCATACAGTGAAGTGATGTGCAAGTCTTATGGTTAGAGTTCGTACAACACAATGGCATGAAATATGGTATATGGAAGTGGAAGGCAGAACAAGTCGTACAACATTAAGGATACCAGACCATACAGTCAAGAGTTGATGATGTACCACTCCGATGTTAAAGAGTATGACACAATGAGATGAGCTAGATCATACAACAAGGGTTGGAGGATTAACTCATATGATTAGGGAAGTGGTTGCAAGTCAGACATCAAAGATCTCAGGATGCTTCTGTGCAGAGCTTAAGGTGATTTAAAATTGATTGCTATCCATTTAGTAGGGCACACCAATAGGTCTACTAGTGTAATTCAAAGTGCATGGGGAAGATGAAATGAATTTCATAAGGGCTTATACAAAGGGTTTAAATATCCTTGGCTTTGTAATTTTTAATTTAATCTCTCTTTCTCCTTTTTTTTCTTCTTCTTCTAATCTTTTTCTTTTTTCGTTATTTTATTTTCTCCTTTTTCATAATTTTCTTGTAGGATATTTTTTCTTCTACCAGATTTTATTTGTGAAGTTGATTTGACTTGACAACAAGTATCCATATGTTCCATATCCAATATTTGAATATTATTATCCCAAGATGTACCAACATGAATTTTGCATTCTTCGGTAAAGTCGGGTGCCTCAGCTGGGATCAGAACTATGGTCTTTTGTGAATCGTGTGTTGAACTTGACACACATAGATGGTCCAACTTTTTAAAATCATTTTTCCTCTGTTGCTCTTCATTGATTTCCATAACTTAAATTAAATTACAAGATGATGGAAATACTTCATAGTCCTTCATTTTCCAATGAAACAGACCACGAAGAGAATTTATTTCATCCTCCGAGCATGACTGTAATTCTATAATCCCTTCTCTGTTTGAATCATACTTCTCCGTCCCTTCTTCTTTAGAGTTTGAATCTGATGAATTGGAGGAAGCTACTTCCTTACTGACTACTTGGTTTTTCAAATCGATAATATACATTTGGCCCTTGTTTTCAATAGAGATTGTATTCTTTTTCAATTTATGGTTGGCTTTGGCTGCTACTAGCCATCCCCGACCCAAAAATGCATCATATGCTTTTTTCCATAATGAAATGACCACAAAATTCAATAGAAATACTTGGGTTCCGAGTAATTATATTTTGGCCCATTAAAACACCAAGTACCTTAATACCATGTTGATTTGTACCCACTAGTTGAAAAGTCAGGGGCCAAAGAGTCGGCTTACCCAAAATTATCCATGTATCTTTTGGAAGTAGGTTTACTCTAGACCTACCATCAACAATTCTATTAGTGAGATTCTTTCCCAGGATCTCCATATTTATCACCACTAGTTTCTTTGTCATGCTAACTATTAATAGCATGGGATCAATCACTTGGTCGCCTAACAATAGAGGTTTAGTTATTGGGTTTTCATTCTCGTTCAACACCAAATTGGTTATAGCATGCACCATTTCATTCTTCCCCAATACACTAGCATTTCGAAGTTCCAGAATACATTGTAATAAATCCACTATTTTAATTGGTGCAATAGTTTTAAGTACTTGCCTTACAATATTTTTCTCAGAGTATAATTGATTTGTTACCGTACTTGTGTTTGCATGTGAGTGGCATCATTAATTATCCATAGTCTTCTCCACTTCAGTTCTTGTTTCATGAAATCTTACTTGTTTTATGCATAAGTCTCGGTACACAGCCTTCTTTGCTTGGGCTCGAGTAACAACCAATACTTCATTTTGCCATTCAACATCAATTAGGTTTATGCTGGCATTTTGCTTTAGACATCCAGTGACTTCATGGTCTCTAGGTCCACACCATTTGCACAATAGTTGAACTTTGTCCTACTTGTTTTGGTAGTCTCTCGAAAAGTGTCCCCATTTGTTACATTGTCGGCACTATATGATCAAACGTCCTTTAGGGTCATACTATATTTGACTTTGACCTTCACCTCTTTGATTTTGATAACCTCCTGGAGATGCATTCTATGGATTTAATGGAGTGGACTTCTCTCCCTGTGTGAAGAGTACTTGTGTACTCCTAGTCTTCAAGTTATACATAAACTCTTTTATCGAATGACCCATAACTTGGAATATCTGACAATACAATTTTATGGGACAATTACCTTTGGTACTTTTGCACTTAGTACACCAAAGTTTAGTGGATTCTTTGCTCATTTATTTCTCTACCTTTAATTCTTTCATCATTCAGAGCATGTCCCTCTAGAGTGTGTGTATCGTTCCTGATTCACTGTCATTGTTGTCATCTGAACTTCCCTCTTCCTCTATTTTTCTCTTGCTATGGGAGAACATTGTGTCTTCAATTTCTATGTCCATCACTCGATTATGGCTTCTATGTACGAAGAAGGTGGTACTACATTTTTTTCTTAATGACAGAATTAGACCTTTGATGAACCACCTTTTCTTGAGACCATTAATAGGTTCTTTTTCTAATTTTACAAGTAGTTCTTTAAGTCTATAGTTATAATCTCATACATTCTCATGCTTACCTTTCCTAGTATTGTAAATTTCAGCTACTATTGCATTATCATCTCATAGAAACTTAAACTCTTGTTCAAAGGCCTTATTTAAAATCTCCCGTTTGTTTTGGGAGGCTTGGTCAAGTTTGGTATATCAATCAATTGCTACACCTTGCAAGGTGGCTCGAAAATACATAGCCAAATTGCTTTATCATCTTGCCCATTTGCTATCCAAATTATCTCACAAGTATTTAGTGTCTAATGGGATCCTCCGATCCATTATCTATAAACTTGGGCAACTTCTACTTTACTCCATTGGGGCTTGCCATGGTTTTGTTCTGATGCAAACCTAGAGCCTAGAACCTACTTGCTAGGGAATTTTGATTCAAACATTCCAGTGCTTCTCTCATACTCTCGACCACGTGAGAATCCTCTACTCTATTGAAAATGAAGGTAGAACTGCTGCTATAAACTTTAAAATTTTGTGTATGCAAAGCTGAAATAAAGATTACTCTGTAACAATTAATGAACAATTGATTTGCACATTCAATCCAATGTAGAAGAGAAGAGAAGAGAAGAGAAAAAGCTTACAGAGTTTTTACATGGAGAAACCCTTTCGAGAAAAAACTCCACACTCAAAGATGTTTCCTACTTGTATTAAATCTCTTTCAAAAAGATTACATTCAATACTGAAATTTCTCTAAGTCCTTGATCCACTTCACAAAAAAGCTTCTTGCTTTTTTTCTCTAAGTCTTTTACAAAAAACTTTTTATTTTTTCTTCTAAGTCTTTTTTCCTCAAATCAACTCTCTGGAAAATGTATGGGGTTTACAATTAAATCAAAAACCCTCTTTTAATTGAAAAGCTTGAAACTCAAATTACAATACATTATAATTGATAACATAGCTTCCAAAGCTCATGCAAAAATCAAGCTCACTTAAATTGAGAAGACTAAACTCAAACAAAGTCCAAGCTTTGAGTTAACTACCCCTTCATGATGTGGGCACCCAAGATGGCTAAATATAGTTGTCCCAACATCAAACTTACCACCAAATAAAAGCAACATAAAAAACTCCTCCATTTGGGTGTCCATATTTGCCCAATGAGTTTCTGATAACTGAAGTGACCAAGACACGTCAATTTCATGCAAACAACATGCAATATTGATGTCCCCAAGGTTATTCTGAAATATCTTGTTCTATACATGCAAATGACATGCAAACACCAAATCCAACATGCAACTGATACCCATTACCTGAAACACTGAGATGTACCATCCTGCAACTTTCGGGAGTTGGAGTGTCCTGCAAGTAATATCTTAAAACTGGCATGCAAGCATTTTCAATAACATGCAACTGATACCTATTTCCTGAATCACTGAGATGTACCATCTTGCAAGTTTCTGGAGTTGGAGTGTTATGCAAGTAAACTCACAAAACTAACATGCAACTACATGCAATGTCATATAATTGACATGCAAGAACATGCAAGGTCATACAAGTCCATAGGAATGACATGCAAGTGACATGCAACAACATGCAAGGGCCTACAAGTCCATAGGAGTGACATGCAACAACATGCAAGCACATGCAAGTGACATGCAAGCACATGCAAGTAACGTGCAACAACATGCAAGTCCATATGAGCAACATGCAACAACATGCAACAACATGCAAGTAACATGCAACAACATGCAAGTACATGCAAAAACATGCAAGTCCATACAAGCTATTTTGACCACATGTAAGCAATATCCAATTCATGCATCTCTAACACTGTAGTTAACTCTAACATTAAATCCATGCAAGGTGTCTCAACATTATTCACTCATGTACATAAAAAAGCACAACTCCAAGTCTAAAAATAAGTCCGAAGTCTAACTCCCACTCATTAGGAGTTATCAAACTCTATTTTAAAACTTAGGAGAAGTCAATAAGGTCGTCATGGCTCCCATCTCAAAGTGGGAGCCCAAGTTTGGCATTATCCATTTAGAACTTAATTGCAAAAGTCAAAGTGATATAATTAATAAATAAATAATCTCTCAAAGTCCTAATGTGTTGGGGAACACATTCGAAGAACTTTGGAGACACATGAATTGGTTAAGATTGCAAGTTAATGGCAACTTATGCCAACATTCTCCCACTTAAAATTATGCATTGCAATAACTCTAAATGATATAATTCAAACTCTAAATCAAGTACAGTGATCAAGGTCAATGGCATTTCTGCATCAAGAGAACTTATCTGTAGTAACTAGCTTTGTAAGACAATTTGCAGCATTAACCAAAGTGTCAACTTTTTCAATCAAAACCTTACCATTCTCAACCATTTCTCACAAATTGATATTGAACATCAACATGCTTAGTACGAGCATGATACGTAGGATTTTTGGCTAAACAAATAGTACTCTGACTGCCACAATTAAGTCTTACTGTTCTGTAATCAAAACCAATACCTTTCATAAGTCTCTGTAACTAAACTGCCTCTTTGGAGGCATGTGTAGCAGCCATATACTCTGTTTCTGTAGTAGACAAAATAACTGTGGGTTGCCTTTTACTCATCCAACTTACCACAGCTCCAAACAAAGTAAACACATAGCCACTTGTGGACCTTTGACTATCCAAGTCACCTGCCCAATCAGAATCAACAAAACCTTGTACGTCCAATGATCTGTAAACACTATCAATACCATGATAAACCAAACAATGATCAGAAGTTCCTCACAAATATCTAAACACCCTCTTAACATAAGTCCAATATTCTTTACCAGGGTTAGACATAAACCTGCTTAAAACTCCCACTGCTTGTGCAATATCTGGTCTAATGCAAACCATTGCATACATTAAACTACCAACAACACTAGCATAAGCAACATTAGACATCTCTTCAAAAGCATCATCAGTGGTAGGACACATGTCTAATTTCAGCTTAGTACCAAGAGGAAAAGGAATGCTAATTGGTTTGCAATCACGCATATTAAATCTTTGCAAAATTGTATCAACATACTTACTCTGACTTAACCGTAGTTTTTTGTGAACACGATCCCTGTTGATCTCCATTCCAAGAATGTATTTTGCAGCCCCTAAGTCCTTCATATCAAAAGATTTACAAAGCTAAGTTTTAAGCTCTCTAATTATTTCCTTGTTGTTTCCAATAAACAACATGTCATCAACATACAAGACAATAATTAGAACCTGATCATCAATAATCTTAAGATAAACACAATGATCTTCTTCACTTCTAACAAAACCAACTTTCAATGCAAAAGCATCAAACTTCTGATACCACATTCCAAGTGACTATTTCAAACCATACAAAGATCTTTTCAATTTTCAAACCAAGTCTTCATTCCCTTTAACAACAAAACCATCAGGTTGCCTCATATAAATCTCCTCTTCAAGATCCCCATGCAAGAAAGTAGTTTTAACATCCATTTGCTCAATCTCAAAATCAAAATTTGCAGCAATAGATAAAAGGAATCTAATAGAAGTTAATTTAGCAATTGGAGAGAAATTTTTATTAAAATCAACACCCTCTCTCTAGGAGTAGCCCTTGGCTACCAATCTAGCCTTGTACCTTTCTAGATTACCATCTGCACCAATTTTCTTTTTATAAACCCACTTACAACCAATGGGCTTTCTTCCTTTGGGCAAATGCACAAGATCCTAAGTGTCACAAGTGTCCAAGGAATTCATTTCCTCATGCATAGCTTGCAACCAAGACTCACTTTCTTCTGAAGAAAGATCCTCCCTGAAAGATCTAGGTTCATCATTAGTACTCAATAAAGCAAATATACAACAAAAATCAGGAGGGCTATACATGTCAATTGGATTACGTTGCCTTGTGGATTTTCTTACAGTAGGAGTAAGAGGCTCTGTATGTTCTTATGTATGCTCATCTTGAACATCATTATCTAAACTTTCTAAACTCTCTTCTTCTTCTCCATTCCCAAACCCATATAGTTGTTCTTCAACATGTGCATCTTCTTGCTTATTTGTAATTGTTTCAAAATGCATTGTTTTTCCTTTTTCTTATTCCTTTGGTTGTTCCTCACCTTCATAAGCTCTAAACTCTCTAAAAATAACATCTCTTGATAAAATCATTTTCTTGGTTAGAGGGTTCCAGAGTTTGTAACCTTTTACATTCTCACCATAACCTACAAAGATGCAATTTTTGATCTTTTGGATCTAGTTTAGTTATTTTCTCTTTAGACACATGAACAAAAGCCTCACAACCAAATATCCTTAAATGTGAAATAGAAGGTTTTCTTTTTAACCACATTTCATAAGGAGTCTTATCTTCAAGAATAGAGCAAGGAGATCTATTAATTAAATAACAAGAAGTACTTATAGCCTCATCCCAAAAATATTGATCTAGCTTAGCACTGCTTAACATGCTCCTAGCTCTTTCCATTAAGGTTCGATTCATTCTTTCTGCTACCCCATTTTGTTGGGGAGTATAAGGTGTTGTTTTCTATCTCACAATACCTTCATGCTTACAAAATTCATCAAATTCCTTTGAACAATATTCACCAACATTATCTGATCTCAACACCTTTATTTTACAATCTATTTGCTTCTCAACTAAGGCCTTAAATTCTATAAACTTAGTGAAAACTTTAGATTTTGCATTCATAAAATAAATCTAAGTGTATCTTGATACATCACCAATGAATGTGACATAATATCGATATTTTGCAAAAGATTCAACATCCACAGGTCCAAAAACATCTGAATGTATAATCTCTAATAAACACTTTGCATTATTTGTTCCACTAGGAAATGAAGATCTACTTTGTTTACCAAACACAAAATGCTCACAGAAATTATTTTTGCCAATAGAATAATCTAAAATACCGTCAACCAATTTTTTATTAATAATGGTCCTAAGACCTTTTTCACTGATGTGGCCCAATCTATGGTGCCACAACATACATGTATTTTCAGTGTCTATTACATTGGCTGAATTACTCAAAGTAGATACATTTAATCTAAACAAGTTTCCAATCCGAGATCCTTTAGCAACCACCCAATTCCCTCTCACCATCCTGTAACCAGACTTATCAAATGTCACATTTATTCTAGAATCATTTAACTTTGACACAAAAAGTAATCTTTTTTCTAGTCCTAGAATATGCAAAACATCATGAAGGGTTTTAACCCTTCCATCACTGAAATACAAATTTACCTTTCCTTTGCCAATTATCTATTTTGTACTATTGTCACCAAGGAAAACTTCACCTCCATCATATGCTGAATATTTTGAGAACCACTCCTTGTTGGGAGTCATATGGTAAGAGTAACCTGAATCAATAAGCCAAGCATCATTACCTATTGTGTTGGCTGAAATAATTAATGCATCATTGTCACCATCCTCCAAAGATTTTTTAGTAGAAGAATCTGAGCTCTTTTTCTTGCTCTTACAGTCTTTCTTCACATGTCCCCGTTTGCCACAATTCCAACATTTTACCTTGCTTTTCCTAGATGGGGTTTTGGAACGACCTTTAGACTTACCCTTCTTCTTATCTCCTTTGGGTGTCTTTTCCTTAGTTCTACCCCTTACATGTAAAGCATCTTGGAATCCACCATTTTTGGATTTTCTTCTCATTTCTTCTGAAAGAAGTGTAGCAATGAGACAGTCCATCTTTGGATTTGTACCACTGCCATTGATAGCAACAATTAGATTTTCCCAAGATTCTGGTAAAGAACATAATAATAAGATACATTTATCCTCTTCCTCAAGCTTAACACCTACAGATGCAAGTTGACTTAAAATCAAATTAAATGCATTCAAATGGTTTGCAAAAGAATCTCCATTCTTCATTTTTAATGAATACAACTATCTTTTGAGGTATAACTTGTTAGTTAAACTTTTGGTTTGATAAATATCACCTATCCTCTTCCATAGCTTGTATGCAGTAGCTTCAGTAGAAACAATCAAGAGGATAGCATCTACAAGGAACAACCTTATGGTTCCTCATGCTTTTTTATCAAGTTTCAACCATTCTTCATCTGACATAGTTATAGATGGATTCTTCTCATTTGAAACAACAACCCATTATTCTCTTTCTTCTAAGAGATCTTCCATTTTCAATTTCCACATCTCGTAGCTAGATCCATTGAATTTCTCAATATCCATATGAGAGGTAGACCCATTGTGTACAATCTTCTTCACAGATCTGTAAAACCTACAAAAACAAGGCTCCCACTGCAGCCAAAAAAACTTCAACACTTTAAGAGAAAGGCATCCCTCACTCTACACAACTGTCAGTTCTAATACCAAATGTTGAAAATGAAGGTAGAACTTCTGCTATAAACTTTAAAATTTTGTGTATGCAAAGCTGAAATAAAGATTAATATGTAACAATTAATGAACAATCGATTTGCACATTCAATCCAATGTAGAAGAGAAGAGAAGAGAAAAAGCTTGCACAGTATTTACATGGAGAAACCCTTTCGGGAAAAAAACTCCACACTCAAAGATGTTTCCTACTTGTATTAAATCTCTTTGGAAAAGATTACATTCAATACTGAAATTTCTCTAAGTCCTTGATGCACTTCACAAAAAAACTTCTTGCTTTTTTTCTCTAAGTCTTTTACAAAAAACTTTTTCTTTTTTTTTCTAAGTCTTTTTTCCTCAAATCAACTCTCTAGAAAATGTATGGGGTTTATAATTAAATCAAAAACCCTCTTTTATTTCAAAATCTTGAAACTCAATTTACAATAAATTATAATTGATAACATAGCTTACAAAGCTCATGCAAAAATCAAGCTCACTTAAATTGAGAAGACTAAACTCAAACAAAGTCCAAGCTTTGAGTTAACTACCCCTTTGTGATGTGGGCGCCCAAGATGGCTAAATATAGTTGTCCCAACATCAAATTTATCACCAAATAAAAGCAACATAAAAAGCCCCTCCATTTGGGTATCCATTTTTGCCCAATGAGTTTCTGATAACTAAAGTGACCAAGACACATCAATTTCATGCAAACAAAATGCAATATTGATGTCCCCAAGGTTATTCTGAAATATCTTGTTTTGTACATGCAAGTGACATGAAAACACTGGATCCAACATGCAACTGATACTCATTACTTGAAACACTAAGATGTACCATCCTGACTTTCAGGAGTTGGAGTGTCCTGCAAGTAATATCTTAAAACTGACATGCAAGTATTTTCAACAACATGCAACTGATACCTAGTTCCTGAATCACTAAGATGTACCATCCTACAAGTTTCTGGAGTTGGAGTGTTCTGCAAGTAAACTCACAAAATTGACATGCAAGAACATGCAAGGTCATACAAGTCTATAGGAATGACATGCAACAACATGCAAGCACATGCAAGTGACATGTAACAACATGCAAGGTCATACAAGTCCATATTAGTGACATGCAACAACATGCAAGCACATGCAAGTGAGATGCAACAACATGCAACAACATGCAAGCACATGCAAGTGAGATGCAACAAGATGCAACAACATGCAAGCACGTGCAAGTGACATGTAACAATATGCAAGCACATGCAAGTGGCATGCAACAACATGCATCAACATGCAAGTACATTGCAAGTAACGTGCAACAACATGCAAGTACATGCAAGCTACATGCAAAAACATGCAAGTCCATGCAAGCTATTCTAACCACAAGCAAGCAATATCCAATTCATGGATCTCTAACACTATAGTTAACTTCAACATTATATCCATGCAAGGTGTCTCAACATTATCCACTCATGTACATAAAAAAGCACAACTCCAAGTCTAAAAATAAGTCCCAAGTCTAACTCCCACTCACTAGGAGTTATCAAACTCTATTTTAAGACTTAGGAGAAGTCAACAAGGTTGTCATGGATCCCATCTCAAAGTGGGCACCCAAGTTTGGCATTATCTATTTAGAACTTAATTGCAAAAGTCAAAGTGATATAATTAATAAATAATTAATCTCTCAAAGTCCTAATGTGTTGGGGAACACATTCCAAGAACTTTGGAGATACATGAATTAGTTAGGATTGCAAGTTAATGGCAACTTATCCCAACATACTCTTCCCGCAACTTCAACATTCTGCGCACTTGTTTCGCCTTTAGATTTTCTTTTATGTACCCTTAGCTTGGCTTCTTCTCCATCGATTGACAACCCTTTGATGCATCGAAGGTTGCTCTCATATGCTTCTATGAAGGAATCTGAATTCAACTTCCAACTTTCCTCATCCAAAGAAGCTTGTCTTAACTTTTCAACTTGATCAGAAAGAACAATCCACACATTGTCTAGCAGTGGAAGGTGCATGGCAATTTCATCTCACTCTATGCTCATGTGATTATTTTTAGTGTAAATGTGTTTCATCCCTTTACTAAGAATCCTACTTACGCTCTGAGTCTGATTATTTGTAGCAGAAACGTGTTATGTCCCCTTACTACGACTCCTACTCATGCTTCAAATCTAACTTCTACTTCAAGATAGACCTCAACTTTGAACTTCAGTGATCTCTCGTAGTCTTATTTTGTGTTCTCTTTGTTCTACTAGCCTAAGATATCATCTGATCTCTTGATCTTAACCACTTGGTCTCTTCCCACCTGTATTGGGGTCTAAGGGCATGGATCTCTTATATTGGACCCAATTTCTTTTAAGGCAATGGTGCTAATGTTTACCCTTCTATCTGATAAATGAATACATGTAATAATAACAATATTAGCAATGCATACTAGATAGAGGAGTAAAAGTATATCTTTATTCGTACATGAAAGTATTACAAAACTATACCAGAGATGGTTGGCCAAGGATCAGAGTTGATCTGACTAGATTAAATACTACTTTCCTTGACAATACAAAGACTATTTAAAAGACCCAATGATTGCTAAGAGAAACACAATAGTCAACTAACCGACTCTAACTAACTAACTCTTATAACTACCCGAGAGCTGAAAACCAATTAATACACAGTCGGATAACCCATATTATCAAATATAATAAATGACTTTGTACACTAACTACAGACATTATGTATGGAATTAGAGCACAGTTGCAACACTAAGAGATCACAAAGTTCTTTTGGGACTTGCTTGTTATGCATGCTTATTGTGTGTATGTTTGCAATGTGATAGTTTGATTGCTGATTAAATCAAGTTCAATAATTATTTCATTGAATCATTCTTAATTGTCAAATTTTAAATATGATTACTTCTTTATTTTACCATTATGTTGGAAACCTTAAGTTGTTTAAATGAATAAATTATTTACAATGAGTCTTAAAAATAAATTTTGTGTATCAACATATAGTTGCTAGCTTGCCTACCTTGCTATATTTCTTAATAAACTTGAACAAATACTAGAATAAGAAAAATGGGAGAATGAAAGAGTGTAAGTGATCCATGAAATGCTAGTGTAGTTTAATAAATGGTGCGTGTGAAAACATTTTTTAACTATTTTATTATAATTTTGACAAGAGTTGGATGTTGATTTCTTAAAAGTTACGACTATCATGTTATAATTGTGGAGATTGTAGACACCCTAAAATGACCAAGTCGTCGCACTACTTGCATTTCGTCTAATCTGTCTAATCACCTGCATCTCAACATTAATTAAATAATCTAATTATTTAATTAATTTCATCAAATTCTTCCAAATTTCTAAAATTCAACATTAATTGAATAATCTAATTATTTAATTAATTAAATTAAATTCCTCTATATTCCTCCAACAATTAAATAATTTATATTATTTAATTAAATCATTATCCTCTTTCAAATTTCAAGTCTCCATTAATTAAATAATTTATATTATTTAATTAAATCATTATCCTCTTTCAAATTTCAAGTCTCCATTAAATAATTTATATTATTTAATTAAATCATTATCTTCTTTCCAAATCTCAAGTCTCCATTAATTAAATAAATCCCATTATTTAATTAATTCATCATAAATTCCCTCTTATCCAAACAATTAAATAATTCTCAATTATTTAATTAAATCAAATTCATTCTTCCAAATTTGAATAAATCAAATCAAATTTATTTAAATTCTCTCAATCTCCAAAAATAAAATAAATCAAATATTTTATTTATTCTTCCAAATCATGCACAACAATTAAATAAATTTATTTATTTAATTTGCTTTCTTATCTACAAATATTTTTCAAATCTTCTAAAATTAAGTCTTCTTCTCCATGCACACAAAATTAAATAATTTATTATTTAATTTCTCTCAAATCATGCAAAAACAAATCTTGAGTTGAGTTATCTATTCACTCAACCTTGTTTTTATCAATTTCTCTTAAATTAGAAAAAAGATTTCTAATTTATGAAAGCATGTCTTATCTTTAGAAAAGAAAGTGTTTAACTCAAATAAAATAGCTTTTGTGTGACACTTGTCTTCTTCTTATTCGTTGCACGTTTCTCAACTGTTCTCCTCCGTTGATTCTTCTGAATTATCTAGACCATTGATCGATCTCTGTTGAAACATATATAAACCCCCCTCATCTCCTTCATTGAGCCTCTCTCTTCGATCGTATTCTTAGGCATACTTAACAGAGCTTTGAGCATACAAAACGCATCGATTGAGCAACTTTACGATCTCTTAACATTGATCTCTTGAGCACACTACTTGCTTGTTGCAGCTATGGTTTCGCAACTTCATTAAGCAATCCACACATCTCCAAAGGGAACAATATAGATTTTGGTAAGAGCTTTCATTTGTCTTTGATTTTATGATAATGGCTTTTACTTAGATTGGTTTGCTTTATGTGATTAGTTTTTGGTTTTATTAGTTTAGATTTAATCAATTTTTCCTCATACACATTCTGGCACGCCCGGTGGGACCCACTAATCCCTCTTTTTTCTTTCAGAAATTAATTTTTTTTGAAGTACAGTACGGAATAGCGCATCTTGACACATAAAAGTGCCTTTGGTAGAGCAGTACAACGTTTTTGGTGCATCCCGCAGCACCTTTGGTAGCACAGAATCACGCTTTTGGTAATACAGTGAAGCGCAATTGAGAAAATTAGAAAAGCGCTATTGGTATAATAGTAAAGTGCTATTGGTAATAGTAAAGCACTCTTGGTATAACAGAAAAGAGCTATTTGTATGACAGTAAAGCGCTTTTGGTTGAAATAACAGGCTTGCAAACTTCAAAACCCCATAACTTTTTCAAAACTTAACGAAATTCGATGCTTTTTTTTTAAATTGCATAGAAAATCATAAGGAATCCATTGGTGATATTTAATCTCTTGTGTCTCATCATTTTGTTACCAATTTTATGGATTTCACTTTGGTTTTCTAGGGTTTCTCACTTATTGTTAGGGTTTTGACTTGATTTTTGACATCTTGTTCTTCCCTTTGGAACTAATATCACTTGGTGCAGCATCTTATCACTTATCAAACATCCTGGATAATCACTCAATCATTCAATCATCCTTTGATCTATCTTTTTTGATGAAATATTATTTTTTGTAGGCCTGTTATTACACTGTGCGTTTGGTAGTACAGTAACTCGCTTTTGGTAGTAAAGTAGCTCGCTTTTGGTCAAAGTAGCTCACTTTTAATAGCACAGTACCACGCTTCTGGTAGCACAGTGCATCGCTTCTGGTAACATAGTACGATGCTTCTGGTCTACATCACATCGCTTTTGGAAATACAGTGCAGTGCTTTCGGTATAACAGTAACTCGCTTTTGGTCAAATTGATTTATTTTTGCTAACTTGTGAGTTTTTTTTTGGAACTAACTGACTTGTTGCAGCTTCTTATCACTCACACAGAGCAAATAGGTATTTTTAACATGTTTATGCAGGACGAGCGTTGAAGAAATCTTGATTTATCTCACTAAGTCTTAGAAACACATTGCCTTCTTAAAGGATAATTGAACAAATCATTTCGGCAATTTAAGTCTTAGGAACATACTACTTTTCTTAAGGGACAATGGACATGTATGCGAAAACACCTCAATTTTCTAAAGGACAATGGACATGAATGCCAAACACTTCAATTTCATAAGGGACAATTGACAACTACAAACGTGTGTGTGCCTAATTTAGTTGCACCTTATTTTTCTTATAACGGGACAATTGAACCTTTGTTTGACATGCTTGCTCTTACATTTCTGTACTTCCTTTAGAAGGGCCTGCTTTTAGATTGCGCTTCATCCAAAAGGGACGACTCTAAGCGGAGTTTTCCTTTGAACCACTATATAAGAGGGATAAGGAAAAGCCAAGTCCTAACCGACGTCAGCCTTACCTTGTGGTGCCAAACTGAAAAGAGGTGTACTAGCTCTTTGTGGAAATAATTTTCACATTGAGCGAAGTGTTTGATACTCTTAGTAGGATTGGTTAAAGCTTTTAGTAGCTTGTCGCATTGCTCGTAAGGCGTTGGTCCCTCAAAGTTACTAAGAACCATTCTAGATAGAGACTACCTGACCTACCTCCAAACATTGCGGTAATCATCAGTGCAAGGGGAATCGAGTTAAGCCCTTAAGATACTCGTCGTGGTCAATCTACGGATTGCACTATTACAACTTGTCGTGGTCGTGTCACCATTCATGGTCCTACATCTAGTCTGCCGACTTAATCTGATTATAATCTTGTCGAACATCTTGGGAAAATGCCAGCACAAATCTCTATCTTGGACCTTCTACGGTCATCACCTGCACATAGAGTAGTGCTAGAAAAAACCCTCCAAGAGTCTTCGGTTCCCAACAACATAATAGTCGCAGATTTCCAAGCTATAGTAGGTAACATTGCTTCACCCTATAATGTGGTCTTCTCAGAGAAAGATCTCCCATCCCATGATCCTTGTCACAATGATGCCCTTCATATTGAAGTTCTCATCCATACGCGCAAAATCAAACGCATCCTCATAGATGGTGGTGCTAGTCTCAACATCTGTTCTTTAAAGTTACTTAAGCAATTGGGATACTCTGAGGATCATGTCAACTCTGATCATAGTATTACAATCAAGGGGTATGATGATGCTAAATGCCGCTCAGAAGGTGTTATCCACTTGCCTGTACAACTCGACCCTGTCATGCTTGAAACCAGGTGTCAAGTCCTTGATATTGAGTTGCCTTACAACATTATCCTAGGCCGCCCATGGATCCACGCAATGAAGGCTATTCCCTCCATGTATCATCAATCTTTAAAATTCCCATACAATGGTACGGAGATAACTATCCCAAGAGACCCCAATCCTTTCAAATTTTGCCATGTCTTGCAAGGAAGCTATAAGAATTGCAACCAGGTGCCTAACAATGAAAAAGCTCTTGAATCCCCACTATATGTTGACCTTGCAACGCTGACTCCAGCCTCTACAAGTGAACCCAATCCGCTACCTGTAATCATGACTCGCATCCGAGATATAAGCTTTCACACTTACGATATCTCAAAATCTTGTTGTGTAGGGTGGATGCCTTTATCTCCAAAATCTTACAGCCAACCACCCATTGCCAAAGTAACCAAAAAAGTAGCTATTCCTCACCCAACATTCCTAACCCAATTCCAACATGGACGGTTATTGGAAGAGGAAACTATTGAGGATATTTCTTCTTGGCTCTATAAGGAGAAAGAACCAGTCACAATACCAGTCAAGCAATATGGAAATGGCTTAAGGATAGTAAAAAACATGGGCTATAAAGGCAAAGGTGGCCTTGGGAAATAGAATCAAGGAACTATGGAACCCATTGTTGTAACAAAGAAGCTAGACAAGAAGGGATTAGGATTTGGTAGGAAGGTGCCACACGCCTTGGACATCAAGTATATCCTCGACGAGGTAGCTGACACTTTTCCTATCGATTTGACATCTACAGAGGATATCATCGATGACTCTTCCCTCCATATGACCAACCTCTTTGCAGAATCCTCCATTTTTACACTATCCTCCGTATCCTTAACTTCCACCACCAGCACCCAGAATGTCACACTTGTCTACCCTGAACTTATCGGTTGGGACCAACAAGGGTCCCCCGTTATAGATGTATTTTAGAATGACGAAGCTTTAGCTGAGTTCATGGGACTTCGGGAAAGAATCCCTCTTGGTGATCATAAAGCAAGTTTTGTAATGGAACTAGAGCCGACAGCTTATTTTGGTGAGAATGCCAAATCCTCCAGTCGCAAAAGTGAAAATAAAGCAAGATCTCTAGGTGAAAACCACACTGTGGCACCTCCTGATCACAAAATAGTAAAAACAAAGGACGTATCCAAAGGTGAAAACCCAACTGTGGCACCTGAGGATGGAGGATTTGACCTTCCCCTACCATCTAAGTACCAAGAGAAATCAGCGCTCCTGGTGGAAGATTCTACAGAGATAAACCTTGGCACAGAACAAAATCCAAAGACCACATTCCTAGCAGCATCATTATCTAAAACAGAGCACAGAAATCTTAACAACTTCTTCTTGCAGAGAACCATCAACTTTGCATGGACCTATGCTGATATGTTAGGGCTAGACCCTAAGCTAGTAGTTCATTATCTCACAGTTGATCCAAAAGTAAAACCAGTCAAGCAAAAGCTGAGAAAGATGCACCCACAGATAGCTCTCTTGGTAAAGGTGGAAATACAAAAGCTGTTAGATGCAAAGTTTATATGACCAATCGACTATTCAGATTGGGTCTCAAACATTGTACCTGTGTCTAAACCTAATGGGCGCATCCGCATGTGTAATGACTTTAGAGATCTGAACAAAGCATGTCCTAAAGATGACTTTCCACTACCAAACATTGACATTATAGTAGACTTGACAGCAGGTCACGAGATGCTTTCTCTCATGGACGGATTCTCTAGCTACAATTAGATAAGGATAGCTGAGGAAGATCAACATAAAACAACCTTTACTTATCCTTGGGGCAATTATTGTTGGTGTCATGCCGTTTGGTCTAAAGAATGCAGGGGCAACCTATCAAGAGCAATGACAGTGATATTCCATGACCTCTTTCATCACATCATGGAGGACTATGTGGATGACATACTAGCTAAATCTTCTAGGGCAGATCACATACAGGTTCTAGGACAGATCTTTGACAGGCTCGAGAAATACCAAGTAAGACTCAATCCAAAGAAGTGTGTCTTCGATGTAACATCAGGAAAGTTGTTGGGATACATTGTATCTCGTAGAGGCATCGAAGTGGACCCCGCAAAAGTAAAAGCTATAGTGGAGATGCCTCCACCAAAAAACCTTAAAGCATTAAGGAGCCTTCAGGGAAGGTTGCAATCCATCAGGCGTTTCATCTCACAGCTAGTAGATAAATGCCAACCATTTCAACACTTGCTCTGAAAAGATGTCTCATTTCGATGGAACAACAAGTGTCAAGTAGCATTTGATCAGCTTAAAGAGTATTTGGCTACACCTCCTGTATTGGTTCCACCAGTTGCGGACAAACCTTTGATATTATACATCTCCACTACAAATTCGGCCCTAGGGGCCCTTCTAACACAAAATGATGAAACAGGAAAAGAGCATGCAATTTATTATATCAGTAGAACCTTGGTGGGATATGAACTCAATTATTCACCAATGGAAAGGGCTTGTTTAGCAGTAGTGTTCGCCTCCCAAAAGTTGCGGCATTACATGTTGAACCAACACATAAATCTGATAGCCAAAATTGATCCCTTGAAGTATCTACTAGCAAAAGTAGCTCTTACAGGCAGACTAGCTAAATGTGTCATGATCCTTAGTGAGTTCAACATTGAATATATGGATTGTAAAGCAATCAAAGGACAAGCTCTAGCAAATCAACTAGCAGAAGCACCTATGCAAGATACACACCCTATGGTAGCAGACTTTCCAGATGAGAATATATTCACTCTTTCCAACTCAATAATGTGGAAGCTGTACTTTGATGGTTCCTACACACAACATGGATCAGGGGCTGGCATCTTGTTTGTCACACCTCAAAATGACTATATTCCTAAGTCATATCGGCTTGCATTCCCTTGCACCAACAACATTGCCGAGTATGAAGCACTCCTTATAGGTCTCAATACAGCAGTTCAATGGGACATCACAGAATTACAGGTTTATGGAGACTCACAACTAGTCATCCGCCAAGTTACAGATGAGTACCAAACAAAAGATGAAAAGTTGGTCCGTTACAAGCAACTAGTGGATGCCTACAAACCACATTTTTCTAGCATCACATTTGAGCAAATTCCAAGAGAGCATAATAAAGCTATAGATTCTATGGCTTCTGTAGGGTCACTGATTGACATGCCTGCAAATACACAGAAGTGTGAATTCTTGATCGAGCAATTGTTGATACCAGTTGTCGATGTTCCTGTTACTGAAATCATCTGCGAACTTGTTGGTCCCAATTCCCCATGGTATGAAGATATCTATGAATACCTCAAACACAATACCTTTCCCCCTGACCTATCATCCACCCAACGCAAAACCTTTATTCATCGATCCTCTCGTTACATCATTCTGGGTGATACACTATATCGCCAGAGTCTCGATGGTATCCTCTTACGATGTCTTAATGCGGAAGAAGCCCAAGCTACCTTACGAGACATACACGAAGGTGTCTGTGGCGCACATTCTACCGGTCCTAATCTTGCTAAGAAGATACTTAGAACAGGTTATTACTGGCCTACAATAGAGCAAGATGCTGCACAGTTTGCTAAGAAGTGTCTACAATGCCAGCATCGCGATTTGATTCACGCACCAGCTCATGAATTACAACCTGTGACAACTCCATGGCCTTTTTCTCAATGGGGTCTCGACCTCGTAGGACAAATTCACCCCTCCTCTTCCAATGGCCACAAGTTCATAATTACCGCCACTGAGTACTTTACGAAGTGGGTTGAAGCCATTCCCATGGCCTATATCACCGGCAAGCAAATAACCAAGTTTATCCTAAACTACCTCATATGCCGGTATGGTATTCCCCAAGCCATTGTCACTGATAACGGGAGACCATTTAAGAATTAAGATGTTCGTGCCTTGTGCACACAATACAATATCCAACATCGCTTTTCAACTCCCTACTATCCGCAGAGTAATGGCCAAGCTGAGGCTTCCAATAAGACCATTCTCAAAATACTCAAGAAAACAGTCAATGAAGCTGGTCGTGATTGGCACTTGCAACTCAATCCCGCCCTATGGGCCTACTGCACTAGTATCAGAACACCAACTGGTGCCACACCATATGCCTTGGTCTTTGGCTCTAAAGCCATCCTACTTATAGAGGTCGAGATCCCATCCCTTAGAGTATCCATGTAGGACTTGATCGACGGAGAGGAGTATCGCACTTCCAGATTAGCTGAGCTTGAACTACTGGATGAGAGGCACCTTGCCGCACTTAATCATCTCCATGTCTATCAAAATTGCCTCCGGCGTAATTACAACAAAAAGATCAAAGAAAGACGGTTTCAAGTTGGTGATCTTGTACTAAAAGAAAATCAGAGAAATCAAGCAAATCGAGAGAAGAAGGGCAAGTTTGAGCCTAACTGGTTAGGCCCCTTTATTGTGATAGCAGCATATGGATTAGGAGCTTATACTTTAGCTACACCTGACGGCATTCCTCTGGATGAGCCACTTAACAGTGTCCATCTCAAGAAGTTCTATGCCTGATCCTCAGAGTATTCCAAAAAAGAAGCAAAAAAAAATCTAAAAAAAAATTCGTCCTCTGGTGAAAACCTGGTAAACAGGCACCTTGGATAAGTACCATAGTGAAAACCTGGCAAACAGGCGCTATGTGTAGAGTCAACATCCATCGCCTATCGAGTCCTGTCCACTCCATGTCCAGTGCACAAAGCACGCTTCATCCATCCATCCATAATAAAACCATTGACTTTGTTTGCATTTCCATCTCCCTATCTAGTATAGCTTGGAAATTTGTCAATGTCCCTCGTCGTCATCCCACGTCTTGATCTGTGTCTACAGTTAACACTATCTTGTCCTAGGTCAAGTCTTTTTGTGTCTTCTTCGGTAGGCACCCATGCAAATTCCTCTACCGGAATGGGGGAAACTCTTTCCTTAACTTAGGTCTAGGGGAGGTTCCTTGTTCGTGGTTCACAACACGCTCTTCAATCTTTCTCATTGTTCACAGGTAACACCCTTTAACGGACACATCGCTCCTACAATAAGGCTGTTATCTTCTCAGCACTTTTCCGCATCATCACACTACCCAGAACTACATATTATCTCATTTCAATCTTAAGGTACCTTGATCCCATGGACATGGGTATGTAGGCAGTCTGGAATACGAAGGAAGTAGCCAGTACTCAGGTACATAAGATCTCCCCCTTCCACCTTGACCCATCTCATCACCCTATCCAGAACTAGATATTTATCATTTTTCATCTTTCCTCGTAATGTGCCTTGATCCCATGGATACAGGGTATGTAGACAGTCTGGAATACAAAGGATGTATCCAGTACTCAGGCACACACGATCCATCATTCACCTTGACCCATCTCAATCCATTTAGCACTGTCGCCTTTCTGGTCTTCCGTTTATCAAAATCCATTCGCCTCAACTTGACTAACTCAAGTAGAAAGCTAGTGTATCCTTTCAAAGCAAAAGTCCTTAACAAACCTGAAGCAAAGAGGCCTACTTCCAGAGTCATCTACTGTCCTGCATTCTGATTGCCAACATCAAGTAAGTCCCACTTAACCAAAGCACCAGATCCACAAGCTTGTCTTCTGCGAAGTGTTCCATTGTCGAGACCAACACACGTGTCTCCTACGACATGTGGCATTTCTTGCAGTGAGACATTGTCTTTTAGGTAGATATCCCCCTTTAACCGACACAGCGTTCCTACGATAAGGCTGTTATCTTTCCTAACCAATCTATCCTGAGCAACCTCTTTGGCAAGAGAAAATGTTGGCTGTATGTTTACTTTGTAAGTCAGTCAATTTGCTTTATGGTTTATCTTTTGCTCCTTTGTCCAATACCTATTCAAGGCTACCTTGATTTATCTATAATCTTGGTATGTTGTGATGCAGTACGGATTGGGGGCATAGTGAATGCTTTTGTGTGCCGTGTTTGAGGAATGATCTTTAGCATCTTTCTTGGTAGCATATTTATCTTGTGTGTGTTACGACCTAGCATCTTACATATTAATATTCTTCTTGCATTTACATGTATTGAAGTTTATTTTATGTTCAAGACTATGGCTCATTCACATGTACCAACAAGGTCATATTATGTCTAAGGGATCTAAGTTCAAATCGCTTGCTTGTAGAGTCAACGTCCATGCACTCAGATATCACAGCACCTTGGTCTTTTATACCTTGGTGGCAAACTATCCACGTGCTATATCAAAAATAAGGATTGCTCTTTATAAACATTTGTGAAACCATTGCAACAAACTCAATCCATTTAACCATCCATTTATCCATATCATTATATAGTTTTCAAGCACGAATCGATCAATAATCTTTCTCTCGTGTTCTATTCTATCTCCAATTTCTTCTACCTAACCTCGTCTGTCTCCAACACAATCTTTTAGTCGAGTGTCAACCCAGTCCTTTTGCCGCTTCCCTGTCTTTCCTCTCGAGGGGGCATCCTACACCAGCTATGCTGGGGCAATTAGCTACACTGGGGCATCAAAAAATTGTATCATGTCTTCAACAATCATTTTCTTTGACGCAACGCTGTAAACTGCATTGCATCAAAGAGGGGCAAAATGTAGACACCCTAAAATGACCAAGTTGTCGCACTACTTGCATTTTGTCTAATCTGTCTAATCACCTGCGTCTCAACATTAATTAAATAATCTAATTATTTAATTAATTTCATCAAATTCTTCCAAATTTCCAAAATTCAACATTAATTGAATAATTTAATTATTTAATTAATTTCATCTATTTCTTCCAAATCACATAATTTTGACATTAATTGAATAAATTCTCTTTATTTAATTAATTAAATTAAATTCCTCTATATTCCTCTAACAATTAAATAATTTATATTATTTAATTAAATCATTATCCTCTTTCAAATTTCAAGTCTCCATTAATTAAATAATTTATATTATTTAATTAAATCATTATCCTCTTTCAAATTTCAAGTCTCCATTAAATAATTTATATTATTTAATTAAATCATTATCTTCTTTCCAAATCTCAAGTCTCCATTAATTAAAGAAATCCCATTATTTAATTAATTCATCATAAATTCCCTCTTATCCAAACAATTAAATAATTCTCAATTATTTAATTAAATCAAATTTATTTAAATTCTCTCAATCTCCAAAAATAAAATAAATCAAATATTTTATTTATTCTTCCAAATCATGCACAACAATTAAATAAATTTATTTATTTAATTTGCTTTCTTATCTACAAATATCTTTCAAATCTTCTAAAATTAAGTCTTCTTCTCCATGCACACAAAATTAAATAATTTATTATTTAATTTCTCTCAAATCATGCAAAAGCAAATCTTAAGTTGAGTTATCTATTCACTCAACCTTGTTTTTATCAATTTCTCTTAAATTAGAAAAAAACTTTCTAATTTATGAAAAGCATGTCTTATCTTTAGAAAAAAAAGTGTTTAACTCAAATAAAACAGCTTTTGTGTGACACTTGTCTTCTTCTTATTCGTTGCACGTTCCTCAACTATTCTCCTCCATTGATTCTTCTAAATTATCTAAACCGTTGATCGATCTCTGTTGAAACCTATATAAACCCCCCTCATCTCCTTCATTGAGCCTCTCTCTTCGATCGTATTCTTAGGCATACTTAACAGAGCTTTGAGCATACAAAACACGTCGATTGAGCAACTTTACAATCTCTTAACATAGATCTCTTGAGCACACTACTTGCTTGTTGCAGCTATGGTTTTGCAACTTCATTGAGCAATCCACACATCTCCAAAGGGAACAATACAGATTTTGGTAAGAGCTTTCATTTGTCTTTGATTTTATGATAATGGCTTTTACTTAGATTGGTTCGCTTTATGTGATTGATTTTTAGTTTTATTAGTTTAGATTTAATCAATTTTTCCTCATACACAGAGATAGCATGCTTAGATATTTTAAAATTCTCTAATGTGATGATTAGAGGGTTAGATTTTATAAATCACAAATTGGATGTTCTCTTATCTTTTTATAAATGCAACACATTTTATTATGTATTGTAAAGAGTAAAATTTGGATAGTTGAGTTTTTGGTAGTTTTGGTGTATATCCTCCTTTCACCCTTACATTCAAGGACCTAAGGTCGAGTTGGAATGTACTATCATACCCTACGTCACTATTGAGATGTAGGGAAACTTGGATTTTTATGATTAGATTGACAATTTCCTTCTCTTATGCTCAATTGTACCTTAAAACCCTAATTATGCAAAAACAACAGTAAATGGATGAATTACAAAAAATGCTTCTACAGAAAGATGTAAAATATCAAATAATTGTGCACCTATTTTCGGGGTCCGAAGGTGGAAAAGTCAGGGACTAAAGAATGAGCACTCAAGTCCAAGGCCCTACTTTTTGTTGAGATGCGGAAATAAGGTTTGCAACCTGTATCTGTTGTATCAGAGGTTTTCCTGTTGTGGAACTTTGAGGACTAATGAGCAGGCGCCCAAGTCTAGGTAGCTATTTCTTTCATTGATCTACAATTCTGACACTCTATTGTACCCTCCTGCAACTTCACTTTGTTTGCAACTCCAACCTGTAACCTGCAATCATGAAAACTTTGGGAGGGGGTTGTGGTGTTTAGAGGCTTGCCTTAGTCAAGCCCCGGAGAGACATTCAAGCCTTTCGAACACCATTGTCAGATAGAGAGTGCGTGCCTTGGGAGGCAAAGGCAAAAAATAAATGATAAATGCTCAATAATCATAATAGATGTCACCTTGTAGTGAAGATCTCATGGGAGGAAGAAGCTCTTCATTCCATGAGGAGATGGATGCTCAAATCTACAAATACAAACACCGAGACAACACAAATCTGCTCTTGTAACACAATAAAATCTTTGAATCACCTTTATGATGCATAAAGTTCACAATAGCCATCTAGTTTACAAATGAATGCCTAAACATGCTTTTATAGGCAACTACAAACATTCCCGCCAAGATTTTGTAAATTCAAACTTACCATGTCGGCCTAGGGACTAAATAATGGTCATAAACTGACACTAGAAATTTGAGCCTGACCCAAAATAGGGGGGAGGACTTGGGCAAACATTCCCGCCAAGATTTTGTAAATTCAAACTTACCATGTCGGCCTAGGGACTAAATAATGGTCATAAACTGACACTAAAAATTTGGGCCTGACCCAAAATAGGGTAGGACTAGGGCGCGAGCGCCTAAGTCCTCCCCCCTATTTTGGGCAGGGTTAGGTTCAAGGGGTCCCCTAGGCCCCATTTGTCATGATACCTAGGGTTCATTCCATCGGGATGTCAAATTATGATGTAAGATGTCCTAAATGCACACTAAAGACCTGGGAGCTAAACCTTTTGAGGGAAAAGCCCCCAAGGGGACATTTTCTGATATTACATTTACCCCCATTTTAATGTATGTATAAACGCGAGGCCAATACATGCATTAAAGTACGGTCAACAAACACAGCAAACACGCCAAGCATGGAGAAGACACGCCAGACACATTGAAGACAATGACAGGAACGCAAAACGCGGAGAAGATAGTTACAGTCATGCAAAAAATGGAGAATACATTGAATGCAAAGAAGACACATTAATGCATAGAAGACAAGAATGATTTCTTTTCTTTTCTTTTCTTTTTCTCATATATATGAAATGCAGATGCAAGTACATGAAAGTAAACAAACCTCCCATAATGCAGGATGTACTCATCATGCAGGTCTTTAAATTGTATATGGGGCAACACACACGCAAGACACGTAAAACCTCGCAGGATGCACTCATCGTGCAGGTCTTTAGACTACATATAGGGCAACAAAGATACCAAACAAAGCAAGCACTCCGAACACACACACTTTGAAGACACGGAGAAAACACTGCAGACAAGAGATGGAGTGTCCCTATTTCTAGGTTCAGCACCATCTCAAGCACATTATAGGAACACACCGATGATTGGGCTTCGCCACAACAATCACCGAAGACACGCTTAAGGGTTGAGTTAGTCACAAAACTGCTCCCCGCCTCCGCAGAGGACTTTTGAAAATGACAAGATGATGCAATCTGCTCTGAGAAATACACCATCCCCATCCCCGTAGAGGGCTTAAGAAAAAGGATATGCTCAATATCCCACCTCTGCAGAGGACTTACATGATTGATTGATTTATTGCAAACATACTCAGGATGCAGGATGCACTCATCGCACAGGTCTTTAAACTACACCTGAGGACAAACACATTGCTAACATCTACAACAGACAACTTACCTTATATATGCCCCCACCTTAAGGTGGTTGATATCATGTATTGATATCAAGCACATTAAGGTAGGAAGAAAACATACAAGGGAACACAAACTTTCGCAAAGCCCATGCCCCCCAGAGGTGACATGTACTTCACAATCGCCAAATGTTCCCACAAACACATCCCTGCAAGAAACATGTTAGTGTCTACATAAAAACAACAACATCAATGCATATGAAATCTGAGGTATGTAAGATTCAAGATAGACAAAGTGCACGGAGCAGCAGTATTGTTATGATTTGTAAATGAGATAGAACACCATCAAAATCACTATGCGGAAAGCACGAGTGCTTCTACTAGCCAAGCGTCGGATAAGATATACAACCCCATCGTCACATTAGGAACTAAGTCCAATTTTTGATTTCTCGCGAAAGGGATGCTAGGTCTGCATCAGTTAAATGTTTTTCATCATCCACCGGCTAGATAAAAACACTAGAGGAAGGGAAATAATAAATAAGAGAGGAGAAACAAGTGTCTTAAGGACAGTCACGTAGGAGGGTACCCCCAGGTCACCAACCGCAACGCTATGTCCACAAGACAACACACAACAATGAAATCAGATAGAGAGACAATATAGAAGAATGATGATACAAATAGAATAAGGTCACAACAGAGGTGGTCTCCTGGTATCTCGGACCTTACGAGAGAATCAAGGGTCATTCTAGGAGGCCTAAACAACACATAACACATCACGAGGGAAGCACATCACGAGAGAGATAAAGGGTTAGAGATACTTACCTGTAGGGTCTTCGTATTAGATTTTGGAATTTACGAACCTCTTGGAGATGTACTCGATCATGTTGAGTGCAAAATTTGAGTGGTTATTACGAAAGTCTTGTTTATTATCATATGATGCTTGTTTTGTAATTCCTTGTTGAAATGAGACTTTTTGTTGCTTATGAGGGGGAGAACCACTATTATTTCCAACTGCTGACAGTCATCTTACTCTTTTTCAATTTTTAGCGAGTTTTCATTGTTGAATCTTTCTAACACAGTAACAGGAATTATCCTATACCTTCTCACTTATCTGTATCAGTTGTTCTAGTTGTTTTTCTGGTGCATTTTGATTATCTCCCGATCCATATAAGGATAACGGTGGAGGAACCTCAACATAAATTCCTTGTCTTCATGGATGAGGTGGATTATCCACTTGCTTCTTATCTACTTTGATCATATCCACGATATTATCATAGTCTAAATAGTCATTGTCATATATTTCCACTAAACCTTGTTCCATCATATTGGTATCAGTATGTTTAGGGAACGGATTAGTAAAGATTTGTAAATTCTGATTCAGCAGAGCAATTGATTTGTTTCCATTATCATTCACACCCGATACCTGGATGATATTCAAATCAATGAGGTCTTGTATTTCATGTTTAAGATGCATACATCGTTCAGTGTCATGTCCTTGTGTCCAATGAAAATGACAAAAGACATTAGCATCAAAGTAAGGTCCTTGTGCTTTACTAGGATCGACAGGCTTAATCAAGGGAAGCTTTAGAATGTTATTACTCACAGCTTGATTCATGATAGAATGATAAGACTCAGATATCAGAGTAAATTTTCTTGGTTGATATGATGTCTTCTTCAGATTTGTGATAGTAGACACATTAGAAAAGTTGTTCGTATTTGGTCCATTAATCTTGATGAAACTCCTATTATTATTGTTTCTCTTAAAGTTGTTTTGTGATGATCCACCCATGGATTGACTAACTTGAGCTGATGAGTTTTGGTTTTCATGCTAACTAGATGAAAGTTGGTAATCACGAAGGGCGGTGCATAAATTTGAAAGGAGTTATACTTCATCAATAGAATCTGTATACGCCTAAAAATGACACAAATCATCCTAAATAAATATTCTAAATATTTATTCCATTCTTCTATTAATTAAATAAATATTCCAAATTTATTTAATCGATTCACTGTTCCATAATTAAATAAATTCTATTTATTTAATTAAAATTCTTCCATTTATCCTTCACAATTAAATAATCATAAATTATTTAATTAATCCTATTTCTTCTATCCTAAAGTTCTAAATTCAAAAATTCCACATCACCTTTACACCTCACCTTTTCCACCTCACCTTGTCCACCTCATCAGGTTGCACATGTAATTAAATATATTTAATATTTAATTATCTTATTTTCCCTCACCCACATGGCCTATTTCTTCTCCAATCAGAGGTCAGTTAACCAATCAATCAAGTCTGTTAACTAACCTGTCAGTTGAGTCAAATCCTCAATCAATCCAGTCAGTTCCACAATCCACTCTTCTAACTGATCAATCAATTCTGCTAACAGACCAGTCAATGGAGTTAACTCTCCAATCAGTTTTGTCACATCCCACCTTTCATGATGGAGCTGGGACACTTGGCACGTTTCCACTGGTTGCACATTCCTCAACCATCCTCAACCGTTGATCTTCATATCTTCTCTCAACCGTTGATTCCTATTCCCCCGGGTCTATAAATGAAGCTTCATCCCTTCATTCTAATCATCCAGGCTTTTGACATCGTTACTCTGCAGAAATATCACCAGCGCGCCTTTGGCACCCATTTGTCATCTACAAGCTTGAGATCACCATTGTTGCATTGGAGCTCACCTTCATTGCATATCACACTACAGCCGTTCACCATCGACTTCCTCCAACAGCTTTTAAAAGATTGCACTCTCTGAGGGCTCATCTCATCTGCGAAAGGACGATTCGTGATAGGCGAACAACAGAAGTTTCGAAACGGAAGAGGTTTGCTGTGTTTGTTCATTGCTTTGTTCATTTGAATCTTCCTTGTTTCTCTATTCTGTTGATGTTTGGGTCATCTGTTATTCATTTGATTGATGCACTATTTTACCCTCACATTTTTGGCGCCCACCGTGGGGCCGTTGCCCCTTTGTTTTACCGTTTTTGAGCTTTTTTGAAGGCAGGTTCCGTACAGACCCCGCAGAGTCACGCACAGGTTCTTTCGGCGCATCTGTTCATTTTTACGGCGCTTTTGAAGACTGTTACGGCGCTTTTGTAAAACTGTGCATTTGTTGACTGTAACGGCGCTTTTATGTACTGTTGCTGCGCTTTTGTTTAAACTGCGCATTCGTTGATTTTTGCTGCGCTTTCATATAATATTGCTGCGCATATGTTAAAACGGCGCATCCGTTGTCTGTTACGGCGCTTATGATAACTGTTACTGCGCATACGTTAAAACCGCGCATCTGTTTATTTTAACGGCGCATATGTTCATTCTTACAGCGCATTCGTTAATGTGGCGCTTCTGTTGATCACTTCTGCGCATCTGATCACTGAAGCTGCGCATTTGTAACTGGTTCAGTTTTTGAGTACTTTTCTAGGGTATTTTGCTAACGCTAACCCTTTTGCAGGTGTTTGCTGGAGCGGTTTTGCAGGTTAGGCACGGGTTCAGTTACATGTAGTTGCATCTAAATAGCTCACCTTTCATTTTTTGGGAAATAGTAAAACGGCTGTTCATTACAAATCTTCATCTAGTCTTAATTAGGGAGGAAGTAAACTTGTTTATTTCATGCTTGCATTGCAAACAAACTTCCAAGTTATTGCTATCTAAGACTTAAAATTGAACTCACAACTGCATTCTGGAGTTAAAACGAATCATTGCTATATCGTGAGACCTGAATTTTAAAGTTAACAATCTCGTGCAACGTGGACTTAAAATTGAACTCACAACTGCATTCTAGAGCTAAAATGAACCATTGCTATATCGTGAGACCTGAATTTCAAAGTTAACAATCTCGCGCAACGTGGATTTAAAATTGGACTCACAACTGCTTTCTGGGACTTAAAATTGAACCACTGCAATATTGTCAAAATCACTTCAAAGTTTTGTTTGACTAGCTTAGCCCATTTAGTTTTTATCTTTTTAACTAGGGTGGATTGAATCAGTGTATTCTGTGTTTGCGAATGACAATAGGCTTATGCTCTCCCCTCTTCTGGGTGATCAGAATGCCAGACTTGTCATTCTACTTGTCTAACCTTTAGGAGGGGCCTGCCCTTGGATGCACGCTTGTCCAAGCGGGAACGACCCTGAGTGGTAACAGGCTAACGCCAAGCCCTACCGAGCCACTTAAAATAAATTGTGCTTGAGGTGAAAACCTCCTGCAACGAGTGCTGTTATGTTACACCGACGGCCAACCTCCCCCAAAACCCTCTCAGGCGCAACCCTGTGAGGCTGGGAGACTCCATAACGGAGAGTAGCGCCGCCGCATGTGTAACCACTTGAACGGTTGCCCGAATTACAAACCTCTTGTTTTAGTGGCCCAAATCCCTTATAATCCATTTCTCACCTAGGATTTTGTACTTGCTTTTGTCCAAAATAGAGTCGAAAAACTACAAAAACAAATGAAAAACTACAAAACATTTTTTGTGCTTGCTGTGTTTTCTTGCTAAATTAATTCATAAAATCATATCAGGAAGACTTATTCCAGCCAAAAAATACCCAAAAACAGAGAAAAATCCCAAAAAAAAATTTTGCCCAAAAATACCAGAGCTGCGCATATATCCATTTCTGCGGCGCATATACAGAGACTTGCTGCGCTTTTGTACCGACTTGCAGCGCTTTTGTACCCTTCTGTTGCGCATATACTCTGTTCTGCTGCGCTTTTACAGAGACTTGCTGCGCATGTACGCCGACCTGCTGCGCATATACTTTTCTGCTGCGCATTTGCGCACTGTTACTGCGCATACGTACCTCACCAGAGCGGCGCATTTACAACGACTTACTGCGCATTTGTCTATTCTTGCTGCGCATCTGTCCCTGCGCATGCGTGACAGTGAGCATAAGCCCTATTTTTGAGAAATTTTCGTCAACTGTTCGGAGTACCCATTTCAGCCGAGTTTCATTTTCCAAGGTCAGAATCAACCTTGCAGTCAGTTTTCACACATTTCACCCGTTTCTCTCTCTTTCGAAGGTCCTCCCCATCACCTTCTGTCCTAGTCACTCTTACCCCAACGTCATTCTGTCCCATACCGATTCGACATAGGTCCTTCTTTAGTGAATTCATGTAAGCCTAGTAGGTCACAGTACCTTTTGCTAGTAGTCTTGTTGAACGACTAAGCCCTACACAGTGAGACTGGTATCGACTACCCTTGCTAGTGGCTAGAGTCTTGTGTCAACCGTCTTACCTGAAGTCATTGAGCGAGAGAACCCTTTGTCCAAATCTTGTCCTAGGTATCCCATTCACTACAGTCTTAGTCGGCATCTGGCCAAAATTTCTAATCCTTGTCCGTTCCGTCCCATCCCACCTTGCATGGTTCTTACTCGATCTCAGTACAACAAGCTAACTGAAATGGCCGACTCTTTCGATCACATCGCCCCACCACACGATGATGATGAAGAAATTTCTCGTGAAGAATTAGTGGCACACATGCAAGATAGCAAATTCCAACGCCTAGTGGAGAGAGTACTCCTTGAGGATCCCACCAAATATTTCCATCATCTTGCTAATCTCGGGCTCAAACTCCCTGCAGACTTTGACATTAGCTCCATCATGGAAAATGCAGACAATGAACGTGAGAGGGACACAAATGCCACGGTCCCAAATGCACATGAGAAAGGCACAAATGACACGGTCCCCCAAGCTAATGAAAGAGGAAAACAACACATAGATCAAAATGCTCCTATAGCGGATGTGAGACAACAAATTGAGAGTCTAAAGCTAGAAATCTCCAACCTTAAGATCGGCACCAGCTCCAAGAACTACTCCTTGGAGGATATAGCACCGTACCCCTTTGACAGAAATTTGGTCATGAAACCATTCCCCTTTCAGTTCGGAATCCTGAAATTCGACAAATACAAAGGGAAGGGGGACCCTAGAGATCATATCAGGGAATTCACTGCAGCATGTTTAGAAGTAGCTCACAACGAGACCTACTTAATGAGACTATTCCCAAGATCTTTAGGAGGTCAAGCTATGGAGTGGTTCTCGCGTCTTCCACCAGGAATCAAAACTTTTGATGAGCTTGTCAATAAATTCATAACGCACTTCTCTTACAACATAGAACACGAAGTATCTATGCTAGACCTATGCAACACCAAACAAAAGGGTGGTGAGTCTTTCGCAACCTTCTTACAACGATGGAGACAGCTAGCTAGCAAGTGTTCTTACGACATGCCTGAGAAACAACTATTGGAAATGTTTGTCCACAATTTGAATCCCGACCTTAGCTATCAGATTCAGATACAATGCCCTACCTCATTCACCAAAGTCATCGAAATGGGGCTATTCATTGAGAAAGCTATGATCGCTAAAGGGACTCTCAAGCTCTACAAGGACACACCTCCTTCCAATTACACAACGGACAAGTCAAAGTTTTGGACCAAGAACAAGAATGTGGTCAACGATGGAGTAGTGGATGCCAAGGCGGCAGCCCCTAAACAACAACCCATCTTCACTCTTAAGGAAGAAGCAAATCACGGTGCACTCAACAAGCCATCCCCTCGGGAATCTAGACCTTGGTTCAATTCAAATCCAAGGAGAAAATTCACGCCGTTAGGAGAATCTCAAGAGTCCGCTCTCAGGAAATTGTTGGCTAACAATGAAATTTCTCTACCGCCAACAAGTGACTATGAGCCCATAGTCAAACCTCCCTATTGGAAGGACACAGACTATTGCGAGTATCACCGAGGAAGGGGGCACACAACCAATAATTGCATCCGTCTTAAGAACGTCATACAAGATATACTGGACCAAAATCAGGGAGGAACACAACAGCATACCTCCAATGAATCTCATGTAGCCTACCGAGATCCTCTCCTAAACCACAGCCGGCCACAACAACACTGGTTACAACCACAACAATGGTAACAATGGCAACAACTCCAATGGTCATAACAATAATGACAACAATCGTAACAGGCCAAACCAGAACAGTGGGTCGAGTAATGCTAACTATGCAAGCGTCCCCTTTGAGTACACCATTAACTGCATTTCTGAGCATGTTCCGCAAGTCAACGTCATATCCCCCAACCAACAACCAGGACCTAACGGAACTGGTTGTAGTATAATTACCCGCAGTGGTAGAGTCACGATCAACACCACTCCTCCAAGGTCGTCACCATCTCTGTCCAACCCCCGCCCATATAATGTCATCGACCAATTGCAAAAGACTCCGGCTCATATTTCCATACTGGAGCTCCTACGTCTATCTCCTTCTCATAAGGAGATTCTTGAGAAAGCCTTAGTGGAGACTACTGTCCCCACTAACCTAGCCCAAGAAAAGTTTCAAACCATGGTGGGTAACTTGACATCCTCCCCTTCCATATCATTCACATAACAAGACGACCTTTCCATGTCTCAACCCCACAACACTCCTCTACACATTGTCGCATTCGTACACAGGCACCGCATCAAGAGGGTTCTCATTGATGGGGGTGCTGGTTTGAATATTTGCACTTTGAAGCTAGTCCTTGCATTGGGGTTCTCTGAACAGGCAGTGGATCCACGGAGAAAGATTACCATAAAGGCCTATGACGAGGAGGAACGCACCACAAAGGGCACGGTTGTCCTACCCATTCAAGTGGGACCGGTAATTAAAGATGTGGTGTGCCAAGTCCTTGATCAGGAGCTGGCTTACAACATTCTACTAGGGAGACCATGGATCCATGCCATGAAAGCTGTCCCCTCCACCTACCATCAATGCATAAAGTTCCCACACGATGGCAAGCAGGTCACCATACACGGCGACCCCGACCCCTACCAGCATTGCAACTCATTCCAAGCCAAACCAGAATGTGTCATTCCCAACAATCGAGCCCATATCTCCCCCACTCCGCCACAAGACCATACTGCTGAAGCTTCCTCTTCACAGCCCAAACCAATGAAAATCACCATAAAAGAAAATGGCGTGGGGGAATACCAGATTGAGCATAGCCTCAACCTTGCAAAAATGCCCTTGTCTCCTCGCTCCTTTGGCCAGCCCAAACATCAACCCAGGCATTTTCCAAAGCCCTCTGCTCCTCCTACAACTCCCGCAAACCCCTTTGTAAAATGGGGGACCTTATCCGATGAATCAGAGGAGCGAGATCTCTTACAATGGCTCTATGCCGAAGAAGAAAACACATCCCAAGATCCACCCAAACTCCCTACAGAGCTCTATGGGCGAGGTGAAACCATCTTGCATAGGATGGGATATGAAGGACAAGGCCCCATCGGCCTCAGAAAAGAGGGGATCACCGAACCTATACAACCCTCTTCCTCCTCTTCGGCTAGAAACACGACTGGCCTAGGCTACAAAGGTAAAGGTAAAGCCAAAGAAAATGCCTGCCTAGTGGAGACAATTCAAACACTCCAAGGGGATAGTGACGCAGATTCAGATGATTCCAATCAGTATGAATGGGACGAGCTGACAGAACACTCCTACGATGATAAGGAGATTGATACCATCCAAACCCTTAGCCCATATCATGAGAGACAAACGCAACGGGACAGACCACTGGAGTCTGATTTGCCCCTCCCCGAAGTTATGGCTTTCGAGGAAAGTATCGATTCCATCGCGATAAACAACCTGGAAGAAAGTACCATCCAGAACACTACCCCCACCTGTGCTCCTAGTATTTCCATCCACACTATCAACGAATCAGGTCTTTCATCCGACTCCCTTCCCCTTTTACACCCTGAACTTATCGACTGGGACCTGAAAGGGACCCCTCAATTAGATATGTTCCAGAATGATGATGCCTACATTGACTATATGGAACTTCGAGATCACTTACCAAAAGGAGATCATAAAGCCGGCTTCGCTATCGAACTCAATACTGTAGCATACTTTGGGGAGGGTGCCAAGCCTTCTAGTCACAAAAATGTAAAGATCAAAAAGGGATCTGACGGTGAAAACCGCCATGCGGCAGTGTTAGATCATAAAACAGTAAAAAGAAAGGACGTATCGGAAGGTGAAAACCCAACTGTGGCACCTGACGATGGATTTCTTGACACCCTCCCAAGTGACATGTATCAAGAAAGGTCACAGATCGTGGTAGAGCCAACAGAGCCAGTAAACATTGGAAACGAAGAGCAGCCTCAGATAATCCACTTTGCAAAATCTCTCACGCCGCCTGAGAAAACCAAGTTTGTGCCATTCTTTAAAAAGAAGAGAGGCAGCTTTGCTTGGTCATATGCCGACATGCCAGGTTTGGACCCAAACCTGATTCTACATCACTTGCCATTGGATCCAGGGGTGAAGCCCGTAAAGCAAAAACTGAGAAAAATGCATCCCCATATTGCCCTCCTGGTCAAGGAAGAACTCAAGAAATTGTTAGACGTGGGGTTCATCAGGGCCATTGATTACCCCGAATGGATATCAAACATCGTGCCAGTATCTAAACCAGATGGCAGGGTGCGACTATGCAACGATTTTAGAGACTTAAACAAAGCATGTCGCAAGGATGACTTCCCCTTGCCCAACATCGATATCATAGTCGACCTCACAGCGGGACATACAATGTTGTCACTTATGGATGGATTCTCAGGGTACAACCAGATCAAAATAGCACCAGAGGACCAGCACAAAACCGCTTTCACTTGTCCATGGGGTACCTTTTGCTGGAATGTCATGCCGTTTGGGCTAAAAAATGCAGGTGCTACATACCAGCGGGCCATGACAACTATATTCCACGACATGATGCATGTGACCATGGAAGATTATGTTGACGACATCTTGGCAAAATCACTCACCAGGGACTCACACCTGGACACATTAGAGAAAGTCTTCCAACGGCTGGACCAATTCCAAGTAAAGTTGAACCCGAAGAAATGTGTGTTTGGGGTCACATCAGGCAAACTGCTAGGCTTCATCGTGTCAGCAAACGGCATAGAGGTAGACCCGGCCAAGGTCAAGGCAATCATGGACATGCCTCCGCCCAAAACTCTAACACAGTTGAGATCCTTACAGGGCAAGCTACAGGCCATCCGCAGGTTCATCTCACAGTTGGCCGACAAGTGCCATCCTTTCAGCCACCTTCTACATAAGAACGTTCCATTTAAATGGGATGAGCAGTGCGAAGAGGCATTCCACAAGCTCAAGGAGTACCTCACGAATCCTCCTATACTCATGCCTCCGATCCAAGGAAAATCTTTGATCCTCTACATATCCGCTACACCTACTGCTCTTGGGGCTCTCCTAGCGCAGCAAGACTATGAGAACAAGGAAAGAGCTGTGTACTATATCAGTCGAACCTTAGTGGGCTACGAGCTACAGTACTCACAGGTGGAACGTTCATGCCTTGCGGTGGTTTTTGCCTCACAAAAACTCCGACACTACATGTTGGCACATCCTGTCAAACTCATTGCCAAGATCGACCCACTAAAATATCTTCTCAGCAAGGCAGCTCTCACAGGACGACTAGCCAAATGGGTTATGCTTCTTAGCGAATATGATATAGAGTATGTGGATAGAAAAGCCATCAAGGGGCAAATCATCGCAGATCAACTAGCTGAGGCACCATTACAGGACACTTCACCATTGCAGTTTGAGTTCCCCGATGAATCTCTATTCACCCTGTCCACATCTCCTTGGAAACTCTACTTCGACGGGTCTTACACCAACCATGGATCAGGGGCAGGTATCTTGTTCATCACTGCCCAAGGCGACACAATTCCAAAGTCCTACAGGTTGTTATTTCCATGCACTAACAACATAGCAGAGTATGAGGCTTTGGTAATTGGTCTCAAGATGGCCACTGAGTGGAAAATTCAAGCACTACATGTCTATGGTGATTCTCAGCTTGTCATAAACCAGGTCAACGACGAGTATCAGACCAAAGATGAGAAGCTCATCCCATACAAGCGAATGGTCGACGATCTCAAAGACCACTTTGGGACCATCTCGTTTGAGCAAATACCCAGGATAGAGAACAAAGCAGCCGACGCAATGGCGACCATAGCCTCTCTTCTTGAGATACCTGAACAGGAGTCACGGTATGAGTTCCTAGTAGAAACAATTCGACAGCCGGCTTATGATCTCCTTGAAACCCATTCCATCTGCCACCTAGTGGGATCTGATTCACCTTGGTACGGTAAGACCTACACTTACCTCAAGGACAATACCCTTCCTTTGGACCTCTCGTCCAACCAAAAACGAACCTTCATCCGACAAGCCTCCCGTTACACCATTATCGCCAATACCCTTTACCGACGTGGTCTGGATGGTACTTTACTCCGTTGTCTAGAACAGGAAGAATCTATTACTGCCTTGCAAGACGTGCACGAAGGGATCTGCGGAACACACTCCAGCGGTCCTTCCTTAGCTAAGAAACTCATGCGTTTGGGTTATTACTGGCCCAATATGGAAATGGATTCATATCAGTTCGTCAAAAAGTGCAGACAGTGCCAGATACATGGGAACCTGATTCATGCACCTGCTCAGGAGTTGAGACCTCTAACGACACCCTGGCCCTTTTGCCAATGGGGACTAGACCTCGTAGGAAAGATTCATCCGCCTTCTTCCAACGGCCATAAATTCATCATAACCGCTACTGAATACTTCACAAAGTGGATTGAAGCCGTTCCCTTATCAACCGTCACAGGAAAACAAATTTCCTCTTTCATTCTGAATTACATTATCTGCCGATATGGCATCCCTTCATCCATCATAACGGATAACGGGAGACCTTTCAAAAATCAAGATGTCCAGGAACTTTGTGAACGGTTCAAGATCCAACATCGCTTCTCCACCCCATATTACCCCCAAGGTAACGGCCAAGCTGAGGCATCAAACAAAACCATTCTGAAACTCTTAAAGAAGACTGTCAATGAAGCCGGTCGCGATTGGCACGTCCAGCTCAATCCCGCTCTGTGGGCCTATCGAACCAGCATACGCACTCCCACAGGTGCTACACCTTACGCCCTCGTCTATGGTTCCGAAGCCATCCTTCCCATTGAGGTCGAACTCCCATCCCTTCGGGTGTCGTTGAAAGGTCTCATATCAGACGAAGAGTACAGAGTCTCCCGACTGCAAGAGTTAGAACTGCTAGAGGAACGGCGCCAGAAAGCTTTTGACCATCTCAAAGCCTATCAACAGATGATGTCAAGAAGCTACAACCACAAGGTTAGACCAAGATGCTTCAAGGTTGGGGACCTAGTTCTAAAAGAGAACCCTCGCAACCAGCAGGACAGAGAAAAGAAAGGTAAGTTCGAGCCTAACTGGCTGGGACCCTATGTAATTGTAGCAGCTTATGGATCGGGGGCATATCAGTTGGCCACATCGGAAGGTGAGTTGTTTGATGATCCAATCAACAGCATGCACCTTCGCAGGTTCTATACCTAAGAGAACCCCAATGCAAGGGGGCACAATAAAATCAAAAAAATCAAAAAGCTACAAAAAAAAAAATAAATAAAAATAAAAATAATAGAAAGCATGCAAAAAAATCGTCCTTTGGTGAAAACCTGGCAAACAGGCGCCTTGGATAGGTATCATGGGGAAAACCTGGCAATCAGGCGTCATGTTACTTTCTAGCTTCTCGTGCAAATAAAAGCAAGTGATGAAAACCTGGTAAACAGGCGTTACTTGTGACAAACCGCATTCTCCATCTTTGGGAACCCAATCACCTTGAGCCCTTTCTCTCTCTATTTTCCCCATTCGACCCATATCCATCCCACAATAAACACTTGACAGTTACCTATCATGGCTTGATACTCAGCTTGTGGCCTTGTCAACCAAGGTTTTGTCCCATATCGTCCCCTCGAAGTGAGCCTAGCGTAGTGTCTCTCGTCAATGTCTATGGTCCGAACCCGTGAACTACGTTGCCTCTGCGCCGATCACGTAGGCAAGGCCATTATTCTAATGCGCCCCCGAGGCTTCCATCTCTCCCGAAGTCCCATTTGTCTCCCCTCTTGTCTTCATTCTTGTCGTCTTTCTTCTAGTCCATCCATGGTCCATTAGGGTTTACCCCGAACTACGTTGCCTCTGCGTCGTCACGTAGGCAAGGCCATTTAGCAATGAGCCCCCGAGGCACTAGGTCAGTCCCTTAGGGTCCATCTTCTCAATAAGGATTGTGCAACCTTCTCATCAAGTAAGCAAATGCAGGCAAACACCCGCTCTTCAAGCAGAAATCTTGACTATGACCATCTTAACCTATCCAATGCAAAGCAACTACCCAAGGTCTTCTCAATGATTTTATGCAAATTAAGGCAAGAAATAAACACATATCAATGCAAATATGCTTTGTAGACCAGAAACAGGGTTAAGTTACAGAGTCTTGATTTTTGCTGTCATACCCTCCTATGCTACTCAAGGATGCCAAAAGCTAGAGATGCTATGATGGGGGGGCATGATTACTTTCTTTGTTTGCTATTTGGGGATTAAACTTTAGTAATGTGAAGCCTTGTCTTAGGACGTGATCGGCAAAAGATCGTCGAGGACATCAAAGGTCTAACATGAACGGGGGCAATCCTTGCTTGTTGAAACGCAAGAGGTACTCAGGTCATCTAGATTCAATTTTGACTAGATGCTTGGCTTAACTTGCTAAATCACAATCCATGTAAGCGATACTCAGGTCATCTCGGTTCAATTATACCTCGATGCTTGTATTCACTTACAACATTTCGGAAAAATACCAAAAACCAAATGCCCAATGATGAAATAAAGCAATCTAAAAGCAAAGCATCCGTCCTATATCCATACACCCATCCATACAATCCTCATCATTCAAACTATGCAGGGTAACGATATCAAGAAAAATTCCTAAGTCATTCTTTCGCAACCATCCCTCTATCCATCATGTCAATCTTCTGTCGATAGCGTACATTTGGACATCACAAAAACAAGGCATATAGGAGCATATCACATCACCCGTAGAAACTAGTCATGAACATGATTAGGTTAGTATAGTACATCATCCAATGCATTAGGTCACATCTACATTTGCATCACATACATAGTTACATCACCCCATAGTACTCATGTTACCAATGCATACATTCAAAACATTACATCATATAAGTATCCAATAGCATCTCACATACATATATAGCATCATAGCATAGAAATCATGTTCCATACATATACATTTGCATCATCACACGAACATCATATTACCTTTGCAGTCATTTGTCACATTAAATCATATAGACATCATATAGCAGCATATCAAAGTATTTCTCATATAAACATCATATAAACCATCTAACTATGCAATAGAACCACATCATGCAATAGAAGTAATCATCTCATAAACGCAGGCAATAGATACACAAAGCTGCATCATCATCCATACTATCATATACAAGGATGTCCAAATGTACAATATCACCATCTCTCTCAAAATCAAAATGTCATATACAATATACGTCTAAATAGACGGTGATACATGTCCCAAAAAGTACAAAATCTGGTCTCTGACTACCCCTGCGGCTGTGAGCCACCACTGCCGGCTCCTGACTGCTGAGGTCCCATGACAGATGCCCCCGACTGGGATGGACCTGCTCTGTGAGCCACCCCAGACTGAGTCCTGAAACTACCTGCCCTCTGGCTCGCCGACACGGCACCATGATATAGACCTCGATAGTACTGTACCTGCTGCTGTGCTCTGGCTAAGTCTGTCTGTGCCTGTGCCAACTGCGTCTGCAACTGGCCTACCTGTGCCTGTGCCTGCTGCACCTGCCCAACCAAAAAGGTACTCGCTGCATCTGTGCCTATGGCAGCTACTGCTGTGTCCCTCTCTACTCGGATCAGACGTACCCGGGCATCTGCCATGTCTCGCTCGCGAGTCAAACCAGCGATCACTGCTGCATCTGTATCTCGCATCCTCTCCACTCTCCTCAGCTGTGCCTGCAGCTCCCGCACCTGTCCTCTCAGGCTGGCTATGGTCCTGTCGTGTGCCTCACCCTGCACTGGCCCCTGTGCTGCTCCTGCCTGTCCTAGCCCCTGCTGCTGGGGCACCTGCTGCTGTGGCACCTGCTGCTGTGGTACCTGCTGGGGTGGTGGCATCTGTGCCTGCTGCTGTCCCTCCCCCTGTCCTGGCACTGCCTGCCTGGCCCTGTCTATCCTCCTCCGCTGCCTCGGCCTCTCTGCAGCTCGGCCACCACGTCCTCGTCCTCCTCTAGCGGCCCTCCGCCCTGGACCAGCCTCTCCCTCCTCCTCTGAGTCCGCCTCGTCGATACGAGGCACCAGCATACCAGGTCCGGAATATCTCGGAAATGGATGTGCAGTAATCCAGTCCTCATACTCTTGTGTAACCCCAGCATCTGCAATCTCTCGCCTCATATCCCAGGCCACATAGGGCAACTGCCGGAACTCTGCCAGAGCCTCCTCGTAAGAAGCCATCGGCCCCCATCGGACCCTCTCTGCATGTGTCCGTGCGAACATGGCCTGTCCCTGCGGCATGCCCTGTCTCCTGCCGAACTGTCTCAGTACTCGGCCCACCGTCTGCCTCTCCAAGATGTGCCGTGTCCGGCCAATCAACCACCTGGTCTAGAAGCAGAAAGGCAGCTCATCTGCCTCATCGTCCCAAGGCTCGCAGTCTAGATATGGTCGCCAGACGACCACATCTATCCCATCCAATGTATGCCTCCAATACTCTAGCTTCCCCAGCCTGTGCTGGGAAATCACTCCTGCGTAGCCATAGCTGTACGGCTCTCCCCTCTGCCTAGCAAAAACACATATCGGCCTGGTCACCGCTATGTGCTCCCACAGCCAAAACTGTAACAGCAGCACCCCAGCCGATAGACTCGTGCCGCGGTGGTACACCACCTGATGCATGTCGTGGTATAAGTGAGCTAGCACGCAAGGTCCCCACGCGTATCGAGTGCCCTCAGTCACCATCCGCTCCATAATCCTACCCCATCCAATGGGGAACCCGTGCGATCTCCTGTCAGGGCATACAACGCCCGCAATCAGTCCAGCCACGATCCCAGGGAAGTAGTCGTAGCAGTCATAGATATCCTGCCACGGGATGACCTGTCCCACCAGCTCGGGATCGTCGAACACTCGCTGACACTCGGCGAGTCCCGCGTCCCGCTGTGCGTCGTACTCCACCAACTCGCCTACCACGGGCAAGTGCAGTATCCTATAGACGTCCTCCAACGTCACGGTCATCTCTCCAGTAGGGAAGTGGAAGGTCCCATCCTCGCTGTGGAATCTCTCCACGGCAGCTGTCAGCAGTCCTCGGTTCGCCCGCACCTCGGGCATGAAGCAAACGTAATCTAGGCCCATGGCACCAAGCGCCACCCTGTCAGCCTCTGTCAACATATGTCTCTGCAATAGAGGCATAGGGAACGTCTCCCTCGACTGCAGTGTCTCTCGTATCTCCTCCTGCAAACACGCAAAGCAAGGCGTCAGTCTCAAACCGCATATACCATACTCAACATATCTATTGGACTATATCAACTAAACTTAGCATTTCAAATTGATCAAAACAGCACACTACATCTCTTGACTAGATTCCTGCAATCTCGGAGATAGCTCATCGATTCCTGCGTCAAACAGGACGCTAATCGAGTCAGTTTGGCTAAGTAATTTGCCATCCCAAGCAAAAGCGCCACTACAGGTGGTAAATGCGCCATTTCTGGTATATGCGCCGCAACAATCGACGTATGCGCCGCACAAATACATATGCGCCGCAACAATCGACGTATGCGCCGCACAAATACATATGCGCCGCTACATACCACATGTGCGCCGTTCTAACGCATGCGCCGCATAAAGCAACATATGCGCCGCTAAATTACAGATGCGCCGCAATAAGTCACATATGCGCAACTTCGGCAAATGCGCTGCTACATTTCACGCATGCGCGGCGAAAATACAAAAGCGCCGCTAAATTACGAAAGCGCCGCCAAAACGAACACATGCGCAGCTTTCACGTATGCGCCGCCGAAACAGGCATATGCGCCGCGAAATCACAAAAGCGCAGCCTCGCGAGGCATATGCGCCGTTCTGCGTTTCGGCGCATTCATTTCACCTATTTTCTATGAGCATTTATGACACCTAAACTCGACCCTAGGAGAATTTTTTCGAAGCACATACCGGGGGTCCTGCCTCTGCTGGCCGCCCGAATCGTCGGACTCGCTCGAATCGATGCTCCTCGCGTGGAATGTCTGCTGCTCTGGCCGCCATGCTACTCTAGGTTTGCTCTGAGCTCTCCTTCTCCAATCCAGATCAAACAAGTGTGCAAATGACTATTCTTGTGGACCCAGCTCCTATTTATAGCCTCCAAAACCCTAATTCTGGCTAGGTGATGACTGTGACTACTTCCCGTGTCTGTTTTTCCTCCCGTTTTCTTCCCGCGTCCCTGACTGCGTCCCTTTTCCTCCAACCTATCCTAACCCCTTCCTCGTCGTGAGATCGTCCGTCTCCAAAACTTTCGCCGTTTTTCTCGTCCAATCTCCCGAGGGGGCATCCTATCGTCATTTAACCTACACCAGGGGCAAACTGGGGCATGTATCATCATTCAGACTATCAATTTCTTTGAAGCAACGCTGTAAACTGCATTGCATCAAAGAGGGGCAAAATGTATACGCCTAAAAATGACACAAATCATCCTAAATAAATATTCTAAATATTTATTCCATTCTTCTATTAATTAAATAAATATTCCAAATTTATTTAATCGATTCACTGTTCCATAATTAAATAAATTCTATTTATTTAATTAAAATTCTTCCATTTATCCTTCACAATTAAATAATCATAAATTATTTAATTAATCCTATTTCTTCTATCCTAAAGTTCTAAATTCAAAAATTCCACATCACCTTTACACCTCACCTTTTCCACCTCACCTTGTCCACCTCATCAGGTTGCACATGTAATTAAATATATTTAATATTTAATTATCTTATTTTCCCTCACCCACATGGCCTATTTCTTCTCCAATCAGAGGTCAGTTAACCAATCAATCAAGTCTGTTAACTAACCTGTCAATTGAGTCAAATCCTCAATCAATCCAGTCAGTTCCACAATCCACTCTTCTAACTGATCAATCAATTCTGCTAACAGACCAGTCAATGGAGTTAACTCTCCAATCAGTTTTGTCACATCCCACCTTTCATGATGGAGCTGGGACACTTGGCACGTTTCCACTGGTTGCACATTCCTCAACCATCCTCAACCGTTGATCTTCATATCTTCTCTCAACCGTTGATTCCTATTCCCCCGGGTCTATAAATGAAGCTTCATCCCTTCATTCTAATCATCCAGGCTTTTGACATCGCTACTCTGCAGAAATATCACCAGCGCGCCTTTGGCACCCATTTGTCATCTACAAGCTTGAGATCACCATTGTTGCATTGGAGCTCACCTTCATTGCATATCACACTACAGCCGTTCACCATCGACTTCCTCCAACAGCTTTTAAAAGATTGCACTCTCTGAGGGCTCATCTCATCTGCGAAAGGACGATTCGTGATAGGCGAACAACAGAAGTTTCGAAACGGAAGAGGTTTGCTGTGTTTGTTCATTGCTTTGTTCATTTGAATCTTCCTTGTTTCTCTATTCTGTTGATGTTTGGGTCATCTGTTATTCATTTGATTGATGCACTATTTTACCCTCACAGAATCTTATCACGGATATTAGGTTGTAGATTAGTGATAAACACCTTCTAAACATCCTCATCTTTCATCTGATATTGAATTTATGTATACAAAACTTGATACCGACTAATAAACTCAATTAACTTCTCTTTCGGACCTTGCTTGCAATGAACTAAATCAATCAAAGAGACTTGAGGTCTGATATTTGCTTGAAAATGTTGTAGAAATTGATCAATCAACTATGAAAAGGAATGTATTGAATTTGGAGGTAAAGAGAAAAACCATTCTAAAGTGGTATCTTTGAGAGATCGCGGGAAATTTTTTTCCAACAAGTCCACTTCAAAGTAGAAATCACTACACATAGTTGTGAATGCTGCCACATGAGTATTAGGATCACCTTTTCCACCGCATTTTTCAAAGTGAGGGGTCTCAAACCTCTCGGGCATAGGAGTTCTTAGGATTGCATAGGAAAGGGGATTACAGGCATGATATGTTGGTATATTAGGTTGCAAAGAGTTTGTCAAGTTTGTTACCTTTTGTTGTAAAGTGGTCATGCCCTGCAAAAGTTAGTTTAGGATGGCATCATTGGGAGATGCGGTTTGCTGCGAGGAATTGGAACCAAAGTGAGGAGGTGAATGAGCTTGAGATGTGATAGGCGGAGGCTAAGGATATGTCAACAGTGGTTAGACATATTGATAGGTGGAAGATGGTTGAGAGTAAGTAATAGGTGGCTAGAAATGAGTGGAATAGATAGGTGGTTGAGAACAATTATGCATAGAAGAGGTCCCCTTAGAAACCAAATTCTGATAATCAAATCCCACAGCTTTGTAATTAGTGCCATTATAGAATCCAATACCAGTGGTAGCATTACTACAAGCATTCACATCAGTTGTTAAGATTGTGGATGTAAATTTGGATATTCCCGTAGTCGGTATAGGTGCTGATACTTGTGTATGAGACAGTGAGAAAGTGTTATTTATCACTTTTACACATTCAGTCACTGGCATGATATTAGTTTGTACAATATGTGCTAAACCACAGATTGCATTAACACCATCTTGTCCTTCTTTTATCAATTCTCTTACATGGTGAATCACAAGTACAACTTCTTTAGTTATCCTCTCAGTTTGCACACTAAAGACCTAGGAGCTAAACCTTTTGAGGGAAAAGCCCCCAAGAGGACATTTTTTGACATTACATGTATATCTTAGATATATAAATTTGATCATAAGAAGTGCTATCCTTTTAAATGGATGGTTTTAATTGACCTTGTTGAAGGGAAATAGCTTTACCTCAAGATGCATAACACAATTATCCTTGTGTTAAACTTTGGTCTACCCTCCTTAAATTTGACCCATGTTACTCTATTACCAAGTGTTATTATTGTGATCAAATCTGATCTTGCCTTGTGACCCCTTCACATGTGGCTTACTTAGTCAGTTCAATTAGAGCTTGTGGGAGCCTTTTATTAGATAACAAACCCATATTGATATTAATTTCTATCAAAGTTATAATCATGTGATACTTAAATTTAAATAGATTAGACTTTTATTTGAGTTTATTTAAAGCGTAGCAAATACATGATTTATTTAACTTTAAACCTATGAATAGTTGTCACTATTGTTGGATTGTGAAAGTTTGTTAAAATTTAGAAAATGAAATTGAATAATGATTTATATTGAAAGTAAGTATTTGAGTTCATAATTGAATGTAGATAGATTGTAAGTGATAGGAAGGAATAAAAATATAATTATATAAAATTAGATTAAAATTGTGTTGTGATTTATCTAATAGTGATTGTTTAAATGTGAAAATTTCATGTAGATGACAATTGTACAAATATATTTTTATTGAAAGATGAATCCTATTGATATCATCATGCTTCTTTATGTGTTTCCCTTGTGTTTCTAAGGGTACTAAAGAACCATTCATATATACAATTGTTGTAACATGTGCTTGCTCACATAGGTGTAGGATATAAAAATTAATGCCTTTATGTGCACTTAAGAAATGATCAAGATTGTAGAAAGATATCAAATTTTACATATGTATTACTGTCATTGAATGTATGTACTTATTAGGTCTTATCAATAGTATTGTGTCATTATACATTCATAATGCACATTAAAGATAGATTTTCTTATAAATTTATCTTCAAAGCTAGGTATTGTAAATAACATAATTAGAATATGAAAGAGAAGATGAACTTAGTTACATTATGGAAGGAATAAAACTAGGTTTGAATGTATAGAATAGTCTTTTACATTGCATAAGCCTTAAAGGAAAAAATATTAATGTTGTGCTAATGAGTGAAATTTAGTTTAATATAAATAAGGACTAAAATGTAATGTGATGTAGTGATCTTAGAATATGGTTGTGATAATATGAAAACAAAATGATTTATTGAACTATATTTTGATTGTGATTAAAATGGGTTAGCAAATAAAAGATGAAAATGACACAAGAAAAAATTAGTCCCAATTAATCAATTAGAAGTATCAACTTGGTACAAAAATGAGATATGTGTATGCACCTATCACCTCCTATGTGGCCAATTGTCAAAAGTATGTCTTTTTTAGATTCAGAGTGTGATGTGTGAACACCCAATGAATGTTGTGATTGTATCTAAAGTATGTGATATAGGGTATCCCATCTTAGGGATGGATTTTGTGCATGCCATGTACAATCCACATTCATGCGCCCCCTTGTTATATTTTTGTATATGTAAAGGATTATACTTGGGTCTAGCTGAGCATGGAGTTTCCTTGAAAGAGTGTAAATATTTTTCCAATTGGGTAGGCAAGTGTTTTAAATCTTTCTCCGTGTTTATATGTTATTATTTTTAATGTGTATCTCCCCTAATATTAGCTCTCTCGCTTGATTGAGAGAATGCTAACATAACTAGGGGTTGAGCAAGATGAGACCTTCATTGGAAGTTTGTACTTTGCCATGGACTTTTTGTTACCTGATTGACTCCCCCATAGTTAGAACCACATAAGCTAGTCTAGAGTGTAAACCTATTCCTTCTTGTTATTTGAGAATGGACCATGATGTTTCTATTGAACTTGGAGCCTATTACTACCACTAATTACTAGCAATTGGTATTACCATTGGTTATGAGCATTATATTACAACTACTAGACATTGGCACTTAATGTCATTACTGGTTATTGGCACTTATTCTACTAGTAGATATAAGCATTGATATAGACATTGGTTATTGGCACTAGTATTGGTTCATGGTTTAGTTGAGAACTAAGAATGGTTAGTGGATACATTTCAACATTGACACATCATTTGGTCAAACTAATTGGTAATATGATAGTAATAGCATTAGGGTAAGAATTACATTATTTATAATCTAAAAAAATTGAAATGTGCTCTCTAGGTTTCAGGTAGGAAATTTATGTTGCTACAACAGGCAAGCATGGAGGTGGGCACCTCCACGTGGCTCCTCTCCTACATTGTTGGGGGGATCTATCAAGAAAAATCTAGATTCAGAGGATACATAGGACATAATTCCTTGGGTGGCCCTTTTCAAATCTCTTGCTTCTTGAAAAGTGGAGGAACTTGTATGAATTAGGTGGCAGTGCCTGCATGAATCCTCAAAAGTCCTTTGGGAAATCATTTCTTTCTCTATAATAGCAGGGTCCTCCTCTTGGAAATAGGGACAAAATAAAGATAAAAGAAAGTGGATATGAGCTTGGAAGCTATGAAACTTATAAAAAGGTAATTGATTCAAGTATATGGATGTTATGGAAGTGCAAATGGCTTGAGCTATGAAGCTACAAATGAAATCAAAAGTAACACAAGGTCTTGCAATGAGCATAAAATGTTTATGGAGATAACTATTTGCAAAGTAAAAAGAAAGAATAAAATAATGAATCTGCCTCCCCAAATACATAGAGGAGGGGGTATTTATAGATTGGAAATCCACACCAAAGGTAGTTATGATTGGGGAGTTAACAAAATTGATTAATGAGTGATCTAGCTTTGATTGGAAGTGAATAATGGTTGGAGATCATATCGCAAAAGAATAAATGGAGATAACAAAAAATTGATTCAGAAATAAGAATAGATTGATTGAAAATCAAGAATAGACTTATTGAGAGTCTAGATATAGTTATGGGTAGTATACAATCAGTTGTGCATGAAGGAGGTCACCATCAAGAGCTATAAATGGAGCTAAATTGGGCTAAAAGTGGAAGAAATAACACATGGAAAAGACAACAAGGTCACCCCTTTCAAGAAGTGGGTCACTCCTTTTAGTAACGCAAGTCACTCCTAGAGACTTGGGTTAAGTTGTAGGGTCACCTAGGGAGACCCTGAAGATAATAGGGGTGACCCAAGCATAACAGTTTGAATAGATGGTATGAAAGTAGGAAAGTGGTCTTAGAAGGATAAAAATGGATTCAAAGGTCTGAAACAAGAAAGTGTGTCATCCCTTTTAGTAGGGTAGGTCACCAATGGAGATCACACTTCAGCTATAGGGTCACCCAAGGAGACCATGAAGTCAATAAGGGTGACCCAAATAGAAAGTTTTGGACATGTAAATTAAGGGTATGGAGGGATTTGGAAGGTTAATTGAATGGTCATGGAAGAAAGAATGACGAAGAAACCACTAGAGAAAATGATTTTTTCCTCTTGGGAGATGGATTGGTTATGTCATCAGGGCTAGCAAGTGACATTATTGGTTTGTCAAACATGGGCTAGGTGGCCAACAAGAAAATTTCTAGGACCTTAGAAGGTTAGCTTGAAGGTTAGAGAGGCACAAACAAAGAGAAAATAATAAAAAAATGTGTCACCAAGAGAGAATCTCTTGAGAGGTCTTTATATTTATGCTTACATGTATATGTTAGGACTATAGCTCATCATCATACTGCCATGTAGGCCTGAGAATCTTTTTCATACTTACATGTTTATGATTCAATCATGGAAGAGTACATCAGCACCTATGCTATAGCTAGGTTGCAAGAAATTGAGCAATCACATGACATAGCCCAACTTGAGATATCACTTAAACATGACACGTTTTATCTTGGTGTTCTAAGGAGTCCTTTTCTTCATGCTAATTTGTGTGCCAATTTGGATGTGCATCATGCCACCAAGGATCTTGAAGGTATATGTTGTCACATGGGTGAGCATGATGATGGTCCCTATTACTTGTGGTTGCCATGTCCAAATGATAGTTATTTCCAATTTCAGCATGATGATCTTAGAATTGGTAGTCTACATGTGCATGCCTGTGAGAAATACCATTTGTTATTGTTGGGTGATGGATGTAACTTTAGTTTGAGGGAGAACAACTCCTTCATCAAACTTGTCTTTGATAGAGACAAGTGGTATTTCATAGTTTGTCCATAGCCTAGTGCCATGGATTTTCTTTGGAGGATCTAACCTACAAGTGTTTTCAAGTTTTATCTATAACCATACTTTTCATTGTATCTATGTGCCCTCGTGTCATTGGTTGTAGGTTGACTTGTACATACTTCCTTGTTGTGTCTTTGCATTATACATATTGGTTTGTTTGTATTCTCCTTCCTCTTTGTCTCATTTGTCTTTTTGGTATGCTCCTAGAGATAATTGGATTCTCATTGTGCTTGTAAGAGAGACACATCCCCAATTGGATCCAATGTTAGCACCTACCCAAAAAGTGAAAATTTCCCAAGTATACTACCTCTTTGCTATCTTGGAACTATTTTTTCCCATCATTGATAACCAATCTAAGATTTTGTTCAATGGATCCCCATTGGTCATATTTTTCCCTAAAATTTGTGCATTACCTTCCCCACGTCCTTATCATGTGTTGGAGTTTCCAAAAAATCTAAAAAAAATCTAATTTTAGGGAGTTTTATGTCATTTTTGAGTGTTTTGTAGAATTGCAGAGTTTTAGTAGACTATCAGATATTTTGCCTTTATCTCCCATCTAGTCCTCCCCTCCTTTCTCCCATGAAAGTTCTGCCAAACTCTATTGGTCCTTAGTCTTTTTCATTCTTCCTATTTCTTCCAGCCTACAAATTTTTGTTGGACTATTTGACATTTCCTTTTAACTTCCCATTTGGTCTCAATCTGTGATCCCACTTGAAATTCTTGTAAAAATCTATTGGGCCCTTTACTTCTATCATTTTGGTTTCTCCTAGTTTGCAGAAATTCAATGGACTTCCAAACTTATACTTTGAAGGCTTAACACCTAGTCCTCTTGTCCCCTTCCTTCTTTTTGCAACTTTCATCCTTTTCTCCTAAATCCTTGCACTTTTCATTTGATGAAAACCCAATGTAACTCTTCTATTTTCCCCCATCCTTTCCTCTAGACCTTTGTCCTTTTTTGTAATTCTCCATTTCACCTTTCGTTCTATTTATAGAACTTCCCTAGTGAATTTGACATGTTCACCTCTAGTTCCTGTTCTTAATTATGCATTTCTTCCTTTCCATTTTGCAGAAGTTCCTTCACATACCATATATTTCTACCTGTAATCTTGTCTTGTTCCTCTACACTCCTACCCATTTTACAAAAAATCTTCAATCAGTTGGATTTCCTCCATTCTTTACCTTCATTCTCGACATTTAGTTCTGAGTCAATTTTGCGTGAAGTTTCCATTGAATCTAGCCTATCACTTTGCTCTTTTCTATGGACTTTGCTTGGACCTTAGGATGTCTTCCTTTCACTCTATGTCCTATTCTAACTCTTGTTCTGCATTAAATTCTCGCATTTGTTCTAATGATTGAACCATTCATTTTCTATTATGCAAAGCTCCTGCAAACTTCCATATATGTGCACCTCCCATCTTGCATCCCTTCCTCATACATTTTCCCACGTCCTTCACTCACTCATTCCATTCCATTTTGTGGAACTTTCCAAGTCTTTCAAACTTCATTCTTCCTTTCTAATGTTCAGTCCTCATGTCTAGACCCACATACAAATCTCACATTTCCCTGCATCATCAAATCACTCATTTTCTTCCTTTGGGGAAACCCAATGCAATTCTAGATTTCCTTCACACATTTCCCTTACTTCCAAATGTCTGGTTCCCACCTTCAGTTTCGCAAGGTTGTCAACTTCACTTGGTAAACTCCATTGCCATATCTAGTCCTAGGTTGAATTCTCATAATTCTTTAGAAAGCTTCACCCACCCTAACAACTCCCTTGTACAATCCAAGACTACCATTAATGGCCTCCAATGGACATGATAAGATGGAGGATGAATTCCATACAACTACAGGTACTAGTGGATCCCTCAGTGACATGAATTTGTGTACAAAGACATGGGTCTATGAACCAAATGGGCATGTTTTAGGCTTTGGCCATGTGAAAATAATGCGAGCAAGCATGGGAAGCCATTACACTTGGAAATGACCAGGGTTTCTTCTCTAAGATGGCTCATTGATGTTGTGCAAAGTATATATTGGAATTTCTCATCAGAACAAGAGAGATGGAAAAAAGATTATAGAGCAAAGATAAAGAAGAACATGTTGCAGACCATTAGGGTTTTTCTTCTGACGATGAATTCTAAGACATTTTGATTGTAATTTGTTGGGTTTTGTCCCAAAGTCTATGATAGGACATTGTAATCTAAAAGGAATTATTTAAATATGAAGATTCAACATTTTTTGAATGTCTCCATGAACATTGTGTAAATTTTTGGTGATTTTGCAAATCTCCTTAATCACATTTGCTAGTTTGAGTGTTATTCTCGATTAGTTTGTCGTCTAGAAGGATGTAAAAGTCCTTTTAAATATTTTGCAATGTGTCTCATCAAGATAATACAAGGGATTTATGGGTTATTTGTGGATTATTAAGGTATGCTCAAGTAGATGTATTGCAATTTCATATACCTACTTATTTGTACACATAGAGCCTAGTTTATGTGTGAAATCTCTAGGTGTAGTCCTTCTTGGTATATTTATTAAGTTGTCAAAATAGGGGTTAAATTGATGTCATCTTTGGTCTATAAAATTCAGACTCTATTTCCCTCATTGGATAAAGGCACCTACCTGCTCTGTGTTCAACCTCCCATCCCACCAACACAATAGAAATAATAAAATATAATCTTTATCTTTATATCAAGTGTTGTTTATTTTCTCCACTTCCATGTCTAGACGTATGTAATTTCATTAGGGGCTACTAAAGCAACATTTTAGACACTTTACATGGTTGTGCATCTGCTTTATAAAGGTGTAAAACCCTTATTTCATCAAACCAACATTTAGGAGCTTAGTGACAATAGATTGGAGTTTCCTATACATTGGGTATGATTTTTTTCAAGCTATGGTCTTATGTTACTATCTATATTAATATTTATTTGACACCTTAGGGAATATCCCCTTGGCCTAGGAGAGCCTAAAGCAGAAGAAGGAATTACCCACCATATCAAATTGGTCCATAGTTGCCCAAACCTGATTATAAGTTGAAGATCTTTTGTCTTGAGTACGAAACCCCTGACACTCAAGAATAACTCAACTTTAGGGATTTGGGAGCATCAACTTTGAGCACCAACAAGCTCAATCTTCACAAGCCTCCACAAGTATAGCCACAGATCCACATGTCATAACATGACCTTTTAGGATAGGAGAATTTGTCATCAAAAAGGAAGTACAAAGAATGAAAGGCATAGAAATAAACATAAATTTTGAGAAGACTGGAAAGGACCTTACAATTTTAAGGAAGATGTTGGAAATGGTGCTTATCTCTTGTGCACCATGGAAGGAGAAGAGTTTATTGAAATAATTAACATATTTCATCTAAAGAAATACTATATTTAAAAATCAAAATCCAAATAAAATAAATGATTTAACAAAATTAAAAAAGTATAAAATTGAGAAAAATCAAAATTTCAAACCATGCATTGCATTGTATCTATCCTCGCATTTGTTAGTGATTTGCTCTTACTTGATTTTAATCCTAGTGAGGAGTCCTATGGTTGTCTAGTATAGGTTCTCCCTGTTAAGCCTTAGATATCCACAAAATCATTATTATCATTTCTCCATTGCATGCCCAACAATTTCAAATAAAGTCAAACATTTAGCTTTATATTGATCCCAGTTATAACCTCCATTTAGTCGAGCCTAAACAAAGCAAGTTTTTTTATTTACATTACCTAACAAAAGCTAGTAGGTAGACCTCCTCTAAGCCTTAGAGATCCACAAAATATTTATTATGATTTCTCTATTGCATGCCCAACAATTTCAAATAAAGTCAAACTTTAGATTTATATTGATCCCAATCATAACCTCTATTTAGTCGAGCCTAAACAAACCAAGTTTTTAAAGCTACATTACCTAACAAAATCTAGTAGCTAGACCTCTCCTAATCCTCTTTAGCAACAGGGAAGTCTTAGGATTCAATTATTCTTTTAATGGTACCTAGCCCCTTATTCACCTAGCTAAAAATGTTAAGAGATCAAAATTTTGCAAAGCAATAAAAAAAGAAAAAAGTCAAGAAAAAAAAGAGAAGCAAAAAAAATAGAAAAAGAAAAAAACCAAAAAAAGAGAGAAAAATAGAGTGTTCATGTTCATACTCTTGGGTGGAGAATAGTCTATGCTTGAAGCTATGAGGGTGACATTTATTAGAGAAATATAAGAAAAACGAGAAAAAAACAAAAATATAAGCACACACATGCACAAGTTAGGAAAACCAAGAGTCTAGTGATCTTCTATGGCCATCTTTTGTTAAGGAGCCTTTCCTTTACCCCAAGTATAACTTGTTGGCCATATTTGGATCTAAGTCTAGTGGGTACCCATAAAAATTTTGCTTGCCTGTGTTGAAACTAGTCTAAGTGGTTGGTCTAGATAAGGATTAGTATTTAGCCTTTTGTGAAGCTGAATGTAAAAAATGTTTCATCACCTTCCCCGTTACCACTTGAGTCCCTAATAAATCCCATCTTGAAATTTTAGTAGGTCATCATATGCTAGGTCAACTCACAATCCCCTAGGATAAAAATCATACAAAGGGCAATCATGTTGTTTGTTCCATATGCATATCATTTAAAAACAAGTAATAATCTGTCATAGCTCATGGCATCTATAAATGCAAAAAAAGATAGACAATCATATTTCATTTCCATTCATATGTGTTTCAAATGCATCCATATGTATTTGTATTACATACATCTCATCCATAATAAGACATAACAAAAGTTGCATATTCATAGTGTCATCATCAATATGTAATCACAAACCATCCATAATGTTAGAACATAAATTATATAACCAACCATATGCATAAGAGACAAAGAAAAGTACAATATGTTGACTCAACCAAGTATAGATCCCAATTTAAGTCATATCAATAAGTGCATAATAATGTCTAAGTACAAGTCACTCTACCAATGGAGTCTAAGAGAAAAAAGTGAGCACTCAAGTGTGCAAATCTCCTCATATGAGGGGGCAAGTAAAAAACTCTACAATAAAATTAGGTCTCTCAAAAGACCTCAAGGATGAGTCTAACCTATGGAACCTCCAAGGCTCTTGCTTTGCAGTCTCCTCCTCTTATCTGCTACATTTAAAGGTCTAGGAGTCTTGTGAGTATGCCCCTATGAAGGGACATGGCTATTAATTTATGAGTGTGATGATCCTAGTGACTAAACTTATGAAGTAGAGGTTTATTTTTGGACGCCAAGGTTGTCCATCTCTCAAAGTAAAGCATTGTCAACCTCCATCATAGTAACTCTAGCCTTGTGAGATGCCATGTCTTAGACAACGCGATAGGTTGGATCAAGAATGTTTGTATGTTGACACACTAGTGTAGGCATCCCAACATCAACTAGGAGTGCCTCTTTGGATTGTCTGCTAGTAGGGACCAAGGTATCTAAAGAAGCATTTCAGAAAAGGTCCCTCCATCCATCAATAGTGCTTGTGTCAAAGCACAATCAAAGAAAGTGTGAGTCAAGTGTTAGACCATAATTGTTCTTGAATGAGCAAGTGTAAGAAAGAGAGAAAGGAGAATCTTGGCATAGTGCTCATGAGGATATCCAAGATACCATGAGGGATCACCAATCCTCATCTCCTCCTCTGTCAAATCTATGAAAGGAACCACCTAATGTGTAGGTGTGGCCTCCATTATCACTACCTCCTCATCCTCTACAGCCACGTCATCTCCCTCTAATGCTACCTCATCTCTCACCCTTAGGATTGTTGTCCTCATCGATCTCATTATCAATCTCCTCATCCTCAATAGAAATAAGGAGATCAATAGGTCCTATGTTGCCTCAACTCTAGCCCTCAGAATGGTTGCATGATAGGAACTCCAAGAACACATGATACGCATGAAAGAGCCACACTGTTCATTGGTAGCCTCTTGAATAGATCTATAGCATGGGGCACTAGGGGAAATCCTCATGAAACTCATCTCCTAGCTACTGGAGCACTCATGTTATAGGGTGATTTTCTATCAAACCATTCATATCCATCAAATGGATAACTCCTTGATAGTAAGATCAAACTGCTCTATCTCCTAGCCATAACCCCTCCATCTCCCTATAGGGGTCTGAAATGAAATCTACATCTATCAAAGTTTCTGTTTCTAAAGTAGAAGCATCAAAGTGACCAAGTTGATCCCACCTCATAGCCCTTGGTAGTCTCAAGTATGAAGGGGCCATCTCTCTCTGAAAGGGTACAATGTGATCTAGAATCTAGGACATAACTAGTGAAGGGCAGATAAAAGCAAGGCCCCCTTGATGTGAGATACGATATAGATATCAATTAACCAATGCAAAAAATATCAACAAACATCATAAAGTGTGATCATCCACTCTCCATACACAGATGGGAATTAGAATGTGTTTCAACCAATGTCCTAAAAAGTCAAGATGTCACAACAAATATGGGATGAAGGGCAAACAATCAACGTCTCTCCACCCTAGCCAAACTTGTCCTCTAAAGAATGGTACAATCCATAATAGATAATGCCTCTAAGGCCTCCATGTATCAAGCCTACTCATGAGTAACATTCCATTGCATGTAGGCGTCTTGTAAAAAGAGGAAAGTCAAATTAGATCTCCATCATAAGACCTAAAAATCCATAGAAATCAGAAAAACCTTGAAAACTAAAAATATTGTAAAACTTTAAAAAATGTAAAAATAAAATACAATCTCAAAAAATTAGAAATAAATAGAGAAGCTGGATTTGAATTGAAATAAGTGAGCAAGTTCAAGCATCAAAATCATTAATTTTTCTTTCGATCTTATCAACAAAATCTCCTAGTAGGGTCTCTCTGGGTGACCTAGGTTTAAGTGGTAGGGTTGCCTAGGTAACCTACCTTAGAAAGAGGGTGACCTAGGCCATGCCTTAGTGGGCCCAGGAAATGCAAAATTTGGTCAAAATCAAGGAAATGAAAACAACGAAAATAATAGAAAGTTAAAACCTAGGTAAATACAACAAAAAACCCAAGTTTAACAAACAATTTCAAGTGAAATCAATTAAAAATGAGTCTAGGGTTTAGAAGAGGCTTTTTATCATTTCTCATACCTAAGGGTCCCTAGGAAGTTGAATAAATCCATAATTTTGATCTCATACTTAGCTTTTAGTCGATTGTTCCCTTGCATAGTTTCATTGTTGTTTGCTTGCTTTCTCTCATTTTCCCTCTTTCTTCTCCCCTCTCTTCTCTCATTTATCATGTGTAAATGATCTTTTGCTTGTTTAGTTTAGCTTTTATAGTGTAGCTTTTGTCCTCATTTTGTGTAACTTTATCATAATGACAAGTCATTATGGCAAGCCGAGGCAACACAGGTAAACTTCAAACTCACACATCAATGGTAGGTTCTCTAATCTTCCTTTTGTACTTACTTTCATCTTATTGTGTATCAAACTTATGCTTGAACCATCTTGTCAATTATAGGTCAAGGTGTAGGACAAGAACAAAGGTAAAGGCCATGCTTTAGTAATGGTATCTACCTTTCATGTAAACTATTGTACTCGAGGGGGCAAATATGTAAGTACAAAAAAGGTGCATAGGACTACATGGTAGTCTAATGATGACATAGAGATTCAAATCATGACCGAAAAAGACATGAATTATATACCTCTTAGCAATCTCACACTTGATGACATGTCCCTCAATTTTTTTCCCCTTGTGACTATCTTTTCCAACCTTCAAACTAGGTTTTAGGACTTCGCATATGTAAACAACCCTTTTCAAATCCTCAATAGTAGGGTCACTCTATGACCTATTCTTAAGTTGCAGGGTCACTCAGGTGACCTACCTTGGCAAAAGGTGTGACCTACATCCCGAAAGGGATGACTCTGTCTTGTTTTGACATTCATGATTTCTTCCAATTCTATCTAATTTACTTTCATTTTTAGATTTTGATTGAGAGTTCCCTCATGCAAAACCAAGCCACTACTTCCACTCACTCCTAATCAATTCCCAGTCATATCCCAATCAGTCTTCTATTTTCCCCTCTCCAACTCTTGTAATCTCCCAATCAAACTCAATTATCTCTTCAATCAAATCCTATTATCCCCCAATCACCCCACCTATTTTTCCCAATTTCTACCTATAAATACCCCCCTCCTCTATTGTTTTATGGGAGGCTAAGAATAACTTGCATACTTGCATTCTTATTTGAGCTATTTTTTCTTGAGACTCAAGCTTTGCAAAGGCAACCCCCATAGCACTCTTGTGTTTATGTCGGACTACATGTGCCTTTTAATTTCATTTTTTTGTTGCTCTTAAGACCAAATTCATTTCATCATATCCTTACCTTTGTCCTTGATGTCAAGAGGAGGACCCCATTGCTACAGAGAAAGAGACGGTTGCCATAAGATCTCTAGGGATAAAAGCCTGGCATTGGCACCCAAATTATAGAGGTTCCTTCATTGCTTTTATTAGTAATTAGCTCTCATTCCTACTCTAAATGGAGTAAATTGATATTTATTTTCTCTTGGTAGTGTAGAGTTTATTTCTTTTAATTGCTTTTTAGATTATATCCATTTCTTGTTGTGCTTAGAATAGCTACAAAATTTCATTTGCATATAATATCTTACATCCACATCAAAACACAAAAAAACAAAAACATAGACAAATTTCATTTAGGAACAACCATTTAGCCTTATATTCATATTTTATTTTCAATAGTAATTAGCTAACATAAAAAATTGGAAAAAGAGCAAAAGTTTGCATTCATCTAGCATAATTGCATGTAGAGACTCGTAAAAACATTCAGAAACATTCACAACAACAAGAAAGCCCTCAATCTCATCATGAGGTACAAAATCCAACAATTTCACACAAGTCAACATTTAATCAAGAAAGCTCTCAATTGTATCATGAGGCACAAAAGTTCAACAAGTTCACAAAATCCAACAAAGTCAAATCTCAACAAGACAATTCAAAAGAAGAAAACAAACATCCATCTCCTCCACTTAGCATTCAATATGCCTAGGTGTGAGGGAAGATTGGATCCAAAAAGTCCTAGACCAAATTAGGGAGAATCTTCCCACATAAGAAAACCACACTAAGGAAGATATTTAGGAACAAACACAAATCTTAGATCAAGTCATATGAGATACAATTAGGACTCACATCATAATAATCTTCCAAATCTAAGGCCAAATAATCAACCAATTCCACAAGCAAACTAGATGAGATTTAGCAATCATAAGAGAGGAAGGCAACAAAAGTCTCAATCAACTACAAGAATCAACCTCTCAACATTGTGAAATTAACATCAACAATCGTGCAATAATTCACAACACACTCAAGCCAATAAAGTAACCAATTTAACTATGATCCATGATGTTTTGCTTTCACAAGAAAAGAACACCCCTTAGTTCCACCACCACTTGATTGGCTCTTGCCATGAGAGCATAAGTGACTAGACACGACACCTTTAGCAAGGATATGTTTCATGTGCTACGTAGGAGTCTAACTCACTAGTTTGAGCTTGAGTCAATTTCGAACAACATAGTAACACTTTGATGTCATCCTAGTACCATGAAAGTGAAATGTGTATAGAATCAAAATAAATGTAAACTATAATAGAATGAGTCTTTCATGATGTCATCCTATGTTGTGATGGATACCATATGATCTTGGTGGTGACCATACTAGTATGATACTGATAGAATGATCACATTTTTGGGAAGAATGCGTACGATAGTCTGCAAGTTCCCATTGTGCTTGCAAACTTTCAATCTACTGTTCTTGTAGAGAAATATTGGGTCTAAACATGTATATTTGGGACAAGAAAATTTGTTGGGACTACTTGGGATCCTGCTTTAGCCAAACCCTTGGATGCTATTTTTCACCTCTCTGTGTTGTTTGGAAAGATTAGGTGTGTACAATAGTTGCCTAGGTTCTATGTGCTAGACAATATCATAAATGAAAGCTTAAAAAATGTAAATCCTAAAGACTTTCTTAGGTGTGTGAATAATTCTTTGTGTATGGAAGGATTGAAGGGTTGTCAAAGAAGCCAAGATGTTAGAGGGTTATGGTTAAGGCTACAGGTTTGGTTTTGGAGAGGTGATGGTGGTGGCAATATGGAAGTTATAAAAGTTGCAAAGAGAAATTAAGGATGTTTATGGGAGTAATGGAAGCAATAGAATGGTGGAAGCAATAGAGCTAATAGATGAAATGTGCAAGGGAATGACATTGAAAGAAGAGAAATAATAGCTTCAAAAGGAGATGCTCATGGGAATAAGCTACAACAATTAGAATCTAGAGAATAAGTTTAAATAGTAATACTTCAAGCTTCTAAAAAGTCTTGAGATTGAAAATATAGAGTTTCCTAAATCAAGCTCGATCAAGATTAAGGGCCAAAATTATTTATTTAAGATAATGGCACAAATGATAGTCATTCTAAAAAGAAAAAAATGCCACAAGGATTAACTTTTAAGCATTTTAAAATGATTCATTATAAGTGGAGGCTACCACAATCATGGTGGTGATGAGGTCACTATTGTGATTACATTAACATATAGGAACATACAATTTTTCACAAATTCTAGAAATTGTTTAGAAATAGAAATTGGGAATGTTGAGGGTCACTTGGCATCTTGACAACTAGTAAAAGATTATAGATTTGGCTAAATGTACACAAAAACATGCTACCAATGTGACACCAAAATGAGTGTATTACATAGAATAGAAATATTGAAGCATACATTTTTTTTGTCTACAAAACTAGTTGGGATTGGAAATGCATACCTAATTGGATATGAAAATAGAATGAAATAATAATAAGTGCATACTTGGATGTTGATGAAGAAGAGGTGAATTTTATTGTTACATAAAATTAGAAACCTAATCTAGAACAAATCGATTAAGATGATTGCACTCTATGACTTATGAAACCATTTGATGATTTGGTTCACTTCTATGATTGTAAAATTGACCTTTACAAGTGTGGAACTGAACTTGATATTGGATCTGAAGTTGGCTCGTGAATTTTAACTTCACCAATTCTATTGTATGGAATCTATTCACCTTGATATTTGTGACCTATGTTTGAAAAAGGATGGTGTTAGTAAACACCATCTAGGAGCTTGCTAAGTAGGGTGATTCTCCCTTGGTCAAAGCCCTATTACTAATGTAACATGTCATCTCATATTACCCAGATTTACATTCCCAATTTACTATCAGGTAAATAATCATGATCATTATAAACATTTTTTTAATAAACAATAATCATTCGCATAATCATTTCATAAAAAGCATATCATTTCTCAATATTTTCAAACTGAAAATTTATAACATATTCCAAGATAGCATGTTAGTGAAATCCTTCACTTTACAATCACAATGTTTTGCTCATGGCAATAAAGATACATTTACATAAAGTTTGATTGTCAAGTCATATAAATAGAATAATACTACATCTGGAGTTTTGATATCTATCTTCATAAGTCTTGGCTTGTCATCTGCTTGGGAAGGAGAGCATCACTCGAGTGCTTGTTCTTGAACCACAGACCGGTGGTCCCCCGCATACCTTCCTTCCTGGAAGTGGCCCTACCCTTCACGAAGGGAATAGATATAAAGAACCAAAAGGTTTGTCATCTGAGTTTCTTGTGTTGTGCCCTACATAACTCATCACGGTCATACAACTATAGATCCCCTCTAACTATGTATGTCACTACTGGATGGTTATGCCATCTGGTACACAGTGAAGTGACTAATGCATGCAGAAATGGATGCATTACTTTGGTCAAACATTTAATATACATAGACGTTTCGCAATGAATGTAGTCGATTGTCCACACACCTCTAACTTGACTTAGAGACTATCTCATCCTACGGTGAATTTAATTGACCAATTATAGTCACAGGGTGTCTTTATTAGATCTCACCCATAGTCTCCATGACTTAGATTATCGACTCTGATTCCTGGAGTACAATGCCAAAATGGCTCGACATTGAAGTCTTGATCTTGTAAAGATTTTTCTTGTTGCAATTGCAATGTGGAATATATGACACCCTGTCACTCTATTCCTTTGCTTCAAAAGTATAAATGAATATATATACATAGTTTATTGTCTCACCTTGACATAAGGACGGTTTTATCTATGATTTCATAAACTTGTCCAAGATATTAATCTAGGTGCAAAGATTTTCATTTTATCTTTATCGACATTAAAATGCCTATTTGAATCGATCACATTTTTGTAGGTGTCATGTATGACATAGTTTTATTGACCATAGTCTTTCTCTAGACTATCATAAATATGGTTGTTTTGGTACCATAATAGTACACACAAGTTGTTATAAATTACAATAATTCCCTTCTCAAACAATAAACATCTTTCTTTCAAAGTAAGAGATTTATATACAACCGAGAGTTAACAGAACTCACCAACTCATAATAGGTATCGGGATCCTTTCATTTTGGATATTGGGCTTGAGAGTCCAAACTTGACCTATTAACTTTACCCATAGACATATGAAACCCTTTCACATCCAAGAAGTATAAGTCTGAATATATCAACAATATACTAAAAGGTTGGGTTTAAACATTTTGTGGCTCTATTCCAGCCATGCACACATTCTTTTAAGTTTAATTGAAGTTTTCAGGCATGGCTAGACCACTACTGTGGCTTAGATAACCTCAGCCATTTCCCAGAAAGCATTATAAATAGGCAAACAGAAATACCTTCTAATCCCCATAGCCCTGTTATCAACTAACCATTCTCAAGAAAGCAAGTCTTGTATCAGTTTTTAAGAAATCAGAACATATGTGTAAGAATAAGATATAAAATGATGTTTTTGTGAAATCACCACATGGTATACAACATATATATTAACAAGATAATCTCAGTGGACATCACCACACTACATGTGATAGAATGATAATCTTTGTGGACATCACCACACTCTATATACAACAACAAGATAATCTTTGTGGTCATCGCCACACTATAAGCACAGTATATATAAACAAGATAATAGACAAGATGAACTTCGAGCTACTGCCCAAGATAGTTTAAGTGAACAACACAAAACATCATATACAGTGAAATCATAATGGATGCATGTGTCGACTAACCCAGAAGATAGCATCATCATAAAATTACATAAATGTATCTAATCATTATTGATACCTATATAAGCTCTTTTTGTGTTCTTATTTCTGAGCTAGCAAGCTGCTATGGTGGCTTATTTATGCGAAGATCCTCGCTTCCTTCACAGTGCCTCCTACTTTTTCCCATGCCTATTTTTGCTTCTCCCTCCCTCTCAAATGAGAGGCTCTCCAAACTCCTACTGGCCACCTGTGGCAGTAACCACTTTCCCCCCTATAATGACTCCTCTCCTGAGCATGCAAGGAGAGTTGGGCTCCACTACATCAAGCCCACTTTTTCCTTAACATCCAACTCTCCATTCTCTCCACTTATCATGGAGTATGGAGTCTTTTCCCATGTTAACATTGGGATAAATAATGGCAACAACTGAGTCTTATAGATGTGATAAGATCTCAGGCTTAATATCTATACAGCTAAATAATTCATTATTATAAAATTAAATAAGAATACATAAAAATAATAATAATAAACCATTATAATTGTGTATAGGAATAAAATTGAGATTGTATAATATCAAAAATAGTGAAATAATCAACAACTCAATCATATAACATCAAGATAATGATCTAAGCAAACAACCAAATAATTAATGAATAACACAAAAACAATGAAACCTTTCACCTAGATTAAATTGTTATCTTAGTCGAATGTGGATTCCTTCATAAATTGCGAAACCATGTTTGCAACAAGCGAATGTAGATTATGTTTATGCTCAAATTGTAGAAGTGTGCTCTTCGATCATTTATCCACAAATTTATCATTACAGTGCATTGAGCATACATCGCATCGTTGAGCACACTTCTACACTTTGAGCACAAACACAATCTACATCCACTTGTTGCAAACATGGTTTCGCAATTTATGAAGCAATCCACATTCGACCAAGATAACAATACAATCTAGGTGAAAGATTTCATTGTTTTTGTGTTATTCATTGATTATTTGGTTGTTTTCTTAGATCGTTATCTTGATGTTATAGGATTGAGTTGTTGATTATTTCACTATTTTTGATATTATACAATCTTGATTTTATTCCTATACACATTCTTAGAATGTGTATAGGAAAAATCGAGAGGTTGAATGATAAGATCACAAAGTAATGATAATAACAACTCAATTACCCATAACATCAAAAGATCTATCTAAGCAATAACCAAATCAATGAATAAATCAAATTACAAACAAATAACCTATCACCTAGATTGTTTGGATCTCTTGGTCGAATGTAGATTGCTTCATAAATTGTGAAACCATGTTTGCAACAAGTGGATGTAGATTGTGTTTGTGCTCAAAAGGTAGATGTGCTCAACAATACGATGTATGCTCAGTGCATTGTAGGGATGCCTGAGAATAAATGATCGAAGAGATCATAAGGCTGAATGATCGAAGAGGAGTTGTTATGGAGATGAGGGGGGTTTATATAGGTTTCAATGAAGATTGATCAATGGTCCAGAAAATTCAATAGAATCAATGGATGAGATAAATCTAGAATTCATGATGAATGTGCACTTGACATGTGTCACACAAAAAGCTATTTTTGTTTGAGTTAATTGCTTTTTGATAAAGATAGGATTTGATTTCATAAATTAGAATATTTTTTTTTCTAATTTAAGAGTTGTTGAGAAAAACAAGATTGATTAAGTCAATTAACTCAACTTGTAATTTATTTTTTGCATGATTTGAGATAAATTAAATAATAAATTATTTAATTTTGTGTGCATGATGAACAAGATTTATTTTTAGAAGAATTAGAAGATTTTTTTGAATTAAATAAAATAATTTATTTAATTGTTTGTGCATGATTAGAGGAATAAATAAAATATTTGATTATATTTTATTTTTAGAGATTGAGATAATTTAAATAATTTTGCATGATTTATTTAAATTTGGAAGAACAATTGATTTAATTAAATAATATAAATTATTTAATTGTAGATAAAAGGATTTGGATGAGATAAATTAATTAAATAATTAATTTATTCAATTGATGTGGAACTGAATTTTGGAAGAAGATAAGATTTAATTAAATAATCAAAATTATTTAATTTTGGAAGAATAAAGTTGATTTTGATGAAATAAATTAAATAAATAAAATTTATTTAATTAATGTTGAAAATATGTGATTTGGAAGAATTTGATGAAATTAATTAAATAATTAGATTATTTAATTAACGTTGAAATGCAGGTGATTAGACAGATTTGATGAAAATGCAAGTGATTCGAAGACATGGTCATTTTTAGGTGTCTATATTTTGCCCCTCTTTGATGCAATGTCGTTTATAGCATTGTTTCAAAAAAAATGATTGTTGAAGACATGATACAATTTTGATACCCCAGTGTAGCTAGCTGCCCCAGTGTAGCTAGCTTCCCTAGTGTAGCTAGCATAGGATGCCCCCTCGAGAGGAAAGACAGGGAAGCGATAGAAGAACTGGGTTGACGCTCGACTAGAAGATTGCGTTGGGATAAAGACAAGGCTGAATAGATAGAAGAAAGTGGAGATAGAAGAGGACATGATAGAAAATATTATTGATTGATCTTTGCTTGAAAAGCTATAGAATGACATGGATAAATGGATGGTTAAATGGATGAGCTTGTTGTAACGGTTTCACAAATGTTTATAAAGAGAAATCCTTATTTTTGATATAGCACATGGATAGTTTGCCACCAAGGTGCTGTGATATCCGAGTCCGTGGACGTTGACTCTGCAAGCAAGTGGTTTGAACTTAGATCCCTTAGACATAACATAACCTTGTTGGATATGTGAATGAGCCATAGTCTTGAACATAAAATAAACTTCAATACATAAACGCAAGAAGTATATTAATATGTAAGATGCTAGGTTGTAACACTCACACAAGATAAATATGCTGCTAAGAAAGATACTAAAGATCATTCCTCAAACATGGCACACAAAAGCAATGACTATGCCCCCAATCCGTACTGCATCGCAACATACCAAGATATAGATAAATCAAGGTAGTCTTGAATAAGTAATGGGAAAGGAACAAAAAGATAAACCAAACAGAAAATTGACTGACTTATAAAGTAAATATACAGTCAACATATTCTCTTGCCAAAGAGGTTGATCAGGATAGATTGGATTGGTTGGGTAGATTTGATAGATAATAGCCTTATTGTAGGAATGATGTGTCTATTAAAGGGTGTTGATCTGTTGAAAGGATAATGTCTGGTTTCAGGAAATGCAACATGTAGTATAAGATGCTTGATCTAGTTTCAATCATGGAACATCTTGTATAAGACAAGTGTGTTGATCTATTGCTTGGTTGAGATTGATTTAGCTGATGTTGGCAATCAATATGTAGGACAACATATGGCTCTGTAAGTAAGTTTCTTTGCTTTAGGTTTGTTTAAGGACTTTTGCTTTGAAAGGATGCATTTGTTTGTTGTTTTGCTGCTTGAGTTAGTCAAGTTGAGGTGAATGGATTTTGATAAATGGAAGACTAGAAAGATGACATGTCAATGGATTGAGATGGGTGAAGAATGATGAATCGTATGTGCCTGGGTATTGGATACTTCCTTCGTATTCCAAACTGCCTACATACCCTGTATCCACGGGATCAAGGCACATTACAATGAAAGATGAAAATAATAATATGTAGTTCTAGGTAGAGTGATGAGTGGGTCAAGTTGTTTGAGCTTGGGTAGATGAAATGATGATATCTTATGTACCTGAGTACTGGAAACTTCCTTCGTATTCTAGACTGCCTACATACTCATATCCATGGGATCAAGGTACCTTAAGATTGAGATGAGATGATATGTAGTTCTAGTTTTGTGTGTGATGATGTAGGATATGATGAAGTGTTGTGGTTTCGGTGAGATGGTTTGAAGGATAGTGTTGTCATTGTGGGTAAAGATATATCCCTAGATCAATACAAGGATGAAGGTGTCTGGTTTTAGAAATGAAACACCTCGTATAAGACACTTGGTTTGGTTTCGAGCATGTGACAATCTGTATAAGACAGTTGATATGGTTGATTGGTTTGGTTTGGTGTGTTTGTGTTGTTGTGTATTTATTTTTGTTTTGTTTTTGAAGTGTTTTTGTTCTTGCTTGTGCTTTTCTTTGAAGGATGAAATGTTTGAAGTGTTTTTCATTTTGAAGTGTTGGAAGTGTTTGTGTTTTTGAAGTGTTGGAAGTGTTTGTGTTTTTGCGAACCACGAACAAGGATCCATTCCTAGACCTAGGGGAAGGAAAGGGGTGCCCCCATTCAGGTAGCGATGTTACAATGGATAACTGATATAGGATAGATGATGATGGAGAACTTGATAACTGACATGGGATGACGATGATGGGTATTGATAGATTTCCAAGCTATTCTAGATAGGGAAATGGAAATGCAAACAAGGTCATTAGTTTTATTATGGATGGATGGATGAAGTTTATTATGAAGGAGACATGACATGAACAAAACTCGATAGATGATGGATGTTGACTCTACACATAGTGCCTGTTTGCCAGGTTTTCACTATGGTACTTATCCAAGGTGCATGTTTACCAGGTTTTTACCATAGGATGGATTATTATTATTATTATTTTTTATTTTTTTCTGAGGATCAGGCATAGAACTTATTGAGATGAACACTGTTGAGTGGCTCATCTAGAGGAATGCCTTCAGATGTTGCTAAAGTATAAGCCCTTGATCCATATGTTGTTGTGATAACAAAGGGTCCTAACCAATTAGGCTCGAACTTACCCTTCTTTTCTCAATCTACTTGATTTCTCTGATTTTCTTTTAAGACAAGATCACCAACTTGAAATTGTTTTTCTTTGATCTTCTTGTTATAGTTACACCAGAGACTGTTTTGATATACATGGAAATGATTAAGCATTCCAAGGTGCCTCTCATCTAGTGGTTCTAGCTCAACTAATCTGGAAGTGCAATACTCCTCTCCATCAATCAGGTCCTACATGGATACTCTGAGGGATGGGATCTCGACCTCTATAGGTAGAATGGCTTTAGAGCCATAGACCAAGGCATAGGGTGTTGCACAAGTTGGTGTTCTGATACTAGTGCAATAGGCCCATAGGGCGGGATTGAGTTGCAGGTGCCAATCATGACCAGCTTCATTGACTGTTTTCTTGAGGATTTTGAGAATGGTTTTGTTAGAAGCCTCGGCTTGGTCGTTACTTTACAGATAATAGGGAGTGGAAAAGCGATGTTGGATATTGTATTGGGTGCACAAAGCATGGATATCTTGATTCTTGAATGGTCTCCCATTATCAGTGACAATGGCTTGGGGGATACCATACTAGCAAATGAGGTATTTAAGGATAAACTTGGCTATTTTTTTGCCGATGATATAAGTCATGGGAATGGCTTCGACCCACTTCGTGAAGTACTCAGTGGCGGTAATGATAAATTTATGGCCATTGGATGAGGATGGGTGGATTTGTCCTACGAGGTTGAGACCCCATTGAGAAAAGGGCCATGGAGTTGTCATTGGTTGTAGCTCATGAGTTGGTGCGTGAATCAAATCTCCATGTTGTTGGCATTGTAGACACTTCTTAACAAATTGTAAAGCATCTTGTTCTATTGTAGGCTAGTAATAACTTGTTCTGATTATCTTCTTAGTGAGATTAGGACTGGTAGAATGTGCGCCATAGACACCTTTATGTATGTCTCGTAAGGTAGCATCGGCTTCTTCTGCGTTAAGACATCGTAAGAGGATACCATCGAGACTCCGGTGATATAGTGTATCGCCCAGAATGGTGGAACGGGAGGATCGATAGATAAAAGTTTTACATTGGGTGGCAGATAGCTCAAAGGGAAAGGTACCATTTTTAAGGCATTCATAGATATCTTCGTACCATGGGGAATTGGGACCAACAAGTTCACAGATGATTTCAGTAGTTGGAACATCGACGGCTGGTATCAACAATTGCTCGACCAAGAATTTACATTTCTGTGTGTTTGTAGGCATGTCTATAAGTGACCCCATAGAAGCCATAGAATCTACAGCCTTGTTATGCTCTCTTGGAATCTGCTCAAAAGTGATGCACAAAAAGTGTGGTTTGTAGGCATCCACTAGTTGCTTGTAGGGGACCAACTTTTCATCTTTTGTTTGGTATTCATCTATGACTTTTCGAATGACTAGTTGTGGGTCTCCATATACTTCTAGTTATTTGATGTCCCATTGGACTGATGTATTGAGACCTATGAGGAGTGCTTCATACTCGGCTATGTTGTTAGTGCAAGGAAAAGCAAGCTGATATGACTTTGGGATATAGTCATTTTGAGGCATGATAAAAAGGATTATGGCCCCTGATCCATGTTGTGTGTAGGAACCATCAAAATACAACTTCCACATTACTGAGGTAGAAAGAGTGAAGAGATTCTCATTTGGAAAGTCAGATACCATAGGATGTACATCTGTCATAGGTGCTTCTGCTAGTTGAAATGTTGGGGCTTGTCCCTTGATTGCTTTATGATCCGCATACTCAATGTCAAACTCACTAAGGATCATGACCCATTTAGCTAGTCTGCCTGTGAGGGCTGATTTTGCTAGGAGATACTTTAATGGATCAATTTTGGCTATTAGATTTGTGTGTTGGTTTAGCATGTAATGCTGCAACTTTTGGGAAGCGAACACTAAGGCTAAACAAACTCTTTCCATAGGTGAATAATTAAGTTCATAACCCACCAAGGTTTGACTGATATAATAGATTGCATGCTCTTTTCCTAACTCAAAGGTCTGTCGGCAATTGGTGGTACCAAGACAGGAGATGTAGCTAGATATTCTTTGAGTTGATCAAATGCTGCTTGACACTTATCGTCCCATCGAAATGAGACATCCTTTCGGAGCAAGTGTTGAAATGGTTAACATTTATCTACTAGCTGTGAGATAAATCGCCTAATGGATTGTAACCTTCCTTGAAGGCTCCTTAATGCTTTCAGATTCTTTTGGTGGAGGCATCTCTACTATAGCCTTGACTTTTGCTGGATCTACTTCAATGCCTCTACGAGATACAATGTATCCCAACAATTTTCCTGAGGTTACCCCGAAGACACACTTCTTTGGATTGAGTCGTACTTGATATTTTTTGAGTCTGTCAAAGATTTGGCCTAGAACATGTATGTGATCTGCCCTAGAAGATTTTTCTAGTATGTCATCAACATAGTCCTCCATGATGTGATGAAAGAGATTGTGGAATATCACTGGCATTGCGCTTTGATAGGTTGCACCTGCATTTTTAAGACCAAATGGCATGACGCACCAACAATAGGTACCCCAAGGACAAGTAAAAGTTGTTTTATGTTGATCTTTTTTCACTATCATTATCTGATTGTAGCCAGAAAATCCATCAATTAGAGAAAGCATTTCATGACCAGCAGCCAAGTCTACTATGAGATCAATGTTTGGCAGTGGGAAGTCATCTTTGGGACATGCTTTGTTAAGATATCTGAAGTCAGAACACATGTGGATGCCCCCATTTGGTTTAGCCACTGATACAATGTTGGAGACCCATTCTGGATAATCAATAGGCTTGATAAACTTTGCATCTAACAGTTTCTGTATTTCAACTTTCACTAAGAGAGCGATCTGTGGATGCATCTTTCTTAACTTTTGCTTGACTGGTTTAGCTTTTGGATCAACTGTGAGATAGTGAACTACTAGTGAAGGGTCTAACACTGACATATCAGCATAGGTCCATGCAAAGTTAATGGTTCTTTGTAACAAAAAGCTGTAAGATTCTTGTGCTCTTGTTTTGATAATGATGTTGCAAGGAATGTGGTCTTAGGATTTTGCTCTGTGCCAAGGTTTATCTCTGTAGAATCTTGCACTATGAGAGCTGATTTCTCTTGATACATAGATGGTAGGGGAAGGTCAAATCCTCCATCCTCAAGTGCCATGGTTGGGTTTTCACCTTTGGATACATCCTTTATTTTTACTATTTCACTGTGTGGTTTTCACCTAGAGATATTTCTTTATTTTTACTTTTGTGACTGGAGGATTTGGCATTCTCACCAAAATAAGTAGTTTGCTCTAGTTCCATTACAAAACCATCTTTGTGATTTCCAAGAGGGATACCATCCTGGAATCCCATGAACTCTGCAATAGCTTCGTCATTCTGAAATACATCTAGAACAGGGGCCCCTTTTGGTCCCAATCGATAAGTTCAGGGTAGACAAGTGTTATAATCTAGGTGTTGGTGGTGGATGTTAAGGCTACGAATGATAGCATAAATACGAAGGATTCAGTGAATAGGTCAGTCATATGGAGGTAAGATTCATCGATGATATCCTCTTTAGACATTGAATCTGTGAGAGAAGTTTGTGCTACCTCTTTGAGAATACCCTCGATATCCAAGGCGCGTGGTACCTTCCTACCAAATCCTAACCCCTTCTTGTCTAGTTTCTTCTTCACAATAATGGGTTCCATTTCACCTTGATTATTTTTCCCAAGACCCCCTTTGCATTTGTAGCCCATGTTCTTCATAATTTTTAGGCCATTGCCATATTGTTTGACAGGAATGGTGACTGGTTCTTTCTCCTTGTAGAGCCAAGATGAGATGTGTTCAATAGTTTTCTCTACCAATAATTTTCCCTCTTTGAATTGAGTTAGGGATGCTAGGGGAGGAATAGCTACTTGCTTAGTTGCTTTGGCTATGGGCAGTTGGCCGTAAGATTTAGGGGATAAGGGCATCTGCCCTACACAACAAGATTTAGAGATATCATATTCACCAAAGCCTATATCACGGATGTGAGCTTTGATTTCAGGAATAGGATGAGGATTAGGCTCAACTTCAGAGGCTTTTTTTAGTTTTTTAGAGTCAACATACAATGGGGATTCATGGGCTTTGTCATTGTTTTGCACTTGGTTGGAATTCTTATAACTGCCTTGCAAGACACGACAAAATTCAAAGAGATTAGGATCTCCTGGGATAGTGATCTCCGTACCATTGAATGGGAATTTGAGTGACTGATGGTATGTGGAGGGAACAACTTTAATGGCATGGATCTATGGGTATCCTAGGATAATGTTGTAAGGTAGCTCAATGTCCAAGACTTGGCATCTAGTTTCTAGCATGACATGGCCTACTTGTATAGGCAAGTGGATAACACCTTCTGACCGGCGTTCAGCATCATCATACCCTTTGATTGTAATGGATTGATCAATGTTAGCATGATCCTCAGAGTATCCCAACTGTTTAAGTAACTTGAGAGAACAGATATTAAGAGTAGCACCACCATTTATAAGTATGTGTTTGATCTTGCATTTATGGATGAAGACTTCAATGTGAAGGGCATCATCATGACATGGATCATGGGATGGGAGGTCTTTTTCAGAAAAGACCACATTGTAAGGTGAGGTGATGTTACCTATTATATCTTGGAAATCTGTGACCGCTATGTTATTAGGAATCGAAGACTCTTGTAGGGCTTTTTCTAGCACAACTTTATGTGCGGGTGATGACCGTAGAAGGTCCAGAATAGAGATCGGTGCAGGGGTTTTCCCTAGATGTTCTACAAGATTGTAATCAGATTGAGTTGGGAGACTTGGTGTAGGCCCACAAAGGGTGACATGACCACAATGATTTGTGATTGCACAATCCATAGATTTGCCTTTGATTGTGAGGGTGGACACCCGACTCTCTTCAAAATGTCCTACAATAGAGTCATAGGAAGTAAAAGCTTTATTAACACCTTTACCTTTGTTAGGATTTTGACCTTGACCATGGTTAGGGAATAGCTCCTTGTACATGTTGAGGTCTTTATTGGTGTGTTGAGTTGGTGGTTCATCATCAAAAGTGATTTGTTTTCTGTCGATAATGTTTGGATTAGGTGTTTGAGTTTCATGCATGATATGGTTCTGTGTCCTTTGGTCCTATGGTACTCACAATATTCATTTTCTTTATCGTGCAATTTTGTAAACAGGTTTGCCATATGGGGGGCATCTGGTAAGGTGACGAGTCCATTGTGTAAAAGTTTTTGTAGAACATACTCTATAGGCTCTCCCAAGGGAGTGAATTGACGTCGCGGAGGGTAATCTTGTTGAGGTTGCTCTTGTTGTCATTGTTGTTGGTTTTGGTTTGGTTCTATTTGTTGTTGTTGGTTTTGTTGAGGCAGAGGTTTCCTTGGTTTTGATGAAAGATGCAGGGGTGTTTGTAGTGTTTGGACATGCTTAGAATCTACCACACCATCATTGACCATGTTTTTATTTTTGTTCCAAAACTTGGGCTTATCATTTTTCTGTTGTTGAGAAGCATTGTCTTTAGTTTCTTTGAAGATTTTTACCACGCCTTTAGCGATGAGGACCTTTTCAATGTTGATGCCCTTGTAGGTAATTTCATCAAATGTTGTAGCACTAAGAATTTGCAAATGGAAACCCAATTCTTGGTTAAGGTTCTGCACAAATATGCAAACAAGCTATTTTTCAAGTATCTTGAATCGGAATTTGCTAGCCATTTGTCTCCATCTTTGAAGGAAGGAGATGAGAGTTTCCCCATTTTTATGTTTATTGTTGCATAGGTTGGTCATAGAGACCTCATGTTCTGTGTTGTAGGAGAAATGGGTGGCAAATTTCTCCGCAAGCTCGTTAAAAGATTTGATACTCGTGGGTAGGTGCGAGAACCATTCTATAGCTTGACCTCCAAGATTGTGAGGAAAGAGGTGCATAAGATATGTGTCGTTATCTGAGACCTCGAAGCAAGCGAGATAGAATTCTCTAAGATGGTCTTTTGGGTCACCTTTCCCTTTGTATTTATCAAATTTGGGAATAGTGAAGTTATGAGGAAAAGGGATCATGGGTAATGACCGATCAAATGGATAAGGGCAAACTTCTTCCAAAGAGAAGGTTTTCTTGGTGTGGCCAAACGTAAGATCAGATAATTATTGTTGAACCTGTACAAGTTTTAGCTCCATAGTTGTGGGAGGGTTTGGAAACATCTCCTATTGTCCTAGAGGTGGTTGTTGTTGCCCATATGGAAGATTGTAGTGGAAGCCATGGGCATTGGTGTTATAAGGGTCGTATGATTGGTTAGGGTCCTATGTGTTGTATGTTGGGTTTGGATTGGGTTGGTTTTGGGTGTTTTGATTTTGGGGAGGTAAGGGAGGTGCTGGGTAAGAATGTATTCTTTGTGATGGTTGTAGATAAGAGTTCTGTTGTTGGTATTGTGGAGGTGGTGTGAAGAAATAATTCTGTGGAGGAAATCTAAAGTTTGTTGGGTTTGGTTGTGATGGTGGAGTATAGCCATAGGAAGTTTGGTTTTGAGAGTTTTGAGGGTTGATATAGGTGTGGGTTAGGTTGAGAGTGGAAGATCGTTGTGGTGGAGGGACATAAGTAGAAGGGTTTTTTGATGGTTGGGGTTGATTGAGATATGTGTTGAAAAAGTTTACTGTAGATGATCATTGTGGCGGAGGGACATACGTAGATGGGTTTTGTGATAGTTGGGTTTGACTAAGATGGGGATGGGTATGATTGAGTGTAGAAGAATGTTATGGTGGAGGGACATAGGTTGTGTTGATGTTTTGTGATGGTTGGGGTTGCATGACATTGTTTGGGTTAATGATACGGAGGGTTGATGATGTTGGCGGTGGTGTTTGTTGAGACCATTGTTGCATGGCTACATAAGTGTTTCCCAGATTGTAATTTGGTGGGAAATTGTCACGTGATGCGGTAGCCAATATTCCACTTGCAATTGGTGTATACATTTTAGGAGGTTGCTGTGTGTTTGATTTAGCTAGAGCGGCATGTCTTGCTAGTTCTGTTTGACGTTGTAGAGTCTCTTGTTGGTGTTTTTAAACTTCCATAGGCGTCATAAGAGGTGATATGGGTCTTTCTGCTGTTGGATTTTGATAAAGAGGATTCTCATAGTGTGCATCAAAAGGTTTAGTCGTTCTCCCTTGTGAGCTTTGTTCGGGTATGGGAGTGGTCACGGTTGACATGGTTTGAACTGCAGTTATAACGTCATGGGTTTTGTTTGGCTCTTTAAGATTGGATAGGTCAAAATCTTGGGGTAATTTGTTCCTTGCTATGCTAGTAAGTGAAAGAAATGATCTTGTTTCTCACTAAGGATTTTATCAAATGCGGCTATGGCTCTAGGATCTTGCATGATTTCATCAAGGTCTTGTCTATCTTCTTGAGAGGATTGACCTTCTTCAAAGTGTCACTCTTCTTGAGATGGGACTTGAACCGTGGTATAACCGGGTGTAGCAAAATCATGAGGCATGTCGGTAGTGAACTGAGTTACATCTACCAAAGGGACATTACTTTCTTGAGGATTGGTTGGTTGGTCATGTTGCGGCTTGTTTTGAGAGTTGGTTGGTCTTTCCCTTGGTGTTTTTAGAGTACCCTTTGGAGTGATGTTCGATTGGCTTGGTTGAGGTGTATGCGGAGGTGATTTGCGCTTCCTTGGGGCAACTTGCTTAGCCTTCATAGATTGTTGGAGTCTAGTGGTTACCATGGGATGCAGGAGGACAATATGTGTTGAGATTTTGCTAAGATTTCACTGAGGTAGTTTGCTCAGATTGTTATCTTGATGTTATAGGATTGAGTTGTTGATTATTTCACTGTTTTTGATATTATACAATCTCAATTTTATTCCTACACACATTATGGCACGCCCGGTGGTGAATTGAGTTACATCTACCAAAGGGACATTACCTTCTTGAGGATTGGTTGGTTGGTCATGTTGCGGCTTGTTTTGAGAGTTGGTTGGTCTTTCCATTGGTGTTTCTAGAGTACCCTTTAGAGTCATGTTGGATTGGCTTGGTTGAGGTGTATGAGGAGGCGATTTGCACTTCCTTGGGGCAACTTGCTTAGCCTTCATAGATTGCTGGAGTCTAGTGGTTACCATGGGATGCACTAGGACAATATGTGTTGAGATTTTGCTAAGATTTTGCTGAGGTAGTTTGATGAACAATTTTCTGGACCAAAAGCGCTGTACTGTTTTACCAAAGGCGCTGGACTGCGTTACGAAAGGCGAGCTAATGTGTTACTAAAGGCGTCAGACTATGCTACCATAGGCACTAAACTGTTATGCCAAAGGTGCTAGACTAAGCTACCAAAGGTGAGCTACTATTATACCAAAAGCGTTGAAGTAGTGCCAATGATGTTTATAAGGCAAATTTTGATCGATTTGGGTTTGATTTTGATTGGATTTGCTTTAGCAAGAGAAAACACATCAAACAAAGTGGCAAAAAGGACTGACGCAATAGATAGTGTATGTTTGAGGCTCATGAAAAAAATCCCAATGTTTCCACGGGTATAAGACAATTGCAAAGAATTCAAGTACTTTTTATCCCTAGAGACATGGTTTCATTGGGGTAGATCAGCTCACAACTTAATTCTCCGTCGACCAAATATCATTCCATATAGGTGTCGTACATTTGTATCTTTGTGAGAGACAATAGGTAGGGATATCTCACCCTCCCCTCAGAAAGCTCAAGTAGGTCACAAGAGCTTTATGGCTGAGGGAATACTATCTCTTCTCAAGGGAGGCAATGGTGAGTATCTTGCGGGCTTGAATCGATTCCCCTTGCACTAATGATTACCGCAACGTTCGGAGGTGAAACGGGTAGTCACTATCTAGATTGGTTCTTAGTAGCTTTGAGGGACCAACGCTTTATGAGTAATGTGACAAGCTACTAAAAGCTTTAACCAATCCTACTAAGAGTATCAAACACTTCGCACAATGTGAAAATTATTTCCACAAAGTGCTAGTACGCCTCTTTTCAATTTGGCACCACAAGGTAAGGCTGACGCTGGTTAGGACTTGCCTTTCGCCTTATCTCTCTTATAGAGCGGTTCAAAGGAAAACTCCACTTAGGGTCGTCCTTTTTGGATGAAATGCAATCCAAAAGCAGGCCCTTCTAAAGGAATAACTTAAATTGAAGTTCAAGCACGTCAAACAAAGGTTCAATTGTCCTGTCATAAGAAAAATAAGGTGCAACTAGATTAGGCACACACACGATTGTAGTTGTCAATTATCTCTTATGAAATTGAAGTGTTTTGCATTCATGTCAATTGTCCCTTAGAAAATTGAAGTGTTTTTGCATTCATGTCCATTGTCCCTTAAGAAAGCAATATGTTCCTAAGACTTAGATTGAAAAAACGATGATTTACTTTCAATTGTCCCTTAAGAAAGCAATATGTTTCTAAGACTTAGTGCGATAGATGATTGTTCAATTGTCCCTTAAGAAAGCAATTTGTTCCTAAGACTTAGATTGCAAAAGCTGATTGTTCAATTGTCCCTTAAGAAAGTAATTTGTTCCTAATATTTTGCAAAAGATGATTGTTCAATTGTCCCTTAAGAAAGCAATATGTTTCTAAGACTTAGTGTGATAGGTTTTCAATTCTTCAATGCTCGTCCTGCATGAACATGTTAGAAGAACCTTTTTTCTCTGTTTGAGTAATAAGATGCTACAACAAGTTGATTAGTTCCACCAAAAACTCAATACTTAGCCAAAATCAAAAATAAATGATCAGAAGCACTTTTACTGTAATACCAAAGGTGACTTATTGTATTGCCCAAAGTGCTGGACTGTGATACCAAAGGCGAGTTACTGCAGATCCAAAAGTGATCCACTGTGCTACTAGAAGCGTGGTACTATGTTACCAAAAGTGAGTTACTGTAATACCAATGGCGATGCACTGTAATACCAAAAGTAAGGCATTGTAATACCAAAAGCAAGGCACTGTAATACCAACGGCAAGACACTGTAATACCAAAAACAAGACATTGTAATACCAAAAGCAAGGCACTGTAATACCAAAAGGAAGGCACTATAATACCAAAGGCAAGGTGTAATAACAAGCCTGCAAAAAACAATATTTTGTCAAAAAAGCTAGATCGAAGGATGATTGAATGATTGAGTGATGATCTAGGATGTTGATAAATGATAAGACACTGCAACATGTGATATTAGCTCCAAAGAAATCAACAAGATGTCAAAAATCAAGTCAAAACCCTAACAATAAGTTAGAAACCCTAGAAAACCAAAGTGAAATCCAGAAAATTAGTGACAATTATGATGAGATACAAAAGATTTAAATATCACCAATGGATTCCTTATGATTATCTATGCAATTTTTTAAAAAAAGCATCGAATTTCATTAAGTTTTGAGAAAGTTATGGGGTTTTGAAGTTTGCAAGCTTGTTATCCCAGCCAAAAGTGCTTTACTGTTATGCCAAGTGTGCTTTACTGTTATACCAAGTGTGCTTTACTGTTATAGCAAGAGCGCGGTACTGTGTTACCAAAGGCGTTGCAGGATCACCCGAAAGTGTTGTACTGCTCTACCAAAGGCACTTTTTTGTGTTGATGTGCATTGTTCTGTACTAAAAACAATTTCTTTAAATAAAAAGAGAGATTAGTGGGTCCCACCGGGCATTCTAGAATGTGTATAGGAAAAATCGAGAGGTTGAATGATAAGATCACAAAGTAATGATAATAATAATTCAGTTACCCATAACATCAAAAGATCTATCTAAGCAATAACCAAATCAATGAATAAATCAAATTACGAACAAATAAGCTATCACCTAGATTGTTTGGATCTCTTGGTCGAATGTAGATTGCTTCATAAATTGCGAAACCATGTTTGCAACAAATGGATGTAGATTATGTTTGTGCTCAAAAGGTAGATGTGCTTAACGATACGATGTATGCTCAATGCGCTATATGGATGCCTGAGAATAAATGATCAAATAGATCATAAGGCTGAATGATCGAAGAGGAGTTGTTATGGAGATGAGGGGGTTTATATAGGTTTCAATGAAGATCGATCAATGGTCCAAAAAATTTAATAGAATCAATGGATGAGATAAATCTAGAATTCATGATGAATGTTCACCCGACATGTGTCACACAAAAAACTATTTTTGTTTGAGTTAATTACTTTTTGATAAATATAGGATTTGATTTCATAAATTATAATGCTTTTTTTTTCTAATTTAAGAGTTGTTGATAAAAACAAGATTAATTAAGTCAATTAACTCAACTTGTAATTTGCTTTTTGCATGATTTGAGATAAATTAAATAATAAATTATTTAATTTTGTGTGCATGATGAACAAGATTTATTTTTAGAAGAATTGGAAGATTTTTTAGAATTAAATAAAATAAATTTATTTAATTATTTGTGCATGATTAGAGGAATAAATAAAATATTTGATTATATTTTATTTTTAGAGATTGAGATAATTTAAATAATTTTGCATGATTTATTTAAATTTGGAAGAACAATTGATTTAATTAAATAATGAAAATTATTTAATTGTAGATAAAAGGATTTGGATGAGATAAATTAATTAAATAATTAATTTATTGAATTGATGTGGATCTGAATTTTGGAAGAAGATAAGATTTAATTAAATAATCAAAATTATTTAATTTTGGAAGAATAAAGTTGATTTTGATGAAATTAATTAAATAATTAGACTATTTAATTAACATTGAAATGCAGGTGATTAGACAGATTTGATGAAAATACAAGTGATTCGAAGACATGGTCATTTTTAGGTGTCTACAATAATCTCTAATATTATAATGGTAAGAATACGACAATTATGGTGGAGGAAAGATTGATCAAATGTAAGCATGGGATTGAGATTTGCTCCCCCATTGCAACCTTACACAACCTAACTAGATAAATCGATACTCAAGGGGAATAATGTATATGAATATATATGTATACATGCATTTTAGAAATTTCCAACAAATAGGTAATTAAACTCTACACAACAATAAAGTCCCTCGAACATTCTCGATCGAGTTAAACGAAGCTAGACATGAGAAAACTTTCCTAATGACAAATTGAAAAAGGTCAAATTGAGATTAACTCAATAAGGAGAGATAACTAAAACATACCCTGTCTCAAGAAGGTTCATGAATTATACAACTTAGGTCTCACATGGCAAACCTGACTTTTCTAAAACATCTATTCCCTTCTCTCTAGTGATGCTCTCCTTCCATTCTTGAAGGTGGAAATCTTTTCCTGGTTACACTCACAATCATACAAACTTATGATCAATGTATCATCAATAAATTGTTATACATCATGCTTAAATAATCGCAATAACATGTAATCTCATGTCTAATTCTAAGCATTAATCATAATTCATAAAATAAATTATTTATCCTGACATTTTTCCTAAACATCAAATCATTAATCTATGATTAATTTCCCACTTAATCACATATGAAAGTAAAAGTAACACATAGTTAAAGTTTGGGGATGTAACATATCTCCCCCCATAAGAATCATTGTCCCCGATGATTTAATGTGTCTAAAGTTTATAACATAAAAAGAGTTTTGTTTATCATGGTAAAAAGATTAAAATATATGAGGGAATCTTTGATAAATATCAACATAATTCTCCTAGATAGCATTCTCTTCTGCATACTAGTCCCATTGGACCTTGCATTGATTAATTTCTTTATTATGCAAGCATATCTTACATATTTCGAGCACCTTGATGGGCTCGGTCACTACCACCCCTTGGTCCTTAACCTGTATGGCATTCCAATCAAGAATAGGAACATGATTATCTCCTCCAATATACTTTTTCAAATAAGAAACATGGAAAACATTATGCATCATGGCAAGAGTTGGCGCAAGAGAAATCTTGTATAGAACAATCTTGTATGCAATTAGGTTGACCTCCTCAAGAACTTCGAAGGGACCCACATACCTAGAAGCTAGTTTGGATGTCTTTCCAAACTTGATAGAACTCTTTTGTGGTTTGACTCTTAAGAGGTCTTTCTCTCCTACTGAGAAATGTCTCACGATGTGCTTAGTATCCACATAGATTTTTTGCCTATCATTCGCTTTTGCTAGCCTTTTCTTAATTAGATGGACTTGTTCTTCCATTTCTGATAGCATTTCTGGACCAACACTGATCCTATCATCTAGCTTATCCTAGCTTATAAGAGTTTGGCACTTTCTTCCATATAATGCTTCAAATGGAGCCATCTTAATAGAAAAATGATAAGAATTATTGTAGGCAAATTCCACAAGATCCATGCAATACATTCTCAAAAGATCTTCCAACACTTGGTTCACTCTTTCCATCTGGCCATCTATTTCTGGATGATAAGTTCAGCTTATGTTTAGTTGAGTTCCAAGTGAGGAAAATAAGGTTTTCCAAAACATTGATGTCATACGGACATCCCTATCTGAGATAATCTTCTCAGCAATGTTGTGCAATCTAAATACTTCTTGCACAAATTTATGGGCTATGACTGGTTCTCCATCTGTCAAATTCTCGGGTATGATATATGCTACCTTAGTGAGTCTATCCACCACTACCAGAATAACATTGTCTCTATTTCTAGACATAGGAAGTCCTTGTACAAAATCCATGCTAATGATCTGCCATTTCCATTCTGGAATCTCATGAGTGTATAGAAGTCCTGCTGGGTGATGGTGTTCTACCTTCACCCTCTGGCATTGTAGACCATCCAACTACAAACCTTGCAGCATCCCTCTTCATTCCTTTCCAGAAATATAATGGTTTTACATCAGCTAGCAATTTAGACATTTGTTGTACCCACTTAAAAATTTTGCTTCATTAAGGCATTTTGAGAAAGTCTAGAAAATTTTTTCGTCAAAAAAGTCAAAAAGTCAAAAAGTCAAAAATTTTAAAAGTAGAAATTTCTATTTTTAGAAAGTTTCTAAAAATAGACATCAAATTAGGTTTTCTGGGTTTCTTGAGATACAGATGCTGGCAAAATTTTCTAAAAATAGAATCTCTGATTCAGGTGTCATGCCTGATTCTGATTGGCTGATTTTGCTTCACGATCAGCGTGGTCTAGACGGAATCTGTGAAAGATCAAATTTTCTCTACTGGGTCAATTTTGCTTTTTCAGAAGGCGAGCTCAAGGTGAAGCACGAGCTCGGGAGTCATCAACAGAGGTAGTTCATCTATAAGAGATCAGTTTTAAGTCTTCTGAGCTGTTTAGCTAACGCAAAACTGACGAGCAGTCGTCAATTTGACGAGGAACGCAAAACGAAGCAAGATGGAGTTGGAAAGAGAAGAAAAGTTGGAAATCTTCAAATTTAACTAAGGCACAAAATTCCAAGCGCCCCTGGAGGCCAGGGGTGCCCAGTATTTCATGCCTTCGATTTTTTTTTCGTATTTTGTAAGAAAATGCTAAAAATACCTCTGTCAGTCAATTCTGGGGTCCACAAAAGCAGTCATTTTGGTTTGAAGGTCCCAAAAAGCTGGAATCCATGTCAGATGTACCCAGGCTATCCAGTTCATTCATCATCCAGTGGCAGTTGATTGACAAAACCTCGAGATCAGCGACAGGAAGCAGTTGCTGGTACATAAAATAGAGCAAATTGCAAACAGAGATTGGAAATCACAAAATTGGCTAAGGCATTAATTTCTAGGCGCCCCAGGAGGCTAGGGGCGCCAACTTTTCCATGCCTTCAAATTTTTTACGTGTTTTTCAAGAAACGTCAAAAAGTCTCCGACAACCCATTTATGAGTGGTCAAACTTAGTCAAACTCAGTCAAACACCGGTAAAAGCTGGGATTTCATCACAGATATGTTTAGGTTACTTAGTTCACCTCCCATCCTACCTCAGTAGCCATCGGAACGATAGAAAACGAAGATCAAATAGAAGTTGTTGGCACGGAAATCAAGAAATGGAAAGAAAATTTGAAAATACCAAAAAAATTCTAAGGCATAAAATTCCAAGTGCCCCTGGAGGCCAAGGGCGCCCACTTTTTCATGCCTTAGAATATTTTTCTATTATTCTGAAAAATGACAAAACCTCCTCCGTCAGCCCGGTCAGATTCACTGCAAATCAGTTTGACGCATTTTTTGAGGCAGAGAGAGGGAACAATTTAGTTCAACTTTTATCAAGCTTGCCTATTTGCCAGATCATCAGACTTAGTTTTGTTCTGACAAGCAGAAATCGACAGCCAAACAGGGGTCCACAGTCACCGGAATGAGCACGCAAATCAAGAAATTGAAAAAGTTGAAATTTTAAAAAAATGGCTAAGGCACAAAATTCCAAGGGCCCCTGGAGGCCAAGGGCGCCCAATATTTCATGCCTTAGAAAATTTTCATGTTCGACAGCCGCTTCCAAATCTTTGTCCGGCGACAGGTTTCAGAAGTCAAATTTGCAGTCAAATGACGTCAGATCGTCAGTTTGAGGCTGGGGATGGAATCACGGTTGATAAATCTTGAAGATGCCATGATCAGTCAGCGATGACAGTTTGCCATATTGTTGAAGTCAGGGAAAGGCCATACTGGAGTCAAAACGAGTGCAAAAGTGTCAAAAACGAAGGAAAAATTGGCTAACACTTTTACAACCTCGCGTGTTTGATGACATCATCAAAGAAAATATTTTTTGTCATCTCACACATGAAGCCATAGGCAGCTATAAAATAGGGATTCTTCCTATTCGAAGATATTTACTTGGATTTGCGCTTTAAAAGATGCTTTCTTCATGGATAAGATTGAAGCTTTATTCTTTCACAAAGAAAGCTATTTTTTTGCCCTAAAGTTCTATAAAGACAAGTTTTGGCTTCTTTTATTTCATTATCTTTTGCAGGTTGCATCCAGAGGAAGATTTTTATTTTCTTTCAACGAAGATTCGAAGGCTCAAACAAAGTGTTTTTTCAGCGTTCTTCGTAGTTTCGGGATGAGGAAGCAGGGAGGCATGCTTTTTCAGGGCCAATTTTTCTAGGGGATCATTTTTCACAAATAGGGCCGAAGCTTTCCATCTAGAATTTCATCTTCTTAAAGATTGGGAAATTTTATTTTTCCTAGGAATCTACTTTTTTGCTATTTTTTCGAGAAATCCTCCGCTTTTTCAAAATCTGACGATCTGGGTTGCTTCAAAACGGAATTGCCTACAAAACCCATGTGCCAGCTTTTTCACTTACATTCTGCTTTTTAGAAGAAATCAGCAAGTAATTTTCAGCCTTTTATCCAAGATTTTTCCAACATAGGCGTGTTCACAGTCATTTTTTAAATCTCTCAGTATGCAGTACACTCCAATTGAGATCAAGCCTAAAACGATGTTGGTTCATGATTACCTCAGAACTTTCGAAACAGACTTGCATAAAGTTCTTCTAGTGTTCAATTTACATCCTTTGGAAGATGCAGGAAACAACACTATCAGGAATCTGAATCACTCTAGGTTGCTTGCAGCAGCATCCTTTCCCATCACAGTGCAAAGTATCAAATTTGTAATTTCTTGTATGATGCATTACAATTCAGTCACAAGAGAAATCCAATCAACAGATGGACGTGTGCTATGCAACCTAAGGCCAAATGACATTAAGAAGTGTTTTTCAATACCAATCTGGAGGGAAAACTTGGTTGTTTCGATTGAAGAATGCAAAAGGGTGTGGAACAATGATAAAGAAAAGTACCGGAAAAAGATTGGTTAGAGTTGGTTGAAGGAAAAGCAGAATGTCATGCCAAAGAATGTTAGACGTGGAGAGTTTAAGGAGGAACATTCAATAATGATTACTCTGCTAAGCTAGATCACAGGTCAAGCAGATGCTAACAAATTCCAGCCTTGGATGTTTTACATCATGTCCCAAATTGTTGATGGAACAAAATTCTATGATTGGTCGGCACTCATCAGTGATAGTCTCCACCAACAAATAATTGATTTTCAAAGGGCTCATGAATTCCACATGATGTCATACCTTGTATATCTGATGGCCTTTCAAGGTCAATTTAGAGGTTTGAATATTGTTGGAACTCTGGATATTTAGCATGTTTATCACCATTTCCCGCAGTTAGAATTTTCTCAGGCTGAGCGACATTATAGGTGGGTAAATGATGCATTCCTGATGCATGCAATGTGAGATCTGGATAATGAGTTGCATATACCATTTTCAGTAGATGCTAGAATAGCAATGGCATAATGGGCTGATTGGTTTACCTAGTTTCCCACTTTTTCCTACATCAGAGTATATGGCTTCTCAGTAGAGCTAGCCATGTTGCCAAGATATCCGATGGATGAGGTAACATTCATGGAATTTCTGAGGCAAGCCTATGAAGTTCATACATTTATGTGTAGCAGACGCAAGCCGGCTTTCAATTGGGATGGGAATTTATAGATGTAGATCTGGAGCAGATGCCAAAGTGATTGGAAGTGAAATGTCCAAGTATGGTCTTAAGTTTTTTGACAGGAGGTCTTCATATGATCTGCGTGGTGTTTTTGCATCACACCTTGGTCAAAATTGTGCGCATACGCATGTGGTTGAAGATTTATGGGCTAATTGTGCTAATGAGTTTGAAGTGCGAGAACGCAGTTACAGCAGGTTTACTTTTTGGCAGTTGGTTGATATTTTGTTAGAAGATGTAGAAGGCTTGTCAGATGATGGTTGAGTTTTACTTCCTACATATTTTAGAGATTAGGTTGAGCAACAACCATTGCCATCAGTTAATTGGTCAACTAAAGAAAGCACCTCAATGGAGGAAAGAATGAGCCGAGTTATTAAAAATAGTTTGATATTCTTGAAAAGTAAGTGGAAAGAACCTATTTTGGTTGCAAAGCCACCAGTTGTTCAACCATCAGAACCTTCCACTTCCAAACCAAAACAAAGGGTTAAAGCTATGAGTGTCCTTCCAGAAGGAACAAAGATGGCCAAGTTGAAGAGGAAAAAGGTTGAGTCTCCAGTTCATGTTCAGCAGGAAGAACCAGAAGTTGCATCAGAAGTTCCCACTGAACCAGCACCGCATGTAGAAACATTGCCCTCTATTCATGTTTCTCTGCCTTCTTCACCTAGTTCTTCTCCCATTCACATTGATTCAGAGCCAGATTCATCGATTCGTAACTTTGAGACACATATTGGTCCATCGGGATTTGATGAGGTTAGAATCAAGTTTCCAAGAGAAGATGGCTCATCCTAGCTTGAAAACATCCTGGGAAGAAAGAGGAGAAGGCCTTCATATTAGTTGAACTTGACAGCGCTTAATAGTGTCTACCAAGAGACACCAGACAGGAAAATGAAGAGGCAAGTTCACATTGAGAAGAATGCTGAAGGAGAAATGATCCTAGAAACTGCAACACCTTCAGAAGATAAGGACGTTGATGATATTGAGGTTGATGACTTCAAGGTTGTCAAAGCAAACCTTGGTAGGAGTACCCGGCATACAGATGTAAATCTCTTCGAGGTTGCAGCAGATAATTTAAAGGAGAGGGTGTTGAAGGATGGAGAAGACAAAGCAGTGCTCAAGGCTGAGGTTAGGCAATTGCAGTAGTACATTTCCAACCTTTTTCATGGCACATCACAGGCTAATTTAAGGCTTCCTCCGAATCTGGGATCACCGACCGATCAGCAGCAGTTCAGTCAGTTGGTCATCTATGGGAGGCACATGAAGGATTGGGTGGAAGAATTTGTGAATAAAGGGAGAGTTGTGCTTTCATAGTTTTATCAATTAAAGTACAACACTCATGATTTGCGTCAAGGCATCCAGGGGTTACAACAGACCATGGCTGAAAATAGACCGGTGTTTGAGATCATTATCTCTGACTTGAAGATGGCACATAATTCTGTTGATTCAGCTGAAAATAAGAAGATTGTTTCTACTTGGAAAGTGCAATATCTTTTCACAGTAAAAACTTATGACAGTGTAATCTCAGAGTTAGCAGAATGGAAAGAAAAAGTGGTAAATGTTCTCAAGTTCGTCAGATCTTTTGTCTCTCAGATCCTGTGTTCGTATGAAAAAGAAGATGGTACCCTGTATGATCTCAGGGAAGTGCAAGCAGAGTTCCAGACTCTCGTCCACAGCAATTTTAGTGGTGATATCAGTGCTGGCAAGATGGATCATTTTGCCACAATGACAGTGAAGTTTGACAAAGCTGTGGGTGAAGTTCATGAATTCCTTCAGATGGTTGCTAACGATGAAGAAATGTTAGAAAACCAGAATATCATTCTAGAGAGTATCAGTGTTCCTAGAAAAGATGTGGTCACTCACTTTTTAGAAGATATTATTTCCCAGAATATCAATGGATGACATCACTAAAAAGCAAGGATGTTGATGAGGATGTGATTCAAAAGAAAATAGTTTTAACTCGAATGCTTTTTGTTTTAAAGCATTTGCTTTCATCCTAAGCTCATCCATTCTTTATTTAGAAAGAAATTGCTTTGTATTAGTTGGAGTTTTCTTTGGTTTAAAGCAGATTGCTTTAAAGTATTTGTTAGTTGTAATCTTTGTCTTAGAATAGAAATAAAGCTTGCGAGTTAGCAAGTTAGTTAGGGCAAATCAAGGAGATTTTAGGGTTCCCTACTCCTTTGATTTTATTATAAGTAAGGGCAGCCTTTCCCATTGTAAAAGAGCTACTTTTGTGATAGCAAATTTGTTGTGCCTATTCTAGCCTGCAGATCTTGTTATTCCAAGTGTTTGCTCACTCTGTGTAATCTGTTTCCAATGTTTGATCACTTATTGTATGCTTGCCTTTTTCCACTTTATGATTTAGAATAGAAGTCTCATGCCTGCCTTTGCTTTGATTTTCTATCTCATTAATCATCAAGTTTGTCGTCAGATGTGTGGCTTACGTAAATTTTATTCCATCTTTCATCATTAAAGTTCAATGGGTCTTGTGATGTGAATCTGGGAGAAGTTTATTTAAGTTTTTGTGTTTAAACAAATCTTTGCTCGTCCACTTTTGATTTTTGTGCTCTGTGTTTACTCAGACAATCAAAAGCATCATTTAGCTTAAGCCTAGCTATAGTTAGAAGTTTATTAAAAGGAAAAACCTCTTCTGTAGTGAAATAGAGTTTTATAACCTTGTGCTCATAGCTGAGAATCAAAAAGAAGATAGGCGAATTTAATTTATTTATCTTTTCAGTGAACATCAGAAAAAAGGGAACTCCCCCTCACAATAGGAGAGCAGTTTATCTGTGTATAGCTGTCTGTTTCCAACTCGCATTCCATAGGTGCAAATTGAAATGCCAACAGTTTTCTGGCACCTACTGTGGGTCACGAGGCATAAAACTTCAAGCAAGCTTAGGCTTATGTCACAGGAATGACTCTCTGTCGTCCTACTGCTCCAGTTTAACAACCAAATCTTACACCACTTGCTATTCAACCAAATCTTGTATGAGTGGAAGGAGAGCAAATAGACATCATTAGTAGCCTGAGGAGGTTCATATTTGTGCAAAAGGAAAGTCCTGATCAGTGGTGAAACGCGGCTACTATTCTTGACGAAGAAGAACACAAAGTAGATCTTGCAGCTGGAAGACCTGTATTACCATCTCCCGCATGGCAATAGATAATCTTGGCTCACAGGGTTTATTCAAGAAGGGAAAAAGGTGATGCTACGGATCCTTTCTTCCAAGATCTTGTTCCTACAGAAGTTGGAGAGGCATCCAACATAGTTCCTGAAGTCCAGTTAATTCCTGAAGTCAAGTAGGAAGAACCTCAAGAGGAACCAGTAATCCAGCCTAGAGCGATGGGTGATGCAAATAATAACAATCATAATGATCAGAATCAGAGGCAACTACCCCCATTGCCTTGGGGTGGTAACATTGGACCTTTGGCCTTGCAAGCACATCATGAGTTACCAAAGGGGTCAAGGAAGCACTTTCCCCAGTTCCACGGCGATGGGACTCAATATCCTGATGAACATATCTCTGCATTCACAACAGCTTGCGTCATTTTGCATGTAGCACATGAAGATGTTGGTGTGCGTCTCTTCGTTGAGACTCTCATGGGAGATGCTGCTGATTGGTTCAATCATTTGGAGCCAAGCATCATTACAAATTGGGCAACTATGAGCGAGAAATTCTTGGAAAGGTTCAAGCCTGCCGAAGATGGTCACAGATTGTTCGCCCAACTTTCAAATTCAAAGATGGAAAACAATGAACCAATGAGGGAGTTCGTAGCAAGGTTTAATCGCCTGGTTACACACCTTTCTTGTACTCTCAATCCATCTCCGCAAATTCTATTGAGCAGTTTCATTAATGCTCTTCCTTCTGAGATAGCCTTCTTTTTGAGATCAGCTAATGAAACAGAATTATCCAATACATAAGAAAATGCCATCAAGTTAGAGTATGACATGATTACCTTTGGCAAGATGAAAATAGATTCAATCGAGCCTCTTGTTTAGAGTTCTGCGGATCCATTGCTACAAAAGGTAGCAAATGAAGTGACTATTATGAAGAGACAGTTGCCTGCTCAGAGGCAACCTGCACAACAACCATATCAGTCACCACAACAACAATACCAACCACAGCAACAATACCAACCATAGAAACCATACCAGCCTAAGAGGAGCAATTTTTAGCCTTTCAATAACTACAGGCCCAGGTTGCCAACACCTCCACCAAGACAAGCAGTTGATGCTGCTCAAAATGTAGTGTTTTGTTCCTTTCATGAAACCGATGCACATACTGGAGCCACATGTCTTGAAAGTCTAAGAATGAATCAAATCATGGGATATGCTGATGTTGCATCCCTTTCCAACATAGTCCCTTCCCCAAGTGCGAATGTTGTCTTACCATAGATGGATAACTTCGATGGCTACTCTACTACGGGATACTTCCAGAATGAACCCGTTTTAATAAAGGAAGAACAAGAAGATTTTCATCAATATTCTCTCGTGGTGAATCATGAAAACCTTTCTACACCTGTGTTTACATGTGCTCAACATTTCAAGGCACATAAAGAAGAAGAGGATAAACTGAGATCAAAGGAAAAGGGAAAGGAAGTGGCTTCCACTTCTAATGTTAAGCCACCACATGAAAATGTCAAGGTTGCTCAAGATTCGTCCTCGGTGAATTTTGATATAGTGGATTCCATGATGAAGACAAAGGTGTAGATTTCTCAGCTGGAGTATCTTCAGGACCATCCAGATTAGCTGGATAGAATTGTCAAGTATGTCAAGAAGGAGACTGTCGTACAACCTACATTGCTTGAATCTTCCGTTCCAGCAGAAGAGAAGCCCAAACCTTTCTATATCTCTCTGTATATAGGAGGCTATAAATTAAACAATTGTATCATTGATTCAGGAGCCTCAGACAACGTCATGCCTTTACAGGTAATGAATGCATTAGGACTCTCGTGCACCAAAACACATGACAAGTGATATTCGCTTGAGTCTCAGTCAGTGTCGTTGGTTGGACAATTGAAGGATGCTCAAGTACGGTTGGCGGCTTGTCCTGAGAAGAAAATAATGATGACTATCTTGGTAGCCAACATTCCATCCAATTATGGGATGTTGCTAAGTAGAAGCTTCTGCAAAGATCTCGGAGGGGAAATACAGTTGGATTGGTCATCTACGACCATTCCTTTAAAGAAAGGCAGTTTCAAATTGGAACCAGAAACTAAGTCACGGTTCACGGTGGTGAAATCTCAAGATCCTCAAGCACAAGTGATGTATCAAGAAATAAGTCCTGGTACATATACTGTCAGAAATAACCAAAGAGAATCAGGAAGTTGTCTGCGTGGTTGATGAATCAAAAGAAGAATCCGAAGAAATGTACAACTTGCAAACTCTCTTTGAGGAAGAAGAAGTGCAACAATCTTTTCAAGAGAAAAATTACGAGGAAGAGATCAAATATACTGTAGAGAGCAATGATGAATTCAATTTGTTTTTCTCATCTTTTGAAGGTTGGTTTGAAGAACCTGTGTCAGATACATCCAAAGAAAAGATCAAAGAAGCATTGCAATTGGAGCAAGAACATGATCTTCATTTTGAAGATGACTTCTTCCTGGAAGAATTTTTCAAAACTAGAGATCATATGGAAAATTCATCATTGGATCTAAATTGTTTTCTACATCACTGGGAAAGTGATCCTTCAACAGAGGATGCTGCAGATTTTCCTTTACAATATAGCCCGTCTTCACCTCTATCCCAAGAATCCTTCATACGCAATAGTGAAGAAGACGATGTTGAATCCGTCTATGAACCTATACAAGAAAGAGACTTCACTGACACTATACAACCAATACAAAATGCAACATATGAAGAGGTTGATGGAGAAGAAGAGTTCATGGAATATTCAGTTTTGGTCACTAAAGAGGATGATATTGAAAAGTCAAAAATTCCTGACAAATGTTTTGTGAGATACACCGTATGTGAGATCGATCAAGAAGATGAAGAAGAAACATATAGCACAGATGAATCTGTCTTTGATTCCCCTTACTTACCAGAAGAAGAAAGATACATGAATGCTAAAGATGAGATGATGTCGGATATCCACATTGAAGAAGATTACTCTATGGAGGTTGACGAGACTCAAAATAATGAATGGCAAAGTGAACTATCAAGTGAAGATGTTACCCATCAAGTGTACTTCGACAATGATCAAGAGCTCGAGCATCCAGACCTGGATGATCTATCTGACTCTGAGGATTAGATGGAAGAAAACATGACAAATGAAGAAGAAGAAACTCTTAAAGCACTGGAAAAATGGGTGACGACAATTGTGGATCCAATAAGCCAAGAATTAGTAATGAGAGTTTTGTATCAGTAGCTTCAACCTTTTTCAAAGGGTAATACATTAACAGAGTTCAAGGTTGCGTGCGTTCAAGATATAAATGAAAGTCAAATCATATATGTGGTGACTACCATTCCCACAAGCATACTTTGGCCACAAGACATTCCTACATATCTTCAGAAGGATGTTTTGTACCTTCACCTTTTGCAAAGGTTACTTGTTTAGAAGAAGATGCTCCACCTGATCTTTGACGTATCAACCAGTTCCTCATGAACTTCTCATGGCCTAAACATGAATATCCTCCTGAACCTTGGCTCTTTGAAGAGATGTTGCAGAGAAAGAAAAGTTATGTGCTATCAAGACAATCTTCATAGCTAAGGAGAGATGGTTCTTACTTTTCTGAATCAGTTGACAGTTTTATTTGACAGTCTTTGTGTTTCTCATCCTCGCTTAGGAGAACGAGTGTTTGTGAACACTTTTTGTTCTCGTAATGTGTTTCCCCTTTCTGTGATGTGATCGTTATGTCGTAATGTTTTTCCCCTTTTTGTAATGTGACAGTTGTGTTCTTTGTGTTCTGGGAAGTTCCAATTTTTAGGTGATTTTAGGAGGTCCAGTCTTAGGTGATGTAGGGAAAAGTCTTGTTCTAGGTGATTAGGAAAGTGACTTGACTCTATTGCCCAACTGACAAGGCATTGGTCCAAGCTAGAAAATTCTAGAGATTCTCAGTTCTCCTATGCTGTAAGTAGCCCACATGGTCCCCAGGCAGAGCCAATTGTTGTACCCAATCAAAAATTTTGCTTCATTAAGGCATTTTGAGAAAGTCTAGAAATTTTTTTCGTCAAAAAAGTTAAAAAGTCAAAATTTCTAAAAATAGAAATTTTTATTTTTAGAAAGTTTCTAAAAATAGACATCAAATTAGGTTTTTTGGGTTTCTTGAGATACGAATGCTGACAAATTTTTCTAAAAATAGAATCTCGATTCAGGTGTCGTGCCTGATTCTGATTGGCTGATTTTGCTTCACGATCAGCGTGGTCTAGACAGAATCTGTGAAAGGTCAAATTTTCTCTACTGGGTCAATTCTGCTTTTTCAGAAGGTGAAGCACGAACTCGGGAGTCATCAATAGAGGAAGTTCATCTACCAAAGATTAGTTTCAAGTCTTCCGGGATGTTCAGCTAACGCAGAACTGACGAGCAGTCATCGATTTGATGAGGAACGCAAAACAGAGCAAGATGGAGCTGGAAAGAGAAGAAAAGTTGGAAATCTTCAAATTTGACTAAGGCATAAAATTCCAAGCACCCCTGGAGGCCAAGGGCGCCCAGTATTTCATGCCTTAGAATTTTTTTTCGTGTTTTTCAAGAAAATGCTAAAAATACCTCTGTCAGTCAATTCCGGGGTCCACAAAAGCAGTCATTTTGGTCTGAAGGTCCTAAAAAGCTAGAATCCATGTCAGATGTACCCAGGCTATCTAGTTCATTCATCATCCAGTGGTAGTTGATTGATGAAACCTCGAGATCAGTGACAGGAAGCAGATACCAGCACACAAAACGGAGCAAATTGCAAACAAAGATTGGAAATCACAAAATTGGCTAAGGCATTAATTTCCAGGCGCCCCAGGAGGCTAGGGGGGCCCACTTTTCCATGCCTTAGAATTTTTTACGCATTTTTTGAGAAACATCAAAAAGTCTCTGACAACCCGTTTCCAGGTGGTCAAACTCAGTCAAATGCAGGTAAAAGCTCAGATTTCATCACAGATGTGTTCAGGTTACTTAGTTCACCTCTTGTCCTACCTCAGCAGCCATTGGAACGACAGAAAACAAAGATCAAACAAGAGTTGTTGGCGCAAAAATCGAGAAATGGAAAGAAATTTTGAAAATATCAAAAAAATTCTAAGGCACAAAATTCCAAGTGCCCCTAGAGGCTAGGGGTGCCCATTTTTTCACACCTTAGAATATTTTTCTATTTTTCCAGAAAACGACAAAACCTCCTCTGTCAGCCCAGTCAGATTCACTGCAAATCAGTTTGACGCATTTTTCGAGGTAGATAGAGGGTACAATTAAGTTCAATTTTCATCAGGCTTGCCTGATTGCTAGATCATCAGACTTAGTTTTATTCCGACAGGTAGAAATCAACAGCCAAATAGGGGTCCACAGTCACCGGAATGCGCACGCAAATCAAGAAATTGAAAAAGTTGAAATTTTCAAAAAAATGGCTTAGGCACAAAATTCCAAGTGCCCCTGGCCTCTATTTCATGCCTTAGAAAATTTTCATGTTCGACAGTGTTTTTCGATAGCCGCTTCCAAATCTTTGTCTAGTGACAGGTTTCAGAAGTCAGATTTGCAGTCAGATGAAGTCAGATTGTCAGTTTGAGGCTGGGGATGGAATCACGGTTGATAAACCTTGAAGATGCCATGATCAGTCAGCTTTTTACTCAACGGTGACAGTTTGCCATATTGTTGAAGTCAGGGAAAGGCCATACTGGAGTCAAAATGAGTGCAAAAGTGTTGAAAACGAAGGAAAAATTGGCTAACACTTTTGCAACCTCGCGTGTTTGATGACACCATCAAAGAAGATATTTTTCGTCATCTCACACATGAAGCCATAGGCAGCTATAAAATAGAGATTCTTCCTATTTGAAGATATTTACTTGGATTTGCACTCTAAAAGATGATTTCTTCATGGATAAGATTGAAGCTTTATTCTTTCACAAAGAAAGCTATTTTTTTGCCCTAAAGTTCTATAAAGACAAGCTTTGGCTTCTTTTATTTCATTATCTTTTGCAGGTTGCATCCAGAGGAAGATTTTTATTTTCTTTCAACGAAGATTCAAAGGCTCAAACGAAGTGCTTTTTCAGTGTTCTTTGTAGTTTCAGGATGAGGAAGCAGGGAGGCATGCTTTTTCAGAGTCCTTTTTTCTAGGGGATCATTTTTCACAAATAGGGTTGAAGCTTTTTCAATTTTCATCAAGATGGGTCCATCTAGAATTTCATCCTCTTGAAGATTGGGAAATTTTATTTTTCCCGGGAATCTACTTTTTTGTTGCTTTTTCAGGAAATCCTCTGCTTTTTCAAAATCTGACGATCTGGGTTGCTTCAAAATGGAATTGCCTACAAAACCCATGTGCCAACTTTTTTGCTTACATTCTGCTTTTTAGAAGAAATCAGCAAGTAATTTTTAGCCTTTTGTCTAAGATTTTTCCAACATAGGCGTGTTCACAGTCATTTTTCAAATATCTCAGTATGCAGTACACTCCAGTTGAGATCAAGCCTAAAACGATGTTGGTTCACGATTACCTCAGAACTTTTGAAACAGACTTGCATAAAGTTCTTCTAGTGTTCAATTTACATCCTTTGGAAGATGCAGGAAACAACACTATCAGGAATCTGAATCACTACGAGTTGCTTGCAACAACATCCTTTCCCATTAGAGTGCAAAGTATCAAATTCGTAATTTCTTGTATGACACATTACAATTCAGTCACAAAAGAAATCCAATCAAGAGATGGACATGTGCACTGTAGCCTGAGGCCAAACGACATTGAGAAATGTTTTTCAATACCAATCTGGAGGGGAAACTTGATTGTTTCGATTGAAGAATGCAAAAGGGTGTGGAACAATGATAAAGAAAAGTACCAGAAAAAGATTGGTCATAGCTGGTTAAAGGAAAAGCAGAATGTCATGCCAAAGAATGTTGGACGTGGAGAGTTCAGGGAGGAAGATTCAATAATGATTACTCTACTAAGCTAGATCACGGGTCAAGCAAATGCTAACAAATTCCAGCCTTGGATGTTTTACATCATGTCCCAGATTGTTGACGGAACAGAATTCTATGATTGGTCGGTACTCATCAGTGATAGTCTCCACCAACAAATAATTGATTTTCAAAGGGATCATGAATTCCTCATGATGTCATACCTTGTATATCTGATGGCCTTTCAGGATCAATTTAGAGGTTTGAATATTGTTGGAACTCTAGACATTCAACATGTTTATCACCATTTCCCGTAGTTAGAATTTTCTCAGGCTGAGCGACATTATAGGGGGTAAATGATGCATTCCTGATGCATGCAGTGTGAGATCTAGATAATGAGTTGCATATACGATTTTCAGTAGATGCTAGAATGGCAATGGCATAATGGGCTTATTAGTTTATCCAGTTTCCCACTTTTTCCTACATCAGAGTATATGGCTTCTCAGGAGAGCCAGCCATGTTGCCAAGATATCCGACGGATGAGGTAACGTTCATGGAATTTCTGAGGCAAGCCTATGAAGTTCATACATTTTTGCGTAGCAGACGCAAGCCAGCTTTCAATTTTCCAATTGGGATGGGAATTTACAGATGTAGATTTGGAGTAGATGCCAAAGTGATTGGAAGTGAAATGTCCAAGTATGGTCTTAAGTTTTTTTACAAGATGTCTTCATATGATCCGCGTGGTGTTTTTGCATCACACCTTGGTCAAAATTGTGCACATACGCATGCGGTTGAAGATTTCTGGGCTAATTGTGCTAATGAGTTTGAAGTGCGAGAACACAGTTACAGCAGGTTTACTTTTAGACTGTTGGCTGATATTTTGTCAGAAGATGTAGAAGGCTTGTCAGATGATGGTGGAGTTTTACTTCCCCCATATTTCAGAGATCAAGTTGAGCAACAACCATTGCCATCAGTTAATTGGTCAACTAAAGAAAGTACCTCGATGGAGGAAAGAACGAGCTGAGTTATTAAAAACAGTTTGATATTCTTGAAAAGTAAGAGGAAAGAACCTATTCCAGTTGTAGAGCCGCCAGTTGTTCAACCATCAGAACCTTCCACTTCCAAACCAAAACAAAGGGTTAAAGCTATGAGCATCCTTCCAGAAGGAACAAAGATGGCCAAGTTGAAGAGTAAAAAAGTTGAGTCTCCCGTTCATGTTCAATAGGAACAACCAGCAGTTGCATCAGAAGTTCCCACTGAACCAGCACTGCATGTAGAAACATTGCCTTTTGTTCATGTTTTTCCACCTTATTCACCTAGTTATTCTCCCATTCACATTGATTCAGAGCCAGATTCGTCAGTTCGTAACTCTAAGACACATATTGGTCCATCAGGAGTTGATGAGGTTAGAACTGAGTTTCCAAGAGAAGATGGCTCATCCTGGCTTGAAAACATCCTGGGAAGAAAGAGGAGAAGGCCTTCATATCAGTTGAACTTGACAGAGCTTAATAGCGTCTACCAAGAGACACCAGATAGGAAAATGAAGAGGCAAGTTCACATTAAGAAGAATGTTGAAGGAGAAATGATCCTAGAAACTACAACACCTCCGAAAGATAAGGACGTTGATGATATTGAGGTTGATGACTTCAAGGTTGTCAAAGCAAACCTTGGTAGGAGTACCCGGCATACAAATGTAAATCTCTTCAAGGTTACAGCGAATAATTTGAAGGAGAGGGTGTTGAAGGATGGAGAAGACAAAGCAGCCCTCAAGGCTGAAGTTAGGCAGTTGCGACAGTACATTTCCAACCTTTTTCATGGCACATCACAAGCTAATTTAATGCTTCCTCTGAATCTAGGATCATCGGCCAATCAGTAGCAGTTCAGTCAGTTGGTCATCTATGGGAGGCACATGAAGGATTGGGTGGAAGAATTTGTGAATAAAACGAGAGTTGTGCTTTTACAGTTTTATCAATTAAAGTACAACACTCATGATTTGCGTCAAGGCATCCAGGGGTTACAACAAACCATGGCTGAAAATAGACCGGTGTTTGAGATCATTATCTCTGACTTGAAGATAGCACATAATTTTGTTGATTTAGCTGAAGATAAGAAGATTGTTTCTACTTTGAAAGCGTAATATCTTTTCACAGTAAAAACTTATGAAAGTGTAATCTCAGAGTTAGCAGAATGGAAGGAAAAAGTGGTAAATGTTCTCAAGTTCATTAGATCTTTTGTCTCTCAGATCCCGTGTTCGTATGAAAAAGAAGATGGTACCCTATATGATCTCAGGGAAGTGCAAGCAGAGATCCAGACTCTCGTCTGCAACAATTTTAATGGTGATATCAGTGCCGACAAGATGGATCATTTTGCCGCAATGACAGTGAATTATGACAAAGTTGTGGGTGGAGTTCATGAATTCCTTCAAATGGTTGCTAATGGTGAAGAAATGTTAGAAAACCAGAATATCATTCTAGAGAGTATCAATGTTCCTGGCAAAGATGTGGTCACTCACTTTTTAGAAGATATTATTTCCCAGAATATCAATGGATGACATCACCAAAAAGCAAGGATGTTGATGAGGATGTGATTCAAAAGAAAAACAACTTTAACTTGAATGCTTTTATTTTAAAGCATTTGCTATCATCCTAAGCTCATCCATTCTTTTTAGAAAGAAATCACTTTGTATTAGTTGAAGTTTTTTTTGCTTTAAAGCAGATTGCTTTAAAGCGTTTGTTAGTTGCAATCTTTGTCTTAGAATAGAAATTAATTTTTTCAGTTGGAAAGTTAGCTAGGGCAAATTAAAGAGATTTTGGGGTTCCCTACTCCTTTGATTTTAGTAGCCTTCCCCATTGTAAAAGAGCTACTTTTGTGATAGCAAATTTGTTGTGCCTATTCTAGCCTATAGATCTTGTTGTTCCAAGTGTTTGTTCACTCTGTGTAATATATTTCCAGTGTCTGATCGCTTATTGTATGCCTACCTTTTGCTACAATATTGTTGTCCTAGAATTGTATCCACTTTATGATATTGGAATAGAAGTCTCATGCCTACCTTTGCTTTGATTTTCTAGCTCATTAATCATCAAGTTTGTCATCAGATGTGTGGCTTACATAAATTTATTTAAACTTTCATCATTAAAGTACAATGGGTCTTGTGATGTGAATCTGGGAGAAGTTTATATTTAAGTTTTTTGTGTTTAAACAAATGTTTCCTCGTCCACTTTTGATTTCTGTGCTTTGTGTTTACTCAAACAATCAAAAGCGTCATTTAGCTTAAGCCTAGTTGTAGTTAGAAGTTTATTAAAAGGAAAAACCTTTTCTACAACGAAATAGAGTTTTATAACCTTGTGCTTGCAGCTGAGAATCAAAAAGAAGATAGGCAAATTTAATGTATTTATCTTTTCAGTGAACATCAGCAAAAAGGGAACTCCCCCTCACAATAGGAGAGTAGTTTATCTATGCATAGCTGTCTGTTTCCAACTCGCATTCCAGAGGTGCGAATTGGAACGCCAACAACACTCTAGGATGTCCTGAATAGGGTGCGGAATGAACTTCCTTCCACATGATATTCCTCAACTCCTCGAAGTTCAGAAAATACATTCTTCCTTTAAACCTTAATAGTCCATCTAGTTCAAAGTGGAATCCATCATACCTAGAATCACGAGGGTTGTTTGTGAGAGCTTGTTTAACCTTCTTGTAGTATTCATCTCCCTTGGACTTTTGTAACGCCTGATTCCTAAAATCAAAATGTATGGAGATCATCGAGGAGATATGTCTTATCTTGCTTAAGGCATCCACCACTCAGTTTTCCTTGCCCTGAATGTATTTAATCTCAAAATCATAATCATATATTAACTCTAACCACCTTCTATGGCGAGCATTAAGATGTGGTTGAGTACAAACAAATATTTGAGCCCTTGATGGTTTGTTTTTAATTCAAAAGGTTTCCCAAGCAAATAATTTCTCCACATTTGTAGTGCATGAACCACTGCTGCCAACTCTAGATCACGAGAAGCATAATTCTGCTCATATGATTTCAAATTTTTGGACTCATATGTAATAACTTTCCCATCCTGGACAAGTACACCACCTAATCCTTCTCCCGAGGCATCGGTGATGACTACAAAATGAACTTTTGGGTTAGGTACCTTTAAAATTGGTGCTATAGTCAACTTTTCATTCAGTTGGTCGAATGCCTCCTAGCATTTCTCTGACCAATCAAATCTTTTGCCTTTCCTTTGTAGAGAAGTAATTGGATAGGCAATTTTTGAAAAATTAGCCACAAATTTTTCATAGTATCCTACTAGGCCCATAAAACTATGGACTTCATGCACATTTTTCAATGTTGGCCATTCCAAAATGGCTGTAATCTTTGTTGGGTCCACAGAAATTGCCTTGGCTAAAATTAAATGACCCAGACATTGTACTTCCTTTGAAAGAAAGTACACTTTGAGAGCTTGCCATATAGTTTATGCTCTCTCAATCGTTGGAGAACAATTCGTAAATGTTGGAGGTGTTCCTCCTTATTTTTGGAGTAAATCAAAATATCATCCAGAAAAACAAGGACAAACTCATTTTTTGCTTTCTCTCTTTTCTTCCATCTCTAATCATTTATCTTACTAGTGCTCTGTGCCCCACCCCACCTCTCTCTCCTTCTTAAGTTGTTCATCTTTGCAATTGTAACTCACATATTCTCATCTTTTTCCTGATGAAGGATCACAGAGTGTGATCTGAAACGTCGATCAAAATAAGCTACACACAATTTTCTCCAAAAACTTCATTTTATATATCATGGACTATGGAAATATCATGTCTACTAAGGACAAACTTGTCCAAACAATCTTTGAACACACTGTTCATTAAGTTCATGAATGTTGTAGGTGCATTCATTAATCCAAAGGGTAGGAAAGTGAACTCATAGTTCCTATACCTCATTATAAAGGTTGTCTTATGAATATCTTCATCTTTTAGCCTCAATTAATGGTATCTTGATCGAAGATTGATCTTTGAAAACATAGTTGCCCCTCGCTTGCCCCTCGCATTTGATCAAAGAGATCATCAATATGGGGCAATGGATAGTTTTTCTTTATCGTTGCCTTGTTTAGCATACGATAATCTATGGATAGACGCAATGTGCCATCTTTATTTTTAACAAAAAATATTGGTGCTCCCCAGTGTGAAACACTGGGTCTTATCAATCCCTTTTCTAGCAATTCTTGCAGCTGAGCCTTTAGCTCCATTAACTCTATTGTGGTCATTTTATAAGGAGCTTTAGATATAGGTTCCGATCCTAGAATTATATCTATTGAAAAATCAAAAGCTCTCTTAGGAGGTAATCTTGACAATTCATCTGGAAATACATCCTCAAAATCTCGAAGAAAGGGATACTTATCCATATATGATCTCTCTTGATCTATGGATTCTCTTTCTTCATCTCCTTGGAGTTTCTGAGATTCATAATACATCAAATCATCTTGGAAAATGAATTATTTATGATTATTTATTTTCTCCATTTTAATAGCAAAGAGTTGACACCCTTTTCTCTGGGCTCTCTTCATCTGTAGGGTAGATATTTGCCTCAGTTTGACCTCTCTAGTAGTGCCTTGTATAAAAACTCTATTCCCAAGGTCATCTAGGCATTCTAATGTTTTAGCAAAACAATCCACTTTAGCCCTATGTCTCCATAACCAATTTATTCCAAGGATGACATCATATGAGCCTAATGGGGCTACATAAAGTTCACTTCAGTGGAAAAACTCGGGAGTTCTACCTTGGCTTCAAACAAACATTGCTCTACTTGAGCCCTTGTTTGGTTAGCATATTCGACTGACCAGGTATTTGCCATGTAACCAACTTTTCTAGTAATCTTATTTAAAACTTTGGAGAAATAAAACATTCTGTAGCACTAGTATCTATCAAAACTAAAATTGGAATACCAAATAAAATACCTATGGTTTTAATTGGAGTAATTTAATACTTCGCTTGCCAGTTATCTAAGGTTGCATGTATCCATTGTTGGAAGGCTGTCTATTGCGAGGGTAAAGGATTTCCTTGCGGTTGAGTCCCTTGTGTCTTATTGGGACACTAATTGGCATAATGGTCATTGCCACATGAAAAACACCCTCCTGTGGGTCCTCACCTTTCATAAGGCTTTCTTGAATTATCTCCACTTTTCTTGGAGTTATTATTGTTTTTCTTATCACCATTGGATCCATTCTGGTTATCCTTGAATCCTTTATCACCTTTCTTCTTAAAATTCTATTTTTTGCCCTTTTTCTTAAATGACTGGGAGTATTGTGACCAACTAAACTTTTTATGGTTCCTTTCCCAGTATGCAAACATGGATTTCAACTTTTGTTCCTATTTAATAGCTTTCTCATAAACTTGGTCCATTTTAGTGGGACCATGCACATCAACTTCACCTCCAATTTGGGCATTCAAACCCATAATAAACTTTTGGATATGAAACCTCTCATCCTGCCGATATTGGGGAACATATTTAGGGAGACGGGTGAATTTCTCCAAATACTCATTCATAGATGAGTCACCTTGTCTCAGATTTTAAAAATCTATGAGCTTCTGATCGAAATATAGCTGTGGCAACCATCTTTGCCTAAAAAGTTCCACAAACCTTTCCTAGGTTAGACTCAAGGAGCTCAATCTTAGCTCCATCTTCTTGTTCATCCACCAGGTGGATGCTTCACCTACCAATTAGTATGCTCCCTATACCGCTTTGGTTATTTCAGAATAGTTTCTTATTTCAAAGTATTCTCACAGTCCCGTCAAATTTGGGAGGTGTAACCTTTTTCATATCTTTGGATAACTCAAGGGCCAAGTAGATCCTTTTATCCTCATCTTGTCTCATTTTTGAGTTATTCTCTTGATGCCCACTCTGGGTGGTGTTTTCATGATGTTCCTTGTCTTCACCCTCGTGGAAGGCTTCATGCATGGGTCCATTCTAACCCCTGACCTCCTGCTCTAAATTTCCAATTCTTGCACTCATTTCCTAGAGCATAGTAAGGATATGGTCAAGTTTTGAATCAAAGTGGTTAGAAGGTTGCCCTTCCTCTTGGCTACCCCCAGGGCTGGTTCTTGTATGAACCATGTTGCAATCTACTTCTCATGAAGTTTGTAGGTCATTCAATTAGTTTTTCATACTATTGAATCCATTCATAACATAAATCCATTCTCATTTATGCAATCTTAAACAAGAAAGGAAAACTTTGCCAAAAATTTAAAATTGCATTATAGTATCCATGGATCACATAATATCCATCATTTATTACAAATTTTTACATCTTGCAATTGCAAGTCACTTTCAGAAAGGGAGATCTTCCCAATTTCATCCTCATCCTTGAGGTTTACCAAATCAGACTTGGGAGGTGGATGTACTCGCAGGTACTCATCTATGACCTCTTGAGTGATAATAGGAGCATTAGGACTACTTCCAAATGGTAAGTCCTTAGGTGTAGAGGGTTTAACTGATTCATTCTCAGAGGTAGGAACAATAGCCTTAACTGCTTTGTCCTTCTTTTCCTTTTCCTACTTAATGTGTTTAATAGCATCAGCGAAGGTTTCAGTATCAGTTAGCCATGCATCTTCCAGTTAACCAATTTGGCCTAGGCTTTTCATTCTTGAGGCTCCCTCCCTCATAGCCTTTAGGTAATGTCCATTTCCCTTTACCTTCTTCCTTGGGATCATTCTTGTTCTTACCATTCTGGCAAAAGAACATCCAAACATTAGCAACTATTAATGTCTGAGGAAGATTTCATGTAGTGAGCTCATAGGTGAACTTGGTAGCTCTGATACCATATGTAACATGTCATCTCATATTACCCGGATTTGCATTCCCAATTTACTATCAAATAAATAATCATGATCATCATAAATATTTGTTTTAATAAACAATAATCATTTGCATAATCATTTCGTAAAAAGCATATTTTTTCTCAATATTTTCAAACTGAAAATTTATAACATATTCCTAGATACCATGTTAGTGAAATCCTTCACTTTATAATCACAATGTTTTGCTCATGACAATAAAGATACATTTACATAAAGTTTGACTATCAAGTCATAAATAGAATATACTGCATCTGGAGTTTTGATATCTGTCTTCATAAGTCTTGGCTTATCATTTGCTTGGGAAGGAGAGCATCACCCGAGTGCGTTTCCTCCAACCACATATCGGTGGTCCCCTGCATACCTTCCTTCCTGGAAGTGGCCATACCCTTCATGAAGGGAATAGATATAAAGAACCAAAAGGTTTTCCATCTTAGTTTCTAGTGTTGTGCCCTACATAGCTCATCACGATCATACAACTATAGATCCCCTCTAACTATGTATGACACTACTGGATGGTTATGCTAGTCTAGTACATAGCACTGAACTGACTAATGCATGCAGAGACAGATACATTATTTTGGCCAAAGATTTAATATACATAGATGTTTTGCAATGAACGTAGTTGATTGTCCACACACTTCTAACTCGACTTAGAGACTATCTCATCCTGCAGTGAATTTAATTGACCAATTATAGTCACAAGGTGTCTTAATTAGATCTCACCCATAGTCTCCCTGACTTAGATTATCAACTCTAATTCCTGGAGTACAATGCCAAAATGGCTCGACATTGAAGTCTTGATTGATCTTGTAAAGATTTTTCTTGTTACAACTACAACGCGGAATATATGACACCTTGTCGCTCTATTCCTTTGCTTCAAAAGTCTAAATGAATATATATACATAGTTTATTATCTCACCCTGACATAAGGATGGTTTTGTCTATGATTTCGTAAGCCTGTCCAAGATATTAATCTAGGTGCAAAGATTTTCATTTCACCTTTATCGACAGTAAAATGCCTATTTAAGTCGATCACATTTTTGTAGGTGTCATTGCATGACATAGTTTTATTGACCATGGTCTTTCTTTAGACTATCATGAATATGGTCATTTTGGTACCATAACACAAGTTGTTATAAATTGCAATAATTCCCTTCTCAAACAATAAACATCTTTCTTTCAAAGTAAGAGATTTATATACAACAAGAGTTAAAAGAACTCACCAACTTATAATAGGTATCGGGATCCTTTCATTCTCGATATTGGGATTGAGAGTCCAATCTTGACCTGTTAACTTTGCCCATAGACATATGAAACCCTTTCACAGTCAAGAAGTATAAGTCTAAATATATCAACAATAGACTAAAAGGTTGGGTTTAAACATTTTGTGGCTCTATTCCAGCCATGCACACGTTCTTTTAAGTTTAATTCAAGTTTTCAGGCACAACTAGACCACTATTGTGGCTTAGATAGCCTTGGCCATTTCCCAAAAAGAATTATAAATAGGAATACATAAACACCTTTTAATCCCCATAGCCCTGTTATCAACTAACCATTCTCAAGAAAGTAAGTCTTGTATTAGTTTTTAAGAAACCAGAACAGTTGTGTAAGAATAAGATATAGCACAATGTTTCTGTGGCGTCACCACATGGTATACAACATATATATTAACAAGATAATCTTAGTGGACATCGCCACACTACATGTGACAACAAGATAATCTTTGTGGACATCGACACACTGTATACAACAACAAGGTAATCTCTGTGGTCATCACCGCACTGTAAGCACAGTATATATAAACAAGATAATAGACAAGATGAACTTCGAGCTACTGCCCAAGATAGTTTAAGTGAACAACACAACACATCGTATACAATGAAATCATAATGGATGCATGTGTTGACTAACCTAGATGATAGTATCATCATAAAATTATATAAATGTATCTAATCATTATCGATACCTATATAAGCTCTTTTTGTGTTCTTACTACTGAGCTAGCAAGCTGCTATGGTGGCTTATTTATGTGAAGCTCCTTGCTTCCTTCACAGTGCCTCCTACTTTTTCCTATGTCTATTTTTGCTTCTCCTTCCCTCTCGAATGAGAGGCTCTCCAAAGTCTTACCTGCCACTTGCGATAGTAACCACTTTCCCCCTATAATGACTCCTCTCCTGAGCATGCAAGGAGAGTCAGGCTCCACTACACCGAGCCCACTTTGGCCTTAACAACCAACTCTCCATTCTCTCCACTTATTGTGGAGTATGGAGTCTTTTCCCACGTTAAGATTGCAATAAATAATGGCAACAACCAAGTCTTACAGCTGTGATAAGATCTCAGGCTTAATATATATATATATATACAACTAAATAATTCATTAATATAAATAAGAATACATAAAAATAATAATAAACCATTATAACCTCTAATATTATAATGGTAAGAATACCACAATTATGGTGGAGGAAAGATTGATCAAATGTAAGCATGGGGTTGAGATTTGCTCCCCCATTGCAACCTTACACAGTCTAACTAGATAAATCGATACTCAAGGGGAATAATGTATACCAATATAGATGTATACACGTATTTCAAAAATTTCTGACAAAGAGGTAATTAAACTCTGCACAACAATAAAGTCCCCTGAACATTCTCGGTCGAGTTAAACGAAGCTAGACATCAGAAAACTTTCCTAATGAAAAATTGACAAAGGTCGAATTGAGATTAACTCAATAGGGATAGATAACTAAAACATACCCCATCTCAAGAAGGTTCACGAATTATACAACTTAAGTCTCAAATGGCAAACCTGAATTTTCCAAAACATCTATTCCCTTCTCTCTGGTGATGCTCTCCTTCCATTCTTGGAGGTGGAAATCTTTTCCTGGTTACAACTCACAATCATACAAACTTATGATCAATGTATCATCAATAAATCATTATACATCATGCTTAAATAATCACAATAACATGTAATCTCATGTCTAATTCTAAGCATTAATCATAATTCATAAAATCAATGATTTATCCTGACATTTTTCCTAAACATCAAATCATTAATCTATGATTAATTACCCACTTAATCATATGAAAGTAAAAGTAAAGCATAGTCAAAGTTTGGGGATGTAACAACTAAGTCAATGATATTGGAAAGTGATGTGTAAGAACCCTAGTTCTCCTTCACATACATTTTAAACAAAATCTTGCATAATATCATAAATTATAACAGCAAACACATAAATCAAACGTTCTGATTTTCCACCATGCAATGAGTTTAAAAATTCTAGATTTTATTTCCCACTTATACGATCACTTTTTCAATAAACAAAAGACAACCTAGTTCATAAAAAGTGATTACATATCTAATTCCAACATACCCATTTTCTATATTTGACTTTCTTGGGCCTGATAATGACAAAGCAGCACTAAATGGCTCTGAAAAAGCAACTCAAAATGATTTCTCCACCGCAAAAACTCTATCAAAACTCCTCCTAGATCTAGCTGCCTCTTATAGTGATGAAAGGCCTCAAAGAAGATGGGCGTTTGGCCTCAAAGAAAACATGCCATGGCTAGAGGTAGTACGACTGGCTGCAGAAGAAATGGTACGACCCTTGGAAATGTGTGTGATGATCATATAATGCAACCCTTGTCAAAATTGCCTTCTATAATGAAGAATATGCCTGAAACCCTGGAAATACTTTTCTAATCTACTCAAACTTAACTCCTGAATGAAGCCAACTGTTAAACAATCTTCAGCTAATAGTCTCACAACCTCAGAATGCTGATACACTAAAGGAGCTACGCTCTCCAATGCCTGAAAGCTCTGGAAAATACAGAAACCCTCATTCCTCTTCTCCAACGCCAATAGAAAACATGAGATGAGTTATCAAAATGCATAATAGAATGAGCTCCAACTTTCCTTAGCTCCTTTATATATTTCCTCAAGAAGTTGATTCCCTCCATTTTGCCTTTTTAGTGTGATTCAAAATAATATAATATTTGCACTTTGGACATTATAATATATCCATGAAATTGGCGCCCCAAACAATTAATTAAATGGCCCCCTTTTTAATGATGAAATGACCCTCAAGCATAAAGTGCAAATATAATGTTATATTATAACATTAAAATATTAATTATTATTAAAGTGACCTTTAATAATAATTAAACATCATAACTTAGGCAAAACACCTTATTTCTCCAAGCCAACTGAATACCGGAATCGACATTGCCAAATATCCCATTCAGGTGCCCTACTATAAATAGTAACCCTGACTGAATGACTTACTCTAAATAGTAAGTATGAGAAAAGGAGTCATGAAACCCTTGCAAAGGCCAACCCTGAAACTTACTGAACTCTGGAGAAGAAATAAACCATCCATTGACTAGGTTTCTGTCACAAAAGACCCTCTATCCAATCCCATTAGCCTACAAGGGTTGATTAATAGGCTAATCCTGCCGACAACTAGTGTCTAGCTAGAAGGGGACATTACAGTCTGCCCTCCCTAAAATTGCTTGTCCCCAAGCAATCTCAACTCCGAATACTGCAAAATATCCTCGCTTTCCCATGTAGTATCCTCTACCGGCAAATCCTTCCACTTAACCAAATATTCCCTGATGACTCGCCTCCGCAACTGTCTCTTTCTGGCATCTAATATGGCCTTAGGTACTAGAATTAGCTTCCCCTCATCATCCAGGGGTGGTAAAACTATAGAAGGAACTACACGATGTCCCAACGCCTTCTTGAGGCGTGACACATGAAAGACATTGTGTACTCTGTTGTTGGCTGGTAAATCCAACTCATAAGCCACCTCACCTACCCGTCTGATAATCCTAAAAGGACCATAGTATCGTGGCTTGAGTTTCTCTGCACCACTCTTCTTAAGAGTGTAATGACAATAGGGCTGCAACATCAGATACACTGTATCTCCTACCTCAAAAGAACTCTCAACTCTCTTCTGATCGACATATTGCTTTTGTTGATTTTGTGCCTTCTGGATATTCTCCTTAAGAGCCCTCATAATATCCTAGTTCTCCTGTAAGAGATCCCCAGCACTAGGTACTCTACTGTCACTCAACAGTAAATCAAGAAAGTTAGGTGCCTCATAGCCATACAATGCCATAAACGGTGTCATCTAAATTGACATATGGTGAGTGGTATTCTAACAGTACTCATAGAGATGAATCCACTTCACCCAAGCTTTCTGCTGCACTGCAATATAGTTCCTGAGATATCCCTCAACCCATTTATTTACAATCTCTGTCTAGCCATCCATCTGTGGGTGGTAGCTGGTGCTCGGAGTAAGCTTGGTTCCACACAGTCTGAATAACTCCTGCCATAAATTACTCAAGAACTGACTAGCCCTATCACTAACAATGCTTCGAGGTAACCCATGCAATCTAAATATCTCTCAGAAAAATAACTCTGCTACCTGTGTAGCTGAATATGTAGCTGCTATTGGAAAAAAATGAGCATACTTTGTGAGGCAATCAACAACTACATAGATATAATTCCTACCCTGGGCTTTCGACAAGCCCGTAATAAAATCCATAGACAAGCATTCCCACTTCCTGTCAGGAATTGGAAGTGGCTGAAGTAACCCTGCGGATAAGTGTGCTCCTGTTTATTCTGCTGGTAAACGGGGCACTCTCTAACATATTGAAGAACATCTAACTTAAGACCTTTCCAAGTGAAACATTCTTGTACCTTCTTATAAGTTTTAAAATACCCGACATGTCCTGCCATAGGTACATCGTGAAAGGCCCTTAACACTCTGCTCTTCATCTCCGATCCTGGGGTCAAGAAAATCCTCCCCTTGTAAATGATAAGATCATCTACAATTGTGTATCTGTTGTCCTACACTGAGCCCTCAACAATGCCAGAAGCCCAAGAGTCTTTGGCATACTCTGCCGTAATCAAGTGTCTCCAGTCCTTTGAAATCTCAATCATGGAGCTCAAATGAGGTCGACGAGATAAAGCATCAACAACAATATTATGTGTCCCTTTAACATAGGCAATGTCAAAGTCATATGATTGCAACTTACTTACCCATTTCTGCTGATGTTCATTGAGATCTCCCTGTCCTAGGAAATGTCTCAGGCTGTTATGATCGGTCTTAACATAAAATTTACTGCCAACAAGGTACTGCCTAAACTTGGCCAAGGCATGCATTATGGCCAACATTTCCTTATCGTATATACTAAAGCTCCTCTCAGGTCCCCTAAGCTTCCTTCTCTCGAAAGCTTCCTTCTCTCGAAAGCAATAGGGTGCTTATCCTGCATAAGCACTGCACCAATGCCCTCACCGGAGGCATCATATTGTAGCTCGAAGGGCTTACTGAAATCTAGTAAAGCAAGAACTAGACATGAAGTCATCAGACGTTTGAATTTCTCAAAACACTCCTGTGCCTCAAGAGTCCAAACAAACACACCTTTCTTTGTCAAGTCCGTGAGAGGTGCTGCATGTCGTGAATACCCACTAACAAACTGGCAGTAGAAAGCACATAAACCCAAAAAACCTCTGAGCTGAGTAAGGTTCACCAGGGTAGGCCACTCTATGATAGCTTAGATCTTGTTAGGATCCATCTGAACTCCCTTTGTGCTGATGATATGGCCTAGATACAACAATTCTGTCATGCCCAACTCACATTTAGATTCCTTGGCATACAAGGACTCCCTGTTAAGAATACCCAGTACTGCATCTAGATGAGCAAGGTGCTCCTCCCAAGTTCTACTATAAACTAAAATGTCGTCAAATAAGACCAGAACATATTTCCTCAGCTGTTTATGGAAGACCCTGTTCATGGTAGACTGAAAAGTAGTGGGGGCATTGGTTAAGCCAAATGGCATAACCACAAACTCAAAATGTCCACAATGACACCTGAATGCAGTTTTCTCGATATCTTGCTCTCTGACTCTGATTTGGTGATAACCCGATCTCAGATCTATCTTAGAAAAATAATGAGCACCATGAAGCTCATCAATCAACTCATCAATCTGAGGAATTGGGTACTTGTTCTTAATAGTTTTCTTATTCAAAACTGTGTAGTTAATACACATTCGTAAGGTACCATCTTTTTTCTTTACCAAAACTACGGATGAGGCAAAAGGAGATTTGCTCGGTCTAATATGCCCCATAGCAAGCAGCTCTTTTATTGTTTTCTCGATTTCATCTTTCAACCATTTTGGGTGCCTGTAAGGAGTGATCATCATGAGTTTAGCACCCTCCTCCAATTCTATTATGTGCTTAATCCCCCTGTCTCGAGGTCTGCCAAGTGGAATGTCATTGAACACCTTCCCACGTTTAATCCTCAACGCCTGAATATCTGGTTGATAATCTAATTTTTGCTGCCCTCCCTGTGATGGCATCAGTATACATGTTGTTGCCCACTCAACCTTGTCATGGCGCATGAGTCTCTCCATCCTCCTGAAAGATATCATCCTGAAACTGCTATCTTTGATGGCCTTCAGTACATGAGTCTTCCCATCAACTTTGAATCTCATCTCCATCTCCCGAAGGTTAAGGGTAAATTCTCCTATGTCATGAAGCCATTTCATTCCCAAAACCATATCAGTATCTCCCATATTTACTACATAAAATTCTGCCTTGAATTCAAAATTATTCAAGCGCATGGGGAGGTTTGAAATCATCCTGTCACACTTAAGAGTGTAGCCATCAACAACCTTCACTCTTATGCTTTCAAATTCCTTTGTCCAAATCCCACGCCTCTTGACCAACCTAGCATCGATGAAGTTATGCATGGCACCTGTATCAAGCAGGGTAATGATCTTCTGTCCAGCTAAGACCCCATGCATCCTGAATGAGCCCTCTTGCTGTATGCTAGTGAGACGTGCCTCTTAAAGCTTTTCTTCCTCTTCATTTTTAGCCTCATTTTCATGCTTCTCTGCTTCATGTTTAGACTTTTCTACCTCGGATCCCTCTTGATCAGATTGTTGGTCTGATTTTTCAGACTCAAAATCCTCATAGAATGCCCACATTATTCGGTTAGCTTTGCCCTTAGGTCTCAAAGGATAGTCATGGTTTGCATCATAGGGACCCTTACAATAGAAACATAACTTTTTCTTTTGCAAATCATTGAGTGTCTCACGATCTAAGGGTGTTGTTGATTTCCCCTTTGAGTTTGAATTTTCCTTTTTCTTAGGAAATGTCTTGCTATCCCTTAATGAAGAAGATCCCCTAGATGAGAACTTGCTTTGAGGAGCTGCAAGTTCCATACTTCTAGCCTTTTTCATTGCCTCCCATAGTGTCGGGGGATCAAAAGCTTTTATCCATCCTTTCAAAGGTTCCAATAATCCCTCAATAAAAAGAACCACCAATCTCCTCTCTGATATGTTGGAGACCATTACCGATAATTTTTGAAAATCACTAATATAATTCTCTACACCTCCAGTTTGCTTAAGCTAAGATAAGTCCCTGAAGTATGTCTCAGGATCCTTCTTATCAAAGCATTCAATCAACCTATCAACGAACTCCTGATAAGAAGTGATGTGGTTATGCTGTAACGTGTCCAACCCATGATACCACCATTCATGAGCTACACCTTCCAAATGAAAAGTGGCATACTTAATTACATCCTCCTTTGTCATGGGTCGAAGATTCAGGAGAGTGTCTAGCTTGTGAATCCAAGACTGAGTTGTAACCTTCCCACTGCCATCAAACATGGGTAATGTGACTCTGCTGGTGGCATACATCAGATCATTATTTTGGTTTCTCAGCCTCCTATCCTGCCCAGATCTGTAATGCTCTCTCCTCTGACTCACAAATCTATCAAAGCTCATGTGCTCCCTCACTTGTGGTGTCAACAACTCCCACTCATCATTCGCTCCATAAGAATATCTGCAAACATTTCTTCTTCCTCTTCTTCTGCATGACCTTCTTCTGGTTCATTTCTCAGAAAGGTAGGACGTGTAGGCCTGTCTGAGGTATGGGTGGGTGCTCTTAGTGCCCCTGGAGTCCCCACTACACCTATTATCATCTGGTTTAGGATTATGTCTCCCTTGAGGGTTCATTTGTTGTAACATAGTAGTGAGTGCCCTCACAACATCTGCAACCTACTACTGCCCTATTGCGATATTTCTAAAAATATCTCTTGCTTCCCTGTCTTCATTGTTACCTTCATTCCTCATAGGGGTTTCATCTCTCCTGTCACCCATTGTGTCCTGTTGAATATCAAAATTCTGATTTCTTTGTAATAAAGCCCTCCTGCGAGTATAATACTGTGAGGACCAACTTCTGATGGCTGCATGCGAAGCCTTTAACCCTCCAGGATGGCAGGGTTAAAGCTCTGATACCACTGTAAGAACCCTAGTTCTCCTTCACATACATTTTAAATAAAATCTTGCATATTATCATAAATTATAACAGCAAACACATAAATCAAAAGTTCTGATTTTCCACCATGCAATGAGTTCAAAAATTCTAGATTTTATTTCCTGCTTATACGATCACTTTTTAAATAAACAAAAGACAACCCAGTTCATAAAAAGTGATTACATATCTAATTCCAACATACCCATTTTCTGTATTTGACTTTCCCAGGTCTGATAATGAAAAAGCAACACTAAATGGCTCCGAAAAGCAACTCAAAATGATTTCTCCACCACAAAACTCTGTCAAAACTCCTCCTAGATCTAGCCGCCCCTTATAGTGATGGAAGGCCTCAAAGAAGATAGGTGTTTGGCCTCAAGGAAAACACGCCATGGCTGGAGGTAGTACGGCTGGCTGCAGAACAAATGGTATAATCCTTGGAAATGTGTGTGATGATCATATAATGCAACCCTTGTCAAAATCGCCTTCTATGATGAAGAATATGCCTAAAACCCTAGAAATACTTCTCCAATCTGCATAAACTTGACTCCTGAATGAAGCCAACTGTTAAGCAATCTTCAACTCATAGTCTCACAACCTTAGAATGCTGATACACTGAAGGAGCTACGCTCTCCAATGCCTGAAAGCTTTGGAAAATATAGAAACTCTCGTTCCTCTTCTCCAACGCCAATAGAAAACATGAGATGAGTTATCAAAATGCATAATAGAATGAGCTCCAACTTTCCTTGGCTCCTTTATATATTTCCTTAAGAAGTCGATTCCCTCCATTTTGCCTTTTTAGTGTGATTCAAAATAATATAATATTTGCACTTTGGACATTATAATATATCCTTGAAATTGGCACTCCAAACAATTAATTAAATGGCCCCCATTTTTAATGATGAAATGACCCTCAAGCATAAAGTGCAAATATAATGTTATATTATATTAAAATATTAATTATTAGTAAAGTGACCTTTAATAATAATTAAACATCATAACTTAGGCAAAACACCTTATTTCTCCAAGCCAACTGAATACCGGAATCGACACTGCAAAATATCTGATTTAGGTGCCCTGCTATAAATAGTAACCTTGACTGAATGACTTACTATAAATAGTAAGTATGAGAAAAGGAGTCTTGAAACCCTTGCAAAGGCCAACCTTGAAACTTACTGAACTCTGGAGAAGAAATAAACCATCCACTGACTAGGTTTATGTCACAAAAGACCCTCTATCCAATCCCATTAGCCTACGAGGGTCGATTAATAGGCTAATCCTACAGACAACTAGTGTCTAGCTAGAAGGGGACATTACATGATGGAAGACATCAAGCAAACATGCAATGATGCCTAGAATGTTGATGTAAGTAGCTGATGCAATGATGATGCTTTGATTATTCCCTTAAATAATAGTACAAATTTGAGAGAGCTTGTGTATGCCTTGAAATGAATTATGATTTGTCCTTAAATACAACACCCTAGCACACAAGTCACCATATTTTCATGCTTAAGTTGACACATAAAAGCTAGTTGAAGGGAGAGATATCAAGCCCAAAATTTAAAATTTGAAAGTTTAATGGAAAAAGTAAGGATTAGCACTGGTCCCTAAATTTAGTTAGATATAAAATCAAATAAAGATCAAATTATTTACTAGCTTATATGCTAAAAAATGCCATTTATGCACTAGCCATTACATCATCTTCCGCGTGAAATGAGTAGATGGAGGAGACCAAAAGAAGAATTTCCAAGAGGAGAGAGTTTGTGTCCTTTGCATAACTAGGCAATTAAATTTAAAAAATAATTTATTTTAAAGTGTGAAGCTTATAATGACATGTGGGATAATTAATCAAATACTTTAGTGGTAACTTCTTTACAAAATTTGCTTAAAAAGGGAACACTTGAGAAAACATGGAAATTCATCATTAAATTAACCCAGAATGAGAAAACATGGAAATTCTAGATGAACAATTTATAAAACTGAAAAATAAAATCCACTATCCCATAAAGTATCTTTGATATAAGGGAGAGGGGCCAGTAGCCGCCCATGCCCCAATAACCGCTATGTTTTTGTGCTCCCTACCCCTCAATAAATTTTTTAAAAAGAACCATTACATGTAAAAAGAATACCTAGTAAATTAGCACACATGCACCAATACATGTTCACAACTACATGAGTAATTTACCATTGCAAAAAACTAATACACATGCTCTTCCACTTGCATTTTCAAGCCAACTTGATGCAAATATGAGAACTTCCAATTTAAATATACACTTTATTGTTTTTATTACAATATGTGATGTTTATAAAAAACCACCCATTTGGACATCAAATAAAGTCAAACTGGTCATATTCACATACTTTTATGCACAACTATTGGTACCTAAGCTACCGTAAACACACACCACCCCAATCCCAAAGGGCTGTTAATCACACATTCTCCCATACTTGCTATTACATCCCCCCCACTTGTTGTCACATTCTCCCATACTTGCTATCACATTCACTTGCACCTGCACAAACACATAATGGTATCGGGCTCCCCATCCAAACAATTATTTAATAAAAAAATTAAATTAAACCAGTTTACATAGAAAAAGTGAGATTATTTAATAAAAAAATAAAATTAAACCAGTTTACATTAAAAAAATGAGATTTGTAAATCACATCAATCGAATACAATAGCTCATACGCATTTAATCAAATTCAATTCTCAACAACTGAGTTCAATTTTGCGTATCATAACATCGAATACAATAGATTCTACGCACTTATTCAAATTCAAACTCACCAACCAAATTCAATGCATTTCTTTTTTCAAATAGCAATCCATTATAAGATGAACATTATGCAGCGTAGAGATTGTTTTAAGCATAAATTTCCTGAAGGAGCACTACAAACCCTATCTGCAAGGAGCACTACAAACCCTGTCTGCTGCCTAAAGGAATTTTGCAGACTCCCACATTAAGGTTCAGGTTGGTACCTCACCTTTACTTCACCTTCTTATATGAATGTTTCAAATGTTTTGAATCCTACAGCTTTGTCTTATTTACAATTATTTTCCTATGTTGTAATATAATATATTGAGGGTTTCATTTTATATAATCTATCCAGGGTTTATATAAAAAACTTCTATATATATTCAGATTAGACTATTAATGTACTGTATATATATACATGTCTATCTATATAGATATGTATATCTATAGACATATGTATATAAATAGACATATGTATATCTGTATACATATCTATACTGAAGACTATACTTGTATACAATCGTTTATCTTCGTTTTTCTCTCATGCTACCCTTGATTTGGGTACTGTTGTGTAATTTACTTTCAATTTTTCATTATTTTGTCTGAGGCAACCCTTGTCTTGTGATAATTTCACTGTATAGAAGAATATACTGTTATATAATGATGGTTTTTTGTTATACATACAAATGGGGTCGTATATTTTTATGGGTATATACTTTTTAGTGCTCATTGTCAACGGTTAAGGGTTTCATTATTTTGTCTTGTGATAATTTAGATTGTTATATAATGAAGGTTTTTTTTATACATACAAATGGGTTCGTATATTTTAATGGGTATATATTTTTGAGGGTTCATTGTCAACGATTAAGGGTGTCATTATTTTTGAGGGTTCATTGTCAACATATCAGTATATTTGTATACATATATGTATATCTATACACATATGTAGATCTATAGACATATGTATATGTATAGACATATGTATACTGATATACATATGTATATGTATAGACATATGCAGCGTAGACATTTCAAGCTGGTACTTAACATTTCAACATTTTACAATTATAGATATACATGTTCGAAAGATTACTCCAATTTGTTTGCTAAATTTTACATCAACTTTTTCTAGTTGTTCGTTGCATGAGAGATATACATGTTCAAAAGATTACTCCAATTTGTTTGCTAAATTTTACTACAACTTTTTCCAGTTGTTTGCTGCATGGGAGATATACATGTTGGAAAGATTACTCGAATTTGTTTGCTAATTTTTACATCTTTTTCTAGTTGTTTGCTGCATGGGAGATATACATGTTCGAAAGATTACTGCAATTTGTTTGCTAAAATTTGCTACATCTTTTTCCAGTTGTTTGCTGCATGGGAGATATACATGTTCGAAAGATTACTCCAATTTATTTGTTAAATTTTACTACATCTTTTCTAGTTGTTTGTTGCATGGGTAACTTCATTGAATGGATTAAATCGCGTCTGTTACTGTAGTGATTATATATTGGAAACACATATTGCTAAAACCCTCAACCGTTGATAACAAGTCTAAAATGGAACAACACAATGAAACACTAGAAAATGGAACATGTGATGGTTGTTGTCCATGCCACTGCAATAATGATGCCTCAATCTATTTCCAGTCATTGCACTAAGGATGTCATTTTGTCTACAAATCACTTCTGGTACTGATTATAGATATGTATACATGTTTGTATACATGTATACATATCTAGAAATACTTTCCATCGCACCATTGAGAATAAGGAAAGCAGTCGGTAATATGATTAACTTTTCGATGGAAAGTGGAATATGTATTCGGACCCCAACGGACATTGAATGGATTTAATGTTGTTTCCCATCTGCGCATAAGCAAACATGTTACCATGCATGTTGTCTGTTAAATCATTCAATAGATTAAATCATGTCTGTTAATGTCTCATATATATATATACATATGTATATCTATACACATATGTACATAGATAGACAAATGTATATCTGTATACATATTTGTATACACATGTGTATATCTATACATATCTGTATACATATCTATATACATATTTGTATATCTATAGAGAGTCTAAAATAGAACAACACAATGAAACACTACAAAATGGAACACGTGATGGTTGTTGTCCATGTCATTGCAATAATGATGCCTCAATTTGTTTTCAGTCATTGCACTAAGGATGCCATTTTTTCTACAAATCACTTCTGGTATTGATGTTGTTTGCATTTCTTGCAGGTGTATAGATACTTATGGCTCGAGGTAAAAAAGGGAGGAGAACTTCTAGGAGGACAATCAGAAAACCTGGGGGGTGCAAGTTTCCTAATGTGGTGTCGGGGGACGAAGATACACATACCACAGAACCAGATCATGTTGCAGTGGAATGTATATATCCCTCCGCACATATAGAGGATTTGGAAACCAATATAGATAAGATTCAAACTATTGCTGTGGAAACAGGTTCTTCAAGGTTGAACAAAAGTATATGGACAAACAATGACATCCAAAGTGCTATGGCTGATGTCAAAGACCAACATATGTCAATTAGAGCAATTGCAAAGAAGTGGAGAGTGTCTGCTAGCAGTTTGAGGGCCTGGTTACTAGGTCTCACAAGCACAAAACACAAGGGGCCACCAACCATCCTGACTAATGAGGAGGAGGCAGAAATAGTTCAATGGTGCAAGGACATGGCCGACATAAGCCATGGGCTTGAAATTTCATAGCTGAAATCTACTGTGGCAGAGGTCATTCAGTCTAGGCCAAATCCTTTCACGGATGGGATGCCAGGGAGGTCATGGTGGGAGGGATTTAGGAAAAGGCATCCAGATCTAACTATTTGCACTGCACAGGGTGTGGATACCGATAGAGCCATTATGCTAAGGCCAAGCATAGTAAATTCATTTTATGACAATCTAGAAAATGTTTACAAGACACATAAGTATGGGTCCAACAGAATATGGAACTGCGACGAAACTGGGGTACAAGCTGGCAGGAACTGTGGAATGCGGGTAATAGAAAAATTGGGATCTCGTTGTGTGCCCCACCTCATCTCAAAAAGCAGGGAGTGGATTACTGTTTTGGCATGTGTTAGTGCATCGGGTTGCAGTATGCCTGGTTTTTATCTATTTAAATCCAAAAGGCATATTAGAAACTACATAGCCAACTTTGAGTCGAGTGCATGCATGGCAGCTCAAGAACATGCGTGAATGACGAAAGAACTATTTTTGAATTGGCTGCAACATTTTGCCGCATGTATCCTCGGAGGGGTTTCACCAACCAATAGAGCTCTTCTTTTTTTGATGGTCATGGCAGTCATGTTGCCTTCAAGACCATAGAGGAAGCACGTCATTTAGGGATTGACCTCATCACCCTCCCAGCACATACAAGCCATAGATTGTAGCCACTAGATGTGAGTATTTTTTCACCATTCAAAAACTATTTCAAAAAGCAAAGGTCTACATGGATGGCAAGCCACCCACAAATAGAAATTGGAAGAGAAGAGTTGGCCACTCTTGCTAGCAAGGCATTCAAGCAGGCCTTGACCCCTGCTAATATAATTAGTGGATTCAGAAGGACAGACATTTGGCCACTGAATAGGTCTGCGCTTCAAGAAGACATGAGGCCAAGTGATGGCTTCCAAGTATCAAATGAAGACAGTGAAGATTCTATGGCCAGTGCACCAGAGAATCAGGCCTTCGCAGTGGAAGAGAATGTCGAGATAATTGCAGTTGAATCCTTCTTGCAATTAGCTGGATATTCAGATGCACAAGTTGAGGAATTCATCAAAACATACAATAAAAGTGGCAGTGTGCAGAATCCAATGGAAGTACAAGAAGAATGCACTGAAATGCCAGGAAGAGAAATAGTTTCTAATGCTGTTAATATTCTACAGCCACTTCCTAATGTTGTTGAAACTATTTATAATGCTGTTGTTACAGTTTCTAATGCTTTTGTTACAGTTCCTAATGCTATTGTTACAGTTTCTAATGCTGTTGTTACAGTTCCTAATGCTGCTGAAACTATTGATAATGCTGCTGTTATAGTTCCTAATGCTGGTGATGTTGTTTCCAATGCTGTTGATACAGTGTGTAATGCTGCTAATAGACTTCCTAATGTTGTTGATACAATTTGTAATATGGAAAGTCTTAGTTTGCCAAGTCAAGTTAGCCAACCAGAATGGATGGCTGAAGCTGCTAGAAACATGGGGATACAAACAAATTTTAGTCAGGTGGATGTCGGCCTTTCAATGCCTTCACCACCAGATCATGATCCATCTGACATCATACATTACTTCACTACTGCATCAAATTGGGATCCACAAAATGAGGACATTGTAGAAGAAGAAGAATGCATAGGTGATTTGGAACCAAATTATGTGCCTTGCACCCAAGATAGTGAGTTTTAGCCATAGGGAGTTAGTTGATTTCTCAAGCTCCCGGTTCGAAGGGTACAGGCAAGGGGTGGTAAGAATAAGACTGGGGTACTACGTTTAAGTAGGCAGTCCCAGATCTTAACATCCGATGCATACATTGAAATGCTCAACGAACAAGAGAGGGAGAAAGCTCGTCAAGAAGAGTTGCAGCTGAGGAAAAATGAACAAATGTTGGAGAGGAAAGCTGAAAAAGAAGCCCAACAACAAGAGAAAGAGAGAAAAAAATGGAAAGAGTGTTAAAAAAACAAAGAGCGGCAGAGGAAAAACGGGAGAAGGAAATTTGGCGTGAGCAGGCAAAGAGTGCTCCGGGGACGAAGACAGCAAAAAACAAAGGGAAAAAATCAGCAAATGAGAGACCATTGAGTACCCCGAATTCTCCTCTACCCGGGCAACATCCCATTCTAATGGACATGTTTGCCATCTTGAGCCCAGCCTTTGCAGCTCTAAGCAATCTGCAGGCAGGGTCTAGCCCAGGAAGCTCAAATGAGTTGCAGGTAAATGGAGATTCTAATCAGGCTTTGCTTGCCCAGATTGCTGCATCACTACAGACAATAACTGAGCCACTCAGTTTAACTCGGACTGCAAATGAATGTGCTGCTACATAACCTGAACAACCTATTCCTTTTCCTGGATATATGGAGAATTGAAGATTTTTTTTTTGATGAAGATAGTTGACATTAGTGAAATTTCTATGTGTACATCTGATTTAGTCATATCGTTATGTAATATTTTGTGAAAAAAGGAATAGATTGATGTAATGTTTATATGTTTGTAACTGTTTTGGAAAAAAAGCAACAGATCGATGTCATGTCTATCTATTGATCTTTTTGTAATATTTTGTGAAAATTGAATAGATCGATGTAATCTTTATATGTTTGTAATTGTTTTGGAAAAAAAAAAGTTAAATGGTTATATCTGAAATATCTATGTGTTGATCTCATGTTTCTATGTTTGTATGTTTGTATGATTGTAACTATTTTTGGAAGAAAAAAAAAGACTTGAATGGTTTGTCAGCATGGTACTACAAGTTGTCTACATAATTTGCACTGAAATAACATGTTGTTTTAGCATTCTGTTCACATAATTCTACCTTAATTGAAATCATTAAAGCATCCAAGTAAATGTAGTTCCATTTAAGCAACAAGGAAATTTAAACTATTCAAAGGAACCTAAATTAAACTATTGTAAATTAAAGTTTAGTACAGGAAAATGATTGAAAAGAACATAAACCACTAAGAAGAAAAACCTAAAGCCTAGTGGGTCATTGCCTGAGTAAAGTCTTATAAGACTTTACCTGAAATGATTAAACCCAATCGAAGGCGTTCTAGAAAGCACTAACCATGGTTGTATGCCTGCAAACATATAAAAGATAATCGAGGCAATAACAAACATACATCATAAAACAAAATCATTAAATTAAACTGACCAAAATATAATAATTGAAAAAGAAGACTGTATATAATAAGACACGAGAGCAAATTATTCCATCGTAGCCATCAGAGCAAAATATTCAATGAGTAGTGGTGTGTTAACAAACACAATTGCATAGTAGAATTCGTCAACCACTATTTTAAGTAAAGTCTTATAAGACTTTACCTTCATCGAGTGCTCGCCTTGCAAGGTGCTCTACAAACCTCTCACATGCCTGCAATCATAGAAATCAAAAGCTGGGTAGTCATCCGGGTAGTAACGAACAAACATCAAATCATCCAAATAATCTCAGGCATTTGCAAAAGAAAATATGAACTGCATTCAGGGATATTATTTTAAATAATCACATACAATTGAAAAAGAAGACTATAATATTGTAGCAGGGCAAAATATTCCATCAGAGCCATCAGGGAAAAATATTCCATGAATAGTGGTGTGTTAACAAACACAAATGCATAGTACAATTCGTCAACTAGTGATGTAAGTAAAGCCTTATAAGACTTTACCTTCATCGAGTGTTCGTAATGCAAGGTGCTCTGCAAACCTCTCACATCCCTGCAATCATATAAATTATATGCCGGGTAGTCATCTGGGTAGTAACGAACAAACATGAAATCATCCAAATAAATTCAAGCAGTGCAATGATACAACTATATATTGCAGACATATATGTATACATAATAAAAATTTACATGTATCCATATATGTGTATATATCATTTATATCCACACCTCCACTAAAAAGGCAACACACTTGATCACTTTTATAGTTAGAGTAGGTTAAAAATATGTTTATTAACACCCCACCATAAATCAAGTTGGTGGAGCCTTCAAACTTACCCACCCATTTCCTAAACATATGGACTACAAACATAACATGTTCGAATTTATATAATTTATGCACACACATATAGAAATACATGTATAATATATACATGTATTCATATATTTGTATGTATATATATATTAAATATTATGACATATGTATTTATTTTTGAGGGTGCATTATAAACGTTTGAGGGTTTCAACAATTTCTACCATATAGATGTGCTGCAATTGTTCAATTCTTAAATATTAAGTACTAGACAGGTTTTGCAGTGATCCTTCAGAAAATTTATGCTAAAAACAATGTCTACACTGCATAATGTTCCTCTTATAATGGATCCGAATTTCAAAAAGGAATGCATTGAAATTGGTTGTTGAGTTTGAATTTGATTAAATGCGTAGAAGCTATTGTATTCGATGATATGATAAGCAGAATTGAATTTGATTGTTTAGTTTGAATGTTGAAATCTTAACTACCAGACTGAAATGTTAACACTGTCTAAGCTGCATATGTCTATAGATATACATATATCGATCTATATACATATGTCTATCTATAGATATACATATGTATATTAATATACATATGTCTATCTATAGATAGACATATGTATATAAATATGTCTATCAATATACATATGTCTATAGATATACAGATATGTAAATAGATATGTATACAGATATGTAGATATGTATATAGATATGTATACATATGTATAATCAGTACTAGAAGTGATTTGTAGAACAAATGGCATCCTTAATGCAATGACTAAAAATAGATTGAGACATTATATGCTAAGTGCCAACCTGAAATGGTTGTCTTAGACATAATAGGTAAGAATGCCACTGCAAAATATATAGCCTTAAAAATATACGAACCCATCTGTATGTGTAAAATAAAAACTATCATTATATAACATACATATTATAACAAAATAATGACTACAGTAACATACACGATTTAATCCGTTCAATGAAGTTACCCATGCAGCAAACAGATATGTAGATATGTATACAGATGTATAACTAGTACCAGAAGTGATTTGTAGACAAAATGGCATCGTTAGTGCAATGACTGGAAATAGATTGAGGCATCATTATTGCAGTGGCATGGACAACAACCATCACGTGTTCCATTTTCTAGTGTTTCATTGTGTTGTTCCATTTTAGACTTGTTATCAACGGTTGAGGGTTTTAGCAATATGTGTTTCCAATATATAATTACTACAGTAATAGACGCGATTTAATCCATTCAATGAAGTTACCCATGCAACAAACAACTGGAAAAGATGTAAAATTCAGCAAACAAATTGGACTAATCTTTCGAACATGTATATGTACAATTGTAAAATGTTGAAATGTTAAGTATCAGCTTGAAATGTTTCCATTGTCTACGCTGCATATGTTGATACATATACATATGTATATCAATATACATATGTCTATAGATATAGAGATATGTATATAGATATGTAGATATGTATAGAGATATGTATACAGAAATGTATAGAGATATACACATGTCTATCTATAAACACATGTCTATAGATATACATATGTATATAGATAGACATGTATATATAGATAGACTTGTATATATATAGTACATTAACAGTCTGATCCGAATATATGTAGAAAGTTTTTATATAAACCTTGGATAGATTATATAAAATGAAACCCTCAATGTATTATATTACAACATAGTAAAACAATTGTAAATTTTTAATGTAACAATAATTAATAAATAGATACTAATATTTGTATCCCCATGTTTCTAGCAGCTTTAGCCATCCATTCTGGTTGGCTAATTTGACTTGACAAACTGAGACCTTTCATATTACAAATTGTATCAACAGCATTGGCAAACTAAGACTTTCCATATTACAAATTGTATCAACAACATTAGACAATGTATCAGCAGCATTGGAAACAACATCACAGCAGCATTAGAAATAGTTTCAGCAGCATTAGGAACTGTAACAACAACATTATTCAGTGGCGAAATGCCTGTCCTTTTGAACCAACTATATATATATTACATTAACATACATGATTTAATCTATTGAATGATTCAACAGACATGATTTACAGGACAACATGCATTGCAACGTGTTTGCTTAGGCGCAGACGGGAAACAACATTAAATCCATTCAATGTTCATTCGGGTCCGAATACACATTCCACTTTCCACCGAAAAGTTAATCATTTTACCAACTACTTTCCCTGTTCTCAATGGTGTGATGGAAAGTATTTCTAGATATGTATACAGATATGTATAATCAGTACCAAATATGTTGATAATGAACCCTCAAAAATAATGACAACCTTAATCGTTGACAATGAACCCTAAAAAATACATACCCATTAAAATATACGAACCCATTTGTATGTATAAAAAAACCCTCATTATATAACAGTCTAAATTATCACAAGACAAAATAATGAAACTTTTAACCGTTGACAATGAACACTAAAAAGTATATACCCATAAAAATATACGACCCCATTTGTATGTATAACAAAAAACCATCATTATATAACAGTATATTCTTTTGTAAAGTGAAATTATCACAAGACAAAATAATGAAACTCTTAACCGTTGACAATGAACACTAAAAAGTATATACTCATAAAAATATACGACCCCATTTGTATGTATAACAAAAAACCATCATTATATAATAGTATATTCTTCTGTACAGTGAAATTATCACAAGACAAGGGTTGCCTCAGACAAAATAATGAAAAATTGAATGTAAATTACACAGCAGTACCCAAATGACGGGTAGCATAAGAGAAAAATGAAGATAAACGATTGTATACAAGTATAGTCTTCTGTACAGTGAAATTATCACAAGACAAAATAATGAAACCCTTAATCGTGGACAATGAACCCTAAAAAATATATACCCATAAAAATATCAGAACCCATTTGTATGTATAACAAAAAACCCTCATTATATAACAGTATATTCTTCTGTACAGTGAAATTATCACAAGACAAAATAATGAAACCCTTAACCGTTGACAATGAACACTAAAAAGTATATACCCATAAAAATATACAACCCCATTTGTATGTATAACAAAAAACCATCATTATACAACAATTTATTCTTCTGTAAAGTGAAATTATCACAAGACAAAATAATGAAACCCTTAACCGTTGACAATGAACACTAAAAAGTATATACCCATAAAAATATACGACCCCATTTGTATGTATAACAAAAAACCATCATTATACAACAGTATATTTTTTTGTACAGTGAAATTATTACAAGACAAGGGTTGCCTCAGACAAAATAATGAAAAATTGAAAGTAAATTACATAGCAGTACCCAAATCATGGGTAGCATGAGAGAAAAATGAAGATAAACGATTGTATAAACACCGCAAAGCTGAAATCACATGGAGAGATAATGTTTGCTCGTTACCTGCATGGAGACGAGACGTATATGCATAGAGAGCAACAGCCAACGGACACAGTAAAAACCTTCGTTTATCAATCGCGCCGTGGAGAACAGGGAAAGCAGTCGGTAAAATGATTAACTTTTTGGTGGAAAGTGGAATATGTATTCAGACCCGAATGAACATTGAATGGATTTAATGTTGTTTCCCATCTGCGCCTAAGCAAACAGGTTAACACGCATGTTGTCCCTTAGGATGGGCGCGGGGATGTGTAGGAAGGGGGCGGGTAAGTTTGAAGGCCCCACCAACGTGATTAATGGTGGGGTGTTAATAAACATATTTCTAACCTACCCTAACTATAAAAATGATCAAGTGTGTTGCCTTTTTAGTGAACTTGGGAATTTTTTTGGGGGCCATGGCGAGCGGTTACCGGCACATCGGTGCACATGTATGGGGCGACATGTTGAAATGACACTTTTTCGACCCATGTGCACATAACGCGTCCTACAGGGAAATGTATAAATGCCCAAAAGCTGAAAGAATAGCTTTAAGCTCTTCACTCGCATACGGAAAAACCCAAAAAAAAATTGTCGAAATTCGACATGTCTAGCTATGTGCTTGACGTGCGCGAAGTTAAGGTGTGCGGCCACCGGCCACTGGGCCCTCTCCCTTAGTGAATGTTAAAAATATTCTATTCTTCTCTTCTATTCTATCAAAATGGACACGAAGGGAAAAAATGCAGAGTATATGCATTATATTATCCTCGTACTCCCTGATCTTAAAAAAAATCTCAAATTCACCACCAAATTTATAAGGAAAACAAGAACATGAACCAGTAAAAGAAGATTTGGAAACTAGAAAATTCTTTCGAGATAACATCGCAATTAGTACAGAAGAATGCTTGCACTCGCTAAGGTTGCCTCGCCATTGTCGTTAAGCAGGACATGCTTCACACCTAAGAGCAAGAGCAAGAGCAAACAAAGAGCTTCATGCTACCCACATGCTCATTTCTCTAATGGAATGTACAGGAGAAGGGCACAGGCGAATGACTTGGTGTTTCTGGGAATCGAAACAAGCTGTGACGATACAGGGGCTGCTGTGGTACAACTTTTCTGCATTGCTACCTATATTTTCTTTTGCAAGAAAAAAACAATCCTTTAGTGGATTAATCTTTCCAGATAATTAACAAGTTAGAGTTCCAGGAAGATACCCAATTATGTTTAATATTTGAGGAACCACCAAGTTATTTTTATTTTCTGTTTTCATACAGGTTACTGGTGATGGTAAAATTCTCAGCCAAGTTATATCTTCACAAGTAGGTTGAGATACCTTTGCTCTCTGTGCATTACTACTCCGTCTGTATCGTTTTCTAATTGTTGGCTCCCTTTTGTTGTTCTCTAGCTTCGTATCTTTTCTCAATTCAATGGTTAGTCTCACATTAATGAAACAGGAAGCATGTTTAACTAGGGGAAAAGCAAATTTTTCCTCACATTGTTATCTAAAACAGATCACAGAACAGACGATTTTTGTCTTTTGGTAGCTTTAATATATCCCCTTGTAGGGTAGGATGACTTCGGCTTAGATGCCACGAGCGACTTAACATGTCCCCTGCAAATTGAACACAGGTCATGTTGAATGTCCCGATGATTTACCATTTGACTCACATGCAGATTTTTTGTTTGCTACACGTAAATGTCTGCCCTAGTATTCTAAAATTTAATTACACAATGCTCTGCCATGAAGGTCACGGGTTCAATTCTTTGCTATACTAATTACTGGAGTTACCAGTTCACTTTTTTGCGCTCCAAAATTATGCCTACTTCTACCATTCTTTCCATTTCCTCATATATGGATTCATTCTGTAGGGTCTTCTTTTAACTGCCCTGCTCCCGTAATTAACCGTATCTTATGAATGCATAACTCTGTTGGTATGTCCTGTAGGTCTTTACAGGTCCATGACAATACTTCATTGCATTTTGTAAAGATTTTGTTTGCTTCCTTTGCTAATTCTTTTGGTGACTGTTCCTATTTTGAGAATATGTGGTTCTTCTTTTGCTCCTCTGTTTACCTCCTGAGTTGTTGGGACAACCAGTACCCACCAGTGAAGGATATATAAATACAAGAAATCAGGTGTAATAATGCAGAAAATGGGGAAATTTTGCACGAGAGTATGCCAATAGTGCACCTGATATGTTCAGAATGCAATCTTGGAGATCACACGAATGAGTAATGCCCAAAAATAAGTCAACAAACATGATGGAGATTGATGACGGATAATGATGAGTATATTATGGTTGTTATCGGAGCAGCTAAGAAGAAGGAAGTGGACATATGTGGTGAAAATCAAAGGATGCGAGAAGAAATGCAACTGATTAAAGACATAAATTCAGATTGATACCATTCTGATTTTGTTAGGGTCGAGAACCCAATGAAGGGCCACCAATGCCTATGGCCTACACTCTCACAACACACATATGCGCAACACAGAAGTTTAGATTCCAAAACATAAATGATTTTATTAATTTTATTGTAGAGTCCGGAAACTGGATATTTGGAACACTTGGCAAATTTTCAATAACAATGCATGAAATCAAAAGACGACCGCACAAATCATTGCAAATTGATTTATTAAACAAATAAATATTCTTCTAAATCAAATCTAGGAATTTTGTCAAACAATTATCCATCATGCTTAAAGTTGACATTTCATCAAACAGTTGGCTAGCAAACTGGAAACATATAAAATATTTATCCGGATTCTAGAGCAAGGCCAATGAAAGTGTAGCAACTGATAGTAATCTCCAAACCGATCTTTGCTGTTCAAAAGATTGTTCAATTGCAATTAGTTGTAAATATAAATTGTATGGCAAATTTGAGATCCAGTGTTAATACCGATTATTGAAGTGGCAATATATCAGTTGCTTGAATAATAATAATATTCATGTTGGTCTAAACTTTTAGACTTAGTACGGCACCCCCAAGTCTCCTAAATTACCACGAACTCCTCTAATCTGCAAAAGCTTCCTTAACAAAAAGTACGGCTAATATGATAAAGTAGCATGAGTTATCAAAATAGAGCGGCCAGCTTGAAATTAGAGTTTCAATCATAAAGAAAATCTTTGAAGAACTGCGATGGCAAGTTTAAAGTAATTTGTCTTTATTAAGCAGCATACAAGGCATTCCAAACATCCAATGCCTTGCCCATTGTTTTGTACGACACTTTCAAAAAATGTAAAATAATTATTAATACCTCCAAAACTGCTGCGCCCAGCAAAGGGAATGTGTAGCTGCTGCTGTCTTGGCATTTTTGTTAGGTTTTGTTCCCTCAAAAGAATACGTCAGCCCAAGACTTGTAAGAAAACTTAAAATCACCAAGTAAATTCAATCACCCTTTTTTGTTAACTGTACGGTTGCATTTTATGGCGGCCGACATTTTGGAATATTTGTGATTCCCTTTTAAAACCCAAACCTTCATACTAAATATTATTTCAACCACTTTTTTGGTAAATTAAAGGTATGGCCTGCTAATAGTAAATGGTACAGTCAGCAATGGTTATCAATAACTTACCCAAAACTTCAAGGGAAACATTAGGAAATTCTCAACATAATATTAGTGAAATTCCCAAACTCACACACAAATGTCAAACTAGAAATTTTCACCAAGAAACGGTTACAAAAACTAGTCACCAAAAGCAAGAAGATGAATGGCCACTATGGCGAAATTGAATTGATCCAAAATGCGAAACAAAAGAAACATCAATCAACTTGACGTAGCAATTGAGATGATGGACGGTCAAGAAAATAAAACATTCCATGATCTTTAGCTTGCCATGAAAAGAAACCATGATGTAGACTACGGTTGATGCCTCTGAAATGATCAAGAATATTGCCATGTAGCCTAGCAAGGAGGGCGGCCAAAAAGAATTATCACGTTGTCAAAGGATCATTGGACAACATGTGCTATGATAGAAACATCCAATGGCTGGAATAATGGCTGCATGGAATCAGCAAAATTCATCGCCACAAGGGAAAGGTGAACAGTCATGAACATAAAGAGAACTAGTCGTCAAATAGAGCCAAGAAATTTTGGAGTCACTCAAGGAAAACCTCCAGCGAGCACAAAATTGGTAGAAGTTATATGCAGATTAGCGTCGTACTCAGTAGACTTTTGAGGTTGGAGACATGGTATTCTTGAGACCACAACCATACAAACAAACTTCTCTCAAGAGAAGCGGAGTTGAGAAGGTCAAGCCTCGCTTCTACAGGCCTTACAGGATCAGGCGAAGGATTGGGGAAGTTGCTTATGAGATTGAGTTGCCAAAACACGGTAGGATTCATAATGTTTTTCATGTTTCGTGCCTAAAAAGGGCACTTGGACAACATATCACTCCTTGAGCAGATTTACCTCCTCTAGATGATGAAGGTAAGATGATCTTGGTCTAGGGGCCATCATTGATACTAGAGTGAAGAAATTGAGGAATGGGAGCATAATAAAATATCTAGTGCATTGGAAGAATCTCCCAACTGAAGATGCTACATGGGAAGGGCAGCCTATTATGTCCCCTTTTCAGAAGTGAAATAATTGGGAGACCCATAGCCTATTTCTTTACTTCCCATAGGCTAAGGGTTAAAGTTAGGGAAATAATTTAATAATAATGTTTTAGGTTAGTCCTAGTAACATTAATTGAAATCATTGTAAAATGACAACTTAAATATTATTATTAGTTAGATAAATTGGGCTGTTTAAATGGGACATAATAAGGCCTTTTGTAATATTTTATTAAAATATTTTAATTGAGCAGTTTTGGAGGGAAACTTTCAGAGGAAAAAGGGAATTCAAAATAAAGGGCGCCAAAATGAAGTTTATGAATCACTCAAAGGAGATCATCCATTGTTTATGAAATCAAAACCCTTTTCTCATAGTTTGAGCATTTGTGTTTATCTATTGCACTTAAGGACGAAATCTCTTGGAGTGTGGAAATTTGAAAGACGAAAACCTTCTTAGTTTCCAGTTAGGATTGGAGGACGAAACCCTCTTGTCCTTTGAGGTGATTTCACCTAGGAATCACATTTGTGTTGAAGATTGCAGTTTGAATTTCAGTTTTCAGTTGGTAGCTGCAGTGATATTGTTTGTGGGATCAATATATTGCTACTGCGTAGCAGTTGGCATTGCTGACTGCACTTTTAGTGTGCCACCATACGGTTAGAGGCTACCATACCAATTTCCTGTAGTGCCCAACAATCGCAAAGGATTGCAGATCTTTTTCTGCCACTATTGTACCATTGAGTACCCTGCTGCACCATCCTCTAGCAATTATGGGATCATTTAATGCTTGTTGCGGCTGTACGGCCATTGTATAGTCTTGACCACCCAGTCATACCTTCTGTTCATGCACGCAGTCAAATGTTGTGAGTTTGGTCATATTTCAGTGGTAGTTGGTTAATTTATACATAAGGGTATTCTGCTGTAGCATTCTGTTGCACCATTATTTTGTAATATTCAGTCAGTTGCAATAATGATATTGGTTATGCAAAGGTTGTCAAAAATAAATGTTGATGTTTAATTGCTGCTATTGAGTATTCCATTTATATATTTGAGTGTTGCATAGATACGAAATACAGAAAAATTGCAGTGGTCTTAAAATATTAAAAAGGGACATTACACATTGTGTGGGTAATTGTAGGTTCTGTCCATGGTCTAGCATCTAGGGTTAGTTTTAGGTTATAAGGGAGCTTCCCCTTCCAATTTGAAGAGAGGTTTACCTCACATACTGTTCTGTTTTGTGTTGTACCAAAGGTACAAATTAAAATGCTAATAGGAAATATTCATAATTTTATTGAGAAGAAGTTAGCTAGCTAGTTAAATTGCTTTCCCTATCTAGTCAAGAATTTTCAAGTGGTGATTTTCTATGGAGGCATCTATCTGTGTAGAGGACTTGCCACAATGTGAAGCTAGCAATGATTGAGTACTCGTTAGCCACATCAATGTACACCATCGGTCTTGGTGGAGTGGATGCCATACCAGGGGTTCAGTGGTAAAATTACTAGGCACCTTCATCAACTAAGGAATTATTCATTTGTTTTGAGAAGAATGATAAGGCTCACTAGCTTATGGGCATGCATGCACCACCAACTAAAGTCACCACCTCCTATCACATAGAGGAACTGCTACGAAGGGCACATAAGGGAACATTTCTCAGCTCACTTGTATCCAAGACACGACCCCATTGAATTGCAGTTTTGAGTTACATCGAGTATTGGATAAGCATTCAAGAGTTTTTGCGGATCCTCCTAAAGGACTGTCTTTGAGCCAAATTTATAAACATGCTATCAATTTGGTTCATGGGAGTGTGCCAGACTGTATAGGTACCCACACTTGCAGAATAATGTAATGGAACAGCTTTTGCATGAGCTTCTTGATCTAGGAGTCATTCGATTGAGTATTAGTGCTTTTTTTTTCTGTAGTCATTTTAGTCCATTGAAGCCATGTACTGAATCTATTAATTATTGGAGGTCAATTGGATCACCCTCGAGGATAAATTTCCTATTCTAGTTATTGATCAGCTTTTGGATGAACTTATTGGAGCACATTTCTTCTTCAAGCTTCATCTTCATGCTGGGTACCATCAGATCCAGATTTGTGAAGAGGACATAACTAAAACCACTTTTAGAACAGATGAGGTACATTATGAATTCTTTGATTATACCATTTGGCCTAATCTATGAACCCTTCACTTTGTAAAGCCTGATTCCCTAACTTGTTTGGCCATATGTACGACAGTCTGTCTTGATATTTTTTGATGACATACTTGTCTACAACACTAGTCTCTATAGTCACTAACATTACTTGGAGCAGATTCTACAAGTCTTGGGACATACTCAGCTATTTGTTAAGGAGACTAAGCGCACATTTGGTCGGCAGTAAGTTGATTCTGAGGCCTATAATGGTATTACAAAAGATATGTTTGCAATAATGCAAAAATTGCTGCTCCTCTCATAGCCTTCTTAAAGAAGAACACTTTCCTATGGTGTGATGCAGCTATTTGGGCCTTTGCAGGATTAAGAAAGCTATGATACATACTAGTGTTGACTACATCTAACTTCACTAAGGATTTTGTTCTTGAATATGATACTTCTAGACAAGACCTTGGAGCTGTTTTATTATAGGAGGAAAGCCCCATTGCCTTTACAAATCAAGATTTTCTCCAATAGGGATTTGGTTAAAACAACTTCTGAAAAAGAAACATTGGCTATCCTTCATGTAGTCAAGAAATGGAAGCAGTACTTGCTTGGTCATCATTTCAAAGTGAAAATAGACCATACTTTGAAGTATTTTTTGGAGCAACGAGTTTCTTCTAAAGAACAACATAAATGGCATGCAAAGATGCAAGGTCATGATTTCGAATTAGTATATAAGAAGGGCAGTGAGAACATTGTTGTAGATGCACTCTCACAACAATAGGTGGAATCATTCATTCTCCAGGTAGTTACTTTTATTCAGCCCAGTTGTCTTGACCAGGCTCAAATAGAATGGCAAGTTGATCCTTCCTCTCAACAGATCATTTAACAAGCATTTGCTGGTCAAGACGGTTCTCCACTCTTCACGTGGGAAGCATATGTCCTCAGTTTTAAGAGATGAGTTTGAGGTCTCCAATTCTTCATTAAAGCAGTCCATTATGGTAGCATTGTGTACTTCAACAATAGGCTATGTGAGATTCCTTAAAACATATCAAGTTAAATGCTCTTTCTTTTGGAATCGCATGCAATCTGATGACTATAGATTTGTGGCCGAATGTGAAACCTGTTAGTGCACTATGGAGGAAACTGTTAACCCTCTTCGCTGACTTTAACCCTTGCCTATTCCTTTGCAATACTGGGAAGAAATTACAATGGAATTCATTACAGTATTGCTGCACTCAAATGGCAAAGATGCTATACTTGTGGTTGTAGACCGACTCATCAAATACGTCCATTTCTCAGCTATCTCCTTCATCTCTAAGGAGAGTCCAGTTGTAGGGATCTTTTTTCGAGATGTGCACAAATTCCATGGCTGTCCAAAGATCATTGTGTTTGATTCTGATCCTAAATTCACCAGTAATTTTTGGAAGTACTATTTCGAATCCAAGGCACTCAGCTTGCTGTGTTTTTTTCGTACCATCCGTAGACAAATGGTCAAACTGAGGTAGTAAGCAAATGTTTGGAGAGATGCCTTCGATGTTTTGTGGCTGATAAAGCAATCCCAATGGGTTAAGTGGCCACCCCTACCAGAGTGGTGGTATAACACCACCTATAACACATCTACCAAAATAACTCGTTTTAAGGCCCTCTATGAGTATTCCTTGTCAAGCATTGACTGTTACCTTCCAGATTTCTCTAAGGTGCAGGCCACTAAGGATCACTTTCAGAAAATATGTCAAATCTTGATTGCTCTCAAGGATTATCTCAAACTTGCTCCAAACCATAGGAAAGAACAAGCTGAAGAACATTGAACTGAGCAACCTTAGACTCCAACTCTACAAGCAGACTTCTGTCAAGTTCAAGGGGAAAGGAAAGCTTAACCCTATATTGTATGGTCCCTACAAGGTCCTTAATAAAATTGGTGAAGTTGCATGTGCCTTGAAGTGCTCTCACACCACTCGTATATATGATGTCTTCCATGTCTCATTTCTCAAGAAGGTGGTCAGCCAAGATATTACCATCCATACTTTAACTATGGTCTTGGATGAAGAAGGGAGTCTAGTCATGGAATCAAAATATATTTTGGACTAGTGAACTCATCAATTTTGTCTGCAAGTTATTTCATAGTACCTAGTCGAATGGAAGAATTTCCCATTTGAGGATGTCACCTAGGAATTAGAGGACTTCATTCAGCAACATCCAGAATTGGCAAAGCCTTGAGGTCAAGGCTTTTTGAAAAGAGGATGGCATGCCATACACCTCACCTCTGCCTCCCATTTTCTCTCCTCTCCCGTTCTTCTCTTTGCCCTTCTTCTCTCTTAATTCTTCTTTTCTTTTATCCAACATATATTAGATAGCATATGACTATAAATGTGAGTTGTGTATTCAAGGAAAGATGTCTAGCATTTGAGTATAATTGTAATAGTAGGTTGCTCCCTTTAAGTGGTCAATATCAACCAAAGCTTCTCTTCTAGTGTGCACTTTATATTGATCTTGGAAGGCTTCTTATATATTTTGAGGTGTTTGAAATGCTTAGTTTGAGATTGAGCAAAATGTGTTTGCAGGAAGAACTAAACTGTGAGGACGAGTTTCAATTTCTGAATCCTGTTGATTGATGTATTGGATATATGTTAGTTGCAATTGCCAAGGAAAATATTTTTTAACGCTTTCATTTCCTTGTTTTAGACTTCCTAAAATAAAATGAAAATTCTTGCTTCTTTGATGTTCTAAGGCAGATTTGTTAGTTCAATATGGAGGAGTGGTACCTAAAATGGCAGGAGAGGCACATGCACAAGTGATTGACAGGGTGAGGTCTTATTTCAAAATTATTCATCAAATTTAGAATACACTAAAACATGACAATTCTGAAATATATCTTAAGGAATTTTATGACTTCACATGATCTACACATTCCTCCATATTGTGTGATAATATATTAATATCTTTGTCATTTTGTTTGCGTAGGTGGTTGAACAAGCAATTCAGAATTCCAAATTGAGACCATCAGATTTGACAGCAGTTGCAGTGACCATTGGCCCTGGTTTAAGCCTTTGCTTACGCAGTGAGTACAATATCTGTTTTCTATCAGAACATCTTACATGTCTTTCAATTTTCAGGGTTTCTAGGGGAACGATCATGTGAGAACTCTCTATTATACTCTCTTGTTCCTGATTCCATTGTTATTGGTGGGTGTGAATAGCTTATTTTATGATTCTGGTGGCTCTCTCAGTTTGTCATACTATTTTACACAGTTGTTTGTTGTAGCTTCACATTTATTGGCATCATTAATGCTATAGTTGTTATCCCTTCTTGATTCTGTGGGCCAAGATTTATTTCATCAATATGCATAATTGGATCTCCTGCATATCTTGTTGTTTTGGACCAAGATCTGCCCTTTAAAGTTTATGACCAAGTCTGCTTTCTTTTTGTGATCTGGGGTCAATGTTAGCCTCTTCTTGCATGTTTCTCAACTTAAGGAAGGTATATATAGTTTCTTTAGGAAACATTTTCTATCCTTATTGTATCCATCTTTTATATTTAGGGTTATGATACCTTAGGAATAGTTGCTTTCTACTGCTAGTTCCACTAGAAGTGCACTGGATGATAAGTTTCTGATTTGTTAGCATTTTATTTCGCACCTTTCAGTGCGAACATAAAATGGATAGAAGTGATTTAAGACCGCTCTTTGAATTAGAAGGGGAAGCTCCTTGTAAACTAAAATTATTCCAAAACTATATAGAATTTACAGTGTTTTTAGAGGTATTTCTCACTAATGCTGGATAAAACATAAATATGCGTTCTTTTTGGGTTTGTGACGTGCGAAAGGCAGAAATGCACTTTCAACCACAAGACAAGGATTTTGTTTTTTTGTTTTTACTAAAATCGGGATCTATGACTACATGCTTGCGCTATTGAGCTAAGTTCAAAGGCTGAACAAGGTAAGTACACATTGATTGAATTGGTTAACATAGAAATGCATACTTACGAATGCTAAGATTAAATCACATATAAGACAGTACAAAGCCACGACTTATATCTTCAATTTCGCTGTGACACAAAGTTCACATATTCGTTGAAGTGACTTAACTTTAGCATTGGTGAAAACCCATTCCAATAGACATTCAGAAGCAAAACATGCTTAGTGAAATCTATTGAACGAATACAAAATCACAATCACATGAATAAATGATGAATAACAACTTCAACATGAATCCCTCCTATGTGCAAAAAGCACTTATTTATACTACTTACAAGATTTCATGAAGAATAATTAACTGAAGTCTAACCTAGCTGACTACTGTTTGCCTGACATGCAAACTTTATTACAAATTTAACTACTGCACTAAATCTTACTCAAAAGCATGCAATTTGACCCATCTGGCTGATTTGAGTTTTATTTTACTGGGGTTGAAATTCGGTTGCCAGTCTATATATTTGAAATTATGCCCTTTGTAGACCAAACTTCTATTTAAAATTTCTTTTTTGAGATCTGAACTTTTGCAATCAACATATATGAAATCTTCAGAGGTGATAGTGATACTTACCTGATTTTTGAGAACTTGAACCCAATCCGCGATTACCTTCTCAGGTTGCCCTATCCCACACCATCAGATAAAAAAACCATGGGTTCTGCAATGATTCCCCAGACCATCTGAGTAAATGTTGCTGAAGTTTATTGGCGCTTTCTTCCCCACGGCCTCCGTTTTTTGATAATGTCTTGATCTCGCTTGTTGGTTCGACCATGGGGGTCTGGGGTTTGCTTGACCTTGAATTACTACTTGATTGTTGCCCCTCCCACGAGTGTTAGATGCTGTGTATCCGAGTCTAGGGTTTTGAGAGACTAGCCAATGGTGGGGTGCTCTGAGATTTACCATATTGCTTATCAAGGGCTTTTCTTGTGAATGAATGATCCTGGGGGCTGGTTTTGAAAAACCCTCCACAACTCTTTGCCTAGGAAGGGAAGGGTGGGAGATTGCAGGGGGTAGTTGAGCAATGTGGCTTCTTTCCCTGCCGAAGGAAGTGCTGTTAGCTCCAGTTGCGAATGCTGGGGTAATTGGGATAGCCTAGATTTTGGAAGCCTTGGCTTGCGCATTTTCTCCACCAGCATTTGCCCTAACTCCCCTCTGCGATTTCCTACTCCTAACAATCTGTCAGCCCTATTCCTCATATTGTTGCGGAGGGGGAGCCCAGCCCCCCTGAGAAGCCTTCTCTTTCCAGTGCGATTTGCATCGAGGGTATTTTGCCCTAGTTTCATTCCGGGCAAAATTGTTAATGTAACTTTGTTGTCACTCTGCTTTTTTTCGCATTTTCGCTTTTCTTTTTTCTTCAATAATAAATATAAATGTTAATAACATATAATATTATTATATTATATATGGGATTAAATATAAATAACAATTGTAATCATTAATATAAATAATATTATTATTATCCTATACAATAATTATATAAACTAATACAAAGTGAGAGAAGTAGTTCCCATAGGATAAAGTTAGTGATCGACAATCAAATATAAATAAAATATGTATGCGGCGATTATAATTACAAATAATTACAACCATTATAAGACGAGTTTATTAATATGCAACAAAATCACAACCATTATAAGACGAGTTTATTAATATGCAACAAAATCACTAAAAGCCACGATCTTTGGTAAAAAACCCTTGGAAATATATAAAAGGGCATAAGGGGTATGATGGGAAAAAGGTGTGTGAAAGTATATATTATATAATATATAAACATCAGCAACAATACAATAAAAATTATATTAGTCGTTCCATCAAGCAAGGAAAACATTGGAAAATAGAAAGAAGACGGCAGCAATAGGTAAGAAATCTGAGGTAAAGCTACAACAGGTAAGTAAGTATTTATATTTAATTTGTTCAATCTATAATTGGTAAAAATAAATGGTAAGATTATTATATATAAAAGAATATATATATATATATATATATATATATATATATGCGATCCCTATATCAAAATAGAACAATTAAATTGTAAGCATTGCATATAGAACTTAACTTAAGGGATCTTGTTAATATTAAATGATGATAATGGAATATGAGCATGTGGGTATATGATTGGACAATTATGATATAAGGCCAAGATGTCCTAATTATAAGGCATCATGTGCAAAATGTTAATAAGGACTTAGAAATCATAGGATTGTGCCATATCCGAAAGGAGGATTAGCCTCATCATTAATCATCTCGCCATCCTAGGTGTATGGGTAAGTTAGGAGAACGTTATTGAACACTGTGGATGAAGAACACTGTGTGGGTGTGAAGTCCTTGGGCCTATGGTAATGATGAGCTCATCAATGTTAAATGTGCCCAACGTGAGGCGACTTTTGGTGGGATGAAGAATGTTGTGTGGACATGAAGTTCCATCAAGCCAAATGGTGAAGAACTCTGTGTGGGAGTGAAGCCTTTGAGCCTACGTATGGGATGGTTAGTGTCTCCTTAATGAACCATGCCTATGGAGTTAGAGATGGATTAATGATAGGGCGACATATGATCCTTCCGAGGATAGCACTTGAGGCCTATGAATATGAATTATGTGATTATGGAATTATAAGTTTTAGTATAAATGTGGAAAGAATATGGATCTATATTAATTATGATATGAAAAGAGAAAAATTTGGAGTACTAATGTTTCCTTTTTGTAAGTTGAAATTGTGCAAGGTTGTGAACAGTTTGAGCTTACTAGAAGGGGACATTACATTTCTAAACCCTAACCCTAGCAGCAGCCCAAGCACCATCACTTTGGCGGGTTTGTGGAGCATCATTTCTTGGTATGTACAAACCTATGTATTAGGTCTGATTTGGACGACAACATTCCGGGCATGTTTTGTCATGTTGAGCCCATGTTTTGGATGTAATAATCAGACTATGTATTTTGATTTATAGCAGCAGACTTCTACTCAGAAAATCAGACTTGTGTATGTGTAATGTCCCCTTCTTATTTGTCCTAGATTAATCCCTACAATCACAATTTCAATAATTTAGGATTAGGGAATTGACTTACATGCTATTATTTTTCTTTATTAAGACTCCTCAAGAGTGGATCCTGCAATCATCACAAAGAACACCAATGCAATATATATCTATATATAGAATCCATATTAATAAGAGGGTTAGTCCAATCATATAATAAACTTGAAATTTAAGCTCAAACATATTCTTTTCATGGAGTAAGAACATGGTTGGCTTGACTCATATGTCAAGTCCAATCCATGTTGAGTTTTGGTCATGGTTGGCTTGACTCATATGTCTAAGTCCAACCTATGTAATCTTTGGGAACATAGTTGGCTTGACTCATATGTCAAGTCCAATCCCATATATTAGTTGGTTTGACTCATGTGTCTAAGTCCAACCTTGATCTACATAGTTGGCTTGACTCATATGTCTAAGTCCAACCTATGTAATCTTTGGGAACATAGTTGGCTTGACTCATATGTCTAAGTCCAACTCATGTCTCCCATTCATTCATTCCATATTCATATTCATCACATTTATATTAACATTTATTTCTTTTTTCTTTTATATATATATATATACATATTCATTTATCTAACATGTTCATATTTATACCCATGTAATAAGTATTTATCCCATGTCTACATGCATAACTATTCTCATCTTATTATTCATATTCCATATACCTACTGATATATAATAAATGTTATACATACATTGATGTTAATGCATTTCAATTCTTATTATGTTTATATAAACAGCTTCATATTCTATATTCATTTTAATATATTCCAAATTCATATGATTCCCTATCTAATCTGTGAATAGGAATAGAGTACATACCTGCATTTCTATTGCTGACTGATTGCCTTTTATCTGCTGACCAGAATGCCCTCTTATTCCTGTTCGCTGACTGGAATACTGCCCTTTTTAAGACTTATATTTTCACTGCCCAATGCCCCCCTACAGACCAATGCTTATTTCATATTTATACCTCACATTGGAGGTGGTTCCTTCCATGTGCTGTGACCCTTTGTAGTGCCGGATCATGCTGCAATCTCTTGTTCGGCATATTAATAATGATATCCATATTGTATTTAATAATATATATATATATATATATATTGTAGTATGTATTAAAATATTCATAATATCTCTATATTATATTTATTAATAATAGTAATCTTGTATTTAATAATATATATATTGTAGTATTTATTAAAATATTATTAATATTATTGTATATATATATATTTATATATATTATTTATATATTGTCAATTGGTATTTTGTATATATATATTTATATTATTATTTATATATATTTGTATATAGTTATATAAATGAAATGTATATTTTATTTATATTGCACAACAATTATTATTATCATAATAATTAATCACTATTGTCAATGATCATTACTATTGTCATTATAATATTATTATATTGTTATCCATATGATTTGTAATTAATTCAAATTGTGTCTTGGACCTTATCGGGATATCATAGTCCACCCTTCCTAAATTTTGCTTGTCCTCAAGCAATTTAGATTTGGATGTTTAAAGATTTCTTCCCCTTCCCATGTAGCATCTTCCTCGGGCATATCTTTCCATTTTATAAGGTATTCAGAGATAGTTCTATGTCTTAACCTTATTTCTCTTGTGCTGAGTATCCTTTCTAGTTCAAGGACTAGTTGTCCTTCATCGTCCAGTGGGGGTAATTCTTCACAAGGAATAACCTTTTGTCCAAGCACCTTTTTAAGCTGGGAAACATGGAACACATTATGAATCTTGCTATCCCTAGGGAGATCCAATTCGTAAGCAACTTCACCAATTCGTCTCAAAACCTTGTATGGCCCATAAAATCGAGGTTTGAGTTTCTCAGCTCCGCTGCTCTTAATGGAGGTTTGCTTGTATGGCTGCAATCTAAGGAACACCATGTCTCCCACTTCAAAGGATCTTTCCACACGCTTCCGATCTGCATGTATCTTTTGTTGGTTTTGAGCGTGATGTAGATTATCCTTAAGGGCTCTCATAATGTCCTCATGCTGCTGTAGGAAATCTTTTACCTTAGGCACCTTGTTATCTGGAAGAAGTAAATTCCCAAATGACATAGCTTCATACCCATTTAGGGCCCGGAAGGGACTCATCCCAATAGACATGTGATGAGTGGTATTATAACAATACTCTTCTATATGCAGCCATTTGATCCATGCCTTGTGTTGTCCGGTTACATAGTTCCTCAAATAGCCCTCAATCCATTTGTTTACTATCTCCGTTTGCCCATCGGTTTGCGGATGATAGCTCGTGCTCGGGGTGAGTTCTGTTCCGGATAGTTTGAATAGTTCCTGCCAAAATATATTCATGATTCGACTATCTCTGTCACTGATTATGTTCTTCGGTAACCCATGGAGCCTGAATACCTCTTTGAAGAACAACTCGGCAACTTGAGGGGCCTTATCCTCGGATGGGATGGCCATAAAATGTGCATACTTGGTGAGTTTGTCCACCACCACATAAATACAATCCCTTCCTTGCACCTTAGGAAGTCCTGTGATGAAATCCATGGAAATGCTACTCCATTTTTGTTCCGACATAGGTAATGGTTGCAATAGTCCAACTGGATGCATGTGCTCTAATTTATTCCTCTGGCATGTGGCACATTCTTGAACATATTTCAAAACATCCCTTTTGAGGCCCTTCCATGAGTACTTTTCCCTTATTTGTTTATAAGTTTTGTAATATCCCGGATGACCTGCTAAGGGGTTGTTATGATATTCTTTCAGAATTTTTTCCTTTATTTTGGAGTTGGGCACAAGAAAAATTCTATTCTTATATAAAATGAGTTCTTCAACTATCTTATACTCATTATTTGGTACATTTCCTTCCAATATTTCATTAGCTTGTGAATCTTTAGCATATTCCGCAATAATATCATGTTTCCACTCCCCCGTGATGCTTGTTATGGTGTTTAAATGGAGTCGCCGAGACAAGGCATCTGCTACCACATTATTACTCCCTTTGAAATACTTGATATCAAAGTCATAAGCTTGGATTTTACTTAACCCATTTCTGCTGGCGGTCATTGAGATCTTTTTGATTCATGAAGAACCGTAGACTATTATGATCCGTTTTGACATTGAATTTCCCACATACCAAGTATTGTCTGAATTTGGCTAGAGCATGCATGATGGCTAGCATCTCTTTATCATATATAGAGTAGTGTTTCTCGACTTTTGTAAGCTTGCGGCTTTCAAAAGCTATGGGTGTTTGTTTTGCATAAGCACTGCCCCGATTCCTTCTCCCGAAGCATCGCATTGTAATTCAAAGGGTAAGGTGAAATCCGGAATAGCTAAGATGGGACATGAACTCATTGCTTCTTTTAACTTCTCAAAGGATTGTTGTGAGGCTTTGTTCCATGCAAAAGCTCCTTTTTTGGTTAAGTCTGTTAGGGGAGCAGTAATTTTGGAAAATCCTTTGACAAAGCGTCTATAGTAACTGCATAGTCCCACAAATCCCCTAAGTTGAGTCAAGGTTTTGGGTTTTGGCCAATCTTTAATAGATTTATTTTTTTCCTCGTCCATGCTTACTCCTTCTGCATTGATTGTATGACCTAGATAAAGGATCTCTTCTAGGCTGAATTCACATTTTGAGGCTTTGGCAAACAAGGATTTAGATTCCAAGATACTTAGAATTTCTTCAATATGTTGAAGGTGTTCTTCCCACGTCTTGCTATAGATAAGTATGTCATCAAAGAATATAAGTAGGAATTTCCTTAGTTGCTTACGGAAGACATAATTCATGCATGATTGGAAGGTGGCGGTGGCATTTGTAAGGCCAAAGGGTAAGACTAGAAACTCAAAATGCCCATAATGACACCCAAAGGCTATTTTGGGTATATCTTCCTCCCTCATTCGGATTTGGTGATAACCTGATCTTAAGTCTATCTTTGAGAAGTATCGGGCCCCATGGAGTTCATCTATCAATTCATCTATTCTTGGTATGGGATAACGATTTTTTATCGTTTTTTTGTTTAGAGCTCTATAATCTATACACATCCTCATAGTTCCATCTTTCTTTTTGACCAATACAACAGAGGATGTGAAGGGGCTACTACTAGGTTGAATATATGCCATTTCCAACAATTCCTTAATAGGTTTTTCAATTTCTTCCTTAAATTTGCGGGGATGCCTGTAGGGAGTGGTAATTACCGGTTTGGCACCAGTCTCCAATTCTATAGTATGCTCAAATCCTCTCTTTGGGGGAAGGCCTGGTGGGATGTCTTCAAAAACTCTCTTATATTTTCTCAGAATAGGTTGAATATCTATGTGGATTGCTTGATTTTGAGAAGATTTATCTAGGATCATACATTGTGCAACCCATTCGGCTTGGCTATGCCTAAATATTCTTTCCATTTTTTTACATGAAACCATTTTTGGCGATCCATTGGGTAATCCCTTTAATGTGACTTCTTGCCCATTGTGTTGGAAGCATATTTCTAGGTTTGGATGATCCATGGTAAAACGCCCTAATGAGTTTATCCAAGGGGTCCCTAATATTATATCATTTCCTAGAGGTACAACATAAAAGTCCCCTCTCATGGTGTGTTTCCCCAAGGTGATTTCTAATTGAGGTATGACTTTGGTGCATTGGTCCATAGATCCATTGGCTAGAGCTACTTTGAATCCCTTGAAGTCTTGGGATTTCAACTTTCTTTTTGACACTAGATGTTGACTTATAAAGTTATGGGAAGCTCCACTATCCAATAGGGCAATTACTTTTTGCCCTTTTAAGGTGCCTCTGATTTTGAAGGGTTGGTGTTCATTGACTTGGGAGATGGTAGCTAGGGACCCGTATTCCTCTTCTTCTAATTTGGACCTTTTCCTAGAGGTTTCTTTTATTTCATCGGGTGTTACTTCAATGTTATGTACTCGACTCCTTTTCTCACATGTGTGTCCATGCCCCCATGGTTCTTTGCATCTAAAGCATAGATTTTTCCTTCTTAGGTCATCACGCCGTCTTTTCATTTCCTCGCATATGTGTCCCCATTCCCATGGTTCATGGCAATGATAGCATGGCTTTCCTCTTTGGGATTCTTTCTTATGCCTATCTCCTTTAGGGGGATATTTAGTGTATGTGTTTGGTGTAGAATTCTTGAATCTATCTTTGGATGTTTGAGTGTCAAATCTCATTGCTTTTATGATGGCTTCCTCTAAGTTTGCAAGATCCATAGCACTTACTATGTTGCGGATGGATTCCTTTAATCCTTCTAAAAAAAGGTAAGTAAGTCTCTCTTGAGATATTTCAGATACCATGGCTGCCAATTTTTGGAAGTTGGTGGCAAATTCTTCCACCGATCCCCTCTGTTTAAGTTGAGTTAATTCTTTGAAATACCATTGTGGATGCTTTTGATCAAATCTTCGAATGAGTTTTTGTGTAAAATCATCATAAGTGATGGAATCTTGTCTACCTTGTGTGATGAGACCATGGTGCCACCATTCATGGGCTGTCCCAGTCAAGTGTAGCACCGCAATTTTGATTGCATTCTCTTCAGTCATGGGGCTTAATGAGAGATAAGTATCTAACTTTTGGACCCATGAGCGTGCTGAATATTTCCCGGATCCATTAAAGCTAGGGAGAGTTATCTTACTTATTCTTTCTTTTAGATCTTTGTCAATCTTTCCTTTCTTCTTCATGTTAGGAATAAACTTCAATTTAGCATCACAATAATCTTTAAAGGAAACATTGTTTTTGAGTTCAGGATCTAGTCTAGAATAGGCCTCTAGTATTTTATCAACATCATCCGAAGGTGGTGGATTTTCTTCTTCTCTTTCCCCTTGATCCTCTCTTGGTAGGAAAGATGGTTTGGTTGGTCTATGGTCGGATGTTTTTGGAGAGATGTCATTATCATTTTCTGATTGGTGAGAATTTGTGTCCCTTCCATTGATTTGGTTGGGTTTTGAGTTATTGCTCATGTTTTGAATGGTTTGCATGAGGAGTTGATTTTGTTCCACGAGGGCTTGGGTGGTTTGAGCGGTTTGCTCCATGTAGGCTCTTAAATCATTGCTTAGTTGTTCACTCATGGCTCTTCCCCTCCTTTGGTATGTTTGCATTAACTATATTTTTCACAGGATGGCAGAATCTTTGCTCTGATACCAATTGTAATGTCCCCTTCTTATTTGTCCTAGATTAATCCCTACAATCACAATTTCAATAATTTAGGATTAGGGAATTGACTTACATGCTATTATTTTTCTTTATTAAGACTCCTCAAGAGTGGATCCTGCAATCATCACAAAGAACACCAATGCAATATATATCTATATATAGAATCCATATTAATAAGAGGGTTAGTCCAATCATATAATAAACTTGAAATGTAAGCTCAAACATATTCTTTTCATGGAGTTTTGGTCATGGTTGGCTTGACTCATATGTCAAGTCCAATCCATGTTGAGTTTTGGTCACGGTTGGCTTGACTCATATGTCTAAGTCCAACCTATGTAATCTTTGGGAACATAGTTGGCTTGACTCATATGTCAAGTCCAATCCCATATATTAGTTGGCTTGACTCATGTGTCTATGTCCAACCTTGATCTACATAGTTGACTTGACTCATATGTCTAAGTCCAACTCATGTCTCCCATTCATTCATTCCATATTCATTTCATATTCATATTCATCACATTCATATTAACATTTATTTCTATTTTTCTTTTATATATATATACATATTCATTTATCTAACATGTTCATATTTATACCCATGTAATAAGTTTTTATCCCATGTCTACATGCATAACTATTCTCATCTTATTATTCATATTCCATATACCTACTGATATATAATAAATGTTATACATACATTGATGTTAATGCATTTCAATTCTTATTATGTTTATATAAACAGCTTCATATTCTATATTCATTTTAATATATTCCAAATTCATATGATTCCCTATCTAATCTGTGAATAGGAATAGAGTACGTACCTGCATTTCTATTGCTGACTGATTGCCTTTTATCTGCTGACCAGAATGCCCTCTTATTCCTGTTCGCTGACTGGAATACTGCCCTTTTTAAGACTTATATTTTCACTGCCCAATGCCCCCCTACAGACCAATGCTTATTTCATATTTATACCTCACATCGGAGGTGGTTCCTTCCATGTGCTGTGACCCTTTGTAGTGCCGGTTCATGCTACAATCTCTTGTTCGGCATATTAATAATGATATCCATATTGAATTTAATAATATATATATATATATATATATATATATATATATATATATATTTTGTAGTATGTATTAAAATATTCATAATATCTCTATATTATATTTATTAATAATAGTAATCTTGTATTTAATAATATATATATTTTGTAGTATTTATTAAAATATTATTAATATCTCTATATTATATTTATTAATATTATTGTATATATATATATTTATATATTGTCAATTGGTATTTTGTATATATATATATTTATATTATTATTTATATAAATGAAATGTATATTTTATTTATATTGCACAACAATTATTATTATCATAATAATTAATCACTATTGTCAATGATCATTACTATTGTCATTATAATATTATTATATCGTTATCCATATGATTTGTAATTAATTCAAATTGTGTCTTGGACCTTATCGGGATATCACAGTATGTTATTTGATGGGTCTAATTTGTGTATTTCATGGTGTAATTCATGGTTGATATGAATGCCATTCTATAACATCATTTGCCATCATTAATTGCTATGTTTGGATATGTATTTGTTCGCTGTGATCACATGTTTATAATCAGAAAATAAAATCAGAATTCGAGAGTTTTGAGCAGAATTCTAAAGTTCAGAAATTTAGGGCAGAATTCAGAAAATAATATTCAGAATTTTAGGGCAGATCTCATTGGGGATATTACAGTGGTATCAGAGCTTTGATCTTGCTAGTCTGAAGGGTTTATTCATTCCAAAGCGAGAAGATATTTTTCAGCATCATATATTGTGGAGTTTGCCAAAGGTTTCACCTTAAGGTGAGCGCCACTACCTTGAGAAGGTATATATTTATTGACGAATCATGGATGATAAAGAAACAATGAAATCTTTGCTTGAATCTATTGAACAAAGTCAGGTTGAATTAAAAAGGAAGTTTGGTCAATGGAGGTTTGGACAAGAGGCCACAAAAATCATTGATGAATATCAGGGCTTATCAGATGATTTTAAGAATGCAACTCCTTTTCATGTTCATTTGAGGATACATGAATATGGGAATCCGGGAAAGAAAGATCTATATGACTACATTAGAAAATTAAGAAGAAAAGAAGAAAAATCAGAAGTTATCATTGGAGAAAAGATAGAAAAGATAGAAGAATTACTTGTTTGTGATTTGTAGCCTACAAGTGATCATGAGAAAGGCAAAAATCAGTCAACATGCCTAGAAGTTTGAACTCCTAGCCGTACATGTGGAAGCCCTAAAGAGGATGAAGACATGTTCACAAGTTCACTTCAGCGATATGAGGATATGGACAAAGAAGAATCACTTATTGTATCTACAAGTGGAGAACACATAAGTATTCATGGTGAGCACAAGGTTGAAGGGTATGCTGTCTCGGAGTTTGCCAAACCAGCAATGATTGATCAGCGATGTGGAGGTATGAATTCTACTAATGTTCCATTACTTGAGCCTAGCATTGCTTCACCAAATCTACATCATAATGGCAAGGATTCAATTTGTACATTGGGTGACTTTGAAGAAGATGTTCATACATATGAAGGCAATTCAGAAATTTTGTTATGTAGTGAACAAAGAGACTTTGATAAGACTGATTTAGCATTGCAAGAGTTGAAGGATCACTTTATGGTTAAGGAAGTCATAGCTATGCATACACGTTCTAGATCAGCCATTGAGGAAAAATGTGATGCAAATGATTCTACTTATTATTATGATGGTGATCCCTTGATTGAGCTTGATGTTGACCTAGCTTCAAAACATGAGTTGTGTGAAAAAGATGTCATAGAGGCAGCTAATTTTGTGAGGCATGATTGTGAAGACAAATCAAAAAAGTTGTATGAAGATGATAGTCCTATGAGTCACATAATTTGGAAGGACAATTGAAGGTCAATGAGGATATGATTGTTGCAGCCCTAACTCATTTTGATAATACTCATAAGATGATGGCAGATTATTTTTGGAAGACTCAAAGGAGACACAAAAGCTTTGAAGGAGAACTGTCTTTTGCAAACTTATAGGTACTCAAAAGAAGCTTTGGTTGTAATGAAATCAAATTACCTACACCTATTTTCAGTTAGAGATCATCTCCTCAAGTTTGATGAGATATATTTTGATGCATTGAGAGGAAAAGGCTGAAGGTTACTATGGATTCCTTAAAGAGCACTCAAATGGCCCTTTAAGAATCAGAAAATCAAGTTGATGAGTTTTGTTTGGAGTTGAGCTTGACACATTCTTCATCATCCAAATCAGAAATTCAGTCATCTATGGCAGCCACATCCGAAGAACAACAATCCGACACAAAGACTGTGAAGCATAGACAAATGGAGGAAGAATTTGATAGGCCCCATTGTAAAGTCTCAAGGATGGAAGAGAAATGTCCACATGAAGAGATAACTTGCAGCCGTGGAACAGAAGTTATGACAAGTGATACACTTGGTTTTCAGATGGAGACATCTCTTGGATTAGCACTTGATGAAGAGCATGCAACAAAGGAGGAAGATGTGCTTGAGGTTCTTGAAGACACTACACAAAGGTATGAGACAAGATCTGATTTTCTGTTTTGGAACAACAGTCACTTATCTTTACATGATCATGAGATGGCAATCATAACACATGAGGGTGATAGTGGTAAGAAGTATTCTATTGTTGTCAATCAAGATTTGGTGGTTGAGCATAAGGTACTTGTTGTGGATCCAAGCCACAAGAGGTCTGATTTTGTACACCATGGCATAGAGGATATGAAGATGTAATATCCCAAATGGAGATATTTTTGCCTATTTTGGATTTACGGGCTTTCCTAACTTATTATTTCTGATTTTCTGCTTAAACCCTAATTTTCTGAACTTGTACTTTCCAAATCAGACTTAAACATACACTTGTAACAACTCATAAATCATATCCAATCATCATATAAACAATGCCAATATGATTGCCAAAACATACTTGGATTCCACAATGAAATGCACAATAAAACTACTTAAATTCCACAACCACAATGACTGAAAATGAATAAAGAAGTCTGCTGCAATAAATCTGAATATTATATGTCTTTAATTACATTCATAGATTAGGGCAAACATGACAAAATAAGCCCAACATAATTCTGCTCTAAATCTGAGTGTTGCGCATTCCAAAACAATGTAATTTGACCTTGTAAAATGATAAGAGAAGGCTCCCAATGCTGCTGCTCCAATTAGGGCATCAAACCCTAGTCTTCAAGGCTCAAATGCAATAAAGAAACCCTCCTCAAGTGGTGCGCTCAGGTCTGCTTTGCTGCTGGAAATATTTCTGCTTTAACTCCAAACCCTAGCAGCCCAAATCTGCACAAATTCGCCTCCTTAAGCAAGTCGCTCCTTCTCCGATGTGTGGCACTCAAACGCTAGGATGAATCCTAGTCATTATGCGCAATGCCATGGCCAAGAGAAGTCCACCCTCATGATCTTCAAATTAGATATATAATTCTGCCCTAGAAACAATGAAGCACAATTGGATCCCCTTCACGGAATCCTCCACTAGGATGCTTGAGGTTTTCGTCCCAATATCCTCTTAGAGATCGCTCTCCAATATATGAATGAATGAATGTTGAATGATGTCTTGAATGCCACAACTTGACTTGTATTTTTACATGATTCAACTCACTTTTTTCCCTCTAGGCCGACTTAGGAGAATATTGCCTTTTTATTATTGCTTTTCCATCCTAGAGGGCTGTAATGTGCCGTACTTGTGGTTCTTTTTAAGATCTTAATAGTGTTATTTTTTAAATTTTTTATAGTGTTCTTTTAGGCTAGACAGAAGATGCAGAAGGGGTTTCAGTTTCTTGAGATGTGTTTGCTGGAACAATACAATATGGAGCATATGTTGAAAACCCAGAAAAGATACAAGAGATATGAGCAAAATACTGAATACCCAGATCATAAAATGTCATTTAATGAATTATTATCACATACCCACATGAAAATATGCAACTTCGTAACAGTGCTGAAGCTGGACCAGCAACTGGGTAGCATAGAACTCATTCAAAACTCCATCACAAAGAGAGTATTATGCATACAATGTTGAATATTAGTGAAAAAGGCCCTAAAGGCCCAGATTGAAGATAAAGAAGTCACCAAAATGATAAAATGCAAGTCCAGATTGACCCCTGTCCCTCCTTATGGTGTACGGCCTCACTGGGAGTAAAATAAGTGTTGAAACCCTTCATAAACTCCTATAATCAGAACTGTATGTTGCTGCTGCTAAATGGTGATCAAACTGAGAATAAACAGTCAACAATACTCCATAAATTCTCCACAAGATGGTACGGCCAAGCTGGAAATGTACGGCCACCAAGAGGGAATTAAATAGTCTAAAAACTCTCTTTAATTGCAGCTCAAATCTGCACTATAAACTATCCCACAATCAGCAAGGAAGAACTCTCAAAATCTGCAAGAATGAAGCATGTCCTCCTTCAAACCCTCAACTCATGAACTCCATTGAAACACAACTGCAAATACTAGATGTATCTGCCCACAAAGCACCTTTGGATGGTATTGCACATCTGTAGAATGCTGTTACTCAGGGAGGTTTTCGTTTCCAAGAGCCACCAAGGTTCAAATCTATTCAAAACTTCAAGAAACCCTAGCAGAGCCAAAAACAACAATTTCATAATATTCAAGCATAATCCCCAAATGAGGCACTTTTCCTCTTTTATAATTTTCCAAGAGGGGTCGATGCACTTTGGAGGGAAATATTTCTTTTTAATTTCATTTTTAATATTTCTCAAGGTGCGCGCTCCATAAAATGACTTGAGTGACTTATAAATATTTTATTTTTCATCACTTAACCATTAAATCCCAAAGTCCAATATTTAAATAATAATATTAATTTACGGATTTTAAAACGGAGGCCCAAATGAACTCGGAATTCAGTGATCTATAGCTCGCCGGAAAGGTCTCAACAAGATGCTCCATCTCCAACACTAAAAATCCCAAAACGAACTGGAACCCTAATTTGCCAAAAATAGCAAGTTCGGGCCTAAACAATCAAGCCACCTTAGAAAAATGCCAAATTGAAGACCAAACTGAACCCAAGCCAACATCCACACATCCAATCAACTCATCCAAGATACTGCCAACAATGGTTCCCTAACTAGGTTGGTTAGTCTACGGGACCTCAATAATAGACCAACTCCTCAATTGTCTGTTTGGCTAAAAAGAGGACATTACAAGGGCTGACCAACATTAGTAACTCTTGGCGCCCAATAAATTCAAATTAAAGATATGAATTTATTGTTTTCTATCTTCTTTCACACGCCATCTCCAAGCGCCAAGGATGAGGTGTTAGATAATATTCACTTCTCCATCCCAAGTCGTCCCAAATCATAGTATGAAGATGATTTCCACAAGGTAGGTGCATACACGTGTAGGACCAATATCTCATCATCAAAGTGGCATCAGACGTAGTGTCTTCTCTTAGCAAATGTTTATGATAAGTCTTCACACTCCAAATCCAACAAGATGTCAAGTCTCCATACCAAATGGTTTGTTCCCATGGCAAGCATATGCTAGTGAATGAAAGAGACAACATATTATTAGGATCATACCTTCAACCCTAGATTTGCCATCCAAATCCTCCCAAGTGTCAAAACCAATCCCTCTGTCCTCCAATAGCGACCATTCCAAAAATGGGGACATTACAGAAGAGAACTCAAAGCATGTGTGATGAGTGGCTATGGAGAGCTAGAGAAGCTAAGTTGCTGGCTGCTGAAGAAAGACAACACCTACAGGAGGTCAAGGAACGTTGTAATCATGTAGATCATGCAAGGCAACAGAGAGAGGTCTATCTTCTTCCAAGGGAGGAAGCTCTGGAGGTTGAGCATGTAACGGATGAGCCTCTTATGATTGTCAAGCATGAGGAGCAATTAGATTTGCATGGACTTGATGTGAGGCATGATTCAGAAATTTTAGTTTGTGCAAATAGTTTTCATCATGAGGATCATGAGTCACATCTTTTGGAGAGCCCATTTAAGGCTCAAGTCATGGCTATGAATGAGGTAGTTGAGCACACATGTTGTGGACCAGCCAATAGTGATATGCATGCATGTGTAGATGAAGACATTTGTGATTCAGTTTTGGTTGGGAATCTAGCTACCTTTGGAGAGCTCGAGGAGTCTACTTGTGTTGGGACACAACACCGTCATGATGGTGATTCCTTGATGGAGTATGAGGCTGTCCTAATTTCGAGACTAGGGACATGTGAAGAGAGTGTCATTAATAGAACTCAAAAATGGGGACATTACAGAAGAGAACTCAAAGCATATGTGATGAGTGGCTACGGAGAGCTAGAGAAGCTAAGTTGCTGGCTGCTCAAGCAAGACAGCACCTACAGGAGGTCAAGGAACGTTGCAGTCATGTAGATCATGTAAGGCAGTAGAGAGAGGTCTATCTTCTTCCAAGGGAGGAAGCTTTGGAGGTTGAGCATGTAAGGTGTTGGTGCCTGAATTGACTGACAGTTAATTTAGCAATTTTCATGCAGGCACTTTCCCAAAAAATCCAAAAAAAAAGTTCTAAGTGTTGGCACCCCTTCAGTGTTTTGCAGCATCCACATTATCTTTCTTGAGGAGGTGGTCTTCATTTTTTTTTCTTTTTTCTCCATCGGCATGAGTTCGTTTTTGTGTCTTCGACATTTCGGTTTGAACTTGAACCCTTTTTCTCTAAGTTCAATGGTTCAGCGGTTCATTTTTTCTTCTAACGGGTCATTTCATGCATTTACCTTGTGTAAATGATGTATCATTGAACCTCCCGCTTGAACCCTTCTCTCAACGGTTCAATAGTTCGAAGCTTTGTTGCCAATGGAGTAGTTTTTTTGATGTTTGAACTTCGGCGTTGAACCTTCGGGTTGAACCAGTTCATCGGTTCAATGGGTTCGCGGGGTTGCTTTTATGTTGCCGACTGAGTTGGTATCGGCGTTGAACTTCTCGGTTGAACCTCTCATTTGAACCCTTTTCTTCATGGTTCAACGGTTCAGTGGTTCAACAGTTCAATGCTTTATGTTTTTGGTCTTATCGGAGTGATTGGCTTCATCAGCAAAAGATTTCTTGAGTGCTCCGATTGTTTTGGTCTGGCCGATGGATGTCCATCGGCGTGTGTTTGGCTATCGGCGAAGCAAATTTTTGGGCCGCCGATGTAAGGAGTTTGGCCGATGAGGAGTCATCGGCGTGGGTCTCACCGACAGGGGATTTAGAGCGGTCATCGGCGTGAGGTTGCTTTTCGGCCAGAGTTTTTTGTGGTTTGCCGACGGGATTGTTCTTGCCGATGGGGTATGTGGAGTAAGCGTCGGCGTGACTTTTGCCTATCGGCGAGGAGGCTTTTGGGTTGGCCGATGGTAGTAGTCTGGCCGACAGGGGATTGCGATAGCTTCATCGGTGTAACCGATGAGGTCGGTGAAAGGTCTTTCGAGCGGGCCGATGGTATTTGTCATGGCGATGGGCTTTTGGAGAGAGAGGCGTGTGTTGAGCGTGGCAAAAGCGCTTGACACCTATTATGCTCGCGGCCATGCTTTTAAACTACTGAAGGAGTCTCTGCACCGTGCATGTGGGATTAATGTTCCTGCATAATTTGAACCTTTAGGAAGCGCGTTTTGGCGGGAGATCCTTTTTTGGATGCAACGACAGTTTTCTTGGTGGCTGCGGGTTGTTGGGCTATCAATGGCGATTATAGTAGGGGTATGGGCGATGGTACACACGATCAGGTTGCCTATTGCGGATGAAGACTCCCAGATGGTGGCGCAGGGCTCGAGGCCTCCCTTGTCTGCTGCAGTAATAACTTCTGAGCGCCATTTCTGATGAATGTATCTGGCGGATTTTTGAATTTTGGCCAAGTAATTAATGCTGAGTATGCTTCCCTCTGGCTGTTTTTAAGCAGGAAGTGTTACTCATTTGAGAAGGTTGGATGTTTTTTGGGCTTTTTGCTCTGACTCTGAACATAAGGTGTTCACATTTTGAAAGGCATTTTTTGCTACAGATTCGGTCCTTGGTCTGGTGTACTTGTCTATCCTGTCTTGTAAATGATGATTTTCTCTGTGATGACTTTCTATGCAGATTGATTTTAAATGAAAAACACATGTGTGTGTATTGTTTCTGATTGTCTCCTGTATGTCATTTGTTTTCCTTTCAAACAAGGTTGTCAAGGGCTTCCAAGTTTTTCAGTATATGCATACTGTGTGTCTGATTTATTGCATCTACTCAAAGAGTGGTTAAATAGGCTTTTGATCAGATACAAAGGAAAATATATTGCATCATAGGATCTGTTAAGTATGATCATTAATAATACTCTTTCTTGGACATGTTGCTGTTAGGCAGTAGCATTATTCTCAGGTCCTCTAGATATGAATTAGTGTTGTCATAGGGAGACATTTACATTCTTTGATATGACTCTGCTGCCCAGATAAGGCACTGGTTTGGGAATCTGTCTGTTCAATGGGTCTAGGAAAGTCCCATAACTCCAAACATCAATTCAAACCATTTCATCCTTCCACCTGTGAGTTGTAGGATTAGGAGTAGGAAACCCCTGCATGCTCTCATCCCTAGCCAGACACATATGTCTAAGAATGTTGCCAATCTTGTGATTTGTTACACAAATCTTGGTCCTTACATGAGAGTATTCTGCCTGTTGCTGTCAAGTTATATCCTTCTGTCATTGAGCTAATCAAGGTCATACTTTTATCAAATAGGGACACCCCCTTGGTGCGGCAGAACCAGAAGTGAAGGGGAGGAGCTCACGCAACCTCTTGTATTTCGTTGGCTGAATCTGCCTGTGCATTAGAACTGGCAAATCCTAATGCTGATTCAGAAGAAAAACCAACAATTTGGCGACTCTACTGGGGAAGAAAAGAAATAAAAAGAATAATATCTTGTGGCCCATCTGAGTCACCAACAGAAATTGGCGACTTTGCTGGGGATGATTGATAAAAAAACGAATAAATTTGTGGCCTATCCGAGTAACCAAGAATTTGGCGACTCTACTGGGGAGTCTTTCATGTGAATGATGATGCTCTGCTGGTGGAATGAACCTGGAAAATGAGCTTTCAGCTGCTGTAAATTTTGTCCTCTCTGGAGAGGTGGCGACTCTGCAAAAGATTCAAGTGCACATGAAAAGTTGATGTTTGTGTTGTGACAAAAAAAAAAAAATGTGCTGTTCAGACTTCATCATCTGTATGAGAAAAGGTACCTTGTTCCTTCCCCTTTATATTTGCTGTTTTGCTGCATAGGTTAGATGCCAGGGGAGGTTACAGGTCTTAGGAATGCAAAGGATGTCTGAAAATAGAAATTTCATGAATCCAAATATGTATACACCCATACTCAGTCAAAAGGGGGATGATTTGTTGGATAAAAGAATAGAAGAGATGAAAAATAGGTTGATACTCTTAGAGGCTAGGCAGGCCCAATTAAATCATGATAACCTTGTTGTGTCTGCCAGTCAGAAAGCTAAACCTCCTGTCAGCCCTTTTGATCCTTTGTATGACCAGTTAGATTTGTCATGGGTTGATTATAAAGTAGAAAGTATGCCTGCTAGGATATACTGTCAGATGCCTAGATTTAGTGGTCACAGTGTGTGTGATGGGAATGCACATATCCAAAATTTTCATAGTTTCATGGGAAAACATTCATTTAGAGATGAGGATGTGTGGATGAGGTTTTTTGTTAGGTCCCTTGATGCAAAAGCAAAAGACTGGTATTTGAGCTTTCCAAAGAGAATTTTTGCCTGTTGGGATGAGCTTACTGACTGTTTCAAAAAGGAATTTGCAAAAGAACCTACTGATCTTGTCGTAGAATTGATGAAAATCAGAAAACAAGATAAAGAGCTATGTATTGATTTCAGTCATAGGTTTGCAGTAGCCCTTTCATAGATCCCAGAAGTCTTCAGACTTGACACTTCAGCCTGTGTTGGCATATTCTTTGAGGCTTTTGAGCAGGGTTCTAGTGCAGTGCTGAGGGATTTCAAGGTGACAAATATGCAGATGGCATACAAGTTCGTAGAAAATATAGAAAAAATCAGAAATGAGCACTTGCTGAAATCCCTGTCCACAGGGTTTGGTGTGAAAAATAGTTGTGAAGCTGCAAATGACCAAATAATAAAGGGATCATGTGCAGATAAAAATGAAAATGAAAGCATAGAGGTTGAGACTGCTGTATTTGAACATAATGCTAACAATATTGCTCAACTGGATTGTTCACCAGTTGAGGATGCCAATGAAAGGACTAACGAAGACTCCCATTGCAATGATGAGGCAGCTGGCCATGAAAACAACAATGAGGTTGTGGACAGTAATGAGCAGCTTTTGGAATGGACCTGTGGAGATAATTGTGAGTATTGTACTCAAGACAGAGAAGATATAAGCAAACAGAGAAACAGTCCCATGTGTGACCCATTGCCTACCTTTCAAACACATGGATATCATGAAGAGCAGTCAGGGATTGAAACAAGTGCTAGTGCAGAGCATGATTGTTTTTCATTTGACGGCTGTTTTGCTTATGACACACAGGCTGATACTCCTCCATAGAGTGAATCCATTGGTGATGAAAATGCGTGTTCTGTTGCCCATGAACAAATGGCATATTATGATCAAGCTGATGTACCTGGGTCACCCATTTATGACACATGTGGTGATGAGGATCTGTCTGAGTATGGTGAAGATTTAGACACTGTTTTTGACTTGGATTCTGTTTCTCATCTTGATGAAAGAGGAAACAACATACATTAGGTAGGGGACTGTAAAAATGTGCCTGATTTGAAAGAGATGCCAGAGCCTGATCTTTTCCAGTTTGATGCTGTTATTGGTTGTGTGCATGATGTGCACAGTTGTGAATCTGAAAGCTTTTCTTTTGAGAGGCCAGCATATGAAATGAGCTCTGATTTTCCTAGTTGTGTGGTGGACTCTGAGTGCTACCTATTTTCAGTCCAGCTAGGAGATCATTTTGCAATGCATAATGCTGATACAAATGATAACATGTGTTATATTTCATTTGAGTATGCATTGCCTGATACATTCTGCATTCATTTGTTGCCGGATGCTGAAGGTTATCTGCACAGAGATGATAGTGACAAGCTAAATCAGAGGGTTGAATGTGTAGATAACCAGGTTTGTTTGTGGTCAGATCATGGCAGTACTCTCAGGCTTGACCCAGTGTATGCAGATGAGAACAAGGTGTTTGATAAAGGGAAGTATTGGTTTTCCTTTTCTTGGTGGCCTTGGGCCATCAAGTGTATTTGGTGATGCAGATCATTGTAACTTCATGACTCTGTGCCCAATGGATAGGGGACTGGTCTACATCCCAGGGTTTTGTGGTTCTTGCCATGCCTGCAAGAGGCATGCATCCTCAGACAGAGCCACTGTTGGTGCCTAAATTGACTGATAGTTAATTTAGCAATTTTCATGTAGGCACCTTCCCAAAAAATCGAAAAAAAAAGTTCTAAGTGTTGGCACCCCTTCAGTGTTTTGCAGCATCCACATTATCTTTCTTGAGGAGGTGGTCTTCATTTTTTTTTTCTTTTTCCTCCATCGGCATGAGTTCGTTTTTGTGTCTTCGACATTTCGGTTTGAACTTGAACCCTTTTTCTCTAAGTTCAATGGTTCAGCGGTTCATTTTTTCTTCTAACGGGTCATTTCATGCATTTACCTTGTGTAAATGATGTATCGTTGAACCTCCCGCTTGAACCCTTCTCTCAACGGTTCAATAGTTCGAAGCTTTGTTGCCAATGGAGTAGTTTTTTTGATGTTTGAACCTCGGCGTTGAACCTTCGGGTTGAACCAGTTCATCGGTTCAATGGGTTCGCGGGGTTGCTTTTATGTTGCCGACTGAGTTGGTATCGGCGTTGAACTGCTCGGTTGAACCTCTCATTTGAACCCTTTTCTTCATGGTTCAACGGTTCAGTGGTTCAACAGTTCAATGCTTTATGTTTTTGGTCTTATCGGAGTGATCGGCTTCATCGGCGAAAGATTTCTTGAGTGCTCCGATTGTTTTGGTCTGGCCAATGGATGTCCATCGGCGTGTGTTTGGCTATTGGCGAAGCAAATTTTTGGGCCGCCGATGTAAGGAGTTTGGCCGATGAGGAGTCATCGGCGTGGGTCTCACCGACAGGGGATTTGGAGCGGTCATCGGCGTGAGGTTGTTTTTCGGCCAGAGTTTTTTGTGGTTTGCCGACGGGATTGTTCTTGTTGATGGGGTATGTGGAGTAAGCGTCGGCGTGACTTTTGCCTATCGGCGAGGAGGTTTTTGGGTTGGCCGATGGTAGTAGTCTGGCTGACAGGGGATTGCGATAGCTTCATCGGTGTAACCGATGAGGTCGGTGAAAGGTCTTTCGAGCGGGCCGATGGTATTTGTCATGGCGATGGGCTTTTGGAGAGAGAGGCGTGTGTTGAGCGTGGCAAAAGCGCTCGACACCTATTATGCTCGCGGCCATGCTTTTAAACTACTGAAGGAGTCTCCGCACCGTGCATGTGGGATTAATGTTCCTGCATAATTTGAACCTTCAGGAAGCGCGTTTTGGCGGGAGATCCTTTTTTGGATGCAACGACAGTTTTCTTGGTGGCTGCGGGTTGTTGGGCCATCAATGGCGATTATAGCAGGGGTATGGGCGATCGTACACACGATCAGGTTGCCTATTGCGGATGAAGACTCCCAGATGGCGGCGCAGGGCTCGAGGCCTCCCTTGTCTGCTGCAGTAATAACTTCTGAGCGCCATTTCTGATGAATGTATCTGGCGGATTTTTGAATTTTGGCCAAGTAATTAATGCTGAGTACGCTTCCCTCTGGCTGTTTTTAAGCAGGAAGTGTTACTCATTTGAGAAGGTTGGATGTTTTTTGGGCTTTCTGCTCTGACTCTGAACATAAGGTGTTCACATTTTGAAAGGCATTTTTTGCTACAGATTCGGTCCTTGGTCTGGTGTACTTGTCTATCCTGTCTTGTAAATGATGATTTTCTCTGTGATGACTTTCTATGCAGATTGATTTTAAATGAAAAACACCTGTGTGTGTATTGTTTCTGATTGTCTCCTGTATGTCATTTGTTTTCCTTTCAAACAAGGTTGTCAAGGGCTTCCAAGTTTTTCAGTATATGCCTACTGTGTGTGATTTATTGCATCTACTCAAGGAGTGGTTAAATAGGCTTTTGATTAGATACAAAGGAAAATAGATTGCATCATAGGATCTGTTAAGTATGATCATTAATAATACTCTTTCTTGGACATGTTGCTGTTAGGCAGTAGCATTATTCTCAGGTCCTCTAGATATGAATTAGTGTTGTCATAGGGAGACATTTACATTCTTTGATATGACTCTGCTGCCCAGATAAGGCACTGGTTTGGGAATCTGTCTGTTCAATGGGTCTAGGAAAGTCCCATAACTCCAAACATCAATTCAAACCATTTCATCCTTCCACCTGTGAGTTGTAGGATTAGGAGTAGGAAACCCCTGCATGCTCTCATCCCTAGCCAGACACATATGTCCAAGAATGTTGCCAATCTTGTGATTTGTTACACAAATCTTGGTCCTTACATGAGAGTATTCTGCCTGTTGCTGTCAAGTTATATCCTTCTGTCATTGAGCTAATCAAGGTCATACTTTTATCAAATAGGGACACCCCCCTTGGTGCGGCAGAACCAGAAGTGAAGGGGAGGAGCTCACGCAATCTCTTGTATTTCGTTGGCTGAATCTGCCTGTGCATTAGAACTGGCAAATCCTAATGCTGATTCAGAAGAAAAACCAACATAAGGGATGAGCCTCTTACGATGGTCAAGCATGAGGAGCACTCAGATTTACATGGACTTGATGAGAGGTATGATTTAGAAATTTTAGTTTGTGCAAATAGTTTTCATCATGAGAATCATGAGTCACATCTTTTGGAGAGCCCATTTAAGGCTCAAGTCATGGCTATGAATGAGGTAGTTGAGCACACATGTTGTGGACCAGCCAATAGTGATATGCATGCATATGTAGGAGACATTTGATTTTGATTGGTATGAGCTTGGAGGTGTTGAGTTCCAGTTGGACTATAGTCCAAGGTATGGAGATGAGCATGAGGGTTGAAGTGTTCTAGCCCTAGTTCATTGGTTTTTAGCCAATACATTGTTGATAGATGGCTGTTCTGCTTTGCTGGTCATGGAGTTTCCAGGATGTACATTGAGGACAATGGTTGTTTGGATGGATTGGAGAGGTTGGGATCACTACTTCAGTGTTGGAGGTTGTAATGACCCCCATTTTATGTTGGGTTAGTCTATACTCGGTTCCCGTAGACTAACCAATGTGGTTAGGGAGCTCTGGCCGTTTATTTGGTTGGTTTCAGACACTTTGGCGGTAACTTACTATTTTTAGTAAGTTAGGGTTTCTTCCAGACGATTGAATTCTTGGTTGGAAGCAGAGTGATTTGATTAGACCTTTCCAATGGTCTAAAGAATGGGTGATTTCGAGCTCATTTGGACCTTCATATTAAAATCCGAAAATTTAATAATAATAATATTTTAATATTTGGACTTTATTATTATGGTGACTTAGAAAAAAGTAATATAATGCAAAAATTAAGTCACTAAGGACTTGGGCGCCCAAAGTAAGGGGAAATAAAGTAATTTAAACGAAATGTTTTCCCTCGCAAAAGTAAAGTGGATTTCATAAGGGAAATATATAAAGCAAAAAATGAAAAGAAGAGCATTCATTCACAACAACATATTTTCTTTGCATATTGCTCTGCAATGTATGAGGGTTTGAAGAAACCACTTGGGCTCTTGGTGATGAAATCCACCACTTGCAACAGCTTCCACGGGTGTGAAAGATCATCTAAGGTGGCTTGAGGACAGCCATACTCAGTGGCTGTGAGTGTGCTTCATTGTTATGCAGTTTGGAGATTTTGAAGCTTTGTCGCATAGACTTTAACAAGGTGAAATCAGGAGTATTTTGGCATCATAATTATTGTTGCACAATGAAAGACAAATTGCAAGAAATGGATAGAGTTTTGGGGTAGAGTTGAGCTGCCAATCAGCCCACATGTTGGTTGTACCTGACCGTACTAGCTAGGGTAATTTGTGAGTTTTTGAAAGGGATCTTTGGGCAGTTTCTTCTTTCTTGGTGGCATTGGTAGAGTATTGGCATAACAGTGACATCTATAGCAGATTGAGGCATATTATACTGAGTTTTGGAGCTATTCATAGCAAGCCGTCCCAGCATACCATGGAGCCACGTGGGGGTTCTGGGTACTTGTGAGACCCTCCATAAGGGTTGAATCTCTTTGTATTAGTGCTGTTCATTGCAGCACTAGAGTTTTGGTCCATTTTTGTTTGGTTTGGAGGAGATTTATTTAATTTTTTGTTTGTGCTATCAAACACTAGCATTGTACTATCTACAACTAATGGGTAGTGACATCTTTATGTTTTGACCATTCTATGCTCATGGGTTTTGCTTAGATATGATTAATAATGCATTAGAAGTGAAATAAACCATTTGGGTATTCTCTATTTTTTGTGTTTCCTAAAATATATATGTATGTGTGTTTGTCAGAATGCAAAAACCCTAAACCGTATCAGGTGCCAACTAAACTTAGTAAAACACATAAGGGGGTGGTATATTACAGTGGTATCAGAGCTAGTTTTCCTGCCAGCTTGTTGAACACAGATTAGTATATAGTTGCATGCCACATATCTTCGGTTGCATGTTGGTGTTCTTCATTTGCATGTTAGTTTTGATGGCTGGACGGTGATTGGATGTAGAAATCTATGAGAGGTAGTGCTAGAGAACGGAGATACTTGGAGAGATTGAGGAAAAAGGAAGCAGAATAGGATCACTGGGAAGAGTGGCTTGCAGGGTTTGATGAGCAACAACCAGTTTTATACAGTGAACCTTCAGAACCTGAAGTTTTTTACAGGGAAGAGGAACCTGGTAAAGGAGACATAGTGCTTTACAAGGAAGAAGAACCCATTGCAAAAACCATGGGAGATAGAGAGGGTAGGTCGAGCAGAGACCCCTTCAGTGATGATAGGGTAGATATGAATAGCATGTTACATACAACTAATGATTTGGTGAGAGGGCAGTGAGACATGTAACATACACCCCATTGTATATGTTTTGCATTGACTGATTTTTTTATGTTTTGCTGGTTTGCAGTTTAAGTTTTCATTGCATGTGTTTGCATATGTAGTTTTTTCAACAATATCACAGAAAATGCAACGTATATAGAAAACCCAGAAAAAGTAGAATAGATATCAACAAACTAACACCAACCCAGATTATATTTAGCCAAAATATGAATTATAAGTACATACCCAGATGGAGATTTACAACTTTATACGGATGTTGACGGAGGTCCAGCATTACAAGTCACAGGAAATGCTCACAGCTCCCAAGAAACAATAGTTATCACGCAACGAACAGTAGTAATCCAATAACCAGCCCTAGGCAATCAGAATACAAGCAATGGCAGCCCCAAATAATGAAGAAATCAATTAAATCATCCCAAGCACATGATTGCTGTAGTACGGCCTAGCTGTGGGATAAATGCAGCTGCAAATGCCTTTATAAACCCTCCAAATCTCCTCTAATAATGTCTAAACTTATTGCTGGTATGTGGCGACCTGTTTTAGAAGGAATTACGCCACAAAGTTTGCATCCAAAACTCACAAAGTGCTGCTGAAGGTGGTACGACTGTACTTGCAGAAGTACGGTCCAGCCAAAGATATGTTTTCAGTCACAAAACTCCTCCAAACTCCATCAAATCTGCTCATAGAAATCAGTCTACTATTCTGCAACTCAAAACTCCATCAAAGATGTTCATATCAGCACAAAACTTCTCCAAAATACCTCAATGAATGTACAAATGAAGCTCCTGAAGTGAAGCTCCTCCAATCCTCTCCTGATGCAAATCTCAATAAGAGAGAAAATATCATAAACCAAGCATGTCCAAATGAGAGCTCTTTCCCTTCTTTTATACTTTTTCAATTGGGAATCTCTAAAATCCTCTTGCATATGGGATAAAACATGAGAGGGAAAATACATTTTAAAATATTATAATTCTCTTTTAATTCTTTCCTCAACATCACTCATAAAGTCCCCTCTTTTAAAACAACATTAAGTTGTTGAGCCTAGGCACCAAGGTCTAAGACTAAATAATAATGTTTAATTTACGGACTTTAAAATGGAGGCCAAGATGATGTCGGAAACCAATGATCTATAGCTTGTTGGAAAGGTCTTGACAAAACGAATCCAACCCCTCTCAAAATTCCGTTCCGGTGCCAATCCCGAACTTACTAAAAATAGTAAGTAATGGCCATAAGCAAACTGAGCCAACTTAGAGGGTGCCAACTGGATACACAAACAATCTGATAACTCTGAGCTCAGTGCAATGTCTATGAGAGCCGACAGCCGACTGCCAAGTTGCCCAAACAGCGCCAAACTGCCACTTATTAAAAATAGCAGTGACCACTGGGGACCAAAGAGAACAAACCCAGAAAAACCCAGAAAGATTAACGACATGCAAGCACTTACTATAAATAGTAAGTACGGACAAGTCCGAAATCCCTCTGAAAAGTGTCAAATATCTCCACTGGATCACCCGAACACCCTGGTGACATCGAAATATTCCTCTGATTATGCTATCACCAACCCAGAAAGCCCGCTCTGACTGATCTGCAAGAGAATCTGAAAATGGGGACATTACAGTCCGCCCTTCCCAAAGATTGCTTGTCCTCAAGCAATGCCAATACAATCTCCAAGCAACAGACTGAACCCAACTAAAACCAAAAATGATCCCAGGGTCCCAAGTTATTCTCAGCATAGAACCACCACGTCGACGCTGCGCTACTCTGATAAAACCTTCACCATGCAGAGAGTGGTGAAGCAACACCTCGGAATCCAACTGAACTATCATGCCAAACCTATCACCACCTGGATCCCAACACATTAGAACCTCACATCCATCAATCATGAAGAGGAAATTAACCCTTGAAGTGTCCGAACCACAACATTCCCCTCTATCCTCTGCAAAACTCCTATGGATGTACTGACTACACAACATTGGTGCTAGGAGATATGAAATTGCTCCTCTCAGAACGAGGGAATGAATAAACTCTCCTCCATCACCGCTGTAAAGACTAAACATGCCATCATGCTTATTGACATTGTAACCTCTCAAAAGCCATGTCTCCAATGGAAATTTAGGAGACCAAGAAGTTGCAAACTCTGTCTGATGCATATCACCATGATGGAACTCTGATCTCTGACCCTGCAAGTGATCCTCTGAATGGATCTGAGTCAGCCACCTGAAATCTCTAGTTCCATCTCCTGTAGATGGAAACCCTTCATCCCACAATGGATGGTATAAATCCTGAGCCAATCCACACTTACACATCATCAAGTCATCTGTGCGTGGACTAAAAGAGAAATGATGAGCACTCCTCACTATGTAGTCATGATAAAAAGCACCAGCCTGTGTCAATGGTTGACTGTCATAGTCACGAGGAGCACACTCCTCATCACTCGCATCACATGAATCAGAAGATGGCTCATGTCTCTGATCCTGAATAGCTAATTGGGTGGATACTCTAGCAATCCTCTTTGCGTACCCAATAGCATACTCCCTATCATGAAATAATTGGAGATATTCTGATTTTACCTTCTCCAAAGCACTCCTGATGAACTGCAAATCATGAATGTGAGTACCAGCCGAGACCCCATACCGTCTCTCCTCTAACTCTGCTGTCCAAAGAAGGTTCTCGACATTCTTATGAGTGCAATCTAAATGAGATAAGGTTGAATCAACCTTCTCTCCTGTAACCTTCAGCTGACCTCTCCAACCCTGTGGTCTAGTAAGTTGTCAATCATTATCAGCTGCATAGGATGCAATCTCTGATTTGCTTCCAAGAGAGGGAAACAAATTAACATGAGAATCGATCTCCCCACTGAAAGATGCCTTGCATATCTCCGGTGAAAAAGATGGAGTAGTGTGGTGATCTTTCACACAACTCTCAGGGAAATCCATCAACTCTTCGCAAGAGCTATCAATCATCTGCTCTGCATCACCTGAAATGGGACTAACCTCAGAGACCCCTGATGCAACATCTGGTTCCCTGATATTCTCAACTAAAGCATCCATCCCATCTGTATCAAATGCACCTGTATCTGCAATGGATGTAAACACATCCTCAATCTGCTCACAACCATAATCCGTGGATATATGCTCCTCACCCACTATTGCCATAGAAACCTGAACTGTATCTGTAGATGGTGAAGACTGTGCCAAGCTCAACTCCACGGTAGGCTTATCTATTAGTAGCTTTGACTCTTGAAGGGCTGATTGAGTACTCTTCAAAGAGTCTGTGGTGACCTCGAGCTCATATGTGAGCTCATCAACCTCCTCTTCCTTTCCCCTTAGAGCATCATGATAAATACCGTCGATCCTGAGAAGATGATCTCTATCAGATAACCACTGTAGGTAATTATTCTTCATGATCCCAACTGCATCTCTAAGTGCCTGAAACTCAGCAAGGGAAAGTCCACTATTAAGGTGCTCATATATACTTGGAGTCCAACAACAGTGTGTCACCAACTACCGTGCAACATCAAAGTGTTCTAAGGCTGAAGCAACCATGCCTTCGCTCACCTTCAATTGCCCTGCCAAATGAGTAGACCCCTCTGACAATTTGTCTCCATACAAATTTTCTGATTTGAAATCCGCACTATGGAAAGAGGCCGAATCATCATCACTCATCGATTGGTAAGCATCCTCATCGAGTGTACTGCTGTTATGAATCTCCTGGGATGGCTCAACTGACATCCTAAAGGCTGCTAAATTGCCAATATCAATGCACACCTCCCCTATCAAAATAGATGCATGCACATCCGTCGAACAATCCTCGGAATCATCTCCATTAGGCAGCTCTTCAGTTTTACTCCCATCTTCCAAGGTCTGATATACCAACTCAAACTCGTTGTGGCATGAGTCCACAACACCTATTTCATCACTATCACCTGAAACTGGAGTGTCTGTATTGGGTGAGTCCATACACCCATCATCATCATATGTAATGACAATATCCTCACACTGATGCAAACAGATCAAACTGTTGTCACAAAAATCAGAACTGTTATGGCTTGTATCCTCCTGGTTTTCCTTGTGGTTGACACTCATATTTTGTGTGCCATCATTAGAAGTATCTTCTACAACTTTTCCCTCTTGTGCCATAACATTTGAATCACTACTACACTCAGGAGAATGACTGCTGTCATAAAAATCAGAATTGTTATCAGGGCTGATAACAACCTCTTGAGTGTTGAAAGTAACTTCTTTTGGCAAACCAACCTCAATTTGTGAGTCCCTTTTATTTGTGCATTGGTGGTTAGGCTCCCGAATTTCTTTGCAAGAGAAGCATAGGCCTTGTCTTCTCATTTGGTTCTTGCTCATTATAGAAATCCTTGTAACTTGTAAACCACAAGCAATACATTCTTCTTTTGTCAAGAGATATCTAATTTTCTCAATTTTCTGCTCAACCAATGTCTTTGACAACCAATGTGCTGCAGGTGAAACACGTCGTTCTTTTCTCCAAATACTTAGCAAATTAAATAATAACAACTTGGAGATATCAGCATCTTCATCTAAAATCATAGACAAGATAGTTTGCATTGCTACTTTAACATCATCCGCATGATATGTTCTGATTTTGTCAAAGAAACAATGGAACATTTCGAGAATTAAATCATCACACTTAAGATCAATCAACAAGACATATGACTTGACCTGAGCCATAATCTCTAACATTTTAGCAATCTTTTTGAAAGATAAGCTTCTGGTATCACTTAAGCCATGAAAACTTTCAATAATCAGCTGTACAATCTCCTTCATTAAGTTATCTTTATAGGGTCCTTCGGGAGCTGAAATTCTCATGATTTCACTAATGCATGTGATAACCGCTAATCTTACATTCTTGTCTGGATGTCTCAACAACTCGGGCCTACACAGCGAAATCTTTGAAGGAACCAAAGCCCTCCGCATTGACTCAGAAGGTGCCTGAGGGATCTTAGATAAATATTTCTCAATTTCTTCCAAAGTGCTGAGAATATCATCTGTCCATGGTAAAAATTTTAGTTTCCATCCTGCATCAAAAAGTTTTTCCCATAGATCACCCATCACGAGGAATGCCATGAATTCACATTCACTGATAAAAATCTCTCAACTGCCAAATTACTAAACACGCATGTAAATGCTGATCACCCACACGCAGGCTAAAATTTGTTCTACACTTTGAAAATCTGCAATGAATGAGAAGTAACCCAACAGGCTGGCAAGATACACCGGCTCTGATACCACTGTAACATACACCCCACTGTATATGTTTTGCACTGACTAATTTTTTTATGTTTTGCTGGTTTGCAGTTTAAGTTTTCATTGCATGTGTTTGCATATGTAGTTTTTTCAACAATATCACAGAAAATGCAACGTATATGGAAAACCCAGAAAAAGTAGAATAGATATCAACAAACTAACACCAACCCAGATTATATTTAGCCAAAATATGAATTATAAGTACATACCCAGATGGAGATTTACAACTTCATACGGATGCTGACGGAGGTCTAGCATTACAAGTCACAGGAAAATGCTCACAGCTCCCAAGAAACAATAGTTATCACGCAATGAACAGCAGTAATCCAATAACCAGCCCTAGGCAATCAGAATACAAGCAATGGTAGCCCCAAATAATGAAGAAATCAATTAAATCATCCCAAGCACATGATTGCTGTAGTACGGCCTGGCTGTGGGATAAATGCAGCTGCAAATGCCTTTATAAACCCTCCAAATCTCCTCTAATAATGTCTAAACTTATTGTTGGTATGTGGCGACCTGTTTTAGAAGGAGTTACTCCACAAAGTTTGCATCCAAAACTCACAAAGTGCTGCTGAAGGTGGTACGACTGTACTTGTAGAAGTACGGTCCAGCCAAAGATATGTTTTCAGTCACAAAACTCCTCCAAACTCCATCAAATCTGCTCATAGAAATCAGTCTACTATTCTGCAACTCAAAACTCCATCAAAGATGTTCATAGCAGCACAAAACTTCTCCAAAATACCTCAATGAATGTACAAATGAAGCTCCTGAAGTGAAGCTCCTCCAATCCTCTCCTGATGCAATCTTTCATGCACGAAGAAAGGGACTAATGCAGGGGTTTTCGTCCCAACATAGCCATGAACAAACCCTAGAGCCAAGCTCTCAAACCCTCACAGGCAAATCTCAATAAGAGAGAAAATATCATAAACCAAGCATGTCCAAATGAGAGCTCTTTCCCTACTTTTATACTTTTTCAATTGGGAATCTCTAAAATCCTCTTGCATATGGGATAAAACATGAGAGGGAAAATACATTTTAAAATATTATAATTCTCTTTAATTCTTTCCTCAACATCACCCATAAAGTCCCCTCTTTTAAAACAACATTAAGTTGTTGAGTCTAGGCACCAAGGTCCAAGACTAAATAATAATGTTTAATTTACGGACTTTAAAATGGAGGCCAAGATGATGTCGGAAACCAATGATCTATAGCTTGTTGGAAAGGTCTTGACAAAACGAATCCAACCCCACTCTCAAAATTCCGTTTTGGTGCCAATCCCGAACTTACTAAAAATAGTAATGGCCATAAACAAACTGAGCCAACTCAGAGTGTGCCAACTGGATCCACAAACAATCTGATAACTCCGAGCTCAGTGCAATGTCTATGAGAGCCGACAGCCGACTGCCAAGTCGCCCAAACAGCGCCAAACTGCCACTTACTAAAAATAGCAGTGACCACCGGGGACCAAAGAGAACAAACCTAGAAAAACCCAGAAAGATTAACGACATGCAAGCACTTACTATAAATAGTAAGTACGGACAAGTTGTTCGAAATCCCTCCGGAAAGTGTCAAACATCTCCACTGGATCACCCGAACACCCTGGTGACATCGAAATATTCCTCTGATTATGCTGTCACCAACCCAGAAAGCCCGCTCTGACTGATCTGCAAGAGAATCTGAAAATGGGGACATTACAAGACATGTTGGAGAGGATGGACAGATCTCAAACAGAGTTGACACAGATTTTAGCCCGATTGATACCTGGGAACAATGGAAATAATGGAAATAATAATGGAGGAGTTGAACATCATGCAGGGGGTAACAATGAGAATAATCAGAATAATGGCAACAACGGTGAACATTCAGTGAATGATAGGGCCAGCCCGCAGCGTACATTCACAGGTTCAGCCAACACGAGGTCTTTAATGCCGCAGTTCTTACCAGAGAATAACCCACCAGAGGGGGTACTTGAACCGAATGATACGGTTCGATATGCACAGTATTGGCGGGATTGGAGATTGATGGATGCTGGGTTCTATACCGATATGCCTTTTTAGGCTTATTTGGCATTTAGGGAACGCAGTAGACCACAGGGTGAAGCAGGAGCAAGACCACAAAACTAGGACCTCCAGAAGAAGGGAAAGATGAGCATCCCTTATTTCGATGGTTCAGGGAAGAAATCAGCTAGAGCGTGGGTCCAGAAAGTGGATACGTATTTACGCCTCAATCCTTCTATTGAACGAGATGCCATAGAGTATGCAACTTTGCATTTGGATGGGGAGGCACATGAGTGGTGGTATCACGGATTAGTTACACTGGGTCATGATCAGATTGTGTCTTATGTAGAGTTCACAGAGAGGCTGATTGACAGATTCGACAAGGGAGATCCTGAGTTGCACTTCAAGGAGCTAACCTAGCTTAGACAGTATGGTGGAGTGGATGTATACATCTCTGATTTCCAGAGGTTATCAGTTAAGGTTACAGATATTTCCGAGCGTAGGTTCATTGTCCTCTTCATAGATGGTCTATCTGAGCCCTTGAGGGGATGGATCAAGGGGTTTAATCCACTGACCTGACAGGAGGCCATCAAGAAGGCCAAAGACATGGAATATTCCTCCTATAAGAGAAAGTTTCAATCAAAGGATAAGAAAATTGCATCATGTGAAATAGGGCAGCGAAGGAAACCATTCACAAAACTAGATGATGTGATACATTTAATGAATATAGGAGGAGGAAGCTATGCTTCAAATGCAAGGGTCCATGGGATCCTTATCATAAATGCCCAATGAAGGGGCAGGCCAAACAGTTAGAATACTACTATGCCGAAGAGTCAGCTTCAGAACATTCAGATCAACATTCAGATAGTGATGTGGAGAGTGCAGCTGAGGAGTTCCCTACAACACACTTTTCTTCCATCCAGAGAGAGGGTTCCTTCAGAATACGGGGAGTATTGGAGGGACTAAGAGTGATTACTATATTAGACACAGGAGCCACCCATAACTTCATTGATGAAGGTTTGGTAGCACGGAGGGGGCTCAAAATGAGGAGTTTGAGGGATTCAGAGTCAGAGTTGCAGATGGGTTTGTCATCACCTGCAAGCGTAGGATTCCGAATTTAACCATTAGGTTGAATAACTTTGAGTTCCAGGCAGATTACTATGTAGTTGGTATAGGTGATATGGATATAGTCCTTGGTATGAAGTGGTTACAGATGATTGGTGAATTCTCCCTCAACTTAAGGACCATGGAGATGAAATTTTAAATAAATGGTCAGAAACATATTCTGAGGGGGATGTTAGATGGTGGTCTAAGGGTAGTGTCTATTCAGAGGATGGAGAGGATACTGCGACATGATCGGGTACAGTGGGCAGCGGAAGTACTTGTGATGCCCGAGGTGCTTAAGCAACAAAAACAGGAGTATTCAGCTGAGATCCAGTCCTTATTGACTAAACACTCCAAAGTGTTTAGTGAGATACCACCAGGTAGGCCTCCTGATAGGGGGTTTGAACATGTCATAGAGCTCGAAAAGGATGCCAAGCCAGTTATCACAGTTCCCTGTAGGCATCCCAAAAGATATAAGGATGAAATTGAGAAGGCCATCCAAGAGCTTCTCAAGATGGGACACATCAGGCCCAGCAAGAGTCCCTTTTCTTCTTCGGTTGTATTGGTTAAGAAAAAGGATGGCACACTCAGGATGTGCATTGATTATTGGGAACTGAACAAGAGGACCATCAAGAACAAGTATCCCATCTTGAGGATCGATGAGCTTATTGACGAGCTACATGGTGCTTGTTATTTCTCCAAGATAGACTTGAGGTCTGGGTACCATCAGATAAGGGTATGTGAGGAGGATGTGGAGAAGACTGCGTTTAGGTGCCACTATGGGCACTTCGAGTTTTTGGTTATGCCGTTCGGTTTAACCAATGCACCAACGACATTTCAATCTTGCATGAATAAGGTTTTCAGAGAGCAATTGAGAAAATTTGTACGGATCTTCTTTGATGATATTCTTATATTCAGCAAGACTTGGGAGGATCACTTGAGGCACCTTGACATTGTAATCTTATACTTGAGCAGGAGTCTTTATATGCTAAAATGTCCAAATGTGAGTTGCCAGCAGAGAGTAAGGTACATAATGTTTTTCATGTGTCTCGCCTCAAAAAGGCATTGGGGAACAATGTGATACGTTCTACAGAGTTGCCTCCTCTTGATGAAGAGGGGAAGCTGATTTTGGTAACTGAGGCCATCATTGACACCAGGGAGAGGACATTGAGAAAAAGGGTCATCAGGAATATTTGATAAAATGGAAGAACCTGTCGGTGGAGGATGCTACATGGGAGAATGAACAAATCTTGTTGCATCCAAATCTGAGATTGCTTGAGGCAAGCAATCTTGGGGAGGGAGGACTGTAATGTCCCCCATTTTATGCTGGGTTAGTCTATACTCGGTTCCCGTAGACTAACCAATGTGGTTAGGGAGCTCTGGCCGTTTATTTGGTTGGTTTTGGACACTTTGGCGGTAACTTACTATTTTTAGTAAGTTAGGGTTTATTCCGGACGATGGAATTCTTGGTTGGAAGCAAAGCAATTTGATTAGACCTTTCCAACGGCCTAAAGAATGGGTGATTCCGAGCCCGTTTGGACCTTCATATTAAAATCCGAAAATTTAATAATAATAATATTTTAATATTTGGACTTTATTATTATGGTGACTTAAAAAAAGTAATGTATGTAATGCAAAAATTAAGTCACTAAGGACTTGGGCGCCCAAAGTAAGGGGAAATAAAGTAATTTAAATGAAATACTTTCCCTCGCAAAAGTAAAGTGGATTTCATAAGGGAAATATATAAGCAAAAAATGAAAAGAAGAGCATTCATTCACGACAACATATTTTCTTTGCATATTGCTCTGCAATGTATGAGGGTTTGAAGAAACCACTTGGGCTCTTGGTGACGAAAACCACCATTTGCAACAGCTTCCGCGGGTGTGAAAGATCATCTAAGGTGGCTTGAGGACAGCCATACTCAGTGGCTGTGAGTGTGCTTCATTGTTATGCAGTTTGGAGATTTTGGAGCTTTGTCGCGGAGAGTTTAACAAGGTGAAATCAGGAGTATTTTGGCATCATAATTATTGTTGCACAATGAAAGACAGATTGCAAGAAATGGATAGAGTTTTGGGGCAGAGTTGAGCTGCCAATCACCCCACATGCTGGCCGTACCCCTTGTTGTACCTGGCCGTACCAACTAGGGTAATTTGTGAGTTTTTGAAAGGGATCTTTGGACAGTTTCTTCTTTCTTGGTGGCGTTGGAAGAGTATTGGCATAACAATGACATCTACAAGAAATTGAGGCATATTATACTGAGTTTTGGAGCTGTTCATTTCATAGCAGGCCGTCCTAGCATACTAGGGAGCCACGTGGGGGTTCTGGGTACTTGTGAGACCCTCCATAAGGGTCGAATCTCTTTGTATTAGTGCTGTTCATTGCTGGATTGGAGTTTTGGTCCGTTTTTGTCTGGTTTGGAGGAGATTTATTCAATTTTCTGACTGTGCTATCAAACACCAACATTGTACTATCTACAACACCACCTAATGGGTATGTGACATCTTCATGTTTTGACCATTCTATGCTCATGGGTTTTTTTTAGATATGATTAATAATGCATTGTAAGTGAAATAAATCATCTGGGTATTCTCTATTTCTTGTGTTTCTGAAAATATATATGTATACGTGTGTTTGTCAAAATGCAAAAACCCTAAACCGCATCAGGTGCCAACTAAACTTAGTAAAACACTTAAGGGGGTGGTATATTTCAGAGGTTGGCATGAAGATGAGATCCTATCATCCTATGACATTGGAGGTACTTTTGGCACCTCAATTTTCTAGGTGTTGTTCTGATTTATATCAACAGCCCAGTATGGTTTGGCATGTTTTTCTATGCACTTGTGATGGCCATCTTTGTAACATGGTACCCCAAATTTTTTCAAATTTGTACAAATGATCACAACAAGGTTAGCACATTAATGCAACCAAATAGAATACCTCCACACTTCTGATCACCAAGATCCCAATAGGGCGAGGTGAGACATAATGTGCTTTGGTTTACAACTAAGCATTGTGCAACAAGAAATACATTCATCTGCTATGAGCAGGCATCCACTATTGCAGTGGGGATTCACCACTTTTCAGTGGGTGAGAATACCAGATGAAAATTACAAACCATCCACTTATTTAGTGGGTAATGATAACATGGAAAATAAAGATCCAATTTGCCCACACTGGCGGTTGAACTATCCAGGGGATTATTATGTGTTTATGCAACATAAAGAAGTATTACAATAATGCATCAAAGGCATACTACTTAGAAATAATTCATGAGATCATCAAATCAGCAATGAATATGTCTTTGTAAACACATGTATACCCTGCACAAACATTAGTAACTCAGAATTCTGATTTTGATGTTGTCCATAACAGAAAAGGCACTAAGGCTCTGCTGCTTAAGTCTGTGACACAAAAACCAGTCCTTTACTCTGCTGTACGGTGGCCTGGAATATCCTCAAACTTCATATAAAGCATATAAACATCAAGGATCCTCACCAATCTGTCATTCAAATGTCAATAACCCTGCAACATATAACATTATCAAACATAATCCATGATATAAATCTGTCCCAGCAGATAGAAAACAAGGTAAACACTCCTGTTGCAATCTGAATTGGCACATATCAGACCACTCTCATATTGTACGGCTGCCCAGCATTTTAGAATACACGCTCAAAATGGATAATAACATCCCAAAATTGCCCTGAACCCATTCAAAAAGCATTAACATCATTTCACACTGCAAGATCCATGTTCAAAGAAGAATCAACACCAAATAAGTCAACCCTATGTTGTACGGCGCTCTGTGAATGAATGCAATTCTCAATGTTCAACAAACAAATCTGAAATCCCTTTCAAAGTGTCTTGGACTGCTATTACTCCATTATACAACATCAATGAAGCAGAAGACAACTTTAATCAATACTGAAAAGTGCATTAAAGACACTAAACCTCAGACTGGTACGGCGCCATTTTGGGAAGAACACTTCACATTTATCATCATAAACATAAACCTCCATCAATATCTGAATGAGCATTATAATACACATAAATACATCGTCAAAGAAACAAAAAGACAAGCCAAATGCCCAAGTCCATGATGTATTAAAGACCCCCGATTTTCTGCAGGTACGACACTATGAATGCCTGTACGGACTGCACAAATGATATCTTGTCAATCTTCAATTCATGGCACTGTTATCAGAATACAATACCCATACAAGGAAAAGAGTACCCAAAGTCTGATCATAACATAATCCTAAGTAAGGGTAGCAAGAAGAAAAACTCCATCTAGGAATGTACGGTCTTTCCTGGTACGGCCAGCTCCAGCATCAAACAAGCACATAAAAAATGCATCAACACTAACTCCAAAAATCATCAAACATCACACCAAACACAGTCCCAAACAAACTTAAATCAAGCATCCCATAATCTGAACAATATGTGCTCTGTGTGGCTTCTGTAATGAAGTCACCATATCTCCCAGCTAGGGTGGATCTTCCACCACCGAAACTGAGCTTCCTCTAGAGGGTTTTCGTCCTCAAGAAGGTGGGAAGAACTCCAAGTTCATTCCAGCAGCATATCCATACAAAATCAAAGCATAACCCCCAAAATGAGCTCACGACCTCTTTATATAGGCACTTTAGGAGTTATAAAAAAAATGAATTACTTCTTGGAAATAATTACTTTTTCCTCCAAACTTAAATAATTCCCTTTTTCTCCACTTAAGTGTTCACTTTTAAGTGCCTAACATAAAGAATATATTTTTCCCTTTCCAATGAGCTATCACACTCAATGACTTATTAATTATTTTCACCCCTTAGGACTTAAGTGAAAATAATAATTAAAATAGCTCATCAAATATTACTTTTTTGCGGAAAATCCCAAACTTCATCCAAAAGTGAAATAAACTGAACCAATATGCTCTGTAGGGTTTGGGATGTGAAACAATGCCTTCCGGAAGACTTTCCAAAAATAGACGTCTCCTCCAAGAATCTTGGAGAGCAATCCGTGAACCCGATCAAACATCAGAAAGCATCTCTGTGAACCTGAGCATCCATTGAGCTCAAAGCTAAGGCAAAATTAGTCCATCCCATATGTAGATTGAACCACGACCACTCCAAGAACATTAGAGTTCTCCCAAAATGTCGAATAGCCTCCGAGAGATTAGGAACAAGCATAATGCGCACAAAAATCTATGCACCAAAAAAAGGGACATTACAATCTTTCACATCCATATGGGATCATTCAGAGTTAGATGGATAGTTGGTGATGATGACACGATGAGAGACCTCTATCTCTTCACTTTCAATTGGTGTGATAGTATGAAGATTTGGGATACAGATATTGGTATGTTTGGTACACCTTTTATAAGGATCTGGGTGAGTTGCTTCACAACTCTTGGCTTGGTGATGTGTATATTAGAGTGGAGTAGTGGTAGGTTTGGTACAGGTGGTTGTGCTTTAGAGATTATATCCTTTATTGCTTGTTGATGGGCATGGTACTCTTTAGGGCTTTGGTTTTGTATAGTGTTTTGTCTTTGATAGACTTAGCACTCATGGACAGTGGAGCCTTTCGAGGAAATAAATTGTTGGCACTTGTGGTTGATGGTTTTTCATTCTTGTTCCTATAGCTACATAGGCAGAGCACATGGAGGAGCAAAATTTCCGAATTTGGGGAATGGAGCCGAATTGAGTTCGAGTGTGTATGGCTAGTTGTGTTTCATTGCTGGCCACCGGAGCTCACTTTGTATATCATTCTTCATATTCACTATGGGAGACGCAACCACAAGTTGATGTGTAGGGTGATCACATGGAGATACTTGCCACTTGATTTTATTTTACAGGATACAAGTTTGTAATTGCTTGTGGGCAAGCAATTCCGGGAACGGAGGACTGTCATGTCCCCATTTTCGGAGTGATCACCTAGTGGAGTTGGCTAGCCTATCCTATTCGCGTAGGCTAAGCCAGAAGGCTTAGGGAATGACCTAATTGGCGAGTTTTCACACTTAGCCAATTTTGTAGGGCAAAATGAGCATGAAAGATGACTTGGCATAATTTTGTGGTATTTTTGATGAAGTCAAAACTAATAAAATAAATTGCCCTAAGGTGGAGCGATGAAGTTGGAGAATGGAAAATAGAAGAAAATAAGGAAAATGCCTTTGGAAAAATAAGAATATTTTATGATATCTCACCTTGAGGACGACGACTCAATTTGAGGACAAAACATGATATATCTTATGCCCAAGTGGTTTGCCCTACTTGGAGAAGGGAAAGAAATAATATAAAAAAATAAACATCCTGTCTGGGTCGGCCAAGGAAGGAGAAAATAAAATATAATATTTCTTTTGTCTTTTGGGTGCCTAGCATGAGGTCGGCCCTAGGAGAGGGAAATAAAGTGAAATAAAATAAGAAAATACCAAGGCTAGGTCGGCCTTGAGGAAGGAGAGAAAAACATGTATAAATATAAGTTGTTTTGAGGCATTTCCAACATCATATCTTACATCACATCTTCATTTGGGAGTTTTACTCTTGGTTGCCTTTTTGGTCAGCATATTCCAAGGATGAAAACCCTTGAGAATATTAGGTGGATTGGACGAAAACCCAATTCCATCTTGGAGGTGAATTCACACGGAGTTCACAATTGTGCTTCATTGGACTTTTGGAGGAGAAGAGCTTGATTGCATATTCAGATTTTGGATCAGCATTGGAGAAGGTTTTCTTGTGGCATTTTGTATTCAATTGGCACCAGGGTTTCACCCTAGACTTGTGCGCCACATTTGGAGGATTATTCTTGTGGCATTTTGTATGTTCACTAGAAACTTACACTTGAGAAAGGGACATTGCTGTCTTCCCTTCCCAAAATTGCTTGCCCTCAAGCAATTGCAACTTAGGATGCTCCAAAATCTGCTCTCCTTCCCAAGTAGCATCGTCCATTGGAAGATTCTTCCATTTGACCAAGTACTCCTTTGTGCTCCTATTTCTCAATTTCCGCTATTTGAAATCAACAAACTTATCAAGAATCAAAATCAACGTCCCTTTTTCATCCAAGGGAGGTAGCTCAAATGATGAAGTGATATTATGACCAAGTGCCTTCTTGGGGTGAGAAACATGAAACACATTATGCATCTTACTATTCTCTGACAACTCTAACTCATAAGCAACTTCCCCAATCCTTTCTTTGACTTTATATGGGCCACAAAAATGGGGCTTCAATTTCTCTACTTCACTCTTTTAAAGAGAAGACTGTTAGTAAGGCTGTAATCTCAAATAGACCATGTCACCAACCTGAAATGAACACTCAATACGATGTTAATTTGCATATAACTTCACCTGATTTTGAGCATGTTGGAGGTTGTCTTTGAGAGATTTTAGGATATCTTGGGTCTGCTGAAGTAAATCTTTGGCCCATGGTACCCTGTTGTCACAAAAAACAAGATCAATGAAAATTGGAGCCTCATAACCATACAAAGCTATAAATGGTGACATTTTGATGGACATATGGTAAGTAGTATTGTGGCAATGCTCCCCCAATTGGAGCCATCTAATCCAAGCCTTTTGCTGTCCAATAACATAATTCCTAAAGTATTCTTCCACTCATTTATTGACAATCTCAGTTTGTCCAATAACATAACACAAAGTGGAACTTTTGGAACTTAATGCCAAGTGCAAGTTTTGGAACTTAATGCTAAGAAGTGGAACTTTCAATTGATAGCTGCCAAAAAGTGGAAGTTTTTGACATAGGTGCCAAGTTGTGGGAGTTTCACATGGCAACAACAAGTAGAGAACCCACTTAAGTGAAAGTTGGGCGCCCATGTTGCTTTTTGGTAGAGGTTTTAACATGGCAAACCAAAAAGTGGAAGTTTAGACATGGCAACACTGTTAGGAAAGCTCCAATGCTTGGCTTGTAGCGGAGAAATCTTCACCCTTCTAGAGGAGTTTTCAAATGATAATGCCAAAACTTAAAACTTTCTTTTGAATTTCTTCCATTTTACATTTTTATACACGTCGTCAATTAACTTTGATGAATTTTCCTTTTCTTATTGCCTTTATTCTTTTTGAATTCTATTTCCTTGTGATGAAGCCTCAACTTACCCTATCAACCTTCTATTTGTCATAGCCATTACCATTATCTGAAAATGCAGAAAAAAACAACTTTCTAAAAATAGAAAGTTGTATTTTTGAGCTTTTCTCCTCAATCCGGGGGAAAAATAACAAAAAGCAAAAGCAACTTTTTCTAAAAATAGAAACTTTGATTTCTGGTAAACTAAAACTTTTGACTTGAATTTTCGATCTTCTGTAGTGACAAATTTATTTTTGAAAGATGACCCCCATATACGATTTTATCTCAGTGAGCTGGAGTAGATTTGACTTAACCTTAATCCTTCTTACCTCTACTTGGCATCTACCACCATAGTCTTTCTTTCAACTTCACTCTTTCCTTCCTCTACTAATGCTGGAGTCTCCTTTAGGATTCAGAACTTGATGGTCTTCCCGACGAACATCTTGCATACCTTGTTAGTGGACCAAGACATATCAATTCCTAAGGACTTGATTGTTTGATAGGAAAGATAACATAGTTGATATTGATGTGACAAGAATGACTTAACATTCGGCTACACATATGATTGATATTGAAGTTTTTTAGCGTAGCAAAATTGGTACCAACACATACATATCATTTGGACAGCTTAGTTAGGATGGAGCTCCATTTGTCTGGAATGGCATGCATACAAAATAATTGAACAATTGAAGGTGAGGTTAATTAGCATACTGATTTTGGGGTGCCTAAAGTGGAACAAGGTGTTCCATATGCACATTGACACTTCCAATTTTGCTATTTGTAGTATCAATGGGATCTTCCCTAAATTTTTGATTTTTATTTCTGCTCAAACCCTAATTCTGATTACTTATTTTTATTTTCTGATTTCAAACAAATTATCACAGCGAACACAGAAGTGCCCAAACATGACAAATAAACATGCCAAATGATGCTGCCAATTGATATTCATATCAAACATGAAATCCACCATGAAAAACACAAGATAGGGCATCCAAATGCAACATACAAATCTGATTTTTTGTAGGTAACTTCTGCTGTTACAAATCTGAATATTCTGGACTGATTTTACAATGAATTCTTGGGCTCAAACATGCCAAACATATGCCCAGATTTCTGCTCTATAAATCAGACCTAAAACTAGGATTATACATACCAAATGTATGCAAAATAGCCTTCAATAATCAAACCCTAGATGGACGAATTCCTCCTTGGCAAGCGCTTAGGGTTTGCTGCTCCAAAAATGCAAAATCGCCTTCCAAAGATGGGCGCTCAAGTCTGCTCCAAAGTGGCGCTCCAACTTAGGGAAAAACCCTAATGCAATATGTACACAAAATGCCACAACAATGCTGCTCCAAATCTTATCTGCAAATCTGATTATGCAATGATGCTCCAAACCTCCAAATGTCTCCAATGAAGTGCAATTAGAACTCCGTTATGAATCCTCCACAAGATGAGCTAGGGTTTCTTCCAACTCACGTCATTCACAAGGGTTTTCGTCCTTGGAATGAAGCCCTACCAAAGTTGTAGCCAAGAGATAAAATCTCAATGAGAAAATATGATATGAATTGATGATCAAAGGACATCAAATGATTTTATATTTATAGCCACCTTTGCTTTCCTTCCAACCCTAGCTGACCTCTTGGTAATACATTTTATTTTCTTTTTTCTTCTCCCACTAGGGCCGACCTCATGCTAGGCACCCAAAACTCCAACAAAATATTTTATTTTATTTTTTTATTCCTTCCTCCAAGAGGAGCGACCACTTTTGGCATTTAATATTTCATCTTTGACCTTACACTAGGTTGTCCACCTCAAAAGGGATTTTATTTGGATTTATTGTATTTTTCGTTGGCATTACAAAATATCCAAAGGCATATCCATCCTTTATTTTCTCCTTCCTTTTATTCCTTTTTTCTCTCTCCTTGGTCGCTCACCACTAGGGCAAATTATTTCATTTATTTTGAATTCACCAATAAGCTCACAGAAATATACAAAGTCATCTCTCACCATCAATTTGCTGTAATAAATTGATTAAACAGAATATTTAATCAATTAGGTCGTTCCTTTAACCCTCTGGCTTAGGCTACGGGAATAGGATAGGCTAACCAACTCCATTAGGTGATCACTCGGAAAATGGGGACATTACAGCCCTCCCTTCTCGGAATTGCTTGCCCATAAGCAATTGCAAACCTGGACACTACAAAACATCTTCAAGTGGCAAGTCTCTCCAACTAGTCAAGTACTCCATGATCACCTTGCTCCTCAACTTGTGGCTATACCTCCCATAGTGAATATAAAGAATAGTATGCAAAGTGAGTTCCGGTGGCCATAAATGAAACAATATCGGCCATACACACTCAAACTCAAATCTGCTTCATCCTTCAGATTCTGAAATTCTGCTCCCCAATGTACTCTGCTGGCATGACTGAAGTACCAAATCACCAACCTCAAGTGTCATGTACATATCCTATATCAATCGTGTTACTTCAAAGGCTCCTCTGACCTCAAGTGCTAAGTCTTCAAAAGACAAAGTGTCATACCTATCCCAAGCTCTGAAAGATGTCATGTCTACCAACATGTGATAGGTGATATCATAACAATGCTCTCTGAGATACAACCACCTGAACCAAGCCTTCCGCTGCTCCACTTTGATACAAATATCATTCAACCAAATGTTGTGAAGCAACTCACCAAGATCCCTGCGAAGTAGTGTATCAACCATATGAATACCTGGATCCCAAATTATTACACAATCACACCAGCTGAAAATGAAGAGATAAGTGTCTCTCATCATGCCACCATAACAAACTATCGACCTAAATCTGAATTGTCTCATATGGATGTGAAAAGTGTCCATCATATGTGCATAAACAAGCATGCAAATCCACTCTAGGCTGCTGATGTAAATCAGAACAACACTAGGAAAACTGAAAATCAGACCTATGATCATTCTAAAAATGCTTCTGCTGTCATAAGATGATAGGGTCTCATCATCATACAACCTCCCAACGCTGCAGTGACAATCCCAAGCACACCCATCCATCCAAACAACTGCAAATATCAATGTACAGTCTGAAAACTCCACGATCAACAATGTAGAACAGCCATCAATCATCAAGGTGTGAGCTGAAAACCAGTAGATTGGGTCTGAAATTTTTTTGCTGTCATGCTCATTTCCATGCCTTGGACTATAGTTCAGCTGAAACTGAACATCCCCATGCACATACAACTCCAAATCGGATACCTCCATGACATCTCCTTCAAGTTTTGAAGCTAGGACAGCATTGTGCTCACTCAAAGGATCATCATCATGATAGCATGGTGTCAAAACACAAGTAGGCTCATTGAGCTCTCCAAGAATGGTTAAACTCTTAACCAAATTTGAATCACAAATGTTATTCTCTACATATGCATAACAATCATTATTTGCTGGCCCACAAAGTATATGTACAACTTCCTCTTCCTTAACCCTGACTTGAACCTTCAATTGGCTCTCCAAATGATGTGTTTCATGAACTCTTTGATTAAAATCATTCGCACAGAATAAATTTTCTGATTTGTTTTCAAAATTATACCTTTCAACAAGTTCATGCAAATCTGATTGGTCTTTATTTTCTACCATCATAAGAGGTTCATCCTGCAGAGGTTCAACCATCATAGTTTCTTCCCTTGGAAGTATTAGAGATTGGTGAAGAAGTGTATCTCGCTGCTGCCTCTCATGATGCATGTGACTAAATTGTTCCTTGATATTCTGTAGGTGCTGTTTTGCTTGAGCAGCCAACAACTTGGCTTCCCTAGCCCTCTTTAGCCACTCATCACACATGCTTTGAGTCCGCTTTACATCTTCTATGCTCTGATGCACAAAATTAGATTGTTTGTGGTTTGGGTCCACAACCGTTACCTCATGCTTAGCCATCAAATCTTTAGTATCAACAAGGTAGGGTTTCTTACCACTAGCATCCGTATATGATTTATTTATTACCTCATGATTATATGAAGATAATGGACTGCTGTTCGTAATCAGAAAATCATAACTGTCAGCATACCTTTTTGTGGTGTCTTCATAGATCTCAAGTTCATCTTCCTTCATTGTTGGATGTTTATCATCAAGTGCTGGTCCAAGAGATGTATCCAACTGAAAACCAAGTGTATTACTTGTCATAACTTGTATCCCATGGCTGTAGGTTGTACCTTCATTGACCTTCAACTCTTGCCATGCTAAATGTCTTTGATCCAATTTTTCGAAGTCATTTTGCTCATCACATAAGAAATTGCCTTCATATGTATTAACAATATCACCTTCAAGGTCACCTGACTCACAATTTGATTCCTTGCAACTACTATGTAGAGATTGTGAGACAATGCTATGCTCAAATAATGTATTATCAAAAGAATTCATACCTTCATGTGGCTGATTAGTCACTGTTGGTTTGGCAAACTCTATAATAGCATACCCTTCAACCTTATTGTTAGCATGAAAACTCATGTGCCCCTCACTTGCGGATGCATGAAGTGATTCTTCTTTGTTCATATCATCATCTTGCTGAAGTGAACTTGTGAGCAACACTTCATCTTCCTTAGGGTTTCCACAAGTATGATTAGGTGTCCAAACTTCTAGGCATGTGAAATAGCGTTGTTATCTCCTCAACTGATTTTTGCTCTTCTTAGGATCCCCTGTAGGCTGCAAATCACAAGGACACAATTCTTCTTTCTTTTCTTTCTTCTTTACTTCCTTTTTCGCAGTGATCTTTTGGGTAACTTCTGATTTTTCTTCTTCTCTTCACCATTTTCTGATGTAGTTATATATCTCTCTTTCCTGGATTCCCATCTTCATGTATTCCCAAATAAGCATCAAAGAACATCTCTTTCTTGAAACCATCTGTTAAACCCTGGTATTCATCAATTATTTTTGTGGCCTCTTTTTTTATTACCTCCTCCTTATCTCCTTTCTTTTGTAAGCACTTTTGGAAAGTTCTTATCATCTCATTTTGACTTTCTCTAGGAGATTCAAGCAACTTGTATTGATCTCCTTTAAGAGAGTCAAATCTGCCCCTTTGAACCATTGCCATCATGTGGGAAATAAATTTCTGATTTGTAATTTGTCAAACCCTTGTCATGAATGATGCCATAATACAACCTATGACTATTCAATTGCCAATATGACATAATTTTCTGATTTCTGAGAATGAATGACTGTTGCTATAAATCAAATTATTTGGAAGGGGAATTACATCAAGTTTATGGGCTCAAGCATGCCCAAACATAGCCCAAACCCCTGCTGTTACAAATCAAATTTTTTGTGTTAATGGTCCACTTGTTGAGTGCCTTTGGAGGTGGCTGTACTACTGTGAAATTCTCAATCAGGGGTTTTCACTCGTATGTATTGTTGAAGGTTGGGCTCCTTGAGGATTAGAGAGAGATTTTAGGACCTTCTTTCTACCTCTTCACCATTTTCATGGCCTCTCTTTTCTTCTGAGTTTTTCCCACTCTCAACAAGGCTATCTGAAATTTGAGAGACTTTTTTGTAAGCTTTTCGGAAGGAACCCCACCCTATTTTTTCCATCAAGCTAGAACATTTTTCCCAAGCTTCAAACCCTTAGATGACCCAATTCGAAGTGGTGTCTACCTTTCCTCCTTACATGGGGGAAGGATAAGACATTTAGGATCTTCTGCACCTAGTTATCATTCCTGGACTTGATCATGAATATCAATTGAGGATAAGAAGAAGCAATAGTGTAATCTTTAAAATTCGTATGATCTTTCTAAAAATATGAAACTATTTGCTTTTCCTTTGAAATGAACAATTGATAAAGAATTCAAGTATTTTCAATGATTTTGTTATTGATGTGATCCAGTTGGCGTGAGAAAAGCAAGAACCATAGCTGGTAAATATAGTTTGCCAATGGTTGGTGTCCACCATATGGAGGCACATGCTTTAGTTGCTAGGTTTGTGATCTTTCTAAACCTTTGAAAAACATAGTGGATTGTATTTTTTATTCTTTTCATCATCTTTAGATTTCAAAGTACTAGTTTTGTAAAGTGTGTTTGTGCTTTGTTTAATCTAATAAGAATTTCAATTATTTATACATATTAATTCCATTGTATGCATAGCATTGTTAGTTTTTTGGTAGCTTAAGCATTCTTTGGATTGCTCAATGTCCTTTCTTTAGATCCCTAATAACAGGATTGAAATCTTGTTGGAAGCCCAATCATGATAGTAAGATCATATTTTGTGCAACACCTTAATGTCTTGTGATCCAGTGATCTATTTTTTGTTTTAGCAAAACAACCATATATTTTCATTTCTTTATGTACCCATGGTACTTTTAGAATGCAGTAGATGACAGGTTTATGATTTCACACTTGTGAGCACAGACTCTAGGTTTACCTTGTACTTTCTTGACATACAAATTTATCATTTAGCCAAGTATCCATATCTACATTTATAACATTATAATTATTGTCTATCCTCTTTCTTTTATGCAAAGCATGCGTATGCAACGTGTCTGCATAAAACTGGATATTAGAAATGATTAAAAGGAACTGTAACATCCCCTACATACAAAATGTACACATTGCAATGAAACTTCATGCAACAGCAAAACATGTACATTACATAATGGATGGAACCTGCACATCCATGTCTGGGCTACTTGGGTAGCACCTGCACATTTGGAATGAATGGAGGAACGAACTTCTTGAAGTGAGAATAACCCCAAATTAGCATTAGATGACAAATTGGATTTGATTAGGAAAGCAGTTGCACTTATTTATAAATGGTGCTTAATACCCCAGTTCAAACCACCGTAGTAGTATGCCCGGGTATAGAAGTCTGTAATATGACACCAAGAAGGTTTATCTCCACAGAATACATTTTTTTTCTGTATATAACTTAATTAGACCTAGGACCTTACTCTAGAATCCTAGATTATAAACAAAATAACCCAGGAGATAACAAAAATATTGTGTCCAGGAACACAACAACGAGTAATTCCAATGTCTACTCTTGCCATGATTAAAAAGTAGCCCAAGAAATAGAAAAATTGTGTTCAGGAACACAACAACGAGTAATTCCAATGTCTACTCTTGCCATGAATACAAAGTAGCCCATGAGATAAGAAAAATATTTTGTTCAGGAACACAACAAAGATGTAATTTTGAAGCCTCATCTTGTCTTGTGTGTCTCAACGATGCCATTTTTACACAATAAAAAATTCCATATAGTTGTTCAAGTTTATAAGGACCTCGACTTGTATTTCATATCTGATGAGGCCCACATCTATTATTCGTGATGGATATATCAATTAAGAGAGAGGATGTCATTTACTGTATTATTTAGGTTGGTAAGCAAATAGTGATAAATAAAGGATAACTTCAGGTTTACTTGAAATATACCCTGAATCATACTCTCAGTCTTATTGGGTGTTGTTTTGGTTACTCCAATCAATACAGTTGAATCATTCTACCAGAAACAAGTATGCCAAGGAGTTTATGATTTTACTTTGTTCAAAGTATATCATTTACTTCCAAAAATTAACCACCCCTCTCAGTAAAGGTGGGCCTTGGCTTATAACATCTGTAGTTGAGAACCTTGGTGTTCAAACATTCGATAGTGTGTAAATGTGAGCTTGTAGCACACAATAAATGACCATCATGGAACATGTGGAATTATAATGTATCTTTTTTGTAAGATGCACTTTAGATTGTTGGATTCCCAATATCACTTCTTGGCTTATTAACATCTGTAGTTGAGAACCTTGGCATTCAAGCATTTGATAGTGTGTAAATGTGAGATTTTAGCACACAATAAATGACCAACATGGGACATGTAGAATTATAATGTATTTTGTTTGTAAGATGCAGTTTAGATTGTTGGATTTCCGAGATTAATTTAAGTTTGACTGTATGTGTTTGGTTTATCTTAATTTATTTGGGAGATTGCATTTAGTTTCTTGTATGACTTAGTGTGGTAGCATACAAAGGATATTATTTAGAATGACAAAATCATGCCAAGGATGTCTTGCACTGATACTGATTGATGAGTACAGAAGAGAATAAAGTTCAGAGAGGAGATGAAGGTCAAGAAAGGAAATTCAATGATAACTAGGTGAAAAATGAGATGGAAAGATAGCAGTTATGATGATCATTATAATCTTATGCATTGATCATGGGAAGGATCTTATGGTGTAGGTGTTGTTTCGATCTTGTTTGTTTTCGGTGTTTCATGGTACATTTGTTCTCCTTAAATTGCATTTATGGTTTTAAGGGTTCTTTTCATTAATAGAAGGTGCATTGTATGTGCTTTGAGGTTCAGCTCATTGCATCTGCTTTGAGGTTTGTTTTTTGAAGTCCTACTCTAGTGAGGTATCTGAACTCAGATTTATTTTATAATTTTTTAATATCAATTTATGAAATAAACAAAGCATGTAGTGTCTGGGTTGAACTAGACCAAAGTTCAAAAACTCAGACTTGGCAACCCAAAATTTTTACTTGGACTTGGGACTTGGCAACCCAAAATTTTGACTTTGTAATGTCCCTTTTTTATAGCCTTTCCAACATCTTTGGAAGCTCCAACTTTCTTGGAGAGCATCAACATTTTCAGAACGTAGTTCTGATAGTGGCATTGTGTTTAGGGGATCAAGATGAGTCCCTTGGTTCTTTCCGGGAGCAGTTTCGACATGCAAGGTGCTTTCGAGTTTCAACACTTATTGGAGAAGTATTCTATTTCTGGAAAGTATCAATTTTTATTAAATTGGTTTCCCTGTGAACTTCAGAGTATGTTGGTGCATTTAGAATTCACTTTCGGACTATTTTTGTATTTTCCGCAACTTTGGGTGGATGTGCGGAAAATAATTAAATATTAAATAGTTAATATTTAAGTTGTCAGAAGGTGAAAAAGACAATTTATATTAATTATTTATAAAGTTGAATTTTAAGTGACTTACGTGCCAAAAAATAAATAATAAAATACTTATTTGGAGTTGAAGGTTTATTATTATCATATTATGCAAAATTCTCTAATAGTTTTTTGGCCAAAACTCACAAATTTTCTGATTTGTAGCAGACTGGCATTTCGTCAAACATTTTGCATTTTGCACATCCAATAGTATTCTCAGAGAGTTCTGTTATATAACAGTTTATTTTGCAGTTTGGATTACAAATAATTCAACAATGCAAGTCAATATTCGAAGACTATGCATGGACATTTTGTGAAATAGTTTGCTGTTCTTATAATATTAGAAAAATCAGTATTCAAATAGTGCAATCTGCTGTAACAAACAGTAATACAATAAAATAGGTTGCTCAGGGAATCTCTAACCTTCAATATGCCAAATTACATTGATAATGGATGAATAACAAGAGGTGTAATAGCTGTTCTGGTTCCCTGTATACTGCTGCAACATGAAACTCCCCAAAGTTGGAGCAGCTACCTCCCAAAGGCAGTAAAATCATAAAGTGTAGGCTGTGCTTCTTTCCCAGCTCATAATACCCTTCCTATACTCCCACGCACCCTATACCATATCATATACTTCCAAATAGAGGCGACACTTCCTAACGTAACGCATCCTTCCCTTATACCCACAAATTTCCAAGATATGAGTTGCGGCCTCTCTACACACTCCTTAGCATATATAAAGCAGTGACTATTCAATATTTAGAGCTGCGACTCCTAAGCAAGTAGCTGCAGCTACTACAATATGAGATTTGGCATTTTAACTCACCACAACCATAGTAAAAAGTAGTGCTGGAGAATAGGGAATGAAACCCTCCTCAAACTTGCTCAAACAACAATAAAATCTTCAATGCTATCTTCAAAATGAACTTCCAAATTTATATTTGCTTGCAAATCACATAAATTTGGTAGGGAAACTCTCCTGGAAGCAAATACACAAAACCTGTGAAAATGATATATCCTTCAACACAAATACTTCAATTCTGCAACAATCAGCACACTTGTGAACATTGAATAGATTCATCTCTCGATTGACTAGGGAAGATCTTTCAATTCCGAAATCAATATTCTCAAGGGTTTTCATCCTAGGGTTTTATTGAACAAAGCTCTAGCTCTCAAAGATACTCAAAGAAAATAAGATGTCAAGAAGAAACAAAATGAGTCTCCAACCTCCTTATATATTATTCCTTGGAACTTTCCCGAAGGTATAATTTAAAATTACCTTTTTAATAAACCTTCAACATAGTATAAAGTGACTATAATATTTTGCTTTTTGGCACCTGCTAAGTCACTTTTAATAGCAATATTGATTAAATACAAGTTACCCATAAAATTATAATTTGAGACAACTTTATTTAATTAAATGAATTATTTCCTCTCCGAAACTCCGAATTAGCCTACGGGAATAAAATAGGCTAAATGATCATCTCCAACGTCTAGGCCAAAGAAGGGGACATTACCGTCCTCCCTTCCTGAGATTGCTTTCCCTCAAGCAATTGTAAATTTGGGTGTTGAAGAATCTGCTCTCTTTCCCAAGTAGCATCCTCTAGGGGCATGTCCCTCCATTGAATTTGTTGGCGTTTCAATTCGCACCTCTAGAATGCGAGTTGGAAATGGACAGCTATGCACAGATAAACTGCTTTCCTATTCTGAGGGGGAGTTCCCTTTTTGCTGATGTTCGCTTGAAAGATAAATAAAACAAATTTGCCAATCTTCTTTTTGATTCTCAGCTGCGAGCACAAGGTTATAAAACTCTATTTCGCTGCAGAAGAGGTTTTTCCTTTTTAAAACTTCTTAACTACAGCTAGGCCTAAACTAAATGACCCTTGTAATCTCCTAAGTAAATTCAGAGCATAGGGATTAAAAGTGGACAAGGAATGAATTGTTGTAACACAAACTTAAATAAATTTCTCCCAGATTCACATCACAAGACCCATTGTACTTTAATGATGAAAGCTGAAATAAAATTTACACAAGCCACACATTTGACGACAAAACTTGATGATAAGTGAGATAGAAAATCAGAGCAAAAGGCAGGCATGAGACTTCTATTTCAATATCATAAAGTTGATACAACTCCAGGACAACAGTATTGTAGCAAAAGGCAGGCATACAATAAGCGATCAAACACTAGAGAACAGATAACACAGAGTGAACAAGTAGCTGAAATAACAATTTCTGCAGGCTAGAATAAGCACAACAAATTTGCTATCACAATTACCATTCCTTACAATGGGCAAGGCTGCCCTTATTTATACTAAATCAAAGGAGTAGGGAACCCTAAAATCTCTTTGATTTACCCTAACTAACTTGCCAACTCGCAAGCTTTATTTCTATTCTAAGACAAAGATTACAACTAACAAATGCTTTAAAGCAAAGAAAACTCCAACTAATACAAAGTGATTTCTTTCTAAATAAAGAATGGATGAGGTTAGGATGAAAGCAAATGTTTTAAAACAAAAAGCATTTGAGTTAAAGCTGCTTTCTTTTGAGTCACATCCTCATCAACATTCTTGCTTTTTGGTGATGTCATCCATTGATATTCTGGGAAATAATATCTTCTAAAAAGCGAGTGACCACATCTTTGCCAAGAACACTGATACTCTCTAGAATGATATTCTGATTCTCTAACATTTCTTCACCATTTGCAACCATCTGAAGAAATTCATGAACTTCACCCACAACTTTGTCAAACTTCACTGTCATTGTGGCAAAACGATCCATATTGCCAGCATTGATATCACCATTAAAATTGCTGCGGACGAGAGTCTGGAATTCTGCTTGCACTTCCCTGAGATCATATAGGGTACACAGGATCTGAGAGACAAGATCTGATGAACTTGAGAACATTTACCACTTTTTCTTTCCACTCTGTTAACTCTGTGATTACAGTCATAAGTTTTTACTGTGAAAAGATATTGCGCTTTCCAAGTAGAAACAATCTTCTTATCTTCAGCTGAATCAACAGAATTATGTGCTATCTTCAAGTCGAAGATAACGATCTCAAACACCGGTCTATTTTCAGCCATAGTCTGTTGTAACCCCTGGATGCCTTGACGCAAATCATGAGCGTTGTATTTTAATTGATAAAACTGTGAAAGTACAATTCTTCCTTTAGTCACAAATTTTTCTACCCAATCCTTCATGTGCCTCCCATAGATGACCAACTGACTGAACTGCTGCTGTTCGGCTGGTGATCCCAGATTCGGAGGAAGCATTAAATTAGCCTGTGATGTGCCATGAAAAAGGTTGGAAATGTACTGCTGCAACTGCCTAACTTCAGCTTTGAGGGCTGCTTTATCTTCTCTGTCTTTCAACACCCTCTCCTTCAGATTATCGGCTGCAACCTCGAAGAGATTTACATGTGTATGCCAGGTACTCCTACCAAGGTTAGCTTTGACAACCTTGAAGTCATCAACCTCAATATCATCAACATCCTTATCTTCTGGAGGTGTTGCAGTTTCTAGGATCATTTCTCCATCAGCATTTTTCTCAATGTGAACTTGCCTCTTCATTTTCCTGTCTGGTGTGTCTTGGTAGATGCTATTAAGCTTTGTCAAGTTCAACTGATATGAAGGCTTTCTCCTCTTTCTTCCCAGAATGTTTTCAAGCCAGGATGAGCCATCCTCTCTTGGAAACTTGGTTCTAACCTCATCAACTCTTGATGGACCAATATGTGTCTTAGAGTTACGAACCGGCGAATCTGGCTCTGAATCAATGTGAATGGGAGAAGAACTAGGTGAAGAAGGTGGAGAAACATGAACAGAAGGCAATGTTTCTACATGCGGTGTTGGTTCAGTGGGAACTTCTGATGCACTTGCTGGTTGTTCCTGCTGAACATGAACTTGGCCATTTTTGTTCCTTCTGGAAGGACGCTCATAGCTTTAACCCTTTGTTTTGTTTTGGAAGTGGAAGGTTCTGATCGTTGAACAACTGGCGGCTCTGCAACCGGAATAGGTTCTTTCCGCTTACTTTTCAAGAATATCAAACTGTTTTTCATAACTTGGCTCGTTCTTTCCTCGATCGAGGTGGTCTCTTCAATTGACCAATTAACTGATGGCAATGGTTGTTGCTCAACCTGATCTCTAAAATAGGTGGGAATTAAAACTCCACCATCATCTGATAAGCCCTCTACATCTTCTGACAAAATGTCAGCCAACTGCCAAAGAGTAAACTTGCTGTAACAACGTTCTCGCACTTCAAACTCATTAGCACAATTAGCCTAGAAATCTTCAACAGCATGTGTATGCGCACAATTTTGACTAAGGTGTGATGCAAAAACACCACGCGGATCATATGAAGACCTCCTGTCGAAAAACTTAAGACCATACTTGGACATTTCACTTCCAATCACTTTGGCATCCGCTCCAGATCTACATCTGTAAATTCCCATCCCAATTGGAAAATTGAAAGCCGACTTGCATCTGCTACGCAGAAATGTATGAACTTTCATAGACCTGCCTCAGAAATTCCATGAATGCTACCTCATCCATCGGATATCTTGGCAACATGGCTGGCTCTCCTGAGAAGCCATATACTCTGATGTAGGGAAAAGTGGGAAACTGAATAAACCAATCAGCCCATTCTGCCATTGCCATTTTGGCATCCACTGAAAATCGTATATGCAACTCATTATCCAGATCTCGCACTGCATGCATCAGGAATGCATCATTTACCCACCTATAATGTCGCTCAACTTGAGAAAATTCTAACTGCGGGAAATGGTGATAAACATGTTGAATGTCCAGAGTTCCAACAATATTCAAACCTCTAAATTGACCCTGAAAGGCTATCAGATATACAAGGTATGACATCATGTGGAATTCGTAAGCCCTTTGAAAATCAATTATTTGCTGGTGGAGACTATTACTGATGAGTGCCGACCGATCATAGAATTTTGTTCCGTCAACAATTTGGGACATGATGTAAAACATCCAACGCTGGAACTTGTTAGCATCTGCTTGACCCGTGATCCGGCTTAGCAGAGTAATCATTATTGTATGTTCCTCCTTGAACTCTCCACGTCCAACGTTCTTTGGCATGACATTCTGCTTTTCCTTCAACCACCTCTGAGCAATCTTTTTCCGGTACTTTTCTTTATCATTGTGCCACACTCTTGTGCATTCTTCAATCGAAACAACCAAGTTTTCCCTCCAAATTGGTATTGAAAAACACTTCTCAATGTCGTTCGGCCTCAGGCTCCAGAGCACACGTCCATCTCTTGATTGGATTTCTTGTGACCGAATTGTAATGCGTCATACAAGCAATTACAAATTCGATACTTTGCACTGTGATGGGGAAGGATGCTGCTGCAAGCAACCCGGAGTGATTCAGATTCCTAATAGTGTTGTTTCCTGCATCTTCCAAAGGATGTAAATTGAACACTGGAAGAACTTTATGCAAGTTTGTCTCGAAAGTTCTGAGGTAATCGTGAACCAACGCCATTTTAGGCTTGATCTCAACTGGAGTGTACTGCATACTGAAAGATTTGAAAAATGACTGTGAACACGCATATGTTGGAAAAATCTTGGACAAAAGGCTGAAAATTACTTGCTGATTTCTTCTAAAAAGTAGATGTGAGTGAAAAAGATGGCATATGGGTTTTGTAGACAATTTTGTTTCAAAGCAATCTAGATTGTCGGATTTTGAAAAAGCGGAGGATTTCCCGAAAAAGTAGCAAAAAAATAGATTTTCAAATTTTTTTTTTCCCAATCTTCAAGAGGATGAAATTCTGGATGGACCCATCTTGATGAAAATTGAAAAAGCTTCGGTCCTGTTTTTGAAAAACGATCCCCTAGAAAAAAAGACCCTGAAAAAGCGTGCCTCCTTGCTTCGTCATCTCGAAACTACGAAGAACGCTGAAAAACCACTTCGTTTAAGCTTTCGAATCTTCATTGAAAGAAAATAAAAAATCTTCCTCTAGATGCAACCTGCAAAAGATAATGAAATAAGAGTGGCCACAACTTGTCTTTATAAAACTTTAGGGCAAAAAAATAGCTTTCTTTGTGACAGAATAAAGCTTCAATCTTATTCATGAAGAATGCATCTTTTAAAGCGCAAATCCAACTAAATATCTTCGAATAAGAAGTATCCCTATTTTATAGCTGCCTATGGCTTCATGTGTGAGATGATGAAAAATATCTTCTTTGATGATGTCATCAAACACGCGGGGTTGCAAAAGTGTTGGCCAATTTTTCCTTCGTTTCGAAACTTTTGCACTCGTTTTGACTCCAGTATAGCCTGTCCCTGACTTCAACAATATGGCAAACTGTCACCGTTGACTGAAAAAGCTGACTGATCATGGCATCTTGAAGATTTATCAACCGTGATTCCATCCCTAGCCTCGAACTGACAATCTGACGGCATCTGACTGCGAATCTGACCTCTGAAACTTGTCGCCGGACAAAGATTGGAAAACGGTTGCGAGGAAACACTGTTAATCATGAAAATTTTCTAAGGCATGAGAAGTTGGGCTCCCCTAGCCTCCAGGGGCGCCTGGTTTTTTGTGCCTTAGCCAAATTTATGATTTTCAACCTCTGTTTGCAATTTGCTCTGTTTTGCGTGCTGGTAGCTGCTTCCTGTTGTTGATTTCGAATTTTCGCTAGTCAACTGCCACTGGATGAGGGATGGACTGGATAGCCTGGGCATATCTGATGTGGATTCTAGCTTTCTAGGGCATGTTGACCAAAATGACTGCTTTTGTCCACCCCGGAACTGACCGACAAAGGTATTTCTAGCATTTTCTTGAAAAACGCAAAAAAAAATCGAAGGCATGAAAAGTTGGGCGCCCCTAGCCTCCAGGGGCGCTTGGATTTTTGTGCCTTAGTCAAATTTCAGGATTTTTAACTTTTCTTCCTCATTCTGGATCCATCCTGCTCCGTTTCTTGTACTTCATCAAATCGACGACTGCTCGTCAGTTCTGCGTTAGTTGAACAGCCTGGAAGACTTGAAACTGATCTCCAGCAGATGAACTTCTTCCGTTGATGGCTCTGGAGCTCGTGCTTCGCCTTCTGAAAAAGCAGAATTGACCCAGTAGAGAAAACTTGATATTTTTGAGATTCCGTCTGGACCACCTTGACCGTGAAGCGAAATTGGCCAATCAGAATTAGGCACGACACCTAAATCTAAGATTCTATTTTTAGAAACTTTCTATTTTTAGAAAATTTTGCCAGCATCCATATCTCAAGAAACCCAGAAAACCTAATTTGACGTCTATTTTTAGAAACTTTCTAAAAATACAAATTTCTATTTTTAGAAATTGACTTTTTGATTTTTTTGACGAAAAATTTTCTAGACTTTCTCAAATTGCCTTAATGAAGCAAAAATTTTGATTGGGTACAACAGAATCAAATACTCCTTAATCACTTAGCTCCTCAGTTTTCTCTCTCTGACATCCAAAATAACTTCGGGGACCAATATCAATTTGCCCTTTTCATCCAATGGTGGAAGCTCAGGAGATGAAGTAATATGCTGTCCAAGTGCCTTTTTGAGGCATGAAACATGAAACACATTGTGGATTTTTTTGTTCTCAGGCAACTCCAATTCGTAAGCAACCTCTCTTGTGTAATATCCCATTTGAGATATTATGAACAATTTTGGATTCACAGGGTTTCAAATGAATTTTTTGAATTCTGCCCTAATTTTCTGCACTTTAGTTTTTGCTCTAACCCTAACTTCTGCCGCAGTTTTCTGCTCTAACCCTAACTTCTGCTCTAAAAATCAAACTTAATCAATTGCATATAATTTCCATAAAATATGTCAAATCACCACAATATCATTGCCAACAACATTTCCAATATTATATTTGAATTTCCACCATGCAATATGCAATTAAACCACTTCAAATGACTGAAATATAATTTAGAAGTCTGCTGCTATAAAAATCAGAACTGAACAAGCCTTCAATTACATCCAAAAGCATGGGCAACAAGACAAACAAGCCTAGCTCAAGTTTGCCCTAAACCCTAAGGTTGTATATACCGAAAACAATGCAAAATAATGATAGCAAGGTCCTCCAAATGATCTTCAAATCTGATCTGCAATTCTGCTCCAAAAATGATGAAGTGCAAATGAATTCCCTTCACGGATCCTCCCAGGAAGAGCTAGGTTTTCATCCAACTCCTCTAAGATGCTTGAGGTTTTTGTCTCAAGATCTTGCTAAGAGATAAACTCCAAAAGTTGATTGAATGAATGATTGATTGATGATCCAAATGCCACCAAATGACCTCCTATTAATACATGATTTATCTCCCTTTATTTCTAGCCGACCTAGGAATATAAATGCTTTTTATTTATTAATTTCTCCACAATGTAGGCCGACCCCTCTTGTGCAAGTCTTGGCGCCCAAATAGGAAGTTTGCTGCTTCTTTCCTAGGCCGACCTAGGCAGATAAAACCCTGTTTACTTATTATCTTTCCCTCTAGAGAGGGCTGACCCAACATGAGGATCCTAGAGCGCCAAAAATGCCAAATTAAAGATTCACATTTTTCTTCTTTACTTCCCTTCAAGCCTTCTTCCTCATAAGTGCCAAGGATATGAACTATTTTATTATTCCTTTCTCCTTTATAGCCCATCCCAAACCAATCATTCAAGTAGGTCGTCCTCACAAAAGGCACATACGAATAGTCAAACCAATAATACTTACCCTTCCTCAAGGTGGCATCGACATAGAACAAGTTAGCAGATTCATCTCCAAACTTCGATTCTCCTTCCAAAAATCCCGGAGTGTGAAAACCAACCCCTCTACTCTCTAATGGCAACCACTCCGAAAATAGGGACATTATATCCTACTCTCCGCACAACCTTGTAAGGGCCATAGAAACAAGGTTTAAGCTCCTCTGCCCCACTCTTCTTCAATGTTGACTTCCTATAAGGCTGTAGGCACAAGAAAACCAAGTCCGCTATCTCGAACGACCTCTCAATCATGTGCTTATTTGCATAGATCTTCTATTGGTTCTGATCACGGTGGAGGTTATCCTTAAGTGACTTAAGAATGTCCTGACTCTCTTGTATCCAATCTTTGGCTTTAGGAGCTTTGCTGTCATCAAATACTAAGTCTACAAATGACATAGCATCATAACCATATAATGCCTTGAAAGGAGTCATGCCAATCGACATGTGATAGGTGGTATTATAACAATGCTTATAATGTCCTATTTTTCCGAGTGATCACCCAATGGAGTCAGCTAGCCTATTTTATTCCCATAGGCTAAATCAGAAGTGCAAGGGAATAAACTAATTAGTTAAATACTAAGTAATCATAATCATTTTGAGTTATTTATATTTAGCTAATCTTGCTGGACCAAATTGTGTTGTGGAATGACTTCTAATATTTTTGTGAGCCACTCGGTGAATTAAAATTAAATAAAAAAAATAGCCCAAGAGGTGGATGACTTAGCAAGGGAGATGAAAAATATTAAATAAGATAAAGTGAAGTGAGCGCCTAGAGGGAGGTCGGCCAAGTTGAAGATAAAATAAATAAAATTGCCAAGTGAGGTCGGCAATGATGAGGTCTATTTGGATGGCTATAAAAGAAGGCAATTTGGAAGTCATTTTCATCATTTCACATTCATTTTCTTTCATTGGAGATTTATCTCTTTGGATGCAACTTTGGTTCAGCATATTCCAAGGACGAAAACCCTTAGGAATATTGGTGGATTGGACAAAAACCCAATTCCATTTTAGAGGTGGACTCATTCGGAGTTTATATTTGCATTTTATTGGAGTTTTGGAAGGAAAGAAGGAGCTACAAAGTCATATTTGTTTCTGCAGAAACCCTAAGGCCAAATTGTGAGATTTGTGCCAAATACAATTTGGAGAAGTGAAGGAAATATTCAGATGTTTAGATCAGCTTGTGAGCACCAACCTTTGGAGGGTTTGTGATCATATTTCAACAAGGCACTTGGTAGGGTTTCACCCTAGGAGTGAGCGCCACCTCAAGGAAGGGCGATTTCATGTTTGGAAGCATTTGTTGATCAACCCTAGCTGCCGCCACCCTCTTGTGCATGCCTTTGGTCATCTTTGTGGAGAGTGCCACCTATTTGGAGGATTAGCCCATCTAGGGTTTGCTGATTGACATCATCTTTTGCCATTTGTGGTATGTATAAACCTATGTTTAGGTCTGATTTGTAAGAGCAGAAATCTGGGCTATGTTTGGGCATGTTTGAGCCTATACATTTGATGTAATTTCAAATCAGAATATTCAGATTTGTAGCAGCAGACTTTATATTCAGAAATCAGAACTTATAGATCATTTGTGTTGCAACTGGATGGTCATATGTTGTGGTAAACTTCATGGTTGATGTTATTTTCATATGAGTACATATTTGACATGTTTATTTGAGATTTTTGGCACATATATGTTTGCCGTCCACAATTATTTGTAATTCAGAAATAAAAATCAGAATTCAGATTTAGGGTTTGAGAAGAAGGAAAAATCAGAATTTTAGGGCAGATTTGGTTAGGTATCTTATAGTGGTATTAGAGCAAGTGATCTTGCTGGCCTGAAGGGTTTTATGATAAGAATGTTGACTTATGAATCTTGAGGATAGAGAGTACATCACATACATGAGAAGGCAACAGTTTATTGGCTCAGATTCCGAAGGAGAAGACATCATGGGTGATCGGAATCATAAGGATCCCAACACTAGAGATATCCTTAATAATATTGCTAGAGGACAGTGTGATCTAATGCAATTTTTGTCTCAATTTGTGCGGCATAACATGGGAAATAATGGAGGCAATGGTGATAGGCCAAAACTAGAGTAGATAATGAGAAAGATTTAATATTTAATAACTAAATTCAGTTTGGTCTACATGTCAATCCGGGGGCGTAAACTTGTGAAAGATGTCATGGCTATATGCACAAGGGCTGCAGGTAGTGAGGTGAGTGTAATGAAATGCACTTATAACTTCAATCAACTTCCTAAGTGGAAATCTAACTTAATGTTTTTGTTTTACTTCTGCGACAGGAATTGTTATAGGAATAGCAATGTTCTGCGACAGGAACTGTTACAGGAAGAACAGTGCTCTGTGATAGGAACAACAATGTTCTGCGATAGGAACAACAGTTTGTAATAGTGTGACAGGAACAGTCCAGCAACTACTCTATTTTCTGTGCAATATTTCAAATCAGCAGAATGCTATCAAACAAAACTTTTATTCAGAGAAATAAATACAAAGATGCTTTTGGAGTTCTCAAATAAAAACTAAAATGAAAATTTTATTTACCACTCGTAATCAAATTACTTTATTCTGCAAATCATACATATAAAATAAAATAATAATTACAGAAAATACTGAAATAAAAATACACAAAAATATCACCAGGCTCCCCGAGGAGTGGGCCCTTCCTCTTGGTTGGCAAGGTGATTAAAACTCTGCTACAAAACTCAAATCATAACCAACATATACTCATTTAAAATAAAATATATTACAGCTTATATCTTTCTGCATTATGCTCACTGCTGTTACATTTCTACTTTATTCTCCAAACTCCACGTTGTTTCTGCCTTTCTTTCTATTCTTTTATGTTGTACTACTTTACAACATGCTAATTTACCCTCTTTTATAGCTATTACATTGCCTTATAAGGCGTGAAACAAACTTACAAGCTGTTTTACTATTCTCACGCCCTTCCTCTTATTTCCACGTTTAGTTTTGTTGCATTATTTTTCCAATATTATTCATATGCTTTTCCACACCACCTGTTACATTTTTGCAGCCCTATTTTATAGCATTTGCTTCTATTCTCTTGCCATCTCTTATGGCATTATTTATGGCTTGTGGGTTGAAATAAAACTAGTCATAAAAATAGGAGTTTGTTATGCCATAAAAATAGCTATTTTTTTGGACTCTGTTCATCACAATTATATTAGTTGCAACAACAAATAATACATGCTATTTCGTGCCATATGAGTATAAAAATATATTATTTGCTGTTAGCACAATAAATAATTATTTAAAATTAAATTAATAGCTGAAATTATTTGCTGTTGTGAAGGCGACAGGAAGTTTGTGTGCAGGGGACAAGAAGTCTGTCATGAAGTGTATTATCTCCACCTTTATTAATATGCTACTAGAATTATTTTCTCAACATAATGACATAAAATATTAGTAAATACAATCTAATATTTATTATTCACGTATTTGATCTAAAAACTAAATTAAATGTTACTTATATATATATATTTAACCATGTGCAGCAAAAGGTGGTAAAATGGTATGGAAAATGGAATATGAAGATGGGTATAAAGCTGTGTTCCATGGGGATGCGTTCCCCCCCCCCGAAAAAATGCCGTCTTGGAGACAGGGACGTTTCCAAGACAGGGAGACATTAAGGAAACGTCCCCCCGCCATCCCCCCGCTGCACCCCCGTCCCTCTGCCGAATTTGAAACGTTTCCTCTGGGGGAGGCTTCTGGACGTTCCCGAGACTTCCAGACGTCCCCCCGAAATGCATTAAAAAACTATTTTTTTAAAAAAATCAAAAGCATAAACGATAAAATAATAAAACCTAAAACGCCAAAAGGATCTAAGTTGTTTTCCCGTCCATTTTTTTGTCTCAGCTGGGCCATCAAAGACTCAGTCACAGAGCGCGTGTTTTGTTCAGAGGTGAGGGTTTTGAGTTTTCATTTTTTTTAGTGTTCACTGTGCGTTTTGTTTGAAATACAATGTGTTTATTTTTTATTTTTTTAAACTTTTAAGTTTTAAACTTTTAAGCGAATGCCTCAAAGAGATGGCATCGCGTGGGATGCATCCCACGCGATGCCATCTCTTTGAGGCATTTTCAAATTTTCTCCCATTAAAAAAAAAAAAACTAAAAGTTTCTAACGCCGGCTTTAAATTAATAAATTTCGACAAATCCATTTTGTGCATATCCTGCAATCGTTCCAGTGACCAGTCTCTGCCTGTGTCAAAATGGGAGCTTTGGTATAGGGTATGGAAATCCATCAAAACATAAAGGATGGAGGAATTTAAAATTAAAAATTTTCAATTTTAATTTTAATTTGTTGTCAGCGGTTGTAACTTGTATTTGCAATGTGCATTGTGCAGGTCTGAAAATGTCAAAATGAGTGAACTGTTTGACTGAATGCCTCAGAGAAATGTGGTTCTGATTCTCAGAACCACATTTCTTTGAGGCATTCAGTCAAACAGTTCACGTGCCTTGTCTATGCTTCCACATTTTGAATTTTATTTTTCATTGTTCAATTTTCAATTTTTTAGACCATCACCAGATTCACCACATTTCTTTGAGGCATTCTGACATTCTGTCAAACTGAAACAGTTCACTTGCCTTGTCTATGCTTCCACATTTTGCATACATGTCTAACAGGGTAGTTGCAACTACAACAACTGACAAAATTCCTCCATCCTTTATGTTTTACTTTTGATTCTTTGAATTTTGAATCTTGATGGATGTCCATACTTCATACCCTATACCAAAGCTCCCATTTTGACACAGGCAGGGAGGATGCTCATTGCTGGCAAAGGTTGTGGAATTTGGCTTTACACCAGCCAATTGCATTTGCTTTAAAATTTCAGTTTCTATTTCTAAAGCCTTTTCAACAAATCCATTTTGTGCATATCTTGCAATGATTGCAGTCCATGAGACCACATTTCTTTGAGGCATTCTGTCAAACAGTTCCGATTTTCTGATTTTAATTTTTTTTTTTTAACACTGTGTTAACTTCAAGTTTTTTCTTTTGCATCATCATCATCATAATGAGTTCACACAACAGAAGTGACTATGATTCATCTCAATCTGATTTTGATGATCATGATCCTGATTTTCAAATAGGAGGGGAGGCACAGGAGGTTGAACATGACTCAAATATTCAGTCTCAAAGTCAAACTGACACAAGTTCCATTGGGAGTAAAAATAATAGCTGCCCTTCACGACTCCTTGAACATTGGGCCAAGGGCCCCTTTGATCCAAAATCACCTTTAAAACAATTTGCATCTAAGATAGAAGTAAACCCCGGGGCAAAGGGGGGCACTAGAAAATGGAAGTGCAACATATGTGAGCTTACATGGTTTGGAAGCATTACAAGAACTAATGCTCACTTTCTTCTTGTTCGAGGCAAAGGTGTAGATGTATGCAAAGTTGTGGATGGTAACTTGAAGTTTATGGCTGAAATGTTAAAATTGTGGGGTTGTAATGAGGATGAAGCACCCACTTCTGTTTTATTGCCACAAAGGAGTAGGGGTGATCAGATTTCTAGTACTACTTTGCAGACTCTAAGGCCACCAAATCCATCCAGTTCAAATGCAGCACAACCTAAGTGGAAACGTAAGATGGCATCTTCACAACCATTGGCAGATTTATTCAATGTGCAAGCAAAGGATGAGGCAGATGATGCCATTGGCAAATTCTTCTTTGCCAATGGCATTCCATTCCATGTGGCTCGCTCTCCTTATTATAAGGAAGCTGTGTCAAAGATAATAAGGGCAGGACAATCATATGCACCATCAGGGGAGACTAAATTGAGGACAACAATCTTGGATCAAAACTATTCCAAGATTAATATTTTGATGGAGAAGATGAAGAGAACCTGGATCACAAGTCGATGCAGCATAGTCATGGATGGGTGGATGGACATTAGGCACTGTCCACTCATCAATATCATCGTTACATCTCAGCAGGCCCTTATTTCCTTAGGGCAATTGATTGTTCAGGGCATAGCAAGGATGCCCATTATCAATTCCAAATCCTCAAGGATGCTATAGAGGAGGTTGGGCCACAAAATGTGGTGCAGGTAGTGACAGATGCCGCCCATGTGTGCAGAGCTACAGGGAAGTTGATTGAGGCAGCCTATAGACATATTTGGTGGACTCGTTGTGTGCATGCTATGAATAATGCACTTAAGGACATGGGTAAAATCAGTTGGATCAAATCAGTTGTCAGTGATGCTAGAGATGTGTAGATGTTTATCTACAACCACCATACTTCACATGCACTTTTCAGGTCCTTCTCCAAGAAGGAATTCTTGAAGCCTGTAGAGACTTGGTATGCATCATACTTTATTCTCTTGGAGAGGATGCTTGAGTTGCAAGAGCCATTGTAACTAATGGTAATGACAACAGAATGGAACCGGTGGCCTGAGTCGAAGACACAGAAAGGATTGAGGGTTAAGGAGGTGGTGACGAATGATGTCTTTTGGAATGATGCAAAATATATTGTTTCCATCATTCAACCAGTCTTCACAGTTATTAGATTTGGGGATTCTAATGCACCTTCCCTTGGAGAGGTATATGAGTGCATTAATTCCATGCTTGATCAAATGAAGGCTATTGTGTGAGAGAAGGACCCCACAATGCAATTCTACACCAAGCATATTCATCCAATCATTCAGCGTAGATGGGAGAAGCTCAACACTCCATTACACATGGCTGCCTATGCATTGAACCCAAAGTGGTACATACATAGGCCTGGTAGAATCACACCTATGGAGGATGCTGAGGTGAAGGAAGGGTTCGTGAAGGCCATTGACAAAATGTATGATTCTACAGAGGCCAGCTTGCTTCGTACTGAGTGGACAAAATTTGCCACTCTTTGGGGATATTCAGAGGCGGCCAAGATAGATTTGGAGACTATGTCACAGGAGGACCCCAAGTTGTGGTGGACTATGCTTGTGCCTAGATCTTTGATTACTACTTTAGCCATTCGTTTGCTGTCCTAGGTTTCTAGTTCTTCTGCTGCTGAGAGGAACTGGTCTACTTATAGCTTCATCCACTCTATTAAGAGGAACAGGTTTACTTCTAGGAGGGCAGAGAAGCTTGTGGCTGTACATAGTGCCTTGTGTCTCATTGACTACACCACAACTACATACAAGGAGAGTCCAGTAGCCAGATGGGATGTAGAGCCAGAAGAGCCAGCACAGATAGATGAGGATGCTACACAGACAGGGCTGGTTGGTATTGGTTTAGATGAGATTGAGCATTTGGGGTACATTAGTTCCAGTGATGACAAGATCGACATAGAGCTTGGGGATGATTAGATCATTGGAGGCACTAGGCCGTTAATCATTTTGGCATTTAGTATTTAGTATTTCAGTATTGTTGAAGCTTGATTGTAATTATGAACAATGATTATGAAATTCAAATTATGAAACATCTAGTTCTCGTTCCAATGTCTATTAAAAATTTAAATTTAAGTACATTCACATTGTTTCAATGTTCACTAGTTCAATGAAATCATGGCAATGTGTTTAAACACTAAACTTTACTTATTCCTTAGGCTTCTACAATTATACATCTTTTTATAACTAATTTTTCAAGTATTATATGTATTTTAGCGCACCGCTCCCCCGCCGTCCCCCCTCCCTTGCCGTCCCCAAATTTAGGCCCCCCGCCTCCCTGTCCCCGTCCCCGTCCCTGAAACTCAGTGGAACTATGGTATAAAGGCATATAAAAAAGGCTAAAAATGGCATAAAATGGAATGTGAATGACTCTCATCAAATGGAAGCAACGGAAACAATAAAGAAAGTAGCAATTCCAGAATTAATGCCGACACTCACACCAGAACTACTTAGGCTTCCGTGAGTAGACCTCGCATGCCTACTTTCTTGGATCAGCAAGGAGCACAAGATGGTGGACAACAAATTGCAGGTGAGAGTTTCAATGATTACATGAGGGAATGGCAATCGCTAGGTGAGGAGTTTCAAGCTGCTACGTCTCTACAAAATTTTTATCAATTGAAGTACAGGAACATGCCAAATCATAACCATGATTTGCAAAGGAAGTTGGGAAAGGTCACCATTACTCCTTTCAATGGTTCAAGAAGATGCATGACACATGCATGGATTCAGAAGATGGATAACTATCTCACTTTGAATCCTATGTTCGAGAAGGAAGCAATTCAATTTGCTACTCTACACTTGGAGGGAGATGCACAAGATTGGTGGTACAATGGGATGATTACACAAGGTCATAGCCTTGTCACTACATATGCCGATTTCACTCAGAGGCTGATTGACAGGTTTGACAACATTAATCCCAAGCAATTTTTCAAATAGTTAGCCCAACTCAAACAAAAGGATTCAGTGGATACCTATATATCTGAATTTTAGAAGCTTGCAATCTTGGTTCCAAATTTTTCTGAGAGTAGATTGACTTATCTTTTCATTGAAGGACTTGAGGAGCCTCTTCGTGGTTGGGTGAAAGCCCTAGATTCTCCTTCATTGCAGGATGCTATTAAGAGGGCTCGAGGTATGCAATTTTCAACACCGTCCAACCCAAGTTTCAAAGCAAACCCTTCTCTGCATCAAGAAAAGGATCCTAAGAAGAATTTTCAGAAGGAATGGCCTAGAAGGACAAATCCAAATATCGAAGCCAAGAAGGAGCTAAGGAGGAAGAAATTGTGCTTCTCATGCAAGGAACCTTGGGAGCCCGGTCATAGATGCCTTGGGAAAGGCAAGGCTCATTACATAGAGGTCACTTCCGACATTCATGATGATGGAGTCCAAGACACTAGTTCGAATAGTGATAATGAGGAGTAACAATTGGAGCTTGATGCTACAGCTACAAGTGACACTGTACATGGCACTGTTGCCACACTATCAGGAGTTACTAAGTATCATCCTTTTAGAGTGTGAGAAGTCTTGAAGGGACAACGGGTTACATGTTTGGTTGACAGCGGGACCACTCATAACTTCATTGTTGAAGGTGTGGTGGTGAAGCGAGGATTGTAGGTAGAGGAGTTCCCAGGCTTTCGTGTGATGGTTGCGGATGGATTCAAGATGAGTTACACTAAGAAGATTCCGTAGTTGAGTATCTAGTTGGGTGACTACAATTATCGATGATTTCTATGTGGTTGGGATTGGGATTTCTAGACAGTCGAAAGGGGGACCTCCTCTCCATCCACATATTCAACTTAGATCACTTATTCAACATAGAAGTCACAATGGAAGTCCAAGAGCCACAACTTGGAATTCCAACTATAGATGTCTCTTGGGGGATTCAAACTTGGATCTCCATCTTGAGAACCTTATGACCTTGCCATTTAAGCACAACCCCTTTGACTGTAACTTATGTATATTATTAAAAGGCGTTGTTAACAGAAGACAAAAAAGTGACTTTATAAAGTGGTGTTAGGCACAAGGGGGCAAAAAGGTGGACTTCTGCACACATAAAAATGTTTTATTTATATTTTGGAGGAAAAAGGGAATTATTATTTGGTTGCCCTAAAAGTTGCTCTAAAAAGTGCCTTTATAAGGAGTTGAGCATAGAGAAAAGGTTAGACTGTTATTTTGCATTTGCTATTTGCTCTGAGTGAGAACTTGAGTTCTCATATTTCTTGAGGACGAAAACCCTCTTGGAATACCAGTTTCCGGGACGGAAACCCTCCTAGTTGGGTAGAGTAATTTCACTCTGAAATCACCACTGTGTTGCAAGTTGAGTTTTTATTAGTTTGGTGTTGATAATGGAATTTTTTGATGTGTTTTAATCTTTTTCATGTGGCTGTATTTTGAGTTTCTGTGATGGTATTTGTAGCCAAGTTTTTTTTTATCAAAAATATGTTTCTTTTGGAAGGTTTGAAAGAAGGCTCATACCAGTGCAGATAGAGATCATACCCCTTCTTCCATATGCTGGCGTTTGAATTGGTATAAGTTGATATCAATATTTCAACGTGGACCTTTACTTGGGAGGAGGCATCAAAACCAAGAAGAGTCATGGTTTAAAAAAATCCGTACTAGCTTCCTTGTTTCTGGCCGTACAATTACTTGTTGCCATACTAAATCATAGGGCATGAAAGTCAAATTGGGAGATTTGCTTCTTTCCTTTCTCTTATGTGGGAGCTTTGGTACCGCCATACCATTTGTAAATGAGGCGACTTAATTTATTTTATTTCTTGGCATCTTTATTGTGTTTTGCTGACCGTACATATGATTTTGGAGGGGTCCGTGGGAGGTTAGAAGAAGGAAGCGATTAATCTTTTCGTTGTCTTGAGTGATTTGGTGGCGGCTGCCACTACCCAAGGTTAAGCGCTTCAGTTTGGATGATTACTTTGGTCTTTATTTATCTTTTGGGCTTTGTACTCTTGAGCTTATGCTGGCCGTACATCCTTGTGGTTGGTTGCAGCATTATCTAAAGGATTCAATCAGTCCATTTTCATAGTATTGGAAGGCTACAAATGGTTATTTACTCTGTAAGAATAATCTGATGAGTGAACAACACTCTATTTGTAAGATTTTAACTTTTGGTTTCAACTGGATACTTCCAGAATGATGTTTTCAGTTTTGATTCATCAGTGATATCAACAGAGCATGTGATTCAGTCTTGTTTGTTTTCTACATCATCCATCAGTGGTCTACTTTAGAGGGTAGCTTACTTAGGCATTGTAAGCATGTTTCCTTTATGATTTCCTTAGTTTTTTGAACTAATCTTGTTGCTACAACAGTCTATTTTTATGATCAGAAATACATATCAGTTGGTTGCAGCCATTATATTGTAATTTGTCTTATTGTAGTGCATTTTCATGTTTAATTGTAACCCCAGATGGTACTACTGCCGGAGGCATCTCATGGATGCATTTCATATTGTAAAACTAGATGGTTTACTGCCAGTTCGTATAACATATCATTTTTGCTCATTTAGGCATTGAACAAGCTTGCTTGTTATCGACCATTTTGGTTTGATCAAGTTGAGACATTTTGGTAGTGGCTTTGCATCTATGCAAGCTTTCCTTTTAGTACTTGCATTTACGCACGCTTGTTCACTGAAGAAGTGTAGATTTGGGTCAGTTCTGTCGCCTACGTGCTGTGGTCAGCTTGTCACCTTCATTTTGTATTGCATACATCGTAGATAGCAGTGTTGTCCAAAGCATTGTATGCTTTCGTCTTGCCCACACTTGGATCTTGGTGATCAGAACGTGTTCAGACATTGCATTTGTATTTCTTATTTGCAAAAAATAAAAAAAAAATTGGGTGTGGTTGTTACATCCACTTTCTTTTTTCAAGGCATAGTTAAACCATCTACCACTATGAGATTGAAATATTTTATATCCTTTGTCTCTAAGCCTTTTCTCTTTACCAATACTTTATCTATGAAATTGTTGGTTGCCCCATTTTCAAGCAATAATAGAATGCCTGTTAAGAATTCCATGAACTTTGAAAAGTTGATACTTTGGTGTGCTTGATAGTGTGGAAAGAGTGTTTCTTATAACTTCTAACTCTTCTTTTGAATTGAGCTCTTCATCTGATATTACCTTGATTTAGTGAGTTTGTCCTTTGCCAAGGTAACGACGACTAATTGTCCATGGATCCTTACAAGAGAAGCACAAGTCTTTCCTCCTTAACTCATTTTTGGTATCCTCTTCCTTTGTCCTTGGTGGACTCTCTATTTCCTTCTGGAATGGTTTCTTTTATGGTTTTGGTTTCCTTTTTTATTCTGGTTGTGGTGCCTTTGAGAAGAATTTGTTTTGAGGCACTGAAGCATCCAATGTGAAAGATCTTTTTATGGCTTCCTGTAGTGAATGTGGTTTGAAGGCCTTACTCAAACTTTGAGAGGTTTAGATAATTCTTTCATAAACAACAAGGTGAGTCTCCACTTTGAAATATCTAAAATCATCATTGATAGTCTCTGAAATTATGTCACATAACTCTCAATAGTATTAAGTTGCCTCAACTGAGCTAGTTCCCTGAAATTTGTTTCCCGGTCCTGTCTGTCAAATCTGTTGATGAGTCTTTGGCTGAATTTGTCATAAGTTCCAATGGGACTGTGACCCTAGGTAATCAACTTGTGGTGCCATCATTCGTGTGCTATACCTTCCAGATGAAGGGTAGAAAATTTAATGACATCTTCCTCATACATTGGATTTAATTAAAATAAGTATCTTCTAGATCTAAGCACGAGCTGTGAATTTGTTTGAGCCATCAATGAAGGAATAATCAACTTACTCAACCTATTTTGCAATTCTCTAGGTGGCTGATTTGCATTTTTCTTCTATCAGTTTTAGCTTCACCTTTGATTTTTAAGTTACAAAAATTAGTAAGTGTCATCTCTGCAGGGAAATCTAGACCAAGAGCCCTGTACTCTTGAAAATATGCTACAAAATTGTTTCCTTCCTGTACTGGTTCTTCTTCCTCTAGTTGTTCTTCCCTTATTAAGAAAGTAGGTTGAGAAGGCCTAGGTGTAGATCCAACTATGGTTCTGATGGTTCTATCATTTTTTGTTGCACTTCCTTCACCTGCAATAATTGCTTCTTGTTGAGGAATAGTTAAGTTCTGTATTGTAACAATTCTGCCATAAGATTGGTCATTTGTTGCTATCCTTGGCTCATGTTGATAATCACATTATATTGAATCTCATCTTTTTCCTCATTTGTTGGGATCTTCTGTGATATTTCTCTTTTATCACCCATTTTTAATTCTTGGATCTTCAATTCCATCTCTTGATTTTGTAACCTTCTCGGATAAGTTATGTAATTTCTATCACTGGGATACATCAATTTGTATTTTCAAACCCTCAGGGTGGCATTAAAATTGCTTTGATACCATTGTAATATCCCCTAAAGGAATATATATTTTAATTTACCCAGATCGATTTAATTCAACAATTTTCTAAATTAGTTCAATAACTAATTTAAATGATAAATACTCAGAAGTATGTAGATTTTTTTGAACAATAAATCGTTTAAAGTTCCAACAATCTGATTCAAAAATTATAATGACAACTTCCATAGGATAAACATTTGAAATTGAAAAAATGAATCAGAAAATACTAACCCAATTACCAACTGCTGATTAGCAGGCTTAATCAGCATGTCTACGACTAGTACCTAAATGGTACGATATTCCAAAGAAGTCCAAAAAACTTAGCCGCAACTTTCCAAAGTGGTCGCAGCTTATTCAAGAGTATGGTAGGGTTTAATAAATAAATCGCTGCCTTAAAGATGGTGCGGCAAGTTTATAACATTTGATCACTCATAAAAATAATACGACCCTCTTTTGATATAAAATCATTAACAAATAAAGGTCCTTATTACAATTTGATTATGGAAAATATAATGAATATAACAAATTGTCTCTATAAATTTATTGAAATATCCACTGCTGGAAACACTGGAAATTAGTGAAACTTCCAAGACAATTGAAAACTTCCAAACTAAAACTAGAAAATTCTTCCACTTTAGCACAATATAATTTCTGAATGAAATCATCGGAATTGAATCGAAGGAATTTCATCCTCCAACTCTCTAGAAACCATGAGGATTTTTGTCCTCTGGTAAAAGATGAACATAAATGTCCAAGCTCTGTAAAAGGTGTTTTTGATAATAAAAATAACATGCCTATGACGAATTTTTTTCCTTTATAAATCTTCCATTTTCTGCTTTTCCTTTTTCCCCAAAAGTTTCCTCCTAACAAGATCTCTTATTATCTTAATAAAGTTCTCTTAATATCTCATTAATATGACCTTTTAATTATTTTAATAAAGTAATATTAAGTTGTCACTTTTTAATAAACTAAAAAGTAAATCATTAGACAACTTAAAAATATTAACTTTCTTATTTCTTTTACTTTAAGTGAAAAAGGGGACATGACACTTTGCCTTTCCCAAAGATTGCTTGTCCTCAAGCAATGCTAGTTCATGTCATGACTCCAAATACTAGGGTCCCAAATCAATCTTGGGAGTTTGAAATTCCCAATCCTTGATCCTTCTTGTGATGTAGTTGACTTCTACTGCACCACTCTGATATTATCACAAGTTGAAGAACTTGAACCAGGAGATAACTCTGCATCCATCTCGAAAAGTAGGTTATTTGAAAAAAAATGAAAATTATTCCTATTTTCCTGTTTGAACTAATCTTCATGTTGACCAAATTCTATGTAGTTGTCTTCTGAAGCTATCATTTTTGATTCCCAACTAATTGTGTCTTCCTCAATTGACCTTGTTTGCTAATCCACAATTCCCTGTCAAACTTTCTCAGTTGTGCCCAAGTATGTATCTGCAATTGCTAAGTCATTTTTTTCATGTGCACACTTTTCAACAAAGTCAACTTGGATCTCCACCTCACATGCCTCTTGATTCAAGACATTATTTTCATCTTCAGAGGAATGCGCTGAGTGTGTCTTCTTTTGTGGATGTTACTAAATCAACAAACTCTTTTTGATGACTTCAAAGATTTTTCTCACTTCTATCCTTACAATTATCTTGTAAATCATCCTTATGTAGCATGGACACAAATATTAGAGGATTGATGGAAGCTAACTGAATAGGAACAACTTTCTCACTTGTGCATTCAACAAGTGATGCTTTATCCTTGACTTCATTAAGATGAATCTCTTGCTGATCTACAATCTCAAAATTCAATAAGATAACATTTTTTGCATTAATTTCCATACCTTCCATTTGCATGGGGGATTCCTTCAAGGTCTGCTTCGTTTCCCTTTCTTGCAAATTTGGATTGTCTTCTTCCTCATGCTCTACTATGACAATTTTTGGTGTTTTTGATTCTACTTTCTCTTCTTTCTTCTTCAACCTTCTATTTCTGTTTTCTTGGAAAATTTTCAAGTGTTCTTCAAAGGTGGTGATAGATTTGTAGATGTCAGACTTTTTATCATAATCATCAAAAGCAAGAAGCTTACACTCATCTCTGTCACACTGGTCTTCTAACTATCTTCTTTGAATAGGATCTTTTTGTTGTTTGTCTCTAAATAAATATAGAGCTTTGAAATTGATAGCAAATTGTTCCAATAACCGATCCTTGGAAATTGGGCTCTTTATACATACTTTTGCTATTCTATCCTTTTGTTTAACCGGGCACGTAAACTAATTCTCCTACGAAGTCTATAACATTTTTGATAAAGATTCTTGAAATGTTTTCTTTTTCTTGTTTCCCAAATTGGCATGCATGATATTATCTGTATTCTCAAACCTTCAGGCTAGCAAGATGACAACTTTGATACCACTATAATGTCCCGGAATTGATATTTGGAACATTTGACAAATTTTCAATAACAATGCATAGAATCTAGCAAATTTTCAAGCTATATGGTACAGAAATGAATACAATTTGATTGATTAAGCAATGAAATACTCTTTAAATCAAATCCAATATTTTTGTCGAACAATTGTCCAACATTTTGAAAATAGACATTTTGTCAAATAGTTGGTAATTAAACTGAAAATCACATAAAATAATAACCCTAAATTGAAACGAACAATTTGATTTTGCCAATACTGCAATTGTCCACTTTACCAGATGTAAACTACTATTATGATGATATTGATCTTGCAAATTTGAAGTTTCTATATGGCTACAACTGTATGGTTGTAATTAGCATGAACATCTTAATGTCAATGAATGGTATGATAATTTGAATCATAGTTGAAAAACTCGAACTCTACAATTACTCGGTAGACCCAAAAATTTTAAAAACTCCGGGAAAAACTCAGCAATAACTCGACAAATGTAAAGTGCGGAAAACCCACATACTAAAAAATAGTATTCCAAAAAGCAATGCTCATTCCAAATAAGGAAAGTAAATCATTTACAATAATCAAATATCCATAGTTGCATAAAATAACAAGTTTCCAATAATGAAGTACAAATTCCATACACTAAAGAGTGTTACATTTCCATTTACATACACCAAAAAGGGTGTTACAATACATCTGTTTCAATGTTACAAGTACAAGTGATTGCATCAATTACATCAATGAAAAGAATTATACATTTTACAGATTGGCTTTGCAAGCCATACAAGAGTAATACAATGAAATATATCTATAATGAATCATATAGCATAAGAATCTCTGTCCTCAACTGCCACGACCCCAATGGTCTTCCGCAAGCCGAGGCCAAGAGTGTGGTTAAGGTGCTTTTTCAACCCAACCACGAAATATTGGACTTCCCCGGGTTTCTTCCTAACTCGAAGAAAACACCGACCCTGCACGAGGAGCCTAGCAACCTGGAACGGTAAATGCAAGAGTGAATCTCTCGATGCATGCCTGATGCGTGTATGCATTCCTAAACTAGAATGACATAACTCTTGCATGCAGATGTGGCAGACATATGTAACATAAATCTAGGCTTTTTCTAATCCATCTATTTCAATGGTATAGTAGCTTGGCCAAGCAATAATTAAACAAAATAGTAATTAGAAAAAGTAAATTACCGTCTCTAGGAGCCCACATTCGGCATCCTGTCCTGAAAGTAATTACACAAAAAGAATAATCTTTCACATAATCCAAACGAGTTGTTTGTTTTAGTTAAAAGTGTTTGCCAACAATGTGTTCTTTCAAAAGAAATATAAGTTTACCCTAAGTTACATCATCACTCTTATTTTGCACGTTTTTGGCCTAAGTTTTTGCTACCAATGATCTATAATAAACTGTCCGAAAAAGAAGTTGTTTACTAACTTTTGCCGTATAAATTAACTGTTTGACAAAAGGAATCTTACTCACTGCTGGTATATTTTCATCTTCATGGTTTCGTTATAATCATACAGGCTAATGTTTTGTTTTGAAAACGAGAAATTATAGATCTATTTTCCCATCTTTGTTTGGTTTTAAATGAACTGATAATTTCAGACAACAATTATAGAGATTGACCCATACAGTGAATTACTCATGCTATCACAGCAGTATAATATTAAAATACAGTATTAGAATATGTACATCCATATATATATATATATATATATATATATATATATATGAATATATAAATATGCATATTACCATATTGTTATTCAATGATCATAACATGGATCGACTAGTAAAACAAATCTACTGTTAAAGGCCTTGATCAGCATTCAGATAAAAAACAAGATTCAATCCATAATCGTTATATATATATATATATATATATCATAACACCCAGACGGGCTCCAAAAATCGAACAGCGAATAGAAAATACATTGCAGACTTTACAAAAAATTGCAGCAATTTACAGATAGAACTGCATACAACGATCATTATACAACAAGTTTTAAAGAGTTTCATTTGAAACAAATTTCATTAAATGAATTTAAATTGCCACACAAAAACAAAATGGGGATGACGGCCCCATCTGGGGGTCACAGTCCCTTTGGGGACTGCGGCACCAATGTGGAGTCGCCGCAGTGGGAGGCGAAGCCTTTCCCACAGGCTGTAAAGCTTGTGGGGAGGGGCGGAGTCTCCCACAACAATTAATTTTAAAATCATTTCAATCTTTCCTTTATTTCTTTTCTATAACATTTCTAACTTAAACTTGAACAGCGATTGATAGGTTTCAGCACAGGTAATGTATGTATATACAATGCGATTTTAAATATCTATAATGACATTCATCGCTGCTACAAAGAAATATATATATATATATATATATATATATATATATATATATATATATATATATGTGATATATATTTAAGTTACTAATGTATATATATACAGTAATAATATATATATATATATATTTTAACAACAGTTTGCCTATCATACATATACAGTATAATTCATAGGGCAATCATCCCACACACACACACATATATATATAATAGAAGATACAATTAAAATACAGCAATAACATACAGAAATAATGAGAATAATAACAAATTAATATCAACCATGATCATATCATTCCACAGAGAAACAAAAGTTCCCCAAACAAGCATTTAATCACACAAATTGAGAATAGGGCAATATGGATTTGTCTAAAAACCTGTGTAATGCTTTCCTGTAGTCAAATCTTGCACTGTTCTCCTCTCTTCTTTTTGTTCTTCGAATGCTCCCTTGCCCACTCTAAAATCTTCTTCTTTCCACTTTGCCAAACCCCCAATTCTTGTCTCTGTTTTATTTTTCAGATTTGGAATTTGTGAATGAATGTTGTATTGAGAGAATGAGCGTTCATTCTCTTTTATTATTTTCTCTCTTTTCTTCTTTCTTTTTCTATTTTTATTTTGCTTTGTTTTTGTGTTTTAATTTGTATATTTAAGTTCTTTTTCTATTTTTCTAATTTTTCTATTGTTTTCTTTCTCATTGTTTTGTTTTCTAAATCTTGCTTTCTTTTCTATGATTTATCTCATATTATCAAATAAAACTAATATTTAATAACAAACATGATTTATTAGCTTGCATCACAATTATCTATAAAACAATAAATATTAATAATTCTAATCTTTAAATAAAATCAATAAATAATTTAAAACCATTTCTTCTATTTTTCTATGAGCATTTAATACTACCATAGTACCACCAATTAATTAAATAACTAACTATAAAATAAGAAGCAATATAATATGGTTAATTAATGCAAGTCTAATGCAACTATATGCAACTAAGTGTCGGTGTGTGAGAGAGAGACCACTCCATCCTAACCCTGCCAGGTAGCTAGCCTCCTCTACCTTAACCACACTCGTCTCCGACAACCTGCAACTCATGAAAACTCAGATTTCCCATTAATAGGTTAGTGTTCAAATAGTCGAAGCACTATAATTTATCATTCCAAAATGACACTTTCTATATTGCATCATTTCTTTTTTCGAAATAAAATAATATTAATTACATTTCATCTTTCCAAAATAAAATAATCATTTACTTATTTCATCTTTCAAAATAACATAATATTTATCCAACCACACAGAATTATCCATAATTCAGTTCCACATAAAGTAAGTTTAGAAAGCATCAAAGTCTGAGATGTGACAACAAATTTATCGAACAATTAAAAATGCATAATTTTTTAAAAATATTCTTAAAAACACACATTTCTAAATATGTAGAATGCATTATTGATTTCCATCATATATAAATCAAAATGAAGAGTTTAATACATATCATAGACCAAAAAATGAGTTCAATGTTTGAATACATCTGAACTTCATGTTTCATTATCACTAGAAATTATAAATCATAAATTTCTTCTACGATTAAAGCTCAAAAAAGTTTGTTGTCGCTGTGTGGTTGTTGTGGAAGTGGATGGTGGAGCTGTGATATCCTCAACATGAGCCCTATCTATAGGATCATGCTATACATGCGAGGAATCCGCCCTTGATGGCTCATCATCTTGGCTTTTTGACTCCTCATATGCTACCACATTTGCTTTCCATTCAGCTATATCTCTCTCCAAATAAGCTATTTCATGATCAGTACACAATGGATTCACATCAACATCCTTTGCAATCCAATCTGAATATGGATCAATGTCTTCAAGGTCTAGCGCATGATGTGTATCCTGCCCTTCTACCTTATCATGTAATTGAAGGTTGTACTACACATAGATAAGGTCATTCTGTAATGCCCCCTTTTTCCGAGTGATCACCCAATGGAGTCCGCTAGCCTATTTTATTCTCATAGGCTAAGTCGGAAGTGCAAGGGAATAATATATTAAATACTAAGTAATCGTAATAATTTTGGATTATTTATATTTAACTAATTTTGCTGGACCAGTTTGTGATGTGGAATGACTTCTATTATTTTAATGAGCCTCTTGGTGAAATAAAATATAATAAAGAAAATTTCTAAGGAGGTGGGTGACAATTTGAGGATAAAAAATATATAAAATAAGTTGCCAAGGGAGGTCGGCCAAGAAGGAAAAGAATAAAAAATAAAATAAAATATATTTGCTAGAGGGAGGTTGGCCATCATGAGGTCTTAATGGATGGCTATAAAAGGTGATTTGAAGGTCATTTTCATCATTCATTCATATCATTTTTCATTTGGAGATTCTTCTCTTTGGTTGCAACTTTGGTTCAACATATTCCAATGAAATATCCCGCTTAGGGTTTTAACCAAAATTTCTGAATTTTCAATTTTCAAACTTAAAACACTAGATCTGAATTCTGATTTTTTTTGTTTCAGATCTAAACATACACTTATTTCATCCACTTATCATGCCAAATACATCATAATCAACATGCCAAAATATGCAATCAAACCCTAGTTGAATTACACATAAATCCACATCAAGTAGATAGCAATTTTGATGAGCAAATCAAATCAGAATGCTGCTGTTATAAAATCAGATTGGTCAAATGTGTCATTACATCAAATTCATGGCTCTACCGTAGCCAAGATTCATCCACAAGCTGCTGCTACAAGTTCAGATATGAATAATGGTTTTCAAAATACCAATTTAGATGTGAAATGCCAATTCAAGGTGAGTGAATCCCTCCAAGGCTGTTCGGCACTCCTCAAGGATGATGAAAGATGATTATAGTCTTCAATGATGCCTCTAGAATGATGTCCAAGATGCCTCAATGCTGATCGATCCACTTGATAATGTCAATGAATGCAGATCCAAAGGTTCTAGGGCTGATCACCTATCTCAAATGATATCAACTCGTCCATTATGCTGATCGGCCACTCCACAAGTGATGAATGATGTGAAAAAGCAGCCCACGGATGAAATGTCATGCATGGCAAGGGCGGCAATTAGGGTTTTAGGTATGCAACAAATGCTGATCTGAAAATCTGATTCAATAACCGTCAATGATGGCACTCAAATCTGCTATGTGAACTGCTATAAACCTCCTCAAGAATGGCGCTCTAAATCTGGTTTGGAAATCTGAATTTGTCTCTTCAAAAATGGCACTCCAAACATGCTTGAAAGCTGCTCCAAAATTATGATCAAATTTGCCCAGAATTAATATAAAATTTCTGCTCCAAAATGATATGAAATCTGCTCCAAAAGAAGCAATGAAGTACAATTAGAGTTCCGTCACGAACTCTCCACAAATGAGCTAGGTTTTCGTCCAACTCACCTAATATTCGCAAGGGTTTTTGTCCTTGGAATAGTAGGAACAAAGTTGCAATGTCATGTCCCCATTTCTGGAGTGATCCACATCGAACAATGGTTTAGCCTACTCATCATTCTCGGAGGCTAATACCAATCTTGAGGGAATAAACATGGTTTTTGGCTAACATATTGTTTTAGTTTTGCAGGATTTAGTCAAAGACCATTCCTGTTGTCTGTATTGATTCTGGCTAAATTGGCTAAGTCTGGTAGCCAAAATTGACTAAGGCATGACTCTTGGAGTCAGGGCGCACCTTCTTGCTCGTTCAATGTCAAATGGGCGCCTAGGATTGGACAAGCCAGAATGAAGATCTTGATGACTCTGTTTGATGAAATGAGCTCCTAGCAAGTTGTCAAGGTCAGATAAATGATTTGAAGTGTTAGGCGCACTTAGGCGATCAAGTCACCTTGAAATTGCGCCTAGATTTAGATAGGCGCACTTTGATATCTTCAGTCACCCCAAATGCGCCTAGGTATAGAGAGGAAGGATTTCATCTACTAGACTTCAATTGATGCCATTGGGTCAACTTTGGAGCTCAAACATGTTGAAATGAGGTCTAGGAAGCTAGGCACTACCTCTTGCCAATTCAACCTCTCAAATGTGCCTAGATTGAGAGGACACTTAATGAGCGCCTAAGTATGATTTGATCTTGTGTTGAAAGATTGATGATGCATTGGTGCAAGATGATCATCATTTGAAGAAATCTAAGTTCCGGAAAGGGTTTGAAGGCTATCAATCACCTCACTAAGCTTAGTCGCACTTCACAAGCTTTCCTACCCATGAATTGCGCCTCATAAAGACAAGGTGCATTTTGACCTCCAGGACTTTTCCAAGGAAGCGCCTAAGTTCATTGGCATCTTTGGACCTTGTTTTGCACTTTGAAGGTGAAGGCGCACTTTGGAGGAATTTCTAACCCAAATTGGCGCCTAGGTATAGTCATCTCTTTGGAGCATTACAATGTGTTTGGAAATGAAGGGGGACATTTCATAAGTTGGGGAATTGATCATTGATGACCTTGGAGTGTTTGAACTACTCTAAGGAAGAAGGCGCATTTCCATGGTGTTGCATACTCTAGATAGCACCTAGTTCCATCAAGGCGCAATTCCATGTTCTACCACCTTCACTTTGGCGCCTATCATCAAGAAGGGGCATTGGGCATCCCTTGAACAATTGTGAGCATTTGAAGTTCATGAAATCACCAAGGAATGTTGGGCGCAATATGTCTCCTCAACAAGCTTGAGTTTGCGCCTAGACAAGTTGGCGCCTATTCATGTTTAACTTCCCTCTTGAAGCGCCTAACTTGGGAAAGGTTATCTTGATGCCGGACAAGTGTTTTGGTGTGTTTTGGAGGCTTCAAAGGACTTCATCTTGCTAGGCGCACTTCTTGGCAACTACAACCTTCAACTGGCACCTAGATCATGAAGAACACTTGCAAGTGTGGGTGCACTTTCCTTATGCTAGAGCATCAAACTGGCGCTTAGAAATCATAATGCATGAAGTAAGCGCCTAGGATCCTATTGGTTAAATAGACGGTTTTGGGATCCGTGTCAAGTCATTGGATAAGGTTGCCAACTCAGAATGAGTCATCAGATGGAATATTCCCTTGGATATGCTTCTTGGGAAACGTGCCTTGGTTCCTCTTTGTGTATTGAAAAACGTGCCTTCATTGCCTTTGAAAAGCACTATAAAAAGAGGAGAGCACTCCTCATTTGGGATCTTACATCTTTTGGCATTTGAATTTCTCTCTGTGAAGCTTTATGCTTGTTCTTGAGGCCTGCGAGTTTCAAGTAGTTGAGGTGATGCTCCCTCAACAGTGATAAGGTGATGCTCCCTTGTCAAGTTGTGAGTTGTTAACACATAGTTGACATCATTGTGCTCAATAGAGTTGATCAATTGTGGAATCATTGTAAACATCAAGGCTTCCTTGTAATCCGTTGAATAAGATTGTATGTTTATTGCCATTGAGGGCATTATCCATTGTAATAAGACAATTGTATTGATTTGAATTAAGTGGTAATACAAGTGCCCAACTTCAAGTTGATTGATACAAGTTGTTATCTTTGATGTATGTCATTGAGTTAGTTGAGTAGTTGATGAGTTAAGTGCAAGTAAATTTGTCTAAGGAAAAAATTTTAGTTAGATATAGTTGGGTATCTTATAGTGGTATCAAAGCTTGGATCCTGCCAGCCTTTGGGTAATGCAAGAAGGTGATCAACAAAGTGATAGAACAAGAAGGTACATAGCAAGGAATCAAAAAAGGCAAGATCAGTGGACTAATCCATATCCTCAATAGGATACTCTTTCAGGAGCAATTGAAGCTAGACAAGCTGCTATGGGTGAAAGAAGAAGTAGAAGTCCACCTGTTGATGGTGATCGTGAAGCAAGAGAGATGTTTAGAAACATTGCCACTGGACAACAACAAACAACTCAAATATTGCAACAAGTCCTACAATCCCTTCAAAACATGAATAAAGGTGAAGCAGTTGGACAAGGTCGTAGAGATGATGCTAGACAAGATCGGCATGATGATGATGAAGCTACTAGTGCAACAGGAAGAAGGGTTTGTACTAGAACTCCAACAGTGGATAGGCCTTTAAGACCTACTTTCCTTCCAGAACATGTCAATGATGCTGATGAAGAGTATGAAGGAGAATAGAATAACTTTGAAGATGAAGTTGCACTCTTTGCAGATCTCTATGCCAGACTACCAGAACGTGTTCAAGCAATGATGACTTTCAATGAATAGTGCAGACAAAAGAAGGAAGATAGGGATAGGCGTGGTAGAGCTAGAGGCTTTCGTCCTAGAAGGGATGATGATACAAAGGAGTATAAAGAAGCCTTGAATTGAGTTCCTATTCCTACCTTTGATGGAAGTGGTAAGCTCAGTCCTAGAGCTTGGGTGAACAAGCTGGATACATACCTTTCTCCTAAGCCTTTGACAGAAAAGAAGGCAATTCACTTTGCTACAATGCACCTTGAAGGGTTGGCTTATGAATGGTGGCATCATGGCCTAGTCTCTCAACATCATGATAGGATAGATTCCTATGATGAGTTTGTAACCAAGCTGATTCAAAGGTTTGATAGAAAAGACACTGAAGTGTACTATTGCGAACTAGCCCAACTCAAGCAAGAAGGAAGGGTTGTGCAGTATGTAAATGAGTTTCAGAAGATAGCGGTGATGGTACCTGACATGACTGACCGAAGAATCACTATGTTGTTCATTGAGGGATTGAACAGTCAGATTAAGCCATTGGTAAAGGTACAAAGGCCAACAAACTTGGAAGAAGCAATTGACTTTGCTCTTGATCTTGACATTACTCCTGCCTATACATCTAAGAAGAAGTTTACAAAGGAGTTAGTTCAACTCAAAGAAGATAGTCATTTCCACCAAAGAAGTTTCAAGACATGACAGCTGTTGAAAGGAATGAGCTCAGGAGAAAGAAGCTTTGTTTCTCATGCAAGCAACCTTGGGAACCAGGACAAAGGTGCCTTGGCAAAGGTAAAGCTCATTTGATAGAAGTGTTATCAGGTGAAGAGAGTGAAGTAGAATCACAAAGTGAGGAAGAATCAATTCATGATGAAGAAGGAACTGATCAAGTTACTCTTGATGTTGCTATGGGAGAAGTACAAGATAAAGTAACCATTGCAACACTTTCAGGAGTGCCTAAGTATCATGCTTTTCGTATAAAAGGAGTTATCAAAGGACAAAGAGTCACATGTCTAGTTGATAGTGGTGCTACTCATAACTTCATTGATGAAGGCTTAGCAGCTAAGCGAGGTCTGACAGTTGAAGACTTCAAAGGTTTCAAGATAGCAGTTGCAGATGGATTCATCATGGATTGCACAAGGGGAGTGACCCAGCTGCAAATTCAAATGGGTGATTATACTTTACAGGATGATTTCTATGTAGTTGGACTTGGGCACATTGATGTAGTGCTTGGAGTACAAAGGTTACATTCACTTGGAAGAATAGTTCAGGATTTTCAGAAGATGGAATTGGAATTCATGCATGACGGAAGAAAGATCAAGCTAAAATCATTATCTGATGGAAATCCCAAAGTTGTCACAGCCAAACGCATGGAAACATTGATCAGACATAATGATATTGAATGGGCAGCACAAGTGTGTATCAAGGAGAATCATCTTCACTCTAATGAAGAACCTTATCATGTGGATATTCAGGCTATGATAGATAAGCATAGTAAGGTGTTTGGCAATATACCTCCAGGTAGACCTCCAGGGAGGGGTTTTGAACATGTGATTGAGCTGGAGGATGGGACCAAACCCATCAACATCACACCTTATAGACATCCCAGACACTTTAAGATTGAGATTGAGAATACAATCAAAGATTTTTTGGAGATGGGACATATTAGACCTTCATCTAGTCCATTCGCATCATCAATGGTGCTTGTGAAGAAGAAGGATGGAACAATGCGGATGTGTATTGACTATCGCGCATGGAATCAAAAGACTATCAAGAATAGGTATCCAATACCTAGAATTGATGAGTTACTTGATGAATTGTATGGAGCTGTATTCTTCTCAAAGATTGATCTTTGATCAGGATATCATCAAATTTGTGTTCGTGAAGAAGACATCCCAAAGATAGCTTTTAGATGTCACTACGGGCATGATGAATTCCTGGTAATGCCTTTTGGTCTAACTAATGCACCTGCTACATTCCAGTCTTGTATGAATCATGTTTTCAACTAGCAGTTGCGTAAGTTTCTGTTAGTATTCTTTGATGATATTTTGATATATAGTAAGACATGGGAGGAACACCTCCAACATCTGGATGAAGTACTAGAAGTCATGGAATCACAATCATTGTATGCCAAAATGTCTAAGTGTGATTTTGGCATGAAGGAAATCCTGTACCTGGGGCATGTTATTGGAGCTAATGGGGTGAAAGTTCAGGAAGAAAAGATAGAAGCTATTCGTAACTGGCCAGTACCCAGGAATGTATCTGAATTAAGGAGTTTCCTTGGCTTGTGTAGCTACTACAGAAGGTTTGTTAAGGGATTCTCGTAGCTTTCTGCACCCTTAACAAATCTAACAAAGAAAGGAGCTTTCGTTTGGTCGATGGAAGCTCAAGCAGCGTTTGAAAAATTGGAGGTGATGAGTACAACACCAGTGTTGGCTCTGCCGGATTTCACTAAACCCTTTGTGTTGGAATGTGATGCTTTTGGAAAAGGCATTGGGGCAGTGTTGATGCAGGATCATCATCCAATTGTGTTCAAAAGTAGGAAGTTGAAGGACACACAAAGGCTGTATTCGACATATGATAAGGAGATGCTGGCTATCATGCATGCTTTGGCTAAGTTTCGCCAATATCTAGTTGGATCTAAGTTTGTGGTCAGGACCGATCACAATTGTTTGAAGTACTTCCTAGGGCAGAAGGATCTGAATGAAAGACAGCAGAAGTGGGTTACTAAGATACATGCATATGATTTTGACATTGAGTATGTGAAAGGCAAGAAGAATGTGGTGGCCGATGCCTTGTCTAGGAAACCTGCCATTTGTGCCCTGAGTGAAGTTTCAGCTGATTGGAAGTCTCAGCTTCTAGTTGAGTACTCCAAGTCAAAATTTGCTTGTGAAATCATGGATGGAATCATTCAGGATGATAGATACAAAGTGGTTGATGACATCATCTATTACAAGGATAGAATTTTTCTAACTCCCGAATCTGAGCTTAAAAGGCAAATTTTGAAAGCATATCATGAGACTCCTCTTGCAGGACAACCTGGCTATTTCAAAACCTACAGACAAATCAAAGAACGATTCACTTGGAAGGGTCTGAAGGAAGAAGTTCTTCAATATGTCAGGGAATGTTTGACTTGCCAGCAGAACAAGTCAGAACATACTTTTCCGACAGGATTACTCCAACCATTACCAATTCCAGAACATAAATGGGAGAGTATCTCAATGGATTTCATCACAGGTCTTCCGAAGGTACAAGGAAGGGATTGTATTTATGTAGTTGTTGACAGGCTAACTAAGTATGCTCACTTCTTTGCAATTCCAGTTGAAACATCAGCATTGCAAGTCGCTGAGTTATTCTTCCGAGAGGTCTTCAGACTACATGGCCTTCCTAAGACCATAGTCGGTGATCGGGATAACAGGTTTATCAGTGTGTTCTGGAGAGAGCTATTTCGGTTAGTTGGAACTGACTTAACACCAAGAACAAGCTATCACCCTCAAACAGATGGGCAAACAGAAATAGTCAACAAGTGGCTTGAGGGATATCTAAGGAATTATGTATCTGATCGTCAGCGTGCTTGGATAAAGTGGTTACATCTGGGCGAATACTACCACAATACCACTTTCCACATGTCAATTGGCATGTCTCCCTTTCATGCATTGTATGGATATGATGCAGTTTCATTTGTTGATCTGGCACTCGATGATAGTCGAGCTCCTAGAGCAAAGGAATTGATGCAGGACACGCAAGACATCTTGCGAGTGCTTAAGGAGAATTTGCAATGGGCTCAAAATCAACAAAAGTTATATGCCGATAAACATCGGGTTGAAAGAACATTTGAAGTTGGTGACATGGTGTTTCTCCGCCTTTAGCCATATAGACAGAGTACTTTGAAGAAGTCAGAGACAGAAAAATTGAAACCTAGGTTCTATGGACCCTACAAGGTGTTGAGAAGAGTAGGAGAAGTGCAATATGAACTTGATCTGCCAGCTGGAAGCCGCATTCATAATGTGTTTCATGTGTCGTGTCTCAAAAAGGCACTAGGACAACATGTGGTTTCATCTGATGAACTTCCACCACTGGATGAAGAAGGAATGCTTGCACTTGAACCTGAGAGTGTGGTGGATATGAGGGAGAAGAAACTGCACAACCGGAGCATAAGGGAATATTTGGTGAAGTGGAAGGGTTGCCGATGGAGGATGCTACTTGGGAAGGAGAGAAGATACTTGAGCATCCTAACCTTCAATTGCTTGAGGACAAGCAATCCCGGGAAGGGGAGACTGTCATGTCCCCATTTCCGGAGTGATCCACATTGAACAATTGTTTAGTCTACTCATCATTCCCGGAGGCTAATACCAATCTTGAGGGAATGAACTTGGTTTTTGGCTAACATATTGTTTTAGTTTTGCAGGATTAAGTCAAAGACCATTCCTGTTGTCTGTATTGATTCTGGCTAAATTGGCTAAGTCTGGAAGGCAAAACTGACTAAGGCATGACTCTTGGAGTCAGGGCGCACCTTCTTGCCCGTTCAATTTCAAATGTGCGCCTAGGATTGGACAAGCCAGAATGAAGATCTTGATGACTCTGTTTGATGAAGTGAGCTCCTAGCAAGTTGTCAAGGTCAGATAAGTGATTTGAAGTGTTAGGCGCACTTGGGCGATCAAGTCACCTTGAAATTGCGCCTAGATTTAGATAGGCGCACTTTGATATCTTCAGTCACCCCAAATGCGCCTAGGTATAGAGAGGAAGGATTTCATCTACTAGACTTCAATTGATGCCATTGGGTCAACTTTGGAGCTCAAACATGTTGAAATGAGGTCTAGGAAGCTAGGCGCTACCTCTTGCCAGTTCAACCTCTCAGATGCGCCTAGATTGAGAGGACACTTAATGAGCGCCTAAGTATGATTTGATCTTGTGTTGAAAGATTGATGATGCATTGGTGCAAGATGATCATCATTTGAAGAAATCTAAGTTTCGGAAAGGGTTTGAAGGCTATCAATCACCTCACTAAGCTTAATCGCACTTCACAAGCTTTCCTACCCATGAATTGTGCCTCATAAAGACAAGGTGCATTTTGACCTCCAGGACTTTTCCAAGGAAGCGCCTAAGTTCATTGGCATCTTTGGACCTTGTTTTGCACTTTGAAGGTGAAGGCGCACTTTGGAGGAATTTCTAACCCAAATTGGCGCCTAGGTATAGTCATCTCTCTGGAGTAATACAATGTGTTTGGAAATGAAGGGGGACATTTCATAAGTTGGGGAATTGATCATTGAAGACCTTGGAGTGTTTGAACTACTCTAAGGAAGAAGGCGCATTTCGATGGAGTTGCATACTCTAGATAGCGCCTAGTTCCATCAAGGTGCAATTCCATGTTCTACCACCTTCACTTTGGCGCCTATCATCAAGAAGGGGCATTGGGCATCCCTTGAACAATTGTGAGCATTTGAAGTTTATGAAATCACCAAGGAATGTTGGGCGCAATATGTCTCCTCAACAAGCTTGAGTTTGCGCCTAGACAAGTTGGCGCCTATTCATATTTTAACTTCCCTCTTGAAGCGCCTAACTTGGGAAAGGTTATCTTGATGCCGGACAAGTGTTTTGGTGTGTTTTGGAGGCTTCAAAGGAACTTCATCTTGCTAGGCGTGCTTCTTGGCAACTACAACCTTCAATTGGCGCCTAGATCATGAAGAACACTTGCAAGTGTGGGCGCACTTTCCTTATGCTGGAGCATCAAACTGGCGCTTAGAAATCATAATGCATGAAGTAAGCGCCTAGGATCCTATTGGTCAAATAGATGGTTTTGGGATCCGTGTCAAGTCATTGGATAAGGTTGCCAACTCAGAATGAGTCATCAGATGGAATATTCCCTTGGATATGCTTCTTGGGAAACGTGCCTTGGTTCCTCTTTGTGCATTGAAAAACATGCCTTCATTGCCTTTGAAAAGCACTATAAAAAGAGGAGAGCACTCCTCATTTGGGATCTTACATCTTTTGGCATTTGAATTTCTCTCTGTGAAGCTTTATGCTTGTTCTTGAGGCCTGCGAGTTTTAAGTAGTTGAGGTGATGCTCCCTCAACAGTGATAAGGTGATGCTCCCTTGTCAAGTTGTGAGTTGTTAACACATAGTTGACATCATTGTGCTCAATAGAGTTGATCAATTGTGGAATCATTGTAAACATCAAGGCTTCAAGGCCTTTCTTGTAATCCGTTGAATAAGATTGTATGTTCATTGCCATTGGGGGCATTATCCATTGTAATAAGATAGTTGTATTGATTTGAATCAAGTGGTAATACAAGTGCCCAACTTCAAGTTGATTGATACAAGTTGTTATCTTTGATGTATGTCATTGAGTTAGTTGAGTAGTTGATGAGTTAAGTGCAAGTAAATTTGTCTAAGGAAAAAATTTTAGTTAGATATAGTTGGGTATCTTACATGCAGATCCACAATGGGAAAAATCAGAAAACAAAACCTTCCTAATGCCTTCAAATGATCCACACTAGCTTTTATACATGAATTTCATCTTCAACCATAGCTGGCCGACCTAAGAAGAATTTCCTTATGTTGTATTGCTTTTACCCTTCAAAGAGGCTGACCTTCATAAAACTTGGTGCCTAAAAGTAAATTAAAAAAATATTTGTTTAAACTCTTTTTAGGCTGACCTAGGAGGATACTTTTTTCTAAGGTCGACCCATCATGCAACTTGGTGCTCAAGTTGTATTTTAAATCCCTTCATCTTGGCCAACACACTTTTGCCACTATCTTGGCCGACCTTTAGAGATTCCATATGTTTGAATTGCCTTTTTCTCCTAAGGATGAGCGCCGAAAACAAAATTAAATATTTGTATCTTTTCCTTGACTAGGCCGACTAAGAAAACATTGATTTCTTTTAATTTTCAAATTATTTTCCCTCACAATTGGCCGACCATCTCTAGAAGAGAAATTGGTGCTCAAATTCAAATTAAATATTGGAATTAAAAATCTTCTTATCTCCTTCCAAGAGCGCACCAAAAGAAAATAATAAAATATTGTTTTTTTACTTATTTTTGTCCGCCTTAAACCCTCAAATAGGTCGCTTCTCATGAAAACAATTTTATTTGTCCAAGGTGAATACATTGAAACACTTAGAAAAATAGGATAAATCATTTACCAAACTCAATTGGCCCAACAAAAATTCTGAGTGTGAAAATTGGCCTCAAAGTTCTTTTGTGAACACTCCAAAAAATAGAACATTACATCCAAGGACGAAAACCCTTAGGAATATTGGTGGATTGGACAAAAACCCAAGTCCATCTTGGAGGTGGACTCATACAGAGTTCATATTTGTGCTTCATTGGAGTTTTGGAAGGAAAGGAGCAACAAAGACATATTTGTTTCTGCAAAAACCCTAAGGCCAAATTGTGAGATTTGTGCCAAATACAATTTGGGAGATCAAGGATATATTCAGATTTTCAGATCAGCTTGTGAGCGCCAACCTTTGGAGGGTTTTGTATTCATATTTCAGCGAGATAGTTGCTAGGGTTTCACCCTAGGATTGAGCGCCACCTCAAGGAAGGGCAATTTCATGTTTGTGTCATGTTCCTTAGTGGTTATACTGAAATTTATTTTCCAACTTAGCTAAGAACACTAGCAACCAATTAAACTATTCAAATGAGATTGAACAAGTACACAAATATTCAATGAAACCCAACTTCAAAAGCTTTATTCCTTCAATAGAAATGATGCAATTACAAACAATAGTTTGCTGTCCACTGTGACAGTGACATACAGAAATCAAATCAGACCTTCAACCTATTACAATTGACTTCAAATATAGGCTCTAATGATAGCCCGATAATAGAAGAAGGTTGCCAAATAGATGCCAAGTAGCTTCAACACTCAATGAGCCTTGTAACTCCTTCCAATGACACTGTATGCTGGCTGTTATGACTGTTGCAAGTGGCTGAAAATACTGTATGCAATCAGCAAGAATAGTGAATGTTCGAATGTCCAAGATCTTGATGCCAAACCTTCAACAATGATTGCCAATACTCTCTATCCCTCCTAATACCTGCAAGTTTGAATCCAATGGTGAAATTAGAGCAATATCACCTTATAAATCATCGGGGGTCATCTCCCTATTGGCAATGGCACATCTCCTTGCAAGAAAGCAATGAAAATCGGAATCTTCAAGCTTGAAAGGAATAGTTAAAACATACCAAATCAGTCATGTCCTCTCAATGATGAAGTCTCCTATTTATTCTCCTCCTTAGCTAGCCGTTTCTCCGTTTCATGGCCAATTGAGCCTTTGCATTGGAGGATGTTTCCTTATCTTTGACAACTTAGACAAATGCCTTGAATTTCCTTATGCAAATTGTTCCTTCTTGGCGAATGGTATTTTGCATTAAATGCTTTTCTTCTTATCAAGATACATGGCGAACCCTTCTTGGTGAATGGAGTTGGCATTGATCAACTTCATGGGCGAATCCTTCATTTGGCCGAATATCTCTTGCCTTTAGCAAATGCATCGACCCTCTTCCTTGGGCGAATACTTCTTCTTGGCGAATGTGTCATGTCCTTGGTTATTCTTCATTTGTCTTGGGAAATACCTTTCGCTCTATCTTTTCCTCGGTGAATGTATCATGCTTGGCCAAACCTCCATCATGGGCGAATGATATTGAATGCATTTGAAAGCCCCATATGATTATTTGGCTTGGCCGAATACCTTTGAATCCTTTGTCTTGGCCAATTAAATGCTAGACGATGCTCTTGGAGGTAGAATATCACATGATCCAATGAATTAGACCCCTTCCTTAACCGCTTGGCACAAACTCCTATATAGCCGTTGGCACATGATCCTAGGTGACCGTTTTTTTAAATCCATTGGAGTTATCTTTGACAACCGATTTCCCTTATGCAAGTGGCTGTTCAACTGTTGGCTCAAGCTTCCATATAGCCGTTTGGTTCTTAGGCGATTGCCTCATTCTCCTATGCGAATGCCCCCTTGAAATAATCATTTGCAATTCAAATTTATTTCCCTCCAAATCAATTGATGAAGTGACATGATGCTTAGCTTGGACCTATCACATATTTGAACCCTTTTTGCTTAGCTTGGACCCATCTTAACCTTCATAGGAATCGATTATGGAAAATGTAAGTAAAGATTTCATTTTCCCCTCCATTATAGGTCCAACCCCCTCTAAGCATGAGAATTTGCAATTCCCACACTATGAAGTGCTAAAATAATACTTCGCTCAAAAATGGGGACATTACAGTTTGGAAGCCTTGTTGATCAACCCTAGCCGTTGCCGCCTTCATCTTGCATGCCATTTGTCATCTTCAAAGGTGTACCGCCTTGTTGGAGGTATTCACCCATCGAGGGTTTGCTGTTTGACTTCATTTTCACCATATTTTGGTATGTATGAACTTATGTTTAGGTCTGATTTGTAATGGCAGAAATCTGGGCTATGTTTTGGCATGTTTGAGCACATGAATTTGTTTTAAGATCAATTCAGAACATTCAGATTTGTAGCAGCAGACCTTTACAGTCAGAAATCAGATTTATATGTTATATGTTTTGCAATTGGATGGCTATATTATGTGGTTGGATTCATGTTTGATATTATCTTCATAAGAGTATATGACTGACATGTTTATTTGAGCAATTGGCACATGTATATTCGCTGCCCATGATTATTTATACTTTAGAAATAAAAATCAGAATTCAGACCTAGGGTTTGAGCAGAAAAAGAAATCAGAAATTTAGGGCAGAAAATCAGAATTCTAGGGCAGATCTGGTTAGGGATATTACACATTCAAGCGCTTTTGAGTCAACTCCCTCTCCAAAGCAGCTATTTCATCATCAGTACACAATGGATCCACATCAACATTTGTTGCAATCCAATATGAATATGGATTAATGTCTTCAAGGTTTAGTGCATGATGTGTATCCTGTCCTTCTACCTTCTCATGTAATTGAAGGTTGTACTACACATAGATAAGGTCATTCAAGTGATTTTGAGTCAACCTGTTGCGCTTCTTTGTGTGAATGGCCTAAAAAACACTATTGTTGTGCTCACAACTGAATGCACTACAAGGCTGGAATAAAATCCGGATGGCAAGCTTTTGAAGATTAAGCGTTGTAGAACGATAATATTTACACCATAAATCTGCAAGGATAACATTTATAACTTTGTAAGGATTTTAGTAAACTTAAAAATTAAAATAATTAGTAAATTAAAATTAAACATATATGTTTTTTACCTGGTTGTAGAGTGGATCTTCTACGAATGCAAAAAGTTGAAGAAAATAAAGCCCCATCTGCCCACTTATAGCTTTGTATCTCATTGAGTATGTGGTCTCGAAAGTTCTCATCAACAGCCAACCTCTTAATACACATGTTGAGGCCAAGCATAACCTCTGCATCTACTTTGAATGAAGAGGAGAAGAAAAACATGGGGTTTAAATAGTAGCCAACAACATGAATATGTTGGAGTTGTCGGTTCCACCAACGATCAATAATGCGCCATATGGGTTGATAGTTTGGCCTTATCCATGGCCTCATATAGATACCCCACAGGCTTTTGATCCCCATCCACCACTCACAGAACCCTAACCAATAGTTCTACCACCTAAATTGATAGTGGATGAAAATAAAACTAGAGAATTAAACTAATTCAACAAATAAGAATATCAAAATTTTACAAAATCAGCAAATTCTATCATTAGAAAATACAAAAATTAAATAGAAACTAGAGTTTGAAAAATTATCTTGATGATCTTCTCCATGACTTTGGCAATGCTATCATAAAAAATTTTCACGACCCTCTTGCTTTGGGCTTCCTATAATAAGGACTCTCCAACCACCTTTTGCTCACAAACATGCACCTAAGGTTTGGCAATGAAGCTACTATACTCTACAAGGTGAGGAAATTAGTGGCAAAGCGTGTGACTCTTGATCGCACAATCTCCTTGCCATCAGTGTGATCTCTCATAAGATTTAGGACCCATGGGTGGTTGTACGTGTACTTTATGATATTCTTGCCTCTTCAACCACATTCTTCACCCAACTTAGTTTCCCAATGTCCTCAAGGAGTAGATCGATACAGTGGGCAGCACAAGGGTTCTAAAACTATGTTTGATGCCTTGCCTCTAGAAGTCTATCAGCTGCCATATATGCAGTTGTATTGTCAGTCACTATTTGAATGACATTTTCCACTCCCACCTCCATCACCATTTCATCTGACATGTTGCACAAGGTCTTTGCCTTTTTTTATTATATTGGAGGCATCAATCAAATTTAGAAAGACTAGCTGCCCCACTAAAGCCACTAAAAAATTGAGTGTCATGTTCCTACCATCAGTCCACCCGTCAAATAAAATGATGCAGCCTTTCTTTTCCCAAATTTTCTTTTGTTCTTCTACTAGTAGACGTGTTTTGGACCTCATCCTGCAATAATGGGCCACTCAACTCATGACAACTTAGGGCCTTGAACCCCTTATTTGCCATAGTCAATGCAGTGGCTAACTGCTCCCAATAAGGACTTGAAGAGACATTAAGCGAAATATTGTTGTAGTATCAAAATTATGAACATGCCAACTTCACCTCGCAATGCACTTCTTTATTTCCTGTTGTACTTTCCAATGAAGGTTGTGTACCAGGAGTGTTACGAGGAACAAAAAAGCTAGAAATACCACTACCTAAACCTCATATCCGTGGCCCAATGGAAGCCGAAGAAGAACCCTCTATATCTCCCTTTGACCTTGTAGAACTAATAATTGGGTTTGGGGTTGACATTGCCTCTGCTGTTCTCTTTTTAGATGCTTTCTTTTGTTCATATGCCATAAGGAGGGCTTTCACCTCCCTCTCAACCTCCAAAGTAGCTTTTGTGCATCCCGTAACATGTCGGCAAGGGATCCGTGCAAGGTGGTATTTGAGTTGATTTATGCCTTTGAACATAGTTTTAGTGCAGTGGATACAAATAACCTCTCATCGATTTGGACCTAGTGTCCCATGTTTCTAGCAAGGGTCCTGTTGTGATCTAATCACACATCACCCCATTGCAAATGGGGACCCCCCTTTTTTTTTGAGCTCTGATGCTTTGCATTAAGTTTTTTGATGATGTCCTAGGTTTATAGCATGATGAAGTTAGTGGTTGTTTGAGTTCTTTGTCTAGTTTTTTATTCAAGAGTCATTTGCTTTGGTTCTGAGACCAATCCTGATGTATGTTTGAGATCCTGAAAATGACTAAGTCTGGTATCCTGAAAATCCTGAAAATTTGACTAAGTCTGAAATCTGGCGGATCCTCCAAATTCTATAATCTACATGTTAAATCCAGTGGATTCGAGACCTATCTTAAACATCCTGAAAGGTATATTGAAAAATATTTAAGGTATAAGAAATTATTTCTTATACTTAAATATATTTTTCAATATACTTTGCCCTGAGGAGCCCTGAAAATGGCTAAGTACTCTAGAGGATTCAAAATCTTGAACCAATGCGCCAAGACATGAAGTAGCGCAAAATCTTGATGAAATGCGCCACATTCAACCACAGCATGAAATCATCAACCAATGCGACAGGACCAATGCGCCACTTTCAAGATAGGGGTGAAACACAAGATAGGATGGAATTTAAAGACTTTTCAAGAGGCATTCAACATGATCAACCAATGCGCCTCAACTGGAGTGCCATTTTGAAGGAGGTAAAGTGAAGTTTTAAATGTCATTTGAGGAGGATTCAAGATCCTGAACCAATGCGCCTCAACCGGTACGCCCAAGGATGAAGTGATTTGTTTTAAGTGATCATGATAATCGAGTATCAAAACCTTAATCCAATGCACCAAGGGACAAGAATATAGAGTTTCAGGAGACTTTCCAAGAAGAATTCAAAACCTTCATCCACTGCGACCAAGTTGGAAAGGCCTGTTTTATGCAACTTCAAGACAAATTTTATGAGAAATCAAAATCCCTATCTGCTGCGACAGAACTGATGCGCCATTACTAGGAGAGTCTAATTCAACTTTGTGGTGATCATTCAACAAGAGTCCAAAATGCTCATCCAATGCAACTTTTGGAGGGGGATTCAAAATCTTCAAGTGATGCGCCTTGTCAAGGAGATAAGGATGATTTTAAGGATGGAACAATATTCACGCATCAAGATGCTCATCCAATGCAATCAAGGTAATAGGCTAGTTTGATGGAGAAATTGTAAGTTGCAAGATAAAGACTCAATACCTTAATCCAATGCAACCTATCTAGTACGCCTAGGAGGAAGATTCATCTAGATTGTTTAAATGCATCATTCCAATGAAGGATAAAGTGGTCAACCAAGGCGCCCATTTAGTATGAGGAGAACTTCAAGTTTCAAGTGTGGTTTAGACAAGCATCCAAATTCCTCAACTGCTGCGCTTGATCTGATGCGCCATTTACACCAAGATGAAGTAAAGGTTTTAGTGACTTTAGAATGAATAACCAATGCGTTTTGACTGCTGCACCAATTTTGATGAGTTTTGTGAAGTTTCTTTGAAGTAGTTTCAAGAGTAAGGAGATTCAAAATGCTCAACCGACACGCCATATCCATTGCGCCAAGGATGATGAGGGAAGAGTGGTGTAGGACTTGCCGGGGGGAGATCAAAAACTTCAACCGATGCGCCACAACCATTGCGCCATAGTTGAATGATGATGAAGTCAAGTCTATAAGTGTGCCAAGAGGTTTCAAAACATCCATCTAATGCGCCACTTTGGTGAAAATCAAAAGGAGATCTAAAACACTTATCTAAGACACCAATATCAAGGGGAGATCAAAATGGCCAAGTAGTGCGCCAAGATCAAGATAGATCAAAATCTTGATGTGATGCGCCAAAATTAACCAGAGCATGAAATCATCAAGTAGTGCGCCATGATATGAAGAGGATTCAAAACCCTGAACCAATGCGCCAAAGTGGAAAGGCTTGTTTTGAGTATCAATATGCAGATTTTTGAGGATCTAAGAGGAAGATTAAAACTGTGATCTGCTGTGCCATTTCATGTGAGGGTAAATTCAAATTTTGTGAGGACTTTTCAACCAAAGATTAAAACTGTGATGTGCTAAGCTAAAAGAAAGAGTTAGTTTTGAGTGTCAAAAGACAAATTCAAGAGACTTTTATAGAAGATGAAAATCATGAACCCCATGCGCTTGAAGGAAGAGTTTAATTTACAAATTTTAGAACACTTTAAAGAGGATCCAAGACCCTGAACTGATGCGCCTTAACCAATGCGCCTTATCTAATGCAAGATTAAAGAGAGATTGAAAGGTTGATCTGCTGCGCCATTATTGAAGGTGGTTTAAACTTGAAGTTTGACATCATTCAACTAGAGATCAAGATTCACATCTGCTACGCCTGATCTAATGCACCACCTTGCGAAGACCAAGAAGAAACCAGATTTGTCATCTAGTGCGCCATCCACAAGTGATAAGCAAAAGGTGAAATTTTAAGTGAAGTCCAAGATGCTTATCCAATGCACTCAAAGGAAGTGGTATAGATTGCAAATTTTAGACAAATTTCAAGGAGAATTTAAAATGTTGATCTGCTGCGGCTAGATCAAGAAGGCTGATGTAGTTTACATAAGATAAAACTCTAAGCTAAGATCAAGTTCCTCATCCATTGCGTCACATGTCATGCGCCATCATCAAGGGAAGGGTAACTATATTTTGAAGTGAAGTTTCAATGAAGAGACCAAATTCTTATCTGCTGCGCCAAGGAGGAGGAGTTCAAGAGTTTAAAGGAAGATTCAAAACCTCCATCCAATGCGCTACTTTCAATATTGCTTTCATGTTTTGATCTTCTTTAGAGCTTAAGTAAATGATTCTCATGTTATGAAATAAAATCTATATCAAAGGATTGATGCTGTTTTGTTTGTTTGTTTTGCAGACACAAGGAGCTTGGATTGAGCTAAGAAGTCACCTAAGGAGTTAACATCTGGAGTCACCTTCATTTAAGGAAGTCAACAAGTTGCCATCTTGGAGAAGACATCGTGTAGCTGCTCCAAGTGATCACATCAAGTCCAACATACCAACACTCTTCATCTTCATCATCATCAAGCATCCCAAAGACATCCATAAAGTTTCATGAACCTCTGGTACCTTCAAGCCTCCTTGAGAAGTCATCTACTCCATATATAAGGAAGGTGTTATCATCAATATCTACACTCCAAAGGACCCTTTCAAGTTGGAACATTTCATCATCTACATCAAGTTTAAGTATACATTATCATCTAGAAGGCATTCATCCATTCAACTTCAAGACTCTTCAGTCTTCAAGGCTAAGAGAGATCTCCTACTTCAAGTCATGAAGGAAGTATCATCATCATCTACTCTCTACTCTACTCTCAGTATGAAGATGTATCCAAAGAAGATCAACCTATCTGCAAGAGAAGAAACATCACAGTGTTAGTCAGATGAAGCAACATCTATCATACACCTCCAGTTTACAAGAAGATGAACAAGGCAAGATCAACGAGATACATTCCAGACATACAAGTGTTCAAGTCAAAGCAATCACATCAAAGACATCATATAGATGATACAATTTGGGAATATGCCCACAAAACAAATTGAATAAATAGTTGGAATCCATCAGAGTTGCTGAGATGGCACTTACGTGGCATATACATCATCATTCAATCCAATCATAGTTTGCCACATCATTCGACAAGCAAGAAGACAGAAAGGACGCCTATGTGGAAGATGCTCCAAAGATTCCATCTTATCTTATCTTCTTGGAAAACGTGCCTTCATTGCCTCTCTCATGTACTAAAATTAGCAAGTTGTTGTAACTACCTACTGAGGTGGCATGATTTGAGCCCTTGGCTATCTGGATTGATCCAAGCCATTCATTGTATTTCTGGACCTCTATATAAAGGCCTTGTTGCCTCATTTGTATATTATTAGATATTAGATATAGTTCAGTTAGTAGACAAGTAGGAGTAGAATAGAAGAGACTCTCGAAATTCTCTGAGAGGACTTGAAGTTGTAAATATTTCTCAAGATTAATGCAAAGACATTGGAACTCATTTAGTGATTAAGTGTTGTCTTGTGGAATAACATGGTTTCTGGTATCTTGATGAAGTGGAGAGATGTTTCAAATTAGATTAGAAATAGATTAGAAGCTCTTTGATGTTATGTATGTTTGTATTGAATATTTGATCAACTCCTAGCTCATGCTTTTGACATTCATCGCTGGTGAAGTGTTGTGTAAAGCTAGTCTGAGCCTCATCATTTGCGTAAGTTCGATTGTGGATGCTTGTTTAAGCTGCGCCATTCAATGGGTGCTTGTATGAGCCTTCATGATTTGAAAACCTTTCGCTATCTTTACGAGATCGCACCAACTTCATATAGTTGTAGGCATCCTTGGCGAAGTGGAGTTAGGTTTATCAAAGAGTTTGTCTACTCGTACATCATCATTGTTTCATTGACCTTAGATTAGCTCCCTAAGCCCTATCTTTTTTCCTTTTTTATCATTGATGCATTGTACATACTTCATCCACACTCAAGGGAGAAATAAATTGAATGAAAGAAGAAGAATCCAACGTAAGTCCCTTTGTGATAATCAGCAAGATCACATGTAATCACTGAGTTTATCCACTATAAGTTATGAAAAAGGAACGTTGGAGTTGTCTCGGTTGATCACTTTGTTTAGCATTTGAGAGACTTTATTCAAGAGAGAGTGGGATACTCTAGTGTTTTACTCTATTGTTGACTTGTCTAAAAACAATCATCAACAGGTCCCTAGGTTTGCCACCAGTTTTTTTACATGCGGAAGCCATATTCTTTTTAGAAAAATGAAAATGAAACCTAGCAAAAGGGAGACAACAGAAAAATTAATTGGTATTTAAAAAAAATTAATGCTATTGGTATTTTAAAAAAAGATGTAACTATGAATTTTGAATTCTAGCTTGATTAATGCAAAATAATAATGCAAATTAAAAATGATGAACAACAATGTTCCAAAAAAATGATATAAAGATGATTCTTTTTGTAATATTATTAATGCAAGATAAAAACTCATGAATAATAGCAAATAGAACCAAAAAAAAATACAGTGATTAGAATTGTGGATTGACGATTTGACCATGAATTTTTGTATTTCATTTTATTTGTTTTAATATTGTTTAGACTCCTTTTAAAGCTTGAAATGCAATTAAGTATTGGAAATTTGGAGCTGAAGTCTAAGAAGGCTTTAATTCAGGTCTATTTAATAGATTATCATTTTCTTTTCCTTTCATAAGATCTTTCACATTGAACAAAATTAAATGATCATTTAAAAAAAAAAAAAAAAAACGTGTACTGCGTTTGAGTACATAGGGTTGCAAGACGTCCTCAAAATGAGTCAAATCAACTCCTTAAATCGATTCCAACACTCCACAAATCCAAAAAACCTTCAGCAAAATCACATTTTTTTTCCGCCAGGCGTGCGTAGAGGGTTTTTGGGCAAATTCGTGTGTTTTTTATGATGTTTAATGACATTTTTATAACCCGAAATTGAGCGATTTATATTGGGTCGTGAATTTTTCATTGAGGGTGATTTTTTGCCTTATTTTCTCTGCAAAACTCGCCGCGAGTTAAACCAAAAACCTTTGGACGAGTTTTCCTGCGAGTTACTTGTAGGTAGTTTTAGCTCACGGTTACTCGTGAGTACTGCGAGTAACACGCGAGTTTTACAACTATGATCTGAATCCTTAGAATGTTGAGATAAAATAGTGAAAACCAATCGCTAGCCTAAATATGCCCTAGGCTGCGATAACTTCAAACTGATTTACTTTAATTTTTACCTCCATGAAAAAAAGGTGTGGCCAACTTTAGTTTGAATATATTCCAAAGAAGATAACATTCCAGCAGCTCACTAAGCAACACAAAGCCGAGATTACTTTTTAACTAGCATCTTTTGTCTTTGTGTTGAGTCAAGATAAAGTCAGATCTTGTCTCCATTCTCCAAACAAAAAGGCTGCGATAGAATATTGAAATTCGTACGCATGCAATATCAATCATAATTTATGTTCTTGCAATTCATAAAAACTCTTAAATAATATATGCATTCCCTTTGTTTCAATTGTATGGCGGGTTTTTCACACTTACTAATTACTTGATTAGCATTACAAATAGTACGACCTTTATTGGCAAGAAACCATTAACAAATAAACGGTATGGCCATGAGCAAATTAGTACAAATTGTCTTTGTAAAATAATACGAATCTAACAAATGATGAAAAAACACTTGCAATAAATAAAACCTTCACTTGTAGCACAATATGCTTCTTGTATGAAATCACCTTTACTGAATCAAAGGGATTTCGTCCTCCAATTCTCTAGAAACCATGAGGGTTTTTGTCCTCTGGTAAAAGATGAACATAAATGTCCAAGCTTTGCAAAAGGGTGTTTTGATAATAAAGTAACATACTATGAGGAATTTCCTTCCTTTATAGATCTCTTTTCTATATTTCCTTTTTCCTCCACAAGTTTCCCCCTTACAAGATTTTTTAATAACTCATTAATATGACCTTTTAATTATTTTAATAAAGTAATAGTAAGTTGTCATTTTTTAATAAAATAAAAAATAAATTATTAGACAACTTAGAAATATTGTTTTATTATCTCTTTTATTTTAATTGAAAATGGGGACATGACACTATACCACGTGTGTGGGACATTTCACGAAAATGAGTCCTAGGAGACAAAAGTTGTTGAACACTTTCGAATGAAGGACCTTCATTTGAAGGTAGAAGGATTGCCATGTATCAATGAAATTTGAATGAAGGTATCTTTGAATGAAGGTAAATGGGGTTTGAATGAAGGTCCTTGTTGAATGTTTTCTAAATGTTTTAAGCAAAAAAATGCATTTTAAACACCTTTGAATGAGGATCTTCAATTGAACCTCCTTATGTGGCCCTTAGGTGTTTTTGTCACCTTGTATTTAGAAAATTATTGGTTTGTGGCAAGTTTTCAACAATCAAACAAAGTTGCCACAATAGGAGGTTTTGTATGATCATACAACTTGGAGTAAACTTTCCAAAAATATAATTTGTAAATGTTTTTGTTTAATTATTATATTTATTTTCTTTTTTCTAGTGAATATAGGTCTTTTATCAAAGATAAAGTTATTTATTCAACACGTGGAAAAATAGAAAAAAAAGTTTAAAAAAATAAAAAAAATACATCTGTCCTTTGTACTGATATCTTTGTTTCAATGAAAAATAAATTAATTTGGATATATACAAAAAGAATTATGTGATATGGGAAAATATGTTTATAAATTATAATTAATCTGAATTAAAAAATATTAAATAAAATATGCAACAAAAAATTACAAAATTATGCATGCCCTAGATATCAATGTTAATGATTTATGTTTAGGAAATTATGAATTGATCTTATTTCTCCCTCAAGTTATTGATATGGGAAAATATCACTTATTAAAAATATTATAAGTATAAGAAACCATATTAACAAATGTTTAGAAAATGAGTCAAATTAGTTTAAAAGAACAAAAATAGAATCTGCACATGAAATCCCAAAAAACACTAGTTTACGTTGTCTTCAAATTCTTAATGGTTTGCTTGCTACAAGTAATAGAAAATGAAAATTTGGCCATAAATGCTGATGAGTGTCTCACTTAGGTCAAAAAGTGGGATACACCTTTATGCTTCCACCGACTTAACTTGGATTCACAAGATTCACTTGTATGCACTACTATTTTTCCTTTGAATTCAATGGTAGATATCTTATCCCTTTTCCCTTGTATATCCAATTACATCTTCTTAAAAGCCTTGTTAGCTTCTTGAAGGCATTTTGTAGTTAAACTTTATAATAATAACATTCTTCGTTGGCAAAAATTGTATTGTAATTCCTATACAAAAATGGAATATGTTCTTACATATTTATATATTGTATCTTAGGTGTTTCTTGATTGTTAGCTTTGAATTGATTTATGAGCATATTAGTAATATAGTATCATCCATGGCAATTCGGAGTTGTAGTTCTTGCAGAGTTTTTACTAAAGTTTTTCGCATTTTGCTAACCCCAATGCAATCTTACGAAGTATATTTAGTGCACAACATCCTCTCTTAGTTTATATTTGCAATTTATTATGAATGTATTGCACCCAATATATTTTCATCTTTCTTACAGGTTGACAGAAAAGGAGCTAGAGTTTCCATTCTTGACTCTTTTAGTTTCTGGTAATCACCTCTTTGTACATATCTGGATTTACTCTAACTTATAAATATGATTCTTAGGATTTAGGCTGTTTCAGAATTTTATAGATCCATACTTTGCATTCAGAATCTGTTTAGGAATTGTGCTTATTTGTCTTTATTTGATCTGATAAAACTCATTTGAGATTTCTTTTGTCTTTGAATAGGTAAGAAGTTTTTTGTTTAGTAATGAATTATCGTGAGTCATTACTAATGAGAGATGGATCATCGTGAATAATTTGTTTATGAAATACTCTACAGTTAACCTGAACAAGAATAATTAATGCTATTGAACTGCAGAAACCCCACATGCTTTAAAAATAAATCTGTTGTTAATTAAGGAGTCCTTGTGATGCAATTACTAAACTTTAGTTTATGCAATCACTTTGACCACCGCCAAATCTGAAAGCAAACAATCTATGAATAACCAAAATCTTTGTTAGCTAATTATAAAAGTCTGAAAATCATAAATTTTATATTATATCATATAAAATGAAATAGTAATAAACAAAAATCTTGTTGGTAGACATCTTCTCACAATTGCCAGGGGAGATAACATTCTGCCTTTTTCTCACATGCAATCTATGTTACCAGAAACGTGACGACAAGGCTCCGTTTCGTGTTTCAACAGGCGAAACACTGTTTTCGTCAGATATGGCTGTTTTTTAGCCTGCCGCAATGTTTCTGCTGGTTGCCACATTTACTAAAGAACGATATTGTGTATTTTCGGTATTTTCTTTTCGGTAGAAAAATTTTCCATAAAACCTACGTTTTCCAAAAAAAACACACAAAAAACAATGTTTCATAGTTATTTTCGGTGGGTAGTTTCTTTAAAGAAAAAGTCAAAAACTTTTGTTTAAATAATCTCACTTTTAATTTTGTTTTGAATTTGCATTGTATTAAATAAATGATATTTGTTTTTAATATTTATATTTTTTATTTTAAATTATGAAGTATAACTTAGTTAAATATTCTTAAGTTTAAGAAAGTTATAATATTTTTAAGTTAAAACATGTAATTATTTTTAATAATTTTTTATTTTTAGTTTTAAATTTGAATATTCTATTTTTATTTTTATAGTTTTTTTTTTTGATAGGTAAGTTGTGGGGTTTGGGCCCACTCTCATGATAAAAACAAAATGAAAATGAAGATAATAGCTTCAAACCCACAAAGGGGGAGCATAGAGAGAGGAGAGAACTAATTTAGAGGAGTAAAAAACTCAAAGAATCCATCGGGAAACTAAGAACAGAGAGATCTACTAAGAAAGAGATCATCAAGAGCACAAGAAATCATAAACTAGGCGAAACCAGTAAATCTCTATAAACAAGATCGAGCCTTCAGGGATATTTGGCTAAGCCCTTTCTCCTACTCTTGGTATGTAAGATACCCAACTATACTTAACTAAAATTTTTCTTAGACAAATTTACTTGCACTTAACTCTTCAATTACTCAATCTACTTAACATCATTTATGAAAGATAACAATGACAACTTGCATGAATCAACTTGAAGTTGGGCACTCGTATTATTACTTGATTCAAATCAATACAATTGTCTTATTACAATAGATGATGCCCTTAATGGCATGAATATACAATCTTATTCAATTGATTACAAAGAAAGACCTCGAAGCCTAGATGTATACAATGACTTCACACATGAACAACTTCTCTTGAACTCAATGATGTCAACTGTATGTCAACACCTCACAACTTGATAAGGGAGCATCACCTTATCACTGTTGAAGGAGCATCACCCCAACTACTTGAAACTCGCAGGCCTCAAGATCACAAGCATAAAGCTTTGCAGAGAGAAAATTCGCCAAAGATCTAAGATGTTCAAATGAGAGAGAGCTCCCCTCCTTTTATAGGCCTTCCAAAGGCAATGAAGGCACGCTTTCCAACGTACAAGGAGGAACCAAGGCACGTTTCCCAAAGAGCATATCCAAAGAGAATATTCCATTTGATGACTCATTTTGAGTTGGCAACCTTATCCAACGAGCCGGAACGGATCCCAACACCAACATTTGGAGCAATAGGAGATTAGAGACTTAGGGCACTAGAATGATGCTCCATAGGTACAGAAGTGTGCCCAATCATCATTGTTGAGTGCTTCCAAGGTTAGGCGCCAAAACATGATCATGGAGGAGTGAAACTGTGCCTTCGGAAGGTGTCTAAACCCTAGGCGCCAATTTGAGGTTGCAGAAGCATGGATATGCGCCTAGTGAAGTTTGATGACTCCAACAACATTCAGTGAGGACTCTTAGACTTTGATTGAAGACTTAACAAGGTTAAACGCCCAAATGAGGTCTCTGGAGTCTTAGGCGCCATCTGGAGGTTAGAGAGAGGAAGATTTGCGCCTAACTTGCTTAGGCGCACCTTTGAGGTGATTGAGACCAAGAAGTGCGCCTTCATCATCTTGGCTTATTTCTTGACAACTTAATGACTTAGATTATTGAGCAACAATTAAGAATGGTCCTCTTCTTCATGATGCAAGTTGATAGATCCTTAGGCACCATTTCGAGTGTCCGGAATGATCATCAAACCAAGGCGCTATTTGAGTCTTTGGCAAATGGAAAAAGGCGCCTTACTTGTCTAGGCGCATTTTGAGTGTGAAATAGGCAGTAGAGTGTGCCTAGCTAGTTCTAGGAGTCTTCTATCCTTCTTCTACTAGATCAACTTCAATCAACTTGATCATCTTAAATGTTATATACCCTTTGAGTGAGTTTCCATCCTAGGCGCCAGAATTGGTGATTATTGGCAAAATATGCGTCTAAGCTTGAAATCCACTTGATCTTTCAAACAATTGATCCTTTTGACTTCAAAGAACTCAATCTATCAATTATACCTGTTGGGCGCCACAACTGGAAGATTCTAACCCATTGAGCGCCTTGTATTTGAGGAGTCTAGGCACATTTTTGAGGTGGTTTAGCATGAGATGTGCGCCTATGGGTCACTTGACCATTTTCTCTGAAGAATTTGCAAAGTTTGAGTCTACAAAGAAGTCAAATACCTCCAACTTTGGAAGCGCCTCATATTAGAGTTGATTTGGAGCTCATTTCTTCCTTAGGTGCACATTTGGGTTTGTTCTACCTGACATTTGCGCCTAGAGCCAAAAGATCTTCTAGTTGCTCCAATTACTCAGTCAATTCCTCCTTGATGATCAAACAATCAATCTCTTAGCAAGCGCCTCTCTAGAATCTCTTGGAAACATGTTTCTAGGCTAGGTGCAACTTGAGGCTGGAGGAGAGAGAAAGTGCGGCTTGACTTTGAGAGTCAAGTTCTTGCTTACTTGGCTTCCAGACTTAGCCAATTTTGCCAGTTTTGTCACAAGTTGATAGCTGTTAACTTTGTACCTGCAAAACAACTCATTCAGTTAGTCAAAAACCAGGTTCATTCCCTCAAGTTTGGTATTACCCTCCGAGAATGATGAGTAGGCTAATCCATATTCAATCACTTGATTCATGCCGGAAATGGGGACATGACATGGTAAGAAGACAGTGGATGGAAATATGATGAACATCCCTTTACCATTAATGTAAAAGGGGGAGAGTTATAGAAAGAGGGAGAGTTGCAGCGAGGAAGAGTTATAAGGAAAAGAGAATGATGCTGTTGATGAAGTATTATAGAAAGGAGGAGCTCTACAGATAGGGGGAGCGTCATAAAAAAGAGAGAAACATATCATGAAGAAAAGAGGTATACTAAGTGTCCCTTTGTCATTGATGTCAAAGGGGGAGAGATATAGAAAGGGGGAGCAATGGAAAAGGAAAGGATTATGTTTGTGTTGCCATGAATGACAAAGGAGGAGATTGTTGGAAATGTTGTCATTGATGTCAAAGGTACATAGACATGTTGTCATTGATGTCAAGAAGGTATTCATTATTATTATTATCATTGATGAATAAGATGAGATGGTTGTCATTGATGTCAAAGTAGCAATATCATTGTCTGGAAGGTGTAAATGTTGTCATCATCATTCAGTGGCATGTCTAAGGCGAGTTGGATCAAATTGAGCAAAGGTTGATAGATTGTAATGTTTAAATTAAAGATTTAAACATTGTTTTGATAAGGCCGACTAATGTAGAAAAGTCTATATTCTTTATGAGGAAGATAATATATCTGCTGAAGACCGTTGAAGAAAGATAACGATGAGTTTGATAAGATCGTTGAAGAATAAATATAATAGAGGCCGACCTCTAATTGTGTGTCGTTGGGTAATGGAGATTAAGTTTAAATTAAAAATTTAAAATACTGAGATACAAGAGTGGCCGACTTTATTTAATGTGGCCCGCTAAAAGACAAAGAGGATCTTATGCCAAAAAGGTTCCATATTATATATATGAAGAAGTCCGATTAAAAAGATGATGCACTCCGTATAAGACAAAAGTTGTCTTAACTAAATTTGTAGATAAAAAAGGTGCGATCCCATATAAGACAAATGATTGTTAGTGGTACATTAAGCAAAGAAAAAGGTGTGATTAGCTTTGAAGAAGAGCAGCTATCAAGTATTATTTAAGAGGTGCTGTCTTATTCATGAAGAGGTGCGATGAAGGTATGTATGAAGAGGTGTTAGTTTTAAAAGGATTTCTTCCTTGGCAAATAGATGCATCCATTCATGGAATCAATGAAAATATAAAAGACACTTGTGAAGTGATAAGAGGAGTGTGTTGAAGTAAAAGATATATTATTTAGACACCTACTCTGCATATGTGAAATGAAAAGAGAAGATCTTCAATAGAGGCAGAAATATAGAAGGAGATCTATGCAGATATAAAAGAGTTAGAAGCAAAAATATAAAAGGACGAGTATGCAGAGATAAAGGAAGAGTTTGAGCAAATATAAAAGGAGGAAACTATACAAAGATAGAAGAAGAATTAGAGCAGATTGTAAGGCAGAAATTTATGAGAAGATAGTGCCTTGATTACGATCAGTTTTGTGAAAAGGGTTTGTGCATGATTGTGATCAATTTTGTGGAAAGAGACTATGCATCATTTGGATCAGATTTGTAAAGGAAGAACATTGTGTGATTTGGATCAGATTTATGAAGAAAGAATATTGTGTGGGTTGTGATCAGATTTGTAAGAAGTGTATCAACATTCAAAAGACATATCATCCATTGAAGAATTCGTAGGTTGGTGCCTTGCTAGGTTGGTGCTCAGTTGCGGGGATTGGTGTCTCCAGTGGGTTGGTGCTGACGAATTCTACAAATAGGGATTGGTGTCTATAGTGGGTTGGTGCTCATAGATTGTGCAAGAGGGGATTGCAGCCCCCTGTAGGTTTGTGCCTACAAAGCTTGTAAGAGAAGTATATATATGGTGTTGACGAATTCTATAAATAGGGATTGGTGTCTCTGGTGGGTCGGTGCTCACAGGTTGTGCAAGAGGGGATTGCAGTCTCCTATAGGTTTGTGCCTACAAAGCTTGTAAGAGAAGTATATATATATATATAAGCAATATTTTGCCGTAGTTTTTTCCCATAAGGGTTTCCACGTTAATCTTGTGTTCTTTGTGTGTTGCGTAATTGATAGATCTTGTGTAATTGATATTGATATGGTTGTTAAGATTTGAAAAAGGTAAAAGATTGTATTATATTGATTCACCCCCCTCTCAGTATAATTGTGTGCTCATCACCTTCGTATTGCAATTTTATTTTGAAATCAAAGAGCATAGAGAATTATACTATGATTATGACCTAGAAATGTTAGCTCTATTCATACTCATTAAAATAAAGCAATGTGGTAAAATGTTATGCAAATACCCCACCAAGACTTGAAATTTCTTGTTGAGGAGAATTTGAATGAGATTGACAATAATGGATAAAAAAGTTATGATAACAATTTTGAAACTAAGTTAAAATAATACTCTTCGTTTTTTCGAACAAAATGGAACGAGTTTAAAAATGTTACAAAATTTACAAAAAATAGGAAGTCACTTACAAAATCTATTTGCACTCCCATGACGATATCCTTCCATACTCATTCACCCCATAATCCATGAAAACAAATGTCTTTAAACATCGTGATATAGAGAGTATTGATTTTAAAAAAAATTAAAATGAAAGTTGAAAAACTTTATTTATTTTTTATTAGCCTATCTTCATATCTTTTTAGTAAAGGACATGATTTTCCTTTAGTAAAGGATAGCACCCTCCTTTTATAAATGATCTACCTCTTTTTATAAAAGGCATAACTTTTTTTAAAAGGGGTGTGATTTATTAAGAATGAGACTTTTCTTAGAAGGGGTGTGATTTATTAAGAATGAGACGTTCCTTAGAAAGGAAGCGCCTACATTAAGAAAGTGAATGGCCCTAATTCATATGTAAGATAAAAGGATTCAATTTTAAATGTGATCATTTTTTAATTGAAAAAACACACCTATTTCTAAATGTCCTCAACATTATTTATTTGGCTATTCTTCTTCCCAAATAAATTTAGGAAAAAAATCTTTTGAGTGATTTTATTTTTGAAATTTAATCTTTGCTTCTAAAGGTTATGACTTATTAGAGTTTTTTTTTTTGACTAGTTGAAAGAAATAATCTTTCAACTTTTATAAATACTTAAGACTATTAAGAATTTATTAGAATTTCCTTTGCATAAAGACTTTACATTGGAGTAGAGCATTTAAAATAAGATGAAGGCCGATTGAACCAAAGATATGCTCACATTACGAGTGAAATGAAGAAGCCATCTATCATTTATTTATCTAATGTTTGACAACCATTTGAAATCATGTGGCAACATGCTAAATCTATGTGAGGAGGGTGACAAGGGTCATGACATATGAATTTTTCCCTTACGTTAAAAGACACATCTTTTGACTTTTATAAAGGACATTGATCTATTAAAAGAAGCACAAATTACTATAGAAATGTTAGAAAAAAAGATTAGTATAAAAATTCTCTTAGCTATCACCTGTAATAAAAATGATTAGAATTTTCTAACTTGGCTTTGATGAATTGATTTTAAAATAATAGAAAAGGCACACCAGATGTAAATGGCCTTGTATATGTGTTGATTGAGCATTAAGAGGTTTCCCATCAAGTTCTACATGTCTTCTAGTATAACCTATAAAAATGATTAGTATAGCCTAACTTGCTTTGATACCATGTTAGAAATTAGGATCTTAAGATACTAATCATTATAAATAAAATATAAAATAAATAGAATGAGAATTATACAAACATAGATTTAACACATTACTGTAATATCCCCAATGGGACCTGCCCTAAAATTTTGAAATTAAAATTCTGAATTCTGCCCTAACTTTCTGCACTTTAGTTTTCTGCTCAAAACCCTAATTTCTGATTTTATTTTCTGATTACAAACATGTGATGACAACGAGCATATATATCCAAACATGCAAATAATCATGGCGAAATAATCCTAAAAGTTGGCATCCATAACAAGCATAAATTACACCATGAAATACACAATGTAGGGCATCCAAATCCAACAACCAAGTCTGATTTTCTGAATAAAATCCTGCTGCTACAAAATGAAAGTTTTGATCTGATTTTTACAATAGAATCTAGGGCACAAACATGACAAACAATGCCTAGATGACAAAATATCATCTGCACTACAAATCAGACCAATAAAGTATAATTGTACATACCAATTACAAGCAAAATAGATGACAAAATATCAACCTTAGCTGGGCGAAATCTCCATGAGGTGTGCCTAGGGTTTGCTGCTCCAAATCGCCTTCCAAACAAGTGAAAATGTCCTCAAAGATGGGTGCTCCAAATCTGCCCAAGTGTGGAGCTCAAAGTAGGGTGAAACCCTAATGCAAGATGCTCCAAAATGCCACCAAGTTGCTGCTCCAAAACTGATCTTCAAATCTGAATTTGCAATGATGCTCAACTCTTCCAAATGTCGCCAATGAAGCACAAGTAGAACTCCGTGATGAGTCCTCCATAATGATGAGCCAGAGTTTCCTCCAACTCACCACATTCACAAGGGTTTTCGTCCTTGGAATGAATGCCCAACCTAAGTTGCAGCCAAGATTATAAACTCAAGAAAAAATATGATGTGAATGATGATGAAATGACTTGCAAATGACCTTGTAGTTATACACAATTCTTCTTCTCTCCTCAAGGCCGACCTCCTCTTGGCAATTCTTTTATTTTTGTTTTATTTCTTTCTCCCATAGGGCCGACCTCCCTTTAGGCACCAAGAATAGAGAAATATTTTATTTTTATTTCCTCTTTCCATTCTCCAAGTGGGGCGAACCACTTAGGCATCTCATACATCATGATTTTGACCTTCAATTAGGTCGTCCACCTCCAAGGGAAATTATCTTAATTTATTCTTATTTTTCGTCAAAACTCCCAAAGTCATTTCCATCATTTTCTTCCTTTTCATTTTTCTTTTCTCTCCCTTGGTCGCTCATTACTAGGGCAAATTATTTTAATTACTGACTTCTTCAATAAATCCACAAAAATATACAAAGCCATCCCTTATGATCATTTTGCCTTACAAAATTGACTAAGTATGAAATCTAGCCAATTAGGTTATCCCCTTTTGCCCTTGTCATGTCCCCTCTTTAGCGCTGTCTAGCAGAGACATGAGAGTTGACCTATCATCCGGGTTCCCGTAGGTCAGCAGCGTGGTTAGGGGACCTATCCAGAGGCAGTGTAGCTTGGCACAGAGCTTTACAGGCCTTTCCAGTCAGTTTTTGACAGTTTCCTATTTTTTAGGAAGGGTTCCTATTTTTTAGGGTTTGACCGAGAGTTGACTAGGAGGCATCAGGGGACCTCCAGGAGCATTTTTGGAGTTTTGGTCAAATTCCTATTTTTTAGGAGGTATCCCTACATTTTAGGGAGGCACTGTCAGTTGGCATGACACGTGGCGACATCACCAGTAGCGTGGGCTTCAGAAGTTCTCAGTTCAGGATGGCCAGGTGATGGATTTCGAATAATTATTGAATATTAAAGTGTGGCTTTAATATTTAATAAAAATAAATAAAATAAAGTGAATAACATGTCACTTTATATTAATAAGTTATTAAAAAGTCCCCCACCTAGTTGACACAATGTTGTGTTTAAAAAGTGGGCTTTTAATAATGAAGTTGGGCCCTCAACTTGGGCGCCCAACTTGGGAAGGCTTCATTAATAAAAGGATCTTTTAAAGATTCTCAATTTTGATCCCTTTTGGAACCCTAAAGTGGACGCCCACTTTGGGAAGTGCATAAAGTGACTTTGAAGTGCTATTTGGATCTATCTTTTGCATATCTTTTGAAGCTTCATGGCAGCTCTGAACTCTGTGGAAGGGGGCAGCAGCATTCAGACTCTTGGGAACGAAAACTCTCAAGGATTTTGGTGAATTGGACGATAACCCAGTTCTTGTTTGTGGGAGGCCTACTCTGGGTCTTCATTTGTGCATCATTGGACAGATTCCAGGGCATGTTATTGCAGATCTAAGCTTGCAGCAGTGTTAAATCAGCTTTATTCTTCAGATCCTTCATTCTCAGTTGCATGTATAGCCTCTTCTAGGCCAATATTGCCTTTGTATGCAAGTAGGGTTGCAAACCAGGCTTCCATTGAATATTAAAATACAGATCTGATGGGTATGTGCCTCCATTTCTCATGTGTTATCTTTCTATCAGTTATTATTTATTTTTAGTCCATTTTATTTGAGATTGCAGCTGTATGTATTTCTATTTGCCATCTTGGCAAATACACATATCAAGAAAACTGAAACCCCTTCTGCATCTCCTCTCTAGTCTGAAAGAAAACAAAAAAAAAAATAATAAAAATCATAAAACAAATTAAATCACAAAAAACAGCACTTCATTTCAGCAACAGCACTTCATTTCAGCAAAGGGATCCATCAGGGATCTTTCAGTGGTATCAGAGCCTTTGACCTGCCAGCCTGTGGGGTTTAGAGATTTGCTTTCTATGCATACAGACAGGTATTACACACGCAGGACAGCCCAAAACGAGCTTGGGATTGGTACAGCAGAGGAACCAGTAATGGCTGAAGAACAGAGAAATGCCAGGAGAGATCAGGATGAGGAAGAGAGAGATGATGAGAACCCTCATCAACACTCAACCTAGGATTGCTCAGACCCTTGACAGGATACAGGATGCCTTGGAACGATTGGAGTTAGATAGAGGCAGACGGAGCAGATCAGTATCAGTGGCGGGAAGCCAGCATAGTCACAGGTCACACGCATCAGCTAGGAGTTCCCATCATTCCCCTAGACGTGGACAAGCCAGGGATAGACCCTTACTTCCGCAGTTTGCACCAGGTGAACGGCCAGCACAGATAGAGCCACCAGAGGTGGAATTTCAGGACTCAGTCATGGCGGCTACAGCTGAGTGGCGAGCCTTACCCCCTGAGGTCCGGGATGTCTTTCCTTTTCCACAGTATTGTGCACAGCGCAGAGATTCTACCAGGTTTAGAGGAGACCGAGGCACTAGACCACAGCAGCAGAACTATGACCTCAGTAGAGCTACTGGGAAGATCACGTTGGCTACATATAATGGTACGGGTAGTACGAGTGCACGTGCTTGGGTGCACAAGCTGGACATATATTTATCCTTGAGACCCATGCCTGAGCGTGAGGCTATCCAGTTTGCTGTCTTACATTTAGATGGGGTTGCCTATGATTGGTGGCATCATGGACTGGTCACCCAGGATCATGCCTTGATTCATTCCTATGCAGAGTTCACTGAACGACTCATTACCCGGTTTGACCGTAAGGACACAGAACTCTACTATAAGGAGTTGGCACATCTTAGACAAACAGGACATGCTGAAGCTTATGTTAATGAGTTCCAGCGTATTGCAGTTATGGTACCTGATATGCCCCAGAGGCGTAGCGTGATGTTATTCATTGAGGGGTTACAGGATAGGCTTAAGGGATTGGTACGTGCCTTCCAGCCGGCCACTCTTAAGGATGCCATTGATGTGACCTTGAGATTGGACACCACTCCCACTTATCAGTCGGATAAGAGGCCATTCAGGGAATCACGGCCTTTTCAGAAGGCCAATACTCCACAGTTCAGAGATGGACAGTCAGCTAGACCTCCTAGGATGGATCAGGAGTCACGGAATGATTTGAGGAGGAAGAAATTATGCTTCTCCTGCAAGGAGCCTTGGGAGCCCGGACACCGCTGTATGGGTAAGGGCAGAGTTCACTTGGTTGAGGTCACATCTGAGCTTGGGGATGAGGAGATACCAGACACCGACATTGAGGACAGCCCTGAGGAGGTTATTCAGGAGCGACCCCAGCTAGAGATAGACATCCCTGATTCATCGGCGGCAGCCAAAGTGACTATGGCTACCCTATCCAGTTATCCCAGGTTCCATGCCTTTCGGTTAAAAGGAACCTTACAGGGACAGTGAGTCATGAGTTTGGTTGACACAGGAGCCACGCACAATTTTATTGATCAGAAATTGGTGGAGAGGCGTGGATTACAGTCTGAGGTGTTCGAGGGTTTTGGAGTTAAGGTTGCAGATGGTGCAGTGTTGGGTTGTACTCGGAGGATCTCACAGCTCAGCATTCAGATGGGTGATTTTACTTTGACGGATGACTTTTATATCCTACCCTTAGAGGATTATGATGTGATTTTGGGTATGCAGTGGTTACAGGGTATTGGGAGATATATTATTGATCACCACCGCATGCAGTTAGAGTTCCTATGTGGCGGGAAGAAGGTGATCTTGAGGGCAGCCTCTGACGGTGGACCCAAGGAGGTATCTTCTCGCAGGATGGAGTCTATTATCAGACATGATGATGTGCTCTGGGCCACACGTTGTTTTGTGAAATCCAAGACACCCACTCCTCAGGATGCTAGAGCATTTCATGTTGACATACAGACAGTGATGGATCGGCATGGCCGAGTATTTGGTGACATACCTCCTGGTGTACCCCCGGATAGAGGGTTTGAGCATGGGATAGAGATGGAGGATGGAGCTAAGCCAGTGATCACCACCCCGTATCGTCATCCTAGAGCATACAAGGATGAGATTGAGAAGACTATTCATGAGCTGTTAGATATGGGTTTCATTCGCCCCAGTTCTAGCCCCTTTGCTTCTTCTGTAGTACTGGTTAAGAAGAAGGATGGTACCCTACGGATGTGTATAGATTACAGGGCCTTGAACAAGAAGACAATCAAGAACAGATACCCTATTCCGCGCATTGATGAGTTGTTGGACGAGCTTCATGGAGCCATCTACTTCTCTAAGATTGATCTTCGTTCAGGCTATCATCAGATTCGTGTACGAGCAGAGGATGTACACAAGACCGCCTTCCGTTGTCACTATGGGCATTATGAGTTTCTGGTGATGCCTTTTGGCCTTACCAATGCTCCAGCCACCTTCCAGTCATGTATGAACCATCTCTTCAACAAGCAGTTGAGGAAATCAGTTCTAGTGTTCTTTGACGATATTCTGATCTACAGTCGTACTTGGGAGGACCATCTCAGACATGTTGAGGAGGTACTTAGCATCATGGAGAGTCAGTCTCTATTTGCTAAGTTGTCCAAATGTGAGTTTGGACTTAGAGAGGTCCTATATCTGGGTCATGTGATTAGTGCTGATGGGGTGAAGGTGCACGAGGAGAAGATTCAGGCAATTAGAGATTGGCCACACCCTCGGAACATTACTGAGTTACGGGGTTTCCTTGGTCTATGTGCTTATTACAGGCGATTTGTGAGGGGTTTCTCTCAGTTGGCAGCTCCCTTGACAGACCTCACAAAGAAAGGGGCTTTTAGATGGACAGAACAGGCACAGGGAGTCTTTGACAGGCTCAAGGAGGTTATGAGTACTTGCCCAGTTTTAGCACTTCCCGACTTCTCGCAGCCCTTTGTGCTTGAGTGTGATGCTTCCGGTTTGGGCATAGGAGCGGTTTTGATGCAGAACCGACACCCCATTGCTTTTGAGAGTCGGAAGCTGCGGGATAATGAGAGGTTGTATTCTACATATGATAAGGAAATGTTGGCTATTATGCATGCATTAGCCAAGTTCAGACAGTATCTTGTTGGCAGCAAATTCGTGGTAAGAACAGACCACAACAGTCTGAAATATTTCCTTGATCAGACAGAGCTCAATGATCGTCAACAAAAATGGGTGAGCAAGATTCAGGCTTATGATTTTGACATCGAATTCATAAAGGGGAAGAATAATACTGTGGCTGATGCACTTTCTAGAAAACCATCACTTGCTGCCCTATGTTCACTGAGCGAGATTTCAGCAGATTGGAAGGCTCAACTTTTAGTTGAGTACTCCAAAAATCAGCATGCTTGTGAGGTCATGGATGGTTTGGTGTTGGATGATAGGTACACTGTGGTAGATGAAGTCATCTACTACAAGGGCAGGGTGTATCTGGTTCCTGGTTCTCAGTTGAAGGAACAAATTATGCATGCTTATCATGATACTCCGACAGCAGGGCACCCAGGTTATGGTAAGACCTACAGGGCGGTTCGAGAGAGATTCTCTTGGAAGGGTCTCAAAGCTGATATCTTACGTCATGTTCGTGAGTGTTTGACGTGCCAGCAGAATAAGTCTGAGCATACTTTCCCTGCTGGTTTATTACAGCCGTTACCTATACCGGAGCAGAAGTGGTCAGGGATCTCCATGGATTTCATTACAGGTCTTCCTCGGGTGCAGGGGAAAGACTGTATCTATGTTGTAGTAGACAGGTTGACTAAATACGCCCACTTCTTTCCTATTGCAGCTGATTTCACAGCATCTCAGGTGGCGGAGTTATTTTTCAGAGAGATATTCAGGCTCCACGGTCTTCCCAAGACCATAGTGAGTGACAGGGATAGTAGGTTCATGAGTTCTTTCTGGCAAGAACTTTTCAGGCTCACAGGTACGGAGTTGACACCCAGTACCAGCTACCACCCACAGACAGATGGGCAGACCGAGATTGTTAATAAGTGGGTTGAGGGGTATTTGCGCAGCTATGTGTCAGGACAGCAGAAGGGATGGGTGCGTTGGCTATATCTAGGAGAGTATTGCTATAATACTACACACCATATGTCTATTGCTATGACACCTTTTAGAGCCCTCTATGGTTACGAGGCATTATCTTTTGTTGATTTGGCTGTAAATGACAGCAGGGTGCCCTTGGCACAGGATTGGTTACAGGAGAACCAGGACATCATGAGATCTCTCAGGGAGAATCTTCAGCAGGCACAGAATCAGCAGAAGGTCTACGCTGATCGGCATAGGACTGAGAGAGTATTTGAGGTGGATGACATGGTTTTCCTGCGGTTGCAGCCTTACCGACAGAGTACCCTTAAAGGGGGTGGAGCTGAGAAGCTCAAGCCTCGCTTCTACGGACCATATCGGATTCTCAGGCGTGTGGGAGAGGTTGCTTATGAGATTGAGTTACCACCTGAGAGTCGGATTCATAATGTGTTCCATGTATCTTGCCTGAAAAAGGCACTGGGGCAACATATTGTAGCATCACCCGATTTACCTCCCTTGGATGAGGAAGGTAAGCTGACTCTGGTTCCTGAGGAGATCTTGGAGGAGAGGGAACGACGGCTGAGAAGTAGGGTGATTCGGGAGTACTTAATTCGTTGGAGGGGACTCCCTATAGAGGACGCCACTTGGGAGGGAGAGTCCATCTTACAGCATCCGACCTTGCAGTTGCTTGTGGGCAAGCATCTTCGAGAGGGGAGGACTGTCATGTCCCCTCTTTAGCGCTGTCTAGCAGAGACATGAGAGTTGACCTATCATCCGGGTTCCCGTAGGTCAGCAGCGTGGTTAGGGGACCTATCCAGAGGCAGTGTAGCTTGGCACAGAGCTTTACAGGCCTTTCCAGTCAGTTTTTGACAGTTTCCTATTTTTTAGGAAGGGTTCCTATTTTTTAGGGTTTGACCGAGAGTTGACTAGGAGGCATCAGGGGACCTCCAGGAGCATTTTTGGAGTTTTGGTCAAATTCCTATTTTTTAGGAGGTATCCCTACATTTTAGGGAGGCACTGTCAGTTGGCATGACACGTGGCGACATCACCAGTAGCGTGGGCTTCAGAAGTTCTCAGTTCAGGATGGCCAGGTGATGGATTTCGAATAATTATTGAATATTAAAGTGTGGCTTTAATATTTAATAAAAATAAATAAAATAAAGTGAATAACATGTCACTTTATATTAATAAGTTATTAAAAAGTCCCCCACCTAGTTGACACAATGTTGTGTTTAAAAAGTGGGCTTTTAATAATGAAGTTGGGCCCTCAACTTGGGCGCCCAACTTGGGAAGGCTTCATTAATAAAAGGATCTTTTAAAGATTCTCAATTTTGATCCCTTTTGGAACCCTAAAGTGGACGCCCACTTTGGGAAGTGCATAAAGTGACTTTGAAGTGCTATTTGGATCTATCTTTTGCATATCTTTTGAAGCTTCATGGCAGCTCTGAACTCTGTGGAAGGGGGCAGCAGCATTCAGACTCTTGGGAACGAAAACTCTCAAGGATTTTGGTGAATTGGACGATAACCCAGTTCTTGTTTGTGGGAGGCCTACTTTGGGTCTTCATTTGTGCATCATTGGACAGATTCCAGGGCATGTTATTGCAGATCTAAGCTTGCAGCAGTGTTAAATCAGCTTTATTCTTCAGATCCTTCATTCTCAGTTGCATGTATAGCCTCTTCTAGGCCAATATTGCCTTTGTATGCAAGTAGGGTTGCAAACCAGGCTTCCATTGAATATTAAAATACAGATCTGATGGGTATGTGCCTCCATTTCTCATGTGTTATCTTTCTATCAGTTATTATTTATTTTTAGTCCATTTTATTTGAGATTGCAGCTGTATGTATTTCTATTTGCCATCTTGGCAAATACACATATCAAGAAAACTGAAACCCCTTCTGCATCTCCTCTCTAGTCTGAAAGAAAACAAAAAAAAAAATAATAAAAATCATAAAACAAATTAAATCACAAAAAAACAGCACTTCATTTCAGCAACAGCACTTCATTTCAGCAAAGGGATCCATCAGGGATCTTTCAGCCCTTCGGCTTAGCCTACAAGAATAGGATAGGCTAGCCAACTCCACTAGGTGATCAATTGGAAAATGGGGACATTACAATTACACAAAATATACATGGGGAAAACCCTTTCGAATAAAAAAAACCCCATAAAGCATCATTTTATTAAAATCCTTACAAAAAATAGCCTACTATAAAATAGATTGAACTTGGGGACACTCCTCTACATACTTCCATATGGCCAATAATACCTTTTGTGCATAGTGATATAATTCATTATAAATCTCTAAATTCCCTACCTCTCAAATGAGAGAGAACTTGCTTAAATATATGAGAAAAGGTGGCAAAATACCTTAAGGGGTATTAGTCACACCTATTCAATAGAATTGCTGGGCTTTAGACCCCTAATCTCAAAAACTTGGATGATTCTAGTGACTCACTGCAAGATGAGGATTTGGATATTCAGGAAGTGAACTGGAATGTGACTTCTCAGATTGATGAAGGTGCTAGCCTGTTTGAGGAGATGTATGCTCCTGATTCAGAATCTGAAGATGTTGATCCTGTTCTTGACTCTATGCTTGTTCAGAAGGATTGTTCTAAATGTGACCAAACTACTGCGGAGGTCGCTGATCTCAAAGCCAAGGTTGCTGTCTTGGAAGGAAACTTGAAAGTGATGGCAAGATTCAGTACTAAAGTTATGCATAGATCGGCTACTACTTTGCCTATCTTACAAGATCTTGAGCTCAAGAGGCATGGCCTGGACGCGAATACTATTACTCATAGTTCACCAACTCAGACTTGGAGAGTACTCGGCGAAAACTTGGCAAATCTCAGCAACTTAGAAAACACTAAAATTTTAGAAACTCGTAAAAAATCGGCAAAAACTCGATAAAATTGTTGGCTGGTGAGACAAGTTATTGGAATCACCGAGTTTTTTGCGAGTCTCAGCGAGTACTCGCCAAAAAATCGTCAAATACTCGCCAAAAACTAGGCCAGAAGACTCGGCGAGTTAAACCTGTAGGTGCTCGCGCGGGTTAAAAACTCGCGAGTACTCGTTGAGTTGGTGAATGCTATTACTAACTATGAAGACATGTATAAGTTTCTTACAGATGATTGGGGATAGCTATTCTCCTAGTTTTTGTTGGAATGTTTGTCATTGATGTCAAAGGTGCATACACATGTCATTGAGATTAAGAAGATAGTCATGAACAAACGAGAGTATAAGAACATGTTATCATTGATGTCAAGGTAAAGAGTGTACCGTTATAATAAGAGGTGCTCGTTATACATCTCCGTTGAAGAGCAAAGCATACACCCGTTACACATTACCGTTAGGAGCTTGCATGTTTAAATTAAAGATTTAAACATTTGAGATATAAGTGTTTTGGGTCGACATAGAATGGAGTTCAAATTTAATTATACATCCAAGATGGCTGACTTGTGAAAGAAGAAGAATTTAAATTAAAGATTTAAATCCGTACGAGGTTGACTCCTTGAAGGAAAGAGACAAGGATGATATAAAAGAAATTTTGAAGACATTTCCAAAGAACCATACTTTGATATACACATTCAGCGATCAATTTTGTATAGTGTGAATACTTTGTGGATACCAACGATTTTCAAGTGCTATATTTTTCAAAGAGGAACAACAATCATTAGTATACATGATGTGATTTTATGAAGGCAACAAGAAGACAAATTGTGTTAGCAAATAAAGACAAATCAGTTTAAGGAAGAAGACAAAATCACTAGAGGACGAATTGGAGAAGAAGACAAAAGCATATAAGACAAAAGTCACAAAGGAGGAATTATTAGTAAAGACAAATCAGCTAGAGACATATTATAAGGAGACATATCCATCCACAAAAGACATATCTATTGAAATGGTATAAGAGGTAAATGATAGGTGTGTATAGGTAAAATTGAGATTAAATAAAGATTAAAGCAATGATAATCAATAACACTCAATCCTATAACCTTCAAGATAACGATCTAGATAATAACCGAATAATTAATGAATAACACAAAAACAATGAAAGATTTCACTTAGATTGTATAGTTATCTTGGTTCTTTGTGGATTGTTCAATGTATTGTGAAACCATGTTTGCAACAAGTGGATATATGATGATGATTGTGTGCTCAAAGCGCTCAGTGTGCTCAATGATGCGATGTATGCTCAATGCGCTATAAAAATGCATGATAATAAATAATCGAAGGGTGCTCAAAGCTGAATGATCGAAGAGGATTTGTGAAGAAGTGAAAGGGGGTATATATAGGTTTCAGAGAAAGATCGATCAACGGTGGAGATAAATTGAAGAAATAGACGATCAAGATAAATTGAGAAGACATGATGAATGTGCACACGACATGTGTCATGAAGAAAAAACTATTTTTATTGAATTAATTACTTTTTGGCTAAAGATAGGATTTGATTTCATAAATTAGAGTGTTTTTTTCTAATTTATGAGTTTGATGATAAAAACAAATAAAGATTAAAAGCCAATTATCTCAACTTTAGATTTGCTTTTTGAAATTCTAAAAATAGGACTGATTGTGCACATAGAAGAAAAATGATATTTCTAGAAGAATTGGAAGATAATTAAAAATTAAATAAATAAATTTATTTAATTAATCGTGCATGATAGGAGAAACGATAAGATAAAATATAGAGAATAAATCAAACAAATAAATTGATTTAATTTATTTTGCATGATGGAGGAATATAAATAAAATATTAATTTTATTTATTTTTAGAAGATTGATCAACTTAAATAAATTTGAATAATTTATTTAAATTTAAATAATTTATTTAAATTTGGAGGAATAATTGATTAATTAAATAATTAAAAAATATTTAATTGTGGATAAGAGGAAATTTAATGATGAATTAATTAAATAATTAATTTATTTGATTAATGTGGATTTGAAGATTGGAAGAAAATAATGATTTAATTAAATAATTAAAATTATTTAATTTGGAAGAATAAAGTGGAATTTAATGAAATTAATTAAATAAATAAGAATTTATTCAATTAATGTTGAAATTAGGTGATTTAGAGGAAATTGATGAAATTAATTAAATAATTAGATTATTCAATTAATGTTGAATGCATGTGATTTAGACAAAATTGATGTATGCAAATGATGTGATGCGATGGGTCATTTTTAGGTGTGTACATTTTTGTCTCTCTTTGAGATGGTGTTGTGAAGTAACATCATTTCAAAGAAATTTAAAACATAGTGCTTGATTTGATAGAAGAAGATTGATTTAGAAGAATATGGTTGGGAGAAAATGATTGGATTAGAGATGGTGATGCCCCAGTCACTCAAAGCGAGGGTGACAAGGAAAGATAATTGTAAGTTTAATGAATAATATGAATGATGATGATGATTCCAAGACAAACAAGGTATTGCCCCTATTAAGTTGTAAACCAATGATTAATTGATGATGATTGATAAGGATAGTGTTGTCATTGTGGGGAACGATATATCCCTAGATCAACACAAGGATGTGGGAACAATATATTCTATTGATGATGGATTGATGATAATGTTTGGTTTCAGGAAATGAAACATGTCGTATAAGACGCCTGGTCTAGTTTCAACAATGCAACATCTTGTATAAGACGATTGATTGATTGATTTGGTTTACGACAAGATTAGGATTAAGGCCAAAGGATGTGATTGGATAATTTGGCTATATTGATTAGTTAGATTAGTATGGAAAGGATGTAATATCCCAAATGGATATTGCTTTGAAATTCTGAATGCAATGAAATTCTAACTAAAAATTTTGCCTTGCTGATATGAATTTCTCTTAATGCAATCAATATTTTCACAAACCGCTTTCACTCATATGTTTAGAAAGTAGTGTAGATGGAAAGGTTTCAATATCACAATGAAATAACACCTTATGATGAAGTTATGCTCAAATCAAATCAATGAAAACATGAGAATGACATACTCGGAAACAAGCTTCACTTCTTAATTTATTTCAAGGGCTGGTTACAAATGACATTTGGCTGTAGCTTACAATCAACAAGTCTGATTTGAAAATCAGATCACATACATTATGCAAATTTGCCCAAAATACATAGTAAACCCTAGTCCAATGATAGTAGAATGAAACCCTAGGTAGCCATGATGAAAAACACATCAACCCCTGACTGATTTGTGACTGTAACAACACTTTTTCAGGTCTGTTATGACTGCAACAAAACCCTGATATGACTGATATGAAATCTGCCTTCAAACCCTAGGCTAAAACCATGCAAAACCTTCTCCAAAATGAAGCAACAGGGCTCGATATTGAGCTGTTTGAACCATGGAATGATAAAGATGATCAATGCTCTGAATATATGACTGATGTAAGTCTGATTGGGTCTGATATACACCTGTCCCTGACTGAAATCTGCCCAGAAATGCTGAAACTCACTAAAACATGCAAAAATTGCCCAAATCATGAAATCGCCTATGCTAGAAAGATGTTGATTTGACCCAGCATGCACCTCATGACTAAAATATGATGAAATGTGAATGATAATGAATATGAAACACAATTTTAGCAACCTGGGATGAATTTCCAGCCAACCCACAAAGCCAAACTCCTCAAAATTGAAGCGCCATCATGCCAAAATGCATAAATTTTTGTCTATAAGCCAAATAATACCAATATGCAATCAAATCCGCCTTATTCTCCTTAGAACCTGCAAAAACACTCCATAGTAACATGCCATTTATGCTCTGTGATGAATTCTATGTGAACTCATCTCTCCATGGTGGAATGGGAACATCACCAATCCACAAATGCCAAGGGAACACCACCTTGAGCCAATTGAAAATGCAATTTCCAGCCAAGAGAAACTCTCCAAAACAAAATAACATAAACTCAATCATATAAAAAATGATTTACAAATGCTCCTTATAAAGCCCTCACTCCAAATAGGTCTGTCCTAACTTTATTAAGTGAAAGTTTTCTGTGTACCCAATCACTTAACTTTATTAAATGACGGTTTCTATGTACACTATCACTTAACTTTATTAAATGATAGTTTTTGTGTACACAATCACTTAACTTTATTAAATGACAGTTTTTATTTACACAATGTCACTTTATAACATAAAGTGCTTTAGGACCCACTTAAGTGACTTTTATAAAATACTTTTATAAAACAATTCAAAATTAGAACACTTTATAAGGTTAACTTAAAAATAGAACCACTTAGGTCACTTAACTTCTTGTTCCTCCTTGATTGACGAACTCCTTGGCACAATAAAATATAATAAAATGTTATATTTTATTTTTTTCTCCTTATTTAAAAATTGCATTTTCCATCCTTTCGCCTTTTCCATCTTCTAGTCATCCAACATTTATTTTTCCCATCCTTCACTTTTCGCCTTGTCTTGAAAATGATAATATTTTGGCTATATGAAAAATATGATAAAACAATACTAGGCAAAATCTCAATAAAATCACATGTTGAGCCAACATTATAGTTTTCCATCCTTGAAAGCCCAAGCTCAACCCAAACACATGTCTAGCTCAAAAAGGGGACATTACAAAGGATGAGATATATCGATAAGATGAATGATGATGATAATGATGATGCCCCCTTGAGAGGACAGGTGGGTGCAAAGAACACAAGTGTGCTCTTGAAATGAAAATTCAGAGATGAAGATGAAAAGGTTAGATAAAAAATGGAAGATAAAAAGAATAGAAGAATTGATATCATAGAACAGAGAAATGATGATTGATCGATCTTCATGAAAGCTATAGATTTTATGAGGATGTATGGATGGGTGGTATCGATGGGGTGATGTTGCAACGATTACGCGAATATTTATAAAGAACAATCCTTAATTTGATATAGCAATGGATGTTATGCACCAGGGTATAGATGACCAAGGTGACGATGTATCGAATGCATAGGATGTTGACTCTGCAAACAAACAATTTGAACTTATATCTACTAGACATAATAGAATCTTGTTGGACCTATGAATGGAAAATAGTCTTAGCATAGAATGATCTTAATACACATAAGGCCCTTACAGAACCATAGATACAAAGATATTGATATGCAAGATGCTAATTCCAACACAAACAAGATACGTATTAGTCGTAGTAGGATATATTTACTAGACATAAGATAACCTTGTTGGATATATGAATGAGCCATAGTCTTTAACATATAATAAACTTTATACATAAAATGCAAAAGAATATTAATATGTAAGATGCTAGGTTGTAACACACACACAAGATAAATATTAGCCATAGTAAGATAATAAGCTCATCCCACAAACACAACATACAAAAGCAATGACTATGCCCCAATCCATACTGCATCGCGACATACCAAGATATAAAAAATCAAGGCAGTCTTGAATAGGTATTAGAAAGGAACAAAAGATAAACAAAAAATAAAATTGACTAACTAATAAAGTAAACACACAACCAACATTTTCTCTTGCCAAAGAGGTTGCTCAGGGTTGATAGGTAGATGCAGCCTTATTGTAGGAAAGATATATCCGTTAAAAGGTTGTTGGTCTAATCTAGGATAGATGGATTGATGTAGCAGATGTGGCAAGCGGATATGAGGGACAACATATGGCTCTATGAGTAGTCTTTTTGTTTCAGGTTTGAATAGATACTTTAGCTTTCAGAAGGATGCATAGTTCGTTTTCTGCTTGAGTTAGGCAAGTTTAGGTGGTAAGATAGATTGTGATAAATGGAAGACAAGAAAGATGGAAGTGTTAATGGATTGGGATGAAGAATGATGAATCGTATGTGCCTGAGTACTAGATACTTCCTTCATATTCTAGACTGCCTACATATCTTGTATCCACGGGATCAAGGCACATTACGATGAAAGATGATTATGATAATATGTAGTTCTGGGAATTTTTTGGATTTATTTATTTTTTGAATGTTTTTTGGATTTTCTAGATTTTTGAATGTTTTTCGGGTTATCTGGATTTTTTAATGTTTTTGGGATTTTCTAGATTTTGGAATGTTATCATGTTTTTGGATTTTGAAATGTTTTGGTTGACATGGGATTGCATTTGGATAGCCTTAGTACTAGATACCGATGACAAGGGGAAACCAAGTCTAGATGCAAGGAGAAATATGGGATTAGATAAGTGAACAAAAGGATGGGTGATAGCAAATGGGATGGATAGATAGTGTAAGACGGATGGAAGAATTCAGGATGTGATTGCCAAAGACTATTTTGCGTAGGAATAACATGCCCCATTCTAGGTATAATGCTTGAAGATTTTACATGACAAAGCTTATGACGATAGGACTGATTGGATTGGTTGTAAATGATGAGGTATATCAAGAGATTTTTCAAAGCATGTTTCAACATTTTGCCCCTATCTTTATCAAGATTAAAAAGGAGGAAAAAGGATGATAATGGATCAAGGGTATAATTATGCGGATATAATAGATGAGGAAGATATGATAGGAAGGATAGGTAGAAGGAATGATAGGATGGGTAGATGAGACAACATGCCCCCAAGTGTGAGGTACATAGATAATCAATCTACACATGATGCCTATTTGCTAGGTTTTCATCATGGTACTTATCCAAGGCGCCTGTTTGCCAAGTTTTAACCATTGGATAAAGGGATTTCTCTTTACTTTTTTTTTTTTTTAAAAAAATGCGCTTGGTAAACTTTTTAACGTGATCGGCGACGTTGGTGCGACACGCCCTCCGGCTCCATGCGAATGCTTTTGCCCGGAGCAATGAACCGGTGAGGCCACAACTGGGGGACCTCATCCCCTAGGAAGAACACTTCAAACCCGCGAGCTCATTGGCCCAGCGAAGGCGTAAAGCCTTGCGTGCTCGTTGGCCCAGCGGGGGTTTGAACTCTGGTGGCCGCCACTACATCCTGAGCGACTTAACCACTGAACCATGCCATCATCGGCTAAGGGATTTCTCTTTACTATTTTGATCTTTTTTTTTCTTTTTTTTGAATGGGATGGAGGATGAGAACTCAAGTGTTTGTTTCCAATAGCAAGGTAGTATGTTAGCACTTTAATGCGTGTTTGCACATGGACTATATTAGGTAGCATTATGTGCATGGATGTTGGTAGGTGTGGGAAGATGGAAATGGAATGGATGGTGGATTATGATATGGATGTGTAATATCCCCATTCTGGGAATGGTCACCAATGGTCTTGGACAGGCTTTTCCATCTTACTCCGCCCAACATCTCGAGGACATCACGAGCAGTGGAGACGGCTTATCACTTGGGTATGTTGTCTTCAGTACATCTTTCAGGATAATATTGAGGATTGTCTTCTTCGGAGCCAGATACTTGGGAGGTCTTTTGTATGGTCTTGAGATTGAGGCTTGAGCTTCACACATGTATGGATGCTATCACTTCACTTGTTGGATGTCTTCTCATAGATACTTGGCTCATGATGATTTGCATTCTTCGGAGCTTGCATATGGATTCACATGGGAGTTTGGACTTCATCACATATGGGTACCTTGCTTCACCTTTGATGCTTTGAAGATTTGTCATTGTTATGGAGATCATCATGGAGGTCACCTTCCACTTGGGCAACATCATCTATATGTCCCTTGGGCACTCATTGAGGAGATCCTATTCATGTATGCGCTCAGCTTGGAGAGATTTACCTTGCTCTCGGTTTGGGACGACTTAGTAGATTATCATTATGATTTGATGGCGCCTACCTTGTGGAAGTCCCCTTTCATCCTTTGGGACGACTCATAATGGATAAAAACTATACCTTATCATGGGCGTTTGAAAGAGAAAAGAAATTAATAAATATAATTTTCATTTGCTTTGATTTGGGCGCCTAGACACACCAATGCTGGTCGGCCCTCTAAGGGAGGATATTTGTAATACAAAAGCAATGTACTCATACCTAGGTCAGCCTAGAGGAATTGTGAAGATATAATGTGTATATATACTCACTCATTTGGCATTCCAAAGGCATCAATCAAGTATCATTCATTCATTCACATCGAGAGCAATCTCAAGGAAGGACTTAGAACAAAAACTCTAAGTCTTGGAGGGAGTTAGACGAAAACCTGATTCCTTCACAGAGCAGCATTCGTATCAGCTTGGAGAGCATCACACTGGGCATCATCTATATCAGCTTGGAGAGCATTAACCATGGCGCACCTTCTAGGGCAAATGGCGAACATCATTTGAGGTGATTTTGAGCATATTTGTGAGGCAAATTGGAGGGAGATCACCTTCAGCCAAGGGCGAACCTCCCAGCAGGCCAGCGAATCATCTAAGGGCAGAATTCTGTGTGTTTCATACTGCTGCGCCTGGGGTTTCAGGCTACAGCAGATCAGCCTAGAGAAGGGTCCAGTATAATCATGATTTCATCACTATTTTGCTATGTATGTATTGCCATTTGCTGGGTTGTTAGACTTCTGTTGGTGGTGGATATCTTCATGTTTTCAGTCATATATATATATATATATATATATATTGCAGCAGACCTGATTTATTATAGCTGGCCGGTCATTTGTATTTGGCATTGTGTTATAATGTCATTTGATTACTATTCCATGGTGTAAATGATGGGCGAATCTCTTGTGATGATTCATGTTCTTTATTGAGCATTCATTGTGGTGAAGTCATTATTTTATTGCAAGTCTGAAATTGTACAGCAAATCTAGGGTTTGGGCAGACCTAGGTAGGACAGATTTGAGGATTTAATTGGTAAATTGCTTGGAATACCGGAAAACCCAAAGGTGCCATACTTTCATCCACTTGGGTCATTACAGGATGATGGATGGAGATGGAAGGATAAATGGGTGATGGAGCAAAAGCATGGACCATAGAGGTGTGGTGGGGGAAATATGTGGGATAAGGGATCTAAGATGGGGGGATGGAGGTATGTGGAAATGGCATGGAATTGCGGGGAACCAAGACCAATGGTTGCACACATCGTGATAGATTTTGAAGCCTTTGACTAGAATGGGGAGTGGGGAGTAATGGGAATTGGGATAGGGGATTTGGAATTCGTTGATTTAGGGATTTAGGAACCCAATTGGACTTAGGATTTGCAAGATTTTTTAATGGGGAATGGGATTTTTGGAATTGGGGGATAAAATGAGATGTGGATGCATCTTTTGGGGTAATAGCTTGTTGCTCGGGGACCCACACCATTTTCATTTTTTTTTGAGGTGTGTGGGCGTATGCAGCATAGGATTTGTTAATGGGGAACGAGATTTTTGGAATTTGGGGATAGATTGAGATATGAATGCTTCCTTTTGGGTAATTGCTTGTTGCTTAGGAACCCACACCATTTTCATTTTTGCTTTGAGGTGTGTGAATGTATGCAGATTTTGAGATGGATTTGGCTTTGCATTTGTGTATTGATGCCCTATGGCATGATATTCCTGAGGCTTTTGCGGATAATCTGTTATATATGTGGAAGCATCCAAATTTTTATTTTTGAATCTCATGGGGTTTGGGATAGATGTGTGCATTCGTTGGCCATGATTAGGAATGATAGGGGATAAAAGGGGACGGGATGTGTGGATGGAGAAATGAGTATACTGATGGGTGAAGAGAATAGGGGATGGAAGGATGGGAATATTAGGAGTTGGAAGGAGTGGAGGAAGAGTGGATGGAGGGAGATGTCTGGTCACATGCTTTTGCAAATGGTATGAAGATGGAGGGGGAATGGCAACATATGAGTGAGAGGTGCGATAAGGTGCATCGGGATATGGAGTGGAAGAAGTAGCTGGAGGAGGCATGGAGGTGGTACCAACATCATTGGATTGCTTATCTTGGGATGAAAAACCAAGACCATGTGCTCGAGGAGGGATTGCGACATGGATGGGCTCTAAGACACCTTGTTCATGAAGGCCTAAACATTTGCCTTGATAGTTCATATTTTGGAACATACGGTATGCAATGGGATGTTTGTTTTGGAAACAAGACGTGAGTCCATTATGTGATTGGGATAGTGAAGTGGTGGATAGTGGTGGTTGTTCTCCGAAGGAAGAACATTCATGGATGAAGGTGGTAAGACCAAGAGGATAGTGTAATATACAACCCCAAATTTTTTTCCAAAATATAGAACAATGATAAACAGTGTTAGCACAACTAAACTCCTCCGCACTTTTGATCACCAAGATCCCAATTCGGGCAAGGTGAGAGCATAATGTGCTTTAGATTACAAATTAAAACATTGTGCAAACAAGTAAACATTCATCTGCATATGCAGGCATCCACAAACTGTGGGAATTCACCACTTTCAGTGGGTAAATAAGCAATCATGAAAGAGTTACAAAGCCATCCACTTATTCAGTGGGAATACTCCACTTATTCAGTGGGTGAGAGCAATAAGAAAGGTTCATTTCTCCTCACTGGCGGTAAACCATCCAGGGGATATTATGTGAGTTACAAATAAGAATTGATTACAAATGAAGTATCAAACAGCCAACTACTCAGAAAAATGCATTAAATCAGCATATCAACATTGCATGCCTTGGAAACATAGGAGACCCTGCATATGAAATTAGTATTAAAGAACACCATCAACACAAACTGCCCAAGATGATATCATGCCAAGGATCATTGCAAACTGAGTATATTTCTGTTAACAGACTGCCTTTGTGACTGTATGGTGGTTCTGGAAGTGTTCAACCTCTCTTTAATGAACATCAAACTCACCACAAAATACCACAACATATTAGTATCCCTTTAGACAAATACCACATACTGCCCCTGACTGAAAGTTACAAGAAGCCATTGCTGATCACAATTTATTCAATTTTGCTGACTTTACCAGACTGTACGGCAGCCATGAAAGGAGCTGGAAACACATCAAACATTATATACATCTGATATTCACCCAGAAAACTGTCTAGATCTGATTATTAAACCCCTACCAATAATTCTGAGCACTTACATCACACAAACAGCAATAATATTGATCAACAACTATTAATTATCTCTGAACAGGGCCGTACGGCCAGGACAGGTACGGCTGTTCATAGCATTCACAATACTCCACCAAACTTCTTCATACTATTCTTAAAATGTGCATCTAGGGCAGACAAAAATAACACAAACAATTTGATTCCCAACAACAACATCAATAATTTCCAATGACCATCGATTTCTTGCTGCAGTGTACGGCCATCATAGTACGGCCATGTCAGGAAACAAACCAAACTCCACAAAGACACTTCAAAAACACTCCAAAGATGATCTAAATCACATATCAATACTACAAAACTGATCCACACACAAAACTACACAAAATCGATCAACTACATTAAGTTCCACGACAAACTCTGTATGAGCTTGCTCCCAATCCACATTCAGCACACTAGTGATTCCTGTATGAAATCACAACAAACCTCAAGAGGGTTTTCGTCCTCAAGAGCATTCTACGAGAGGGTTTTCGTCCTCAAGAGAATATGGAAGAACACGCAGGTTCAATCCAGCAGAGTAACAATACAAATCCAAGCATGTCTAAACAATGAGCCCAACTCCTCTTTTTATAACTTTTTTGAGGGAAATAAAATATTATTTCCTTTATCCCTTCATATTTCTCCTCAAACAATATAAAATAATTCATTATGTGTGCACAACTTAAAGTCACCATTTTTAATTAAAAGCTCTTTTTAGCTTTAAAGACCCCTTTATCAAAATAAAGGAAATATCTGCTTCGCAAGGCCTCAAAATGATGCATCCATGATTTAAAACTTTTCTTCCTCTTTCCAACGAGCTATAACACTTAGATTTTTATTAATTATTTTCACCCCTAGGAACTTAAGTGAAAATAATAATTAAAATAGCTCATTAAATAACACCATTTTGCGGAAAATCCCAAACACCCTCAAACTGCAAAATTAAGCATACCAACATACTCCATGATGTTTGGGAAGATGAATGATGCCTTCCGGGCGACTTTCCAAAAATAGACGGTTTCTCCAAGAATCTTGGAGAGCAAACCGGGAACCCGATCAAACATTAGAAAGCATCACAATGATCATAAGCACCATCTGAGCTCAAAGCCATAACCAAATGCTCTGTAAAATTGATCTGTGGCCACTCCAAGAACATTGGAGTTCTCCCAAACATGTCGGATAGCCACAAAGTGACTAGGAACAAGCCAAAAATGACCATAATAATCAATGTGCCAAAAATGGAACATTACAGATAGGATAATGGATTTGGAATGGGATCGATGGGAGATGGTGGAGGATCAACATGAGATAATGGAGGATCCACAAGAGACAATGTGGGATCATGCAATGGATGACATGGGATGCTTGGATCTTGACTAACATTATGCTCAGTAGGAAATGAAGGGATAGGATCCAAGTTAGCTGTTTGATTATCTATGTTTGCTTGGGGACCAAGTGTCTCATCAAGGGAATTGGATTTTGTTAGATCATGGATAGGGCTAGATGGATAATGGATTGGAGTAGTGTGGATAGCTTGTTCATGGATCTAGGTGTGGGATAATGAATAGGTAGTGTGATAATCTCTTGACCATGGAATGCATAAAGTAGGCTAAAAGGATCATCATGGTTCTCTTGATCATAGATAGGATCTTGATCATAGATGGGATCTTGATCATAAATAGGATTAAGTGTGCTATGGATGGGATCAATTTGCTCGTGTATAGGTTCTTCATAATAGATAATATCTTGATCATAGAAAAGATATAGCTTATGGACGGGTTGGGTGGAGGTGCTTTGATCTTGATTTAGTTTAGGGATTGATGTTTCCACATGCTTTAGATTATACTCTTGACATAGCTCTTGATTTTCTTGAATGAAAGTCGAAGTGGGAGACTCTTGGATAGGCTTGATAGGCTCTTGATGGTCAACAAAATGAAGGCACAATAAATTTTGACTTGGATTCATGGTAGGAGACTCTTCAATAGGCTTGATGGGTTGTGGATTACATGATGTATTTGGAGGACTAGATATATTGTTTGAAGGCTCTTTGATAGGCTCTTGGATAGGTGTTTGATGACATGGAGATGGTTGATTCCTTGGTAATAGCCATTGGATCACATCCTTCATAAGAGTATGGGTAGATGAACAATATAATGGATGGATAATAAGGGTGGATGGTGTTGTAGGATTAGGATTAGGATTAAGTGGAGGGATAAGGGTATTGGACATACTAGGATTGGACTTGGATGGTTTTATCGTGGTTAGCTCAAGTAATTGTGCTTGGACCAATTGTTGTAGGGTTACCTCCCAAGGATCCTTTGGTGGAAGATTGGAGGAACATAGGGATGAAGGTAATGAAGGGCTTGATGGATTAGAAGGTTGATGGACCAATGGACTATGATAGGGACTACATGGAGAGGTTGGGATAGGACTAGTAGGCTCTTGGATTTGTATATGAGTGGATGATGAAGGAGGGTACACATAGGATGCATAAGCTAGAGTGGTGTTCCCCTTGTCAAAGGTATCATAAGGACTTAAGGACACTTGATTTTGGTGCAAAGGAAAACTTAGACTTGCTTGTTCTTGTTGTAAAGGAACTTGATAGCCTTGCGTATGGGTTTGATGATGAGGTGAAATGTTAAGATAGGGAGTTGGATGATCATGGGGTGGATGCTGTTGGGCATCAATGGGATAGGTTGATGTGGAATTGACATGATATGTGGATAGGCTAGGTTGGTATGGTGATGAAGGTGACACATGGTATTGAGGTGTAATTTGTTGAGGTTGTGGTTGGATTTATTGTTGTTGTGGAATGTGATATTATTGTTGTGGAGTGTGTTGATATGTAGCTGGGTTAGGTTGGAATTGTTGGTATTGTGGTTGGAATTGTTGTTGTTGAATGCGGAATTGTTGTTGTTGCGGTTGGAATTGTTGTTGGGATTGTTGGTGTTGTTGTTGGGTCGTGACTTGTTCCTTTCTATATAACCACCTAAGTTCAACAAACATTTTTTGAAAACTATAACGATCTTGCTCGAGGTTCATGGTTTCTCTTTGTATTTCGGTTTGTTCCTCAAGATATGCCTCATAATCTACAAGGTTCTCATGATCATTATTGGAGCTAGAAGGAGGGCCTCCTCGAAGTGTGATTTTGGGTTTTGGATTTGACCTAGGTTTGTTCATGATTAGAACCATTTTCACAAGTGATGGATTAGATGGGGTTCAAGAATGGGATTAGATTGTGTTTCGATTGGATGATTTAGATTTGGATTAAGATGAGGATGGTCTGATGGTTGTTGGGATAGGTCTGACAATGTTGTAGAATGTTAGCTCAGAGGTTAAAATTGATCAAATTTAAAGTTTGCTATGTTCTGGGCTAAACGGATGAATGGTGACAGACATAAACCAAAAGTGTTGGACTGTGGCTCAAATGCGCTTAACTGTGGCTCAAATGCGCTTAACTGTGCCTCATATGCGCTTTTTTTGTGACAGTGATGTTTTCAAGGTCAAATTTGATAAATTTTGATTGGATTTTGGTTGGATTGCTTTGACAAGAGAACAAACACAGTAAACAAGATGGTTGAGGACAACAATAAATGTATGTTCAAGGCTCATAAAAAGCCCAAGTTTTTCACGGGTTTAACACAATTGAAGACAAATCAAGCACTTTTTATACCTAAGGACAAGCTTCACTGTGATAATATCAGCCCACAACTTGGAATCTCCGTCGACTCAAGTGTTATCACACCTAATGTAGATGTGTACACTATTTCGTTTTTGTGAGAGGATAGATAGGGACCACAAGGGCTGGAAGGATGACCCAATCACCCTTTCCTCGGAAAGCTACTAATAGCTTATGCTAAGCCGGGGATTTCTGTCTCATCTCAAGGGAGCCTTATGGTGAGTAATCTTGAGGGTGTCATACCCTTGCATTGAAAATCATCACAATGTTCGGAGGTAGATCAGGTAGTCACTAGCTATGTGGTTTTTAGTTGCTTTGGGGGACCAACACCTTGCGAGCATCCGGCAAGCTACTAAAAGCTTTAACCAACTCTACTAGGAGTGTAATATACCTAACACAAAAGTGTTGGTACGCCTCCTTTAAAATTGGCACTATATGGCAAAGGCTAATGCTGTTTAGGACTTGGCTTTCGCCTTGACCAATTTGTATAGCGGTCCAAAGGAAAAAATCCGCTTAGGGTCGCCCCTTTTGGATGAAACGCAATCCAAAAGCAAGCCTTTCTAAAGGATAAACAAAAATAAAAAGAGATAGGTTTGGTTTTTTGGTCACCCAAGTTTTTAAACAAGGGGAGAGCATATACCTATCACCTCACAAGCACGGAAAACACTTGTTCATTTACCCTCTAGATTAAGCTAAGTGCAACTACGCTAATCACACGATGCAATACAAGATGATTGTTAATTCCTTTAAGAAATTGAAGTGTTTCTAAGACTTAGTATGAAAAAAGATTTGATATCTTCAACAATCGTCCTGCAGAAATATGTTATAAACCTTCTTTGACCTGTGATAAGATGGTGCAACAAGTGATATTAGTTCTAGATAAACCAAGTAGTTAGCTATAATGTCCCCTTTCTAGCTTCAATATTAGTCAATCATTGGGTTCTCGTCAAGGTTGCACCGAGACTGGTACTGGTACTAGTACGGGAGACTGGTACCGGTACCGGTACGTCTGTTTTTGAAAAATAGGAGACAGGGGTACTTGGAGACACCATTTTTTTTTAAAATATAATTTAATAATTTTATTAATTTATTAATATGCTAACATTAAAACTGAAAATATCATGACATTGAACTTTTAAAACAAGTGAACTGGTAAAGTTTAAGTTTATAGCTTACTTGTAACAATTTAATATAGCTTACTATATATATATATTACTTATAGGCTTATAGCTTACTTGTAACAATTTAATATAGCTTAATGTATATATATTACTCTAGACACTAGTATTGAGGTTTGAAGTCCGTAGGAGTAAGAATCCACTGAGTTTGTGAGAAAATAGTGGAAAAAATGAAAGGTAGAGAAAGAAAAAAAATGGAGACGCCTTTTTATTGACGCAGGGTACTTGGAGACGTGTGGGAGACTCAACCAGAAGTCTCCCTTTGCAGGGAGACGTACCCAAGAAGTCTCCGAGACGAGTACCAGGGGGTCGGAGACAGGTCTCCGTGCAACATAGGTTCTTGTAGATTGACAGTTTTGTTAGGGAACCAAGGTGGTTTTGCTTTGGATGTGTAACTCAGAGGTGTAGATGTGGTTCAAATCCAGTTGGCAGTGTCTTATGGTGACTTGGCTTGTTGTGTGGCCATACTTGCTATTTATAGTGAGTTCGGGATTGGTGTCGTTTCGGGATTTTCAGAGTGGGATTGGATTCGTCTCGTTGAGATCTTTCCGACGAGGTATATGACATTGTATTCCAACATCATCTTGATATTTATTTTAAAGTCCAAAGATATATTGTATCTAATTGACGGGACTTTATAAATATTAAGTGAAGTGACTAATGAAAAGGAAATATTAAAAGGATCACTAAAGGTGAGCTTGGGCGCCCATCCCTAGGGGAAATAAGACAATTAAAAAATATAACATTTTCCCCCCAAAAACCAACGCCCCTCATGGGGAGGAAATAAAAGATGAGAAAAACAGTTCATTTGTTATGCTTGAGTTTATGAAATTGTTGGCTATTTGGCTCTACTAGGGTTTTTTTGTGAGGGTTTGAAGAGGATTGAAACCAAAGGCCATTGGGAACGAAAACTCCCTCTAGTAACAGCATTCTACAGGCGTGAAAGACCATCCAAGGTGCTATTGAGGCAAATACACACAGTGTTTGCATATGGGCTTCAATGGAGTTGATATTTTGTGGTTTTGAGGATTCAATGGATATATCATTTGTAGATCTTGTTGGGAGCAGCTGAGATCATTGCTGAGTTGCAGATTTGAGGGAGTTCGTGGAGGGTTTTTTGACGGCATACATTTCCCTTGTTGGCCGTACCATTTCTCGGCAGGCCGTACTACCTTGTGGAGGCATTTTGGAGTTGTTTAGTGCTGGTTTCTACTCCCATTCTAGTCGCCTTGCTGCAGTCAAGAGTGCAGATCATAAACAAAAGTCTTTTAGGGAGATTAATTGCTGTTTGCTGCTGTATTGTACCTCCAGCCTAGCGGTACATCTTAAGGAGGGACGTGGGGTCTCTTCAAACTCATTTCTCATCAATTGCAGCCATTCTACCTCTCATTCTGAGCTCCCTAGGGCCTCTGTATTCATTGTAATCCTTTGCATGCATGAATACAAACATTCGTTGGTGATTTTGGAGGATTTCTGTGATACCCAATTGCTGGTTCGGCTACAACATAAATATCAAAGTGCATTTCTTGACATGGGTATGTTATGATAATTCATTTTATGAGGTTTTGTGATTTGGGTCACTCTTAGTTTGCTCATATTCATTGTATTTTTTCTGGGTTCTCAATATATGTTATATATTGTATTGTTCTGGCAACACACATTGCAAGAACACTGAAACCCCTTTTGCATCTTCTCTCTAGTCTAAAAGAACACGCTAAAAAATTTAAAAATAACACTATTAAGATCATAAAAAGAACCAACAGGTACGACACATTACAGTTGTATTAGAGCACAATTCTTCCTGCCATCCTGTGAGGTCAGATTTAGACATGCAGATGAAAACATGAGACATGTAGCCGGGTACAAGTAGAAATTACCTCAGACGGAACACGTCTAGAACAGATTTACAGGTTCCTCAAAGAGATCCTTCTGATACAGATATAGAGGTAGTAGCCGCAGAGGAACAACCAGTAGTCTTTTACAACGAAGATGATCTTGAAATACCGAGGACAGATCCCTTTTCAAGTGAGGTTCCAGTACAGGTTGAAGAGATGGGTGACAAAGATAATGAGGAACCCAGCTTGCGGGACATTTTGAATTCATTGGCTAGGGGACAACAGAACATAGAGAGAAGTTTCTTGAGGATGGATGAGAGTCATGAGACGATGAGAGAGTCACAGATAGAATTGGCTCAAATTCTTACCAGGTTGTACCTCCTGATGCGAGGAATAATAGGGACAACATGGATAATAATAATAATAATAACAACGGGAGAAACAGGAACAACTTCGGAGACAGAAACAGGATCAATATTGGAGGTGATAGACATAATAGTGATAGGCAGAATGGTGTGTCATGTCCCCAATTGTGATGTTACATGGAGATATTTGGTTAGCCTATCATCTATTCCCGTAGGCTAATTCATTGGTAAGGGGATAATTGGCTAGTTGAGTTGGCTTCTACACATGGAGATTTGGAAAGTTAGCTTAACTAGTGTATTTTGTGCTATATGGAAAATGCAATATTAAGATTGTATTTTCATTCATTTGAATTTGATGAATAAGGAGGGAAAATGAAATCTTTAATTACATTTTCTCTAATCTGTTTGTATGGAGATGATGTAAATATGGATAGCTCCAGGTAGGACCTATTGGTGAAGGAATATTGACAAGTCAAAGATGGGCCCAATTCAATTTCAAAGACCAAGGTGCATGGATCGATGCAAGAGATATATTTAATATTATTTGTTTGAGCATTGCTATTGGAGCCAACGGCTATGTTTGAGGAGGTTCGATTTGCATAGAGGAATGCTAAATCCCATTCGCCAAGGTTTGAAGACATTGAATAGTGCATTCGCCATCATTGAGGGAAGTGCCCACGGCCTTGAGGAAGGCGTTCAAATAACATCATTTAAAATGTTTAGTGAGCATTTTAAATGCATGATACTCATGCAAGGAGTGGCGGCGGCTAGGTAAGGAAGTTTTAAATGCAAATATCAATATTAAATGCAATTGCCCAAGCATGGAAAGGATCAGTTGGGTGGTTAGAAGGATTTTAAATGCAAGCTCCCTCATCAAATGCATTCGCACTAGCAACAAGAGGATCAATCGGTAGTTTGAAGAGAATTAAATGCATACCAATGCAAAATTAAATATATATGGCTGATCGCTCAAAGCATGAAGAAGGTTTTAAATGATTGCAAATAAAAAATTCAATGCAAGAGTCCAAATGCCTAGCCCAAGAGGATCGATCCATAGAGGAGTAAATTCATTTAAAATAATTGATGATTGTTTTAAATGAAAACATAGTTGGTGAAGATCATTCAATATTGTTCCAATTCTTTGATTTTCATTGATGGATTTCAAAATGCATTCCAAAATTGCCAAGAGAATGGACGTCCAAGCTTGAGGAGTTTAAATAAATGACTTGAGCTTCATTTTGCAACTTTTGATCTTATGGTAGGCTTTTGCATTTTATCTATTTTTGCTGGAAATTGCATTTTCTAGTTATTTTCTTCAAGGAGATGATCCCTTGAATGTTGTGGTGATGATCCTATAACAATTTGTGATGTGTCATACAGATTTCATCATTGGATTAAATTTGCAGGTTATTTGAAGAGTTTGGAAGTGATATTGATATCTATTTGAAGCTCTTGGTGTAGAAGATTGATTACCAAAGTAGTTTAGTGAATTTGGAGTACATTTTGGATAGTATTTTTATATTTTGCAGGGTTTGATTTTGCAACAGCAGGGTCTGATTTTTATAACAGCGACTTTACTTTGGAATTTCAGGGCTTTTTAGGTGGATTTGATAAAAGGTTTGAAGGTTGAAGAGTTGTACTTGATAGAAGACCTTCCTATGCACCCATAGAATACATTTGGAGGAGATATTTCATGATATTTCATTGTAAACCCTTGGCTGGGCTAAAAGTTCATTTTCAGCAGTCATATCAGCATACAGAAAGTTTATATCAGAAATTTATTGAAGCTTTTTCAAGACTGTTTTGTGTCTATTTGATAGCCATCATCATTCTAGAGGCTTTGGGCTATATTTGTATGCAAAGTTTGATGCATTTGGGCTTCATATTGATTTGTAATTAAGTCTGATATAAAATCAGACATGGACTGAAATAAATTCCAGCCACTTGACATTTCATGTTTCATTTATTTGATGGTTTCATATATGCAAAGTTGATGTGGGTTTGATATGCTACAAGTCCTTGTTAATTTGCTAATGTCATTTAATTGAAGTGTGCAAGAAATCTTATCTAAATTGGCAAAAAAATTTCAGTCATTCTAGAAGGGTATTTTACATGGTGACAGGTAGAATGGTGATAGGCACAATGGGGATAGACATCGAGATAGAGAAGATGAGGCTAAAGCTTCCGTCACCAATAAGAGGGCTACCCAGTTGACAGCTAGTGATAGACCTAGCATTCCTGTATTTGCACCCAGGAACAATGTTCCTGAACAGGAGGCCACACAGCTGGAGTTCCAGGATGAGATTCTGAGCGATTGGAGGGAATCCAACAAGGAGTTTAAGGCTGAGATGACATTTGGAGAATATCAGATCTTAGAATGAAGCACAGACCTCGAAGAGGAAATAGACAACAGAATCAAGAACATCAGAAGAAAGTGAGCAAAATGACTTTGCCTTATTTTGATGGGTCTAGTAAGACCTCTGCTAGAGATTGGGTCCAAAAGTTGGACAGCTATCTCCAGATCAGCCCCATGCCCGAGACCGATGCCATTACATATGTAGCCTTACATCTAGAAGGCAACACACATAAATGGTGGAAGCAATGACAAGGTTACCTTGGGACATGATTGGATCACTTGATATGTTGAGTTCACCGCCAGGCTAATCGACTGATTTGACAAGAAGGATCTTGAGATGCAGTTTAAGGAGTTGGCTCAATTGAAACAAGTGGGCTCAGTGGATTCTTACATATCGGAGTTCCAGGACCTTTTAGTTATGGTCTCAAACATTTCAGAGTATAGATTGATCATGCTCTTCATTGATGGGTTGACAGATCCTTTACGAGGTTGGGTTAAGGGTTTGGACCCTACATCGTTACAGGAGGCCATGAAAAAGGCCCATGATATGGAGTCTTCTGTTTGGAGAAGTAAGTTTCAGTCTAAGGGTTTTCAACATAGGAGAGATAAGGAGAAGGACAGAAGACACTTTCAGAAGGATTCAGGACATCAGCATAAGACTTCTTCCAGGTTGGATAATGATCAATTGAATGACCTCAGGAGGCAGAAGCTCTATTTTCATTGTGGAGAGCCTTGGGATCCTAAGCACAAGTGTGTTGCCCAAGGAAAGGCAAAACAATTGGAATATTTTTCAGCAGATGAGTCCGTGGAGTCAGAAACACATTCAGAGCAGCAAATCGAAGCCAATGACTCAGGTACAGATGTGGTCCTGAGACATCTGATACAGAGGAGCAGACGGCCCTACCTACATCACATCTCTCTAGTATTCAGAGAAGGGTCGTTTAGGATGAGTACTTGGTGGGCAGAGAGTGATTACACTACTTGACACAGGTGCTACTCATAATTTTATAGATGAGGGCTTGGTTGCGAAGAGAGGGCTCAAAGACTGAAGAATTCGAAGGGTTTAAGGTGAGGGTAGCAGATGGATTTGTACTCACCTGCATTAGGAGGATACCTAATCTCACCATATTGTTGAACAATTATACTTGCCAGTCAGATTTCTATGTAGTTAGCATGGGTCAGATGGATGTGGTGTTGGGCATGCGATGGTTGCATGACATTGGGGAGTTCACACTCAACTTGAGGACTATGGAGATGAAGTTTGAGGTGAATGGGATACAACATGTGCTCAGGGGCATTTCAGATGTGGATTGAGAGTGGTTTCACTCAAGAGGATGGAGAGATTGATTCGACATGATCAGGTGCAGTGGGCAGCAGAGGTGATCGTGATGCCTGCAGTGTCAGAACAATAGAAGCCCGAGTATCCCCTGGTATCTAGGGTCTCTTGACTAAATACACCAAAGTGTTTAGTGACATACCACTAGGTAGACCCCCTGATAGGGGTATTGAGCACGTTATTGAGCTAGAAGAGGGTGCTAAGCCCGTGATTACCACACCTTACAGGCACCTAAAAAGATATAAGGATGAAATTGAGAAATCTATCAAAGAGCTTCTTGAGATGGGGCACATAAGGCCAAGCAAAAGTCCATTTGCCTCTTCAGAGGTCTTAGTGAAGAAAAAAGATGAAACTCTCAAAATGTGTATTGATTACAGGGAGCTTAATAAGAAGACCATTAAGAATAGATGCCCTATACCCCGCATTGATGAGTTGATAGATGAGTTGCACGGGGCCTGTTACTTCTCCAAAATAGATTTGAGATCCGGATATCACCAGATACGGGTCAGGGATGAAGATGTGGAGAAGACAACTTTCAGGTGCCATTATGGGCACTTCGAGTTCTTGGTCATGCCTTTTGGTTTGACCAATGCACTAGCAACCTACCAATCCTGTATGAACAGGGTGTTCAGAGAACAGTTATGGAGATTTGTATTGATATTTTTTGATGACATATTGATATACAACAGGACTTGGGAGGAGCATCTGAAACACATTGACATTGTCTTGAGCATTTTAGAGCGGGAGTCATTGTATGCCAAAATGTCAAAGTGTGAATTTGGGATGACCGAATTGTTGTACTTGGGTCATATTATCAGTGCTAGTAGTGTGAAGGTGGACTTGGAGAAGATTCGGGCAATCGTTGACTGGTCGCCACCAAAGAATCTCTTTCAGCTCAAGGGATTCCTTGGTCTTTGTGGGTATTACTACCGTTTCGTGAAGGGGTTTTCACAGTTAGCTGCCCCCCTCTCAGATTTGACTCGGAAGGATGCATTCAATTGGTCAAGAGGTGCACAGGAGTGCTTTGATAGGTTCAAGGGGATTATGAGTACTTGTCTTGTGTTGGTTCCCGATTTCAGCAAGCCTCTTGAGTTGCAATGTGATGCCTAAGGGGAAGGCATTGGTGCGGTAATAATGCAAGATAAACACCCCATAGCATTTGAGAACAGGAAGTTGAGGGGTGTGGAACGGAGTTATCGCATATACGACAAGGAGATGTTAGCCATCATGCACGCGTTGGCTAAGTTCAAACAGTACCTAGTTGGGAGTAAGTTTGTGGTGAAAATAAACCACAATAGTTTGAAACATTTCCTTGGTCAGAAGGACTTGAATGAAAGGTAGCAGAAGTGGGTCAGCAAACTTCAGGCCTACGACTTTGACATTGTCTATGTCAAAGGAAAGAAAAACATAGTTGCTGACGCCTTATCCAGGAGACCGCATTTGTGTGCAGTGGGTGCTATTTCAGAGGATTGGAGGGAGATGATATCCGCTGAGTATGCCAAGAATAAATGGGCTTCTGGCATTATTGATGGCATTGTTCGAGATGACAAGTATTCAGTGGTAAATGACTTGATCATTTACAAGGGCAGAATTTTCCTAGTGTCAGGTTCATTGGTTAAGCAGAGGATTTTGAGAGCCTTCCATGATTTGCCTATGGCTGGTCACCAGGGTTACTTCAAAACCTACAGATAGGTGAGAGAGTGTTTCACTTGGAAGGGCATCAAATCGGAAGTATTACAGTATATGAGAGTGTCTGATATGTCAACAGAATAAGCAGGAGCACTCTTTCCTAGGTGGTTTACTGCAGCCCTTGCCCATTCCTGAGAGGAAGTGGGATAGTATCTCTATGGACTTTATCACAGGCTTACCTAAAGTCCAAGGCAGGGATTGTATCTTTGTGGTGGTGGATAGATTGACGAAATTTGCACACTTCTTTGCCATTTCAACCACCTACACTGCAACACAGGTTGCAGAGTTGTTTTTCAGAGAGGTATTCCGTCTTCACGGGTTGCCACATAGCATTGTGAGTGATAGGGACAGTAGGTTCCTAAGTAATTTTTGGCAGGAGTTCTTCAGGTTGATAGGGACCGAGCTCACTCCTAGCACCAACTACCACCCACAGACAGATGGCCAAACAGAGATTGTTAATAAATGGGTGAGAGGATACCTCAGAGATTATGTAGCAGGGCAGCAAAAGACATGGATTGAGTGGCTTCACATGGGCGAGTATTGTTATAATTCCACTTATCACATGTCTATCCAAATGTCACCCTTCATGGCTTTGTATGGGTATGAGGCACCGAGCTTTGTGGATTTATTGTTTGGTGATAGCAGAGTGCTTAAGGCCAAAGACCTTGTACAGGAGAGTCAGGATGTTATGAGGTCTTTGAAGGAGAATATACAGAAAGCTCATAATCAGCAGAAGCAATATGCAGATCAATAGAGGACTGAGTGGTCATTTGAGGTGGGTGACATGGTGTATTTGATGCTGCAGCCCTACAGGCAGTCCACTCTCAAGAAGAGTGGAGCAGAGAAGCTTAAGCCACGCTACTATGGACCTTTCAGGATCTCCAAGAAAATTGGAGTTTTGGCTTATGAGTTGGAGTTGCCGCTAGGTAGCAGGGTACACAATGTGTTTCATGTATCACGCCTCAAGAAGGTGTTGGGGGATAATGTAACACCATCGCAGAGTTACTTCCTCTTAATGAAGAGGGGAAATTGATTTTGGTACCCGAGGCTATAATTGATACCAAGGAACACACTTTGAGGAGGACCATCAAGGAATACCTGGTAAAGTGGAAAAACTTGCCAGTGGAGGATGCTACTTGGGAGAATGAGCAGATATTGGAATATCCTGATCTGAGATTGCTTGAGGCAAGCAATCTTAGGGAGGGCGGACTGTAATGTCCCCTTTCTAGCTTCAGTGTTAGTCTATCATTGGGTTCTCGTAGACTGACAGTTTGGTTAGGGAACCATGGTTGTTTTGTTTTGGATGTGTAACTCAGAGGTGTAGATGTGGTTTGGATCTAGTTGGCAGTGTCTTATGGTGACTTGGCTCGTTGTGTGGCCGTACTTGCTATTTATAGGAAGTTCGGGATTGGTGTCATTTCGGGATTTTTAGAGTGGGATTGGATTCTTCTCGTCGAGACCTTTCTGGCGAGCTGTAGATCATTGTATTCCAACATCATCTTGATATCTATTTTAAAGTCCGAAGATATATTGTATCTAATTGACAGGACTTTATAAATATTAAGTGAAGTGACTAATGAAAAGGAAGTATTAAAAGGGTCACTAAAGGTGAGCTTGGGCGCCCATCCATAGGGGAAATAAGACAACTTAAAAATATAACATTTTCCCCCTAAAAGCCAACGCCCCTCTTGGGGAGGAAATAAAAGATGAAAAAAACAGTTCATTTGTTATGCTTGAGTTTATGAAATTGTTGGCTATTTGGCTCTGCTAGGGTTTTTTTGTGAGGGTTTGAAGAGGATTCGAACTAGAGGCTATTGGGAACGAAAACTCCCTCTAGTAATAGCATTCTACAGGCGTGAAAGACCGTCCAAGTTTCTACTGAGGCAAATACACAGTGTTTGCGTATGGGCTTCAATGGAGTTGATATTTTGTGGTTTTGAGGATTCGATGGATATATCATTTGTAGATCTTGTTGGGAGCAGCTAAGATCATTGCTGAGTTGCAGATTTGAGGGAGTTTGTGGAGGGTTTTTTGACGGCATACATTTCCCTTGTTGGCCGTACCATTTCCCGGCAGGTCGTACTACCTTGTGGAGGCATTTTGGAGTTGTTTAGTGCTGGTTTCTACTCCCATTTTGGTCACCTTGCTGCAGTCAAGAGTGTAGATCATAAACATAAGTCTTTTAGGGAGATTAATTGCTGTTTGTTGCTGTATTGTACCTGTAGCTTGGCCGTACATCTTGAGGAGGGACATGGGGTCTCTTCAAACTCATTTCTCATCAGTTGCAGCCATTCTACCTCTCATTTTGAGGCGTCTAGGGCCTTTGCATTCATTGTAATCCTTTGCATGCATGAATACAAACATTCCTTGGTGATTTTGGAGGATTTATGTGATACCCAATTGCTAGTCGGGCTACAACATAAATATCAAGGTGCATTTCTTGACATGGGTATGTTATGATAATTCATTTTATGAGGTTTTGTGGTCTGGATCACTCTTAGTTTGCTCATATTCATTGTATTTTTTCTGGGTTTTCAATATATGTTATATATTGTATTGTTCCGGCAACACACATTGCAAGAAAACTGAAACCCCTTCTGCATCTTCTCTCTAGTCTGAAAGAACACTCTAAAAATTTTAAAAAAAATACTATTAAGATCATAAAAAGAACCAACAGGTACGACACATTACATTAGCATTGTTTGAAATCATAGATTGAGGATGGGCCAATGAGTGGACTTAAAAAAATAAAACTCAAAAAATCCTTGAAATGATATTACCACTGTATAGAGGACATAAAAATATCAACTTTAAAAAAAAACATCACCTAAATCAGAGTCCGTTTGTGAAAGTTATGAAGTTTTGAAGGTCTAGAAACTACTTGATCAAAATGCTCAATGAAGAAGTGTAATGTCCCCTTTTGGGTATTCTTATTTTTCACCTTACACACAAATAAAAGGAACATTAGTAAACTAATAATAAAATCAAAACATTAATTTGGATTAGTAATAACATGATCATTAATGACAATTATATAATTCATACTCATTTTTCTTACTTATTCATATGGAACCTCATAGTGTACTTCAGGAGGATAGTGCCTGGTCACGAATCTAATCTAGCCCTAATGGAGGATAGGTGTATGTTTATTAAGGTGCGGGATAATAATACCCAAGGGCTTCATGGCACGCCCGACCATACCTCACCTCTTGGCTCAAGAGCTTCATTGCACGCCCGACAATACCTCGCTACTTGAGGATCGTGCTCCACTGTCATAGGCCCAAGTGCTTTATTGCACTCCTGGTAATACCTCACTACTTGTCTCAAGGGACTTCATTATACGCCCGGTAATACCTCATCCACTTGAGAGTCACCTACCGTATAAGTCATCTCCATAGGTATAGGTGCAAGTGTTTCATTGCACGCCCAACAATACTTCACTACTTGGCTCAAGTGACTTCATTACACACCCAGTAATACTTCATCCTCTCGAGAGACACCTACCCTATGCGAGATTGATCATAATAATCCGCACTTAACCGTCGTCCTAGGGAAATAAATAAGATTAAGGATATGGCATGACTTGTTTGTCCCTAGTACAATATGAGTAAGGTTAGAGAATGCATACCAATAAGGAGCTCGTCCTCTCGATCTAATGATCCTATGGATCATGAAGGTAATGCCTTCTTATGAATATTGTTCCGTCAATGGGAACTAGATAATACATTCTTATGTATATGGTTCCTTCAATGGGAACTGGATATCATACCATCACTATCGGATATATATATATATATATATATATATATATATATATATATATATATATATATTGAAATAAAGCTACTGAGGCATAGCAATTGCTTTATTTCAATATATATATATATATATATTCATTTTTTGATTAGATTGAAATAAGAATCATATGATCATATAAGTGATGCTGATAAGAATACCTTGTAAACTGTTGAGATGGCTTCTTGGAATAGCTGATATAATTGCAGATATAACACTGGATATACTGCTGCTTGGAATAGAGGCTATAAGTGCTAATATAAGAGATTATATAAGATACCTTGTCTTCTTGAGAATAGATTGCTGATATAATGACCTTGTAATGTCTTGCAACTGCTGATATGATTTGATAGATGATTTGGCTCTTATATTTTATCTATGCTTGAGGCAGAGAATAATATTGATTTGCTGCTCCAATATATATAAATACATACTGCTGATGATGCCACTCATATATATAATACTGATTGGATGATATTGTATATATATGGTGAGATGAGTTGATGATGATATGATTAACATGCAAGAATATATCATACTTCAGATTTCATTGCTTCGCTTGCTTTAGACTGCCCAGTAAACTTGAATTATATTTGTATGGATTGATATTCCCTTGATCGCTGAATTATTAGATGTTGTGTAATGCTCCATGATGATGAGATGAGATAATATAATCCGTTGAGATGATCTGAGATTATTGTATTGCTTGCTCCTTGGTGCCTTTCCTAGACAGCTCAATGCCACTTAGACTATATTCGCTGCCAATGTATATGCATAAGAATATTTATCTCTGTTTGATCTGATGATCCGCTGGCTCTTTTCCATGATGCTGTGAGTGCTGAGATGATGGGACGGTGATATGATAATTGATATGCTTTTTTGATGCTGGCTCTTTGTCATGTCCCTATAATGATTTATAATTGAATCATTTATTTAAATAATAAGTTAGCCTTATATAAACTAAATATATAATATATTTATTTATAAATATATTATTAATATGTATTATTAATTTAATATAATATAAATATTATAAAATATATGAAATATATGTATTTAATTAACTAGATATATTATAAATGTAAATATTTTAATATAATATTTATGTGAATAATTAATAAGATCTATTATTATATATAAAAATAAATATTAAGAAGAGTCTTACCCATTAAAGCTATTACCCATTAAAGTTAGAAAGTAAAGTGATTTGGAATAAGACAAAGTAATAGGGTTAAACAAAAAGTCAAATTCAAAATAAAATCATATAAAGATAAAAGTCTAATAAGACAAACTTGTGAATAAAATAAGATAAAAAGAGCTCCCATAATTAATAACAAATGTATTTATTTAATACTATATATATTATATAAATAATATACTTTAAAAAGATTAAGGGGAGGCCGAAGGAAGATATTTATAAGTGCAACAATTAAGTTGGTTGACACCAGCGATCACATAAATAAATAATATATTATAAATATATCTAATAATATAAATACACATTATTATTATTATCTTATATTGTAATATAAATATAAATAATACAATATAAACCATATATTATTTATTATGATATAAATAATATAAAATAAATAATATATCATTTATTATAATGATATAATATAAATACAAATAATATAAATAAATAATAATATAAATAAACATCTTTTAACCTATCCTCTTGTGATAAGGGAGTTACGTATGGGTATAACTAGTTTTACCACAGAAGGGAATTAATATAAAGTAATAAAAATTATAAGAGGGTAAGTATGTCTTTTACCACCAAACATAATAAGAGATGTGCCTCTTCGAACATATCCTTTGAAAGGGAAATAAATAAAGGTTGTGAGATAGAAGGAAAAGATCATCCGAAGAAAATATAAAAAGAGTATCGGATAAATACATATAGATCTGCATTTTATATATATATTTTTCTGAGTCATAGGAAGGAATCCAAAATAGTCAATCAGTCAATTCTGTTCCAGCCAATAAACAATTCAGATATATATATATATATATATATATATATATATATATATATATAAAATCAGACTTGTAGCAGGAACTTAAGGAAATAAGGTACAAGGTAAGTACTCTTAAATCATTGATATTTTAATATAAATAATAAATATAGAGAACTAGGATAATGCAAGGTACAACAGTACCTTAGGAAATCTCAGCAACCTCTAAGGTAAGTAATGTCTTAATGTTGTTTATATAATTAGTAAATAAAAAATATAAACAATTCACTATATATATATATAATCTAGAATAGATCCATATGTCATACATCTCATTAGAATTACACGAGTCTATGAACAATAAATATATATAAATATATTAGGAAACTTGGTAAGAAATGGCATAACCATCTCATCACTTCTATTTCCCATAACCATAGGAGAGGCGGTCTTGTTAGGGAAAGGCGAGGTAATTACATCACAATGGATTGGAGAGGGTTTAACGCGCCCTAGACAAGGATGTTAGAAAGAGGCGGAGTAATTCCATTCCCAATCGCATTGGAGAGGGTTCAACGTGCCCTAGACAAATAATTCCCCATCCATAGTTAAGGAATAGAAGGGAGATGATATGGGAAGATGAACTTAGATTATTACTTCTATATTTCTCTATTACTTCATCCTTAAAGAAATGTTAGGTATTGTGGGGAGAGGCAGAGTAATTCCATCCGTATTAAGGCCTGTAGGCTGGGATATAGTTTTCCGTAGGCTGGGTCAAGAGATGGTTTCAGCGCGCCCTATACATGTAAAGCCTAGTTCCATAAGGAAGAGTAATAAGGAAAATATGCATGATTGAATTATGGAACGTATTATAGAATAGTTATCAATAGCAAATAACAATTAGGAAATGAATAATCCGTCAACAAGGAATGATATAATTATATTATCATTGATCTTATTTGATCTTATCATTGAAATTTATTGTTCTCTAACGTACTAATGTCTCCTTGAGAATTATTTTGAATGTAGATTCAGGTTTAAGTGTTTCTTCTAGAAAGGGAACATTACAGTGGGAACATTACTGTAATGTCCCTTATAAGAAGATCCTTATTTTTCACCTAAGAGAATTACTTCTTAAAGGAAACATTAGTACTAGATATTAAAATAATCAAATCAGGGTTGGTAACCACATATCAACATAAATCAATAATTCAATTATTCAATCCTTAAGTGGATTCATATTTTAGGTTGTCTATTATATGTTAATTTTATTTATTTTCAAACCCTAGTGGAGATGGGATACTATCTCTTGTTAGGTTGCATGAATCATCCTCTACGGGTAGTGCCTTTGTATGATGTAACACATGCCCATTCCACCTTAGGTCTTACTAAGTGCCTTTGTATGATGTAACATATGCCCATTCCACCGTAGGTCTTACTTATTACCCTTGTATGATGTAGCATAGTCCATTCCACCGCAGGTCTTATCCATTGCCTAAGTATGATGTAACATGGTCCATTCCACCGCCGGTCTTATCTACCTTTCGATGTATTAATGCTACTTCTCCCTAACAAGTCTACCTCCAATCTCTCAATGTGTTCTATGATCTTATATCATGGGTTTGTTTCTAAGGACCTTGCCTTCATTATATAAATCAAGTATGATTACTCTTTATTAGGGCTTAATCCTAATGATGATGGATTCTCTAAGCATTTATAATCATGTTATTCATAGATGTTTAAGCTATCTATATCATGTTAGTTATTCGCTCCACCTTGACTATAACATGCTATCATATCATCTATACATATTTATATTTATAATTATAATAATATTTAATCACTAATATTGATATTTGTTAATAATATATTATTTATAATATTGCTTTCTTATATTACTCAATTTATTACTTAAATCTATATTTTAATATCATTCATATTATAATCCCTTTAATTAATATCATTCCGTATAAAAAATAATGAAATAACTTATAGATATTAATTTATTTATTTCTTTGGGAATATAGGTGTAGCATACTTATCTTATTTTCCCAGCAATTAATCATGTCTGTAATTCAAACTCATAAATTATTAATTTTATATCTGCTTGCTTCATTGTATTTTGTTGTCTTTTATTGCTTCCTCCACTCTCTACCTTTATATTTTCTTAAATGGTCAATGACTACCTTTTCACAAAGGTCATGTCTTTTTATAAATATATTAGTTGTTGTTGCCTTGACGGATTGTCTTAAAGGCAATCTAATATATTATATAATGTATGATTTACATTCATTTATATAAATATGTTTATTATATTATAATCATAATAATAATTAATATTAATATTAACATTAATATTAATTTTAACATTTATATTTATTATTATATATTATTATATAATAATAATAATATGCTATTTTAATATTAATATTTATATTTGTATTGGTTATTTATAAATATAATATATCGGTTAATATTTAAAATATTTATAGATACTATCATATAATATTATATATTTATTAATGGCCTATGGCCAAAATATTTAACATGACATTTTAAATCTTTAATTTAAACAATGCCTTAATATGGGAACATGACACCCTCTATCTTGGACTGCTCTTTTTTCTCATATATGCATTTGGCTTTACTTACCTACGATGCCTTCATTTCTGATGGTATCATTAGAAATGAGATGGTTGCTTGATTGTATTCCTTTGTATTGTGTTCTGCTATGTTTTGCTAATTTTATTCTGTATTGATCATGAGATGCCTTCACTTATTATATCATATATATTTCCAAGAGAGCAGCGAATACCTCTTCACAAAGGTCATGATCCATTCCCTAGATCGTACCTCTTTAAACATAACAATGGATTTATAGTAATCGCTGTTATTGGGGATTTGGTTAGTAAAATTCATGTTGTCCGTTGCCTTAGACATTAGTTGGATATTCCTTAATAGATCACTACTTGCACCATATATAGTATTCGTTGTTTTTCAAACTAGTTAATAAGCTTTGGTTTTATTAATAATCGCTGCCATCATACATATGACCGCAGCCTTTGCATCTTAATAATACTATTTGTATATTATATATATTAGATATTAATATATTATATATTATAATAATATTTATATATTTACATTTATATTTATATTTATATAATATATATTATATTATTATAATATTACATGTATTCATAATAATATTTAATATTTATTTTTAATATTGGTAATTATATTATTATATAATAATAATATAATACTTGTATTTATATTGATAATAATATATTTATATTTATATTGATAATTATATTTGTCAATTAGATTAGAATATTTATAATATAATATTTAATTTATAGTATCGAATTAGAATATATATTATTTTAATATATTTAATCTATATTATTTAATGTAAGGATATTCGATTTATAATATTTAATATATAATCAAGGTTGCACCGAGACTGGTACTGGTACTGGTACGAGAGACTGGTACCGGTACTGGTACATCTGTTTTTGAAAAATAGGAGATGGGGGTACTTGGAGACTACCATTTTTTTTTAAAATATAATTTAATAATTCTATTAATTTATTAATATGCTAACATTACAACTGAAAATATCATGACATTGAACTTTTAAAACAAGAGAACTGGTAAAGTTTAAGTTTATAGCTTACTTGTAACAATTTAATATAGCTTATTGTATATATATTACTTATAGGCTTATAGCTTACTTGTAACAATTTAATATAGCTTAATATATAGATATTACTGTAGACACTAGTATTGAGGTTTGAAGTCCGTAGGAGTAAGAATCCATTGAGTTTGTGAGAAAATAGTGGAAAAAATGAAAGGTAGAGAAAGAAAAAAAATGGAGACGCCATTTTATTGACACAGGGTACTTGGAGACGTGTGGGAGACTCAACCAGAAGTCTCCCTTTGCAGGGAGACGTACCCAAGAAGTCTCCGAGACGGGGAGACAAGTACCAATCTCCGAGACGAGTACCAGGGGGTCGGAGACGGGTCTCCGTGCAACATAGTATATAATCGATTCAATATGGGGATATGACAAGAAGGGTTTGGCTTAGCCCCTTGTGACTGGCTATTGGTCACTGATGTGACCTGTTGGGCTGGATGGGGCTTTAATAAATCAAATAAATATTTTTAAAAACAAAGAACTTACTTTAAAAAAAAAAAAAAAAAAAACTGTGTTTTTTTTTGTTGTGTTTTTTTTTTTGCTTTTTTAAAAGAATGTTCTTTTAATTTTTAGAAAGAAATATTAACAAAAAGGTACCTACAAAGTTTTTTTTAGATTTTTTAAAACCTACACCCAAACTAACTATACCTGTCAGCGCAGTACAGACACGTACATTTAAACCTTTTTCTTTTCTTTCTCTCTTTTTTTTACATTGTTTTTTTTGGTAAAGCTTTTTTTGTTTGGTTTTTGACTTGATTTTTAAAAAATGAAATTTAAAAAAAAAACTGCATAGTGACCGTACGACCTCGAGTTGCGTTCCTGGGGCTAAAAAAATTTGCTTTTTCTAGACCTGCACCAAAATAGGTCAAACTATATGTTTTTCTTCACCTACCGACCCTTCCGGACGCAACCATGATCTTCGTTTTTGACCAACAAGTTTTCTTTAAAAATTCACCTTCGGATCTCCCCTAAAAAAGAGTTAAAAACCTGTGAAATCAAACTAAAAATTTCCACAAAATTGATATTAGATCAGGACCAAGGGGTCCCACCAGGCGTGCCAGAATGTGTATAGGTAAAATTGAGATTAAATAAAGATCAAAGCAATGATAATCAATAACACTCAATCCTATAACCTTCAAGATAATGATCTAGATAATAACCGAATAATCAATGAATAACAAAAACAATGAAAATTTTCACCTAGATTGTATAGTTATCTCAGTTTTTTGTGGATTGTTCAATGTATTACGAAACCATGTTTGCAACAAGTGGATATATTATGATGATTGCATGCTCAAAGTGCTCAATGTGCTCAACGATACGATGTATGCTCAATGCGCTATAGGGATGCCTGATAATAAATGATTGAAGAGTGCTCAAAGCTGAATGATTGAAGAGGATTTGTGAAGAAGTGAAAGGGGGTATATATAGGTTTCAGGGAAAGATCGATCAACGATAGAGATAAATCGAAGAAATGGATGATCAAGATAAATTGAGAAGACATGATGAATGTGCACACGGCATGTGTCATGAAGGAAAAACTATTTTTATTGAATTAATTACTTTTAGGCTAAAGATAGGATTTGATTTCATAAATTAGAATATGATTTTTTCTAATTTATGAGTTTGATGATAAAAAAAAAATAAAGATTAAAAGCCAATTAACTCAACTTTAGATTTGCTTTTTGAAGTTCCAAAAATAAGACTGATTGTGCACATAGAAAAATGATATTTTTAGAAGAATTGGAAGATAATTGAAAATTAAATAAATAAATTTATTTAATTAATCGTGCATGATAGGAGAAAAGATAAGATAAAATATAGAGAATAAATTAAACAAATAAATTGATTTAATTTATTTTTGCATGATGGAGGAATATAAATAAAATATTAGTTTTATTTTTTTTAGAAGATTGAGTCAACTTAAATAAATTTGAATAATTTATTTAAATATGGAGGAATAATTGATTAATTAAATAATTAAAAAAAAATTAATTGTGGATAAGAGGAAATTTAATGATGAATTATTTAATTAATGTGGACTTGAAGATTGGAAGAAAATAATGATTTAATTAAATAATCAGATTATTCAATTAATGTTGAATGCAGGTGATTTAGACAAAATTGATGTATGCAAATGATGTGATGCGATGGGTCATTTTTAGGTGTCTACAATAGGAACATTTGAAGGCAAGTGTGCAATGAATATAATGAGAATAAGAGCAGATTGAAAGCAAAGTAAAGGGCAGAAATATAAAGTGCAACTCAGATTTATTTTGAGTGTATATGCAGCCCATGTGTGAATGATAAATGCAAATATATATGACGAATATATGTGAAGAGATATGTGTTTATTTTGAAGAGTTGTATCCATTGTGAAAGGTGATAGACATTGTGAAAGGGTATGTCCTTTACCCTTATTGAAGACATATAAAAGGTAAGAAGAAAAGTGGATAGAAAGAAAGAATCAATGATATATTTCTGAGTATTAAAAGCAGATTTGAGAAAAGAGAAAGGAGTAGAAAATGAAGTGTAATTCTGATTTGTTCTAAGAGAAAGAACATGTGATTAAACGTAGAGAATATGAGAAAATTACATGAAGTATAAATGCAGAATTATATGAAGGATATGAGAAAGATATCGCCATGTTATGATCAATTTTATGTAAAGTTGTGCATGAGTTAGATCAATTTTGTGAGGAAAGAAAGTGTGTGATTAGAATTGTGAGAGAAGAAAGTGTAATGTCCCCATTTTCTGAGTGATCACGGCCGGAGGGTCTAATTTTCACGCTTCATGAATTTTGGAGGGCAAATTGAGTATAAGAGATGACTTGGCGTATTTTTCTAATAATTTTGGTGTATTCGTTTTGAATAAAATAATTTGCCTTCATGTGGAGTGAATTATCTTGGGATGGTAAAGTATGAAAAAAAATTGTCAAATAAGATTAAGGGATTAAAGGAAGACATGCTGTGGAATAAGTTGATATATTTCCTTATGTTCGCCCTAGGAGAAAAGAGGACAATAAAATAATATTTATTCCTTGGTTTGAGCGCCCAAATAGGAGGAGAAGAAAAGAATAAAATAAAAAGTATTTTATTTTATAGGTCGGCCAAGGAGAAGACAGGGTGGGTCGGCCCTCTAGAAAATAAATAAAATAAAAAATGTTTAATTGGCCTAGGTCAGCCAGCTTGAAGAGGGCAAGGAAAGTATGTATAAATACAAGGTATCTTGAGAGCATTTCATCATCATTCAGCTTGTCATTTATTCCTTTTGGATTGCACTTGTTTGCATCATATTCCAAGAACGAAAACCCTTGAGATGAAAACCTAATTCATCTTGGGAAGACTTCATAATGGAGGTCTACTTGCACTTCATTGGAGATTTACAAAGTTTGGAGCATAATTCTAATATCTTTTGGAGCAGAATTCTAAGGTCATTTGGAGCAGAAATCAAACATCTTTAGAGCAGAATTTCAGAGCAGCCTTGAAGATCTTATTAGGCAGATTGGAGCAGCAATTTATCATCACCTTTGGGTAGAAATAAATCATCTTTTGAAGGAGTGATTGAGCGCCACCTTGGAGGATCATTTGTGTGGTCTTTGGAGGCGATTTGTGGAGTTTATTGGCTGTTTAGGGATTGAAGAATATTCTGATTTGGAGCAGTAGCAGCAGCAGATCCAATTTGCCATTGTTGAGGAGTATTTCTTGGTGCTTGTGATTGCATTGTATTAGGGTTTCAACCCTAGACTTGGAGAGCCACTTTGTAAAGGGCGAATTTGCTTTGTGGAGGTTGTTTGGCACATGGTTTAGGGTTTCTAAACCCTAAATAGATCAGCAGACCTGGGCGCTACTCTTTGAAGATTTTGGAGGCATCTTTGTGATTGATTTGGTATGTAAAACATTGTTTTTGGGTTGGGATTGTAGTGGCAACAATCCAACTTTGTTTTGGGCATGTTTGAGCCCTAGAACTTGTTGAACTTTGCATTTCAATATATTCTGTTTTGTAGCAGCAGACTTTAGCTCAGAAAATCAGATTTGGTTAATTATTTTGAATGCCCTAAAATGTGTATTTCATGATGTAATTCATGGGAGGATTGAATGTTAATGTTTAGCATCATTTGCCATCATTATTTGCTATGTTTGGATACATGTTTGTTCGCTGTGATTACATGTCTTTGAGCAGAAAATAAAATCAGAATATAGGGTTTTGAGCAGAAAACTAAAGTGCAGAAATTAGGGCAGAATTCCAAGTAAGAAAAATCAGAAATTCCAAACAAGATTAATTTGGAAAGCCCGGAAATCCAAAATTGTAGAAAATATCCCCATTTGGGATATTGCAAAACGTATTTATGTGTGTGAACCTGATTTGAAAAGAAAAGACTTACATCATACAGAATCAGAAATAGTGATCGGATTTGTGAGAGAAGGTTATTGTGTGGATAGTGATCAGATTTGGAAGAAGGTTATTGTGTGGATAGTGATCAGATTTGGAAGAAGGATATTGTGTGAGTTGTAATCAGATTTGTGAGAGGAAGATTCTGTGAAGAAGCATACTATTTCAGCTATTGAAGGATTGCTGGGTTGGAGCCTCTTGCTAGGTTGGAGCTCAGTTTGTGTGGGGGTTGGAGCCTCCAATAGGCTGGAGCCTATAAATCAATCAAGTGGAGATTGGAGTCTGTGGTAGGTTGGAGTCGTGGTTTTCTCTCAAAAGGGTTTCTACCTAAATCGTGTGTTCTCATTGTGTACTTAATTGCTAGATCTTGCATATGTGTAGTTGATGTAATTGATTGAATTTGAAAAGTAAAAAAGATTGTTAGATACTGATTCACCCCCCCTCTCAGTATCACCGTGTGCTCATCAGTTTTATTGCTTTCCTGCTTTTTGTTTTTTGGTTATGGTTTTTGATTTAGACTTTGAACTCTGTAATAGTTAAGAACTGTTAGTGTGTTGTTGTGCTGTTCGTGGCCAGTCTGTGCCTTGTTTTGCTCTGCCCTTGTGGCTTTTTGCATAGGGATCAGCACCCTGGTTTATTAGAACAATATATAAATGTTATAAGGGTATGACCCCTAATAACATTATGTTCTAGCAAAGAAATCATTCAGATTCAGCATCAAATGAAGTTTTGGAGACTCATAGAAATGCCTGACGAAAAAAGGAGAATTTTGATAATGTTTAACAATGAACGATGAACATGTCCACTTATTTGTTCCTATCACGCATTTGCTGGAGTTAAAGTGCAACAAGGACAAGTAATCATACAAGAATGTCTGCATCCTAATTTTTCTGTATTTTTTCTTCTTTTGTTGCTAGTTGTCTTTAAATTCTTATAGAAATATTGTTATTTTTGCCTTAGAATTGCAACTCCATTTCTCTTCTACTTTATCTTGAATTTTCAAATTGAAAGATTAGCTTATGAGCTAATCAAAATGTGTTTTGTGATAAATGAATATGAAACAAACTATTGAATCAAGGGGACTTAATATGTGTAAAGATGTTCTTAAAACTTTGGGTATGCTTTACAATTCTAGTGTTGGCAAACATGGGAAATTATATATATGGTCACTAACTTACAAGGTTATCAAATGTCTTACAGGTGGTCACAATCTTCTTATCCTAGCACAAAATGTTGGTCAATACATACAACTAGGTACAACCATAGATGATGCAATTGGAGAAGCATACGATAAAATAGCAAAATGGCTGGGGCTTGACATGAGGAAAGGTGGTGGACCAGCTCTAGAAGAGCTTGCAAAGGAAGGCGATCAACATTCTATTACACTTTCAGTGCGTTTCCAGCAAATCAGAATTTACATAAATGTTTTAGATTCTATGCATTAATAGTATATATATATATATATTAAAATTTGCATGTTTGATTAAGGGCCATTATAGAACTAAATTAAGTTTTCTAATACTTGATATATGAACACAATTGTGAGTATGATATAGGTGCCCATGCAACAACACAAGGATTGCAATTTCTCATACGCTGGCTTGAAAACTCAAGTACGAAGGACAATCGAGTTTAAAAACATGTAAGATACGATTAAGATTTATCTTTTGGATCTTCTGATATACAATAGTAAAGGTTTTTATGATCCTTGAGGCTAACAAGAATATCAATATTGATGTATTTGAGGACCGTATAATGTGTTGCTATTTTTTGTTTTGCAATTTTAGAAGTTAATCAATTCAACATTGGAAATGGAAGACTACAATAAAAAAAAAACAAGAGAGGTAAAATACTGTATATTAATGAGAGGGGGTGTACTAACTGTTGATGCTTTAATAAAAAATAGTCCGCCCAGATCAGAAACATTGACTGATGCAAAAATACATGATAGTAGGTGGCATGTGAAGTAAATTTGGCTGAAGATATCCCCGTACACTTCTTACACTCTCACTATCTTCAATTTTTATTATAGACATGATTACAAGACTTATCACAAGTACTATACATGATGATGTACATCAAATATCTAGTAATATTGCTGCTATCTTTGCAACTAAAAATCTTTATTTTCCATAATGAGGCAAATAACAATGCAAAAAATTTCTACCATAGCCGTTACAGATTAATTATTGCCATGGTGGGCTCTGTGGACAGGAAGAGAATAAAGATTTTCCTCATTGGCATTGTAAGGGAGCCATGCCTTTGCAGAGACTGAAGCTTGACATTTAAATAGGGTCCTTTACCAAGCCATACCTTGTATGTGTCCTTAATTGGAGATTTCAACTCTTGTAGCGTTGTAGCGTGGCTCTTAGCTGGTGGAGCCAACTCATCATATTCTTGGATGATATGAGCAATCTATCTTATAGCATTTTTTGAGAGAAGAATAGTGTTGATGGCATTCAACATCTTTTCATTTTGTTCAGTGATCTTGCTTAGCTGGTTTACACAATTGTTCAGAGCATTGAGTCTTTCATTCTGCTGTAGGACACTGTGCAAAAACCTAGATAAGCCATTCTCAAGATGGGTTGTTAATCCCTTTCTCATCAATGGTTTTGTTTAGATTCTTTAAGATTAGAAATTTTCAAAACAGCAGCAAGAACAACTGAGTCAGCAATGGTGTTATGAGCATGAACATGAGAGTGGGTCTAGTTTTCCTTAGGTTCAATAGCTCAGAGATTTGTGGTGTGTCCCTTCTAAAATGTAAAGGATTCCAAGGAGGATGTTTGGGAGTTTATGATTGAGCGGGAGGATAAAGATAATGAGTTGGAGAAGCAAAGTATGCAAGCTTGGTGATATTCAAACAACTAGGGTTTATTCCAAGTCTCTTGAAAGAGGGGACCAAAGAGGGATGAATTAATCTTTTCTTATAACAAAGTCATCACAATAAAGAACCTCAGTGAAAGGTTGGGGCCTAGAGTAGACAACGGAGATGATATCTATTCCTATTATTCAAAAAATAAGTAGAAGCCATTGCCTCTCTGAAAGTAAGTTCTTTAGAGGGGATAAGCCCTTGTTGGAGATTCAAATTGAGAAGAGGATCACTGTTGCCATTTGAGGAGGGGATCACTTCTCATCCTCTATGTGAATTGGGTGTTGTAAAGCAACATCATTCTCCTGCCTTCTTTTCATGTTTACAGGCATTTGGGAAGTAATACTTTTTTTCTTTCTTCTAATTTTGTTCTTCTTATACACTTGGAGAAAAATGTCCTTGAGTTTGTTCTCTTTGTTTTTGTTACACCCAGGACTTTTATTTATAGGATGACATCAGAATCTATCTTTTCTGGTGAATTTCATTGTGACTGAGAAGTTAATAGTAATACTCACTTAAGTGCCTTTGCCTTTATTAGACCAAATCGGATCAAAACATATTTTTGTAGAGGGAGGCGAGCATTCTTTTGAGAAATTTAAGTTAGAGGCTGAATTTGAAATACTTTATTTTTGTTTTGGCTCCTTCCAGATATTGTCATGTCCCCGTTTCCAGTATGATCACCAAACAGGGAACTGAGTTAGCCTATCATCATTCTTGTAGGCTAATTCATCAAAACAAGGGAATATTCTGGCTGAGCTAAGGCTTGGAAAAGATAATGTGATTCATAGGCTTGGAGAATGGAATGTTGATTTACAAGGCTCAACAAATTACACTGATGGGAAAAATGAATTAATGCAATTTCGCATTAATTATTAGGAGGAAATAGTTAAATAATAATATTTTATGATAGCTCCGAGGAAAGAAAATAATAAAATAAATTAAATAATATTATTTAATTTGAGCGCTTATTTTGGAAATGGGAAAAAATAAATAAATAATATATTCTTGCATTTAGGCGCTTGCATGGAGAAAAGGGAAATTAAATATTAATTGAGCACTTAACCTTGGAAGAATAAATTCAAAATAATAAAATAATATTTGTCTAATTGGGCGCCCTTCTTGGAGAAATAAAATAATAAAATTGGTTGTAAGCCGACAAGGAGGGAAAAGTGAAATTCAAATCTTTAATTTGAATTGTTGGCCTCATCGAAGATTCAAGTATAAAAGAAGGCTTTGGAGCCTCATTTCGGCATCACAAACATTTTGGAAACTTTGGCATTTTTGCTTGGCAATTCAATTGCATCAGTGGAATTGGACGAAAACCCAATTTGCATCATTGGAGGTGGATTCATATGGAGTTCACATTTGGACTTCATTGTAGATTTTGTAGATTTGCTTGGACACCATTGATACATCATTTGAGTTTTGGTTGGAGACCTTGAGTGAAGATTTGTTGAAGATTCCTTGTTATAGCTTGAGTGCCAAATTGAAGACTTGATCGAAGACTCGAGGAAGCCAACTTGCATTTGAGCGCCGATTTTATAGAGACACCAATACTTGTTTGGAGTGCCGAATTGCTAGAGACTGATTGCAGATCTGATATTCCTTCCTAGTCGCCGCCATTCTAAGGAACAATCATCATTGTAATATTAGTGATCTTGAGAAAGGAATCTGTTTTGAGTTTGTGCTGGAAATTAAAGAGTGGAATCATCCTTGATTGGCCAGTTTGCATCCCTGAAGCGTTAATCATTACAGGATCTGCGCTTTGTTCCTCTTAATACAATTTTTGGGCAGATTTGCATGTTTTTATAGGTCTGATGTAAAAACAGAGAACATTTGTAATCAGCATTCTCTATTTATCAAATCTGGGTTGTGATCAGCATTTTCAGGCTTCATCAGAGATTTACCAGCGCATATTTGGAGGGTTTGATCATCATAATTTGGAGGTATAAGGGTTTACAACCACTCTATGGTCAAATCGCTTCATTTCTAGCATAGAGCAATTCATTTTGGAGGTGTTGTTTGGCTGCATTTTGATATCAGCAGTCTACATCAGTCATATCAGACCATTATTGATCTACAGGTGTTGTTTTAGTCATCTATCATCAAGTTTGACATTGACAACATTTCATACCAAGTGGCTAGGGTTTGGTGCAATATTTGGGCATATTGGCATATTGTTTGAGATCTGATTTTTAAATCAGATTGGTCTGTTGTAATCTACAACTAGTAACATATGTAATCAGCCTTTGATTTCAATAAAGAAGTGAAGCTTTGTAAGAGACCCTCTTATATATGACTGAAAAATTTGCTCAACTTTAGATAAGATTTCTTGCACAAATGAATGTAAGACATCAATACAAGTCATCATAAATGAAAACCATAAAACTCCTTGCATTATTATTGATTGGAAATGAAATCACATCACAAAATGTACTGCTGTCATGAAATTACAGTCATAATATCAGTCATATCAGACTTGATATCTTCATAAAATAAGTGTCAAATGTCTTCAACAACTTCAACAAACAATGGATAATTGTCTTCAAGTCTTGGATCAATGATTATATCCCTGGAAACACAAATACTATTGACTGATCTGCAATTATAAATGACTGATATGAAGCTACAGTAAGCTATTACAACTGCTGTAGGTGTTTTTAGCCCAGCCAATGATCAATCTCTTCAAACACAATGGAAATCCTCTCCTAAGCCAAGCGACGAGGTTATTGATTGCTCCTTTTGCATCTCCAACTCTTCAACTCTTGTAGATTTGTACTCCAAAAAGCCTTGAAACAATATAGATGCCTCGCTGTCATGAAAAATCAGAACCCTGCAAATTATATAAACTTCACTCCAATGATATCGTAGGCCCTAAAACTACCTTGACAATGCTTTCAATGGATCAAGGGCTTCAATATGATATCAAATATGCTCCAATAACTCCTCTAAACCTGCAAATTCAAGCTCAATGGTGAATATTCGTACAATATCACCTCACATAGAGTATGGGGTCATCACCATACAAATACAAGGGGTTATCACCTTGCAAAAAGACATGAAAATCGGAATTTTTAGTCAAAATAATAGAATAAGAAAACATACCAGATTCAATATCTCCTTCAAATGAAGATGGAAGTCTCTATATAACCTCTCCTTGGATGAGCGATCCTCCTCTATGATGTTTTGTAATGCAATTTGAGTTCCACCAATGATATTCCTCATTCTTCAACAATTTTAAATGAATTGCTTATGCAAACTCAATCATTTAAAATCAATCTTCAATTGTTTTAAATGATTTATAACTACTCCCATATGGATCGGTCCTCTAGCATTGAATTCCTTCTTGCAGAGGCGGCTGGAAATGCTTTTGCAAACAAGCATTTAAAATCCTTCATAGATCATTTAAAATCCTTCCTTAATGCCAATCATTCTCACCTCATGATCCATCAATCCATATGCAAACATTTAATATATAAGATTTGCATTTAAAATCATTTCTTTTCACCTAGACCGCCAATCCTCCTTAGGCGTTGGCATTGGATGCTTCAACAAACAATTTTAAATACTTTTACCTTGGCGAATCCTTCCTCTTGGCCGTTGGAACCATAATCAATGTTTTTGTTTTTGCTTGGTCCTATCCTCATGGCGTCGATCCTCATATTTGGACATGATATCATTAAATGCCTTCAAACAAAGATAACAAACCTCTTTGATATGGATCTCACCTCCTAGATGGCTGTTGGGATCATCATCCAATGCAAATTGCTTTGTTCAATGAATCGCCACATCATATGCAAATCAAACAATCTCGTTGGAATCATATCTTCATAAGCTTGGATCTATAACAAATGTGTTACCAATAGGTCCCACCTGGAGCCATACTTCACCCATCGATTTGGCACAATGAACAATGTGATCCCATCATAGATATTAGACAAATGCAATTAAAGATTCCATTTGTCATTATTTATATAATAAAACTCAAGCAAAATACTAGTTGAGCCAACTTTCCAGTTCTCCATGTGTAGACATATACCAACTTTCCGCTTCTCCATGTGTAGAAACAAGCTCAAACTAGAAAATATAATTTAGCTCAAAATAGGGACATTACAAGCTTTCATTCCGGGTATGTTTACATATGCTTTGTGTGAGTTGTTTGGTTCTATAATATCATCATTTCTTGTTATTTGAATGTATGTTTGCAACCTTTCCATCTTCATTGCATTACAAACACATCATTGAAGGCCACATGTCAAAATTCTAAACCAAATTCAAGGAAAACAAATCAGAAATTTTCAGACCAGCAAGAAAAAAAATGAGTTTAGATAAGACAGGGTTCTTACAGAGGCATGAGCACTTTGAAGAAGATCTTTACCTTGCTGGGTTTCAAGAGCTCCAAGAGGCCGTGGCTATGGTGAAGAACAACTACTTGCATCTACTTGTGGATAGAGATCATCTATTCAAGATGGGCGAGATATATGCTGGCGCTTTGAGAAGGGAGGAAGATAAAGTGGATAAGCTCACCTTGGAGCTTGAGGACACTATGGATTCTTTGAATAGCACTCAAGAGGCCCTTCAATAATCGGAAGATCAAGTGAAGAAGCTTCATTGGGAGTTGAGCATGGCACACTCTTCATCATACACATCAGAAATTCAGACTTCTATGGCCGCCACATTCAAGGAAGGACAATGCAACATGAAGAGGGCATGAGGTGGAGTCATGGAGGAAGAGGAGATTAGGATCTATGAAAGCATCTCTCAAAGGCACGAGGTTAGGTTTGATTTTCTGAATTACAACAGCAGTTCCTCGACTTCACATCATCATGACATGACAGGAAAAGGGATCAACCTTGAAACGTGTGATTTTAATGGAGAGAATCATGTTGGATCAGCCTTGGATGGAGAGCATGCAACAGTGATAAAGGAGAGGTTTGAGAAGGGTAAAGGCACTACAAAAAGGTATGGCAAGAGTTCTGATTTTATTTGGATCAACAGTCTTTCCCTCTTGCATAATCATATGTTGGCAGCCCTTACACATAAGAATGGGTTTGAGAAGAGCTCTTCTATCATTGGCTTTCATCTTGGACCCAAGAGAACCAAGTTAGTTCAGCATGACATGTGGCATGAGTCTTGTATGGTGGCTAAGCAAGTGGAGAAATCAGATTTGAGGTATGGTACATAATCTTTTGTCTGTTTGCTTCTTGAGGGTTTGATGACACCTCTTTTGGAGAGCCACTTGAAGGCTCACATCACGGGTTGGATGACATCCTTGAGTACACACTATGTGGATCAGCCACTAGTGTTGAGACTACCTATGTTGATAAGCGTAATGAGGATGGATCCTTGGTTCTTCATGGAGCACTTGAGGAGTTTGTTGGTGAAGGGTTCCATCATGTTGATAATTCTTGGGTGGAGTATGTAGCTGCTTATTTTTTGATGTATGCCATGGAGACTTTTGTTTTTGTTGGGCATACTACGGTGGTACAGCTGAACTATGACACAAGGTATGAGGGTCTTGATATGATGTTTGGTTTGGAGTTACTAATGCTTGTGTTTCAGCTGGGTGATGGCATAGGGATTGGAAGAAAGCATGAAGATCTTGATGTTCCAGCGCTAGTTCATGAAGATCTATTCCATACTTTGCTAGGAGATGGCTGTTCCACTTCATGGTGCATAGATTCCCTTCAGAGTTCTTGGCAAACAATAGCTGCTTGGGAGCTTGGTGGAGTTGTTGAGACTACACCTAGTAGATCAGCCACTAATATCCAGACTTCACTTGAAGAGGGAGTTGTAAGGGATGATTCTTTGATCATTCATGGAGATGTAGAGTTGGATGCTACTTTGACACAATTCTATCATCCTATTGATCCTTTGATGGCACTGGAGGTTGTCCTATGTCCGAGCTTGGTGATGCATAATACCAAGGCACTTGCATTGGAGGAACATACTTCCGAGATACAGTTGGTTCACATGCCGAGGTATGGAGATGTTCCCATTTCTAATTTTGAGACACTAGGGCTTGTTTCACAGTTGGGTTTTGATCTTGGAGATGGAGGTGAGCTCAATGCCATGGATATTCTAGCCCTAGTACATGAGGTCCTTTTGCATATATGGATGGGAGATGATTATTCTACTTCATGGTGCATACTGAGTAGATGGGGGACAACAGTGGTTTTGGAATCGAGAGGTGAGTTGGGTCATCTCCTCATCCTGGGAAAGCAACATCATGATGATATCCTATCATCCATTGTCATGAGCGACATCCTTTGCACTATCATGGAGCTGATTTGCCATCATGAGGTTACTATTTGGATACATATCAATAGCATAGTGGGAGTAGTTATACACCTTCTTGCACCTATGCCGGGTGTATTTCACATTCACAAGAGGTCTACGGGAGTTGGAGGTTGGAGTGATGTTGAGGACTTTTCAAGATGCTTCCACTACCTCATGCGTTGCACATATGGAGGAGTGATGATTTGGGATCCAGGTGGTGGCACTTGGGGTCTAGTTGGGTTGCTTCACAACCTTTGGGACATGGATGATGACAGCGTGAGGTAGCCGAGGCTTGGTGACAGGTGGGCATGTTTCAAAGACTACACCCTTCGCCACTTGTTGATAGGCATGTTTCTCTTCGAGGCTTCATTTATGAGGAGTGGCACCTTAGGAGCTTTGGAGAGTGTTGCACTTGTGGTTGCGGGATTACTTTTGGAATTTGGAGGATGGTGCTTGGTTGGGCTCGAGTGTGTATGGCTTCAGCTATCGGAGTTCACTTTGCATTGCATTCTTCACATTCTTCTTGGAGGATGTAGCCACCAGTGATTTGTACGGCCACCGGGCATGCGGACATATGGAGATACATGTCACTCGACACTATCTCACAGGATACACACTTGCCATTGCTTGAGGACAAGCAATCTCGAGCAGGGAGGATTGTAATGTCCCCATTTTTGGAATGGTCGCCATTAGTGAGAGATTGGGCTAATTCCCACTCTTCGGGATTTTTGGAGGACATCTTGAGTATTGGAGGTGACTTGTTATATTTTCCTGATGTCTCTGATGTACTTATCTTGGATCAAACAGTTTGTCTTCCTTGGAGCGAGTTATTTGGGAGAATTGCTATCTTGCCGGGAGATCATATTGTGTTGTGCTAGCACCTCACCCTGGTGCCTAATGGATGGAATACAATATATTATTCCTTGTATTGGCACTAGAAGAAGAAATAAAATAATAACAAATTATATCTTTAATTTAATTTGTTTTTGGGCGCCCATGTGGAGAGAGGGAGGTCGGCCCTCTTGGAGGGAAATCACATTCAAAATATATCATTCTTTGCCTAGGTCGGCCCTATGGGAGGAGAGGCGAATTGCATATATATACATGGTCGTTTGGCATTGGAAAAACATCAATCAATCATTCATTCATTCGACATTTGGAGCATATCTCTTGGAGAAGGATTTGAGACGAGAGCCTCAAGTTCTTGGAAGGAGTTGGACAAAACCCTAGCTTCTTCTTGTGGAGGATTCAGTGACGGGGATCAATTGCACTTCATCATCAAGGGCAGATTTATATCAGCTTGGAGAGCATCTATTGGTGGCGATTTGGCTAGGGTTTCACCCTAGGGCTGGAGCGCACCTTGTGGAGGAGGAGTGACTTGCATCTAAGGGCAGAATTTGGTGTTTTGTTGGCTGCTAGGGTTAGGGTTTGGGCATAATTCATATCAGCAGTCTTGCAGCCTTGTGCACCCTCCATAGAAGACCATATTTATGCATATCTTGGTATGTAATCATTGATAGTTATATTTGCTATATTGTTAGGCTTGTGGCTGTTTGCCCTAGCCATATTTTGTATGTGAAGACTTCATATATTCAGAATTTACAGCAACGGACTTATTTATTCATGGTGGATGTATTTATGATGGTTATCAATGTGTATTTCATGGTGTAAATCACTTATGCACTTGGGCAAATCATTTGTTATGTTCCTTTGACGCTTTGATGTGATGTTTATGGGATGTTATAAGTGTTTGCAATCTTAAAATTATAAAATTCAGAATTCAGTATCTAGGGTTTGAGCAGAAATTGAAGTAGAAAAATATTTGGGAAAGCCCGGAAATCCAAGATAGGCGAAAATATCCCAATTTGGGATATTACATATGCTCCTCATATATAGCCTTCTATTTGCAAACTTAAATACCAAATTTGAAGTCGGCCATAACATTGTTTTTATCATTCGCCAAAATTACTTAATGGAGACACCCAATTTGCCTTTGCTTCTCATAGCAACTACGGAATGTAATTCGATGATGACGACATAGTGGCCTTTGGCCATACAAATTTCTTCTTGTCACTAACACAACGTCTTCTGCATCTCTAGGTATCATCACGTAACTTATTTATTGAACATACTCCATCGTTTGATATCAATGACGTTCTTTGACAATCTCTTCAACCTTTGACAACAAATGACAACTCTCACTCTAACATTCTCGTCCATACATCTTGGACAACTAATCCAACAATCTCCATGACAGACTCTTTGACATCAATGACAATATGTCTTCTCACCTTTGACATCAATGACAAACATTCCGACAGTGGATGTAAAGGAAGATGTCTGAAATGATATGGAAAAATATTCCTATACTACTACAGTTTAAATTTTGTTTGAGACATTGAATAGATTGACATGGTTATCTTGCACATAATGGAAAATAACATGATTTTAGAAATTTGTTCTGTACAATGTTAGCCTTGTGGTATGCCTCAAACTTGAATTTCAGAAGAATTTTTCTTCAAAGTAAAGAGAGAATCTCATTGTGGGTTGATTATTTCTGATTCAGTGATGCAATCAGTGTTCCTATTAATTCTGCAAGCAGTGAGGACCGGAAACTACGGGCAGATATTGCTGCTTCTTTCCAGGTGTCAGTTTTGCTATTAACTCTGTTCATACACTTTAGGACCAATCTATATTAGAAAACTCATAGTTAACATTCTAGAATCACATGCACTGAAATTTAATTTTGCAAAATGGATGATACACTTTTCGGCATTTCTTTTGAAAAGGTCATGTTTATCATAGTGATACTGATTATATAAGCACTTAAGATGATGAGAGGACAATTTTCTCTAACCACAACTATTCCTGATTGCTATGTTAAGAGAGTTGCTGTTTTACATTTGGAGCACAAATGTGAGCGAGCAGTTGAATGGGCTCAGAAGATGGAACCATCTATTAAAAGTTTGGTATGGTTTATGTATGGTATGATTATACAAGATGATTGAGAAAATTTCCTGCGTTAGATACATAAACCACTGAGCCATGCATTCTAACTGATACTGGCTTGCATTGTACAGGTCTTATCAGGAGGTGTTGCTTCAAATAAATACGTGCGAATGCAGCTTGATAAGATTGCAAAGAAACATAACTTGAAGCTTGTTTGCCCACCTCCAAACCTTTGCACAGATAATGGTCTCTCCATCTTTCTTTTCCCATGACCTTTGACACCACCCCTTGCATGACAGATGCACAATCACACAGTTGGACATAGAAATACCTGTTTTTGCTACATGCATAGCTCCATTTGTCAATAAAGATTGAATGATAAACAAAGGAAAATTATAGAATATATGCAGACTTATCTAGTGAGTGTTTCTAAACTAAAATAAGTCAATGTCGAAGTTTGTGACTTGTAGAGTTTCACTATATTAGAAGAAAAACACAGTACTTGCTTTGTTACCTATAGTATAGATTCTCAATAGAATAAATGCACAAAATCTAAGATTATGAAACACACTGATTGCATTTCATATTTTTATAAATGCATTTATTCATCAGTTAAACTTCAAGTTATTTTAAACCAGTTTACATTTCATGGGTATCCTGAATCCCTCCAATGAATCAGCTTTCAAATGGGTCAAGACTCAAGATGACTTCTCTGATTTCATTGGAAACCTTTCTCATCATGTTTATCATAAGCATATATATTTCATTGCTTGTTGGCTCAGAGAACATAATAAATCAAAACCTTTTGTAGAGTTCTCAAGAAGCTTTGGTGAACTGGCTTTCATAGGTAAATTGAAGCATGTGTGAATAAATTGTTCAACCATTCAAGCAAACATTATCTTCCCCATTGCTCAAAGGCTTAGCTTAGGCACAAACTGACCCCTCAGACAGTTGTTAAAGCTTCTACATGAAGTGCTCAAAGATGAAAAAATTGTCAAATGTACATCTGCTAGTCAAGTAAATTTTTAAGTTTTCCATGGAGGAATGAATTTTACTGTAGCAGTGAAACATAACAGGTACACCATGCATACTAAATCAATTTTCGGATCATATGAGATGTGGTAAAGGTAGAGATAATTTTTGGCACCACAAAGCAAGACACCCCATGCTTAACATAATGAGAGATTATATTTCTAGTGATTTCAGACTCTTCAAAATGGACACAATAACCTTTAGTACATGCTAAACATGATGGAGATATTATATTTTTATTGATTTCAGATTCTTCATAATGGACACAATGTCAGAGTTTTTAACATATCTTAATTTTAAAGGAGACTCCTTTATAACATGAAGGGCAATATCTTTATGAATGAAAAGGAGCAGTTAATGATGACTGTCCGATCAATTAAACATGAGGATTCTAACTAATGTAACAGGGTATCTCCAACACATATATCAACATAATTGTGTTAACAATGCATAAATAAAATTCAGGAAAAACATAACATAGGAAACATGCTAATCATGAGATTTCCCAATAACTTTCATGCCTTTGATGATGCTAGTACACAGGTGATCCGAAAACTTGGTTCAGTCATTCAAATCTGGAGGTCTCGTAGTCAGGCAATCGGTGGACCAAGTAGGGTCAATACTGCAAGGTGACCAGTAGTAGTGCCACAAGTGTCATGGTGTTGCAGGTGTCCAGAAAGCTGCTGTAAGTGTTCGGTAGGCTGCTGTAGATATTGTTAATATTGTTAAGATGCTGTAGGTGTGATATAACATGTTGCAGGTGATAAGTAGCAAGGGTGTGAGTGCTTGGTAGTGCTGCAAGTGGTGTGGGAACCTTGCTAGCATCCCTTGGAGCACTTTATTCTGCTAGAGTCACTTATGTGGGGCGATAATATTGCTTGTAGCAATGTTGCAGGATAGCTATTTGGCTACGAAGGTTACTATTGAGTTTCAAAGGATGGACAACGTGCACGGGAATTGGCAAGTGGGTTGTCAGAATGTTGTGGGATGATCTGAGCATCATTATAGCGTTGCAGACTGATTACTTGAGCCAGCATGTAACTGAATAAACATTGTGCATGATAGCATGAAGTGGATTTGACAGCAGAAATAGAAACAACAGAAGACAAAAGTAGAAGGCCATACAGCTAAACGACAACAGGGAAGTTGGAGTGACATAAGTCTGTCCTAGTTGGCGGCAATTTTCCCCATGTATGGTGGTTACCCTACCTGGCTGTGATTCCTTTGTTTTAGTAATAGTTTACCTTCCTAGCAGTGTGCAATTTCTTTCCTTTCTGTTGGTGGTCATTCATCTTTCCTGACCGGATGACAGTTATCCTTCTCAAGCATGCAATAGTAATAATTCTTGGTGGCCAACTATTTCTGAAGGTGGGCAAAGGTTTTCCTACCCTAGGGTCATAATCATTTGGGGATGTAGAGGGACAGCATGGTAGGGAGTAGTAATTGTTCATATTTCCAAGGGCAATATTTCATTTGTGGCCAGTGACCTTTCATCTGCTAGCAACCATTCCTTTTCATTGGCAGATGTGAATGAGGAAAGGGAGAGACTGTGGGCAGCAGACTTAAGTGGCATATGACAGAGATGAGATCGCTTTGGTCTGTGCTAGAAGATCTCATTTGCTATGACTCAGGACAGTTAATAGGCAGATGTATGCAGCTCTAAGAACTGTTGGTGGGAGTTGAGAAAGCCATGTTGGCTAGTTAGCATTTGTAGTTTATTTTCTTGGTAGTGTGTGGAGGTGTAGGAGCTCAATTGTAAAAGGTAAAGCGTTGTTAAGCCTGTTAAACAGAATTAAAACACCTGTACATTGTGGAAAATAGTGGCACGAAGAGCCCAGCTCACTCTTCCTGGAGTTTTCAACCCATTTAAGGGTTTCTCTAGTGTTAAAAACTGTCTTTGAAATTGTGTGCATGGTTGTTGTCTTTCCACATTTTGGATGGGCGTTTAGTGTTTCCTTAAGCTGAACGTGCATGTTATTATGTAATTCATCTAGACCTAGTTGGATGAGTGCTACTCAAATTGAATCCATATTGCTGATGTGCTGGAGTGCAGCATGGTTGCTCCAGTTTATGGATCAATAGACAATTGGGAAACTTTAAGGTTTTTTTCAAATTGGCCAATGACTATTCCTTGGTTCAACTCGTTACTATACAGGACTCTTATCTTTCACAATGAAATCATACTTCTTTTCAAGTCTCATAATCTAAAAATTCTATAGAACTCAAGTACTGTCACTAACTAAAATGCAATTTGTGTGTTGTGGTAACTAGAAGCTTTGTTAAAACTCTAGAGAAACACTTATAAAAGTTCAAGGGATATTCAATGATGTCCATAAAGAAATTTTCTGTCTTTAGGGTTACTTTATTTTGATCCATCAAAGGATTTTTAGAAGCAGCAGAACTAGTGTTGAGTTGGTGATGGAGTTAAGGTGCATGTAACTCACATAATCTGCTTGGCAACCCTCACAATACCAAGGTCCATACCAATGGAATCAAAGCAACAAGAAATGTTTGCCAACTATTCTGCATGTCTTTGAACTATGCAACAAACTATAATGAATCAGACTTAGAATTGCAGGGTGTGTTGAGGAATTTTATTACTGTATATGAAATATTCTAGACTGAAGGTCATTCCATCCAACGGAGGACTCCCACCATGAACCTGTGGTGCAATGGTTGAAGTGCTAATCTGGAAGTGTATATTATAAGGAGAATACACATAGAATTGGTAAATCTGTTCAACCGTTATAACCCCAAATTAGTATGATAAAGCACTAAAGAACATTGAATATAAAGACAGCTCTCTCCAAAAAGAAGCAATCATCATTCCAAACCATGTATCCCAATACAATTATTATTTGTTATGAATTAAGTCAACCATGGTACTAAACATATAAGAACAGTTAACAATAAATAAATAAATTAGTTATTATAATCTGTCATCCCCCTATATGATGATTAAATGATAAAAAATGATGCATATAACCTCAGCGGAATTAGGCACAAGCAGAAACTAGCCTTGCCTGTACTATCTAGTCCTAGAGAGATAAAGGAGATTGTGTCTCGAATAGATTAAGATCATGTAGTTTGGTAGGAATTCATTTAATGACAAAACTTAAGGCTGTTTGATTGTAATGTCCCCATTTTGATCTTAAGTGTCTTAGTTGAGCTTCGGTGATATGGAGCCTTGGAATTTTGGGAAGTTGGTTTTCTAGTGGCTCAACAATTTTTATTAGATGAAATGAAGTTGGTTTTTGGCTTTTGGTATTTTTGTGACAATTATTGAAAAGTCAAAAATATTAAAATAATTAGCCAAGACATGGAGTGACCCAATTGGAAAAACGAAAGTTGGACAAAAAAGGTGGAAAAAGGGAAATTTGATGAAAAAGCAAATTGTAATATTTTATTTATTAAAATATTATATTATATTTTCCCAAATCGCCGCCCAAGAGGGAAAAAAAGCAAAAAAAGAAAATAATAATATTTAATTATTATTTTCTCTCTCCTAGCCGCTGCCCAAGCTTGGGAAAATTAAAATAAAATAAAATAAAAATGTTTGAGGTCGGCTATGGATTCCAAAATTATTATATTTTGTTGTAATTGGGTGCCCAAGAAGAAAAAAATAAAAGGAGAAGATTTGAGGTCATTTGCATCATTGTTCATTTTGACATTTTCACTCATTGGAGAGTTTCTCTTGGCTGCAACTTTGTTTTAGCAATATCTAAGGACGGAAACCCTTGTATTTTAGTGGTTTGGACAAAAACCCATCCCACTATGAGAGATCCATCTAGAGACTCTAAATGGGCTGTTTGTAAGGCTGCGACATCAAGTAAACCATGTCACCAACCTCAAAGGAGTGCTCAACATGATGTTGATCTGCATAATGCTTCTGTTGATTTTGTGCTTTCTGTATGTTCTCCTTCAAGGATCTCATAATATCTTGGCTCTCCTATAACAAATCCTTGGCTTTGGGAACTCTATGTAATGTCCCTCTTTTGGCGCATAGATTTTTGTGCGCATTATGCTTGTTCCTAGTCTCTTGGAGGCTATTCGACATGTTTGTGAGAACTCCAATGTTCTTGGAGTGGTCGCGGTTCAGTTTATTTGGCAGTTGGATGAAGTTTGGGATTTCCCGCAAAAAGCAATATTTAATGAGTTATTTTAATTATTATTTTCACTTAAGTTCCTAAGAGTGAAAATAATTAAAAGTTGATTAAGTGTTATAGCTCATTGGAAAGGGGAAAATATATTCTTTTATTTAGGCACATAAAAGTGAGCACATAAGTGGAGAAAAAAAAGAATTATTTAAGTTGGAGGGAAAAGGTTATTATTTTCAAGAAATAATTTATTTCTTTTGCAACTCCTAAAGTGCCTTTATAAAGTGAATGAGCGCTCCTTTGAAGGGGCTTTTGGAATTGATTTGTTTGCAGAGGGATTAAACCTGTGGGTTCTTCTATTCCTTCTTGAGGACGAAACCCCTCTTGAAGATGATCAGTTTTGGTGGTGAAATATCCACCCTAGCTGTTAATGGTGATTTCACACAGAAATCACACCTGTGTTGAATGCATGTGCCATTTGTTTACATTGTTGGTTCAAAGTTTTCTATGTCAGAAAGATTTTGTTTTTCTATAGTTTGATCTCTAGAGGGTTTAATGCAATATTGTGGAAAGTGTATTCAAATACAAATACATATTCTGCATTGAAGCTTTATGGAGATATATATACTAGAATTTATACACTAGTATTGCAGCGTTTGCCTGAGTGTTGTTGGCTTTATAATTGATGGTGCAAATATACGATATAGTTGTTTATACCAACCGCAGTCCCTTTATTTATTTGAGTTGCAACATACCTCCATCAGCCGATTATTGGAGTAAGAATCGCACCCTACAAAAGACACGGCACTCATTAAGGTTGGATTGTGGGTTAGGAGAGGCATGAGTTAGTGAAATCGTGGAAGTTGAAAGATATGAAATGCATCTTCATTTGTCTTAGATGGTTACTGGTGGGACTGCCTTGTCAGCATTTAGAAGGCGCTTGTTTCAAGATTAAAAAATCCATTCTATAAGTTGCCGAAATGCCTTAGGGAAAAGCGTGGACTTCTTAAAGGAGACAACGTTGCTTTGAAGACCATTTTACATAATAGTAGAAGAAGGTCGATTTGTTTATAGTGTATTTTATGCTTGCTAAGTACAGATAATGCTTGGGTATTAATCACCATGTGTTGACGCTTCTTTCGTGAGCCTATATCATTGATGTTTAATGCTGTTTTGAGATTAATATATCAGGCTGTTCATTTTCAAGCATGTCGTACCTTCATAATGGGTATGGGATTTTAATGAGCAGTTCGATCTGACTATGAAGTTGAAGTATTCTTCCTTGTTGGTGTTGGTGCCTAGGAGAGTATTAAACAACTTTGGAGATTTAAAGATGAGATGATATCCATTGAGCATCATTATGGGGGTTTAGTCTCTGTTGGGGTCGACCGTACAGCAGAGAGTAGTCTGATTTTTGAATGTAGATCCATTCAGCAGTGATCTTTGTACTTTCAGCTGGGCAGTTTTTAGTATTGGACTGATATGAATACTTTGTTTTCTAATATGTTTGGACTGAGAAGATGATGCTGATGATTAATTTTCAATCCATGTTTGAGTTGTCTTCTTGCTGATGTATGCAGTCCTAGATCAGTCCGTACAGCTAGATGTCGTACAAGATGTGTCTTGCATGGTAGTATGTGAGAATGAATAGTGGGATGCCTTGAATGGAGATCTTTGTGGTTTGAGGAGCCTTGATGTATGATTATTATTCACAATTTTTGGAGGATAGTTCTAATGTTGTTGGAGATGTTGTGAAGGGTTATACAGGGTTAATAGGGACGTTGCAGCCCTGAGATCAGTTACAACAGCTTCAGTAAGCCATCAAATTGTCACTCACTTGTATTCGGCCCTTGTATGGAATGCTTATGTGACTCTTGCTCATGTTTCCATGCCTCTTTCATGTTTTTCTTGGAGTTTTGAATGATCTCACTATTTTGCAGCTGTGCCAAATTGAACAAGAACAGGGGTACTAGTTTAGTTGCAATCCATAATGTTCTTTGTAATTATTTCTTAATGTTGCAAACATATTGTAACCCCTGGATGGTTTACCGCCAGTGTGGAGGAATAAACATTGTTTAACTTTCTTTTATCACCCACTAAATAAGTGGAGTATTCTCACTGGATAAGTGGATGCCTGCTGGAAAGTAGATGCCTGCTATTAGCAGATGATTGTATTTAGTTTCATTTGCAAAGTTTTGATTGTTAAGCCAAAGCACTGTATGCTCTCACCTCGCCCATCCTAGGATCTTGGTGATCAGGAAGTCTGGAGGTTCTATTGGCTGCATTCTTGTGCTAACCTTGTTCATAGCTTTGCATAAATTTGAAAAAATTGGGGTAGCATACTACACTCTACTATCCCTAGAAAGCAAGTCAAGGAAGTTCGGCGTCTTATAGCCATAAAGTGCCATGAACGGTGACATATGATAAGTGGTATTATAGCAATACTCCCCAAGGTGTAGCCATTTAACCCATGCCTTCTGTTGTCCTACAATGTAGTTCCTGAGATATCCTTCCACCCACTTATTAACAATTTCAGTCTGTCCATCTGTCTGTGGGTGATAACTAATGCTAGGTGTGAGTTCAGTCTCACTCAACCTGAAGAACTCATGCCAAAAGTGACTTAGGAATTTGCTGTCCTTGTCACTCACTATGCTTCTGGGCAACCCATGAAGCCTGAATACCTCTCTAAAAAACAGATCTGCAACCTGCGTTGCCGTGAATGTGGCTGAAATAGCAAAGAAATGTGCAAATTTCGTAAATCTATCAACCACAACATAGATACAGTTCTTACCTTGGGCCTTGGGCAGCCCTATAATAAAATCCATGGAGATGCATTCCCACTTTTGATTGGGAATAGATAGGGGTTGTAGTAAACCAACAGGATAAGAATGCTTGTGCTTATTTTGCTGACAAGTAGGGCACTCATGAACATACTTAAGAACTTCTGTTTTGAGTTCCTTCCATGTAAATCTTTCCCAATCTTCCTGTAAGTCTTGAAGTACCCGGGGTGACTAGCCATAGGAACATTATGGAAAGCCCTCAAAATCTTCTTCTTAACCTCAAACTTAGGTACCAAAAATATCCTGTTCTTGTAAATGATGAGATCATTTACAATAGTGTATCTGTCATCCTGAATGGTACCCTCTATAACACATGTAGCCCACTGATCCTTAGCATACTCTGCTGAAATTAACTCTTTCCAATCAGCTGTAATCTCCACTAAGGAACACAGGTGTGGTCTCCTGGACAATGCATCAGCAACAATATTTTTCTTTCCCTTGACATAAACTATGTTAAAGTCATAAGACTGCAGCTTACCCATTTTTGTTGCTTGTCATTGAGGTCTCTCCGATTCAAGAATTGCTTGAGGTTGTTGTGATCAGTCTTAACAACAAACTTGCCTCCCACCAAGTACTTCTTGAATTTGGCTAATGCATGCATAATACCAAACATCTCCTTGTCATAAATGTTGTAACCTCTCTCGGTACCCCACAACTTCTTGCTCTCAAACGCTATGGGATGCTTATCCTGCATCAACACTGCACCTACTCCCTCTCTAGAAGCATCACAATCCAATTTGAATGGCTTAGAAAAATCAAGAATAACCAATACTGGGCAAGTACTCATTATCTGCTTGAACCGATCAAAACATGGTTGTGCATCATTAGACCAAACAAATGCCCCCTTTTTTGTCAAATCTGTAAGTGGGGCAGCTATTTGAGAGAATCCTTTGATGAATCTCCTGTATAATCTGCAAAGACCAAAGAATACCTTGAGTTGTGAGAGATTCTTGGGTGGAGGCCAATCAATAATCGCTCTAATTTTCTCGGGATCCACTCTAACACCCTCAGAGTTGATAATGTGACCAAGATACAAGAGCTCGGTCATGCCAAACTCACACTTAGACTCTTTGGCGTATAGTGACTCCCTCTCCAAAATGCTCAACACCTCATCAATATGCTACAGGTGTTCCTCCCATATCTTGCTAAAAATCAATATATCATCAAAGAAGATGAGAACAAATTTCCTCAACTGATCCTGAAACACCCTGTTCATGCAGAACTGAAATGTAGCCGGGGCGTTGGTTAAGCCAAAAGGTATAACCAAAAACTCGAAGTGTCCATAAGGGCATTGGAATGTCATCTTCTCCACATCTTCCCTAACTCGAATCTGGTGGTACCCTGATCTCAAGTCTATCTTCGAGAAGTAGCAAGCACCATGTAGCTCATCTATGAGCTCATCAATACGTGGGATGGGGTATCTATTCTTTATCGCCTTCTTGTTCAGGGCCCTGTAGTCAATACACATCCTCAATGTCCCATTTTTTTCTTCACCAACACTACCGCAGAAGCAAAAGGGCTGTAAAATACCCTACTAATATATACTGAAATTTTTTCCAATTTTAGATAAGATTTCTTGCACAAAACATCACCAATGAACAAAGGAATTGTAGCATATCAAACCCACATCAAATTTGCATATATGAAACCATCAAACAAATGAAACATAAAATGTCAAGTGGCGGGAATTTATTTCAGTCCATGTCTGATTTTATATCAGACTTAATTACATGCCAATATGAAGCCCAAATACATTGATCTTTGCATACAAATGTTGCCCAAACCCTCAAGAATGATAATAGCTATCAAATGAACACAAAACAGCCTTGAAAAGAGCTTCAATAAAATTCTGATATAAACTTTCTGTATGTTGATATGACTGCTGAAAGTGTACTTTTTGCCCAGCCAAGGGTTTACAATGAAACCTCATGAAATATCTCCTCCAAATGCAATCGATGGATGCATGGGAAGGTCTTCTATCAAGTACAACTCCTCAACCTTCAAACCTTTGATCAAATCCACCTAAAAAGCCCTATAATTCCAATATCAATTCGCTGTTATAAAAATCAGACCCTGCTGTTGTAAAATCAGACCCTGCAAAACATGAAAATACCATCCAAAATGTACTCCAAATTCACTAAACTACCTTGGTAGTCAATCCTCTACACCAAGAGCTTCAAATGGATATCAATATAACTTCCAAACTCTTCAAATAACCTACAAATTCAATCCAATGATGAAATCTGTATGACAACATCTCACAAATTGTTATGGGATCATCTCCACAACACTCTAGGGAACATCTCCTTGATAAAATCACTAGAAAATGCAATTTTCAGCAATAATAGATAAAATGTAAAAGCTTACCATGAGATCAAAAGTTGCAAAATGAAGCTCAAGTCATCTATTTAAACTCCTCAAGCTTGGACATCCATCCTCTTGGCAATTTTTGAATGCATTTTGAAATCCATCAATGAAAATCAAGGAATTGAAACAATATTGAATGATCTTCACCAAATATGCTTTCATTTAAAACAATCTTTAATTATTTTAAATGAAATTGTCTCTCCTTCTATGAGTCGATCCTCTTGAGCTTGGCATTTGAACTCATGCATTAAATTTTTGAATTGCAATCATTTAAAATCCTCTTCATTGCTTGGGCGATCAGCCATATGCATTTAATTTTGAGTTGAGTTAGTATTGCATTTAAAAACCTTCTAACCACCCATCGATCCTTTCCATGCTTGGGCGAGTGTAGTATACAACCCCAAAATTTTTTCTAAAATATAGAACAATGATAAACAGTGTTAGCACAACTAAACTCCTCCGCACTTCTGATCACCAAGATCCCAAATCGGGCAAGGTGAGAGCATAATGTGCTTTGGTTTACAATGAGCACTATGAAATCAAGAGCTACAATTCATCCGCTGCGGCGGGCATCCACGATCATGGGAATTCACCACTTTCCAGTGGGTATGATGCAACAGGAAAGATGCAAATCATCCACTTATTCAGTGGGTAAGTTCAAGAAAGAAAGGGTTCTTTCTCCACACTGGCGGTTGGACCATCCAGGGGTACTTATGTGAGTTGCATTAAGATCAAATTACAATGAAATCAGATACAATGATAAACAAAGATACACAATTACAACTTGATAAAGATACCCCCTGAAATTCATGAATGAAGAAGTCATACCCTGCATGTATCACTGTCAATAAATGGACTTCATGATTGAAATAGTTTGCTTTCCATACCCAGACTGAACTGAAGATGAAATGAGACTAAGTCAAGGTAATACGGCTCCCCAGCTGAGATGCCTTGTGCACACTAACACCCTACAAACCACTCAAACCTGTCTTCTTCCAATCACAACAAACTCAATGCTGATCACTTAGAAGTAGCTGCATATTACAATGATCAAACATAATGAAAACTGCAAATTCCAATTTCTTGATATCATAGAAATATTGGAAATCATTGTGGTAATACTCTGCAAAAACAAGCTCATAAGGAAACTCATATCTTCATTGTCAATTGCTGATGCAATGTACTCCATATCTGATCATAATACATTTCTGGAAACTCAGATTTCTTCAAACTGTAAGACAGATTAATATCATTCCAATGTCATAATACTAAATTTCTTTGCTGATCTAACTGTGCTGCAAAATTCAGATTGTTAGTACACTGTATGGCTGCCATGACTCCATAAATGAATGCATAAGAAGATCACAGTTGATGAAGTCCCACTATAAACTGTTCTTGCAGCTCTCATGAACATTTAATTAGGGCTCAAACACTGCCTATACCACAATAAATCCAATCATCCATGCATTATACATAAACAAACCCCAACTGTACGGCCTCATGTAGCCAAATCATAAAATGATATCAAAGCACAATGAATAGAAACAACCTCATATAATCACAATGATGCTTCACAACACTTCAAATTGAATACCAAGAAAGCCCAAAGGCAGAAATGATAACCAAAGAAGTATCAAACTCCAGTGCAGGTCCGTACGGCCCTAGCTGGAAAGCTTTTAACACAGCAATCTCCAATCTTTATAGAATTCAATGAAACTTGTCTAGAAAGGGGCGCCAAGGCATGGCAATGAGACCCCAAACAAGCTGGAAATGAAACAATGCATTAGTATTTTTTTATTTTCAAACACCCCAAACAGAAGGTACGGCCCACGCTTGTACGGAAACCTCCCACTATTCCAGACACTGCCCAAAACACATTGAAATCTGCATGAAAGGTGAAGCCAAAATCATAGAAGAATATCCCACACAATCTTAATTTCAAAAACTGCAATGATAAATATTCATCAATCAGCCCCAACTATATGGTACGGCCAGGATGTACGGCCAACTCAAACACACAACCAAAACATAAAAAAAACTAACTTTCTCACACCAAATTCACAATAATTCCATCACCAAATAATAGATTGGAAGCATAACAAAAAATTTCATGTATTCTTCAAATCTTCTCAGCTCAATGGTGATTCCTGTATTGAAATCACACTCAACCTCAAGAGGGTTTTCGTCCTCAAGAGCATTCCACAAGAGGGTTTTCGTCCTCAAGAGAATATGGAAGAACTCACAGGTTCAATCCATCTGCAACAATATCAAATCCAAAAGCATAGCATAACCCTTGCAAATGAGAGCTCATCCTCTTTTATAAGGCACTGGAGGAGTTACAAAGGAAATGAATTATTTCTTGAAAATAATAGCATTTTCCTTCTAACTTAAATTATTTCTTTTTTCCTCCACTTAAGTGCTCACTTTTATGTGCCTACATAAAAGAATATGTTTTCCCCTTTTAAATGAGCTATAACACTTAATAATATTTTAATTATTTTTCACCCTTAGGAACTTAAGTGAAAAATATAATTAAAATAGCTCATTAAATATTAAATTTTGCGGGAAATCCCAAACGGCCTCCGAATGCCAAATAAACTGAACCAATATGCTCTGTAAGGTTTGGGATGAGCAACGATGCCTTCTGGATGACTTTCCAAAAATAGAAATTCCTCCAAGAATCTTGGAGAGCAAATTAGAAGCCCGATCAAACTACAGAAACCAACACTGTTACCCGGAACATCAACTGAGCTCAAAGCCATGAGAAATAATCTATTTACACAAGGTAAACCCAAATAATTGTTCTGCAGACTGAATCAACCACTCCAAAAACATTGGAGTTCTTCACGAACATGTCGGATAGCCTTCAAGAAACTATGAACAAGCACATTGTGCACGAATATCTATGCACCAAAAAATGGGACATTACAGTCCTCCCCGCTCAAGATTGCTTGTCCTCAAGCAATGCATGCCATCCAATAGAGAAACCTGCATGATTAACAATAATAGACCTGGATTCCAAATTAATCTCAAGAATGCTTCACACCGCTTCTGCTGTGCCACTCTGATATAACTGCAAACTGCACGGCTGGAACTCTGCTTACAACTATGAAACATGCCTCCAATCACAAAACTCTTTGGATACCAAACATCACTAACTCCAAAAATGAAAGAGTTAGCAATCATCAATACAATCATGCAACACGAAACAACTACTGGAACCCAAAAACTGTAGTGCTCTCCCGATGAAGAACACAAATCAGCTTGATAACAAGATGGAAACAACTCAGAATAGCCATTAATCAGCTGATTCTCACTCTCCAAAAGAGCATTAGTAACTGTAACACTTGTTCCTTTCAGCTGAAAACTTTTGTCATCTTCCCATAAAAGGCTAAAAACAACAAAAAGATTAATCTCATGGCTGCACAGGTCTGAAATAATCTCATGAAAATCAAATTTCAGTGATCTCAAAATGAGATAGCAACAACAAAACTGAAATCTTTTGAGAACAATAAGAAATTTAGGCCATCTACGATTAGAATATGTCAAAGTTATGACCAAAATTCCTCTCCAATAAATCAATATATATGCAATTGAACACGTATGATGGCTGATGGGAGTAAGGACAACAACTTTATAACTGAAATTCGACTCCAAATTTATCCATAAAACAATCTTACCAACACCACTATCCTCCATGGAACCTTGCAAATAAACTCCATTGCAAAAGTAAGCCATCATTGAATCTAATCCCTTGCATACTTGAACCTTTTGCCCATTTTCAACAACTGTTGAAAACTTCCAGTTGAAGAAGTTTGTGAACAAATGAACATCATATGAGTGTACTTCACCCGGATCCCATATCCTGTTACTGTCCTCCTCTGTGCTACTCACATCAGAATAGTTCTCGTCATTCAACATGAGGAGAAGATTATCATGAGTCAACTCAACTTCCATCATAAAAAGAGTATCATCAAATGATTGGAAATTGGTTTCACCTTCATGTTCAAACAATTCATCAATTGACTCCCACTCCGCATTTGCATACTTAGGAGGCTGTCCTAAGTCAAAATCTCCTTGGAGCAAACCAAGCTCTTCAGTCTCCAGCTTGCTTTCATTGGCTCTAGCAACTCCTACTTGCTCCATGAATTGATGGACATCAACAAGCTGATTTTCAGCTTTTAAGAGAGCCATTTGGGTACTCTCTAAAGAATCCATAGTTGTTTTAAGCTTAAATGTAAGCTTATTAATTTCAGCATCTCGTCCCTTCAATGCATCACATATTCGACCAGCAAACTCAAGGACATAATCTCTATCAATAAGCAGGTTCAAAAAATCAGATTTCAATGCTTCTAATGCCTCTTGGACTACACTCCAATCTTCAAGTGAAGATCCTCTTTCCCTGCCTATTTGTCTCCTTTCAACTTGAGCTCTCCAAATGTGATCTTCAACAAACTTATGTGAGCTATCCAAATGTGTTAGAATTTGCACGACCTTATCTTCGGTGACTAACAATTGATTCTTAAAATTCAAATCAGCTGCACACAATAAATTTTCTGTCATATCCTTAGAAGCATGATCCTTGAAATCAGCTGCTTTAAAGCTATCCTCTTCATAGCTACTTTGACTACAAGAAGTAGCATCACATAAATTCAATGTTGAGCCGACCTTTGAGGCTGATCCAAATCTTCCAACAAACTCTTCATCAACATGCTCAACAACTGACTCTTCTACAAGGATACTAAGTTCTTCAAGTTGCATAGGAGTTGAATTTTTTTCTTCATCACTTAGATTAAATGAAAAGGCAGTCTCATAATCAAACATTGAATCATCACCAATGGCTGATTTAAAATTTTCATCAGCACATTCTTCGTCAAGGATCTTTGAGGAATCTAACTGCTTTTCTCTTTGCATGGAACAATCCCACTCATAATCGAGACTTCCATCACTTGAATGGTGGAATTGCTCTTCATTAGGTGCTGTTCTAAAATTTTCAGCAGCATCAACCTTTTCATCTTTTATGATTTCAATGTTTCCCATGTCCTCAACAAGACACTTTGCTTTAATGCTCTTAGGCTCACTTGCAAAGTCACCGTCTAGCAATCTATTGATCATCTTCAACTCCTCAAAAGTAGGGGCATCTTCAGCATCTTCATCAAATGAAGGACTTGCTAAGTCCAACACTTTTGGCTCCTCGTCAAAGCAAGGCTCAGTTTCACTAAATTCTGCTATAGACTTCTCCAATTCAGCAATCTCCTCTATGCATGTCTCATGTTTTGTGATTTTGTCTTCATCATACAGAGGCTTAGACTCATTTCTTTCAACAAACAAGTCTTCATCTTCACCATTTTTAGATTGCACATCATTCACAAAGGAAGAACATGTGGTGAAGGTTGCTGATTCATCTTTTATTTTCTTGCATTGGTGGTTAGGCTCCCAAGCATCTTTGCATATGAAACAAAGACTTCTTCTCCTGAGCTCATTCTTGCTGACCTCTTTCTTCCTCGAAATAAGAGGCTTCTTATTCGGTGGGCTGGAAAATGATGACTTAGAAAAATTCTTGGTGCTTGCCTTTGAAGTAGTTAACTCAGGCTTGCATAAAGACATTGTCTTCATCTCCTCTTCCTTCCTTATCTTCTGGATGTATTCTATAAATCCCTTTTTGTCAGGATTACCTTCTTTAATGATTTCCAAGAAAGCATTCCAAGGGAGTTGCTGCTTATAGTCATCTGATAGTTCTTCATACTCATCAATAATCTTAGTGGCCTCATGATGATACTTCCTTCGATCTAGTTTCTCTTGAACAACTTTTTCTAATTCATCCAGAACCTCTGTCTCACTTCTTTTCTGCATAAGAGATGCCATGATCTCCCAACACCGCTCAAAATCTTTCAACTGCCCTACTCTGAACACACATGCAAGTGCTGATCACTCACAAGCAACGCTGGAAACTGACTTGCTCAACTGAAAGATCTGCAACAAATTAGCTTCCCAACAGGCTGGCAAGAACATACCAGCTCTGATACCACTGTAGTATACAACCCCAAAATTTTTTCTAAAATATAGAACAATGATAAACAGTGTTAGCACAACTAAACTCCTCCGCACTTCTGATCACCAAGATCCCAAATCGGGCAAGGTGAGAGCATAATGTGCTTTGGTTTACAATGAGCACTATGAAATCAAGAGCTACAATTCATCCGCTGCGGCGGGCATCCACGATCATGGGAATTCACCACTTTCCAGTGGGTATGATGCAACAGGAAAGATGCAAATCATCCACTTATTCAGTGGGTAAGTTCAAGAAAGAAAGGGTTCTTTCTCCACACTGGCGGTTGGACCATCCAGGGGTACTTATGTGAGTTGCATTAAGATCAAATTACAATGAAATCAGATACAATGATAAACAAAGATACACAATTACAACTTGATAAAGATACCCCCTGAAATTCATGAATGAAGAAGTCATACCCTGCATGTATCACTGTCAATAAATGGACTTCATGATTGAAATAGTTTGCTTTCCATACCCAGACTGAACTGAAGATGAAATGAGACTAAGTCAAGGTAATACGGCTCCCCAGCTGAGATGCCTTGTGCACACTAACACCCTACAAACCACTCAAACCTGTCTTCTTCCAATCACAACAAACTCAATGCTGATCACTTAGAAGTAGCTGCATATTACAATGATCAAACATAATGAAAACTGCAAATTCCAATTTCTTGATATCATAGAAATATTGGAAATCATTGTGGTAATACTCTGCAAAAACAAGCTCATAAGGAAACTCATATCTTCATTGTCAATTGCTGATGCAATGTACTCCATATCTGATCATAATACATTTCTGGAAACTCAGATTTCTTCAAACTGTAAGACAGATTAATATCATTCCAATGTCATAATACTAAATTTCTTTGCTGATCTAACTGTGCTGCAAAATTCAGATTGTTAGTACACTGTATGGCTGCCATGACTCCATAAATGAATGCATAAGAAGATCACAGTTGATGAAGTCCCACTATAAACTGTTCTTGCAGCTCTCATGAACATTTAATTAGGGCTCAAACACTGCCTATACCACAATAAATCCAATCATCCATGCATTATACATAAACAAACCCCAACTGTACGGCCTCATGTAGCCAAATCATAAAATGATATCAAAGCACAATGAATAGAAACAACCTCATATAATCACAATGATGCTTCACAACACTTCAAATTGAATACCAAGAAAGCCCAAAGGCAGAAATGATAACCAAAGAAGTATCAAACTCCAGTGCAGGTCCGTACGGCCCTAGCTGGAAAGCTTTTAACACAGCAATCTCCAATCTTTATAGAATTCAATGAAACTTGTCTAGAAAGGGGCGCCAAGGCATGGCAATGAGACCCCAAACAAGCTGGAAATGAAACAATGCATTAGTATTTTTTTATTTTCAAACACCCCAAACAGAAGGTACGGCCCACGCTTGTACGGAAACCTCCCACTATTCCAGACACTGCCCAAAACACATTGAAATCTGCATGAAAGGTGAAGCCAAAATCATAGAAGAATATCCCACACAATCTTAATTTCAAAAACTGCAATGATAAATATTCATCAATCAGCCCCAACTATATGGTACGGCCAGGATGTACGGCCAACTCAAACACACAACCAAAACATAAAAAAAACTAACTTTCTCACACCAAATTCACAATAATTCCATCACCAAATAATAGATTGGAAGCATAACAAAAAATTTCATGTATTCTTCAAATCTTCTCAGCTCAATGGTGATTCCTGTATTGAAATCACACTCAACCTCAAGAGGGTTTTCGTCCTCAAGAGCATTCCACAAGAGGGTTTTCGTCCTCAAGAGAATATGGAAGAACTCACAGGTTCAATCCATCTGCAACAATATCAAATCCAAAAGCATAGCATAACCCTTGCAAATGAGAGCTCATCCTCTTTTATAAGGCACTGGAGGAGTTACAAAGGAAATGAATTATTTCTTGAAAATAATAGCATTTTCCTTCTAACTTAAATTATTTCTTTTTTCCTCCACTTAAGTGCTCACTTTTATGTGCCTACATAAAAGAATATGTTTTCCCCTTTTAAATGAGCTATAACACTTAATAATATTTTAATTATTTTTCACCCTTAGGAACTTAAGTGAAAAATATAATTAAAATAGCTCATTAAATATTAAATTTTGCGGGAAATCCCAAACGGCCTCCGAATGCCAAATAAACTGAACCAATATGCTCTGTAAGGTTTGGGATGAGCAACGATGCCTTCTGGATGACTTTCCAAAAATAGAAATTCCTCCAAGAATCTTGGAGAGCAAATTAGAAGCCCGATCAAACTACAGAAACCAACACTGTTACCCGGAACATCAACTGAGCTCAAAGCCATGAGAAATAATCTATTTACACAAGGTAAACCCAAATAATTGTTCTGCAGACTGAATCAACCACTCCAAAAACATTGGAGTTCTTCACGAACATGTCGGATAGCCTTCAAGAAACTATGAACAAGCACATTGTGCACGAATATCTATGCACCAAAAAATGGGACATTACAGTCCTCCCCGCTCAAGATTGCTTGTCCTCAAGCAATGCATGCCATCCAATAGAGAAACCTGCATGATTAACAATAATAGACCTGGATTCCAAATTAATCTCAAGAATGCTTCACACCGCTTCTGCTGTGCCACTCTGATATAACTGCAAACTGCACGGCTGGAACTCTGCTTACAACTATGAAACATGCCTCCAATCACAAAACTCTTTGGATACCAAACATCACTAACTCCAAAAATGAAAGAGTTAGCAATCATCAATACAATCATGCAACACGAAACAACTACTGGAACCCAAAAACTGTAGTGCTCTCCCGATGAAGAACACAAATCAGCTTGATAACAAGATGGAAACAACTCAGAATAGCCATTAATCAGCTGATTCTCACTCTCCAAAAGAGCATTAGTAACTGTAACACTTGTTCCTTTCAGCTGAAAACTTTTGTCATCTTCCCATAAAAGGCTAAAAACAACAAAAAGATTAATCTCATGGCTGCACAGGTCTGAAATAATCTCATGAAAATCAAATTTCAGTGATCTCAAAATGAGATAGCAACAACAAAACTGAAATCTTTTGAGAACAATAAGAAATTTAGGCCATCTACGATTAGAATATGTCAAAGTTATGACCAAAATTCCTCTCCAATAAATCAATATATATGCAATTGAACACGTATGATGGCTGATGGGAGTAAGGACAACAACTTTATAACTGAAATTCGACTCCAAATTTATCCATAAAACAATCTTACCAACACCACTATCCTCCATGGAACCTTGCAAATAAACTCCATTGCAAAAGTAAGCCATCATTGAATCTAATCCCTTGCATACTTGAACCTTTTGCCCATTTTCAACAACTGTTGAAAACTTCCAGTTGAAGAAGTTTGTGAACAAATGAACATCATATGAGTGTACTTCACCCGGATCCCATATCCTGTTACTGTCCTCCTCTGTGCTACTCACATCAGAATAGTTCTCGTCATTCAACATGAGGAGAAGATTATCATGAGTCAACTCAACTTCCATCATAAAAAGAGTATCATCAAATGATTGGAAATTGGTTTCACCTTCATGTTCAAACAATTCATCAATTGACTCCCACTCCGCATTTGCATACTTAGGAGGCTGTCCTAAGTCAAAATCTCCTTGGAGCAAACCAAGCTCTTCAGTCTCCAGCTTGCTTTCATTGGCTCTAGCAACTCCTACTTGCTCCATGAATTGATGGACATCAACAAGCTGATTTTCAGCTTTTAAGAGAGCCATTTGGGTACTCTCTAAAGAATCCATAGTTGTTTTAAGCTTAAATGTAAGCTTATTAATTTCAGCATCTCGTCCCTTCAATGCATCACATATTCGACCAGCAAACTCAAGGACATAATCTCTATCAATAAGCAGGTTCAAAAAATCAGATTTCAATGCTTCTAATGCCTCTTGGACTACACTCCAATCTTCAAGTGAAGATCCTCTTTCCCTGCCTATTTGTCTCCTTTCAACTTGAGCTCTCCAAATGTGATCTTCAACAAACTTATGTGAGCTATCCAAATGTGTTAGAATTTGCACGACCTTATCTTCGGTGACTAACAATTGATTCTTAAAATTCAAATCAGCTGCACACAATAAATTTTCTGTCATATCCTTAGAAGCATGATCCTTGAAATCAGCTGCTTTAAAGCTATCCTCTTCATAGCTACTTTGACTACAAGAAGTAGCATCACATAAATTCAATGTTGAGCCGACCTTTGAGGCTGATCCAAATCTTCCAACAAACTCTTCATCAACATGCTCAACAACTGACTCTTCTACAAGGATACTAAGTTCTTCAAGTTGCATAGGAGTTGAATTTTTTTCTTCATCACTTAGATTAAATGAAAAGGCAGTCTCATAATCAAACATTGAATCATCACCAATGGCTGATTTAAAATTTTCATCAGCACATTCTTCGTCAAGGATCTTTGAGGAATCTAACTGCTTTTCTCTTTGCATGGAACAATCCCACTCATAATCGAGACTTCCATCACTTGAATGGTGGAATTGCTCTTCATTAGGTGCTGTTCTAAAATTTTCAGCAGCATCAACCTTTTCATCTTTTATGATTTCAATGTTTCCCATGTCCTCAACAAGACACTTTGCTTTAATGCTCTTAGGCTCACTTGCAAAGTCACCGTCTAGCAATCTATTGATCATCTTCAACTCCTCAAAAGTAGGGGCATCTTCAGCATCTTCATCAAATGAAGGACTTGCTAAGTCCAACACTTTTGGCTCCTCGTCAAAGCAAGGCTCAGTTTCACTAAATTCTGCTATAGACTTCTCCAATTCAGCAATCTCCTCTATGCATGTCTCATGTTTTGTGATTTTGTCTTCATCATACAGAGGCTTAGACTCATTTCTTTCAACAAACAAGTCTTCATCTTCACCATTTTTAGATTGCACATCATTCACAAAGGAAGAACATGTGGTGAAGGTTGCTGATTCATCTTTTATTTTCTTGCATTGGTGGTTAGGCTCCCAAGCATCTTTGCATATGAAACAAAGACTTCTTCTCCTGAGCTCATTCTTGCTGACCTCTTTCTTCCTCGAAATAAGAGGCTTCTTATTCGGTGGGCTGGAAAATGATGACTTAGAAAAATTCTTGGTGCTTGCCTTTGAAGTAGTTAACTCAGGCTTGCATAAAGACATTGTCTTCATCTCCTCTTCCTTCCTTATCTTCTGGATGTATTCTATAAATCCCTTTTTGTCAGGATTACCTTCTTTAATGATTTCCAAGAAAGCATTCCAAGGGAGTTGCTGCTTATAGTCATCTGATAGTTCTTCATACTCATCAATAATCTTAGTGGCCTCATGATGATACTTCCTTCGATCTAGTTTCTCTTGAACAACTTTTTCTAATTCATCCAGAACCTCTGTCTCACTTCTTTTCTGCATAAGAGATGCCATGATCTCCCAACACCGCTCAAAATCTTTCAACTGCCCTACTCTGAACACACATGCAAGTGCTGATCACTCACAAGCAACGCTGGAAACTGACTTGCTCAACTGAAAGATCTGCAACAAATTAGCTTCCCAACAGGCTGGCAAGAACATACCAGCTCTGATACCACTGTAGTATACAACCCCAAAATTTTTTCTAAAATATAGAACAATGATAAACAGTGTTAGCACAACTAAACTCCTCCGCACTTCTGATCACCAAGATCCCAAATCGGGCAAGGTGAGAGCATAATGTGCTTTGGTTTACAATGAGCACTATGAAATCAAGAGCTACAATTCATCCGCTGCGGCGGGCATCCACGATCATGGGAATTCACCACTTTCCAGTGGGTATGATGCAACAGGAAAGATGCAAATCATCCACTTATTCAGTGGGTAAGTTCAAGAAAGAAAGGGTTCTTTCTCCACACTGGCGGTTGGACCATCCAGGGGTACTTATGTGAGTTGCATTAAGATCAAATTACAATGAAATCAGATACAATGATAAACAAAGATACACAATTACAACTTGATAAAGATACCCCCTGAAATTCATGAATGAAGAAGTCATACCCTGCATGTATCACTGTCAATAAATGGACTTCATGATTGAAATAGTTTGCTTTCCATACCCAGACTGAACTGAAGATGAAATGAGACTAAGTCAAGGTAATACGGCTCCCCAGCTGAGATGCCTTGTGCACACTAACACCCTACAAACCACTCAAACCTGTCTTCTTCCAATCACAACAAACTCAATGCTGATCACTTAGAAGTAGCTGCATATTACAATGATCAAACATAATGAAAACTGCAAATTCCAATTTCTTGATATCATAGAAATATTGGAAATCATTGTGGTAATACTCTGCAAAAACAAGCTCATAAGGAAACTCATATCTTCATTGTCAATTGCTGATGCAATGTACTCCATATCTGATCATAATACATTTCTGGAAACTCAGATTTCTTCAAACTGTAAGACAGATTAATATCATTCCAATGTCATAATACTAAATTTCTTTGCTGATCTAACTGTGCTGCAAAATTCAGATTGTTAGTACACTGTATGGCTGCCATGACTCCATAAATGAATGCATAAGAAGATCACAGTTGATGAAGTCCCACTATAAACTGTTCTTGCAGCTCTCATGAACATTTAATTAGGGCTCAAACACTGCCTATACCACAATAAATCCAATCATCCATGCATTATACATAAACAAACCCCAACTGTACGGCCTCATGTAGCCAAATCATAAAATGATATCAAAGCACAATGAATAGAAACAACCTCATATAATCACAATGATGCTTCACAACACTTCAAATTGAATACCAAGAAAGCCCAAAGGCAGAAATGATAACCAAAGAAGTATCAAACTCCAGTGCAGGTCCGTACGGCCCTAGCTGGAAAGCTTTTAACACAGCAATCTCCAATCTTTATAGAATTCAATGAAACTTGTCTAGAAAGGGGCGCCAAGGCATGGCAATGAGACCCCAAACAAGCTGGAAATGAAACAATGCATTAGTATTTTTTTATTTTCAAACACCCCAAACAGAAGGTACGGCCCACGCTTGTACGGAAACCTCCCACTATTCCAGACACTGCCCAAAACACATTGAAATCTGCATGAAAGGTGAAGCCAAAATCATAGAAGAATATCCCACACAATCTTAATTTCAAAAACTGCAATGATAAATATTCATCAATCAGCCCCAACTATATGGTACGGCCAGGATGTACGGCCAACTCAAACACACAACCAAAACATAAAAAAAACTAACTTTCTCACACCAAATTCACAATAATTCCATCACCAAATAATAGATTGGAAGCATAACAAAAAATTTCATGTATTCTTCAAATCTTCTCAGCTCAATGGTGATTCCTGTATTGAAATCACACTCAACCTCAAGAGGGTTTTCGTCCTCAAGAGCATTCCACAAGAGGGTTTTCGTCCTCAAGAGAATATGGAAGAACTCACAGGTTCAATCCATCTGCAACAATATCAAATCCAAAAGCATAGCATAACCCTTGCAAATGAGAGCTCATCCTCTTTTATAAGGCACTGGAGGAGTTACAAAGGAAATGAATTATTTCTTGAAAATAATAGCATTTTCCTTCTAACTTAAATTATTTCTTTTTTCCTCCACTTAAGTGCTCACTTTTATGTGCCTACATAAAAGAATATGTTTTCCCCTTTTAAATGAGCTATAACACTTAATAATATTTTAATTATTTTTCACCCTTAGGAACTTAAGTGAAAAATATAATTAAAATAGCTCATTAAATATTAAATTTTGCGGGAAATCCCAAACGGCCTCCGAATGCCAAATAAACTGAACCAATATGCTCTGTAAGGTTTGGGATGAGCAACGATGCCTTCTGGATGACTTTCCAAAAATAGAAATTCCTCCAAGAATCTTGGAGAGCAAATTAGAAGCCCGATCAAACTACAGAAACCAACACTGTTACCCGGAACATCAACTGAGCTCAAAGCCATGAGAAATAATCTATTTACACAAGGTAAACCCAAATAATTGTTCTGCAGACTGAATCAACCACTCCAAAAACATTGGAGTTCTTCACGAACATGTCGGATAGCCTTCAAGAAACTATGAACAAGCACATTGTGCACGAATATCTATGCACCAAAAAATGGGACATTACAGCGAGTGTATTAAATGATGCCATTTGCATTTAAAATGATCTTCTACTAGTCGCCACCACTCCATACATGACCGTCGCCGCTCCATACATGGGTGTTTTGCATTTAAAATATCAACAAAGCAATTTTAAATGATTTTACCTTATAATCGCCTCCTACTAAGCCGTCAACACTTCATACAATGAGCAATTTGCAATTTTAAATGACTCTAGTCTTGGTCGAATGGAATTTAGCATTCCTCTATGCAAATCGAACACCTCCAAGATAGCCGTTGGCACGAAAAACCATGCTCAAATGAAATAATATTAAATACTCCTCATGCATCGATCCATATACCTTGGTCTTTGACATTGAATTGGGCCCATCTTTGACTTGTCAATATTCCTTCACCAATAGGTCTTACCTGGAGCTATCCATGTTTACATCATCTCCATTAAAATAGATTAGAGAAAATGTAATTAAAGATTTCATTTTCCCTCCTTATTTATCAAATTCAAATTCAAATTCAAATTCAAATGAATGAAAATACATTCTTAATATTGCATTTTCCATATAGCTCAAATACAATAGTTAAGCTAACTTTCCAAATCTCCATGTGTAGAAGCAACTCAACTAGCCAATTATTCCCTTACCAATGCATTAGCCTACGAGAATAAATGATAGGCTAACCAATAATCTCCATGTGACATCATTCCGGAATTGGGGACATGACATTCTTCAATTGACTCCCCTTGCCTCACCAACTCAAGAGGGACTGCACTTGGATTTTGAGAGTGAACAATAGGAGACCTCACACTACTTTCTCCATCATGTACCTTGGCTGCCATAGACGATTGAGTCTCTATTGTACATGATGAACATTGAGCTAAACTTAACTCCAAGCAAAGCTCATCAACATGGATTTCGGATTCTTGAAGGGCCATCTACGTGCACTTCAACGAATCCTTAATAATCTTAAGCTCATTAGTGAGCTTAACAACCTCCTCTTCTTTCCCTCTCAATGCATCTGAATATATTACAGCGAGGTTGAGAAGATGGTCACGATCAGAACGAAGGTGTAAGTAGTCAGATTTCATTACCCCCATACCTTCTTTGATTACCCGCAAGTTGTCATGAGAAGACTTTTCTTCAATTCCCCTTTGTCTTCTCTCCAATTGAACCTCCCAAAGGTGATTTTCAATCAGCTTATGCATTTTATCATGATGAGACAACGCTGCCACAATCTCAACTTCACTCACCTTCAACTGGTTCTTTAAAGTGTGTGGACTATCTAATTTATGAACAACCCCTTCTCCACACGAAAACTCATCAAAATGTTCTATAGTCACATGGCTATTTTCTTCTTCATTAGCATCCATACATTCATTCTGATTTGGAATGAGGACAGTGCTAATTCCATTTGAAAAATCATCATCATTACTCCTATTAGGTGTCACTTGATTGAAGGGCTTCATTTGATTATTGAACTCATCATGCAACTTAGCTGATTTTTTGGATAATGACATGCTATCCTCCTGCAGAGACAATGGAACTTGTATACCAAATGAAACTAATTCTTTTGCAGTCAATTGTCCCTTGAACTTCTCAATCTTCAGCTCCATCAATTTTGTCGTAAAATCATATGCTGCAGTGGAGACATGTTGCTCTTTTCTCCAAATGATCAACAAATTTGATTGTAACTATGAGCAAACATCATTATCACCTTCATCTAGGATCAGGGACATGATGCTGAGCATACTTGTTTTCACACTTTCTTGATGACGCCCCCTGATTCCGGAAATGAAGTAGTCAAACATCTGGAGAATCATATCATTGCACTTGAGATCAATCAGCAAATAACATAACTTAACCTTCGCCATTATCTCTAGAATTTTCACCCTTTGATCAAAGGTAGGATTTTTTACATCATGCAACCCTTGGAAACTCTCCACCATCAGCTGAAAAATGACCTTCATAGTGTCATCGTCATAGGGTGCCTTAGGAGCTGAAATCCTTGTAACTTCACTAATGCAAGTGACAGTTGCAATCCTTATCTCCACATCGTGATGTCTCATCATCTCTAGCTTGACCAACGAGCACATCAAAGGAGCCAACGCTTTACGCATTGCCTGAGAAGGTGATTGGCCAACCTTACATAGACAACCTTCTGCTTCATCCAAATTGCTAAGGAGAACTTCTTTGGCCCAATGTACATGTTCAAGCTTCTTACCAACAATCTTCAGCTTCTCTTGAAAATCTAAGATGGCTTCTTGATCTTTGCACCATCTTTCAAATCCCCATTCAATGGAAAACTGATTCTGTTTCAGTGATTTGAACAAAGCTTGCAGTGGCTTACTCTCAAAAGCCATGAAACCCAACTGACCTCTGAACTGGCTTGACAAACTGCAACAAGTTCAGTTACCCAACAGGCTGGCAAGATAATTGAAAGCTCTGATACCACTGTAAGAGACTACCCCCAATATTTTTTTCAAAATGACATTCAATGATATGGCGGTGTTAGCATAAAATTGCATCAACCAACTAAATGCCTCCACATTTCTGATCACCAAGATCCCATGATGGGCGAGGTGAGAGCATACAGTGCTTTGGCTTAGTAATCAAAGCTTGCAAAAGGAACTAGTACAATCATCCGCTATAGCGCAGGCATCTGCTTTTCAGCAGGCATCAACTTATTCAGTGGGAATACTCCACTTGTTCAGTGGGTGGGAAAAGAAAGATGAACAATATTTTTTCTCCACATTGGCGGTAAACCATCCAGGGGTACTTAGTGTGAAACTTAGAAAGAAATGTTTACAATGCTATCAGCTGAATATAACAATCAGAAGAAGACTAGTTTGAATATGATAACATTATCCAAGTAGCTATGCTTCACACTCGAACCCTGCACCACAAGATCAATGTTATGCTTGAAAGCACACCCCAAAGATGATATTCATGACAAGTCTCTGCTGTGCATCAGAACTCTGTCATTTACAGATTGTCTTGGTGCTGAACAGATGCTGAACAATATGGCCCTGCGGTATATGATCACCACAACCTTAAGGAAAATTGCTCGGAATCATTTCAAACAAGCTCAAAGGATCACCCAAGCAAGAGATAATGGCACCAAACACAGTAAAGAACTCTCTAATCCCTTACCAACTGTTGCAGCATTAAGAACTGAATTGCCAACTCCAAACATGACACATAACTCAGAATCAGATCAGAACTCATGCATATCAATCCCTTATTCTGTTGTACGGCAGTCTGTGGAGGAGAAAATCATGAAAATAACATAAACCCACAAGCATTCTTCATCATATTCTGGAAAGCTTAGTAAAGAGATTAACTACTGTTGATCATAGAACAAACTCCCCAAAGATCACAAGATCAGATATTTTAATGCTCAATTCACAGACAGGAATGGCTCCATGGAAACTAGTATGGACAACACATAGTAAAGAATGGTCTGCCTCTTAATCCCTTATCACAATACATACAAGTTCAGCTTCATAAGAAGGAATGATGTAACTTCAATCTCCATTTATACAGAACATTTCAATCTCAGACTTAAATCAGACCACAAAGGCCGTACGTCCCAGGCAAGTACGGCAATTCATTTCACACCCAACTTTGCATGAAAACTCCATGTATAATTATGTAAGGGAATGTCTAGGCATTACAAAGGCACTGCAAACAATCTCAGATCAAAACACAACCTCAATGAATTTATTTCAAGAATCTTTCATTCCACATGGTACGGCTCAGAATGGTACGAAGATCTCCATGATAAATTCCAAACTCATTCAAAACAATGTAAATCTGCTCCAGGATGATCGCCTATGCCTACTAATTAGAATGCAATCATAATAGAATGCCAAGAAAGACTTATCATAGCAGATCGATCACCAAAAGCATTTCAGTTTGTACGGCCATAAAATGTATGGATGATCACTAAAAATCAGATTCTTCTTCAATTCACATAGAAAGACCTTGAATAGAGTCGTCTGGGCATTAGAAAGACATCACAAAAAGATTCAAATCAAAAGATTACTCCATTATTTTTATATTCAGATTTCAACAAGTTGCAGGTACGACCTTCAGGATGTACGGACTGGATCATAGCAATTAGAATATGCATTCAAACCACAAAAAATCAGTTCCAAACTGATTTGCTAGGCCTACCAACCATAAAGCAAGCATAAGAAAGCACCCAAACAATCTTAATATTTTCTGATCAGCACCATAGAATTTCCAGCATGTACGACCATGGAGATGTACGACCAGTTATGAACACAACAGAAAATCAATATAATCTTCACCAAATACACTTCAAATCTTTCAAGGAAACTTTCAAAATACATAGCAAATATAATAGCATCATATGCCAAACCAAAACCTTTCAACACTATGCAAATCCATGAAGCTCTATGTGATTTCAGGGTGAAATCACCATGCACCAGCTAGGGTAGATATCTCACTACCGAAACTGGTCTTCTTTGAGTGGGTTTTCGTCCACAAGAAGGAAGAAAAAAGGAAGAACACGCAGGTTCAATCCAACAGAGTAACAATACAAATTCTCCCAGCATACCTCTAAATGAGCTCTCATTATCTTTTTATAACTTTTTTGAGAGAATATAATATTATTTCCTTGTGATTCTTCGTATTACTTCTCTCAAATGACCTTTTTAATTTTCCCTGCCTAAAACACTTAACTTCATATTATAAAGTGACTTTATTGATTTGACATTAAAATAAGTCACTTTATAACCTTTTAATATAATTATTTAATATTACCCTTTAAACTTAGCACCTTTTTGCCAAGTAACATTAAATAATTAAAATAATTATTACTCCTTAGGCATAGGAAAATTGGGGACATTACAAAGCCATTAAAAGCTTTGTTGAAATCACTAGAGCAAAACCAGTTTTCCATTGAAGAGGGATTTGAAAGATGGTGCAAGGAACAAGAAGCCATCTCAGCTTTTCAAGAGAAGCTGAAGATTGTTGGTAAGAAGCTTGAACATTTACCTCGTGCTAAAGAAGTTCTTCTTAGCAACTTGGATGAAGCAGAAGGTTGTCTGCGTAAGGTTGCTCAATCACCTTCTCAGGCAATGCATAAAGCTCTAGCTCCACTGGTGTGCTCATTGGTCAAGCCAGAGTTGATGAGACATCAGGATGAGGAGATAAGGCTTGCAGCTGTCACTTGCATTAGTGAAGTTGCAAGGATTTCAGCTCCTAAGGCATCCTATGATGATGATACTATGAAAGTCATATTTCAGCTGATGGTGAAGAGTTTCCAAAGGCTGCATGATGTAAAAAGTCCTACTATTGGTCAAAGGGTGAAAATCTTGGAGATTATGGCAAATATTAAGTTATGTTATTTGCTGGTTGATTTCAGGTGCAATGATTTGATCCTCTAGATGTTTGAATACTTCATTTGTGGAATCAGGAAATGTTATTCAGATAAGGTGAAAACAAGTATGCTCAACATCATGTCCCTAATTTTAGATGAAGGTGATGATGTTTGCACACAGTTGCAATCAGATTTGTTGATCATTTGGAGGAAAGAGCAACATGTCTCCATTGCAGCATATGATTTCACTACAAAATTAATGGAGCTGAAGATTGAGAAGTTCAAGGAACAATTGACTGCAAAAGAATTAGTTTCATTTGGTATATAAGTTCCATTGTCTTTGCAGGAGGATAGCATCTCATTATCCAAAAAATCAGCTGAGTTGGATGATGAGTTCAATAATCAAATGAAGCCCTTCAATGAGGTGACACCTAATAAGGGTAACATGATGTTTTTACAAATGGAATTAGCGCTGTCCTAATTCCAAATCAGAATGAATGTATGGATGATAATGAAGGAGGAAACAACTGTGACTCAAGAACATTCTGATGAGTCTTCGTGTGGAGAAGGGGTTGTTCATAAATCAGGCAGTCCACACAATTTGGAGAACCAGTTGAAGGTGAGTGAAGTTGAGATTGTGGCAGCATTGTCTCACCATGATAAAATGCATAAGCTGATTGAAAATCACCTTTGGGAGGTTCAATTGGAGAGAAGACAAAAGGGAATCGAAGAAGAGTCTTCTCGTGACAATTTGCAGATATTCAAAGAAGGTATGGGAGTAATGAAATCTGACTACTTACACCTTCTTTCTGATCGTGATCACCTTCTCAACCTTGCTGAAATATATTTAGATGCATTGAGAAGGAAAGAAGAGGAGGTTGTTAAGTTCGCTCATGAGCTGAAGTTTATCAAGGATGTGTTGAAGAGCACCCAGTTGGCTCTTCAAGAATCAGAGATCCATGTTGATGAGCTTTGCTTAGAGTTAAGAATAGCTCAATGTTCATCATGCACTACAGAGACTCAATTATCTATGGCAGCCATGGCACATGATGAAGAAGGCAGTGTGAGGTTTCCTATCATTCACTCTCAAAATTCAGGGGTTGTACCTCTTGTGTTGGTGAAGCAAGGGAAGTCATTTGATGAAGGATGCTTTATTCTTAATTTCAAGAGGTATATGCTTGAGTGTCCGATATGGTTTGGTGATAGGCATGAGGGTGGATGTATTCCAGCCATAACCTCTTGGATTCTACCTCCTATTTTATGGATTGATGGCTGTCCTACTTGGCTGGTCAGAGTTTTGTCAGGAGATACTTTGAGGACAGCAGCTGTTGCGATGAATAGGAGAAGTTGGGATTTTGCCACTCTGGTGTTAGAAGACGGATTGATGATGAGTTCTTATCATTCTTTGACACTAGTGATACTTTTAGCTCTATCATAGACTTGATTCACTAGTCACATGGTGCTGTTCTGTTTTATACTAGCAACTTGATAGGGGATGGTATTTGTTACTATGTACCAATGTTGGGCATCTTTCACATCCTCAGGAGACCACTTAGTGTGGAATAGATTGCTGGTGACATGGACATGTCAAGCTTGGCTTCAAATTCAAGCGTCATCGATGAGTCGAGCACAAGGTTCTACTTTGGTAATGTAGAAATATTTATTGGACAGCCATATCAGGAGAAGTTGGTTTCTTCTGAATCTTGCACATTGGACCTTAGTGTTGTTCCAGCTTCCTTTCAGTGGATTTGTGGGACCTCTTCTTGTGAAGAACATGGCATTCGTGATGATATACTTCTTACTCCTGAAGGCAAATCAAAAAATTCTTCTTTTGCAGATGATAGAGATCTTACTGTCAGGGCTGCAAAAGGTAATGATGTTGTTGCTACAAGACCAATTCATCATGTTTTGAGTTGTGAGTCATCTTCTAAAGATGGCAGTATAGGGTGGAATACACGTGGCTGTTCAGGTATTCCATTGGCTCAGATGGGGGAGTTGCACCTTGATTGCATAATGAGGTGTGTTCATTATTTTATTTTCAGCCCACATACACAAGAATTGATTGTCTTTGATGTCACAAAGAGGTGGGTTGAATAAAGGGTTTCCTAGTTCACTCTGGTGTGATATATCCTTGACTACAGGTGTTGAATCTGAACTTTTCAAGTCCACTACTTTGCCTTCTTTTGATAGTTACCAAAATCAGGAGTTCGGGACTTGGCTTGTTTGGATTCCAATGGTAATCAGAGTAGCGCAGCGGAAGTCATTAGGCGTTGAGGGTGATGGACTTCCAAATTGCACATGGGACCCAGGTAGAGTCCATCTTTGGATAGTCATGATACATGAGAATTATCACCACAATTCATGCAGTTGGTGCATTGAGGGTAATATTCAGATATGGGATCCAGGTGGATGATGGTCAGGTACAGTTGGTTTCCATTCCGGCTTCAGGTGCTATGGCAGTTTGGTGGATTGTAGTCACGGATTGCTTGAGGACAAGGAATCTTTGGGAAGGGAGGACTATAATGTCCCCAATTTTTCTACCGCCTAAGGAATAAGAATTATTTTAATTATTTAATATTACCTGGCAAAAAGTACAAGGTTTAAAAGGTAATGTTAAATAATTATATTATAAGGTTATAAAGTGACATAGTGACTTACTTTAATAAAGTCACTTTATAATATTAAGTTAAAGTGTTTAAGGCGGGAAAAACCAAAAAGGTCTTTTTGAGAGAAGTAATATGAAGAGTCAAAAATAAAATAATATTATATTCCTCTCAAAAAGTTATAAAAGGAGAATGAGAGCTCATTTGGGGGCATGCTTGCATGCTTAAGCTTGTCGAGGTCACTTATTATTTGTCTTATGTCATAGGATTAAGACACTTGTCATAATCTTAGTTTAACTTAGGATTTCATCCTTGTTTTCATAACAAAGGTTTCATCATTGTATCTTTGTACCATTTTTGTATGCATCTAATTAATTATTTGGTTTCATAGCATTTCTATTGCTTCTCTCTCGTGTGGAAGGTTGTTTTAATTTTAGGTAATCCTTAGCTCCTGTGGGGTTATCCATCAACTCTTACATAAGTGATGTGAACCAAAAAACTAGTTATAAAGAATGGGAATGTTGTAAACTAGAAATAGTTTTGTAGGATATATCATTGTTTCATTTTGTAGGATTAGCCCTAAAGATTCAAACATAATATGAAAGATGTGAAATTTTTATTAATCATTAGCATAGAGTACTAAGCTTGCTGAAATATAATTTTGACTCATTAACTGTAAATTAATACAAATTCATGAAATTTTTAAGCTTTTGGAGAATACTATGTAATATTTTTGATAGATTTATCTTTCATATCACACCCTATCCATTATCATGATGAATTAGAGAAAAAGATTGTGAAAACTACAACTATAGTTTTAATAGTTAAATGATCTTTCAACTAACGACAACAATTAAATGCATTTTGAAATTGTTGGGCTATTTTATAATACACAAATAGAGTTGTAATAAATATACATGCTTTCACTCTAATTTACTTAGGACAAATAAAGCCTAAGATTTAGAGTTCAGACTCAAATAATAAATGTGGAATTAAATTTTTGTTACTCTGTTGGATTGAACCTGCGTGTTCTTCCATTCTTTCCTTCTTGTGGACGGAAACCCACTTGAAGAGGATCAGTTTCGGTGGTGAGATATCCACCCTAGCTGATAAATGGTGGTTTTCATTCAAGAAATCACATGGGAGTTGAAAGGAGTTGATAGATTTTGTGAAGTTTTGTTGTGCATTCTCAGATCTTGCTTTGTGTGGGATTTTATTTATTGATTTAATATATTTTTGATGAGAAAAAAAAGTGAAGTTTATGAGTTTTTGTGAATAAACTGCTGAACCGTACTATATTGACCGTACCATGGAGGGTACGAATGAGCTAAGAAATTATATTTCATCTATTTGAGCCTTTTTATGTTTGCAAACTCATTGTGGCATATGGGCGACACATTTCTGATATATATAACATGTGTTTAAGCAAAGACTTGTGAGTTTCAAGGAATTCCATACTTCCCATGTCCGTACCAGCTGAATGGATCGACTGTGATAAGAAATCATTGTTGACTTATTTGTTATCTTTGTTGATTGTGGATTAATAGTCGTGCTTGGATACTTCTTATAAGCCAATTTGTTTGGTGTGTGGGGCTGTTTCTGATTTAATTTGAGCATATCCGTACATATCCAGTGCCGTACATGCTGAATTTGAGTTTATTCTCCCTAAAAATTATTTAAGAAGTTTTGTGGCAGAGTTTATATTGGGATATCATTGACTAGTCTTGGCATTCATTTTAAGAGTGATTTCAATGATTTTGATGGATTTTTGTGATTGTCATGAAGTGATCCGTACCAGCAATGGTCGTACCTGACTAGAAATGGTCGATGTAAACCAAAAATTATTCATCACTCTTTTGCATTGTTGTTTGATTGTAGTTTGTTCTTGGAGTTTAGGCGATCATTATGGATAACTTTGCAGTGTTTTAGATTGTGATTTGAGCTTGCATTAGAGATATCCATACTTCTGATGCTGTACGACCTGTGGGTATCCAGGGAGTTTGAGAATGCAGTATGTTATTTTGTTGAGTTATTATTATATGCAGATTGAATGTGTGTTCAGCATTGAAGTGTGGAATAATTGGGAAGAATAGAACCTGTGTGGGTTTATGGTGGAGTTTATGACAGTGGGCAGCCGTACATCCTCAAATCAGTCCGATCTTTCTTTCAGTGCAGCTTGAGTTAGAGACCAGTTCTTTATTTGGCAATGGATTCATGTATTATCCATCGATCCTATGCATGATATGACTCCTTTTCCAAGATTGTCATGGGTAACATTGTAAATTTCTAATCTTGGATTGTGCTTACCAGGATATTTGATTTCATTGTATTCTTAACGCAAACTCACTAAGAATCCCCTGGATTGTTTACTGCCAGTGTGGGCAAAAGAACCTTTATCTTTCCTATTTACTCTACCCACTGAACAAGTGGAGAATACCCACTAAATAAGTGGATGACTTGTATCTTTCATCTTTGCTCTCATACCCACTGAAAAGTGGTGAATCCCCACGATAAGTGGATGCCCGCCGCAGCAGATGAATTATAATTTTTTGTTGCATAGTTGCTCATTGTAGGCCAATCACTGTATGCTCTCACCTTGCCCTTCCTAGGATCTGGCTGATCAGAAAGTGTGAGGCATTTAGTTGGTTTATGCAATTGATGCTAACACTAATATCATTGTATGTAATTTTGAAAAAAAATTGGGTAGCATCTTACAGTGGAAAAGTTTAACACTCCCACCACTGTGCTAATGAGCAGAATTTTTGAGTGCTTAAGCCAAATTCTTGCTGGGTGGACGTTTCAGTCACAAAAGCCAAGGTGGAGATTTGTAATGCCTTAGCCAATGTGAATGTTTGCCTAGGTGGACTTTTGAACAGACCTTAACACTCTGTGAGGCAGAAATATCATGTGGTTTTGTCACCTTCAAGTCTTTCGACCAGGTAGTCCTCAGATTTATTCTTGCCAAACTTGGAACGAAGTGAAGGAAAAGATGTATCTCAGCCCACTTTCCACTTTTCATCACCAATGTTGCTTATATCCTATTCAAATATTGCCCTTGTTTGACAACAAACAGCTGCAACCTCTTATCAACCAGCGACAGTTGTAAGTTTGAAGAGTAAAACTTTGACATGAACAACCTTGCAAGTTGACTGGGAAAATCACAAGTCAAATTTCATTCAAACACAACAACTATGGCCTTAACGACAAACCAAAAAATGTAAGTACACACATTGAGTTTCATAGGGCAACACAGCCAAAATACCTCCAATCCCTTTAAATCTTGATATGGAAGGACTCTAACATTGATTCACTGTCTGAAGCTGATCTTCATTAAAAAAATGAAAAAAAATCAAATGTTTAGTTAATTCCTAATACCAATTCCAAATTTGTCTTTCAAATGAAATTTGATTTGGGGCTCAGATTTGCAAAAGACGGCATTTTTAATGTCCAACCCTATCTGGTCTTCATTTGAAAACTTAACAAAACAGATCATCCAGTTAATTTGGCACGTCGATAGTAAAAACTGTCTTGAAAAGGACAGAGATCATCACTGCCAAATTTTGGCCCCATGATGCTAGACAGGTGGATGACCAATTTGTGAAAAGTTACATGAGGTTCCAAGAGAGGTATAACAAGAACATGACTTATGACAAGCTGTTAGAAGATATGGGGTTGAAGGAAAAACAACTCCCTCCTGAAACTGCTCTTGAAGTTGTTAGAGACAACGATGTCATCTCAGCTATTACACCTCCCATTGGCACCTTTAGAGACCTTGATAGATACAGTGAGAGCTGGAATAAATTATGATTCTCTATGATAAAAAAATTATAATCACAAATGTAATATTTTATGTGTTTTAGCTTTGTAGTTGATGATAGTTTCGATATTTTGATGTAATATGTGGATGTTCTGATTCAGTTGTTGGCTGATTTGTTGTCTTCGTCCTAGGCACTTTCTGCCCTTTATGGGCTGCTGAAACATATTGTAACCTGCTATATTTTTTTGGTAATATATATTCAATAAAAATAAATAAACCGTGAAGCTGAAGGGTCCACTTGGTTGAGATTCATTTTAGGGCTCAGATTTGCAAAAGACAGTATTTATAGTGTCCAACAAACCTCTGAGTTGTTCTTGCTTGACAAATATGCTATGCTTGAGAGAAATGTTGAAATAATTTTCTTTTCAGAAGTAATTGATTTATACTCTAGACAGACAATTTGTCCTGTTCAACACAGCAGGTTACTGAAAATTTTCTAAATACTGGTCAGTTTTCCAAACTTACCAATTTTGATTGAGTTTTCCCTGAGTTGATTCTGCCCATTTTCGCATCAAGTTATGTCAAATTTGAGAGCACTACACTAATTTATAAGGTTCTTGTAACATGTTTTTCATGAATTGCTGCACTTGTTAGCAAATTTACAGCTGCACATGGATTGTATGTTTGCAGGCAGGTATTGCAAACAACAATATTTATTACAGGCAAATTTGACAAATATTTGAGAAAAAAATGCAAAAGAAAGATATAATTGGTTGAAAGAAGTATTTATTATAGAAATGTTGGGTGCTGTTTTTTCCTCAGACATATTTACATTCATATTTCTATTGGAATTATTTGTTTGAATTTATCCCTATAAAATACTTAATTGTGATAAAACAATAAGCAGGAGTCATGGTAGCTTGGACTGGCATTGAACACTTCCGTTTAGGAAGGTATGAACCTCCACCGGAAAATGATGAACCCGAGGATGCTAGGGTCAGTACAACTATCTCAATTTCTTATCTTCATGTTTTATTAGCAGATAACCATTTACCTTGTTACCCTTAATCGCATCCTACTTTCTGACCATACTTGCACCATATCCATGGCGTTCAACTAAAAATATAGGTGACATTTTTATTGCACAATTACCATATGGATCAATAAAGCTCCCCTACAAGCAGAATTTACAATAATCCTTAATAAAATTTCTTTGTATCTATCACGCATGCAAACTATCGATTTCCTTAGGCATGAAATTATCAGCAGCATACAGTTTAGCATATATAGAGTTACAAAATCTTATTAACAATTTATGTTCAGGCTTCTATTGTAAAGAATGGCATCCACTTCTATTTGCCCACCCAAAATTCTATATCCAATAGAAACATGAATTTCCAGTAGAGGATCTGGATAAGTATATTTTTAACAGATCAGTTCTCAATTTCGATGAATATTTGAGGACTCATTTTATTGCTTGGATGTTTTGAAACAGCTAGATCTGCGTCCAAGATGGCAATTGGGAGAAATTTATGAGGCAGGCAGGAGTGATTCACGCTCTCTTAAAAGGGCTCGAATTTATTCATCACTGTAAAGTGTAAAACAAGCTATTAGAATGTCCTTAGTGTATGACTTGCTATTGGAGGTCAATGTGTATAAATCTTGGCCTGCCAATAGCTCTAGTTGAAAGTCTTGCCAAGTTTCTAATTTTGGATATTTGTAAGATCAATCTGTAGGTATGTAATTTAAGCAACAAATAATAATTTATGGTAGATGCTTTGCCATGGACAATTATTTCATGATGCAATCTTGACAGTGATGATAGTGGGAATATTAATACAGAGCCAATCTATTTGGATATATATTGTAAGATTTATCTCCATTGGATCCTTGCTCAATTGCCTTAAGACAATGCAGTTATTTAGCTTGTCATAGGCCATTTTGTTTCAAATACGGAATTTCGAAGGTGGTGCATTGTTTTTATTTCTATACAGTTGTTTTCAACTCCTATATCAGTAATGAACTCTGGTAAATTGTATTGTGACTCATAGCTGGTTTGAGAAATCTAGTAAAGTACATGATATGTTCTTCAAAGAACCTTGGAACATTTTTTTTAATAATGAAAGGATACTGCAATAATATTTTTAAAAGAGAATATTACAAAAAGGCTGAAGTAAAGAATGATTAATCTGCTGCATTCGTTATCCCTAACAACAAAGGCAAAGTATGAATGGACATGCTAAGCTAGTGAAATGCAGTGGTGCAAGAACTACACAGCTATTGGCTGAAAAGCAAAAAACTTAGAAAACCGTAATTAGCAGACTAGATGCACAAGACTGGCCACTGTCATGTCTAAACCAAAGTGGCAGCATTGTCATATTTGTTATTCGAGCAGCTTGTTTTAGGGTGATACTGCTAAGTTGGTCACAAGTAGACAGGTTTGGGAGGAAGGTCCTGACATATTGTGCATGGGATAACGCATGGCCCTCTAGTAACCATTTAGTTGGCATTTGTATGATACTACATTGTTTTGATGAGGAAGAGGGGTTGAGCTATATTGCATACATGTCTATGACACCCACATGTATTTCATGACGTGCTCTATCTCCTTGGAGAGTGAATGGTCTGATGGTCCAGGTTGTTAATTTTAAAAATCAGAATGCAGTAAGAATCAAACAAACATAATTTCACGCATAACACAGAGTTACCCTGGGAAAACCTCCCTCTTGGAGGTGAAAAACCCAGCAACAAAATCTCAGATTTATATTAAGTGCAAAAGTAGATTACAGTGAGAGCATCGACATGGCTCATTCCTTGTCTGGCAGAAATCAACAATTATCGTCAGGACAAGTGATATCGGTGAAGTCTCAAAGAGACTTAGCCGATACACCAATGACAACTTGACTTCGGTAGGACTTTTGTTATCGGAATGACTTTGCAACAATTAACCGATGTACTGATGCACAATCTATCTGCGGTGAGACTTAGGATATCGGCGCTGCTTTATGATCTTTGACCGAAGAGCTATTGTTATGCCGATGACCCTTGCAGCTTCGGTGAGACCTTCACTATCGATATAACTTCGAAATGTTCACCCGAAGTCTTTTGTTGTTCCGATGGAGCTTAAGGCGTCGGTGAGACTTTGGCTATCGGCCGAACGGAGTAGAGTTCATCCGATACACCGATATGAAGTTTGAGGGTACTTAGGGTGTCGCCAAGACCTTTCCTTCGGTGTAAGGTTGCAAACTTTAGCCGATGCCTTCCTGTTATACCGACGCTTCTTGAGCTAGGTCAAAACCACTTCAACAAAAGCAGAATTGCTAACGATTACTGGAGAATAATGTTGGTAGATGGTAGAACGATAATTCGCACATAGTAGAGATGATGTTCTGTTTGTCTGGCAAGGCTCATTACATTTATAGGAGACATATACCTAATGATCCTGGTCGGCCTTGGCGCGAAAATCAAACGCACGTTACAAGTAATAGGTCCTGACCTATTTCAAAATCAGTTCACCCAAATAGGGCCTGCCTTGATCGAATATCTAAGACTCTTAAAATGCTAAGGTCGATAAGCCATTCAACATTTTATGATTAGGTCGGCCTCCGGCAGGGATCTGACCTAGTTACTAGAAAATCAACATAGGTGGCTTCCCTTCCTTCCTACATTGTGCGAATGACCAAGAGATTTGTTTATGATGGCCTTAATCTGAAAGGTTGTCTATATAATATGAGATAAATTCTTGGGTAAAGATATGCCGTAGTTTGTTTCCTTGGACTTCTTTGGGACTGTTGCTTGATACCAACACATATATAACACTTTTTGTTATTACTCCACTCCTATGAACTCCTTTTCTATGGGGTCTCCTTTTGAAACCATTATGAGATTAAGTGGAAGGTTTTGTGTAGGATTTTTCCCTTTGAAGAAGGGAGTGGTTGTTTAGGAGGACTGCACTTTTGAAATCCTGCTAGTGATAGTTGAATTATTGATTTGATTTGCATTATAAGCTATGTTGTAGCTAAATAGTAGAGAAGGGACAATGGAGGAGAGAGATCCATAGCTAAATAGTAGAGAAGGGACAATGGAGGAGAGAGATCCCAATGGAGGTAAAACCACAGAGTATACTATATGTAGAGAAGATGATAGTAAGATAGGCCATAACAACCATTGTTTGCACTAAAAATCAATTTGAAAAAGAAGAGTTATTATCAATGTTCCACGGGGACGCATCCCCCCCTCCTCCCCCCCCCCCCCCCAAAAAAAAAATCTAGCCGTCTCGCTGACCAGGACGTTTCAGAGACTTGGGGACGGTTGAGAAATGTCCCTCCGCCATCCTCCCACCGCTGCCGGGACTTGGGAGACTTCAAGGAAATGGCAGGGACGCTTGGATGTTTTCGAGATGTCTCGGGGACTCCTAGCCGTCCCTCAAGCATCTCGGAGACGCCCAGGCATCCCCTGTGCTAGGACGTGCAAAAAAGCATTTTTTTAAATTTCTTTGACTTTTCTTGGATTGTGAGCCTTGGGCTGAACCCTAAAGGCTTGTGGGACTCTTCTAAAAGCCTATAAGCTAAACAAAACACTCTCATTCTTCATTTTTTTGCTCACATATGTCATTTGATGTTTTGCAACACCCTGAAGAAGAGGACTAGTGAGAAGAGTGAGTTTGAGGTGCTGCAAGTGCAAGAGGGGTGAGAAGGAGAAAGAAGAAGAAGAGGAGCATTCTACACCAACTTTGAAGGATTTTTCAAGCATTGGGTAGGTTTTTATGACTGTTTTTTGAAGTTTTTTCAATTTTTTTGCTGTTTTTTTTCTAGGTTTTAAGATTCATTTTGAAAATGTAGTTTGATGTTGAATCTTACAATGGGCATTGAAATGAACACATGAATATGCATTTGTAGCCATGTCTATGAAATTATGATTAAAAATTCAACATTTCATAAACATGGCTGCAAGTTCATATTCATATTTTCATTTCAAGGCCCATTGTTCTTTTTTCATCTTTCCAGCAAGATTCAACATCAAATTTTAAAATTTTATTTTCAAATTTGTTAAACTAGGTTGAAAAGAGGCACTTATAGAATTTATTTGTTTATTGCAGTGTCACAATGAGCTCTCATGACATGAGTGAGGATGAGGTTCATTCTCATAGTGATCTTGATACTGAATATGCTCTTGAGGCTGAGGGGAGTGACCATGGGGCTAAGCTTGAAGCCCAAACTAGTTCCATGGTAGCTTTGGCAAGTGAAGCAAGTACTTTAGAGTGCCCTTCTGTAGTACTGGTAGAGTATGCTAAGGGTCCTTTTGATCGCAAATCCCCTCTCAAATAGTTTGCAACAAAATTACTAAACATGCAAGGGGCAACATTTGCTGGCACACAGAGGTGGAAGTGCAACTTTTGTGGTGTAGAGTGGTTTGGGACCATCACTAGAGTTAATGCACGCCTTCTTTTCATTAGAGGAAAAGGTGTGGAGATATGTTCTTTCTAGCAAAACTGGAAAACATCAATCCTGAGGATACTCCAGCTACATCTGTGCCCACTACTTTGCTTCATAGGACACATCTTTAGCATAGCCAGCCACAGAGTTCCAGCCATACTTTGCAGACGAGAGTAGGAGGGACAACAGGTTCTTCCAGTGCCTATGCAGGAGAGGGGAGGGGGAAACATAAATTGCAAAGTCAAACTCAAAGTAACCCTATAGTAGATTTGTTTAATGCACTGCTCAAGGATGACATAGATGATGCTATTGGCAAGTTCTTCTTTGCTAATTGCATCCGATTTCATGTTGCTCAATCTCTTTATTATAAGGAGATGATATCGATGGTGGCAAGGGGAGGACCATCATATGTGCCACCAGGTGAGACGAAATTGAGGACCACGATCTTGGATAAGAACTATTCCAAGATCAATTTGTTGATGGAGAAGATGGAGTGTTGGATTAGGACAGGATGCATCATAGTCATGGATGGGTGGACGAACATTAGCCATCGTCCACTCATTAATATCATGGTTACATGTACTGAGGGCCCATATTTTCTTAAGGCAGTTGATTGTTCAAGGCATCGCAAAGATGTTGATTTTCAGTTTGATGTCCTCAAGGAGGCTATTAAGGAGGTTGGGCCACAAAATGTGGTCCAAATAGTGACAGATGCAGCACATGTGTGCAAAGCTGCGGGGAGACTTGTTGAGGCAGCTTATAGGCATATTTGATGGACTCCATGTTGTGTGCATGCCATGAACAATGCACTCAAGGACATGGGGAAGATTGGTTGGATTAGAGTAGTGGTAAATGATGCAAGAGATGTGCAGATGTTTATCTACAACCACCACACATCACATGCACTCTTCAAGACCTTCACTAAGGAGTTCTTGAAATATACTGTTACGAGATATGCTTCCTATTTCATTCCCTTGGAGAGAATGATTAAGTTGCAAGAGGCTTTGCAACTCATGGTTATGATAGCAAATTGGAATAGGTGGGCCGAGTCTAAGACAGAGCAGGGGACGAGGGTGAAGGATATGGTGAAGAGTGATGTGTTTTGGGGTGATGCAAAATATATTGTCTCCATCATGAAACCAGTTTTCTAGGTTATCAGGTATGGGGATGCTGATGCACCTAACCTTGGAGAGGTGTATGAGTGCATCAATTCTATGCTTGATCAGATGAGGGTTGTTGTGTGAGAGAGGGACCCCACATTAGCATTCTATCGCGAGCACATTTAGCAAATCATTCACAGGAGATGGGAGAAGCTCAACACTCCCTTGCACATGGCAGCCTATGCACTGAATCTTAAGTAGTACTTGACTAGGCCTGGTAAAGTGACTAGGGCCACATAAAGCACTAGTTGTGGGTGGTGGGATGTTGGTTATCCCATTGTGGTTCCTTTTTCCCCTTGTAGTACTAAAAAAATCAAGTGTTTGTGTGAATTGCATCCATTTGGAACTAATGATACCTACAAAGGAGTGTGGGTGTTAGTAGAGAAGAATCTTATGGACTTGGACTATGAGAAATAATGGTAAATTCATGCATTGTGTTTCAACTAATATCCATGTTCATCTTCAAAGGAGTTAAAATATGATAAGATAGTTGAACAATAATTCGACGATGATTCCCCATGATCTAATTATTGGACATAACAACCCTTGTTTGCATTGAAAAAGAACAAAAGTATTATATGTTCTATGACCTATAAGATTGTGACTATGGCCATATAAAGCATTAGTTGTGCGTGGTGGGATGTCATTTCTCCCACCACAATTTCATTCCACCCATCATAATGCTTAAAAAATCAAAAAGTATGTGCAAATCACATCCATTCACAACCCATGATACCTACAAAGGAGTGTGGGTTTCAGTGGAGAGGAATTGAATTGATAGGGATTGTTAGAAATAATGGTTTAGACCTATGTACTCTATTTGGATTGATATCCATGCGAAGGTGTTGAAAAGGATGATGGATTTGGAGAGCAACAATTGGACAATGATTCCCCTTGATTTTATTGGCATGATATTTTGACAAAGGCATAAATAAATAAAGGTGTATGTCACTTAAAACCTAAACATGACACTAGGACAAGTTCAAAAATGCATGATTTTTTGTTTAGGAGATTTATGACAGTTTGAAATGGAAGGGGTGGCATGAGTAAGATGTATGGTGGTCTCAGTGGGGAGCTATAGTGGTACAAATAAACTAGATGGATACTGGATTGTGAATGTGTTAATAGCTAAGGCCATAGGAATATTTTGGAAGCACAAATGATGGAGACTTGAAGCTAGGAGTTTAGGAAGTGGGTGTATGTGAGGGCTTTGGATGACAGTGTTAGTGAGAAAAAATACTCATTTGTGATAATATATAAAATAGACACAATGGAAGGATTTTTGATAAACTAATACTAAGGTTCAAGGAGAAAGTTTGTGAAAATGAATAGCAAATATGATGTAGGAATATGCTTGGGCATGGACCTTTAACTCATTACATGTTTAAGTATGAACAATACAAACATTGTGGACTTCTAAAATATAGATGGGAGGAAATAGTCATTAACATCTATAATAGGAATAACAAGCTCATGCTTATTTCCTTTGTATTACACATCTAGGTAGGGATCATCCAACTTGTCTTTAGCAATAACATATTGTTGGCCTCGTTTCTAACTTGCCGAATTTAAACTTTTCGTATATCAAAACCCTTTGCCAAGTCATCTGTTTTGTTACAAATCGCTAATGTCATATTTCTTGCGTCAGTCATGTTGAAATTCTTTGTCTTATTTCTCTCCATTAAAGCTTCAAAACCAATTTTTATCCCAAGGCAAAACTCACCACTTAGTCATCTTTTACTTTGCATCTATCTTCCGTTTTGACTAAGTCCGCGTTAATTTTTGCTTCCCACCAAGTCCATTTGCATTTACTTTTGATCCGCACCAAACTCACACCAATTTCTCATTTTCGCTAAGTGTGCGCAACTTGTGAAGTTTGTCTAAGTTGTTCATATTCGCTTTTTACTGATGCAAGAAGTCTACATTCACTTGTGACAACCGCGAAGTAAACGCCGTTTCTATTCAAATCACAAGTTGCACATTTTTCTTTTATGAAGCAAGTAAATAAAATGGGGGCGTAAAATACGAACAGCCAAGGTGTTAAACTTCGCTTGTTACTTGCATTAAAAGTTGGTTACGGTTTTTGTGACCATGATCATCTCCTAAAAACGAGGGAATATTCTTTTAAAGACCTCCCTGCCATATTGTTATTCATAACTATCATTAAAACTCAATTCTAATTTTCCAATGGCATGAAGGGTTTTGAGTTATTTCCTTGGTTCTATCTGATGGTTAAGGAATCGACCATCTATGATTTCGGTCCACAAACTTCAGTTGTCACACGTCTTCAAGTAAAAGATCAAGCTGCCACGACCACTATACATATTATATCACCGATTTGTTTTACCTTTCACTAATACATGATTGATATGTGTCGGAAAAAGTGGCATAGTCGACAGGTGTCGCATTCGTGGGATGAAAATGTTGAAACTCAAACTTATTTTGCGCCAACCTCCACCGAGCATCGTGGCATGAGATAGAAGTTGGTTGGCATACAGTTACCACATTCTCACCGTCCCTTGTATGATGGCGAAGAGCATGCCTCATGCAGCGTATTCAAATGCAGACGTAAGACAATCAAGACTCGTAGTTTTTCTCGCAGGTTGATAATTATCTCTGCAAATCTCCGTGTGCTTAGAAGATTTCCATGAGACTCCACCTTCTGGAAATGATTGTTGAGAGCGTTCTCTTATATCAACTAAGGTTGGTTACATCAAATCGCAGAAATAGAGCAATGTGAACATGAGGACAACGCTCACAAGTCGGATTGCCATTAGAAAAGCTCTTCAGAGAATGAAACCTCATGCTGCCGGCATTGTTTCGTTGGCATTGAAACATGGTTGAAAGTTGATTTCTGTTGTATGTTGTCATTCAAGCGCCGTAAATACACATGTAAAGTATAGAAGCTCAAAAAATACACAGAACTGTTTGACAGAATGCCTCAAAGAAACGTTATGTCATGAGATGCGGTGGTGGCAGGAGTAAACTGCAGCAACTATTTCAAGCCAAATACTCAAGCTCCATGATAGAAAACTTCATGGAACTGCTGTGAATTCGTTGAAGTATGAGAATCTGAAGTCGAACTTCATGGAAGACATACAGCATGTGTTTATCAATGGCATGAATAAATGGGAACATCTGAGAGACATCCCTCTTCAGCACAAATACCATCAGCTTGTTTTGTTAACCAAACTTCTGAGCGAAGGCATCTATTCTGACGAGATCATTGCAGATTTACTATTGTTTTTGCTCTTTGTGGGTCTCTAGACTCCATCGACAACCTTGGCACTCGTTGTGAAGTCTCTGGCTCAGAATCCGAAGATGGCACACAGGAGGTAGCATACCATTATGCCGTGGTCTCTTTCTGTCGATTGGTTTCGGCCATGCAACAGTCACCTTGAAACACACATAGTGTTGCGTATCGGCATGATGTCGACGTCAGGGAACTCTTAATGCTCGCCACCTTGAGGTTTCACAAAACTAAGGGTTTCGAAGGACTAAAAGTTAGGTGCATTGCCCTCATTCTTCTGTCAGTTTTCTACAATACAAAAGAGCCGAAGGTTATCATGCAGATAACATCATTATTTGGAACTTGAAGAAAGTATATCTCCTAGAACATGACTTTAAATCATTGGCAGAAGCACAACTCGTAGAGGAAATGGGAACACAACTGTTTTGAACATGTTCTAAGACCGAGATGATGGTTTATCGAGGTGGCTGCTATTGAAGGTTATGCATATGCATTTGTGTATAACAGTGTGTTTATTAGTACAACAAGATTTATGGAAAAGATGATTCAATAAAAATTCATTAATTGGAGTGAACATCATGGAAGGCCGGATTGCTATGCAAAAACTATAACTCTAAAATCACAAGATTCTTGTTGAGTTGAGGTGGAATGCTTGAAAGAATGCCTCCAAGTTTCAATTGACAATCTCTGCGAAGAAATTCTTTGATCAGAAAATTGGTTTGCATGTTATGCTCATTGTTTGCTTATTAATCTCTGTGAGTACAAGTCCCAGCTTGATGTGGGTGGAAGATGTGAAATTACAAGCTAACACATGTGAATTATTCCACAAATTGATTTAATTGTCATACAAAGGTGTAGGTCTGTGAAGAAATACAGAAGTATGGACACCGACAAATGCAGTTCTCTTACAGTGCAGTCATGTCTATTCAATGAAGATGTCTGGAGGGAAAGATCTTATATGTGAAATATTGAATCATAAGAGAAGGCATTATTCGAGTTGACACGTGTGTTCAAGCACTTTTCAATTGAACCTCATGGCTAAAAATGAGAACCTTACATCTAAAGTAATGAAGGAGCTTGCAAGAAAGATAAAGAGTCTTGATGAAACTGTCTTTGAAACATTTCAACTATTTCTGGAAAGGTTATCAAAAATGCAAAATGTGGAAGCTTACAGAAGGCACATGAACTATTTGACAAAATGAATCAAAGAGTTGTGGTTTCCTGGAATGCAGTGAATACAGGATATGCATAGATAGAATCGACAAGGTGGGTTTATTGAATGTAATGGTTGTTGGATATGGAATGCATAGAAATATTAGAATGAGTAGGAAACATTGGGTGATATGGCAGTTAAAACCACGAGGACTATGAATTCAAATTATATGTTTGCTACCATCTATGAGGATAAACTGTGCATTAGTTTAAAGAATACTTTTGGAGACATTTTCTCTATTATGACTATATAGTCATCAAGACAAGGTGATGTTTGAGGTCCTACAAAAAGATATGAAAATTGGGAATACACTAAATCAAAAGAAGACAATGATAGAGGAGGATTTGATTTGGAAGTTGGCAATATCATGCTTTTGTGTGCAAAATGTGTATGATCACCCTTGACCATGAAAAGTGCTATGAGGTGATTGGTAACATAGGAAAGATACAATTTTGCAGAGCATTGTTTTCAAGCAGAGAGATAGCATCATTATGAAGGAAACTTCAGATTATTTTCAGTGTTAGAAACATTTTCATGAAGCATTTTCATCAATTCAATAGGTTATCAAAATTGCAAATAAGGTGGTTTTAAGGCATGGAATACACGTTTTGGTGATTGACCACCAACATCCATCTAATCAAACAGAAATAGGGTATATGTTGTAAGAAGAAAATGCAGTATCTCCTTCAACTAGCCCTCTCTACAGGATGCTCTGAGATTGATGAGTAGTGGATGGCAATGGTATTTTATGATTGCAATTGAGATGAGAATCTAAGATTCAAGTATTTGGAGGAGCTGTCAAGGTCTATCAAGGTTGGATCACCACAATGAAGCAGAACAAAGATGGAAAGAACTTAGCAAAGTTCACAACTCAGAACTTACAAGTTTTTAGTTACCCGTTTATAAAAGTGACTTAAGTCACTCTTTGTAACTAAAGGTTAGAAAGTGAACCTTATTTCGGGAAAAGTGATGTAAAAAGTAACCAAAAATAAGGTTATCATATTATTACATTTCAAATAGGTAGTTACAAAGTAGTTATCGGGTAGTTACAAGTTGGTTATTAGGTGGTTATGAGGGAAAGTCTATATATACTGGACTTCACATTGTAAAGAGGGGGGTCTCTTTAGAGAGAACTTTTGCAGGGGCAACTTATGATACTTTTTGGAATATTTTTGGTCTTACACAGTGTATAGTTTACCTTTGAAATTGTATAATTTTGAAAAGATAATGAAAAAGTGCATTTTCAGTTCGTATGTTCTTGATGCATTTCTGAGTTATGATTACTAGTTTCTCGTATGTCAAATCGGTGATCTTTCTATGTATTTGTGTAAATCAAAGTTATCCATTGAAGCATGCAATTGGGGTGATGAAACACAATCATGTCTCGATATCCTGATTTGAAAGTGTTAAGATAAATTATCTCTTCGTATGTTGAGATTGCCATCTTTTTTCATCGTTATTGCATTTATGTCATGAGATCCATCATAGATTTTAGGAAAGTGGTTTCTAGCTTTGTGGTGAAACCCCCCTCGCACTTTTCAATAAGATTGTGAAACTCTGGTTGGTTTTCGTACGTCTACCACGAGGGTTTCTACATGCCCATTTCTCCAGTTATTTTCTTTTTCTTCCTTTGTGTACTTTCAGGATAAAAGTACACAAAAACCACAAATATCCCTATCATACGAGGGAGCTGCCCCTCTCAAATGCAGAGGAAAGTTGTTAGTCCAATAACAGCTTCTCCAACTGTTGGGACTATTTAGTCACCGCTCTAAGGGCAACGGGTCAATTTCAAAGGTTATTTCGCGGTGACAAATCTGTTTACCAACAGATTTTTGGCGACTCTACTGGGGAAATCGAGCCGAAGTGTTGGTGCCTTTTTAGTCCTCACAAATATACAAGTATCTTCCCTGAAAAGAAGATTGGCGACTCTATCTGAAAGTAAAATCCTGAAAGATGGTTTGGTATCGAAGAACCCAGATACATAACATGCAACTTCCTGAATCAGACAGTGACAGTGATGATGAAGATTATTCTTTTTCTGCTTCTCAACAAAATGAAGTTCTTGATGAACCCAAGCAAGTGGAGTTCCTAAAGAGTTTCTATGGTGGCATGCAATTTGCGTCTAACCAGGTTCATCCTTCCCTGCTTCAAACATTGCAGAAGATTGAACAAAAAGATGGGAAGGAGATTCATTTTCTTGCTTGTGATCACAATTCCGTATCAGAAGACACTCATGCACCAGAGGATAAAAGAAATTGTGGGGATATATCATTTGCGTGATGAGGATAGAAAAGAAAAGGCAAAAGTGTTTCCTGCAAATGAACCTGTATTTAATGCAACATCTTCTGATCAAAGGGTTGAAAGAGGCTCATCAGAACATGTATGTGTTAGAGACGAAGAAGTTCTTACTTTTCCTCATAATAGGACATCTCCACTGAAGCAAGAAGAAAAAGAAGAAGTGATTAAGACAGAAAAAGAACATTGTATGGAAACATGCAATAATGAAGAAGAAATTTTTCCAGACGATGGCATGCCTCTTGTGACAACTTGTTCCAGTTCCACAACTATATCTGCCGAGAAAGATCTTTGTGACATGGCTAATGTTCGAGGAAATACAAAAAGTGTAAGTGAAGAGGATGAAGATAAGTCACGAAATGTTCTCTTATCACGCATGCAAATTGAACAAGAGGAGAATCATGATGAAATGGTACCGAAAGAACTTTCTCATGAGATTTCCATCATAGATTGGCGTCTTAGTGCTCCTATTGATTATCTTATTCATGAAGAAGATGTCGTCATTTCTCCTTTATCATTTATTGAAGAAGAATACTCAACTATTGAAACTAAAGATACTACTCAAGATGAAGTGTTGAGTACTCCTGCTCCAAATGTGCAACAACATCATGAAGATATTGGGTGTGAATCTGCACAGAAAGAGGTTACAAATGAACTTATTCCTGAATGTTCTTATTTGAGTGATTTCATTGAATATTCTAGTCCATCATCCGCATACAATAATGTTAGAGAAGGCAGTGTGAGTAATGGTTATGATAGTGATAGAGGACATCAGATTTCTAATGTTTGTCAGAACATGGATGAAATTGGAAGTGCTCAAAAGATTGATGAAAAGCTACGTGTTATTTCTTCTTCATCAGCGGTAGAAGGGACTTTTCAAGGTGGAAAGGTGCATAATGCAAATCTATTGCTTTCTCATCCTCATATGCAATCCTCTGATAAAGCATATCCTAAGTTGGTAATGGTAAAGAAGCGGGAATTTTCTTTTGCATTTGATGATTCAATGATAAAGAAAGACATTATTCATGAGAAGGATCAGTCACAGAATATCAAGTTTTCTTCGCTTATTGAAGGATGCTCAGTTCATGATTCAGTTTTCTTTGGTTCGAACTATGAAAAGAATCTTCAGATAGAGAAGATTGGTATGCTCAATGTGATGCCAGAGGAGATGACCAGTAATACACAGGGCAATACCAATGTGATACAAAAGGACTCATAAGTTTATGATGAGAAATGGTTGCTCGATGCACTATTCAAGGAGTCTTCCCATTCCATGTATTTCATTTTTCTCATCATCTTGACATATCTACTGAGTCTGCAAGTGCCTCATCCGTGCACATCTCTTTTTCACACAGGTGCCTATTTTTCTCAACCTGTCAATGGGTTCACATGATCATCTTGAAGCAGTTTGAGGTAGGAGTCACCTACCATGTACATATGTTAACTAGGTGTTTTGGTTGTGTCTGCCTTGTTTCGTTTCTATTTTTTTCGTCGTTTGCCTCGTCTTTGTATGTCCTTGTCTCCCTGTCTCCCCTTTATACATCGTTTTATCTCCTGACTCTATTTGCCCAATGGATAAGGTACTGGTTATTTCTAGAGATTTTAGGTTCATCCCATGTCCGCAAGGTCCTTGTCCCCAGTTAGAGCCAGCTGTTGGCCTTGTTTCTAACCTGCCAAATTTAAACTTTTCGTATATCAAAACCCTTTGCCAAGTCATCTGTTTTGTTACAAATCGCTAATGTCATATTTCCTATGTCAGTCATGTTGAAATTCTGTCTTATTTCTCTCCATTAAAGCTTCAAAACCAATTTTTATCCCAAGGCAAAACTCACCACTTAGTCATCTTTTACTTTGCGTCTATCTTCCGTTTTGACTAAGTCCGCGTTAATTTTTGCTTCCCACCAAGTCCATTTGCATCTACTTTTGATCCGCACCAAACTCGTACCAATTTCTCCTTTTTGCTAAGTGTGCACAACTTGTGAAGTTTGTCTAAGTTGTTCATATTCACTTTTTACCGATGCAAGAAGTCTACATTCACTTGTGACAACTGCGAAGTAAACGCCGTTTCTATTCAAATCACAAGTTGCACATTTTTCTTTTATGAAGCAAGTAAATAAAATGGGGGCATAAAATACGAACAGCCAAGGTGTTAAACTTCACTTGTTACTTGCATTAAAAGTTGGTTACGGTTTTTGTGACCATGATCATCTCCTAAAAACGAGGGAATATTCTTTTAAAGACCTCCCTGCCATATTGTTATTCATAACTATCATTAAAACTCAATTCTAATTTTCCAATGGCATGAAGGGTTTCGAGTTATTTCCTTGGTTCTATCTGATGGTTAAGGAATCGACCATCTATGATTTCGGTCCACAAACTTCAGTTGTCACACGTCTTCAAGTAAAAGATCAAGCTGCCACGACCACTATACATATTATTTCACCGATTTGTTTTACCTTTCACTAATACATGACTGATATGTGTCAGAAAAAGTGGCATAGTCGACAGGTGTCGCATTCGTGGGATGACAACGTTGAAACTCAAACTTATTTTGCGCCAACCTCCATCGAGCATCGTGGCATGAGATAGAAGTTGGTTGGCATACAGTTACCACATTCTCACCATCCCTTGAATGATGGCGAAGAGCATGCCTCATGCAGTGTATTCAAATGCAGACGTAAGACAATCAAGACTCATAGTTTTTCTCGCAGGTTGATAATTATCTCTGCAAATCTCTGCGTGCTTAGAAGATTTCCATGAGACTCCACCTTCTGGAAATGATTGTTGAGAGCGTTCTCTTATATCAACTAAGGTTGGTTACATCAAATTGCAGAAATAGAGCAATGTGAACATGAGGACAACACTCATAAGTTGGACTGCCATCAGAAAAGCTCTTCAGAGAATGAAACCTCATGCTGCCGGCATTGTTTCGTTGGCATTGAAACATGGTTGAAAGTTGATTTCTGTTGTATGTTGTCATTCGAGTGCCGTAAATACACATGTAAAGTATAGAAGCTCAAAAAATACACAGAACTGTTTGACAGAATGCCTCAAAGTAACGTTATGTCATGAGATGCAGTGGTGGTAGGAGTAAACCGCAACAACTATTTCAAGCCAAATACCTGAGCTCCACGATAGAAAACTTCATGGAACTGCTGTGAATTCGTTGAAGTATGAGAATCTGAAGTCGAACTTCGTGGAAGACATACAGCATGTGTTTATCAATGGCATGAATAAATCGGAACATCTGAGAGATATCCCTCTTCAGCACAAATGCCATCAGCTTGTTTTGTTAACCAAACTTTTGAGCGAAGGCATCTATTCTGACGAGATCATTGCAGATTTACTATTGTTTTTGCTCTTTGCGGGTCTCTAGACTCCATCGACAACCTTGGCACTCGTTGTGAAGTCTCTGGCTCAGAATCTGAAGATGGCACATAGGAGGTAGCATACCATTATGCTGTGGTCTCTTTCTGTCGATTGGTTTCGGCCATGCAACAGTCACCTTGAAACACACATAGTGTTGCGTATTGGCATGATGTCGACGTCAAGGAACTCCTAATGCTCGCCACCTTGAGGTTTCACAAAACTAAGGGTTTCGAAGGACTGAAAGTCAGGTGCATTGCCCTCATTCTTCTGTCAGTTTTCTACAATACAAAAGAGCCGAAGGTTATCATGCAGATAACATCATTATTTGGAACTTGAAGAAAGTATATCTCGTAGAACATGACTTTAAATCATTGACAGAAGCACAACTCGTAGAGGAAATGGGAACACAGCTGTTTTGAACATGTTCTAAGACCGAGATGATGGTTTATCGAGGTGGCTGCTATTGAAGGTTATGCATATGCATTTGTGTATAACAGTGTGTTTATTAGTACAACAAGATTTATGGAAAAGATGATTCAATAAAAATTCATTAATTGGAGTAAACATCATGGAAGGCCAGATTGCTATGCAAAAACTATAACTCTAAAATCACAAGATTCTTGTTGAGTTGAGGTGGAATGCTTGAAAGAATGCCTCCAAGTTTCAATTGACAATCTCTGCGAAGAAATTCTTTGATCAGAAAATTGGTTTGCATGTTATGCTCATTGTTTGCTTATTAATCTCTGTGAGTACAAGTCCCAGCTTGATGTGGGTGGAAGATGTGAAATTACAAGCTAACACATGTGAATTATTCCACAGATTGATTTAATTGTCATACAAAGGTGTAGGTCTGTGAAGAAATACAGAAGTATGGACACCGACAAATGCAGTTCTCTTACAGTGCAGTCATGTCTATTCAATGAAGATGTCCGGAGGGAAAGATCTTATATGTGAAATATTGAATCATAAGAGAAGGCATTATTCGAGTTGACACGTGTGTTCAAGCACTTTTCAATTGAACCTCATGGCTAAAAATGAGAACCTTACATCTAAAGTAATGAAGGAGCTTGCAAGAAAGATAAAGAGTCTTGATGAAACTGTCTTGGAAACATTTCAACTATTTCTGGAAAGGTTATCAAAAATGCAAAATGTGGAAGCTTACAGAAGGCACGTGAACTATTTGACAAAATGAATCAAAAAGTTGTGGTTTCCTGGAATGCAGTGAATACAGGATATGCATAGATAGAATCGACAAGGTGGGTTTATTGAATGTAATGGTTGTTGGTTATGGAATGCATAGAAATATTAGAATGAGTAGGAAACATTGGGTGATATGGCAGTTAAAACCATGAGGACTATGAATTCAAATTATATGTTTGCTACCATCTATGAGGATAAACTGTGTATGAGTTTAAAGAATACTTTTGGAGACATTTTCTCTGTTATGACTATATAGTCATCAAGACAAGGTGATGTTTGAGGTCCTACAAAAAGATATGAAAATTGGGAATCACTAAATCAAAAGAAGACAATGATAGAGGAGGATTTGATTTGGAAGTTGGCAATATCGTGCTTTTGTGTGCAAAATGTGTATGATCACCCTTGACCATGAAAAGTGCTATGAGGTGATTGTTAACATAGGAAAGATACAATTTTGCAGAGCATTGTTTTCAAGCAGAGAGATAGCATCATTATGAAGGAAACTTTAGATTATTTTCAGTGTTAGAAACATCTTCATGAAGCATTTTCATCAATTCAATAGGTTATCAAAATTGCAAATAAGGTGGTTTTAAGGCATGGAATACACGTTTTGGTGATTGACCACCAACATCCATCTAATCAAACAGAAATAGGGTATATGTTGTAAGAAGAAAATGCAGTATCTCCTTCAACTAGCCCTCTCTACAGGATGCTCTGAGATTGATGAGTAGTGGATGGCAATGGTATTTTATGATTGCAATTGAGATGAGAATCTAAGATTCAAGTATTTGGAGGAGCTGTCAAGATCTATCAAGGTTGGATCACCACAATGAAGCAGAACAAAGATGGAAAGAACTTAGCAAAGTTCACAACTCAGAACTTACAAGTTTTTAGTTACTCGTTTATAAAAGTGACTTAAGTCACTCTTTGTAACTAAAGGTTAGAAAGTGAACCTTATTTCGGGAAAAGTGATGTAAAAAGTAACCAAAAATAAGGTTATCATATTATTACATTTCAAATAGGTAGTTACAAAGTAGTTATCGGGTAGTTACAAGTTGGTTATTAGGTGGTTATGAGGGAAAGTCTATATATACTGGACTTCACATTGTAAAGAGGGGGGTCTCTTTAGAGAGAACTTTTGCAGGGGCAACTTATGATACTTTTTGGAATATTTTTGGTCTTACACAGTGTATAGTTTACCTTTGAAATTGTATAATTTCGAAAAGATAATGAAGAAGTGCATTTTCAGTTCGTATGTTCTTGATGCATTTCTTAGTTATGATTACTAGTTTCTCGTATGTCAAATTGGTGATCTTTCTATGTATTTGTGTAAATCAAAGTTATCCATTGAAGCATGCAATTGGGGTGATGAAACACAATCATGTCTCGGTATCCTGATTTGAAAGTGTTAAGATAAATTATCTCTTCGTATGTTGAGATTTGCCATCTTTCTTCATCGTTATTGCATATATGTCATGAGATCCATCATAGAGTTTAGGAAAGTGGTTTCTAGCTTTGTGGTGAAACCCCCCTCGCACTTTTCAATAAGATTGTGAAACTCTGGTTGGTTTTCATACGTCTACCACAAGGGTTTCTACATGCCCATTTCTCCTGTTATTTTTTTTCTTCCTTTGTGTACTTTCAGGATAAAAGTACACAAAAACCACAAATATCCCTATCATACGAGGGAGCTGCCCCTCTCAAATGCAGAGGAAAGTTGTTAGTCCAATAATAGCTTCTCCAATTGTTGGGACTATTTAGTCACCGCTCTAAGGGCAACGGGTCAATTTCAAAGGTTATTTCGCGGTGACAAATCTGTTTACCAACACATATTAAAATGGTGGCATACTTTTGAGGCTCTCATGCGAAAAAGTAACACCTATTGTGAACAACTTCTTTCGCCATTTTTTTAGTGTGAGTTCCTTTTTGACAAGTAAATCGGGCATCTGTGAAAGATAGTAGAAGAATGATGATGACTATTCCTAACACTCTAGGAGTACATGAAGGATGCTCTTTGGAGGGTTGTCCTTGGCTAACAAGGTTTGTAAATGAAGGTGGTGCAAATTGACCTTGCTTACTATTTGTGAATCCCCTTCAATTTCTAGATGATGAATGGGTAAAGAATGAGCAAGCAAAACTTAACTACAAAAAAACTAACATGATTGTCTAGATTTATTCTAATAATTTCCTAAAGGCAAAGATCTTGACTCCTTGATTTTGATGGAACACCATCCCTCTCTCCCCATTTTCTTTCCTCCACCTATGCCCCTCCCTCTCCACCTTGACTCTTCCCCCTTCCCCATTTTCACCCTCACTTTAGCTTTCATGTACAACTAAAGTTGGAGCTATTAAATTCTAAATAAGTGTCAATCGAGATGCCATCAGTGTTTTTGTGACAAAAATAGTGAATGTTGGATGCCTTAAATTACATTTGATTTCCAATTTTAAGACCTATACAATCAATAAGCTAGATCTTGTAAGAGAGTCTTCTATGTTTTGAATTTTAGTAATATCTATGAACCAAGATTGTTTGCTTGATGTACCCTCTAGATTAGTTGGCAATATGATTAGAATTTCCAAAATATTCAATTAATATTCTTCTACCAAATGAACAAACATATGTTACATGGTGTGATGGATTGGATGAATTTGATGTCAAGGGAGACACTTTGAATCTTTGGTTGTGAGAGTAATACACTGTCATATCTCCCTCTACATGCACCCTCATCTCACCTTTCAAGGGGTCAGCAGAAAGACTTAAAGTAATCTACAAGAATTGAAAAGAGGTAGAGGAGTTATGGGATCCTCCATTGGATGTGTTTGTAAAAATGAACTTTGACAAGGCATCCAAGGGTAACCCAAGTAAAGCAGATGGAGGGATTATATGAGAGATGTTAATAGCAACTTTATGTATGTCAATTATTTGTTCTTTGGCAATAGAACTAACAATGTGGTTGATTGGGAGGTGCTAACAACATGAATTGGGATAGCAATTTCTCATTATTATAAGCAGGTGATAATGGAGGGTGACTCCCTAATAGTTATAAATGCATTGAAAAAAGGTTTAGTCCCAATTAGCAATTTAACTGCTTTGTGGAAGAAGTGCATGGTTTTAAAAAGTTCTCTAAAATAAGTTTTAATCACTATTGGTGAAGTGCAAATACAGTGACTAACTATTTAGCTAATAAAGTACAAAGCAAGATCCTCTTACAACTAAGTGAATTTGGTAACTATATGCATTGTCATCCTCCTTGACTTTTGCTCTCAACATTGTAGGAGGGGCATGTTAAGGCCCCATCTCCTTATAATTCTAAGCAATTTGTCAGTGGAGGAGTTTATTTAGGCATTTAATTCTTTAGATTTAAGGATATTTCATGTGCAATACTTGATGGATTAGTAATTAAGAGCACAACGATGTCGTAATTTATTGGAGTGCTGCTTAGCTTTGGCATGGGGCAAGATATGATATGGTATGCATGAGAATTTTAAGTGCCTTTGGAATCCATGAAGGTGGCCTCTATATAGAGATATCTATATGCTTTTGTTGCAACATGGTTTTGGATTTGGACTCTCCTAGATGCTTGTATTGCAAATGGTAGCTTCCTATGTAAAGTGGGTGCGGAAAGCAAAATAAGTGCAAATAAATGCAAGTCTCAAAATTGGTGGTGGAGTGTTAGCCCATCATCTCAAGTGAGTTTTCCACTATGAGAATGATGTGGCATTAGGGTTTGTTCGTAGAGTGCTTGAAGAAAAGGGGTTAGAGTGTGGCAATAGGATAAAAATGACTTTGAGAGGGAATTTCGTTAAAAGTTTGGCCCACATCATCCCTAACATGGAGTTAAGGGTTTGCCTATTGAAGATTTTCTTGCTCGACTAATTTGGAGACATGGAGGCAATCAAGATGGTTGAGAAGCTAAGAGGAACCAAGCAAAAAGAAGTATAAGGGCTTGAGAAAGAGGAGTCAGTGAACTCAGTAACAAACAAAATGTATTGGCAAGAGGAATTGGATGAGCTTAGGTGAGAGATGGGAGTCTTAAGGGCCTTTAGTTACAACACTGGAAAGGTGTTAGTGGTGCTTCATATCACTAATATAAATGGTAATGAGGGAGTAGAAAGTGATTATTTTATCCCAATCTTCTGCGACAACTCCTTACACCATGTTGGGCACCACAAGGATATGTATTTTAGTCTAAGGTTGTTGCCTCCATCTGGTGGATATCAAACTACCCTTCCTTTGGGGTAGATGCTCAGTTATGTTATGGGGGTTGAGAAATGTGTGATTGATCGTGACGTTGTTGCAACTAGAAGAGAGAGATGGGGGTAGTTTGAAGGTGGTGTTGCTATGTTATGTGTTTGAATTTATATGTTAGCACATCTTGGCTTTTGAGCCTTTTGTTGTAATCCCCTATTTAGTTTGATATTATGATTTTTATGTTGGCGTATAGGTTTATATATAGTATATAGTTCTCTTTGTAGGATATTGTTATATTGTATGAAATTTGTTTAGTTTCAAGGGTGCCCCATAGAAACCGTGACTATTATATCTTTAAAAGATACACTAGCATATCTCTGATATTTTTAATTTTTCAATTGTTTTGTAGTCTTGTTGTAATTTGGATTGGGAAATTGATTACATTGAACTTAAGATTTAATTATGGATTATGTAATAATGTTTGAAATAAATGATGATAATAAGTTATTTAGATGATTAAATGATAGGTTTTCTTTAATTATTGATTAATCATTATGTTAGCATTTTAATTTGTCACTTTCATGACAACACAACATAATGGTGTGTGAGGAATCCTCTCTTCAAATTAGCATTGGAAGCACCCTTATTTAACCTATTCTTAAAATCTAAAGCAAGTAAACTCAATTGCGGGTTATACAATCATTATATTACCATTTTAATTTGTCACTTTCATGACAACACAAAACAGAATGGTGTGTGAGGAAATCCTCTCTTCAAATTAGCACTGGAAGCACCTTGATTTAATATATCCTTAAAATCTAAAGCAAGTAAACTCTATTGCGGATTATGCATATCGTACAAATAATCTTCTAGGGTTTTTGCATGTAAACAAAATGCTTGAAAGAAACAATCTAGACCTATCTTTTGATCTCAAAGGTAGGAGCAAAAGACTAAAAGTACTTATTCACCATGAGGTTTTATGTTCCTACAACTAAACTATAACATGAATATAAACACCAATGCTATCCAATGATTAAAGAAACTATCAATAGATACACATCAACATAAATATTTATAATAGCATTTGATGAAGAACAAGATTGAATGCAAGCAACAACTCTGAAGCATGCTAAGCTGCTTCATAAGGTAGAAGATTGATGTCACACAAAGTTAAACAAGAACCTTCTTTATTGCTTGACTTGCCAAACTTGCATGATTACAACACAAAATTCTAGCATAAGCTTAACAAAAACTCTCACTATTTTTCTGTGTGCTCAATGCACTTATTTATAATCTCTCTATGAGAATCTTCGAAGGACAAATAATAATAAAATGATTATTTAAAGCAACCCTAAACTTGATCTATTGCAAAGAGGCAACAAAACACAAACTGACTGAAATGGGCTCTTTCCTTGCTTTAACCTAGCTTTCTTCTTAATCAAGTTGTTTTTTCCATTATAATCCTTTATTTTGGATGTTAACATATCACTTAAGTTTTTGTTGCACTTTTGAGCCATCATAACTAGTTGGGTCACATATTTTTAGTGGTATTACCACACAAAAGGTGTGATTTTCACTTAAATGAGTGAAGTTTTCCTTTTGTCACACTTTTTAGCCACTTCAACCATCTTGGTCACACTTTTTGGCTAACACAACCATTACAAATGTGTGAAATTGTCTTAAGTCACACTTTTTTACCTTTATAACCACCCTTATTGTGTCTTTTAATCATGGCTTCCACTTGAATCACCACTTTAAGTGGCAATGCCACTGAAAGTGCAATTTTAAAATAAAACAATTTTGAGCTATCATCTCTATCAGTTTTGTGGTTTTTAAGTGGCATTGCCATAAGAGATGTGCAATTTTCTTAATATCACACTTTTCAACCATCATAACCTGTCTTGTCACAAATTTGAGGTGGTATAGCCACCTAAAAAGGGTAAAATTACTTATCTTTCACTTATTTTCACTTTCATACATTTTGACCACTATGACCAACATTGTCATGCCTTTTCAGAGTCAACCACTTTGAAATAACTTGAATTTGCAATGACTAATGGTTGTCACTCTTTTTAGCCATTCTAGCCATTTGTGTTGTAGTTTTAAAGTGGCATTGCCATCTCAAAAAGTGGATTTGTACTTATGTTTTTGCCTTTCAATTAGCTTGTCGCATATTTTGACGACCTTTGCCACCTTTGTTGCAAGTTTGAGTTGGTATAGCCACTCAAAATGTGTGAAATGACTTAGTCTTATTTCCTATTTCATTTGTTGCACTTCAACCACCTTAATTGGTCAAATTTAATTAGCACAATCATTATGTGTGAAATTGTCTTATGTTGCACTTTTTGACATTTATAACCAACCTTGTCATGCCTTCTAACCATGGCTACCACTTGAATAACCACTTTTAAGTGGTTACACCACTAAAAAAGTATGATTTTAACTCAAATAAAACAAGTCTTCAATTGGTCGCCTTTTTAGCTATCATCATCAACACTTTCACAATTCTGAGGTGGTATAGCCACCTAAAAAGGGTAGAATTGTTTATCTTTCACTTAATTTCACTTTGTCATGCATTTTGAAAACTATGACTAGTTATGTCTTGCTTTTTGAGAGTCATTACCACTTTGAAATAACTTGAATTTGCAATGCCTTATGGTGGTTGTGCTTTTTAGCCACTCTAACCATTTGTGTCAATTTTAAAGTGGCATTGTCATTTCAAAAAGTGGATTCATATTTAGGTTTTCATCTTTTAATTATCTTGTCACACATTTTTACCATCTTTGCCACCTTTTTTGTGGTTTTGAGGTGGTATAGCCACTCAAAATATACAAAATCACTTAGTCTTGTTTCTTCCTCCCTTTGTTGTGCTTTTCAGCCAGTTCAACCACCTTGGCCGCTCTGTCTGCCTCGAATAGCCACCTAAAATGTGTGAAATTATTTCACTTTGAATTCTTTGAGACTTGTTGCACATTTTAGCCACTATAGCCACTTGAATTGCCATTTTTCCTTTGCACACTTTCTTGCTATCATTTTCATTTAGAGTTCAACTTTTGCCTAGCTAAGCAATTAAAAAGGTGCAACGTTTTCATTAAGACTTAGATGTGTCTCCTCCTAGATGCAATTTCATGTCTTACTTGTCATCTTAAACATCCATCTTCTTCTTTGTCAAGCATACTTTCCATGGCACTTTGACACCTTCCATAATGAAGATGTATCTCTTTCTAGATAAAGATTCGAGTCAAAATTCACCGTACCTTCCATGGATGCCCACTCTTGAGGTGTTGCAAGAAAATATCTAGGTCTAATAGTGAATCTTCTATTCATGCCTTAGACATAATATAAGCTTCAAGAGCTACATCATTTTTTAACTAAAAATCTTGCTTTCTTTCCAAACATTCTTTTCCTTTGGTTCTATTCAATACATGTTCCTCAAAGAGTCCTTCAAATGTAAATAAAGTCATCTAATATGTTTTAATTCATGATGTAGTTGGTGTCATTTGCCTCAATATGAATAACTTGATCATTATTTATTTCAACAAACACTTCTAAGATTTCATGTTCTTCATCAAACAGGTGATATGCAATTACTTCTGGCCCTTATATGAAAGTTGTTTCTCCTTTATTATGGAAATTGATGAATGCCTATGAGGTAGATGGAAAATTAATCTCTTCAACATCATTGCTTATTGATGAAGGGGCAAAAGCAAGTTTTCAAAAATAAGTCACCATTGGAGTCTCCTTCCAAGGATCTTCCTATAGCTTCTTGACTCCATGAACATGTGTAGTCCTCAAAAGTATTCACTTTTTCAATATGAATGGGATCCATTTTGAAAATGCCCCATCATAGAGTTGCCACCAAATTCATCATGAATACTACCCAATAACTTTTGATTGTTTGATTTGGAGGAAGTTATGAGTTTCATCATATGGGGCATCTCTAGATAATTAATAACACCATGCTCATTTATCACATGGAAGTAATAAAAGGTGTTTAAGATAACTTTAGGAGGTGCTTCCAATGCAAGTTTTAAGTGGAGGAAGTAAATTGAAATGATTGCTTACCTTTAAAACTGCTCTTGGTAATGTTGAGCTAAACCATTATATTGAAACAATCTTTTCATGTTGGTCACATTAGTCACTACTTTTTGTAAAAGAGGATCTGTAAAACTTGGGACCATTTGTCTAATGGAGCCTTTCTTTATTTTATTAGTGGTTATTGTATTATCCTCCGGCTTGACTACTTGCTTCTAGGCTTCTTCAAGTTTGTCAATTCCTATGGATTTGATTAAGAAAATAATCTTTGATAGAAGAGCATTTATAAAATAGCTCAATAGATTTTTGTAAGATGGCTTCAAAGTTGAGTTGATCTTATTAGTGAGATGATTGGATCGTGCTACAAACTCCCTCATTAGTTCATTGCTATCCTTCTGTGCTTTGGAGAGTTGAGCAAATATAATGTAATTGCTTTGACTGGTTTGCAACATGACATGAATTTCATGTGCATAGTCTCCCAGTTAGTGATGGAACTGATGGAAGATGGTGAAACCATTCATTTTCTCCTCTAACATCTTGACAAAAACATGGACAACCACATCCTTATGTTAAACACCCACTATGCAACAAGTAGTTGTAAATGTTGAGATGTCTTCATTAGGGTGTTGAGTGCCATCACCATTGAATTTTGGAAAATTATTTCTAGATCCCTAAGGAAAGCTATGACATTCTTGTAATGTAAGAGGACCAATCTAATTTCCCAAGGTAGGGGAAGAGGTGGAATTTCATTGTTATGGTTGTTGTCATGATCATTCATTGCTTGATCATGTGGTCATTTATCCAATGCACAAGAGAATTTGAGAACGGATGGAAAAGAACTCACTTGAGGATGATTGATCTAAAGCTAGAAAGGTAGACTTAGTAAGACCTGCTTTCTTTTGAGACCTTGTGTAAACTTTATAAGACGAGTTTTTAATTCCAAGCTGGAGGGACAAAAATAGGTCTCCCAACTACAAAGTTTGATTTTGTTTCTTCTTCATCTAGTATAGTGGCATGTACTCTCTAGTGAGCTAGATTTTTTTCAGAAAGAGAAGTACCTTAGACTATCTTGTCACATCCCTCTTAGTAGGCCCACATACCTCTAGTGTGTGGGAAAAAATAAATTAAAAGATGTTTTTTATAAAAAAGAAGAGGAATGGCGTGAATCTTTGGGGATCTGCAAGGGAAAAATGTAAGGTGTAGGGTGTGGATGGACATCAAGCATAAAGGATAGCATTTATTCTTGGAGGATGGATAACATAGAAAGGATGGGAGGGTAGGTTGTCATAGGAGACCAATGTCTGTAATCTCTATTGAGGCCAATATGGATTTCCACAACTACCATTAATCCATGTTTGGAAAGTGTTTGACATACTCAGCATAATGAAAGGAGGGAGCTTTAAAGCACGATTCCTTATAAGATTATCTTAGCTGAAGCAAGAGATTTTCCGATTGAGGTGATGGCAATAATCTGTCTCTTAGGTTATTTGAAGAGAGTCAAGAACTTGGAGGAACATCGCTGGCCCAAGATTGCAGCTGACGAAAATTTTAAAAAAAGGAAAAACACATGGATGAAACAAAATGTAAAGTGGGTGAATAAGTGGGGCATTAGCATGCATGAATGCCCAAACACAAACATGGAAATTAAAAGGTATGTTAGAGAGAAAGCCAAGGCAACCATGTGGGCTAGACAACTCAGGCGGAAAAGAGAGCACTATGTCAAATATTTTAACCCCACATGGGACCACGAGCCAAAATGCTACATAGGTGCGGATATCAAGTGGAAAGCTAAAATGTTAATGGCCCAACTTAGAACTAGCTCACACCATCTTAGATGTGAAACATGAAGGTGGGTGTCACCCAAAGAACAATGGGCAGATAGGATTTGTCGTCTATGTACATCAGGTTTAGTGGAAATAGAATGGCATTACATCATGGAATGTAAGGTGTATGAGGACATCCGGATCAACTACACTAATGTGCTAAAGGTGGGGTCTCTAATGACCTTGTTTGAAGAAGAAAGGGTGGTTAAAGTGGTAGGTTTCTTGTGCATGATTCATAACAGAAGGGGGTTAACAACGAAATGAAGGGCAACCATATGTAGCTTGGGGGCTGCTTGTGGGTCCTTTGTTTCCTTGTTTGTTGCGGCTTGTTTTACCTTTGGGTCTCATAGACTGCGGTCTCGTGGACGTCATTAAAAGCATTCATTCATTCATAAAGGCCGCTAAGGAAGGAGAAAGGTAGTGTTCTTAGGGGGGGATGGAAGGTAAATAGTGAAACAATTGCATATATTAGTTTTCTCTATTGAGGTTTTTTTGGTTATTTAAGGAAGGCTATTATGTTTGGGAAGGAAAGGAAGATTTGGAGAAAGTAGAAAAAAAAACAAAATGGTGATGTCTATTTTCATCTCCCCATTTACTGGGCTTGCACGATTCAATCCCATTACCTATTGGTGTGATCAGAATAGTAGGAGTGAAACCTACATCTTTCATTGATGTCACTCACTTCTCTTTCAATTAAATGCTAAGGAATAAATCCTTCCATGTTTATCAAAGGAGAAAGAAGAAGATACATAACCCTTACTTTGTATATAAGAAAAAATGAAGGCCAAATGGGGGAAGAATCGTGGGATTGCAGATTTGTAGGAAAGGTGGTGGAGAATCAAGAAAAGGAGTTGTCAAACAAGAAGGGCGGGGCCATATTTGTTGTGTTTGTTAGGGTCCTCTAAATTGTAGGCATCATTAGATTCCTACACGGAGATGTTGAGGCATAGTTTCTAATTGCAACTTTAGCAACAGTTGGAATGGAGTTTGAACTTGTTGAATTCACCAAACTTTATGGAATGGCCCCATGTGGAACTCCATTGTAAAGACGCCAACATGGAGGGGTAGAGCAAATTTTAGCATCTACATTTGATATATATTCAACATCATTCATAGAGTTGAGTATACTCATCCTTTACCATTACTTTCCTAAAATAGTATTTAATTCTAAACTATTCGTTGTCATAACTAAAAGAAATGGATCCAATTGATTTATACTTATGTGTATGACATAGTGGGTGCTTTCCCATTCCTCGCATATGTTCCACTTTTCTTTGTGATATTTTGTCAAATAGTCCATGTGCTTTGTCTAAAGCATAGATGATGCTATTATAAGAGATCTTCAAGCATTTTTGTGTTGGTTGAATTAGGTATCCTATTGTAATATGAGAAAATGGATTCCTAACTAAAACTATATTTCCACAAGTATTACATTAGGATCTAATCAACTTCAAGGAAGAGTATTTTTCTTCTATCCAAACAAGAAGAGCAGGATAACTCCAGCTAAACCCTATGTTTGCTTTCTACTTAGAAAATAAATATCTTAGGTAAGCAAAAGAATAAAGGTACAACAATAAAATTGTAGTTTCTAAAAGATAATAAATTGAATCACATAAATAAATTCATAAATGAAAAGAGGATTAGAAGAGGCACCTGGTACCAAAAAGGGTGAGCCTCAGCCTAGGATGCCAATGCATCATGCATACATCTACATTTCATGTTATCGTCCGTATTGTAGAAAAATAGGGAAAATCTTCAATAAATGCTTCTATTTCAATTGAGTGAGCTACCTAGTTTGCACAATGAACCATAGAGAAAACCTAATAGCCTTCTAGACAATAGAACTTATTGATAAACACATTGAAATGACTAATTTAAATGATGAAAATGAGAAATAAAAGAAGGAAATGAAGAGGAAGAGACTATCAAAACCTCTTGAATCTCTCCAAAATACCTGCAACTACAAAGACTAAAGAAAATTGTTGGGGCTATTTGGGAGCTGTCCTTCAAGTCTAGCCCCTATGTTGGTCTTTCAACCTCCACAAATAGCCAATATTGGAAAAGATTGAAAATAAGTGTGTGCTCTTATTCCCTAAGTTCATCTAGGAAAATAACAGTAGTGATAATAAACAAATACTATGAGTATCAACCTTGATCTATAGGGAAGAATACCCTAGTGTGCGTAAAGGAAAATAAGGTGGTGGTCTACACCACAAGTTTGCCAAAATAGAGATAATGAAAGATGTAATAAACACAATGTCATTTCCACAATTGGTTAAGCCATAGTAGTTGTATGATGCAGAAAATATGAAATATAAAATGGAAACAATACACAATGAAAGCTCCTATTTCATACCTACATCACCTCAGATTGAGCAAAGGACTAAAGAAATCAAACGAAAATAACAATACAATGTTACCACAATAGTCCTTGTTACACCATGACGAATGGTGGATGTGCTCCAATGATGCTTGATAATGGTATTTGATATGTATGTTGATTACTCACACTAGAAATATAACATTACTTGAAACTCATGTGATTATGGATCTCCTTCTCATTTCTAGCTAGCTCTTCTTCTCTCTTTCTAGTTCTAGGGGAAATGACTTGGTTGCTAGTGATATTTATATGATCTTGGATGATAGGATGAATGGATAGGATTAGATTAGAGATGGATGGCTAGGATTAAATGAGACATGGATCAAGGATGAATGATTATGATTAAGTGTGAATGGATGGATGAGATTAAATGAGAGGACATTATGGGAAGGATAATACCTATTCTCATGTGGTCAGCTAAGACTTTTGTGCAAGTGGATAAGGATTAGAATAAGTGAAAAATAATTAATTAAATAATAAAAGATAATTATTTATTTTTCACTTATTTTTAATTAATAAAATTATTTAATTAATTATGGGACAAAGTAGGAGAAATAAATTAATTAAATAAATAAAAATTTATTTAATTAATGTGGTTAAGGGAAAAATGGATTAAATTAATTAAAAATATATAATTTAATTAATTTAGGAAATGTACTAAAATTAATTAATTAAATAAAGATAATTTATTTAATTAATTTGGGAGAAAGGATAATTAATTTATATTTATTTAATTAATTGGATAATGAAAGGGGGAATGAAAGAGTCCTAGGATGAAAGTGTCACAAGGTGGGTGTCTAGGTGATGTTAGGAAAGTTTTCAAAAGGATATGGTTGATTTTAGGTGTCTACATTTTTCTCCTCTTTGAGATGATGTTGCGACTAAAAGAAGTAACATCATTTCAAAGATAGGATATGGATGATTGGAAAGGGAGGAATGGAAAGGTTGGATGATGGGATTAGGATGCCCCCTCGAGAGGATAGGCAAGTTAGAAGAACACAAGTATGCTCTCAAAATGGATGAGACGAATTAGATGAGGAAAAAATGAAGGAAACAATTAAAAAAATGGTGAATGATAAGTTATGTTGCATTAGGTGAGTAATCATGATTTTTAATATAGAACTAGACATTATGCACCAAGGTATAAAAGACCAGGGTGACAATGTGTCTCATGCATAAAGGACCAACTCAAAAGATAAAGGTCATAAGCAAATATATGCCTTACGGCACCATGATATGGAAGACCATGATGTCATTGTGACAATATGTTGCAAGGACTTGATGCAAATGCAAGATAAAATGATAAACACACACACAATCAAGTAAGCAAGCATGCACAAAACCACACAAAGACACACAAAGTGTTGCCCCTACTAAACTAAAAACTAATGATTGACTGATTGATGATTGATTAGATTGATTGAATTGATTGATGATGGATTAAGACAGTGTTTTTGATGAGGGAAAGACATATCTCAATGATGATGATTGGATAATTGATTGATTTTTTAGATTGACAGCAAGGTTGGAAACAAAACCAAGGTATGTTTTTAGATGACTTGGCTAGATTGCTTGACAAGATTGGCATGGATTAAATATGTCTTGCATTTGGTTTATTGCTTGGATTTTTCTATGTTTTGATTTTTTGTGTTTTTGTGTTTTTATGGCATGGTTGAATGGGATTGGATGGATGAAGGAGTGGGGATAGTGAATGGGATGGATGAGAGAGTTTGGGAATGCGACGGTTAATGCTAATGGTGCTAATGCCACAAGTATAAGATAGAATATGTGATATCATCATACATGTAAGGTCATGAAACACACAAGTGCATGGAGCTTAAAAGGATAAATTTAGATGTACCCCATACCACAAATATTTAACAAGGGAACCTTTGTCCAAAGCAAGGCACAATCTGTTGCCCCCAGGTGTATGATAAGAATGTAAACATGAGATGGATGTAATGGATGAGTAGGACATGAAATGAAGATGGGAAAATTGATATAGGGATAAATGACCTAGAGGATAACGAGATCTAGCTACTACACATGGCGTAAGCTGCGAGTAGGTTTCACCATGGTACTTATCCAAGGTGCCACAAAAGTGATTTTCAACATAGGACATATTACTTTTTTTTCTTTTTTTTAAAAAAATATTTTGACAATTGGGGATACTTGACAAACTAAGTATGAGACCTTGTGATGTGGATGATATCAGGTGGATCATCTGACTCTAGACCATCAAGAGTAGCGAGTGTATAATGAGCATGATGGTGGTCAGAAAATGGATAGGCCCATGTATAACCAGGTCTAGGAAGTTGCCTTGTAAGGATAATGTCACTAGTAACGACACCATGGATACCATCATGCATCTCCTTAAGTACATGATTAGTCTCTTTTGTGTTTAGGCAACATGAAAGGGAACCATCATAGCCTCTTGAGTGAATGAGTTTAGTAGGTGAAGTGGAGCGAGAGGTGTGTTGGGAAATGGACTTGTGGAAATTATGAGATAAGTGGGGTGGAAGTATTTGATCATGGAATGTGGTGGAAGTGTCATGGAATGGAAGGGGCGTAGGACCAACAATCTCACAAATAGACATAGATTTAGGGAGCTACTTTGGATTTTCTTTTATGCTTGAATTGATTTTCTGTTCTTTAAGTAAATGCTCTTGTGATGTGAGGGGCATAATGAATTTTTATTTGTCTTTTGATACCCTGGAGATAGGTATAACATGATTTTTCCCTTTTAAGTCCAATACTTTTCTATTTTTTTTGCTTTTTTGCTTTTGTATTTGTAGGACTAAGGAACTCAATATTTGCTCCATCATTTTGACAGGTATTGAAAGATATTGGATTTTTTTGGTCCCAGGTAATGGAATTAGGATATGATAATTGTAGACACCTAAAAATGACCAAGTCATCACATCGCTTGCATTCTCATCAAATTTGTCTAATCACCTGCATTTCAACATTAATTAAATAATCTAATTATTTAATCAATTTCATCAAATTCTTCCAAAACTCCAAAATTCAACATTAATTATATAAATCCTCTTTATTTAATTAATTTCAGCAAAATCAACCTTATTCTTCCAAAATTAAATAATTTTTATTATTTAATTAAATCATTATCCTCTTTCAAATTTCAAGTCTACATTAATTAAATAAATCCTATTATTTAATTAATTCATCACAAATCCTCTTATCTATAATTAAATAATTCTACATTATTTAATTAAATCAAATTACTCTTCCAAATTTAAATAAATCATGCAAATTTATTTAAATTATCTCAAACCTCTAAAAATAAATAAAATCACATATTTTATTTATCCTTCATCATGCAAAATAAATTAAATCAATTTATTTGTTTAATTTGTTTAAATCTTCATATCTTATCTATTCTTCAAAATCATGCACAATCAATTAAATAAATTTATTTATTTAATTTCAATTATCTTCCAATTCCTCTAAAAATATCATGTTAACTCATGTGCACAATCAGTCTTATTTTTAGAACTCTAAAAAAGGCAAAGTTACAAGTTGAGTTAATTGACTTAATTTATCTTGTTTTCATCATATCTTAATAAAAATACCTCTTTGGAGTGACACATGTCATGTGCACATTCAGCATGAGTTATTTAATTTATCTCAACCATTCATTTTATGGATTTATTTCATCCGTTGATCGATCATGTTTGAAACCTATATAAACCCCCCTCATCTCCTTCACAAATCCTCTTCAATCACTTATTCTCAGGCATCCTTTACAACACTTTGAGCATACATCGTATCGTTGAGCACCTTTTACGATCTTTTGACATTGATCTTTGAGCATTTTGAGCACTTTGAGCATTCGCTTGTTGCAAACATGGTTTCACAACATATTTGAGCAATCCACATTCGACAAATGAGAACAATATAATCTGGTAAAAGCTTTCTTGTTTTATTTGATTTATTCATTGATCATGGCTTTTTATTTAGATAGATCTCTTTATGTTATGGGTTATTGATTTGGTTATTATCATAGTTTTGATTTGATCATTCGACCTATCAATTTTCCTCATACACAACAATGATGATTCAATGGTGAGGATGGCATTGTCATGGAAGAGACATGAAATATCAAGGTATTTGGAAGGGCATTGATGGTCCCATTGATGATACTTTCAACGACATTCGAGGGTTCATCTTGACTTGTAAAGGGAGCATGAGGATCTTTGGTTTCCAAACCAAGAGGCATGTATCCCAATCCAAAATGGTCATAGTGTACCTCTATCAATATTGGCTCAATAGTTCCTTGTTCATGAAGTCCAAGGCATTTACCCTTATATCTCATATTTTCACACATATGTGATGGGATAGGATAGTTTTTCTTGAGATGGACAAGTGGGGATTCTTCATCATCTGATTCATCTTTATAGAGCCAGGAGTCTAGGGAGTCTTCAATTTATTCTTCAGCCAAGGTTCCTTTAGAGGAGAAAGTAGTAGACCCGAAATGCTTAGTGCTTAGTGTTTGCATAGAGGACCATTATGGAGGATGACCATGGGACTTTGGAGATAGAGGTAGTTGACCAATATGAAAGACGCTATGTATCTCATGTTCCCCACAACCTTTATCAACGATCTTGACCTTTGTGACTTTGGAATCTTGAGAGGATGATGAGGTGGGAGGAAGTTCATTTGGATGTATGTAGAATGAAGAGGATGTGTCCTTGTCTTGAGTAGAAATATCATTGGTAGGAAAAAAATTGGCTTTTTGATAGACAACTCCCATGGCCCGACAATATGCAAATGGTTGGGGATAAGCCTGGATAGTGAATTCAACACCATTGTAGGGGAAATTCAAACATTGATGGTATGTGGAAGAGACTAATTTCATAGCATGTTTCCATGGACAACCAAGTAGAATGTTATAGGGGAATGTCAAGATCAACACATGACATGTAGTTGGTTGTAGTACAGGTCTCACTTGTATAGGAAGACATATGGTCCCGATAAATTCTCTCTTACTATTATCGTAATATTTGATGGTAATGACACATGGTTCCAACTCAGTTGCAGAGTATCCCAATTTCTTTATTAATCTTAAGGTGTATAAATTCAAGCCAAACCCATTATCCAAAAGGACACACTTAACTATGTGTTTGGTAATGATAACCTCAATGTGAAGGGCTTTGTTATGAGATAGATCTATAGGAGGCATGCCATGTTGGCTAAAGATAAATTGGTAATTGGAGGATAGGTGACTCACAAGAGCTTGGATCTGTTTAGGATCAATATCATTTGGGACTTGGGATTCTTGTAGGGCTCAATCTAATTTAGCTTTATGGATGGGGGAAGCATTGAGGAGGTCCAAGATGGATATTTGTGTAGGAGTCTTCCCAAGGTGATCTAAGATATTGTAATGGGAAGGTTGGGAAGATGAGGAAGATGGAGGTCCTAGGATGTTAACTGTTCCACGTCTTGTAACAACACATTCAGGGGATGTGGCTTTTATGGTTACAGTTGCAACTTGTGAGGGATCATAGTCAATATGCCCAATGGTAGAATAGTCATAGGGGGTCTTACTATAGCTGATAGTATTGGTATGACTATTTTTGGATTTATTGGGACTGGATGTGGATTGCCCATGCTTTGGAAAAGGATCTTGGTAAATACCCAATTTGTCATTGGATGAGGAATTGGGGGTTACTTCTAATTTTCCTTGATCAATAAGATCTTGGACATAATTTTTGAGACTCATGCACTTGTTTGTAGAGTGTCCTTTGTTACGATGATAGTCACAATATGCATTGTCCTTATACCATGTAGTTTTGGGATGGTTGTAATCATAATGTTTGGTAATCATGTTAGCTTGTGCTAATTTATGAAACACCATCTCAATAGGTTCACTGAGTTAGAATAGGTACATCTTTGATTTGAAGGTAACTTAAATTATTTTGTAGGAAGGGAAATGGGAGTATGTTTATGGATTGTGTACACATTTGTTTGAGAATATTGTGCTTTTTGGATGTGCTTTAAATCAGTAACACCATCATAACTACATGTTTATTTTTAGCCCATGGTTTAAATTTGTCATTCTATTGATTAGAGTCCTTGGTAAATGTCTTGAGTGAATCTTCAATGATAAAGGCTTTTTCAATAAGGAAACCTTTCTCAATTACTTCATCAAAAGTAGATAGACAATGGACATGAATATGAAAGTTCATTTTTGGATGAAGATTTTGAGTGAAAATGGTAACCAATTATTTTTTAAGGATTGGCCATGGGATTCAACTTACAAGCCCTCTCCACCATTGTAGGTAAGCGGTGAAGCTTTCTCATTTTGTTGCTTAGCATTACAAAGATGCATTGTAGTCTCATGTTTGACATTATAGGAGAAATGAGTGACAAATGTTTTAGCTAGTTGAGGAAATGTTTTGATAGTACCAGAAGTAAGATGTTGAAACCAATCTAAGGCTTGACTCGCTAATCTTTGTGGAAATAGTTTCCTTAGGTAGACATTGTTATAGGCAACTTCTTGACAATCCATGTAAAATTGGTTGAAATGGTCTTGAGGATCTCCTTTTCCTTTATATTTGTCAAATTTAGGGATTTCAAAGTTAGGAGGAAGAGGAGTAATCGTGATTGATTGATCAATAGGATAGAGACAAAACTCTTCAAATTTATAATGTTTGTGTTGGGTCCCCATTTTTAATCTTTTGACTTCATCTTGTAATTTGTGGACCATATGTACAAGGGAAGCCAGAGGTGTGGAAGATGGAAAAGGTTGTGTGACAATGTGATGACTAGGATGTGATGTCATAGGATTGGATTGATATGTTGATATGTGTTTTGGGGTACAATGGATAAAGGTATGGTGATTGACATGAGGTCATGGGAAGTGTGGACAAATAATTGACTTGGGTGATGAGTGGAGAGATAGTAGGTTGGGTTAAATTTGTGGACGAATTTGAGATGTGGATGGATTGGTTTGGTGGAATTGATAAATTGGTGATGATGACATGACCTCATTATGGGAGATGGCTTGTGATGAAGTGGAAGATGTAGGAATATTTTGTGGCTTGATGATTTTTGTGGAAAATGATGTGGATTGATCCAATTGATAAGCATGAGTTGAATTAGGATCATGGAAAGGTGGAGGTAAAAGTCAAGATCATGATTAATGATATCTTTGATTTATACCTTGTGAAGGACATCCACTTTCTCAAGGAGGCATTTTATGACAAAAGCCTTATTTGGTATGGTGTCAATGGAGTCTAGGTATCAAGGTGAATACTCCTCTTGTATTTCAGTCTCACTCATTTCACTATTAGGTGAAATGTATTGAATTTCCTCATGATAATCCATGATCTTCTTGGTTTGGGATATAGTTATGGGGGCATAAGATGATATGAAGTTGGGTTTGGACTTTGTAAATTTGGATGTTGAACTTTTGCACCAGGATAAGGATGAGGATATGGATGAGTTATGAATGAAAAAAGGGATGATATGGACAAAAACCAAAATTTAGATCAAGTAAAACTAGATCATTTGTGATTTCAAAAGGATGATAAGGATGATGATTAGGAGTCCACTAACTTAGGGTAGATAAATTCCTAAGCTAATGTATCCAAGATCGACAATTGCTAAAGGATGATAATAATGAAAGATATAGATTTGACTCAAATCAAACTTGATTTTTGGGATTGATATGGATTAGAGGGTGAATGGAGATTATGATTTTGGTTGAGAATAATGGTAGGTCCAAGATGAGTGATTAAATTCAAGTCCAAAATGAGGGAAGGTGACTATGGTTATAAAAAAGGTGCTAATGAAGATTTTGATTGTGTTTTGATGGTTTAGAAAGGGACTTTCAAACACACAAGAAGACACAATGGATAACTTGACTTTCAAGGGTGATAAGGTTGATTAGCTCATAATGGTATAACACAAGAAAATATGACAAGCACATGAACAAGCCTAATATTATTCAAGTACCTAGAGTGACTTCTAATGTGGGCCCACAAATGAAATTTAATTCAATAATACTATGTACCTATGAGGGATAGCTAGGGATATTCGCATACACGTGAAATCCCTTACCAATGAGTACCAAAGGCTACACCAAGGTTAGCTCTATTTCAACACATGGAAGTACATTGTGAGTGACTTTAGAGGTGGTTTTCATCCCTTGCACCACACTAAAATATGATCAAAAGGTCTTATACTAGAATTAACAAGCTCTAAGGTAGTCCTCGATATACACTAGGTATGTGAGGCATAATCTGTGAGCACTAGTCCATCTACAAGCATGTGACAGAAGTGTAAGAAAATATCACTTCACCTTGTGTCCTGGATTACCAGGGGTCCCAAGGTTGTGTCAGACATGATGATGACTAGATTGAGGTATAAATTTCATTCTCCCCCCTTTATATACCTCACCAGAACATGTGATTGAGGTTGCCCCTTGGAGTGGGTGTGTCTCCGAGGCAGGCCTCCTAATGGAAAGGCCAATGTTAGATTTTTTTGATCTCCTAGATCATACTAAGTGCAAGGAGAGAGCATACACACGCTAACACACATTTGGGTGATAAAAGTGAATCAAGAGGTGCTTTTGATCTCTAAGATCACTTTGTGGTGCAAGGAGAGAGCATACACAAACACTTGACCCACACAAACAAGATTAATTAACACATAGAAATCAATGTGTGTTGTGAAAATGAATGTGTCTAAAGAGTGCTTTTGATTCCCAACATCATCTTTCAATGCGAGGGAATAGCATACACACACCTCAAGCCACAATCAATATCACCAAATAAATAAAACACAAAGTGGTTTTGAATGATCAATCTTTGATAAGTGAATTTGCAACAAACTTGTTAGTAGTTTGAGAGATTTTAGTCTTTGGCAAGCATGAAGCTACAAAACAAGTGTTAGCTCAAAAATGATAAATCTAACAAAAATAAGAAATAATAGTGATCACACAGAAGATTAGATTTCACCAATATATTCTTTATTATTTTCTATGCAATTTCAAAAAAAATTATTAGATTTCGATTTAAAACACAAAATTTATGAGCGATTGAAGTTTGCAAGAGAACAATTATTTAAAATGATTGTACCTTGAAATATGGATCAAAAATGGAAAAATGGTCTACATCATTGTGAATTTGGCTAATTCAACTTTCCAACACTTGTAATTCTATAAAAATCTGATACGATTTGCAAAATTTATGTGAAAATGAAAAAAACTACTTTAGGAGCATAAAAGAGGTCTCTGTCCTGGCGGTTAGCTTAACTGCTAGCCATTTGGCTTGCTATGGTCACATGCACATTTATTCCCTTGATGCTACAATTGACAAAATATTTTGGTATTTGGCAATTTATTAACCGCTAACAATTAGATGACTTATGTTCACATGGAGATGCTAGCTTTTAAGGGTTTATCAGTACTAAATGTTAATAGTGAAAAATGTTAAACCACTAACACAAAAACCAACTGCTAACAACAAATGTAGTAATAAAAGGTAATATTAAATGTTATCAAAAAACTATTAGTAAGCCTGTGAGAAAATAAAAGGGTATGGTCACAAAGGCGATTTTCGTTGGCGGCTTAGGGTTTGGTGGCTAGCATCAAAGGCCACTAGAAGTCATGATGGTGGGTAGTTATAGTAACAGTTATGAAAACTGTTGAGGTTAATTTAAATTTTGAGGCTACCTGTTAGGATCTGCTAATGGCTAAATTCCACACTAGCGGTTATGGATCCAAGGCGGTTAAGGTGTCACCATCAGCGGGAGACCCAGGGTCTCGCAGGAGGTCCTATGGGAATTTAGCCCTTAGTTCTTCCTAGCCTCCAGGGGCTAAAACCTGGTGAGCAAGAAAATTTAAATTGATTTAAACCCTGTACTTTGCGTTTAACTCACGACTAACATATTAACTCTATGAGATATAAAATTAACCCCAAAATAAAAGTGATGAATGGGTAGACAATGCAAAAGCCTCCTACAGAATGGATCTGTATTGTATGGATTCATACAATACAGATTTGCGAACTAGTGGGGGCTAAAAAATTTTCAAAATTTTTTACAGTAGAAAAATATGACAAATTATATATACCCTAGGGTTTTTGGGCCTTCTAAATGCAACGGTGAGGTCTTTCTTGGTGTAGGATGCTTCCTACAATAGGTCATCCCTAGATTTTCACCAATATGAGCATAAAACCTACAACAAAAAGCTACCAAAACCTTGTAAAACCAAGATTAATCAAGGGATATAGGTCCCACCAAGTATGCCAAATATATGATGCATAAAATATGAAATATAAAATGGAAACAATACACAATGAAAGCTCTTATTTCATACCTACATCACCTCAAATTGAGCAAAGGACTAAAGAAATCAAACAAAAATAACAAAACAATGTTACCACAATAGTAATTGTTGCACCATGACGAATGGTGGATGTGCTACAATGATTCTTGATAATGATATTTGATATGTATGTTGATTACTCACACTAGTAACATAACATTACTTGAAACCCATGGATTATGGATCTCCTTCTTCTCATTCCTAGATATCTCTTCTTCTCTCTTTCTAGTTCTAGGGGAAATGACTTGGTTGATAGTGATATTTATATGATCTTGGATGATAGGATGAATGGATAGGATTAGATTAGAGATGGATGGCTAGGATTAAATGAGACATGGATCAAGGATGAATGGTTATGATTAAATGTGAATGAATGGATGAGATTAAGTGAGAGGACATTATGGGAAGGATAAGACCTATTATCATGTGGTCAGCTAAGACTTTTGTGAAAGTGGATAAGGATTAGAATAAGTGAAAAATAATTAATTAAATAATAAAATTATTTAATTAATTATGGGACAAGTTTTTTATTTAATTAATTAATGTGGCTAAAGGGAAGTGACCTAATGTCAATGGTGCATCCTTGAATTACCAATTTGGAAAATGCTTCATAAAATATGGTCCTCCACACTCAAAACAAGTCACCATTGATAAGGGTCATTGTACCTTGGCACTTAATCATAATTATTTGTCAAATCCAAAGCTGTGTCCATGACAGTTTGCAATAGGAAGTTGACAGTTAACAGTCCTTAACTAATCTACTGAAATGAGAATTTCCTAATTAATCAAACTCTTACTTTTAACTATCTACTTTAAAGGAAACCTAATATAAGAATTGAAATAGTACATTGCTGGAAATGATCTATCTAATTACAAAAAGTTGAAGCAGTAATTAAAATAGAAACAAAACTGAATTGACAATAATCTAATTTGTTCTATGAAAGCAGGAAAAACTATATTAAAGAATCAAATACATAAGAGAGTAGTAAACAATACTAGCCTTCCTTCTATCAGTGGGAGTGGGCCCTTGCTCCACACCTTCAGAACTAAAGGCTAAACAAAGATTTCAGAACAAAGATATAAAAGAACCACTTTCCTTAATCCAGTATTTTAGAAATTCAGTACATTCAAGAAGTTTCTATTTCTTCAAAATATGAGATATATAAACCAACTAAAAACTATATCTTATTCTGTTGTATCCATCAATATATATCAGTTTGTTGTTGATATCATCTCTAAAGTTCACCATCTTTCTCTCTCAATTTAACTCGAGATAAAAAAGATATTTTATTCTAGAAATTAAACATGCAATTATCTCTATAAAAGTATAATCATGCAGAACTTAAAAAGATTTAAGTGACACTAGAGGTGTCCTTAAATCTAGAGTTTAACTTTGAACCAAACAGGTTGTGGAGGCCCTGATAAAACGGGAATTAACTTTAAAAAATAATGAACTACTAGAAGTCTCTAACTCATGCAAAATCAAATGGAAGTTGTACTTTGTTCCCTTCAAACTACCAGAGTTATCTTCTCAAAAACCCTGACCTTGATGTGCGGAACTATGTAGCTTGACAGCAGCTCCAAATATTTTGATAGTGAAGCAGCTCTGGAGACTCTAGTCAACTTCAGAGACTCTGTGCAACTCCAGAGACTATACATTTTAACAAGTTCTCTAAAGATCATTGTAGGCTTGTTAGGACACATCTTTAGAGGTCTTCATGATCACCAACCCTTCCTGTCCTACTACATCGGCTCTGGAGATCCTCCAACCATCTTGGAAAAAGTTGGAGTGTTATGTAGTGTACCTTCTGCTCAACTCCAGAGATAGTTAGGATCATCTCTGGAGTCTCCAAAAACATTTCTTCACTTGAGAGATAGACACCTGTGACACAAAGAAGACATTTCTGCATAATTTTTTAGTTTCAATCCAAAACATGGGTCCTTCCATCACAACAGTAACTTTAGCATTTCATCTTTTATTAACATAATTAAACAAGATTCCACAACTTCCATAGTGCAATTAGAAGGACAGGTGGTGCATGAAAAAGGGAAAAAAAGAAAGAAAAAGGTGTGTTTGGATGAGTTCTACCTGCCACTCATCATCCCCCTCAAGCTTGAGGGTTTGCAGGTCCTCCTGCACTGCTCATAGCTTTGATTTATTGAGCTTGTACAACCTATCTAAGATGTTGTACTCCTACTCATAGGTTGTCCAAGTCATGATGTTTGTATTGACATTCCCTCTGGATTGGTCAATCTACTTTAGCCATTTTTGAAACTTGGTATCCTCTAGTTGTTTAGCCCACATGGGCAGGGGCGCAATGATTAAGAGTGACCTAAAGCATCCCCTATCCATTCTTGCTTATGTTTTTCTATCATTTTGACTATAGCCCTTGCCTTCTTCATGAACCATTTAAGGTTAGCTAGGAATACTATGTCCCTCATTTTATGATTCTGGGTTAAGGTATTCCACCTTTTCTTACAAATTGCCATAATCTGATTAGCTGAGGTATGTTTGAACAACGCAAATTCTATAACACACTCTTGTAGGTGCTGCTAGTATAGGGGAATTGCTCTTGGATAATAAATGGATAATCTAAAATAAATTTCAATGCTCTTGGGTTTGGGCAATCCCTTTGGAGGAATAGGCTTGTTCCTACCACTTTTTCTGTATAGACCTCCATTGTCTCATTCCATATTGGTGGTTTTTCATCAATGACATGAATTCTCTCAACTAGCATTCCCCTACAAAAAGATTGATGAAGAATGTCCGGTCTTCAATAAATAAATTATGCAAAACAACTCACAAAGGAAGTTATTTTCTTCATCCTTTCTCTGCATATACATTGTGAGGAAATCATTCCCATCTTTTATGTTTTCAGTTAGGTCAAAGAGAACCAATGAGAGCTTCCTCTAAAGGACCCATTCTTGTAAAAACACTACATAATTACCACTAGGTGGCCTACATACAAGTATTTATGATGAGAGAGTGCCGATTGTCATGGATTTTTCTTCTACAATCTTCACCTTGTCAGTCATCACAATGACTGACCTCTATAACTGCATCATGACAGTTGTACCTTATAGATCTCAGCACCTTCTTTCCCAATTGAACAGTTCCCTAGGGACATCCAACTGGAATGTCCTCAAAGAGATGTTAGTTTGTGTTCTTTGTTCACTTGTAGGCACTAGAACATCCAATTCTTGAATCAATTCTTCTTGATCATCAATTTTGTTGTTGGCCTTTGTTAATTCCCAGGCTTGATTGTGCTGCTCTCTCTATTTTTTGAACTTCTTACACAAACCTATCTTTACCTCTGGATCTCTCTTTGTTCCTTGAAATCTAGATTTGGATTCTTTGTGCTTATTATGATGACTACTGAATTGGTTGAGAGGGAGTTATGATTTGAAATTTTTAGAAATGATGGTTTAACATGTATGCAGGGGGTTATGTCACTTCAAAACTATGGAAATGATGTGTTAGGTGGACAGTTAGGGTGACATACATTGGATTTATTTGGGAATAATGGTAGCCTATAGGAGTCCAAATAAATTGCACAAAATGGAAACTGAAAAAACTTGTCATAATTAGCCAACTTAAGATAAATAACCAGATTAGCGTTACAATGATTATACGACATGCTTAGGGTTTCATACTGCCACCTCCACAAGATGTGATGTGACCATTCCTTCATGTGTAGCCTTCAATCTTAATTATCATGATGCCCACAAGACGTGGAATGACAAGCTCCTTTCTAAATTGATGGTTGATGGGACAGTTCTATCATCAACGGATGGCATCAACAAATAATATGAAAATAGGGCTAGCCGGTGGTTGAGTGTAATGAGTGCTTGTGAACTAGCCTCCTTTTTGAAAGTGAGGTGTGTGAAGTCATGATGACTTCATCACCTTTTTGATGCCCTTCCTTAATGTTTGGAGAGGTAGGTTCCAGATGTTGGAAATTCCTTTTATTTTCTAAAGAGTCGGAGGTGCTCCTGATTGGATCTGGAGGTGCTCCTAATTAGCTCTAGAGGTGCTCCTAATTATCTTTGGAGGTGCTTTTGATTGATACCTGCATGAAAAAGAGAACCACCATTTGCTAGTTTTCAGTTCCCTAGGTGAGGAAGACTGCCATTTGATCGTTGTTCAATCTTCCTCCTTTATTTTTATTTTTTTGAGAAGGGTCACCATATTACTTGTTTTCAATGCTTCTTTTTTATTTATTTATATTATTTTTTTCTTCTTCTTCTTTTCAATTATTTTAGAATCTTCTCAGTTTGTGCAAGAGAGTGTCACCTCTGTCACATAACACAGATCCTTGATAAATTCCTCTTTTGTGGTTGGTCACTGGTAGAGATGAATCCTATTACCATTCACCAAAAATGTGTTTTCCCCTCCATCAATGGGTGCTACCTGGACTGTTCAGTTGTCATAAACTTCTTTGATTTGATAAGATCACATCCAATGGGTTTATAATTTTCCTTTGAACGCCTAGAACTTGGAATCATATAAGAGAACCTAGTCTCCTTGCTAAAATGTCGTCTTCTTGATGTGTTGGTCATGTTACTGCTTCCTTTGGTGCTGAATGAGTTTTGTCTATTGTATGGCCTCCATCCTAATTTCATACAAGTCATTGAGTTGAATAATCTGATCTTACCATGTTATAGATAATGGCAATCCAATATCCAATGATGTCCTGAGTGTTTGTAACTCAAAATCTATTGACAATATAGGTTTCTTCCCATAGACAAGTTCATAAGGTGTGAATTTTCTTGTTGACTTCCATGTAGTGTTGTAAGCCCATAATGCTTCATGTAATCTGCTAGCCCAATCTTTTCTATTCATTACTACCGTCCTTGTGAAAATGCTTTCCAACTCTTTGTTTGTTACCTCCACCTGTCCATTTGCTTGGGGATGATAGTGTGAAGACTTCCTATGCTTGACCTGATACAAATCTGTGAAAGCTTTTATCACTTAAGAGGTAAATTATGGACCTCTATCTAAAACTATTTCTCTTGGGGCTCCAAATCTTACAAAGATTCTATTATATAGGAAATTCGCAACTTTTTCTTCTATAGCAAATTGTAATGCTTGAACCTCTACCCATTTGGTCACATAATCAGTACATACCAAGATTTATTCTTTCTTTACAAATGATGGAGAGATGGGTCCCACAAAATCCAGGCCCCATTGCTCAAATGGATCTAAAACCACCTAGGGGTGTAGTGTCATTTCCTGTGTGAAAGTTGGCTAAAACATCCTTTGATATTGATCACATTGCTTCACATATCTCTTCACATCTCTGTGGAGAGATGGCCAATAATAACCAACCCCAAGAATCTTATGGATTGTTCTTTGTAAGGAGTAATGTCCTCCTGTGAGTTCATCATGGCATGCCCTTAACACATCAAAGATTTTATCAGCTTTTAAAACATTCACAGTACAAAGTAAGGGCCACATTTGAACAACAAACCATTCAACCATTTATAAGGCAAAATTTCTTTTACTAATCTCTTTTTTGTTTGGAAGTAAAATGAGAAGGAAAGAGGCTTGTAGCCAATAAATTTTCTATATCAGCAAACCAAGGTGTGATGGAAGAAACAACAAATAGACTTTCATCTGGGAACCTATCTCCCACTAGTTGGTTCTCTTCACCCGTGTTCAATCTTGACAGAAACTCAACAACCAAATTAAATTTTCCTAGGATATCTATGATAGGGATATCAAATTCTTGCAATAGTAACAACCATCTAATGATTCTTGAACCTAGCATACGTTTATTCATTAAATATTTAATGGTTGCATGATTAGTGTGTACAAAATTTTTATATTCTGTGATGTAGTGCCTGAATTTATTAATGGCATAGATGACAACCAAGAATTCTTTTTCAGTTGTTGTGTAGTTCTTCTCAGCAAGGGTAAGGTTTTTAGTTATGTAGTAGATTGCATGCATGCCTTCCCCTTCTTCCTTTTTTCTAGGTTGTTCTTATTGATTCATTTGATGCATCTATCTGGATGTGGAATGGTAGATTCCAATTAGGCCTCTCAAAATAGGTGTGACTGTAAGTTTTTATTTGATGGTCTTAAATGTTGTTTGGCAGTCTTTTGTCCAATGAAATTCAGTGTCCTTGGTTAGCAAGAAAATACTGGGGAAACTATCTTGCTGGAATTTTCTATGAACCTCCTATAGTATCCTGCATGATCGAAGAAACTCCTGACATTAGTTTGGTTTTTAGGTGGAGGCAATTGTTTAATCACTTCTACCTTGTTTTGATCTACCTTGATTCCTTCTACTGATACATGATGCCCAAGGATAATTCCTTGTTCCACCATCATAAAAAAAATTCTCATGGCTTAAGGACAATTGATTTTTCTCACAACATTGCAACACTATTTCTAGATTTTTGAGGGCTTCTTCAAAGGTATTCCCATAAACAGTAAAGTCATCCATGTAGACCTCCATACACTGATTAGCTAGTTCAACAAAAATGGCTAAAGCAACCCTCTAAAAGGTAGCTAGAGCATTACACAGGCCAAATGGAAGGACTCTGTATGCAAAGGTTCCCCATGAGCATGTGAAGGTGGTCTTTTCCTAGTCTTCTAGTGCCACTTGGATCTGATTGTATCCACTAAACCCATCTAGGAATGAAAAGTATTTTTTCCTTGCTAGGTTATCTAATACTTGGTCAATAAATGGCAAGGGAAAATAATCTTTTTTGTGGCCTTGTTTAGCTCCCTATAATCAATGCATACCCTCCATTTCCTGTTCTTTTTGGGTGCTATAACCAAGGGTGAGACCCACTGGCTATCTAAGATAGGATAAATGAATTCATCTTACAAAAAAATTTCTATCTCAGTTTTTACAGTATCTTTGAGTGCAGGGCTTAATCTCCTTTGGGGCTATCTAAAAGGCTTAACATCCTCTGTATATATGTGGGGTGTAAATTTTAGGGGGCATGGCCTTCATGTCTTTATATTCCCAAGAAAAAACTTCTGAATGGGAGATAAGAAGATCAAGAAATGCTCCTTCCTATTGTGTTGTCAACTGAGTATTGATGTTAAGTATTTTTCTAGATAAGACCATGATTTGCTTTGTGATTTGTTCCATGGATGCTCCTGTTGGATCTAGGGCATACAACTGAGAGGGGGTGGTGAATCAGTTGTATAAAAACTTGCTTTTACTTCAAACACTTGATTCTTCTTTGTTAGTTAACAACATATCAATTAACCATCCATGAAAGCATAATGCATAAACACAAGAGCAGATAAACATCAACACATTAAACACCAAGATTTTGACGTGGAAAACCCAGTTAAGGGAAAAACCATGGGGTGATTAACCCAAGGATTATTCTCTGTTAGAAGAATAAGAAAAATGAATGGCACATGCCAATTAGGGCTCACTGCCCGAGCACACTGCTCACAAAGAGGCACACTACCTACAAGGAGACACACTATCTACAAAGTGATAAGAATCACAATCTTGAACTGGTGAATGACATCTCTACCATGTCTGGATCAGTTCCATTTAAGCCCAAAACCCCTGCTCTGCCTTTCACACTTCTCTTCGCTATGCCACACTTATCAACACAATCCACACATTGAAATGAACTCACAAACCTTTATTTATACAAGACATTGACTTAGGAATAGTCATCTAAGTCGGCAATCAACCATAAGGACATTCGCAAGATGATTAACACATCCGGTCGGCCACCACAAGAACATTCGCAAGATGAACAACTCATCCGGTTGGCTAGTCTGAACAAGAACTTCATCCAGAAGAATATCTTCAATTTTGGGCTCTACCACCAATGTGGATCAACAACACAACCTCAACATGATCCAAGAACCTTCACAAGCCTGCCTGAATGACCAGGTACATCCTCATTTCCTCTACTCACTGGAATCTCTTCTCTTCCTCATCTGGAACTTCAAGAACACAGTCTGTCGCCACTGTCACAATGCAAAAGGTACTTCCAGACCTCAAAATCATACACAACTCGAGATGACACATCACAAGGACATCCCAAACACTCCTTCCAATCCGTAGATTAGGATAATACAATTCCGGACCTCACCGGACCTTTCTGTGATCCTCTGTCACCTCTGAACACTTGCCGGAACCGGTTCCACACAGACAACCACAACTTCTTTAGATCTTCATGCGGACCTCTGAAATCTTAACTGAAGCATCTCAAGACTCATATCTACAAACCCTTTAATCCGCATCCTCTGAATCTCAACCTATTGAGTACTTTTGCCTTCTTCTTATCACTGTTCTTCACTATTCTGGATAGAGACTAATTTTCTCAATATCCTCAACACATAGCTCATTCAATCCTTCTTACCAATGCAATATGAGTATGTTGACATGAATGACAACACTGGTTAACCTCATACTTGGAACAATCTCCCCCTTTGTCATTGATGGCAACATATGATGTGAAAAACCATCAAGACAAGAACTTCTCCTTTCTGTCACAGCTCCCCCTATCAATAGCAACTCTACACATATCTTCTCTTCCTTTACTGCTCCCCCTTTGATCATCAACCACTTGTTTTTCACATGTCTTCTCTCCCCCTTTGACATCAATGGCAAAGGGCTCATACTTGCAATTCTAACACATTAGAATTATATCAGCTGCTCCCCCTTAGTAGCAGCTCCCATCATCAATCCGGATCACAAGATATGACTGTGATATCCACTGGATTGATGCACATTAGTGCATCCTAGTTCATCATCGGAGGGGCCATGACCCCTAACTTCTCCCTGAGATACTCAAAAGAGTCCTTGAGAAGAGGTTTAGTAAAGATATCTGCAATCTAATCCTTGGAGGGCACATATTCCAATCTGACTTCACCTTTGTTCACTTGTTCTCTCAGAAAATAAAATTTGATAGAAATATGCTTGGTCTTAGAATGCAATACCAGATTCTTAGAAACATTTATTGCACTTGAATTGTCACAAAAAATTATGATAGGCTCATCGTATTCCACTTGAATATCTCTTAGCATTTGTTTCATCCACAAAAGTTGAGTGCAACTGCCTGCTGCTGCAATGTATTCTGCTTTTGTTGTAGACAGAGATATTGCATCTTGTTTCTTGCTTAGCCAAGAAACCAACCTTTTTCCCAAAAAGAATGCTCCACCACTGGTGCTCTTCCGGTCATCCACATCTCCTGCCCAATCTGCATCTATGTAAGCATGAAGAGAGAAATCATGATCTCTAGGATACCACAAACCATACTCAACTGTTCCTTTTAGATATCTAAAAATTCTCTTGATTGCCATAACATGAGATTCTCTAGGATCAGCCTGAAATCTTGCCACAAGACCAATAGCCTGCATTATATTTGGTCTAGTCTGAGTGAGATACAATAATCCACCAATCATTGATCTATACTTTGTCTGATCTGTCTTTGGAGAGTCATCATCTTTGCTCAACTTACATCCGGTTGCCATAGGAGTGTTCATTGGCTTTGAATCTTCCATACCAAATTTCCTCAACAATTCTTTCACATATTTGGTCTGAGAAATGAAGATCCCTTTCTTTGTTTGAGTAATTTGCAGACCCAAGAAGAAATTCATTTCACCAAGCATAGACATTTCAAACTCACCTTTCATCTGATTTGCAAAAGATTTGCACATACCATCTCTTCCTCCAAAAATGATATCATCCACAAACACTTCAACAATCAAAATGTTTTCATGATCAATTTTGAAATATAAGTTACTGTCAGCAGTACCTTTGTTGAATCCAATCTGTACAAGATGCTTATCCAACCTTTCATACCATGCTCTTGGGGCTTGCTTCAAACCATACAATGCTTTCTTCAACTTGCAGACCATATCATCATTATCAGACAATTGAAATCCATCTGGTTGTTCAATGTAAACTTCTTCTTCCAGATCACCATTTAGGAAGGTGTGTATGAGGAAAAATCGATTAAATCTAAACTAATAAAACCAAAAACCAATCACATAAAGCGAACCAATCTAAGTAAAAGCCATTATCATAAAATCAAAGACAAATGAAAGCTCTTACCAAAACCTGTATTGTTCCCTTTTGGAGATGTGTGGATTGCTCAATCAAGTTGCGAAACCATAGCTGTAACAAGCAAGTAGTGTGCTCAATATGCTCAAAGATCAATGTTAAGAGATCGTAAAGTTGCTCAATCGATGCATTTTGTATGCTCAAAGCTCTGTTAAGTATGCCTGAGAATACGATCGAAGAGAGAGGCTCAATGAAGGAGATGAAGGGGTTTATATAGATTTCAATGAAGATCAATCAACGGTCCAGATAATTCAGAAGAATCAATGGAGGAGAATAGTTGAGGAACGTGCAACGAATAAGAAGAAGACAAGTGTCTTGCTTTCTTTTGCATGAGAGGAGTTATCAAGAATAGAAGAATGAGTTAAAGCAATTAACAGAATGTAACAATCAATTAAGTGATTTAAAACAAGAAGAAGGGATTTGCATGAGAATAAGAAGATATTTTGCTTTATTAAATATAGAAAGCTTGAGTTATATTAGAGATAACTCAAATTTAGAAGAAAAAGCAATTTAAATAAATAATTGATTTATTTAAATTTAGAGAAGATATTTTGGAAGAAATAATTAAATAATTAGAATTATTTAATTTAGAAGATTTGAAATCAAATTAAATAAATAAATTTATTTAATTGTTGTGCATGATTTGGAAGAACAATTTTGATTTAATTAAATAATTAAAGAATTATTTAATTGTAGATAAGATAGAATTTGTGATGAATTAATTAAATAATGGGATTTATTTAATTAATGTGGACTTGAAATTTAGAAAGAAGATAATGATCTAATTAAATAATTGAAATTATTTAATTTTGGAAGAATAATAGAAGAATTTAATTTAATTAATTAAATAAAAAGAATTTATTTAATTACTGTCAAATTTAGGAGATTTAGAAGAATTTGATGAAATTAATTAAATAATTAGATTATTTAATTAATGTTTGAAATGTAGGTGATTAGACAGATTATAAAATGCAAGCGATTCGACGACACGGTCATTTTAGGGTGTCTACATTTTGCCCCTCTTTGATGCGATGCAGTTTATAGCGTTGCGTCAAAGAAATTAATTGTTGAATACGTGATACAATTTTTTATTTTTATTTTTTATGCCCCAGTGTAGGTAGTTGCCCTAGCGTATGCCCCCTCGAGCGGGAAGACAGGGAAGCGACAGAGGAATGGTGGTGACGCTCGACTAGAAGAGTGCGCGACCAGGTAGGAGGAAAAGCAGAAAGGGGTGGGAAGAAAAACTAAGGGTGGGACACTATAAATAGGTCCCATGGGGACCACAATCCTCATTTGCACCCTAAGAGCTTCTAAATTTAGAGAGGAGAGCTTCCAAACTTAGGTTGAGATAGTGGAGCAGACAGCGAGGAGAGATGCCGATTCCAGCGCACAGACATCGGGCAGAGCTGGTGCAGACGTACAGGAGGCCAGCAGGAGCGCCGGCAGCGGTAAGTGGTCGAAAACCCCTTTGTAATTTGGCGTTGGAGGGTAGATTAGGGCTAGGTCTAGGGAGAGTTTGCATTTTAGCCAAAAGCGCTGGAAAAAGTCGCAGCACGTATGGTAGTTGGCTATAGCGCTTTTGGCGCTCCACAGCGCGGTTGGTAGGGGGTTGCAGCGCAATTGGCAAGATCGCAGCGCTTTAGGTTAATTTGTTAGTGCCGCAGTGCATGTGGCAAAATCCCGCAGCGCTTGTGGCTAAGTAGTGCAGCGCTTTTGGTAGGTAAGCTAGCGCGATTGGCGGGGGTAGAAAAAAATCAAAGCGCCACTAGTAGGATAGAGCAGCGCAGTTGGTAGCATAGCGCGGCGCCCTTGGTAGACAAGGCGCATTTGGTAGAGAAAACGTAGCGCGTCGGGATAGACAGTATAGCGCAGTTGGCATGGAAGGATAGTGCTGTTGTATAAAACAAAGTGCTTTTGGTTAAGTAGCAGAAAAGTTAGGGTTTAAGTAGAATGGGGGGTTTAGAATAGGGATGCCTATCCTAGCTGACAAGAGGGGAAAGGGATGGTTGGGGGTTGTATAGCATAGCCCATGGGTAGATAGGATTTGAAGGATTAAGGAAAGAAACTGACAAGTGTTTTGCTTATGGATGCAGAGGATACTGCCACCGCTGATGTCGCGGGAGCGACACCACGCGATTGCACATGAGGTTGTACAGCTGACCTAGGAGGAGGACGCATTCCTGGAGCATGCGGGACTATGGCACGTGGCCCACTTGACACACATTAGGGTGAATCGCGCCCTAGTGACAACAGTGGTAGAGAGATACCACAGTGAGACCTCGTCATTTCACTTTCTGACGGGGGAGGCGACAGTGACACTGGAGGATGTGTACCGGATCCTGCAGATTCAGATTGACGGAGATACAGTGGATTTTGACCCGGCACGAGGTGAGGCAGGCTTGGTGGAGGTTTTCTACACAGATGACCTTTGGATAGATGACGGAGAGATTCGATGGGCAGACGTCCCGCGACTCTGCGATAGGATCAGATGGATAGTGGTGTCACTGATTGGCGGCTTCCTGTGCCCTGATAGGAGATCCAGGGGATTATCAGTTGGTTGGGGAACAGTGCTATCAGGGATGTTCACACATGGCAGACAATATGCGTGGGGCCCCTGTGTACTAGGACAGTTGTATCATGACTTGCATCACTGCGTGTATAGGAGAGGTAGGAGCCTCTTAGCAGGGGTGACCCTACTGCAGGTATGGGCATGGGAGCATATTCCAGTGATCTGACCCATGGCATAGCGCCATTGAGACAGAGGCGAGCCCTATGCATTCTTATATGATGGGGTGATTACACACCGGAGGATGGGGTCTGTGAGCCATTGGAGGCGGCAGATTGATGAGATGGACCTGTTCATATGGAGGCCCTGGCTACTATGTGAGGAGTGGGATGACGAGCATGAGCAGCTCATGTATTGCAGACAGACTCGTTATCTATTCGAGAGACGGACAGATATGATAGAGAGGTACCTACCAGAGCGGGTACTTAGGTAGTTCAGATTACCACAGGGACTACCAGTGGGGGAGGCCACACATGCCAGGACACGGCGGGAGGTTGGAGACTGGGATGCAGTGATCCCAGTGGCGACAGCTTTGGCAGAGGTACGGGGACTTGTCCCCGTGAGATGGGATTGGGACACAGGACTGGCAGACCCAGGGACGCTTCCAAAGTATGACCAGTATTGGCAGACTCACAGGCTGATTGGATTGACTACACCAGGTGTAGCAGGAGTAGTGGGAGAGGTACTAGTCCTCGGTGGGGAGGCTAGGATGAGACGGCAGGCTCGAGCAGCCAGGCAGCAGGCAGGTGGAGAGGGTAGTGGTCAGCAGGTAGGTGGAGAGGGCAGCGGCCAGTAGGCCGATGTGGAGATGGCGGAGGCAGTGGGTCCGGTCGTAGAGACTGATTTGCAGAGAGCCGAGCGACTACTACAGGAGTAGATAGCCTGGAGGACTCGATTAGATCTCTGGATGGTACGATTGAGGAGGGATAGGGATGCAGCGCGGGCGGAGGCGAGACAGGTAGAGGTCACCGCCTAGACACAGACACAGGCAACCTCTGCAGCACAGACAGCCCTGGCACAGGTACAGGCATAGTTATAGGCCAGGTACAGGGACAGGCACAGGTATAGGTGCAGCCGCCAGCCGCACCCGCAGCAGATGCAGAGCAGCTAGCACAGGCCAGGAGAGAGAGAGATGCAGAGGTACAGCTGCGGTTGACAGCAAAGGCCACACTGTTTAGAGTGAGGCGGGAGAGAGATGAGGCACGCCGCGCACTAGGTGCGGACCAGAGGACTTTATACAGCGAGCTCATCCGAGTGCAGGGTGAGCTAGTATCAGCTGGCCGGGAGGTAGAGTATTACAGGGGTCTGTATGTGGGTGCAGTGCCAGCAGCTCAGCAGGCACTGAGCTACAGAGATAGGAGAAGATCAGGGGCATCTGGATCCCAGAGGACAGGGTAGTCAGTGTCTACAGTTAGAGGACCATTTTTACCGCCAGGGGGAGGAGGAGGAGTAGCAGGGGGACCTCCACCGAGCACAGGGGGAGGACAAGGGCCACAGCAGGAGGGGAGCTCTACCCACTAGGGCACATACATTTGTATATTGTATCATATTTGTACCATACTCGTATCACGATAGACACTTGTACTTTGTACCATTTGTATCATTTTGGACAGATGCCTGCATGCATTCTGATGTATATTTTGCAGACTCTTGATAGCCTTGATGTACTATATTGATGTATTTTTGGATGTATACACATTTTGTATTATTGATGTAGACACAGACATTTTGTATTATGATGACCATTACATGATATATATGATGATCTATTCAGCTCACTGTTGTTCATGCTTTTGTGTATGCATTCCTTGATGTCATGGATGTGATGATATGTATGTATGATTATGGATTCACGTGATGACATATGTTGCTTATATGATGCTTATAGATGTATGATGATAGAGATATATGATGATATAGATGTGATGACTAGTGATATCTGACATGTGGGTTTTGCAGATATGCACCAGAGAGAAGAACAGGAGGAGATGGGAGACAGAGACTGTTGATCGATCTTTGCAGTGAAAATGATATAAAGGTTGTGGGAATGGATGAAGGAGCTTGTTGCAATGGTTTCGCTTTTGTATATAAAGAGCAATCCTTATTTTGATATAGCACGTGGATAGTTCGCCACCAAGGTATAAAAGACTGAGGTGCAGTAATATCCGAGTGCATGGACGTTGACTCTACAAGCAAGCGGTTTGAACTTAGATCCCTTTAGACATAATATGACCTTGTTGGTACATGTGAATAAGCCATAGTCTTGAACATAAAATAAACTTCCATACATGTAAATGCAAGAAGAATATTAATATGTAAGATGCTAGGGCGTAACACACACAAGATAAGTAGAATGCTAAGAAAGATGCTAAAGATCATTCCTCAAACACGGCACACAAAAAGTAATGACTATGCCCCCAATCTGTACCACATCGCAACATACCAAGATTATAGATGAATCCAGGTAGCCTTGAATAGGTATTGGAAAAGGAACAAAAGATAAACCAAAAAGCAAATTGACTGACTTACAAAGTTAACATACAGCCAACATATTCTCTTGCCAAAGAGGTTGCTTAGGATAGATTGGATAGGAAAGATAACAGCCTTATCGTAGGAACTCTGTGTCCGTTAAAGGGGGCTATCTACCTAAAAGACAATGTCTTACTATGGGAAATGTCACATGTCGCAGGAGACGTGTGTGCTAGTCTCGATCATGGAACACTTTGCAGAAGACAAGCTTGTTGATCTAGTGCTTTGGTTAAGCGGTACTTAGCTGATGTTGGCAATCGAAATGCAGGACAGTAGAAGACTCTGGAAGGAAGCTTCTTTGCTTCTGGTTTGTTAAGGACTTTTTCTTTGAAAGGATGCGCTAGCTTGCTGCTTGAGTTAGTCAAGTTGAGGCAAATGGATTGCAAAAAAATGGAAGACTAGAAAGGATGATAGTGCTAATGGATTGGGGTGGGTGGAGAATGATGGATCATGTGTGCCTGAGTACTGGATACATCCTTCGTATTCCAGACTGCCTACATACCCTATATCCACGGGATCAAGGCACACGACGATGAAAGATGAAAGTGATGAATATGCAGTTCTGGATAGAGTGATGAATGGGTCAAGGTGAAAGGAGGGGATCTTATGTACCTGAGTATTGGATACTTCCTTCGTATTCTAGACTGCCTACATACCCATATCCATGGGATCAAGGTACCTTAAGATTGAGAAGAAATGATATGTAGTTCTGGTTGGAGGTGATGATGTAGGAAAAGTGTTGAGAAGATAACAGCCTTATCGTAGGAGCGATGTGTCCGTTAAAGGGTGTTACCTGTGAACAATGAGACAGAGATTGAAGTGTGCGTTGCGAACCACGAACAAGGAACCAATCCTAGACCTAAGTTAAGGAAAGAGTTGCCCCCATTTCGATAGAGGAAACTGTATGGGTGATTGCCGAAGAAGACACAGAAAGCTTTGACCTAGGACAAGACAGTGCAAACTGTTGACATAGATCAAGATGTGGGGAGACGACGACGGACACTGACAAATTTCCAAGCTATACTAGATAAGGAGATGGAAATGCAAACAAGGTCAATGGTTTTATTATGGATGGATGGAAAGAGTGCTGCGAACTGGACATGGAGTGGACATGACTCGATAGATGATGGATGATGACTCTACACATAGCGCCTATTTGCCAGGTTTTCACTATGGTACTTATCCAAGGCGCATGTTTGCCAGGTTTTCACCAGAGGATGGATTTTTTTTTCTTTTTTTTTTGTTTTGTTTTGTTTTATTTATTTATTTTTTTTGGAATACTCTGAGGATCAGGCATAGAACTTCTTGAGATGGACACTGTTAAGTGGCTCATCCAAAGGAATGCCGTCAGGTGTAGCTAAAGTATAAGCTCCTGATCCATATGCTGCTGTCACAATAAAGGGACCTAACCAATTAGGCTCAAACTTGCCCTTCTTCTCTCGATCTGCTTGATTTCTCTGATTCTCTTTAAGTACAAGATCACCAACTTGAAACTGTCTTTCTTTGATCTTTTTGTTGTAATTACGCCTAAGGCAGTTTTGATAAACATGGAGATGGTTAAGTGCGGCAAGGCGCCTCTCATCTAGTAGTTCAAGCTCAGCTAATCTGGAAGTGGGATACTCGTCTCCGTCGATCAGGTCCTGCATGGATACTCTAAGGGATGGGATCTCGACCTCTATAGGTAGGATGGCTTCAGAGCCAAAGACCAAGGCATATGGGGTGGCACCAGTTGGTGTTCTGATACTAGTGTGGTAGGCCCATAGGGCGGGATTGAGTTGCAAGTGCCAATCACGACCAACTTCATTAACTGTTTTCTTGAGGATTTTGAGAATGGTTTTATTGGAAGCCTCAGCTTGGCCATTACTCTGCGGATAGTAGGGAGTTGAAAAGTGATGTTGGCTATTGTATTGTGTGCACAAGGCACGGACATCTTGGTTCTTGAATGGTCTCCCATTATCCGTGACAATGGCTTGGGGAATACCATACCGGCATATGAGGTAGTTTAGGATAAACTTGGCTATTTGCTTACTGGTGATATAGGTCATAGGAATGGCTTCCACCCACTTCGTGAAATACTCAGTGGTGGTAATGATAAACTTGTGGCCATTGGAGGAGGAAGGGTGGATTTGTCCTGCGAGGTTGAGACCCCATTGAGAAAAAGGCCATGGAGTTGTCACAGGTTGTAATTCATGAGCTGGTGCGTGAATCAAATCTCCATGCTGCTGGCATTGTAGACACTTCTTAGCAAACTGTGCAGCATCTTGCTCTATTGTAGGCTAGTAATAACCTGTTCTGAGTATCTTCTTAGCAAGATTAGGACTGGTAGAATGTGTGCCGCAAACACCTTCGTGTATGTCTCGTAAGGTAGCTTCGGCTTCTTCTGCATTAAGACATTATAAGAGGATACCATCGAGACTCCAGCGATATAGTGTATCACCCAGAATGATGTAACGAGAGGATCGACGGATAAAGGTTTTGCACTGGGTGGATGATAGGTCAGGGGGAAAGGTATTGTGATTGAGGTATTCATAGATATCTTCATACCATGGGGAATTGGGACCAACAAGTTCGCAGATGATTTCAGTAACTAGAACGTCGACGGCGGGTATCAACAATTGCTCGATCAAGAATTCACACTTCTGTGTATTTGCAGGCATGTCAATCAGTGACCCTACAGAAGCCATAGAATCCACAGCTTTGTTATGCTCTCTTGGAATTTGCTCAAATGTGATGCTAGAAAAATGTGGTTTATATGCGTCCACTAGTTGCTTGTAGGGGACCAACTTTTCATCCTTTGTTTGGTACTCATCTGTGACTTGGCGAATGACTAACTGTGAATCTCCATATACTTGTAATTCTATGATGTCCCATTGAACTGCTGTATTGAGACCTATAAGGAGTGCTTCATACTTGGCTATGTTGTTGGTGCAAGGAAATGCAAGCCGATATGATTTTGGAATATAGTCATTTTGAGGTGTAATAAATAAGATGTCAGGTCCTGATCCATGCTGTGTGTAAGAACCGTCAAAATACAACTTCCACATTATGGAGTTAGCAAGAGTGAAGAGATTTTCATCAGGAAAGTCTGCTACCATAGGATGTGTATCTTTCATAGGTGCTTCTGCTAGTTGATCCGCGAGGGCTTGTCCTTTGATTGCTTTACGATCCGTGTACTCAATGTCAAACTCACTAAGGATCATGACCCATTTAGCTAGTCTGCCTGTGAGAGCTGTTTTTGCTAGTAGATACTTCAAGGGATCAATTTTAGCTATGAGAATTGTGTGTTGGTTCAACATGTAATGCTGCAACTTTTGGGAGGCGAACACTACTGCTAAACAAGCCCTTTCCATTGGTGAATAATTGAGCTCATATCCCACCAAGGTTCTACTGATGTAATAAATTGCATGCTCCTTTCCTGATTCATCATTTTGTGCTAGCAGGGCCCCTAGGGCCGAGTTTGTAGTAGAGATGTATAATATCAAAGGTTTGTTCGCAACTGGTGGAACCAACACAGGAGGTGTAGCTAGATACTCTTTAAGTTGATCAAACGCTGCCTGACACTTGTTGTCCCATCGAAATGAGACATCCTTTCGGAGTAAGTGTTGAAAGGGTTTACATTTATCTACTAGCTGTGATATGAAACACCGAATGGACTGCAATCTTCCCTGAAGGCTCCTTAGTGCTTTAAGATTCTTGGGTGGAGGCATCTCCACTATAGCTTTCACTTTCACTGGATCCACTTCGATGCCTCTATGAGATACAATGTATCCCAACAGCTTCCCTGATGTTACACCGAATACACACTTCTTTGGATTGAGTCTTACTTGGTATTTTTCAAGCCTGTTGAAGATCTGTCCTAGCACCTATATGTGATCCGCCCTAGAAGATTTAGCCAGTATATCATCAACATAGTCTTCCATGATGTGATGAAAGAGATCGTGGAAGATCACTGTCATTGCTCTCTGATAGGTTGCTCTTGCGTTCTTCAGACCAAACGGCATGACACACCAACAATAGTTGCCCCAAGGACAAGTAAAGGTTGTTTTATGTTGATCTTCCTCTGCTATCCTTATCTGATTGTAGCCAGAGAATCCGTCCATGAGAGAAAGCATCTCATGACCTACTGTCAAGTCCACTATAATGTCAATGTTTGGTAGTGGAAAGTCATCTTTGGGACATGCCTTATTGAGATCTCTAAAATCATTACACACACGGATGCGCCCATTGGGTTTAGATACAGGTACAATGTTGGAGACCCAATCTGAATAATCAATAGGTCGTATGAACTTTGTATCTAATAATTTTTGTATTTCCACTTTCACTAAGAGAGCGATCTGTGGATGCATCTTTCTCAACTTTTGTTTGACTGGTTTCACTTTGGGATCAACTGTGAGATAATGAACTACTAGTTTAGGGTCTAGCCCTGGCATATCCGCATAGGTCCATGCAAAGTTGATGGTTCTCTGTAAGAAGAATGCATTAAGATTCCTATGCTCTGTTTCAGATAATGATACTGCTAAGAATGTAGTCTTTGGATTTTGTTCTGTGCCAAGGTTTATCTCTGTAGAATCTTCTACTAGGAGAGATGACTTCTCTTGGTACTTAGATGGTAGGGGAAGGTCAAATCCTCCATCCTCAGGTGCCACAGTTGGGTTTTCACCTTTGGATACGTCCTTTGTTTTTACTATTTTGTGATCAGGAGGTGCCACAGTGTGGTTTTCACCTAGAGATCTTTCTTTATTTGTACTTTTGCGATTGGAGGATTTGGCATTCTCACCAAAATAAGTTGTTGGCTCTAATTCCATTACAAAACCTGCTTTATGATCGCCAAGAGGGATACCTTCCTGAAGTCCCATGAACTCAGCTAAAGCTTCATCATTCTGAAATACATCTATAACGGGGGACCCTTGTTGGTCCCAATTGATAAGTTCAGGGTAGACAAGTGTGACATTCTGGGTGCTGGTAGTGGAGGTTAAGGATACAGAGGATAGCGTAAAAATGGAGGATTCTGTGAATAGGCTAGTTATGTGGAGGGAAGAGTCATCGATGATATCCTCTGTAGACGTCGAATCGGCGGGAAAAGCGTCAGCTACCTCATCGAGGATATACTCGATGTCCAAGGCGTGTGGTACCTTCTTTCCAAATCCTAATCCCTTCTTATCTAGTTTCTTTGTCACAACAATGGGTTCCATAGTTCCTTGATTCTGTTTCTCAAGGCCACCTTTGCCTTTATAGCCCATGTTTTTTACTATTCTTAAGCCATTGCTGTATTGCTTGACTGGTATTGTGACTGGTTCTTTCTCCTTATAGAGCCAAGAAGAAATATCCTCAATAGTTTCCTCTTCTAGTAACCGTCCATGTTGGAATTGGGTTAGGAATCCTAGGGGAGGAATAGCTGCTTTTTTGGTTACTTTGGCAATGGGTGGTTGGCCGTAATATTTTGGAGATAGAGGCATCCGCCCTACACAACAAGATTCTGAGATATCATAAGTGCCAAAACCTATATCCCGGATGTGAGCTGTGATTTTGGGGAGGGGTTTAGGTTCACTTGTAGAGGCTTGGGTTAGAGTTGCAGGGTCAACATATAGTGGGGATTCAAGGGCTTTTTCATTGTTAGGCACTTGGTTGCAATTCTTATAACTGCCTTGCAAGACACGACAAAATTCAAACGGATTGGGGTCTCCTGGGATAGTTATCTCCGTACCATTGTATGGGAGCTTTAGAGATTGATGGTACATGGAGGGAACAGCTTTCATTGCATGGATCCATGGGCAGCCTAGGATAATGTTGTAAGGTAGCTCAATATCAAGGACTTGACACCTAGTTTCAAGCATGACAGGGCCCAGTTGTATAGGCAAGTGGATAACACCTTCTGAACGACATTCTGCATCATCATATCCCTTGATTGTAATACTTTGATCATTGTTGACATGATCCTCAGAGTATCCCAATTGCTTAAGTAACTTTAAAGAACAGATGTTGAGACCAGCACCACCATCTATGAGTATACGTTTGATTTTGCGCTTATGGATGAGAACTTCAATATGTAGGGCATCATTGTGACATGGATCATGGGATGGGAGATCTTTCTCAGAGAAGACCACATTGTAGGGCGAAGCAATGTTACCTACTATAGCTTGGAAATCCACTACTGCTATGTTGTTGGGAACCGAAGACTCTTGGAGGGCTTTTTCTAGCACTACTCTATGTGCAGGTGATGACCGTAGAAGGTCCAAAATAGAGATCTGTGTTGGCGTTTTCCCTAAATGTTTGACAAGATTATAATTAGATTGAGCTAGAAGACTGGGTGTAGGACCACAAATGGTGAGATGACCACGGCGAGTTGTAATAGCGTAATCTGTAGATTTGCCTTTGATTGTGAGGGTAGACACTCGACTCTCTTCAAAACGACCTACAATGGAATCAAAAGACGTGGAAGCATGATTGATACCTTTACCTCTATCTTGAGGAGGAGGTGGACCATGATGAGGGAATGGTTCCTTGTACATGTCGAGATCTTTGTTCATGTGTTGAGCTGGTGATTCATCCTCAAAAGTGATTTGATTACCGTCGATGAGGTTTTGGATTAGGTGCTTGAGCTTCATGCACGACACGGTTCGGTGCCCTTTGCTCCTATGGAACTCACAATATTCATTGTCTCTATAACGTGTAGTTTTGTAGATAGGTTCTCCATATGGGGGAGCATCAGGTAAGGTGATGAGCCCTTTCTGCAAAGCTTGCTATAAGACTGATTCGATGGGCACTCCCAAGGGAGTGAATTGACGTCGCGAAGGGTAATCTTGTTGAGGCCGCTCTTGTTGTCGTGGTTGTTGATTTTGATAAGGTTGCCTTTGTTGCTGTTGTTGTTGAGGTGGAGCTTGACTTGGTTTGGAGAGCTACAGTGGTGTTTGCAACGTTTGGACATGTTTAGAATCCACCACCCCATCGTTGACCACGTTTTTGTTCTTGTTCCAAAACTTGGGTTTATCGTTTGATTGTTGATGAGGAGTGCTATCTTTCATTTCCTTGAAGATTTTGACCACACCCTTAGCAATGAGGGCCTTTTCAATGTTGATACCCTTGTATGTGATTTCGTCAAAGGTTGTAGTACTAAGAATTTGTAAATGAAAACCTAACTCTTGGTTGAGGTTTTGCACAAATATGCTAACAAGTTGTTTCTCTCGAATCTTGAAAGGGAATTTGCTAGCCATTTGTCTCCACCTTTGAAGGAAAGAAATGAAAGTTTCACCATTTTTCTATTTATTGTTGCATAGATCAGTCATAGAAATCTCATGCTCTGCGTTGTAAGAAAAGTGGGTGGCAAACATCTCTGCTAGCTCATTGAAAGACTTGATACCCGTGGGTAAGTGTGAGAACCATTCTATTGCTTGGCCACTGAGACTGCGAGGAAAGAGACACATAAGATATGTGTCGTTATGTGAGACCTCGAAGCAAGCAAGATAGAATTCCTGGAGATGGTCTTTTGGGTCACCTTTTCCTTTGTATTTATCAAATTTAGGAATAGTAAAATTTTGAGGAAAAGGGATCATTGGTAATGACCGATCAAAAGGATAAGGACACACTTCCTCTAAAGAGAAGGTCTTCTTGGTGTGGCCAAACGTAAGATCAGATAGTTGTTGTTGAACTTCTACGATTTTTAGCTCCATCGCCATGGGAGGGGTGGGAAGCATCTCTTGTTGTCCTAGAAGTGGCAATTGTTGCCCATACGGAAGATTGTATTGTAAGCCATGCGCATTGGTATGATAAGGGTCGTAAGATTGGTTGGGATCATACGGGTTGTACGTTGGGTTGAGATTGGGTTGGAATTGGATGCTTTGATGAGGAGGAGGTGGGGGTGGTGCTAGGTAAGAATGTTGGCTTTGTGATGGTTGAAGAAAAGAATTGGGTGGAGGAAAGCTAAAGTGCGTATGATTAGGTTGCGATGGAGGCACATAGCTTTGGGAAACTTGATGTTGGGAATGTTGAGGGTGGATAGGCAACGTGTTGAAGAAATTTAGCATGGATGAACATTGTGGAGGAGGGACATAGGTAGACGTGATTTGTGATGGTTGGGGTTGATTGAGGATGAGAGTTTGTGGTGGGGGCTGATTGAGGATGAGAGTAGAAGAATGTTGTGGTGGGGGTTGCATGACTCTAATTGGTTGAGAGACATGGAGATTTGATGATATGGGAGGTGGTACGTATTGAGACCCTTGTTGCATGGCTACATAGTTGTTCCCTGGATTGTAATTTGGTGGGAAACCTTCGCGTGATGGGGTAACCAAGATTCCACTTGCAATTGGTGTGGACACTTTAGGAGGTGGTTGCATATTCAATCGAGCTAAGGTGGCTTGCTTAGCTAACTCTGCTTGACGTTGGAGAGTTTCTTGTTGGTTTTGGTAGATCTCCATAGGAGTCAGAAGTGGTGATACGGCCCTCTCTTCTGTTGGGTTTTGGAAAAGGGGATTCTTATACTGCGAGCCTGGTGCAAGTAAGGGCGTAGTCACCGTGGACATGCTTTGTACTGCTTGTATGGCACTCAAAGTGTTGTTTGTCTCCTTGAGAGTGGATAAATCAAAATCTTGAGGTAACTTGGCTCCTTGCTCTGCAAGTAAGCGAAAGAAATGATCCTGGTTCTCACTAAGGATTTTGTCAAAGGCGGCCACGATTTTAGGCTCTTGTATGAACTCATCAAGATCTTGCTCATCTACTTGAGAGGATTGACCTATTTCAAAGTGTCGCTCTTCTTGAGATGGGGCTAGATTTGCAGTATAACCTTGTGGGACAAAATTCAGAGGCATACCGGTGGTGTAGTGGGGTGTACTTACCAAAGGGACCCTACCCTCTTGGGAATTGCTTGGTTGGTCAACATGCGGCATGCTGAGAGAATTGGTAGATCTTTCCACGGGTGTTCTAGGAGTGACCTTGGGAGTAATGTTGAGATGACCTACTTGCAGTGTGTGAGGAGGCGACTTGCGCTTCCTAGGGACAACTTGCTTGGACTTCATAGTTTGTTGTAGCCTAGTGGTTACCATGGAATACACTAGGATAAGAAAGGCAATGCTAGGATTCTGTGAGGTGCTTTGAGAAAAAAAGACAAACTCTGATGCACAAGTAACTGGACCAAAGGCACTATACTGTTTGACCAGAGGCGCAGGACTGTGCAACCAAAAGTGTGCTACTGTGATGCCAAAGGCAATGGACTGAGCTACCAGAAGCGAGTTATTGCTATGCCAAAGGCAAGCTACAGTGACCAAAAGTGAGCTACTGTTATACCAAGGGCGCTGCAGTAGAGTTTTGCCAGAGGCGAGGTACTGTTATACCAAAGGCGATCTACTGTACTACCAAAGGTGAGCTGCTGTAATACCAGGGGCGCTGAAGTAGTGTCTGATGTTTTTCAAAGGTAATTTTTGATAGATTTGGTTTCTTTCTGATTGGATTTTGTCTTTGGCAAGAGAAAACACAGCAAACAAGTGGTCAAAAACAAGGGACTGACACAACAGATAGTGTATGTTCAAGGCTCCAAACAAGCCCAATGTTTCCACAAGTATAAGATAATTTGCAAACAATAACAAGCACTTTTTATCCCTAGAGACAAGGTTTCATTGCAGTAGATCAGCTCATAGCTTAATACTCCGTCGATAAAAATATCATTCCATAAAGGTGTCAGATATTTAGTATCTTTGTGAGAGACGATAGGTAGGGATATCTCACCCTCCCCTTGGAAAGCTCAAGTAGGTCACAAGAGCTTTATGGCCAAGGGAATACTATCTCTTCTCAAGGGAGCCAATGGTGAGTATCTTAAGGGCTTAAATCGATTCCCCTTGCATTGATGATTACCGCAATGTTCAGAGGTAGGTCGGGTAGTCTCTATCTAGAATGGTTCTTAGTAACTTTGAGGGACCAATGCCTTACGAGCAATGTAATAAGCTACTAAAAGCTTTAACCAATCCTACTAAGAGTATCAAACACTTCACTCAATGTGAAAATCGTTTCCACAAAGAGCTAGTACACCTCTTTTCAGTTTGGCACCACAAGGTAAGGCTGACGTCGGTTAGGACTTGGCTTTTGCCTTATCCCTTTTATATAGCAGTTCAAAGGAAAACTCCGTTTAGGGTCGTCCCTTTTGGATGAAGCGCAATCCAAAAGTAGGCCCTTCTAAAGGAAGTACTGAAAAGTAAGAGCAAGCACGTCAAACAAAGGTTCAATTGTCCTGTTATAAGAAAAATAAGGTGCAACTAAATTAGGCACACACACGGTTGTAGTTGTCAATTGTCCCTTATGAAAATGAAGTGTTTGGCATTCATGTCCATTGTCCCTTAGAAAATTGAGGTGTTTTCACATACATGTCCATTGTCCCTTAAGAAAAGCAGTATGTTCCTAAGACTTAGATTCGTAAAAAAGATTTTGTTCAATTATCCCTTTAAGAATGCAATGTGTTTCTAAGACTTAGTGAGATAAATCGAGAGGTCTTCAATGTTCGTCCTGCATGAACATGTCAAAAAACACCTATTTGCTCTGTGTGAGTAATAAGAAGCTGCAACAAGTCAGTCAGTTCCACCAAAAATTTACAAGTTAGCAAAAGACAAATCAACTTGACCAAAAGCACTGCACTATCTTACCGAAGGCGGCATACTGTATTTCCAAAAGCGTTGTAACACAGACTAGCAGCGTCGTAGAATATTACCAAAAGCGATGAAGAATACCTAGAGGCGCTGTACTGTTCATCCAGATGCGCGATACTGTTATGCCAAAAGCGCTGCAATTTATACCAGAGGCGTCGAAGGATAATACCAAAAGCGCTGCAAAAAGTCCAGAAGCGCTGTACTGTGTATACGAAAGCGTGATACTATTATACCAACTGCGCTGCACAGTCTCAGATCAGAAAAATATTAGCTTTTGTCAAAATAACCAGGTCAAAATGGGATGTCATGGTTGATCTACTGTTCTGAGCAATAATATCTGATAGATCTGAATCATGAAATCCAAAAAAACTCAGAAAGTGTAGCAATACAATAGATTAATGCAAATACCGAAGATAACCCTAAATAAATCAGCTTAGGAAGTATCAAAAAGTGGGTTTGAAAGACAAATACAACAGCTTATCAGACAAATCCATAAGATATGTAACGAGAAAACCCTGCAAAAAACACAAAATGAGGTCAAAAACCTAATTTAGCCAAAAGCGCTGAATGATGCTACCGGAAGCACCGTTCTGTTATGCCAGGAGCACCGCTCTGTGCTACCAGAAGCGCTGCAGTGCCCCCAAGGGCGTTGTAATGTGCCTACAATAGCGCTTAATGATGCTACTAGAAGCACTTTGCAATGTTGTCTGCGCTGTACCGTACTGTGACTTCAAAAAAATAATTTCTCAAAGAAATAGAGGGATTAGTGGGTCCCACCGGGTGTGCCAGAATGTGTATGAGGAAAAATTGATTAAATCTAAACTAATAAAACCAAAAACTAATCACATAAAGCGAACCAATCTAAGTAAAAGCCATTATCATAAAATCAAAGACAAATGAAAGCTCTTACCAAAACCTGTATTGTTCCCTTTTGGAGATGTGTGGATTGCTCAATCAAGTTGCGAAACCATAGCTGTAACAAGCAAGTAGTGTGCTCAATATGCTCAAAGATCAATGTTAAGAGATCGTAAAGTTGCTCAATCGACGCGTTTTGTATGCTCAAAGCTCTGTTATGTATGCCTGAGAATACGATCGAAGAGAGAGGCTCAATGAAGGAGATGAAGGGGGTTTATATAGATTTCAATGAGGATCGATCAATGGTCCAGATAATTCAGAAGAATCAATGGAGGAGAACAGTTGAGGAACGTGCAACAAATAAGAAGAAGACAAGTGTCTTGCTTTCTTTTGCATGAGAGGAGTTATCAAGAATAGAAGAATGAGTTAAAGCAATTAACAGAATGTAACAATCAGTTAAGTGATTTAAAACAAGAAGAAGGGATTTGCATGAGAATAAGAAGATATTTTGCTTTATTAAATATAGAAAGCTTGAGTTATATTAGAGATAACTCAAATTTAGAAGAAAAAGCAATTTAAATAAATAATTGATTTATTTAAATTTAGAGAAGATATTTTGGAAGAAATAATTAAATAATTAGAATTATTTAATTTAGAAGATTTGAAATCAAATTAAATAAATAAATTTATTTAATTGTTGTGCATGATTTGGAAGAACAATTTTGATTTAATTAAATAATTAAAGAATTATTTAATTGTAGATAAGATAGAATTTGTGATGAATTAATTAAATAATGGGATTTATTTAATTAATGTGGACTTGAAATTTAGAAAGAAGATAATGATCTAATTAAATAATTGAAATTATTTAATTTTGGAAGAATAATAGAGGAATTTAATTTAATTAATTAAATAAAAAGAATTTATTTAATTACTGTCAAATTTAGGAGATTTAGAAGAATTTGATGAAATTAATTAAATAATTAGATTATTTAATTAATGTTTGAAATGCAGGTGATTAGACAGATTATGAAATGCAAGCGATTCAACGACACGGTCATTTTAGGGTGTCTACAGAAGGTAGACTTGACATCCGTCTGATATACCTTAAAGTCTTTGAAGGTAGCAAATGCAAGAAATAATCTGACTACTTCAATTCTTGCCACAGGAGCAAAGGTCTCTTCAAAATCAATTCCTTCTATTTGAGAGTAGCCTTTGCAGACCAATCTAGCTTTGTTTCTGATTACTTCACCAGCTTCATTCAGTTTATTCCGGAAGACCCATTTGGTTCCAATCACATTCCTGTATCTAGGTCTGGGAACAAGATCCCAAGTATGATTTTTCTCAATTTGAATCAATTCTTCTTCCATTGCTTTGGTCTAGTTTTCATCATTGCAGGCTTCATTTATTGTTTTAGGTTCAATCTTTGAAATCAGACAACATTCATCCTAATTTTGAGCAACATTCCTTCTAGTTTGCACACCTTTGCTTCTGTCACCTATGATCTGATCTTCAGAGTGGTTCAGTCTTACATACCTTGGAATTTTGGGAGTATCCTGCACTGCTACTTCTTGATCAGGCTCATTCAGACCTATCTCTTCTTCTTGATTTACCAAATCAGGCTGACTCTAACTTACCGGAGAGGATTGAGTTCCTTTAACCTAAACACCATCTTGGTCATCTTCATCAAACTCATAAAATCTTGAGGGCTTCTTAATTCCTTCATCAACTTTCACATTAGTGCTTTCTATCATCTTCCTTAGTCTCTTATTGTAACACCGGTATGCTTTGCTTTGAGTGGAGTAACCCAAGAAAATTCCTTCATCACTTCTAGCATCAAACTTTCCTAGATCTTCATCTCTTTTAATATAACACTTGCTACCAAATACTCTAAAATATTTCACAGTAGGAGTGATGCCAAACCAAAGTTCATAGGGGGTCTTACCGGTATTGTTTCTGATTTGAACTCGATTGAGAGTGTAGACTGCAGTGCTGATAGCTTCTTTCCAAAACATCTGAGGGACATTTGCTTCCAACATCATTGTCTTGGCAGCTTCCTAGATGGTTCGATTCTTTCTCTCAACTACTCCATTCTGCTGTGGAGTCCTAGGAGCAGACAACTGTCTCTTTATACCTTGCTTCTCACAAAAGTCAATGAACTCACCAGATGTAAACTCACCACCTCTATCAGACCTTAGACACTTCAGTTTCAATCCGGTTTGATTCTCTACCACAGCTTTGAAGATTTTGAACTTCTCAAGGGCTTCTGATTTCTCTTTTAGGAAGGTAACCCACATCATCCAGGAATGGTCATCAATTAGCAACATGAAATATCTATCACCTTTCAGACTCTTGATTCTTGTCAGACCATAGAGATTAGTATGTACTAATTCTAACAATCCGGTAGAGGACTGATCTTTGCTTTTGAAAGAGACTCTGCTCTGTTTACCTAGCTGACATTCTTTGCACAAACTATTTGTAGGTTTCACCAATTTTGGAAGATCTCTTACAGCCTGAATATTGCTTATCTTGATGATGTTATCAAAATTTACATGACACATTCTTCTATGCCATAACTAACTCTAATCAACTTGAACAAACAGACAACTTTTATTTGAACCAACCAGATGAAAGATATTACCTTTTGTTTGAGCACCGGATGCAATTTCAGTTCCGGAGCTTGTAAAGATTCTGCATTTTCCATTCTTGAACCGGAGATCATAGCCTTTGTCCACTAACTGACCAACACTGAGAAGATTGTGCTTCAATCCTTCAACATATAGTACATTACCTGTTTTGCTCTTTCCATCAACAGAAATAGTTCCCCTACCTCTGATTCTGCCAGCAGAATTGTCACCAAACTTTACCATTCCTCCTTCATACCTTTCCAAATCTAAGAACTTATTCTTGTCACCAGTCATATGGTGAGAGCATCCACTGTCAATAACCCATCATCCTTTTCTTCCACTTGAGTAGCCAAAGCTCTTTCCACAACCTTGTGATTGACAGATTTAGAGGATATTGAATCTTCTTCCTTGATGGCAATAAACACCCATTCATTTCTGGATTTGCTTCCTAGTTCTGATTCATCATCTGTTACTCCTTCATTGTCATCTTCTTCATGATCATAATAGTAGTTCTTTTGAAACCTTTGTCTATTAGTATTAGACCTTTTAGATCTTTCCGGACATCTTGAAGCAAAATGACCAATCTTATTGTAGTTGAAACACTTAAAGGGTAGTTTTCCTTCATACTTACCAGATCCTCTTGGCAGTCTCTTTGCAATGAGGGCTTCAAGTTGAGTTGTTTCTGCTTCTTCTTCTTCCATGTCTCTTCTTGCTTGATCATACCATGACATCTTCCTTGAAGAGTTTTCTCCCGGATCAAATCTCTGTTTGCCTTTCACATAGGCACTGGCTTTGAAAGTAGATTCAGTCTTGGGAGGATCATCTCCAAACTCGGTCATTTCAAATGCAACTAGTTTGCCAGCCAATTGTTCTCTTGTGATAGTTGTGTGGGCTCTGAATTCATCAATGGCAGCAACCTTGATTTTGTAGGCAACAGGAAGGGATCTGAGAATTTTGCAAACAATCTTATTTTCATCCAGAGTTCCACCAGCATTTCTAATTCCACATACTAGCTCATTCACTCTTGGCATAAAGGTAGTGATGTTTTCATCATCTCTCATCTTCAATCTTTCAAATTTCCCTTTCAGACTTTGCAACCTTGCACCCTTGACAAACTCATCTCCTTCATACATAAGTTCCAGTTTAGTCAAGATCTCATATGCAGTTGGTAGGTCGATAACATTTGAGAGATCTGAGTCATTCAATGCGCTTAGAAGAGCTTCCTTGGTCCGCAGATTATTTTCAGCATCTGTGATTTCATTCGGAGTTGTCGAACCACCCTGTGGAGGTACATATGGTTTTGAGACCATGGCCAAGTATGCTTTTCCCATACACTCCAAGTGACATTTCATGCGACCTTTCCAGAGAGTGAAGTTGGTTCCATCGAACTTCAGACTATCCTTCTTGTATGACGACATCCTGGATCTCCTCAAGCGGTTAAGCTCCTTTCAGAGGAACTTGGCTCTGATACCAATTGTTGGATCTAGGGCATACAACTAAGAGGGGGGGTGAATTAGTTATATAAAAACTTGCTTTTACTTCAAACACTTGATTCTTCTTTGTTAGTTAACAGCATATCAATTAACCATCCATGAAAGCATAATGCATAAACACAAGAGCAAATAAACAACAACACATTGAACACCAAGATTTTGACGTGGAAAACCCGGTTAAGGGAAAAACCACGGGGTGATTAACCCAAGGATTATTCTCTGTTAGAAGAATAAGAAAAATGAATGGCACATGCCAATTAGGGCTCACTGCCCGAGCACACTGCTCACAAAGAGGCACACTGCCTACAAGGAGACACACTGTCTACAAAGTGATAAGAATCACAATCTTGAACTGGTGAATGACATCTCTACCATGTTTGGATCAGTTCCATTTAAGCCCAAAACCCTTGCTCTACCTTTCACACTTCTCTTCGCTATGCCACACTTATCCACACAATCCACACATTGAAATGAACTCACAAACCTTTATTTATACAAGACATCAACTTAGGAATAGTTATCTAAGTTGGCAATCAACCATAAGGACATTCGCAAGATGATTAACACATCCGGTCGGCCACCACAAGAACATTCACAAGATGAACTCATCCGGTTGGCTAGTCTGAACAAGAACTTCATCCAGAAGAATATCTTCAATTTCGGGCTCTACCACCAATGCGGATCAACAACACAACCTCAACACGATCCAAGAACCTTCACAAGCCTGCCTGAATGACCAGGTACATCCACACTCCCTCTACTCACTGGAATCTCTTCTCTTCCTCATCCGGAACTTCAAGAACATAGTTTGTCGCCACTGTCACAATGCAAAAGGTACTTTCAGACCTCAAAATCATACACAACTCAAGATGACACATCACAAGGACATCCCAAACACTCCTTCCAATCCACAGATTAGGATAATACAATTCTGGACCTCACCGGACCTTTCTGTGATCCTTTGTCACCTCTGAACACTTGCCGAAACCAGTTCCACACAGACAGCCACAACTTCTTTAGATCTTCATGCGGACCTCTGAAATCTTAACTGAAGCATCTCAAGACTCATATCTACAAGCCCTTTAATCCGCATCCTCTGAATCTCAACCTATTGAGTACTTTTGCCTTCTTCTTATCACTGTTCTTCACTGTTCCAAACAGAGACTAATTTTCTCAATATCCTCAACACACAGCTCATTCAATCCTTCTTACCAATGCAATATGAGTATGTTGACATCAATGACAACACTGGTTAACCTCATACTTGCAACAGCTCCTACCTCATATTCTAGACTCATGGTGTTAAGAGGGCAAGAATGTGAGATTAGTAAATGAAAAGAGGCTAGGTCTCTATAGATAGTTTCTCCACAAGGAATGACATTAGCAAGGGTACAATGGGCAACAATCAAAAGTTCTTTCCTT